>OX439143.1:44098064-45402768 GCA_949318255.1 Pollenia labialis | reverse complement strand
GCGCCTTCTAGCAAAGCCTCGGCGGATATTTCAACGATATTATATTTCATACATACTGCTTTTAATAGGTGATTCAAAAGAATAAAAAAAAATTCAATTATATCTCATACATACTTTTTCTTATTAAACTTAAAGCTAGCAAGCGCTTAAAGAAAGTCCATTTTTATACATACTCAAATTAATATTTGTTGGTCTTCCATATGGAATGACAAACTTAAATTGCCTTGAAAAAAAGAAGCATCATTACACACATTTTCTTAAACTTTTCCCTTTGAACATTGTTGCACATTTCAAAAACTTTTCCAAAAAATAACGCACACATAAAAACTTTATCATATTTCCCAAAAGCGCTGCCAGACTTAATACAATTTTGCATAAATTATAGAGTAAACTTAAAAACAAAGTTAGTCCAACTTTTGTTGCAAAAGCTTTTGTGAAAACCGGAACAAATGTTTAAAATCATGGATAAATGGCGAATAATAAAGTTGATGTATTTTAAGCTAAAATGCCAAGAAAAAGAGAGATTTTAAAATATTTTAATAATATGTACTTAAGCTTTTAACGATTTCTTCTATCAAGAAGCTCTTCATTTCACACACGCTTACACAAACAACAGCAATAAATGGAACCGAAAAACACAATTTCAACTTTTAACCTGGAAAATTTTAGCGCTTATTCGCCCCTTTATTAAAAAAAAAACAAAAACAAAACTTGCATCAAACTACAAAATAACAAGATGGATTTTAAATCTGTCAAATATTTTCCAAGAGTTAAACACATGAACCGACCGACGACCATTTTCACCCACCCTTAAACATTCATCTAACGACTGAATCGAAGCAAATTGGAAAACTTTAAAGACGTGGTTCAATGTGTGTGAATATATTCGCAATTTACAAAGGTGTGTCGGTGGTTGTGGCACTGTGTAAATGAACAGTTGGCCTGGCTGACTGGCTTCACAGACTGACAGACTGACTCAGAGACTGTTGTGATGAGTGTGATGTGTGCAAGCATTTTGTACAATCGTTGTATTTCAAAGTGTTTTTATTTTTCATGGTTCTGTAGAATTCGTACGAATTTCTATTTACTGTACGTGGTTTTCGCAATACAAAAAAAAACCAAATGCATAATAAAAAAAAACTAAACTCCATCAACTCACAATTCAGTGTTCTTAATACTCGTTTGCATAGAGTATACAAAATGTAAATTTTTTTGAACTTTTGCATGTTCAACAATGTTAAAAGTGCTTATTGTATTTCCGTGACAGGAAAGGGAAAACCCACCTAAAGAACAAACTATAAAAACGGAAAGGTGTTAGAAAAGCTGTTTCTTATAAAAAAAAAGGTTTTACAAAGCTTTTCTTTAACGTAAAAGCAGCAAAAATTTCCTTTTTCTAAGCTTTTACAAAATTAAAATTTTTTTAGCGGATATCGCGAAAAAGCCCTTCGCGGAAACAACAGCTGAAAATGCTATTTTTGAAGAAATTTTATCTTTTATGAGAATTGAAAATTATTTTTTTTACTAAAAAATTATAACAAGCTTCAAAAAAAGAAGTTTAAAAAGCTTTTTATTAAAAAACTTTTTATTGGAAAGCTTAAAAAAGCTATTAATAAAAACTTTTTATTTTTTATATTATTGGAAAGACTTAAAAAAGCTTTTTATTGGAAAAACTTAAGAAGGCTTTTTATTGAAGAAACATAAAATGCTTTTTATAGAAAACGCTTAAAAACTTTTTTATTGAAAAAGCTTTTTGTCGTAAAGCTTAAAAAAGCTTTAGATTGAAAACGCTTTTTTTAAAGCTTAAATAAGCAACAAAAGGAATCTGAAAAAAGCTTTTTAAAGAAACTGGTAAAAATCTGTTTATTGCCGGTTCACACACGTCAAGTTTAACTCGTCAAGTCTTGAGCTTTTCGGAGAGAAGGGAAAAGAGAATGCCATATATTTTCCCCTCTCTCCTAAAAACTCAAGACTTGACGAGTCAAAATTGACGTGTGTGAACCGGCACTTAACGAAAGAACGAGTACAGTACTTTACGATCTTAACATTTAAGCGAGCATTAGCCTTCCAATACATCTTTAAAAATTTCTTAAAAAATTTTTTAGCCAAATTTTTTTTTTTTTTTTCTTTAGATTTAACTGCTAATCTTTAAAAATATTTCAAGAAGTATTGTTGAATTGCCTTAAAAAGCGAGTCTATTAAAAGCTTTCAAAAGACAAAGTATTTTTTTTTTTTGTTTTTTTTCAATCATTTTTATAATATTCAAAAGGGTTTGAAAGCTTTAAAAAAGCTTAAAAAAAATTGGCCCCGGTTTACATTAAAGTTAGGCTTCTCGGAATATTCCCTTTTTCCTCTTGCCTTTTCTCGCCATTTTAAATATTTTGATGTGTGTTTTTTCTCTTCTGTTTCAAATTGTTGTTTACATTTGGATTTCCTGTGGAAAAGAAAAGAAAAAAATCGAATCGAAAAAGTTGCGATGAATTCTGTTTGTTTGCAACACACAACAGCAGGAACAACAGAATTCTGTAAGAATCGTTTTGGTTTAGCTGTTGTATTATTGCCACAATTTGGAGTTATTGTTGTAGTTGTTGTAACCGTTGTTCTTGGCAAATTTTATTCACATTTATTTCGTCAATACGAAGAAAGCAGGTGCGGAGATTTGGGACAAATTTGGTTGCCAAAAAAAAATTTGAAGCAAGAAGTAAATTTGTAAAACGAAAATTTATTGGAGTAAAAAGTTTTAAAGCCAGTATCAATTTTTTAAGCAAAATATGTAACAGTTTGACTCAAAATGGTTGATATTCATATTTTTGTGGAAATCCTTTGAGAGCGAACTATAATTGTAAAAAATAACAGAAAATGTTTTTGTTAACGAAAGATGTAATTTTTTTTTTTTTTTTTTGATACCTTTATTCCTTAAAAAAAATCCCCTCCCCTTTTTAAGACGCCTCTGCCATGTTAGTCTGCATATTTATTAATTTTTGGTATTAATTTTTGCAACTACTCGGGGGATTTTAAATATGCTCCATGGATAGGTAATGATTATTGTTGTAGGAGCCATATTTGGCATTTACACACACAGTAGTAGTTGGCGGTACATTTGTACAGTCAGGCTGGGTATATGTGTGGGCAGACACGTTCCTGCAAATTCAAATACATACTTCTATACACAAATGAAAAACGATTTACCGGGAATTTTCGTAAAACAAAAAAAATTCTGCTGGAATAAATTAAAACAACAAAAGTGGAAGTGAAATATTCACAGGTTTTATTTAAACATTTTATTAGTTGTTTTTGTTTTTTGTTTCTTTTGGGGAAAGTTTTGTATGAAAATTTTATAAAAAAAAAAAAAAAAAAAAAAAGGAAAACAACTACAACACAAAAACTCATATAAATTTTAAATTACTTAAGCGTCAATGGATTTTAATTTTAAGTTATAAAATGCAAATATTGTTCACTTTGTTTTTGTTTTTTTTTTTTAATATTAATTTCATATTTAATGTATGTTTAATAAAACAGGTCAGGTGTTTTGGAGAGGTCGTATATGACCACCATATTTGTAATAAAATTGTGGAAAAAATAATTACAATTTCCTTTTACCATTAACCATGAACATTAAGTAGGCAGCAGAGGGCAAACACACAGAAATAGAAACAACAACTTTATTATCCAGGTTGCCATTTCAGTTACTGATTTAAATGACGATGTTTGTTGTTATTAAATGGCGTCCCACGATTTACTTTGTCCACTATGTACAACGCCAAAGGGCTTTTTAATTTAACTTTTTCTACTTTAAAAAGAACCGCACAAACACACACTTGCAAACATTTTTGATTTTCAACTCCATTAAAAGTTGACAGACTCTAAATGAGTTTTAAGGGCAAGCGACAGAGACAGGTAAGTGTACTGGTCCGAAAATCTTAATGCAATTCCATTGATTTTTAACGCGACAAAATATCCAACATGACAACCAGCAACATTAATGACTAGGGTTTCCCACTCATTTTTGGAAATAAAAATTACAGAACGATGGCTTAATATAAAAAAGGCCTAACTCGATGTTTTTGTTTGTTTACAGGGGAAGAAAAAAACTTAATAAAATCCGTAAAATTTTAGATAAAAAAATTAATAATGCAATTTTTAATAAAAATATCCAACAAATGTTGTTATACAGCAAATTTTAAATCAAGATACATGTGGCATTAGCTAACAGAATAAACAAACAAAGCTATTTTAAAAAAAAAAATGGAGTTAAGGTACATGTACACGACATATTTTTGTTTAAATTATTATTGACATGTCAGATGACAAAAACATGTCGTGTACGGTCGCCTTTAGGCCTGTTTTTATATTAAGCCATCGAGAAGTTCTAATACACATTCACTCTACGTGTCGTAAAAATCGATGTTTATAAAAGAAAAACCAGTAGCACACCCTCAAAATTACAAGTAAGAACTTGCAAAAGTAAGAAAACAACGTACAGCGTGTTGAAAAAACCAGCATACTCTATTAAAATTAAAAAAATAAATTAATGTATGGCGATAATAAAATACAGTCAAATATAATAATTTTCTGAATCTTAACTTTTTGCCACATAAAAATTAGCAGCACACCTTAAAAATTACAGGCAAGAACATATTGAAAGAAAAAAAGAGAATATTGAGTTAAATTAAGTAGCACTCCCTATCGAAAAAAATTAATTTCGCTTATAATTTATAAGAAAACTTAAAGTTTAAATAAAATTCATAGCACACTCTATAAATTAGAAATAAAAACATAAATAAAACGATTGGTTTGAGCATTTAATATGTTTAAAAAAGTAGCACATTTCAAAAAATTATTTAAAAAAAATATGCAAAAAAAAAATATTTTTAAAAAAATGCATTTTTGTGAAACAAAAATAATCATTAGGCTATGCTTTAAAATGCAAGCAGGAAGATAAAGGAAAATAGAGTAGCACACCCTATGAAAAATTAAGAAACAGTTAAATTATAAAAAAAAAAATATATATTTGTAAAATAAAAATTAGTAGCATACCCAATTCGGAAAATAAAACTGCAAGAAAATAGATTAAAGTGTGTTTTATTAAGTAGCACACCCTATGAAAAATAAAAAAGCAGTCAAGTTATAGACAAAATCAATGTTTGAGAAATTAAAAGTAGTAGCACACCCTTAAAATTTATAGTAAAAACTCAAAAAAGGTAGCACATTTTTAAAAATTACTTTTTGTAAAATAACCTGTAGCACATCCTTAAAAATGCAAAGAAGAAGCAAGCAAATAAAGTAGCACACCCTATGAAAAATTAAAAAAGTCAAATTACAGAAATAAATCCATGTTTGCTAAATTAAAGGCAGTAGCACATTATTAAAATTCAATTCATAAAATAAAAAGCAAGAAACTAGATTTAAATGTGTTTTATTAAGTAGCACACCCTATAAAAAAATTCAAAAACAGGTCTATTATAGGAAAGCATACCCTAAAAATTAATAGTAAAAACTCAAATAAGATAGAAAAAAGTATACAGTGTGTAAAATTTTGTATTAAATCCACTAAAAAAAAGTTTTAAATATTTTTGGCAATTATAAACGTCTTTTGAATTACAAACTCTTGGTATATGTTGGAAAACAAAACAAATTATCGTAAATGTAATAAGTTCTATTTACAGAAAAAATTGGAAACTAAATATATTTCTTAAATAACAGCATGTGGATTCTCCTCACTCCGAATACGACAGTTCTGCTTATTTACGTACTTTATTCAACCAGAAATGGGCTTCATCGAAAATAAAATTTTGAATGAAAATTTTAAATCAATACCAATTTGTGCTTTAGCCAATTTGCCGAATTGTTTTTTTTTTAAAAGTTCAATAATTTGCAAGCGTTGCTCTTTTGTAAGTCGATTCATAATGAAATTTCAAATCAAACTTAACAAAAAGGATCTATCAGCTGTTAAATGGATGCCAACTCAAAGTTGCGACACTCTAAAAAAAACACCCTTTCTAAGATAAACAAAGCAAAAAAGTGTTACCATGTTAGCAGACACGAGACGGAAGATTGCGTTTTGTATGTCTCTTTATTCGAAAGTTGTCCTTTATGCATTTCACAATATTTTATGCCGTTAAGCCTAGTACTCTGTTCAAATTTGTGATAAATGTTGAGCAACATTAATTATTTCACACGAAAATTTTGACATGTATCAATGTTACCTAATTATCATGCGAGTTTGTACAATTTGACGTATTTATTCCAGCAAAGTATGTGACATTGTTTTGCGTATGTAAACAAACCCCGCATGTATTTGACTAAAAATTATTTTTTTAAATAAAAAATTTTAGAAAAAAAGAGAGTAAATATGGATAAAAAACTGTTACCGGTTGTGTTTTTTTAATTTTTAATTTCTTATTTAATAATCAGTTCATACTTTTTTGCTTTTGCTTCAAATTACACGTGAAATAAGTGCAGCTTACATTATTTCGCAGTTGTAAAAAAAATGTTGCCAGAAACATTTCGGAACTTGTTTACGAAATTAACAGAGTACAACTCTATCAGCATTATTTCATAGATATTCCGCACAAGCTTTTTTCATATGCGTTTTGACAGCGTTTCACGTGAAATCTTGAACAGAGTACCAGGCTTAATACAATGAACACAAATTTATTTGCAAAATTGTAGTAAAAATTAACTTTTAAATTTAGCACAACACAAGTTTAAGGGCAAGATCCATTAATAAGGCACAAACTGATAAATTCCTCAACAAAAAGCCTTTGGTTTTATGAAGCTTTCGAAAGACGAGATGAGATGGAAGAATTTTGGAAAATAAGTATGTATTTTACTACAAAAAAAAATTAATAGTGCAATAAACTAATGTTGCAATCAAACTATCGCTCCAATACTGAATATTTTGCTTTGTTTTTTTTTTTTTACTTTTCTATAAATTATTATATACCTACGTGACGTGTGTGAAGATAAATATGAAAAGTTAAATTCGTTTTTAAAAAATATCGCATGCAATAAAAAATATTTTAAAAAAATATCGCATGCGTATTATAAAGAAAATACGACTATTTACGCGAAATTTTGCAATTTTTATTAAAAATCAATCATTTTTATTTAATATTTAACAATAATAAGATATTTTATTAGTCTTTTAATATTAAAATGTATGATATTTGAAAAAATACGACTTAGAGTGAAATTCTCATGAAAGTGCTGTGTGAGTGCTTTTTTCTTACCAACAGGTTTGACAATTTTTTTTTCTTTTAAGTTCGACTGTTTTATTTAAAAATGTTGCAACGAACATGTTGGACACAGTGGCCATATCCCTCACACAGCACTTTCATGAGAATTTCACTCTAAGTTTAATTTTCAAAAATGTATAAAAATTTTCACAAATACAATTTGGAAAAAGTGCTTATAGGTTATTGTAGCCCTATCCATAAGCTTCATTTTCCATTATGTTTGATTCCCTGAGGTCGAAGGGTTTGGACACAGTGGCCATATCCCTCACACAGCACTTTCATGAGAATTTCACTCTAAGTCAAATTTTCAAAAATGTATAAAAATTTTCACAAATACAATTTGGAAAAAGTGCTTATAGGTTATTGTAGCCCCGTACATAAGCTTAATTTTCCATTATGTTTGATTCCCTGAGGTCGAAGGGTGTGGACACAGTGTCCATATCCCTCACACAGCACTTTCATGAGAATTTCACTCTGTTGTATTTTTTAAAAATCATACATTTTAATATTAAAAGACTAATACAATATTTTATTATTGTTAAATATTAAATAAAAATGATTTATTTTTAAAACAAAATTGCAAAATTTCGCGTAAATAGTCGTATTTTCTTTATAATACGCATGCGATATTTTTTTAAAATATTTTTTATCGCATGCGATATTTTTTAAAAACGAATTTAACTTTTCATATTTATCTTCAGACACGTATCTACGTGTACATTTTTGTACACAAATGTATTTGAATTTTAATTGTTTTTTTAATCTTTCTTCTTTTTTACAGTCAGTAAGAACTAAAAGCGTGGATGGGAGCTTCACGATAGCATTTTTTCCTTCGAGGAGAATACAAATTTTATAGAAACAAAAATTCCACTTGTTATTCACGATAGGCGTAATTATAAATAGATAATTTAATTTAAAGTTTACAATTTTCGTTCCAAATTATTTATAAACTGGCAACACTGCTTTTTAAGTACTTCGTTTAATGGCGAAGTACACGATTTTTTTCATCTCCGAGTTGTTTCTATACGAAGTATAAACATACGTTTACGCAAAAAAAAAAAATCATGTTAAAAAAATCATGCCAAACGAACGAATGATTTTACTTATGAAAATAAAATAAAAAACAAGCTTATTTTTTGTTTTTGTATGTAAATATGTTATGTACACATGTATGTATGCAAGTCGTCTGAGTATGGTTTGTGTTACAATGTTTACACGATGCTAATGGTCATTAAACTTTGATGTTACTTTACGGTGAAAATATGAAGAAAATATTTTAAAAAACATCTACAAAAAAATTAATAAATGAAAAAAATTTAAAAG
Organism: Pollenia labialis; assembly: GCA_949318255.1. NCBI lineage: Eukaryota > Metazoa > Arthropoda > Insecta > Diptera > Polleniidae > Pollenia > Pollenia labialis. Next base: position 45,394,210 of record OX439143.1, on the reverse strand, counting down.
GGAAACATAAAAAATTTAAAAAAGGATAGAAAGCAAACATTCTTGTGACAAGAAAAAAAGAGAGAGAGAGAAATAAAGAGGATAAATGTAAATAAAATAACAAATAACTACAAAGGAACGTTTGTTACATACTTATATACATTATTATAATGATATTTATAAGGACATGTCATTGATTTGTAATGACAAATACATACATATGTACATACAATAAGTTAAACAAGTGGGTATTGGTGAGAAAGCTAGTGGGTTAATTAAAAGAATTTTTATTCAAACAGGCGGCATGTAGGTATAATTCCACTTTAAGGTTATGTTATTTTTAAAAAACCATCTGAAAGAATTTTGGCCAAACATTTTTTACTTTTTTTGCAGATATTCCAAAAGTCTTTTGGAAAATTTTTGACAATCAATGAATTTTAAAACAAATAGGCGGCAGCCATGTATGGTTATTGTGAGTTTAATGACGTTTGAGGGGACTAGTCATTTACTTCTTATGACAAGTAAGTTTTATAGTATGTATTTTAATTTTCCGGGTAAATTTTATATTAAAAAAAATTGTTCGAACTTAAATTTACGAAATTTTTAATGTGTTACCGTTTTTTTACTTAAAGTTTACCTAACTACATAATTTATTGATTTTTGTCCTTGTATACATTGCGGATCAGCTGTTCTGCTTTCCTTACCAAGCTTATGTATTAATAGATACTCTTATGGCCGTTTACTCATTACACGATTATCTTTTTTCTCAATGTCTCATTTGCTTCTATTCTGTCGCAAAGCTAACCAGCACTCATCTGCCAATTATTTATTTTCCTTTTATTTGCCGTACAGATAAATTTAATCAGCTGACTCTCAACTTTTACATGCATTTTGAGAGGTGTTGCCAACTTAAAACCATGTTTTTGGTCGTTTTATCGAGAAACCTAAAATTGTTAACAGACAGTTTATCGGTCTAATAAATTTATGTTGACATTAGGTAACAGACAGTTTGTCGGTACATTGAGAAAATGGCTATTACTCTGCCTTTACACATGCAATTAATTACTTGCAAGTATAGTTTACGTATTAACATCGAAATTGTCGCCGAAATAATCGAATGTCATACAAGTTGCATGAACGTTTACACAGTCAAGTGGAATCAGAGTTACCAAGTGCGAAACAGAGCTTAATTGCTAAATAAATAGTTGGCATTAATATTTATTATAAGTTTTTACCAATGACATTTATGTTTTAAATCTTAAATCAATTGTCTCCTATTTTATCAAGTTAATTTGGTACCACCGTTTATGTATATGACATTAACTTGCTGCAAGTGTCAAAACATTATTGTCTTGCAAGTTGTCTGCAAGTAGGAAAAATGTGGTGGTGTTAGTGAAAAAGTGTAGCGTATTGAGTTTTTCGAATTTGCACTTGCATGTGTAAATGCCATGTTACGTCGACGTGACGTTGAGATGCGAATGAATCTGATAAAATTAAAATTTGTCTTAAATATATTTTTAGTTATTAGACCCTTTTTGTTATAATTTGTAAAATAAATAATTTATTCAAGCTAAGACAGACCTCAAGCTTGAATAAATTATTTATTTGATGTTTTGATATTTAAATAATTTTTATTAAATTATTTTTAGTAAAGGAAGGAATTAACGACATAATATGAATTAAAATTATTTTTATAATTTTATTTTTGACTGAACAAGGGATTTAACTCCGTTCGAATTAACACACATTTTCATCACCAGAATTCTTTGTCGTTCTACCGTTTGAGCCGTTTATTTTATAAATTATTAAAATTTGTCTTTATTTTTACATATCAGCTGCTAAAAACGTTATGTTTGTTTTGGTTAATTTCCAAAGCGAACATTCCATCGACGTACGCGGCGTTTTTTATATTTTTATACACAACACCTAAATAGCAAAATCTAAAACTTATATATTCCACAACGTTTCCTTGTTCGCAACGTTTACGTATGAGTAATCAAAATTTAGAAGAACTTTTTTTTTAATATAGATTTTTTTCAAAACTCACCCTTTAAAAAATGTTACTTAGAAATTATTTGAACATACCTGAAAAGAAATTAAACAAAGAATTTAACAACAAATTTTTTTTTAGAAATTAAAACTTAAAATTTAATTAAAATTTTTTAATTTTAATAAAAATAAATATCATCAGAAAATTTAAGCAATAAAAAATGAATTTAAATAGCACACCCTAATTATATAGAATAAGAAAACTTTGCCACTTACAAATATATATTTTTTTTTTTTTTTGTAAAATGTCTAATCTTATAGCCATACCTAAACAAGAGCGGAAAGCGTTTTCTAGCAGTCAAAATATCTCATGCCCATACAATTTGTATGAAGCATCCCTGAATAGCGAGACGTCGATGCTTTAAAATTGGAAAATCCGATTTTGACAGCACGTTTAATAGTGAAGTTGGCCGCTATTGTTAATAAATAATGACAAATTAGCTATTTTTTGTCAATCTAGCGGTTTTTTCTCTTCTTTTTATTTCTATTATGTGGGTTTTATTAAACAAGAAAGTTAACACTACTGTTTGTGGCACAACGTTGACGCTCTTGTTTAGGTATGGCATGTCAGCGTAAAAGCTTAGCGGAAGAATTCCGCCTTCCGCTCTAGTTTAGGTACGGCTGTTATGCAAAAACAATAGGGAAAAAGGAACACACCCCAAAAACTTATTTAAAGATATTTTTGAAACAGTATGAACTAAGAATAATAAACGTGTGTGAAGATAAATATGAAAAGTTAAATTCCTTTTTAAAAATTATAGCATGCGATAAAAGATATATTAAAAAAATATGGCATGCGTATTATAAAGAAAATACGGCTATTTACCCGGAATTTTACAGTTTTTTTGAAAAATATTTAGTTTTTTTTTTATATTAAAAACTGTGCTTAGCGCCCATTTAGCTGGTAAAGAAAACCAAACATTTTTTACAAAAAAAAAAATAAATATGGGCATTTTCCCAGAAATGTCAACCGCAGCCAAAAAATTCAAAGTCTATAAAAGTATGTTGTTTTGACATATTTTTATAGGGAATTTATCAACTTTCAATAATGTAAACAAATTTTACATTTATTCATAACACACTTTGAAATATTCAAATGCAAAGTCGAACATGTGTAAAAGTTCTGTTTTGAACATTTCTATTGCACGTTTTTTTTTTTGCTAAATGATCTTAATGAGATACATTATGCATTGACAATTGCTTTTTAAATCTCGGTTTCTATTCAAAGAATATAAGAACAATGTAAACGCAACGATGCGATTGCCAGTTACGGCAATTTTTTCCTTTGCTTTACCGCATATTTCGAAGTAGCGTGCGACATTGAAAAAGAACATTTGTTATCAGTGCGTCGAGGGTATTTGTACAATGCGCATCAAATATTAGGAACAAACAGATATTTTTGTTGCAAATTTAATAAAAAAAAAAATTTCGCTAGAAAGTAATCAGTGCTTTTCTCTTGGTACTTATTTTAAATTTGTAGCGTGCGACATCGTAAGTGTAAAATGCATAAATTAAGAAAAAAAATGTGTCTTAAATATCTTTATTTGCGATGGCCAACAACTACAAGCAGCAAGGACAGCTTATTCCATTAAAAAAAACTTTATTTGAGACTAGCAATACTATTTTCAGTTAAGTTAGTTTTTGTTCAATATTTTTATTTTTCTTAATTGAAGATATTTTTTTAATTTTATAATTTTTGTTCGGAAAATCAATATCTTGAATGTATTTAAAACAATGTAGAATGTTCTTACGCATGTCTTATTGCATAAAAAGTAAAACCATAAACATAAAAGTATGATGGAACAAAATGTAGCGTGCGACAGTGATTCAAATTAAATTAAAAATAAACTACACAACGAGGAACAGTACTTAAATTCTGAAACTTTTACACGACAAAAATTTGTCGTTAAGTAGAAAATTTCAAGTAAAAATTTGAAAAATTTACTACTTAACGACACATTTTTGTCGTTAAAAAGTTACAGAATTTCCGTACAGAACACTTTAAAATGTTCGTTACATTCTTAAAAATAGTTATGAAGGGTATTTAGGGTTGTGTATTAATACACAAACACTAAAAAAAATAGATATGTATGTATATCGTTTCTCACACTGAAACGATATACATATCTATTTTTTTTGAGCCGTACGATAAATAATGTTCTGTATATCTTTGAAACCTTTAAATGATTTTTTTAGGATCTAGTATGATTCGGAATTTTTTTTGTAGAAATTTTCAATATATTTTCTTTTTCTTTAAAGAAAAATAGCTTATGACAAATAAAAATAATATTTTTAAAAAGAAATTAACTTAAGGTATCTTAAATTTTAGGATTGATAAGGATTTTTTCTTTTTTTAAAGATGATACAAATTTAGAAAGAAATATTGAAGTTACAAAATGTGCGAAAAAATTTACTTTTTACTTATTTTTATGGGGTGTGCTATTTTTAGTTTGAGACTTGTAAAACTTTTCTTTTCTGATGTTTTGATGGCGTGCTAACTAAGTTTTTTTCCTTGAGAAATAAATATTTGAACGGCAATTTTAAAGTTTAAGAATGTTCAAATAAAAACTTTTGGAAAATCTTAAAATGTTTCTTATTTTTATTAATAAAAGAACTTGTTTTTCTTTTGAGCTCAGGGTCCTGTTAATTTTATTTATTTTATGTAGCACACCCTTTAAACATTGACAATTGTTTTTAAAACCTTTAACTCATACTTTTAAAAAATGTGTGCTACAGTAAATTTGAAATTTGTAAGCATTTTTTATTAATAAAGGTGTGCTACCTGCAATTTTTCAAAAAAAAATTTCAAAATAAAGTTAGAGTTATTCTAAAACTTTTGAAAAAAGCCAAAAAATTGCTAATTTCTCACTTGTGTTGACGGATCTATAAAAATAAATAAATAAATAAAAATTAATCAAGCTCTATATCTATAAAAATTTAAAAAATGTTTAGCATTTTTAAATCATTTCTAATTATTTATTACACAAATTTGTTTAAATTTTTATAGCAAAATAAACACAATAATTATTTTCTCTGCCATTTCCTTAAATACTGTCATTGTTCTCATTTTTAAAGCTTAAATTAACAAACATTTCAACTCTTATCAAATATATTTTTTCCACAGTTTAATGCACCTGTCTTGTAATCATATTTTTTAAAGAGTCAATATTATTTTTTCTTTTGAAAACAATTTAAATGCGTTTCAATTAAATCATTTCAATTCAATGAAACTGTAAAGGTTTTTTTATATAAAAACATGCGACAAATTATTATGAAATGCATTTTTAAAATGACTTTATAAACATTGAAATGTTTTTCTTCTTAAAACTCGAAATAAATTAATCACTAAGACAACAAACAGCGCTCGAATGTCAAAAGATTATCTCACAGTTTGAGCCGATAATGACTCAAATGATTGCAAATTAAAAGGGGAATAAATTTAGAAAGAAAAAATTTTTTAATTGCTTTTTTTTTTGTTGTAAAAAAAATCTATATAAATAAATATATAAAGTATTCAATTTATTTTGTTAAACATTAAGTGATTGAAAAACAGCCGCCTTGCAACAAAAAAACGCCCCCAATTTCCGTTAAATCTTGTTTTATGGTTGTTAATTTTCAAGCAAAAAAAATATTAAAACTTAACAAATTGTGCGGTATTTATCACTTTTGCAAATACTTGTTTGTACTTGTAGATACAAGTATCGAGATGGCTGAATGATTGAATGTTTAAGTATGCAAAAAAAAATAAAAATGTGTTACAAATTGATGTGTGGCAGACAGAAATATAGACATGTTTAAGAGACGAACTTATAATGGACAATTTAAAAACACTACAAATGGGGTTTTCGAAAAAAAAGGTTGCCAGATTTTAATGTTATCAAAGAAAGTTCAAATTCTCTTTTTTAAATAAAAAAAAAAACTTAAATAGCACACTCTACAAAATGAAAGTAGGTATTATGAGTATTTTATAGCAAGTATGATATTTTTTATTTTAAACCATAAAGATATTTAAATTTTGTACAAAAACTTCAATACTTTAAAAATAATTTCAAAAAATTATAAAAAAAAAAATTAAGTAGCACAACCTTTAAAATAAAAGGTACTACATTTAACAACAACAACGAGTTTAAAAATATGTGTAAAAAATTCGAAAACCGCAAAAAGTAATGGAAAAACTTTACAAAATTTACTTAAAATTAATAGCACATCCTACTAAAGTATAATAAACAAGAAAATTTGTTTATAACTTATTCACTACCTTATAGCAATTTTTTTGGGTGTGCTACTTATATTTTGAGAAACTTTTCATAAAATTGTAATTATATTTTATCTTATATAGAGATTTTGAAATAAGAAAACACTTAATTTAATAACATATTTAGAAAACTGCAAAAAGTAATGGAAAACCTTTGAAAAATTTACTTGAAATAAGTTGCACACCCTAAAAAAATATATTAAGAAAGAACATGTGTTTATAAGTTTTGTCTTTAGATCAAGTTTAACTACCTTATATCAGTTTTTTTGGGTGTGCTACTTATATTTTGCAAAATGTTTATAAAAAAAATACAAAAAGGCCTGTCACAGAAATCACTTGCGATTAAAAGTGGCTTCGTATCTTGCTTCACATAAAACGAAATTACTTTCGATCGGAATTGATTTCTGTGACAGGCCTGATATATTTTTTGTTATATAAAGATTTTTGAATAAAAAAAAACCCTTGATTTAATGACAAATTAAGAAAACCGCAGAAAATAATCAAAAAAAAAAACTTTAAAAAATAATAAAAAAAAGTTATATATTTTATTTTTAAAGGAGAAAAGGCTTAATTTTATGACATAATTATTTTATAGAAAACATTTTGAAAAATAGAATATTCTGTTTAAAGGCGGATTCGGCAATTTGTTCCGATATTCTTATAAATTTATTTTTATGTGTAGTTTGGCGTCTCTCTTGCAGAGCCATACAAACAAACAAAATGCGTATTAAAATGTTTTCCGGACAAAAATATTGTTCGAAGCAAAAGGGTGAAACAACCTTTAGAGCGTTTGGTACAAAAAGTTTTATGTTATTTAACAAATTTGTTAAGAAAATTCACGTGTGTGAAGATAAATATGAAAAGTTAAATTCGTTTTTAAAAAATATCGCATGCGATATAAAATATTTTAAAAAAATATCGCATGCGTATTATAAAGAAAATACGACTATTTACGCGAAATTTTGCAATTTTTATTAAAAATAAATCATTTTTATTTAATATTTAACAATAATAAGATATTTTATTAGTCTTTTAATATTAAAATGTATGATTTTTGAAAAAATACGACTTAGAGTGAAATTCTCATGAAAGTGCTGTGTGAGGGATATGGCCACTGTGTCCAAACCCTTCGACCTCAGGGAATCAAACATAATGGAAAATGAAGCTTATGGATAGGGCTACAATAACCTATAAGCACTTTTTCCGAATTGTATTTGTGAAAATTTTTATAAATTTTTGAAAATTTGTCTTAGAGTGAAATTCTCATGAAAGTGCTGTGTGAGGGATATGGCCACTGTGTCCAAACCCTTCGACCTTAGGGAATCAAACATAATGGAAAATGAAGCTTATGGACAGGGCAACAATAACCTATAAGCACTTTTTCCGAATTGTATTTGTGAAAATTTTTATACATTTTTGAAAATTTGACTTAGAGTGAAATTCTCATGAAAGTGCTGTGGGAGGGATATGACCACTGTGTCCAAACTATTCGACCTCAGGGAATCAAACATAATGGAAAATGAAGCTTATGGACAGGGCAACAATAACCTATAAGCACTTTTTCCGAATTGTATTTGTGAAAATTTTTATACATTTTTGAAAATTTGACTTAGAGTGAAATTCTCATGAAAGTGCTGTGTGAGGGATATGGCCACTGTGTCCAAACCCTTCGACCTCAGGGAATCAAACATAATGGAAAATGAAGCTTATGGATAGGGCTACAATAACCTATAAGCACTTTTTCCGAATTGTATTTGTGAAAATTTTTATAAATTTTTGAAAATTTGTCTTAGAGTGAAATTCTCATGAAAGTGCTGTGTGAGGGATATGGCCACTGTGTCCAAACCCTTCGACCTTAGGGAATCAAACATAATGGAAAATGAAGCTTATGGATAGGGCTACAATAACCTATAAGCACTTTTTCCGAATTGTATTTGTGAAAATTTTTATACATTTTTGAAAATTTGTCTTAGAGTGAAATTCTCATGAAAGTGCTGTGTGAGGGATATGGCCACTGTGTCCAAACCCTTCGACCTCAGGGAATCAAACATAATGGAAAATGAAGCTTATGAATAGGGCTACAATAACCTATAAGCATTTTTTCCGAATTGTATTTGTGAAAATTTTTATACATTTTTGGAAATTTGACTTACAGCACTTTCATGAGCACTTTCATGAGAATTTCACTCTAAGACAAATTTTCAAAAATGTATTTTTGATAATAAACAGGCAGGTGCACGGCCTAAAAAACACTTAATTGACAACATCTTTTGTAAGTTGTTGTTGTTTTTTTTTTATTTTGTTTTTCTTAATCTACTTACAACTACAATTAATGTTGAGAGAATTTCAACTAATTGTAGCGGGGAATGTAAGACGAGATGAACGCACTGTTTATTTTTGATGTTGTTTTGTTTAAACTTTGATATTATTGCAAGTAGAACTGTTGCTATAAGTCTTATACGTTTAACATTTTTATTTGGTTTAATATCTTTAGTTTTTCTAAAATCTTTATGGATGAAGTTTCCTGATGATCTGGCCTAAGCAACCAGTGAAATGCGCATAGGAATAGCTTATCCCATCAACAATAAATTTCAAGTGTTTTTATCAATAATAAAAACTGGGAATTTAGCACGAATAACAAAATCTTTTGAAATTTAAATTTTGTATTCCCAAAAATTGAAATTACTTTTTGATAATTTTTATTTAATATTTAAAACTAATTTGATATTTTAACGTGTGTGAAGATAAATATGAAAAGTTAAATTCGTTTTTAAAAAATATCGCATGCGATAAAATTTTTTTTAAAAAAATATCGCATGCGTATTATAAAGAAAATACGACTATTTACGCGAAATTTTGCAATTTTTATTAAAAATAAATCATTTTTATTTAATATTTAACAATAATAAGATATTTTATTAGTCTTTTAATATTAAAATGTATGGTTTTTGAAAAAATACGACTTAGAGTGAAATTCTCATGAAAGTGCTGTGAAAGAAAAAGTGCTTATAGGTTATTGTTGCCCTGTCCATAAGCTTCATTTTCCATTATGTTTGATTCCTTGAGGTCGAAGGGTTTGGACACAGTGGTCATATCCCTCCCACAGCACTTTCATGAGAATTTCACTCTAAGTCAAATTTTCAAAAATGTATAAAAATTTTCACAAATACAATTCGGAAAAAGTGCTTATAGGTTATTGTTGCCCTGTCCATAAGCTTCATTTTCCATTATGTTTGATTCCCTGAGGTCGAATAGTTTGGACACAGTGGTCATATCCCTCCCACAGCACTTTCATGAGAATTTCACTCTAAGTCAAATTTTTAAATATGTATAAAAATTTTCACAAATACAATTCGGAAAAAGTGCTTATAGGTTATTGTTGCCCTGTCCATAAGCTTCATTTTCCATTATGTTTGATTCCCTGAGGTCGAAGGGTTTGGACACAGTGGCCATATCCCACACACAGCACTTTCATAAGAATTTCACTCTAAGTCAAATTTTCAAAAATGTATAAAAATTTTCACAAATACAATTCGGAAAAAGTGCTTATAGGTTATTGTTGCCCTGTCCATAAGCTTCATTTTCCATTATGTTTGATTCCCTGAGGTCGAATAGTTTGGACACAGTGGTCATATCCCTCCCACAGCACTTTCATGAGAATTTCACTCTAAGTCAAATTTTCAAAAATGTATAAAAATTTTCACAAATACAATTCGGAAAAAGTGCTTATAGGTTATTGTTGCCCTGTCCATAAGCTTCATTTTCCATTATGTTTGATTCCCTGAGGTCGAAGGGTTTGGACACAGTGGCCATATCCCTCACACAGCACTTTCATGAGAATTTCACTCTAAGTCAAATTTTCAAAAATGTATAAAAATTTTCACAAATACAATTCGGAAAAAGTGCTTATAGGTTATTGTTGCCCTGTCCATAAGCTTCATTTTCCATTATGTTTGATTCCCTGAGGTCGAATAGTTTGGACACAGTGGTCATATCCCTCCCACAGCACTTTCATGAGAATTTCACTCTAAGTCAAATTTTCAAAAATGTATAAAAATTTTCACAAATACAATTCGGAAAAAGTGCTTATAGGTTATTGTTGCCCTGTCCATAAGCTTCATTTTCCATTATGTTTGATTCCCTGAGGTCGAAGGGTATACAAATTTTCACAAATACAATTCGGAAAAAGTGCTTATAGGTTATTGTTGCGCTGTCCATAAGCTTCATTTTCCATTATGTTTGATTCCCTGAGGTCGAATAGTTTGGACACAGTGGTCATATCCCTCCCACAGCACTTTCATGAGAATTTCACTCTAAGTCAAATTTTCAAAAATGTATACAAATTTTCACAAATACAATTCGGAAAAAGTGCTTATAGGTTATTGTTGCCCTGTCCATAAGCTTCATTTTCCATTATGTTTGATTCCCTGAGGTCGAATAGTTTGGACACAGTGGTCATATCCCTCCCACAGCACTTTCATGAGAATTTCACTCTAAGTCAAATTTTTAAAAATGTATAAAAATTTTCACAAATACAATTCGGAAAAAGTGCTTATAGGTTATTGTTGCCCTGTCCATAAGCTTCATTTTCCATTATGTTTGATTCCCTGAGGTCGAATAGTTTGGACACAGTGGTCATATCCCTCCCACAGCACTTTCATGAGAATTTCACTCTAAGTCAAATTTTCAAAAATGTATAAAAATTTTCACAAATACAATTCGGAAAAAGTGCTTATAGGTTATTGTTGCCCTGTCCATAAGCTTCATTTTCCATTATGTTTGATTCCCTGAGGTCGAATAGTTTGGACACAGTGGTCATATCCCTCCCACAGCACTTTCATGAGAATTTCACTCTAAGTCAAATTTTTAAAAATGTATAAAAATTTTCACAAATACAATTCGGAAAAAGTGCTTATAGGTTATTGTTGCCCTGTCCATAAGCTTCATTTTCCATTATGTTTGATTCCCTGAGGTCGAAGGGTTTGGACACAGTGGCCATATCCCTCACACAGCACTTTCATAAGAATTTCACTCTAAGTCAAATTTTCAAAAATGTATAAAAATTTTCACAAATACAATTCGGAAAAAGTGCTTATAGGTTTTTGTTGCCCTGTCCATAAGCTTCATTTTCCATTATGTTTGATTCCCTGAGGTCGAATAGTTTGGACACAGTGGTCATATCCCTCCCACAGCACTTTCATGAGAATTTCACTCTAAGTCAAATTTTCAAAAATGTATACAAATTTTCACAAATACAATTCGGAAAAAGTGCTTATAGGTTATTGTTGCCCTGTCCATAAGCTTCATTTTCCATTATGTTTGATTCCCTGAGGTCGAATAGTTTGGACACAGTGGTCATATCCCTCCCACAGCACTTTCATGAGAATTTCACTCTAAGTCAAATTTTTAAAAATGTATAAAAATTTTCACAAATACAATTCGGAAAAAGTGCTTATAGGTTATTGTTGCCCTGTCCATAAGCTTCATTTTCCATTATGTTTGATTCCCTGAGGTCGAAGGGTTTGGACACAGTGGCCATATCCCTCACACAGCACTTTCATAAGAATTTCACTCTAAGTCAAATTTTCAAAAATGTATAAAAATTTTCACAAATACAATTCGGAAAAAGTGCTTATAGGTTTTTGTTGCCCTGTCCATAAGCTTCATTTTCCATTATGTTTGATTCCCTGAGGTCGAATAGTTTGGACACAGTGGTCATATCCCTCCCACAGCACTTTCATGAGAATTTCACTCTAAGTCAAATTTTCAAAAATGTATAAAAATTTTCACAAATACAATTCGGAAAAAGTGCTTATAGGTTATTGTTGCCCTGTCCATAAGCTTCATTTTCCATTATGTTTGATTCCCTGAGGTCGAAGGGTTTGGACACAGTGGCCATATCCCTCACACAGCACTTTCATGAGAATTTCACTCTAAGTCAAATTTTCAAAAATGTATAAAAATTTTCACAAATACAATTCGGAAAAAGTGCTTATAGGTTATTGTTGCCCTGTCCATAAGCTTCATTTTCCATTATGTTTGATTCCCTGAGGTCGAAGGGTATACAAATTTTCACAAATACAATTCGGAAAAAGTGCTTATAGGTTATTGTTGCGCTGTCCATAAGCTTCATTTTCCATTATGTTTGATTCCCTGAGGTCGAATAGTTTGGACACAGTGGTCATATCCCTCCCACAGCACTTTCATGAGAATTTCACTCTAAGTCAAATTTTCAAAAATGTATACAAATTTTCACAAATACAATTCGGAAAAAGTGCTTATAGGTTATTGTTGCCCTGTCCATAAGCTTCATTTTCCATTATGTTTGATTCCCTGAGGTCGAATAGTTTGGACACAGTGGTCATATCCCTCCCACAGCACTTTCATGAGAATTTCACTCTAAGTCAAATTTTTAAAAATGTATAAAAATTTTCACAAATACAATTCGGAAAAAGTGCTTATAGGTTATTGTTGCCCTGTCCATAAGCTTCATTTTCCATTATGTTTGATTCCCTGAGGTCGAATAGTTTGGACACAGTGGTCATATCCCTCCCACAGCACTTTCATGAGAATTTCACTCTAAGTCAAATTTTCAAAAATGTATAAAAATTTTCACAAATACAATTCGGAAAAAGTGCTTATAGGTTATTGTTGCCCTGTCCATAAGCTTCATTTTCCATTATGTTTGATTCCCTGAGGTCGAATAGTTTGGACACAGTGGTCATATCCCTCCCACAGCACTTTCATGAGAATTTCACTCTAAGTCAAATTTTTAAAAATGTATAAAAATTTTCACAAATACAATTCGGAAAAGTGCTTATAGGTTATTGTTGCCCTGTCCATAAGCTTCATTTTCCATTATGTTTGATTCCCTGAGGTCGAAGGGTATAAAAATTTTCACAAATACAATTCGGAAAAAGTGCTTATAGGTTATTGTTGCCCTGTCCATAAGCTTCATTTTCCATTATGTTTGATTCCCTGAGGTCGAATAGTTTGGACACAGTGGTCATATCCCTCCCACAGCACTTTCATGAGAATTTCACTCTAAGTCAAATTTTCAAAAATGTATAAAAATTTTCACAAATACAATTCGGAAAAAGTGCTTATAGGTTATTGTTGCCCTGTCCATAAGCTTCATTTTCCATTATGTTTGATTCCCTGAGGTCGAAGGGTTTGGACACAGTGGTCATATCCCTCCCACAGCACTTTCATGAGAATTTCACTCTAAGTCAAATTTTCAAAAATGTATAAAAATTTTCACAAATACAATTCGGAAAAAGTGCTTATAGGTTATTGTTGCCCTGTCCATAAGCTTAATTTTCCATTATGCTTGATTCCCTGAGGTCGAATAGTTTGGACACAGTGGTCATATCCCTCCCACAGCACTTTCATGAGAATTTCACTCTAAGTCAAATTTTTAAAAATGTATAAAAATTTTCACAAATACAATTCGGAAAAAGTGCTTATAGGTTATTGTTGCCCTGTCCATAAGCTTCATTTTCCATTATGTTTGATTCCCTGAGGTCGAAGGATTTGGACACAGTGGCCATATCCCTCACACAGCACTTTCATGAGAATTTCACTCTAAGTCAAATTTTCAAAAATGTATACAAATTTTCACAAATACAATTCGGAAAAAGTGCTTATAGGTTATTGTTGCCCTGTCCATAAGCTTCATTTTCCATTATGCTTGATTCCCTGAGGTCGAATAGTTTGGCCACAGTGGTCATATCCCTCCCACAGCACTTTCATGAGAATTTCACTCTAAGTCAAATTTTCAAAAATGTATAAAAATTTTCACAAATACAATTCGGAAAAAGTGCTTATAGGTTATTGTTGCCCTGTCCATAAGCTTCATTTTCCATTATGTTTGATTCCTTGAGGTCGAAGGGTTTGGACACAGTGGTCATATCCCTCACACAACACTTTCATGAGAATTTCACTCTAAGTTAAATTTTCAAAAATGTATAAAAATTTTCACAAATACAATTCGGAAAAAGTGCTTATAGGTTATTGTTGCCCTGTCCATAAGCTTCATTTTCCATTATGTTTGATTCCTTGAGGTCGAAGGGTTTGGACACAGTGGTCATATCCCTCACACAACACTTTCATGAGAATTTCACTCTAAGTTAAATTTTCAAAAATGTATAAAAATTTTCACAAATACAATTCGGAAAAAGTGCTTATAGGTTATTGTTGCCCTGTCCATAAGCTTCATTTTCCATTATGCTTGATTCCCTGAGGTCGAATAGTTTGGACACAGTGGCCATATCCCTCCCACAGCACTTTCATGATAATTTCACTCTAAGTCGTATTTTTTCAAAAATCATACATTTTAATATTAAAAGACTAATAAAACATCTTATGATTGTTAAATATTAAATAAAAATGATTTATTTTTAATAAAAATTGCAAAATTTCGCGTAAATAGTCGTATTTTCTTTATAATACGCATGCGATATTTTTTTAAAAAATTTTTATCGCATGCGATATTTTTTAAAAACGAATTTAACTTTTCATATTTATCTTCACACACGTAGAAAATTCTTAATTTATGGTTGCGTTCTTAACGTTCTAAAGAAAAAATTTGCCTAATTTTTCTATTTACTTTTAAGATATTTAAGAAAATCTTTGTTTTATAGGGTGTGCTATTTAGAGCTTTTCAAATATATCGGATAATTGCTAAGAAAATAATAATTTTTAAGAATGTGCTACTTGGATTCATTAGAAAAAAAATTATTTTGATTAACATATTTTTTATCACAGGGTGTGCCACTAATTTTTTTAATTTTAAACAAATATAGTTTAGCAGGGTGTGCTACGAAAATTTCTGGGTTTTTGAAAAAAGGAAAGATAAACAAACTGTTTATTGTTGTTGTTGTTATTGTTTAAGCTTGGATATTGTTCCAATTAAAACTGGTCTTTATAATTCTTATTAGCTTAACAGTTTTATTTTTGTAATATTTTTAGTTTTTCTAAAATCTTTGGATCAAGTTTCCTGATGATCTGGCCTACGCAACCAGTGATATGCGCATAGGAATAGCTTATCCCATCAACAATAAATTTCGGTTTATCAATAGTATGAAATGGGAATTAAGCACATTTAAACGAAATCTTGTTAATTAATTTTTGACTTCCAAGAAAAACTTTAATAAAAAAACATCTTTGTTTGGAGCAAGAACAGAAAAACATTTTTATTTCAAAGTAGCATACCCTAAAAATATTAATACTAAGAAGTCGCTTTAATTAAAATCTGTTTACAGCTTCAAACATTTTGAAATATTTTTAAGTTATTTGTTATGAAAATAACTTGTTTAAGAAGAGTGAATCTAGATTTTTTTAGTTTGAAGGGGTGCTACTAAGATTTTTTCCAATATTCGGCAAAATTTTCAAAATCTCCTTCCAAGATTTTAATATTTTAGATGTCTATTGAGGGCTCTTTTAGTTTGTACCAAAAACATTAAATATATTTTTAACAAAATCTTTGTTCTGAAAAAAGTTAGGTTCTTGTATGAATTTAAAATGCTTTGCTCTAGTAGCTACTTAGATTTTTTTTAAAAGTCAAAGTTAAAATTAAACACGTGTTAAATTTATTTTATAAAATTTTTGTGATAAAAGGTAATTTTATTAAAAAAAAATTTCCCTCTAAAAATGTCTCGCCCATTTCTTAAAGTAAATGGTGTAAATAACTTGTATTAATTTTATAAACAAAAAAAGGTTAAGTTCAATTCAGTAATGATTAGCCAGCTAATGACAAATAATGTGAATTTCTAATGAGTTTATTGAGTCATTTAACTCAGCTTTTGTGTGAGTTGACATTTTTGCCTTTCTTTCCACTATTTATTATATGAAGTAGCATCATAAATCAAAAACCAAGTGCCGTATAAATACGAAATTTTTTAAATTTCGTTTCTTACCTAAAAAAGATATTTGAGTAAATATGACTAAGAAGTCTATTCAGCCGTAAAAAAGATGTACTGGATAATTATTGGATGTTTTAATAATAATAAATCTTTTAGAGAGTGCTATTTAATTTCAGTAAAATTTTAATATATGTATTAGCAAGGACTTTAAAGGTGTGCTATTAATTTGAAAAAAAAATACAACTGTACGAAAAATGTTAATAATGTTAATACGTTGTTTAAAAAACTTTTTCATTGTGTGCTATTTAATTTCAATTGAAAGTCATTATTTGAGTAATTATTTTAAGGACTTTTTAAGGGTATGCTACTTAGTTAAATAAAAAAACTAAAACTTTATTAACAATTTTTAAGAAATATTTGTTTTATAGAATGTTTCAGGGAGGGCTATTAAGTTAAGTTATAAATTAATATTTGCGCAATTATTTTAAAGATTTTTTTACGGTGTGCTACTTAGTTTTATTGAAAAATAACAACTGTAGGAACGATTTTTTAGAAATATGTATGTCTTTTATAAGTTGTTTTAAAAACCTTTTCTTGGTGTGCTATTTAATTTCAGCTAAAAATCAATATTTCAGCAATAATTTTGCGGTCTTTTTTAAGGGTGTGCTACTTAGTTTTATTAAAAAACTAAAACTGTACGAACAATGTTTAAGAAATATTTTTTTTAAATGTTGTTTTAACAATTTTTTCAGGGTGTGCTATTTAATTTAAATTATTTTAAGGACTTTTTAGGGTATACTACTTAATTTTATTAAAAAAATGACAATGGTATGTACTTACAAATTTTAAAGAAATATTTCTTTATAACTTTTTCAGCGTGTGCTATTTAATATTAAGGACTGTACAAACAATTTTTAAAAAAATTTCTTTTATAAAATGTTTACGTAAATTGTTCAGGGAGTGCTATTTAGGCAAGTTATAAATTAATATTTAAGTTTTTTTTTTGAAGTTCCCTTAGCTAATCCCGCAAAGAAAGCTCTCTGCTTGTCAGCAGGAAAGAAACCAGTCTCTGGCAGGAATCGAACCCCCAACCACGGCGCTGATAGACCAGCTCACTACCAGCTAGCCTACCGGGGCACTCGCATTTATTTTAAGGGCTTTTTTAGGGTGTGCTACTTAGTTTAGGTAAAAAAATTACAACTTTACGAAATATTTTTAAATTCAACATTTTATTTTTCGAATTTATTCTATGGGAAATAATTCCCAGTTTCTATTTGTTGAAATATTTTGAAAAAATTATTTTATTGGATGCTTAAGTAAAGCTTTCAGGCAGTGCTATTTAGTTTCAGTAAAATTTTAATATATTATTAATGACTTTTGAGGGTGTGCTATTTAGTATTATTAAAAATTAAAATTTTACGAACCAGGAGTATTTAAGCAATTATTTAAGAACTTTTTAGTTTATCATAACATTTTCATAACTATTTTTAAGGCATATTGTGTTTTAGTAAATTTTTTTGGGTGTGCTACTTAGTTTTTTTCGTAATTTATGATTCTACAAACTATTTTTTTTATAGTAGAATGTGTTCTTACTATTTTAGGTTTTTTACAATTTTAACACAATTTTTTTTTAGCAATTCTTTCGTTTCTTTCAACCCAAAATTAATTGATATTTTTTTGTAAACATACATACATATGTACATACATATACATACATACTTACATACATATGTACATATGTACATATGTATGTACATAATTTCATTTTAATTAAAAGAACAATTGACGGTCTTATTGTGTGTGAAGTTCAATAAACCTTTTTTCAATGATGATGTTATTTTGAAAAGAAAAATTCTATTAAAAGTTTTTTCTTTGACTCAATAATTTACAAAAATTATTTTTTTTTTATTGATTTTGAACAGAGAAAACAACAACGAACGGCAACAATAAACGAGCAAACTTTTTTTCATAATAAAAAAAAAATATTAATAAAAATTAAAAAAGAGATGTACTATATGCACCTTGCACCAACAAACAACATTTTTCATAGACCGTTAACCATAAAAAAACAAAAAAAACAAAATAGTAGAAACACGAACAACAACTAAGCCTTTCATACATATGTACATATGAGCAGTGTTGTCATTTTATTTTTTCAAAAACTTATAATTTCAAAAAAACTGCTTTTTGCCAAAAAAAAAAAAAAAATGCTTTTATTTGACGAGATTTAGCTCGAGCTTAGCGAATTACAGAATACGGCTGCAGTACCCATGTTCTGTAACTTTGGTAAGAACCTCTCACATCGAAAAGATTTGAAACAAAATATTCCATCGTTTCTCGAAAGTGAAAACAGTGCGTATGTAACTCATGTCGAAAACTATAAAAAGAGTTAACGTCGTTACGTAATAAATGTTATTAATAATTCTGGATTTCCTAAACGATCTATAGACATATCGGCAGGACCATCATAGGTTCTCAAAGTAGGGCACATCTTGTATTACAAAAATTAAAACTGATCCAGTATTCTTGTGTATAAACCAACAAAATTTTGAGAATTTGTTTTTGTTTTGCATGTAATTTGTGCGAACGAAAGCGTTCAAGTGACATCGTGAAACATAAGATCGGGCGTTTAAACTACCAATACAGACCATATGAATTTGACAACATTAATCGTATAAAATACAACAAAAGTGAAAACATGTGCAAAGTATAGATAATTAAATAATAAATAAGTTTTCTTTTTTAATAAGTTATTTTTTAAACACATGGGACACTAATTTACAGCAATTTCAGTTTTATTAGCCATTAGTCAAGTACCATCAAACCGATAAATATTCTGCGGAAAAATTGTGAAAAAATTTTTAACAATTTTAAAGATATATACAAAATACTAGACTAAGGTCGATCAAAAATACCAAATTTTAACTTTTTAAGTCGGATATTTCCTCAACTATAAGCTATAAACTATTCAAAACGCTAACCGTTTTAAAGAACTCGTTTATTTTTTAATTTTATGGATCGGGTTAAAATAAAGAATTCTGGATAATTTTTTAATGTTTGCCTTATTAGGAAACAAAACATTCAACAATTTAATAATACACAGAAAAACACACAAGTAAAAAAATATAATGTCATCAAGGTCTACCATATTTAATCTATACCATACTAATTACAGAGTGTGTACAGTTTCGTGTATTCCATATTTGGGTCCCATAGGCAGTCATGGACCACCCACCAGAACAAAAATATGTTATGAGGAAAATAATTTGGACGAATATGATCTAGATATCTACATCTATATTTGATTTTGTTTTTCATCTAAAAGTGATTTTAGGGGCGGGATTTATACAGACCTACCTACCATTACACAATTTGACCATAACAAAGCTAGTATGCATGTATATAATAAAACAAGTATACTATTTGCAAGCAAAAATTGCATAGCCTTTTTGTGCGTAAAATAAAAGGAAGTAGTAGGCACTTTTTAAACAAAATTTACTTAAATTAATAATAATTTTTTAACAAATTAAACTTATAAAGCTTAATTTTAAACAAATTATAGCTAAACTTGTAAAAGCTACATAAATTTAAAATAAAAATAACTTTTTTTAAGAAAACTTAAAAACAGACGTAAGAAATAAACATGTAAAGAAAATTAATTATTTGAACCACCAAAAATACAATTGGTTTCAAAATAATGTTTGACTATATGCCGCCAGCCTTGGCAGTGGCAAAAAGGATAAAACTGCAAAGAACTTTGATGATAAGAACGTGGTTATTTTCGAAGCAAGTAAATTCGACCCGAGTTCAAGCCCCGGCTCAGTCAAAAAAAATCATCAATTAATTTTAATTCATTTCATGTAGTAAAATTCCTTCATTAATTAAGAAAATTTAATGAATGAAGTATAAAGAAAAATCAAATTTGGATTAAAAACCATAAACCGTTCGATTAACCCCAAGAAACTTATTGTTGTAAAGCACGAGCTCTATATACATACTTATGTTTACATTTGTCCTTAAAGTTGTGCAAAAAGACAAAAAAAAAATCGACCCGATTTCAAGACCCGTTTCAGTCAAGAAAATTTATTAAATAATTTTAATTCATTTTATGTTGTAATTGTAATTCCTTCCTTCATTAAAATAATTTAGTGAAAATTAAATTTGATGAACTTAAGCCTGATTTAAAGTAAAAAACACCAAATTTGGATTTTAACCATAAACAGTTCGATTAAACTAAATAAAACTTGAAAACTCCTTTGCATCTCAAAAAAATTTGCAAAAACATATATGTAAATCGGACGATATGACAACACTGAATATGAGTAAACACAATATCGATGTATGTATGCAAGGCGAATTCATGTAAACGGTGGTAACGATACTACAACAAGTAACAACACCAAAAACACAACAATCAGGGTTTTTCTGGAAACCGAAAACGCAAGAATTTTCAACTTCGTTTTTAATAGGATCTCGGTAATAACAGAATTATATAACACAAATGTTTCTCTATTAAACGAAATTTTATAACAAAAACTATGAAAATTAGATAAAAAAAAAAACAACTTCCAAATTCTTGCGTTTTCAATTTCCAGAACTCCCTGATGTATTTTTTTTATTGCTTTCGTTGGTCGATTTGACATAACCCAAGCAACTTTTGACATTTCTCTCTATAATTCAGAAAAAAAAGTAGCATAGCTGTGCTTTCAACGCCACCTGAAAAATGAATTCTCCTTGGATGTATGTATGTATGTACATATATAAAAAAAACAATAACAAAACAGCCAGCTACATATATTTGTTGTTGTTCTAAATAATGAAACTTTAGACAAACAAAAACAAACAATTTTACCGACTATGTATTCTTACTTATGCAAATCGTATATGTATGTATGTATATACATATTTTATTTTATTGATTTGTTGTTGTTGTTGTATTTTTTTTATTATGTATTGCTATTTCAGCAGATTTTCTTTTTTAAGCAAACACAATCAGCGTTGCCACGACCAAAAAAGTTTGTAATCAAAATGTTAACAAAAAGTAGCCAAATGAGAATAAAAAGTAACCAAAAAGTTTGTGTATTTAAAATACTAAAGTAAACATACGGTCAAAATAATAAGTAAATAAGTTTCTTCCGCATCTGCTGTTTAATTAAATATATGCATACATACATATGTTTATATACATACATATTTATTTTAATAAAAAAAAAGTTTTATTTATTTAGTTTGTATTACGTTTAACAAAAACAACGAACACTTATGATCCAAAAGCATAAACTGAACTATTAATGAAAAGAAAAGAAATTAGTAGACAAAAAAATAAGTACGTAAGTTATCATTATTAAATTAACCGATTTAGTTCAATACAACAAGGAAAAGTTTGGTAAAAGTTTATTTTTTTAACGGTTAGATCCTCCACTTATAGAAAAATACATCTTCATATTGATAACGCCCTGACATCAGAACTATGACTTCAATGTCATTACAAATGGCATTAATGAGGCAAAAAGTGACATAAAGCAACGAAGAACGTCGTCATAAAATTTGGTCATATTTTATGAGTCATCTATACTATGACTACAGTGACATCATTTCGATGCCACATTTTGTGTATTATTAACATTATTTTCATGTATAAAAAGTTAAATAAGAAGAAGCAAAAATTCCCATATTCTATTTGTTTAAATTATTTCGTTAATAGCATCAAATTTTCAAAGTAGAATGACTACGAAAACCATTTCGGGTATGGTGCTGGTGTCTTATAATTGAGAGTTATTCTGTAAGCAAAGGGGCGAATACAACACAAAGGTTAAACAAAAATAAGTAACCGGAGGTATGGTATTAATATTCAGCCTTATTCCGGTTGTCGTCTGTGTCGGTTTTTGTAGTAGATTAAAGTTACACCCAACATGTGTTTTTTAATCTTCTACAAAAACACACACACAACACGTGTTCTTTAATCTACTACAAAAACACACACAACCTGTGTTCTTTAATCTATCCCAAAGACTCAATTTAATGACAGTTTGTCATTTAATTGAGCCTTATTAGTCCTTTCTCCGTTGTTACTGAGTCATCGCACTGATGACGTTTTTTAACTTACTTCGATTCGTCATTTCTGTGTTGTGCGATATTTTTTTGTACTCAAATCTTTTCAATGTATCGGGAATACGAAAAATCAGACCAACACCATACCTCGGAAAAACATCCCCAAACCATTATGTTACCGCCTGCGTTCTTGGAGGTTTTTTTTTGTGAAGCGGATGCAAAATTCCCTAATGTGGGTGACGACTAGAAACAATTTGACACCAATATTGTTCTTATCGTTTTTCGAAAGTGAGAGTGTTTTCAACAGACGAACATGGTTAAATCGACTTAAAATTAGTCAAGGACCCAGAATATACATACATACTAGAGGTCTGCAAGAATAAATAAAAAGCAATTTCAACACACTCATTTGTTTTTTAATTACAATGTGTCGATCACCCAATGGTAACGAAACAAATGAAAAAATAACCAGAGACAAAACAACAAAAACTCATTCTATTCAGTCAAATCAAGTTAAATGAGTAAATTATTCAAATATAATTTGAATGTAAAATATGTGTACCTACACATTATGTATGTATGTGTAAGCTTTACTCTTATAAATAAAAAAGAAGCCACAAGCTTACACACACATTATGGCAAGGTATTCAAATAAATGTATGCACATTCAATAATTCAAAAATTATTTGAATATTTTTTGTAAACTTGCTCTCTCTAATGGGTCATTCCAATGTTTTGTTATTTATGAATTACTCTCATATTCATTTACAGTAAACAAGTTTTTTATTCAGTTCATTCATTCTTATTTTTGTATGTATATGGTTTACTCTCTTCTTATCTTTTTGAATGTTTTATAATTGAATAAATTTTGTGCACTTTGAGTAAAGGCAAACAAGTGAGTTATTCAAAGCAGACCTCTAATACATACATATACCTATACTGTTTAGGGACTAAAATAAATAATCAAAAGTTTCCAACGGAATGACAAACTAAGTATGTATACCTTCTTTGCAGCTGGTTGTGGAGGGCATACAAATAATTAAAACGGCAACACTGAATACATTTATACAAATGCAGACTAAAGCACCGACGTAAATCATACGATTGATTTTTGCTTTGATGCCGTTATTATGGGAAATAAATAAAAAAAAAAACACAATTTTCTCCCCTTTTCTACGATAAAGAAATTATTATAAAAGTTAACAATAAACTTCTGCAAATAAATTCAGGACTCGAAATTAAATTTATGGGAGAAAGAACGAGTTAACAAATGAATTCAAAAGAGTACAAGTGATCAATACACAATGGTGGACAAAGGAAAATTGTTTTGATTAAAAAAAAAACTGTAATAACCTTAAAGTTATTGGACAGATTTTCAAATAAAAAATCTAATGAAATGTATTTAATATTTAATTGAATGTATAAAGACGTCATTATAGACTACATTGAAATGTTTTAGTTTTCATGTTACACTAAAGTTTGCTGAAAATTTATCACTTAAAACAAAATAAAGAATTAAATGACAAAAACGAATCATTAAAATATTGTGCATGGTGAATAAATTCATGTAAGTAATTAAATAGCAAATTTCACTTTTTAATTCAAATTAAATCTATGAAATAAAAATATAAATCTGTAAATAATAAACAATAAAAAAGAATTAATCATATTAGAAAAAATATTGTTGAACATGAATTGAATCTTGTATGGCAAAAATTTTAAACTGCAATAAGTCAATCATATTTTAAATAAATGGGTTTTATAAATTATTTGATGGTTTGTCAATGAATTATGACAGAATATTTTTAAATAATAATCAATACTGTCTAATTGTTTGGCAAATTTTGAAATTTATAGGGTGTGCTACAAAGTTTTTTAGGAAAAATTTTAAGATTTGAAACTAATTTGTATTTTGTAGGATGTGCTACGAAGATTTTTGTTAAAAAATGGTTAATAAATAATAATTTATTAAGTGTTTTTTTTTAATGTGGATCTTACAGAGTGTGCTACTTAGTTTCCAACTCTATTTTCAATAATAATTACATGGAATTAAGCAGCTTTTATAAAATATTTTGCAGAAATATAAGCAGCACACATTGCTAAACACATGTTTTATAACGAAAATTTTAAAATTTCTTTGCGCACTTAATGAAACAATTGATTTGCCAACAATTTGAAAAAACATATGTACATACATTCCTTATAAAAAAAATAAAATATTTTTAATTAAAAGATTCTTTAACATCGTATAATTGTTGCTAGAAATTTAAGGTAGCTTCCCTCCTATTTGTAACAAGTATTTCATATCATTTTTATCAATAATTTTTTTTTTACTTAAAGCCTGGTACTCTGTTCAAATTTGTGAAAAATGTTGAGCAACATTAATTATTTCACACGATAATTTTGACATGTATCAATGTTACCTTTCATGCGAGTTTGTACAATTTGCCGTATTTATTCCTGCAAAGTATGTGACATTGTTTTACGTATGTAAACAAACCCCACATGTATTTGACTAAAAATTATTTTTTTAAATAAAAAATTTTAGAAAAAAAGAGAGTAAATATGGATAAAAAACTGTTACCGGTTGTGTTATTTGAATTTTTTATTTCTTATTTAATAATCAGTTCATACTTTTTTGCTTTTGCTTAAAATTCCACGTGAAATAAGTGCAGCTTACATTATTTCGCAGTTGTAAAAATATGTTGCCAGAAACATTTCCTAACTTTTTCACAAAATGAACAGAGTACAACTCTATCAACATTATTTCATAGATATTCCGCACAAGTTTTTTTCATATGCGTTTTGACAGCATTTCACGTGAAATGTTGAACACAGTACTAGGCTTAAAACAATAATTTGTTCAAAAAGTTAAAATACTGATTATCAAGCTTAAAAATTTAGAGATTTTTTCGTAAAATTACTTAAACGTCGATTTTAGAGTATAAAAACTGATAGTTTAAAATAGGACCTGCATTTTAAAGAATTTAACGCAAAAAAAAAGGATTCAAACCTTTCTTTAAAAATTAAGTGATGAAGCAGAGCCTAAATAAAAATAATAATTACCGTCTCACGTGAAAGAGTAATCCAAACTAGGTATAATACAATTTTTTTTAAGCCATATTGGAAAAAAATTTAAGTTCTGTATAATGAAGTTTCTTAACAAGTGATTTATTGGTCCCATTCACATTCATTATAGGGAAGTTCGACTGTAACATGATGTTTTTTATTGTACTTCTGTTAGTCTTACCGCCACCTGATACATGAATTCGCCTTCAACAACGACTTAAATGTTTTACAAAAAAAAAAAAAATAAAAAATAGAATGAAAGTTTTGCCCTATTACGGTTTACAACTCAACTCAGTTAAGTTGTAATTTCTTAATTTTTGTATTATGGTTTACAACTTTGCTATATTGCGGTCAACAAAAGCATAACAAAAATTACAACTGATCACAACCAGTTGTTTTAATTACAATTCAACCGAGTTGAGTTGTAAACCGTAATAGGGGCCTTAATTTCAACAAATAAGGTTGGGTTTTTGAGATGTGGATTAAGTCTAAACTCAGTTTAACGTAGTCTGAAACTCGGATTTTACGGCGAAATGTATTTTTTTTATTATTTTGTATACAAACTTGGTAATGGCGGCACAAATCTGTTTTCAGATTAACTAAACCAAGTTTAACTTAGATCTATTAAACTCAGCCAAAGAAGAAAAAAATTAAAAGAAAAACAAAATTGTCGCAAACTATTTAATTGGCATTCATTACGTTAAACAAATAATGAAATAAAAAAACAACAGCAAAAACACTGAAATTAACGAATTTACACAAATACAAACTCAAGATTAGTTACACGCAAATACTCAAAAATACCCATTCATACAAAAAACACTCACCCACTTAGCTCAACATTCTTTTCTTCATACAAAGGTTAATGAAGTTTTTTCTTTTTCTTTGTTTTTTTTTTTTTTGAAGTTTATTTAATAATAATCATAATTACGGAAATAACCCATAAATTAAGAAATTAACAGAAATAGCAACAACACACAAAAACAAACATACTAAAGAATTAAAGGTAAAGCGGATATTAGAAATATTTGTGCATAAATTATGATTTTAGATGAACGTTGGAGAATGCGAGACACAGTGGGTATTGAGAAGAAAATAACATACATACGTACATACTAATTTGAATTTTTTGAAGTATAATAAAGCATTTAATAAAAGTTTTGTTTAAAGGTCTGATAAAAAGTTCAATAAAAAAATTTTTAAATTTAAACTTTATTTCAAAATGAAAAACTTTTCTTAGGAATGGTTTCTTTTTTCTTTACCTAGACTTAACACATGCAAGTGCAAATTCGAAAAACTCAATACACACACACTTGTTCACTAACACCATTACATTGTTCGTACTTGTCCACCAAACAATTTTCGGAGCGCTCCTAAATATGACTCTTAAAAGATACCTTTTCTTGAGGGTTTTATGATTACCCTCCTAATTTATGAGCAATTCTGATTGATTTCGGAGCCTGTAGAATTCAGGACTCCTAAAAGACTAATTTTTATGAGCAATTTAGGAGCACATTCCTAGAAAACTCTTATTTATGAGGGTTTTCTGAGGGGCAACAGTAGTTTGTTTTCTTATTCTTAATAATTTCAATATTTTACGTTTGTCTGTCATTATTGTGATCATTTTGCGCTGTTCGGTTGTGATTTTGATAAAATCTTTGAGAAATTGTGCAAAAAGAAAGTTTATATATAGTACATATGTATATGCGCTGAACAAATGCTTAATATTCATTTATTTTATTTATTTTGTAACCTCTTCACTAATGTTTTTTGTGTACTTTATGTGTGAATAGTTTACTAAACATTGTCCTTGTAAATCTTTTCATTAGACAAAACTATCCATTTGAAGCCTTTGTTAAAAGAAAATTAGGTGGTTTTGTTCGTTTAAATTGGTTTAAAATGATTATTATTTCCATGCACAAAACATATATTAATATAACTTTTCCCTTAAAAGCTAACAAGCATAAATTTACAAATAAAATGAATACCCTAATTTTAAGAAAAAGAAACACTCCTATATCACTCTTTTTTGGCTCCGAAATCCCTCTTTTATGACTCTTTTAAGAGGTTTTTATGATTGATTTGTGAGCAAAAAGGCTCACAATTTTCCATTCAAATCGTTAAATTTAGGAGTCCTAAAACGCTCATATTCAGTACATAATTTTTTGACGGTTTCATAGGAAAACAAGCTCATATCTGAGGGTTTTAGGACCTTTTTTCTGAGCGTTTTGCTCATATTGTTTTCTGGGTGTAAACAGGGTGGTTAGATGTGACGATTTTTCGTCATTTTGGCGATTTTTTTGAGAAAATACAGTAAAATGACGATTGACGATTTTTTAACTAAAAGTAATAGTGCTATGACGATTTTCTAGCATCAATAAAACACTTAGTCCCAATTTACACTAGGGACATTTCTTGCCTGACATTTTTGGAATTCTCTTTTAATCTTACCTGAAGCGTTTACATAGGAAACATTAGAAGTCAGACAGAAATTAATACTTGTATGTAAACTACGAAAAGTAAGGAAGAGAAATGAAAAAATGTCCAGTACAGATAGTCATGTACTACACACTCTACCTTTTCGACCCCTTGCCACTTCGTCTGTCCGGCAAGAAATGCCCCTAGTGTAAATTGGGACTTACAAGAAATATTTACAATTACCTATATTGGGAACAGGGCAAAACTTAAAAATCAATTTTTCGATATACAAAAATTTTTGGAAATTAAACAAAAAAAAATTCTTCCCCCATCACAAACCAGGTGGCTGCCATTAGAAGCATTGGTAATTCAAATTATATAAATGCCATCGATACTGCAAAAAATATACACTAGATTTGGTCCGCTTTTTAAAAATTTTTTAAATCCGCTTTGTGTTTTTATGATTTCGATTACTACATACGATTGCATTTTTCGATGAAGTCATAATCATATGTGAAGATTTTTCTTTTTGAGTGTAAAAAGGCGAATTCCCATTTAATTCTGTCAGGTAAGTTATTCTTAGTATAGTTGCGTGTTTGGAATTAAGAAGTTAGTTATTAATAAGAAGTTGTGTAGAAAAATGATCGTAAAGAGAAGATAATGCATTAGTGCTGGTTTTAACTCTTCAAGTTTTAGCCGTCAAGTCTTGAGCTTTCAGGACAGAAGGGAAAAGCGAATGCCATTTCTTTTCCTCTCTCTCTCTTCTAAAAACTCAAGACTTACTTAGTTTGGAACTAAAATTGGACGTAATAAAACGTTTCAAGTCGGGTAAAAAGACTGTTGATATAGACTGAACCCTTGGTTAAGCACCTTCAACAGTAAAAACAATTTGCAAGTGATAGCGCTAAAAGTTAATAATTTAAAGATAGCTCGAGTTAATAGCAAATGAGATTATATTTTTTATTTAATGTTTTTGTGAATATGGATAAATGAAATAAATAAATTTTTTGTATGTATTTATGAAAATATATGTTTTGTTAGTGCTTTAGCTTTAAGATTTATTGTAATTTTAATTTTAATAAACAGGGCTGTGGAGTCGTCCGAAAAAAGTACTAACTGCGACTCCGACTCCAAACGCTGAAATTATTTAAGTGCGACCCCGACTCCCACTATAATCTTGATGCTGAATCTATATGAAACTCAGAGATGTAAACTTTTATTTTTTAATTACCGTACGGCATACATTAATGTGCTGTTTCCAAATGACAGGCGGTTGATTATGAAGAAAAATTTATATGAAAAGCACTCAGTCCATCGCCTATCATTTGGAAACAGCACATAAGGGCAGTATTCATAAACCATTTATTTAAATTTTAAATGTGTTTTGAGAAGATAATTTTTATTTTGGAAAATTTTTTTTTAATTTTTTATGCCGAAAAACTTTGGAGTCGGAGACTCGAGTTTTTGTGGGTACTACGACTGCGACTCCGGAACAAAAACCTCAGCTCCGACTCCACAGCCCTGATAATAAATATCTAAATAAATAAATATTTTTTCTTATATATTGCTTTCCAAATGATAAATACATTTCAGCCCACTTGCTGACTTCATCATAAATAGAATTTCGTGTTAAAAATTTATATTTTTGAACCAACCAATGCAAAAATAAATCTCTAATTTGTAAAATTTAAATATTTGATGTTTTGTTGACGATTTTGTTAAATGTTCGCGACGATTTTGACGAATTTTGTTAAAACTTTTGACGATTTTTAAAGAAAAAAGCCTAACAACCCTGCTTGCAAACAACCTGCAGCCAGTGTGACCATACAAGCTTTTTTCGAGCTACTCAGTTGAGTTTTAATTTCTTAATTTTTGTATTATGGTTTACAAATTTGCTATATTGCGGTGTACAAAAACATAACAAAAATTACAACTGATCACAACCAGTTGTTTTAATTACAACTCAACTGAGTTGAGTTGTAAACCGTAATAGGGGCCTTAGCTTCTCCAAGCCTATTTTTAATTTCAATTTCGTGTTTATTTATATTTTAAAATAAATAAAACAGTTTATTCGAATAAACTTATGTGTGAATTCGTAAAAAGGGCAATAGGGTGGCAGCGCAGAAGAAATCGCTGTTGTAGATTTGAACTACAACAGTGCTGCCAGGGGAAGAATACAAAAGTTACGCTAGTATTCAAAAAAAAATTAAGAAATGTTGTCAAAAGTTACACTTCGAAAAATTTAGGTGATTTATAAGAACAAAAAACATACATATTTCTATTCCATATTTCAGTGATAATAGCAAGACCACAAACCGATTATTGAACAAAAGCATAGTTTTGAGTAAGTTTTAAGCATACATGTTTCTATTGCATGAGATTTAGACAAAAAGGTTTAAGCATACAGTACTTTTCGTTTATAGTCACTACGTTTCAGTCACTTTAGCGATATATTCCAATTTATCTATTTTTCTGCCGTTATTAGTAAATTTAATATAAAGGATTTACGTGATACTCCATTTTGCGATGTAAGTGTGTTCCATCTATAAGCAGGCATCAAGGGAAACAGTAAATCGAATTATGGGCGTTATAGTTACTTAAGCAAAACGTTCTACGTTCTTTTTAATTTTCGAAGCCCCAAACCATTAATAGAACTAAGCATTAAATCTTTTTTTTTTTTTTTTTTTTTTTGTTATCAACACTCAATATGAAAGAAATTAGATTTTGGCTTAGGTATCAGGGAAAAAATATCTTGTTTGACCTTCTTATGAGTGTTGTTGTCGTGGTCGATTTCTGATAGTAAAAATTTTACTAGCTAAGCTATGTTCATACCTATTAAATATTTGACGTCCCTTGTTTTACAGCACTATTTAATCCATGAAAAATATCGAAATAATTAAAAGTTACTACAACCCTGCAATTATTAGGACCAGTCCAAGCACGCGTGTAAAGAGTAGCCCACAAGGGACTAGGACTACTCCTAAAGTAACCCAAACGTATGGAAAAACCATGGTCTATTTAACATAACGATGTCCTAGGGCAGGACCATATAACCCAGCTTTGGACTACAAAGGAGTAGTTTTAAAACTACTCCATTGTGTGCACAAGAGAATTAGTTTTAAACGCGTTTAAAAACGAAAGCACGTCGTTAAAAAACGAATACATGTCGTCTCACTACAAATACTTTTTAACAATGACATGGTCCATGCTTGCATTACATCGGACCAATAGTCCATTTTATCAAAATGGATCAGGTGGCCGAATGTTATTTGCAGGGAAGAAGCTATAAAAAAATTTACCTTTAATTTTTTGCTTTAAATTTCCTTCATTAGCTTTTTTTAGCTCTATTTCAAACATGATTTAGCTTTATATTTTTAAAAAATCTGCAGACCAGTGTTGCCAAAACTTGTTGAGAATAAAATGCTAGATTTTGTTAAAAAAAAAAATGCAAAAAATTTTTGAATAAATGCTAAAAAAAAATGTATTTATGTAAAAAATCTTTATTAAAGTAAGAGCCAAGCACATTTTTCATATTATGCTGCATTTTGTGCATCAGCTTTCGCGACGAGGTGTCAAATTACCTTTTAGAAAGGTTGGTCGGATGATGGACAGATGCAATTGAACTGTGCACAGCACAGAAACTAAAAACCGCCTCTCTTAACGTTGCAACAAATTCTTTTAAAAGTTATTGGATATTTTTTAGTTATGGCCGTAGCATTTTTGTGCTTCCTTGTTTCTGCATGTTGTTCCAGGCCACTAAATTTAGAAACAACATCGCATTTTTTCATCTGTTTCTTTTACCCGTTCTTTTAACATTGGGTGCTTTAGCCAATCCTTGTGAAAAATTTTTGGCTGGGTTTTACTAATTTTTGAAAATTTTTTTTTTTTTTAGATTTTTATTTGTATCAACATTAATGGGAATTTTAATTGTTGCATTTTTTAGATCTAATTTAATTGTAGAATATTTAATTTTTTTCATTATTATTTGTATTAAACATTTGGGGGATTCACAAGGTTGTCATAAAGTTGTAAAATCATATGTCTTAAAATAATTACAAGAAATATATATGACTGCTGTGGGCAACCGCTTTTAATTTAGATTTCTACTGTATAGTTATGACGAATTAATGAACACAGCATTAAAATATTTATTTTGTTTGAAACACAAAAATATTATTTTTAAACAATTGTTAAATATTGTTTAGGGCATTATGACGATATGACTTGATAGCACAACTTGTGAATCCCCCAATTGTATAAATATTAAAAATACCACAAGAACTAATAAATGACAGACATTTTTGAATAATGCAAGAAAATATGCTAGATGCTAAATCAGTTTTTTTTTCATTCCAAATGACTTAAAAAATGCTATTTGTAGCATGAAAAATACTAAATTGGCAACACTGCTGAAGACAATTGTTCAGAAAGTGTTCGAAAATAAACAAAACATTATTTAGTGTACGGCTTAAACAGCTAGAAGCGATTACTTAGTGTTTGTGTTTTGCACAAATCTATCGAGCCGAACACTAAGGAACTATTTTTAAGGTTTACTTTTAAACACTGCCTGCAGCAAGTCAGGCCCTAATTGTGTAAAAATTACATTGAAAGCACCAACAAAGTCAAAAATATTTCACAATTTTGTTGTTGCTTTCTACAGAAATTCATATTGCAATTCATATTGCAGAGTTTAAGATTTAAAAATTTAAAATTATATGTAAAATATGGCTTTTTTTAATATTTTGTGTCATTTTACAAAAAAAAAAATTGTTTAATAACTTGTTAACAAGAATTTAAACTAAGAATTAAGATTCCCACAGCACACTCAGACCAATTTTTCCATTAATGTGGGTGGGTGTTGCCTAAGTTTTTAACAAAATGAGAAATTGTGTTTTTAATCGAAAATTTCTATATTTTCTTTGCACTTCTTTTTTTCTATTTTTATTTAGATTTTGCTTGCTTTTTTTCTTGTATTATTATTTTATTCATGTATGTATCTATCTATAAGTGATAAACGATTTGATTTTGTTTATAGAGTATAATTATCTGAAGATTCTTTGATGTGGGGTCTTAATGTTTATATTTCGTTGGTTTTTTAGGGAAAATTTTTAAATATACTCCCTCCTCTTGAACAATTTTATGTATGTTGTTTTATTGTTATGAGGCAATTTGGTGGATGAAAAGTTAAATAAACAAGACGCACTATCAAAAATACATACAGCAGACAAATCTTGGGAGAAAATAAAAAAGAAATAATCAAAACACCTACGGCAATTTAATATGTATGTATGTATGTAAATGGTGTAGATACAAAGTTAGTCTTAGTATCTAAACAAATAATTTATTGATTACAAAAAAAATGCACTTTATTTATAAATAACGGGTCCGCCATCTAACGTTTTTTTTCAACTAGTGCTTATTTCGTAAATGGTAACACTTAACTCATGCCTGATTTGACAGATAATTACTGCCTGTTTGTAGAACGCGAGCGCAAAAGTGACTCGTTTAATTTACATTTAAAACAAAAACAAATATTGAAATTTTGTTTTTGTTTTAAATGTAAGTTGAACGAGTCACTTTTGCGCTCGCGTTCTACAAACAGGCAGTTAGTTTCATCTATACGCTTGAACAACGCTGGGAAATATTGCGACATTACTTTGGAAATCATGGAAATATTGCAGAATGTGTGCGAAAATTGCGTACGGATTTTGGAAGAAGAGAAGCACCGTCAGCTCCGTATGTTCGTTATCTTGTTAAAAAAGTGAATGCAACTGGCATCCTCATCGATAAACCAAACCGTGAAAAGCCAAAAACAATGCGTACACCCGAGAATATTGCTGCTGTGTGAGAAAGTGTGCGTGAAGCGTCATCAACATCAATACCCCGTCGTTCTAAACAATTGAACATCATTGAGACGAATTTTGCATAAAGACCTTAGTATGACGCCATACAAAGTCCAATTGGTTCAGAAGTTGAAGCCAACTGACCATCTAATGCGTGTTCGCTTCGCTAAGTCGGCCTGCAATCGATTTACAGAAAATGCCGATTTTGCCAAAAAAAAAAAAATCATCTTTTCAGATGAAGCTCATTTTGATCTTGGCGGGTATGTAAACTAGCAAATTTGTCGCATTTGGGGCACAGAAAACCCGAACGCATACATTGAAAAGCCGATGCACCCAAAACGAGTCACTGTTTGGTGCGGGTTTTAGTCCAGAGGCATAATTGGGCCATTTTTCTTCGAAAATGAGCAAGGAGTGGCCGTTACAGTCAATGACGATCGTTATCTAGGCATGTTTGACGAATTTTTGTTCACAAAAATTGAAGAGGAGGATATTGGCAACATTTGGTTTCAATAGGACGGCGCTACCTTCCACTCAGCCGAAACTACACTCGATGTTTTGCGCACTATCAGCCGCAGAGCTTATGTCGTTTGGCAACCTCGGAGCTGCGATTTGACACCGTTGGTCTATATTTATGGGGTGCCGTCAAAGATAAGTGTTACGCCGACAAACCGGAGACAATTGACGCTTAAAATGACAATATTCGTGAAGCCATTGGTGAAATACAGCTGCTCACAATCGATAATGTGCTTTAAAATTGGACCGATCGTGTAGGCTACTGCATGGCCAGCCGAGGCAGCCTTTTGAATGAAGTTATTTTCCATTATTAACCGGAAGGATTGTACTTTCAAATAAGAAAAGAAATTTGAGAAAATATTCAGTAGTTTTTTTTTATAGCATTTTCAAAAAAAAAAAGTTATTTGGCGGACCCTTTATATAAGAAAATGATTTTTTTTTTTAAAGAATTTATATGATCCGATATAAATTTAATGTAGAGTTTTGTTACAAATATGTAGGCAACAGCAAAAATGGATTTTTCAGCCTAAAAAATGTAAACCGTTTTTTCTATGAAAATCTAAATACAAGAAATAGCACCATTTGTATGATAGCGCCATCTTACGTGAGTTTCAGCTAAAAATAAATATTAAAAATTAATTCCTCGATCTTAAAAAACAGTAAGATAACACAACTTTCCAAGATAATAAAAATAAATAAGCCTTATTTTATCAAATTTTTAATGATGTTTTCTTGTTTGAAAGCGTTCCAAATCACCAACTTCAAATGCGTATAAAATAGTCTCGAACTGAACTAAAAGAACCCTCCAGAAAAAGGAAAAAAAATGTTTTTTCAATGCACCTCAATGTGTATTGATTTTGTTAATAAAAATTGAATCTTAAAGATATTTTAAATGTACCGAGTAAATATTACAGCACAACAGATTAGTATACAACTTATAATTTTTTAAAATTAAAACTTTTAAGGTTCAAAGTGCTCTTTATGAGCTCTATATTTAGGGCCATTATTGTAATCAGTAGGTTCCTGATGGTTTACGTGAACAAAAGCTATCGTAAACGATTAACTGACCATTAAGTTGTTTCCATTATTATGTACAACAGTCCGATAAAATTAAAAATGTATATACTGTGGCAACGTTGCACTAGATCCCGAATACTTTTTGTTGTTTAAAATACGTAGTGGCAACGACTAATTTTTGCTTTTTTCTTTAACTTGGTGGCCACACGATCAAGTTTTGCCTTTCAATTCCTTTCAATTTGAAATACATTCTCACTTGTTTACTAACACACTCACACTTTTTAAATTGCTCGTGGTCAATTGCTTTCAATTTCACCTTTCCATTTGTTTGGAAATTTTGCTTTCAATTTAACAGCTGATTACAAGTTTGTCTTTATAAATTATTTTTTTTATGACATCATGAAAGTAAATTGCTTACAAATTGAGTGCAGCGCCTACGTCACAGCTTTCAACTTTTGTAAATTTTGACAAGCAGTATATGTAAAAGACTATCAAGAACAACTTGATCGTGTGGCCTCAGCTTAACTGAAAGCAGAAGTCAGGGCTGCCAGACTTGGGGATTTCACGCAAGCAAAAAGGACACAGAGAGTCGTTTGGGGATTGGGGATTTAAAAAACAATTCGGGGATTTTTTTGGGGATTTTATACATTTCAAATAAATTTTTCCTTCTTTTATAAAAAATCTTCATCTGGCGTAGTGCTGCCATCTTTATTATTTATTATTTAATCATGGTTAAGCGGTATCACAAAGTCTGAATTAGACCCAAAATTAAATTAAAGATTTGTGAAATTTTGGATAAAAAATGTATTAAAACAAGTAAGAGTGCCATATTTGGCTGTGCCGAATCTTAAGTATGAACCTTTTACCATGGTGCAAAAAGAACAGAAAGTTACAGGTATAGTAGGTATATTGACAACCAAGATGCTTGTTCCTATTTTGGAAACTTTTGCAATTCCCCATATACAGAAAAAGAAAAACAAAAAAACAACATCATGGGTTGATATGACAAAAATTAGATGCAGGCTTTCTTGTTTGCTCATATCTAAGCCATTTATGAACTGATATGGTAGAAATTCCATATCAAACAATTCCGGCATGAATATATAACTACCTCATCCCCATAATATCTGGGATCTTCCGTTTGTAATTTCTGGAATATTCATTTTAAGCCCTAAGTATATCAAATCGGCACTTTTCTTTTATGGAAACTAGAAATCGTCAAAATGACGATAAATCGCCAAATCTGGCAGCCATGATAACAGATATTAAATGAAGGAACAACCAACCAACTCTTATTTTTTTCGGTTGTAAAACAAAAGGAATCCACTGTTTTCCTGTTTTTTTCTTCTACTTCTCACTCACTCTCTCTTATCGGTCGAAAATCAACATCTTTGATTAATTATTACAACCTTGAAAAATGTAAACAACAAGACATTATAACCACAAAAACAAGAACAACAACTAAATAACAACAACAAAATAAACACTGGCAATAAGTAGATTTAAGAAGACAATAAGAAGAATTCAATTACAATGCAAAGAAAACTAAGAAAATAAATTAATTTAATGAACTTAATACGAATAAATAAAGAGAAAAAAAATACATAATAAAGGGGTTTCATAAGGAGCGTCACAAACAAAAACAACAACAAAAAACATTTTCTTAAAGTGTTTGAAGAAAACAACAAAAGAACCGAACTTTCCTATTACATAAAACAAAAGCAACAAAGCTTAATATGAAAACTAAATAAACGAATGAGTAGAGGGTATGTTCACATTCAACAAATATTTGACACAAAAATCCCGAAAAAAACGTGACCCTAATGGCCATTTTCTCAATGTACCGTCAAACTGCCTGTTACTTAATGTCAGCATAAATTTATTAGACCGATAAACTGTCTGTTACCAATTTTGGGTTTCTCAATATACCGACCAAGGTCTGTATATTTACACAAGGTAGACTCATTTGGGAGTGTAGACATGCTGCTTTATAAAAATAACCGAGTGGAACCGAATTGTCAAAATTGTCTTCATATAATTTAACGCGCACATGTACAAATTTTGGCTCATATATGTACACGAAATTTGACATTGGTGTTCCAACTTAGGTAAACAGCTGACAAATATATGGGCCGAGTTTACCTTGTGTAAATATACCTTGATACCGACAAAAAACATGGTTTTAAGCTGGCAACACCTCTCAAAATACATGTAAAAGTTGGGAGTCAGCTGACTGAATTTATCTGTACGGCAAATAAAAGGAAAATAAAAAATCGGCAGATGAGTGTTGGTTAGCTTTGCGACAGAATAGAAGCAAAATTGAGAAAACCAAATTTCTTTAATGTGCAGTTTTTCGTTGGGAAAAAAGTTAATCGTGTAATGAGAAAACGGACATAAATTGTTCAAGAATTGTTTGACAATATTATTTAATTTATTTAAGTTTATTTCTAAATGTAATAAGTAGATCAATTTTAAATATGTATGCATAATATTAGTTCTCATGTAGATAGTGTGCGTTGGTTACACTTTTATTATGTAAATACGTATAGGTACCTACATATGTTGTTGATTAACTTGGTCTATCGTTTGAAGACCAAAGGCAAAACCATAAGGCGCATGACTCGGCTTAAGCGACTGTGCAAATATGTGTAAATCATTTGTATGTTTCAACCCATATTTAAGGTAAAGAAACTGTTTTGTTAAGTTTTGTAAAACTGTCCTTGGATTTGGATTGGCTGAACGGACGGCGACACGCAACTGCAACGAAACTTTCACTTCAATTTGGTTTTGAGTGTATGCCATAGACTCATATGAGACAGCACATGACGGGACTATTTTAAAACTGGTTTGAAACGTAAATCCATACAGATTAAGATCTCAAAAGTTGTTTGTTTATTTAAAATATTTAAACATTATAGGTATAATGAAAAATGTTTAGTTTTGTCATTTTTGATGATTTATGTATTTTATTTGCACAAGTTATGGAATTATTTTAAGTTATGTCACAAGTTTTTACACTTTTGCCATATTCTAAACTGACAGAAACAAGTATAATTAATATTAAATCCAACAAAGATTTATTTATTTCATCAAAAGTGTCACAATTCGAGTTAAGACTATTTAGCACTTTCCAGAAACAACTAAAAATAAGTCACTTTTATGAATTGCACCTTTATACCTACCAATTGAAACATAAAGATTAATATACACTGATATTTTTATAGATAAATAAGTGTATTGTGCATCGTTTAAGCTTACCGTTTAGGCTTACCAAAAAATTAACATTTTGAGTTGAGTCACTTCTGAACTGGGTGTGCGATATATTTTTGAGAAAAACTTGAAAAATATGCAACTGCATAGTAAACGTTATTTATAATCAAACAAAAGTTTTGAAAAAATATTGTTAACGTGTGAGGTGTCAAATATTTCCTAAGTGTGACCATAGCTTTAAGCTAAAGTAGAAAAGAAATTAAATAAACAATTATGAAAATGGTATCAAAGACAAGATCAAGATAAAAGCAATACATCAAATTAACTATCGGTTATAGCTGTCAAAACATATTGGTAAATGGAACTTTAATTAAAGGTTAGTTTAAACTGAACTTGGTGAAAATGGCCGTTAGAAAGCTTAAGTACAGGGTTGGCAAATTAAGTGCTTTAGCCCATTTACAGTACAACGAAATCTAGTACTTCAAGATTTCGAACAAATTAAAGGTGTTTTAGACTATGTAGTTTACCCATACTAAAAATCTTCCCTATACATACATATAAGAATAATATAACATTTTAATAAAAAAAAACCCAAAACAATAAATGCGGCTTGTTAAAAAATTCAAAAATTTTGAAAAAATAGTAAAAAAAAAAAAAAAAAAAAAAAATTTTAAAGACAAGTACATATTGATAAAATATGTAAACGAGGTGATTATTAGAAAAAAAGTAATGCAAATTTTTAAATGGCAATGTCCATTTTAGCAGTTTTTAAAGTGCAAACGAAATCTCGCTTATGTCAGAAAAGTATAATGTAAACGAAATGTAATCTACTGGATTTCGATGTAATGTAAATTCTTTTTTCTTTGGGCTTTTAGATTTTTGTAAAACTTCAAAATTTTTTAAATTCAATAAGAAATTTTGAAACGAACTTTTATTCTTGTCAATAAATTTTATTTGCTAGAGTCAGTGAATTCTTTAAAATGTTAGGATTTTAATTTTTAAACCCATTTTTTAAAGCTTACCTACATATGTATGTACATATCGTTGGCTTAATATGGAAAAGGCCTATCTAATTTTTTTTCAAAATCGAGTTTTTGCCATTTTCTGGTAAAACGCACTCAAACACACCTCCCTTAAAAAATCCAGTGATCTATGATTGCGAATTACGGATTTATAGCGATTTAAAAAAAGGCCTAACTAATTTAATTTTTTTTAAAGAAAAAAAAAAGGCCTAACTTATTTGAAATTGAAATTAATTAGATGGAAATTTGGTATCTTCTGTTTTTGCAACTTGTATTATTAAGCACTTAAAAAAGTTTCATGCCCAATCTCCTGAGATTCATCACATTATCATTTACTCGGACGGCTGCTTTCACCAAAATCGTAATACTGTTTTATCTAACGCCCTGTTTACTTATTCAAAGGAAACCAATATAACAATTGAGCAAAAGTATTAAATAAGTGGCCATACGCAAATGGAATGTGACGCAACGCATTCCCTTATAGAGAGAAATTTAAAAAAAAAACAAATAAACTTGCCTGCTCAATTTGTGCAACTCATACAGGAAGCACGAAAACTTCCTACACCTCTAAAAGCACATCATTTGCAATATGACTATTTCCTAAATTTTGAAAGTATTTCTAAGAAATACTCGTCCATTCGTCCAGGTATAAATACTGCGCACTTAAGAAACTCTATATCTATAAATATCCAAACCTTTATTTTAAATTTTAGGCAGAAGAATTGGCGATCCAACAGTAAACATGCTTCGAGCCTTAGGATATGATTCGTCAGGATTAATTTATTTCAAAACAAATATAACGGACGAATATGAGTTACTTCCCAATAGATCGAATTCTGTTATAGAAACCATGTCCCCTGAGTGTCTTTTTAAAGAGAAAATAGCAATATCAAAACAAAAGTGGGACCACTAGCAATATCTAAAACAATTTCTGCCAGCAGATTGCCACCATTTTTATGATAATTTACCTTGTAAAATCTAATTTTTTCATTTGTCTATAATCTGCATTTACCTTTGAATTCCTTTTTACTACTTAAAACATGAATTATTACATTAGTTTAAATTATCTTTATCTTATTGAAAAAGGTCTAACTTAAAAATTTTTTTCAATAAATTTAATAACAAAAAGGCCTATCTATCATAACTTCCTGAAAAGTAGGAAAAATAAAAAAACAAAATAGGCATTGAATTTGTTGTCTGTTTTTAAAAAAAATTGCATTAAAAAAATTTGTGTATCCATTTTTTTTAGGTTTTATTAAGTTTTTTCCTTCTCCTGTAAAGTAAGAAAAAATTAGATAGGCCTTTTCCATATTAAGCCAACGATATGTATTAAAAAATTTAAGAATCCAACAGTTTTAGATTTAAAAAAACATACCTGAAAGTAAGAATAAAAAAATTTTTTAGTAAATATTATTTATTTTGTGCCTTAAGCTGGAGATCTACACCACGCGTTCTATGCATTTGATATTGTATTGTCCATTTTTCAAGACTTAATGCGTTCTATGAGTGCATTTGTCCTACGAGTGTTCTGTGTGACTTGTTATTACAATTTGTACACTGATTCTACTTTTTTGACGGATTCGTTAACGCATTGGACGTGTGGTGTGGACCTCCAGCTTAATAGCTTATATTATAAGGTTATTCATAAAAAAATTAATTCACTGATATAATTCAATGTCCCAGTTTTTTAAACATAATCCATAATTTTATGTTAAAATAACAATTCTATGATTTATGACAATTTATGGCGGTAAAGCGACCCACCCCCCAGATTTTAATACCATCAACAACATAAACAAAAAATCGAATAACAAACGATTAAAAAGTCAACCTGCCTACAATGTGCAAAAAACACAACGAGAGAAAAAAACAGTGAATGGGGAAAATAAAGAATATATTAAAGCAACAAAGCAAACAAGTAAGAAGGTATAGTCGGTCAAGCAAAAACATTTATACCCTACACCACAGTAGCTAGAAACAATTTTCCAGTTTACCCTATTTGGGACCCATGTTTAATCATGGACTCGCCAGAACAAAATTATGTTATGAGGTTTAGATTTATGTAAAAGTTATTTTTTATGCAGAATATTATTAAGATATCCCCGTCTACATAAGATTTGTTTACCTTTGAGTGATTTTAGGATAGTAATTTATATGGGACACATGGTTAATGGTTTTTTTTTATTTTTTTATTTATTAATTTATTTAATCAATGGGCATTATCCTTACTGACTAATAACAATATTGACTTAAAATTAATGCATTACGTTATACATTTTAAAATAAAGTAACAAGCTTTACAGAATATACCTACGTACATAAAAAATTACGAGTTAAGGAAAACAATTTTGTGCTTTAGGGAATTTAAACATAAAGAAAAATCGACAAATTGTGACAAAGAATTAAATTGTCTACATAACCTTGAAAAGGATCAGCAATAGCGTAATTTACTCTATAAAATTTAACAAAAAGCAGATTATAATGACAAGTATTGCGACAAGGTATATCAAATTTAACAGAAAATCACAACAAACATTACCATTAATAAGATTAACCATAAAAGATACACTTAACATTGTACGACGACTTTTGAGCGATGGTAGTTTTATTAATGCCAGTCTACTAGCATAGGAAGGAAAGTTTGTCGCGTAACTCCAATGAAGATCACGTAAACAGAATAATAAAAATTGTTTTTGGACAAATTCAGATTCCCAAATGATTGACCCATATTCTAAGATAGATCTAACGAATGACACGTAAAGTTGCTTCGTTATGGATCGGTGAATTCTTTAGCCCAGCGCTTAATAAAGCCAAGAACACCTCGAGCTTTATTTACAGTTAATGAAATATGAGAAACCAAGTTTAATTTAGGATCCACCAGCACGAAATTTTGGAATTACATAGTAGCTATTGTAAAAGTTATTGTCGTCAATTTTTATGTCAAAGCCTACTAAAATTTATAAGAAAGTTGAGGCATTGAAACCCATTTGTCTATTTTTGGACGCTTTAAAAAAGTACAACAAGAAGAAAGATGATAAAATAGCGCGACGAGGTTATTAGTAAAAACAAAACAAAGATAATGGCAGGTAAAAAAAGGTTTCACTCTTTTTAAACAACAGAAGCAACAACAACATTATAAGAAACAAAATAAATTTTTGGTTGGTTTCAAAGTTGGTTAAAAAGAATGAAAAACAAAATCCCGTTTTCAATTTTTTAAAACTGTTGAGTTAAATACATCAAATACAAAAATAAAATGATGACAAAAAACATATCGAGACGGTCTACTGCCGTTTTTGGTTACATTTCTTCCTCTTAAGCCAAGGAAAGGATGCAGCAACAGTGAGTGATGAAGAAAAACATTGTGTGTATAAGCAAGACTTCGTTCAAAAATTATTCCAACAAAAAATGTGTCTCAACGCAAGCCGCCGCTCTGCTTCTGCCTTCATCTTCTCCTTCAGTGATAGCTTGGGTGCGCATCATTACTTGTGCAAAAACTTTTTGTTTGATTCAGCAAAATTATGTATTTGTTTGAAATTTATATGAATTTCAGTAAACTTTTTGTTTGATTCTGTAAATTATTTGTTTGAAAAAATCAGTGTTTTTTTCAATGAACAAAATGCAAATAAATTGTTTGAATATACAAATTTGTTTATAGGACCGATTTCAGGCAAAAAAATGTTTTGATTCTACAAATTTTTTGTTTGAATTGGAAAAATTATTTTTTCTGTGTGGTCAAATATGGATCGATTCTTATAAAATTTGGAAAGATGAATTTGATTACAATAAAATAATTTGCAAATGTAATCTTAATACCTGGCACAAAGACCCTTTCCGGAAAGAAGCTTGAATGGATGTTACATTATAGACCGATTCCGCTCATTTTCAGTATAGGCTTGGTCCATGTACATAATTAATTTCATCTAATTATCTTCAAAATTGCTACCTGCACTTTGCACAATGTTTCCATGGACAGCCACCCACCGGGACCGACGGACATCGTTAGATCGACACAAAAAGTGGTGTATACGGGTCTAGGAACAACATTTAAAGGTGTTACCAACATAAGCACAAGCGCATAATACCCTCTCTACAATTGTGGTGTTGGTAAAAAAAACAGAGTTTCAATGAAATTTAGCCGAAGAAAAATCAAAAATAACATCATAAGAAACGACAAAAAATAGGTATAATTTAATAAAGATACAGTACCATCTCTTGTGAACAGTTAAGTTGTACACAACTAAATATAAACAATCAAACAAACTTATGTACAAAGATACATCTGTAAATGTAGCGAAAAACACACACTTTTTGCACTGACTCTATCAAATACATCCACACAAACACTCAGATTGAAGTTTATACAAATAAACATTTGAGAGTGTAAAAGCAGACAACAAAAAGAAAATAATAGTAATAATATGAAATATGGCAACATGGCATACAACGTTGATTATTGACATTACTTTACTCACGAAACTTTAGTGCTGTCACCCCAACCACAAACAGTGTTACCGTTCAAAATTTTCAAAAAGGGGCATAAAAAGGGGATTTAAAAAAAAAAAGTGTCACAAAAAGGGGAATTCTGAGAAAAAAAGGGGCAACTTTAAAAACAGGAAAATTTAAAAAAAAAACGTATGTATTTATTAAATTATTTTCATCGAAAACTAAACATAACAAAAAATAAACTTCATATTTATAAAAAAATACATTATAGGTATATAATACAAATTGTTTGGGAAAAACACATATATACATATATATATATATATATATATATATATATATATGTATATATATACATATATGCATATATCATGAAAATACATGTCTTGTTTGCAAGTAAACGATAATGAACTGTTGCATAAAATTTTTATTTCAATTCAAGTAAATAAAACGAGCTTAAAATAGTGTAATAACAATACTTACAAAAACAAAAAATAGTTCATAATATGATTTGATACAAAAAAACTTTACATTTGAATAGATAGAGATATGTATGTATGTATGTACATAAATATTTGGCACTTATTTTACTTTTTTACCAAAAAAATTAAGTTACGAAAAAACCTCGAGGAAAAAGCATATAAAAGTATTGCAGTGTTATGTTGTTTCTTCAACTATTAAATATCTATTTTTTTGAAA
This sequence comes from Pollenia labialis, assembly GCA_949318255.1. Taxonomy (NCBI): domain Eukaryota; kingdom Metazoa; phylum Arthropoda; class Insecta; order Diptera; family Polleniidae; genus Pollenia; species Pollenia labialis. Next base: position 45,349,779 of record OX439143.1, on the reverse strand, counting down.
ACGTAAATCTATATTTATTAATCAATTCAACACTTGGAATCCAATCTTCCAAGTCATTTTGATACAAATTTAAAGCGGATAACATAGACTGACAGGTATCTACTTTCAGTCTATTTGTCACTTTAATTTTTAAATATGCTAACTAAGAAAAAATCCGCTCAGCGGATGCACTACTATGTGGTAAAGAAAAACCATACGAAGCAAATTTATACAAGTTTGGATATAAATTGTCACCCAAACAGTTTTTTTAATTGCCAATTTCGTACCAAAATGTTTCAGGCTTCGATATTTTAAAAATTGCTTCATAGCTTTTGTCGTTTGATCTGGTTTCTAAAAGTTTGAACTCTTTTACAAAATCATCTGGGTTAGTAATTATATCAATAAAAACGGTAACAATTTCAAAGTAATTTATGTCTTCAGCTGACTTAATAAATACTGGATCTAAAACCTTTAATGAACTCAGCCTCTTAACGCTATTATAAATTCTTGATAAAATTTCTTTGCACAGCTTTTGGTAAAAAAGTAAAGTGTTGTTTTTAATTTCTACAATATCACTACTTAAGATGTTGTTGGTACATATTTCTAGCTCGGCTTCGTGGCCGATATATGTATATATTAAGAGTTTCTTTTATATGCAGAACATCAACAAAATCAATTTGTTGGCATAACATACTCTTTTTTTAAAAAATTTTCAAAAATTTCTAATACAATATCTTTCGTGGATGAAACCAAATATGTATATAATTTGTGATGATTCGCTTTGAAAATAAGTTTTATTGTTAATAATAGCCCTTCCTGAAGTATTTAAATTTTTTCCAAATTAGATGCTATTTTCTCTTCAAATTGAGCTTGGATTCATTGATTGACAGTATAAAAAAAATTTAGTTCAAAAAGAGGCAAAAGGGGCACAAAAAACTACAAAATGATACAAAAGGGGATTTAAAACAAAGGGGTCAACAAAGTGGCACGGCAGTCAAAAAGGGGCAAAAATGCGACTTTAGTCGCATAACGGTAACACTGACCACAAACTCATAGCAATTCTTTTCCACTCACAACCGTAAACAACAGCATAAAACTCAAAAATTAACTCATAAACAAAATCCAAAGAGAAAGAAAAGTGTTAATGGAATCATACTCATTTTTTTTGCAGGGCAAATGTAAAGAGAAATCTATGTTCTAGACAGCGATGCCAGAAGTGCAGATTTATTTGCATTTTGAAGATTTTATCCCCAAAATTGTCTAAATGCAGACTTGCAGATATGTGGCTTAACATTGCAGATTTTTTAGCTCGGTGGAAACTTCTTTACATTGTCATGATTGTACTATTTCCACTTATTGCATTGATAAATAAATATAGTATATCAACCATTCTTGGAAGAACCGTGTGGAAATACATTAATTAGTAGACATTTTATTCACAAAAGATTACTTAAAAATTAAAAATTCGCATTGTCTTGGCACATTAATATCGCCGGGCATATGTCATCTGATTTTACACAAAATATGCATGCATATGCACGTATATATTTATATGCACTTATGTACAAATATCTTCAAAAGTTGCAATATTTGATATCTTCTAAATTTTCAATAAGACCCTTAATAATTTAAATTACATGTCAAACAATTAACGTATAATTTGTTTCTTAAAATAACAAAGATTAATCCTTACTCAGCCTGAGTAATTAAATAGATTGATATTTTTAATGTAAAATTACCCAAAAGTTATTAGTCATGTTCTTAAAATCGAACAAATTTTTAAAACTTTTCTGTGTTGAAAGTTCAAAAAAATATTACCTTTTTTATACCTCATACTTCGAGGACTTAATGGCTAGTTAACTTAATGGCTAGTTTATACTATCTCACAAGTCTTACGTATTCCATAATACTTTGTGGGATAGAAATCTAATGAGTTTTGTTGCGACTGTAAAAAAATCTAATTTAACAAAACAGTTTGTGTCCACACCATCACACATGAAATAAAATGCAACCAATGAAAAGTTTAATTGTTTAGAAATTTTTCAAAAAAAAAAAACGATGAAGTCGTATGGGATGTCAAACATTTTTTTCAAATACTTGTCATTTTCATTACACATGCATTCACACTATCAGACTTTTACATATTGCTTGAGTTAATAGTGTAAACTAGCCTTTAGAAAGATCAAGGCCCAGTCGCATTCGCTACTTCACGCGGGCGGATCCATAAGGACACTGCTTCTAGCTGAGTTGGGTTTGCACTGCAGTTGAATGGGTGTCGTACGTCACGTGGGCCTATTCCACATGCAAATCAAAAGTCAGGGTTAGTGCTGTTTATTCCGGACTAGGACGAGTTTATACGGGTGCACAATCCTCACCTCAACTGCGCCAATACAACTCTAGTCCGACGTGGTAGGTCCCGATCTTCGTTTCAGGTGGGTGGGTGATGGACAACCTCATAAAACAATATTCTATTCTAGCAATCTCCTGCGACTCACTCTGAATTTCGTTCGGAGCTGCCATGTATCAGGTGTTGTATGTCATAGAGTTCAGGCGTTGTTGCACTTCACTCTCATACCAGCGAAGATATTTTCTGACATGCTCCGCGGGGAAGTCTAATTCCGTTAGATGATAATTCGGATGCCGCCTCCGTTGACATCCTAGAAGGAACTGATTTGTAAGCATTATCGTTTGTATAGCTATTTCGATAAAATGTGTATTGGAAGTATGATTTTATCAACTTTCAATTTGGTGGAAGGAATTTTTTTACCTTCGGTTGTCTTTAGCACAATTAACTGTTTGCATTTATCAGCTTTCCAGATTCGAAAGTCGAAACCACATAAGATAGTTTTTCCATTCAACTTCTCGGATTGGAACCGTTCTAAATTGCTTTCTTTAGCTCTGTTAAAAACTAGTAAGGTTGTCTGAATTGATGAGAAAACGGATAAGAAGAATTTATTTTGGATCGATTGCAAAAATTTTTATGTTTTATAGTGTGTTAAAGGCTCTCGTCAACTTTGTGGTATTAAAGGAAAAAGTGAAATTTATTTTTTCCATTATATGACTGAATTTTGTTTCCCAAAAATTTTAATTTTTTTATAACATTTATTTTTAACGCTGTGATTTTCTTAAGTTTTAAATCGTTTTCAAGATAAGATAATAGTGTTAAAAGTCATAAAACTTTTGGGGGGGGGGGGGGGTGTTTTCTAGTTGTAGGTCAAAAATATTTTTCTAGCTGTACTAATCAATCAATTTTAAAGAAGTCTAAACATTTAAACAAGCGTTCAAATGATTGCAAAGCATAGAAGTGAAGATAAATAAGAAGATAACATTTAATGGAGGTAACAAATTTAAGATGTAAAGTTTTTCAGATAATTTGAGCAGCATAAAAGATAAGAAATATTGAAGATAAAATGTTAGACCATATCAAAGAAACTCTTACTAGCCTTTATCTGGGCGGGTGACATTTTGGAACATACTTTGTGACGTGGCGGTAAATTTTACCACTTTTAAAATTCTTAAACTTTTTATATAAATAAAAATAAAATAAAAATTAATCATATGTTTTATAAAACGTAATAAAAATAAAAAAAACTCAAATTTAATACTAATTAAATTAAGTAAAAATTAAAAGTACCAGAGCGAATAAGAAGAGAGTTATTTGAAATAGATTAAAAGAGAGGGTAAAATTTACCACTACCTCCCCAGTTAAAGACTACATTGATGTTTATATTAAAGACACCCCCCCCCCCCCCCCCCACCACCAAAAAAAATCCTTTTTAGCACTCGATGTTTAAGCCATTTATTGATACTTCAACCTGTAATCTCTCATTTTATCTCAACCTAATTAACAATAAAATTCTAATCTGGACAAGAAAATCGATTAATGTCATTCAAGTCATCACAATCTTGTGACATGCTTAAAAGTAAAATTCAACAAGACCAACGAAAAATATTAGAAATTCCTATTAAACTAATACAATTTGAAACATCAAGAATGCAAACAAACACATATCATATTTCGTTTCAACTTTCCACAAATACGTTTAGCAACAGCACCAGCAAGAACTACAAAAGCTGGAGAAAAAACTTAAATATGTACATATGTATTTAACAGAAAAAAAAAGTTAGAAGTGTACTTTTAATGACTGACTGACTGCCCAAACTGCATATAGAAAAGCAGTCAGATAGATAAACACACAGTCTGTTTGACAGTCACAAAGTCTAACAACGAACATAACTTTTGTTTGTCTGCAGCATATAAATTTTGCAATGCTAAACATGCACTCGCACACTCTGTACTCCACTGCGAACACTTCAACTTGGCAATGTCTCCATCCAATACTTATTTTTCCCATATATGTGGAAGGGGAACGAGAAGAAAAGCAGAGGATTGGGGACAAAACAAACCAAATAAAAATAAGAAAAAGAAACATTAGGTGAGTGTGTGTAAATACGAGGGTTAGAAAGAAACTCGAACTCGGGTTTATATGCCTAATAAAAAGAAATTTTTAAAAGCCTGTTCATCGATTTCGAAGAAAATTACATTTAAAACAAAAGCATATTTTAGAATTTTGGTTTTGCCTTAAATATAATTTTCAATGCGAACGTTGACGTTCGAAATCTTTAAACTGGCAGTGTCCAAGGTAAGAGAAAAACTTTTTAGACTTGTTCATGAGAAACTTGCTGAAGTCTTAAGAGTTTGTGCCGGTTCACACAAGTCAAGTCAAGACTTGACGAGTAAAACTTGACTTGTGTGCACCGGCACTGTTTGCTAGAAGTTCGAAACAGTATTTTATAGAATATGAACATGTTCGAACCGAGTTCGACGAATTTGTTCTTAGTATAGGATTGTGTTCAAAACTAGTTCGATTAAGTATTCTATAGAAAAAAACTTATTTGAAATGAGTCCAAAAACTACAGTTATGGAATTGAAATCTAATCGAACCGACTTTATTTAAGTCTTTTTTAGAAACCAAATGTTTTCAGTACAAGTAAAAGAATTCGAAGATTAAATTTTTAAAATAAAAAATTGTATATAACGCCATGTTCTGACAATCTCACGATTTGCAAACGCAAACCGCTAGATTTATTTTATATTTTTCTGAAATTGTTGCGTTTTGCTTGCGATCTGCAATAGTTTCTTACAATAATTCTAGTTCCCTTTTCCAATTTGAGTCGACAAACTTATTGCGATTGCGATTTACAGAATACCTTTTATGCGGTTTCAAGTCAGAATGTCCGATAAACTTATAAAACTTGTTCCAACCGGTTTGGAAGATGTCTTAATTAGATTTGGAACTTGTTTAAACCTATTTCGAAAAATTACATAATTAAATATAAACTTTTTTTTAGCTATTTAAAAAAAAATAATTTTTCCAATAGAAACTAAATCAAACGGAGTTCGAAGAAGTCTTTAATAGAATAGTAACATCTTCGAACATGGTTCGATTGGATCTACGTTTAGAAAAAAACTTGTTGGAACCGAGTTGAATGAAGTTTTATTTTTGATAGAAAAAGTTAAGAACTAATTCGATAATGTCTTCTTTAGAACAGAAACTTTTTTAAAACGAAGACAAAGAAGACTTCTGTTAAATGAAAATTTTCTAAGGTCAATTAAAAGAAAAGACATTGTTCAAATCCAGTTCGGTTAAAAAGAATAGTAATTTGTTTGTATATTCCGAGTTCGGTGAAATTTTCCATAAAATAGAAATGTTTATAAAAATTAATGAAATTTGTAGAAAGAAGTCTGATATAGAGCAGAAATGTGATCAAACCTTGTTCGATTAAGTATGTTTAAGGTACATAACTTTATAACTCTTTTTTAGGAATAGAACTTGTGTTAAATTTTAATATTTAGTCTAATTCAACCCAAGAAAAAAAAGTATTTTCCAAATTTGTTCTATAGAACACAAGCGTCTTTGCTCACAGTGCGATTTATTCAAAATTTTGGTCGAACCAAGTTCGATTAAGTCTTTCTTAAGAGCCTATTAGACAGTCATACTTGGTACATACCACATTGGGGGCCTTCTCTCTATTAAGATTCGAGTTTAATTTGGATACGAACCAGGGATGATAATTAAGAAAACCAAAATCGTACCAACGAACTTTTAAAATCGTACTTTTTCGGCCCCAATTGTACTAAATCAGCATTTTATAAATTATTTTTTATTATACATATTTTTAAAAACAAAAATTTAATACAACAAAAAGAAAATTTAATTTAGCGCTTGTAATATCTCCTTCAAAATTATTCGGAGTAAAATAATAATGGAGTGGTCTCCCACCGTTCCAAAATTCTGTTGATTACTTTTTGACGTTACAACCATCTTGTTGACAAATACTTGGAAATATTATGAGTTCGTTCCAAAATAATCTTGAATTGAGAGGAATTCGTCTCTTCTACAATGTAGAACTTTTGCAGAAGTGGTTTCCTATATCTTTTAAAAATTTGTCAATACCATCAGAAAATGCACGCTTATATGCTGCCGCTGATACTAAATTTAGAATGTGGCATAAGCAATCGTTCAATGAACAAATGAAAAAAAATCTATTTACAATAGCGGAGTTCAGTGTTTCGTGCAAATGGTCTTGCAAAAGTACAAATTCAAAGTATCACAGCTGTTTTAGTAAATTCAACAACAAAAAGTAGAGCTTCCCTAAGATTTCATAAAAAAGCCACGACATTTTGCATTTTCGCAAGATTATTTGCACCAAACACTAAACTCCGCTTATAGTCATTGGACAGTAAATACGAGTTGCCATTTTATATCAGTTATAATATTTATATTATATTAAATATGTAGGTTTGAAAAATTTCGAAATAGTACCAAATCAGTCACGGGGGTACCAGAGTACTTTTTAGTTTCGAATTGTACCAAAAAAAGTACAATTGTACCAACTTTATCAACCCTGATACGAACGCAAAATGCCGATTTGGTGCTCTATATCACTTTCGAAAATTTTTTGGAGTATGAGGCAGTACTAGCAATAAAAATTTAAGATGGCGCGGATTGAGGGCAAAATATGTAAAAAATAGAAATTTGAAAATTTAAATAAAATAAATAGTGATGATTTGTAAAAAGAAAAAAGAAAAATATGCGAAAGACTAATGGGCAAATGCATTAAAGAGTGCCAATTGCTAGATTTGTACCATTTTTCGCATTGCAATAGAGACTACACTAGTATGATGGTATGACGACAGTCTGACATACCAAGTATGGCCGTCTGATAGGCGCTTTAAGAGCAGAATGTTGTTCGGACCAAGTTTTATTAAGTTTTCTATCAAATAGAGATCAGTTCGAAATTAAAGTCTTCTTGAGAATACACAAAGCTACTACTTTGTATAAATTTACGAAACTTCGTCTATGGCCATCGTATTTGTATGACAGCTATTATGTAGCTTGCCTCCCTCTCCTTCCTACTCACTCATATTATCACACATACTTAAAGTTCTCTAAAGTAAATGTTAAGCCAGACGAGACAGAAAAATCAAAGCACACCCAAGAAAAGTAATTGATGCCGGTTTATGATATTGCCAAATTAGACATAAAAACGGAAACAACAACAACAACAATAATAAAAGTATTTACTACAACTACGACTCTAAATACATACAACAAACAAAAAATAAACAGAAACAAAATTGAGACTATAACAAACTGCAATATCATCCAAATGGTTGTCGACACATAATGGCCAACTTATATGCTACAACGACTTCTTTGGGGTCATTAAGTGTCCAACACTTAAAAACAAAAGTCCAAAGAAAATGATCACAAAAAGTAACAATAAAATTTGGGTGTTCGATTCTTGTTTTGGCCTTTTTTTTGTAGTTCTTTTTTATTTTTTTTCGAATATTTTGTTGTTTTTAGTTTGAATGGACGGGTGAGAAATCAGAAAAAATAAATTGTAACACATGTTGTTATCATTAATATATTTTGCCAGGCTCTTTTTTTTTGTTGTTGCCTGTAATTTTGTTGTAGTGTTTGCGGTTAAGAAAAAAGAACACAATAAGAAAGAATTTATATCAGCAACAACTTGGTTAAGTCTTTAAACTTGTATGCGTATAAGCAATTTTTTTGACAGTAAGAAATTACATTCAAGTTTTCCTTACTGATTTTTATTAAAAATACTCTAATTTTATTTTCTCTTTGTCCTTTTACATACGAGGGCAATCTTAAAAGTGCCAAGAGTTCTATTCTATACTCATAGAAAAATGAATCTTCATATTGATAGTGCCCTAACATCAGAATTGTGACATCAATGTTATTACAAATAGCATAAATGAGGCAAAAAGTGACATCAATCCAATGACGAAAGTCATCACAAAATTTTGTCATATTTTATGCGTCATCTATGCTATGACTACAGTAGCATCAATTCGATACCACATTTTATGTGTTATTAACTTTGTTTTCATGTTTAAAAAGTAAAATAAGAAGCAAAAATTCTCATATTCTATTTGTTTAAAATATTTAGTTAAATACATAAAATTTTCAAAGTAAAATGATTACGAAAAGCATGCTGCTTGTGACTTATAATTGAGAGTTCTTCTGTAAACAAAGAGCTGAACACAACACAAATGTGTAACGGGTAAGTACATAAATACTAATAGTCAATCCCAATGATTAAATTTGCCATAAAATTGAGCCTAAAGAGTTTTTCTCCGATGTCACTGAGTCATCGCACTGATGACATGTTTAATTAAACTGACACCCATTCGTAATTTCTGCGGTGCCGATGTGTCATAAAATTTTACATGATGACAATTTGGTCAAGTGTTGTTAAGACAGACATCATAATGACGAAAAGTGTCATGGGACCAAAAACGAAGACACTTGTCATAGAGCTGATGTCAAACTACATCAGCGTTATGACGCTTTGTTATCAGTATATAGAAGAACTTGGTTTGGAATTAATCCATTTTATAAAAACAAAAAACTTCTTCGAACTTTGTGTGATATACAGAAAAAAGCTTTTTTATTTTCTTTATCAGACACGATTAGAACAAAGTCTTATTTTGTAGAGAATTGTTTTAAACTCGGTTCCAACAATTATACACTTAAAGAAAAGTTCAAATTATTTAAAAAACTTGTACGAGCTTGGTTTGTTTTAAAACATCTTCCAGCTTAGATCGATCAACATTTTATTGTAGAATTTTCCTAACTCAATTTAAACAAGATTTACCTTAATAAATTATCTGTATTGAAATCTATCAATTTTGCATTATAGACGAAAAACTAGATTTGAACCAGTTTCAACTTTGAACTCAGTTTGAACAACTTTCTAATCCCAAGAAAACTTGGGATTTCTAAGCAAAAAAAATTGTTTTCAAACTTGAGCTCGGTTTCCCTTTTTTCTTTTGTTTGGCGTTATATGGGTTTTAAAATTGAGAGAACAAAATTTCTAATTACTAGGGATGCGATTTCCATGCAAATCCATGTTTTTTGTCGATAGTATAAGAATGATGTCGACCAATTATCTTTGCGAATCATTAAATTTGCTTTAAAATGGCATCGATTTGTTTTATATATTGTTGCATATTTTGGTGAAACTGCATATTTTTGCATATTTAGGTTTTGAATGCATATTTTAGCATATTTTGAAATTTTTGAGTTATTTTTTTCATTTTATAAAAAATGTTCTTAAAAAATTTTTAAACACACAAAAAACCTCCCAAAAAATTTTTTAATTCAATAAATAAATTATTTTGGAGCTTGACTTTAAATACAAGATTTTCAAGATTTCGACAAAAGGTCCTTTATTTAAAAGATGCAGCACCTTAAATGGTTAAGGCTTCCAATAAGTATTTTACCCAAAACTGTTCGAAGTTACTTGCTTGGCACATGGGTTTTACTGCGTTGCTGAGAAAATTAGAAAATATTGCAATTTTTAATGAAATGTTTCCCTTGATTCCCCTTCCACTGCAGTCAGTAGTAACAAGATGGGGGCCTGGCTAGATGCTTCAGAAATCAATTCAAAAAACTTTGAGTAATTTAAGAATGTTAGAAGAGCTTGTTGATACCGATGATTAAAGTTAACAAGGTGGAAGGAAGAATAGCCTGAAAAATTAAAAAAAAAAATCCAAAACGTTTTTCAAAAAAAAATAAGGATTTCAAAATATATAAAAAATTTTAAAATGCATTGGCATTCTTCAAGTACAACACAAAGTTTTACTTATTATGAAACAGTAATTATTTATTTAAACAAACAAAAATTTCAATTAGTTATTTAATTTTTTTTAAAGATATTTGAATAGCAATAGACTAAATTTTTGCCCCGTATTTATACAGGCATGTTCTGAAAATCATTTTTTGTGAAAGTGATTTGAAATCACAAGAAAGGTGTTCTGCACATAAAACTTTTTCCATAGTTGTGATTTTAAAACGTTCAGCTAAGTGGCCGCCGATTTAAAATTGCATGCTTATTTTTTTCCACCATTTTAAACCAAGTTAAAACTTTTTTGGTTTTCAAAACACCCTTAAATAATAATTGTGATATTAAAATCACAAGTGATTTGAAATTTTGTGATTTTCAGAACATGCCTGATAAACGATTATTTACGCCCAGGCCCACGATGTCGACAAGAACATTTCTTTCGTAGGTATATTTTTATTGAAAACAAAAACGAATTTTAGTTTTTTATTATTGTTTTCAATATAAATATTCGAAAGAAATGTTCTTGCCGACATCGAGGGCCTTGCATTAAATTTAACAAACGTTTACTAAGGCAAATTTTCATATAAAATTTGTTTAGTAAACCTTTATTAAATATAAAATTTTTTAATAAATACGGGCGTTTATATTTTTGTTTTTAGTAAAATAAAATAACTATTTTGCATTTGTTTATATTTTTTAGAGCATATTTTGGATTTTTTTTAGTTCATATTTTAAGCGAATATTTTCAATTTTTTTAGTGCATGAAAACCCTACTAATTAGTAATTACTATACCTTTTACTTATTCTTCCATGATTCGAAAGAGACAGTTTTTATAAAATAAAACGATTGCATAGGATTTCTTTAAAAGAAACTATTTTAACCTTCGCCTTCCAATACCCACCCGGGTGACCGTTTGGGGTTTAATTTTTTAAATAACTTGCTTCAATTTGTTTAAGTAAAAACTAAATTTTTATTCACTAAACAAATTGTTAAGGCCTTTAAAAAACTGAAAAAAAATGTTTGGACAAACAGTAAAAGATGTACCTACATAAATACACAAAAGTCTTTGGTAAAGACTTAAAAATTGGTTTGATACCAACTTTGATAGGTATAATAAAAACTTAATCGACAATTGCGGTTGCTTTCCTATCTAATTAATTATTGTTTATTTTTTAATTTCGTTTTCTTTTATTTTAGTGTTCCCAAAAACTCCAAAAACAAAACAAAGAAAGTTAAATTGGTTGGCTTAAAGATGAAGTTGGTGTTAAGATTCATTTAAAACGCCTACTCAATGCCATTCAGTTTGTATTTATTGCTTGTGGCATTTCACTGCCCACAATTTTTTTTTTTTTCATTTTCTGTGGGTTTTCTTTGGCTCAATAACTCACTTTGTACTCATTTTCACTGGCATTTACTTCTTTCATTCATTCGTTTTGTCTCTTTAACGTCTCTCTTCGGTTGTTTGTATGTTTTACTCTTTTTGTGTTATGTTATGTTATGTTTTCCTGTTTTGCTACTCTTACAAATATTGGTTTAATTTGTTATACCTAAGTACAATGCTGTAGTGAAAATTTGTTTTTCATGCGTTTTCATACTTTGTTAATTGTGTTTGGGCAATATTTACCATTCAAAGAGTGGAAAAACCAGTTTGGCTAATTTTGTTAAGATTAAATTTTGAATATGCGTAAAGATTTTTTAAATACTTTGTCGAAGTCAAAATAAATTTTACAAGAACATACAAAATTTTGATCCCAAGAGCTTCTTTTTGTTCTCGAAATCGATTCGACCAAGTTTTTATTTTATAAAAAAAAATATAAATTGTTTTTTAGAAAATTATTTAAACTTGGTTCGAACAGGTTTCTATAGAAAACAAACTCGATTCGAAAAAGTTTCTTTTTTATTATCAATCAACACTGTGTATCAGTGTTGCCAGTGAAATTGCGAGAATGATACATTTTAGCTTACAAAAAGATACATTTTGAAAAAATTTTTAATCGGCCAAGGCGTTCAGATAAATTCAAATTTTCTCAGAACAACTTTGCACTACTAGTAATCCTCGATTTACTTGCTATTATTTATTCGCGCTGAATTACAGCAATGAATACAAACAACAAGAATGACAGGTGATATGGATTGCTTAGCTGTGATTTTTTACTGCAAATTAAAGGCCTTTATTTCGAAATTTGTAGATGTTTACATAGGGACTGAAATGTCAAATAATTTTGTAATGTTGTAAAAAAATGCTAATGCAATTGCGAGCATAGGATAAAACAATTAACAACCATTATAGTATAAGTCCTCTAGATTGATTACATATTCGGTTGAGAATCAAAGCCAATTTAGAAAATTATCTTAAGTTGCAATTAAATAACTAATAGTCTCTGCTACTTCGGTTCCTTCAGAAAGGTGCACAAGTTTTCAAAAACTTTAATCTAAAATAACGTGTGTACATTCATACGTCTCGTACGTTCAATAAAGTAACAAAGTGACAGCGAACTGTAGCCTGATAAAAAAAACTAGTTGAAGTTTTCCAGCACAAGTACAAACATTCAGTCGATAGTAAAATCGATAGTGAAATCTGAACTATCGATAAATATCGATAGTATCCCAGCACTCGTTTCTATTCTCTTGAAAACTTAAACTCATATCAAACAAGTTTGAACAAGTTTTTGCGATAATAAAATCTTATTAGAACTCGGTTCAAACAAATTCCTTTTTTATTTTTTTTGTTTTTTTTTTTTAACTAAATATAAGCAACTAACTCAAACTTGTTTCGAGCAAGTTTCTGTTCCATAGAAAATTTACTCAAACTCACTTTACACAATTTTATGTAGTTAAAAAAAATTCGAATAATTATAATTAAAAGTCGTTTGGACCAATTTTCTACTACCTATGTTTTTAGAAAACTTAATCAAACTCGGTTTGAAAAAGTTTCTATTCTTTAATGAACTAACTACAACCTAGTTTCAAATAAGTTTCGATTCTATAGTAAACTGTTTCGAGAAATTACTATTCTTAAGAAACCTTTAATGAACTTGATTAGAAAAAGTTTCTAAAAAAGCTTATTTGAATTCGGCTCGAATAAAAGTCTGTTCTTTAGAAAGCTTAACTAAACTCGATTCAAAGCAGTTTCTATTTGGTTCGGACAAGTTTTAGTTCTATAGAAAACTTACGTTAAGCAAGTTTTAGTAGTTTAGAAAACATGTCTTATAAGTATAACACGCTTTAAGCATTTTTCTGTTCTATAGGAAACTTAAAATAACTCGGTCCGTCGAAGTTTTTATTATGTAGAAAACTTAATTGACATCGATACGAAAAAGTTTCTATTCTTAAATGAAATATCTCAAACTTGGTTTGCTCAGATACCTATTCCTAAAAAAAAATTTCTAATTTAATGGTATAAAAAAAAAATTTTTTCTCAAATTACTCAAATTAGGAACAATTTGCCATTCTTTAGAAAACTAACTTAAACTCACTTATAACAAGTTTTTTTTACATATAAAAAAAAAACTTATTTAAACTCGGTTCGTACAAGTTTTGTTAGACAACTATCGAACTAGATCTAAGCCAGTCTATATTTGTTAAAGAACTAACTCGAAATTGGTTCAAACCAGGTACTATTCTATATAAAAGTTACGTGTACTCACTTCAAACAAGTCTCTATTCTATAGAAAAATTACTTGAATTTTGTTTCAACAAGTCTCTTTTTAATGTGTGCATAGAAAAATTACTTGAACTTGATGTAAACAAATATTTGTACTATAGAAAATTAGTATGAAATAAGTCCCCATTTGCATTATACGATTTTTGTCGTTGCGATTCTTAACTTATAGGCGAGAGGGGTGAGAGGAATTAAAAGGGATACACAAGCGAGAGTACTCTTCGATTAGTTTAACTCGCTCATTCGTTTTCTTTTGACGAAAAATGTAGTTAAGTTTTGTGGCACAGAAAAAGTTCCAACGACAAAAATCAAACAATGTAAGTAAATAGGTATGTATGTACATAAATATGTATAAGACGGACTTCAATGAAGAACCGACAAAATTCCGCCAGAATTTTCGTTGTCTTCCAGAAATGATAATTCCTCCTACGCTTTATAGCTTTTTACTACCATGAAACTTAAATTCCCTTCTTCTTTTTCCTTTCTCATAAACTTATGTTTAATATAGCCAGGCTTGCCAGTTTGGCACTTTTTGTGCTAGATTTAGCACATTTTTTTCTGAACTGGCAATAACAATTTCGAAAAAAAATATTAATGGATACAAATTTTAATGAAAAAAATGAGTTGGATGAGACTCTAAAACCATCAACCACCAACATTAGCGGAGCCATTGGGCACGTTAACGCTGGTACCAAGCTTCTGGAAGCGAACAGGTGGTTCGTGAATGAAGGAGCTGATTAAACGACCTCAGCAGTCGGAAATCCGCAGCAAGGGGTACTGCCTTCTAGCTCGGAGAACCCAACAAACAACCTGGCAACCGACAACAATGGCAGCGCCACTAGGCAAGCAGTTGGAGGTACCAACCTGAAGGCGGGGGACAAAAGGTCCACGGAGGTGGCAACTTGTGCCGCGACCGAAGTGTCTAGAATAACGCAAGAGGAGATAATGTCCTCTGGCTCTGACACCGAAGTCGCTGAGCAGCACGATGCTTGCAGCTTGAACTCATTAAAGTCTGGAATCCGGAATGGGATTCGTTAAGCTCAACTCTAGGGATCGGCGGTTATTCAAAGCGGCTTTCAAAAAAGGACTGTCGAGGGAAGGCGCCTTAAGGGACGCCACAAGGGCTCCGGCAGTCGCAACACTAAAGAGGGAACGTTCGGAAAACTCTCCCTCTACTGGAGCTCCGGCAAAGCGTGCATGTGCGAGACAGACATATACCCAAAAGGTCCAGACGCCAAAGGGCGTTAGACTGGGTTTTGTCTCAGCACTTGAAGCTCCGTCACTAACTGCCGAACAGATTGAAAGGATCAAAAATACGATTCTTCAGGCGGTTATTGAGACAGCAGGAACTTTCAAACCACAGTTTGAATGCTGTCTACGGCGCACCGACTGGTTGATGCTTGTTTGCGTCAACAATGAGACGGCGAAATGGACCAAGTCCAACCTTGATTACATCAAGGAGAAATCAGGGGTAGAATGTAAGATCGTCCTTGAAGAAGAATTCCCCCAGCCCAGCGGGTTTTTTCATGGGTTTTATTGAGTTGTTTTTCATGTAATGAAAAAATAATTGGTCTAAGCAATGTTGTCAACTCAGCCCTTTTAAGTATAGATTTAGCCAGAAAATCATCAAGATTTTTGTATGACTTCACCATCAAATGCATCAACTGGCAACTAATGTACAGTGAAACTTTTTTGAACGTTGAATTTGGTAATGACATTCATAGAATTTTAAATAACGTTTAGTTGTATAAAGAATGGGGTGATCGATCGAATAGTATTCGACCGGTTTTAACCGGTTATTTTAGTTTTGCCCAAGTCGAATATTTTAAAATGTCCATTTTTCGAATATCGAATAGACCGGTTATTTTAGTAAAATAACCCGGTTATTTTAGAAATGTGTAATTTATATACGTTTTTCTTGCTTTTGTTGTAAATGTACCCGTAATTTAAGTATTTTTCTAATTGAATATTTGGCAAACTTAAACTTTAATCTAAATATTATATATATTTTTATAAAGATGTCATCTCTGTTTAAGGGCCCTAAAATGAGAAGTTGCAAAGGCTCTTCAACGTCACGACTTATTAATCACCTTTTATTAGTCCACAACCTTGGCATAAATATACGCCTAGTTAAACTAAACTCTGTTCCAAGAAGTTTTTAAGAGACTGCAAATAAAACTTTTCTTAAATATGCTGACAATAATGAAAGAAAAACTCTTTAGTAGTTTTAGCATATCTTCATGCTTCAAACAAGAACATACCGGCGGAATCAACGTTATGGGAAAATTCATCAGTTTTATTTATTCAAACACCAAGAACTTAAAACAAAATTGAAGGAATCAAACAATCTCGTGGAAGGGTTAAAATTGTGATCGATGAATTGACAGATATTTCATACAAAAAGCATGTTCATATTACTCTTGTCTCTATAATGCTGAAACAAAAAAAAATTGAAATATGTATATAATCCTGGATAAGAGGTTTTGTTTGCCACTTTTCAACAATATGGCTGAAGTTTACAGCTTCATATAGACATGCTTAACCAGCAAGAAATTAAAACTCATTTACAATAAATTTGGGAAAATATGTCAAATAATAAATTTATTAAATTCCTTTATTTTTAAAACCAAAGTTTTTCCAATTTCTACAGCCATGTTCACACCTATTTAATATTTGACTCCTAGCGTAACCACTAGTTTTCTTAAAGAATTGTTTGCTTTTGCAAAACGTTTGGCTAGAGCAAACATTATTAACGGTTTCTTAACTACATTATACACAAATGCAATTATCATCTTAGACATAAAGTTAAGCAAATAACTAGAAATTGTTTAAAATAATGCTTAAGTTTAATCAATTTACTGGTCACGCTTTTTTTGATTTTATCGTCCTATATTTGTGGTCTGAACATACCTTAAGTCATAGCTATGTATTGAGGCCCTGTGCTCATGCTTGTTGGTTCCTTACCTTCGTGAATTGTTTTGTTTTTATTCCAATTAATTTTTATTACAAAACATAATTTGATTTTTGTATTTTTATGTATTCGAATTAAAACCGGTTATTTTTAAAATGCTTAACCGAAAACCGGTTTATTTAAAATATCAACTATTCGAAATTTTCAAAAACCGGTTATTGAAAAAAGTCGAATAATCGATCACCCTTATAAAGAAGCTTTGAATATCCGACAAATGTTACCAGGGACCTTAACAGTTATTCCTTTTTTCATAAAAGTCAGATGAAAACAGTTATTTTTTTACTTTTATTTTTATTTAACAAAAATAACAGTAACTTTCTGATTTTTATTTTTTTGAACAAAAATAACAGTTATTTTTTTATTTTTTTTGAACAAAAATAACAGTTTTTTTTTATTTTTATTTTTTCGAGTAAAAATAAAAGTTATTCTCTAAAGAAACTAACGTGGTGTAATACGGTTCCTTAATAAAAAATGTGCTAAAGCATCTCCAAAGTAAAAAATAAAGAACATTTTTTAAAAAATTTAGTTTGCTAAGAATATATTTATTTATTTTATTTATTAAAAATGGATGCCGCAGTCTTTAATGAGATCGAGAGTAAAATTAAGAACTTAAATTATAATTACTAAAAGTAATTCATATAATAATTTCACTTAACAATAATACTTAATCTAAAAAATATTGGGATTTACACACACCTATTGCAATAAAAAATTTCGGGAAGAAAGCTTTGGCAAAACTGACGTAGCCCATAAGATGGCAACAATAAAAAAAATATAAAAAATTTAAAAAATTTAATGATATTTATTCTACACTCATTAATGTTCAAATAAGTTAAAATTAAATTGTGTTTATTATTCAGCGATAAATACTGGGTATACTCAAGAACTTTAATAAAATTGTCATTACAACTTTCATTCGCAATGAAAGTAGATGAGTAACATCATTAGTGAGTGAATAAGTTATACAAAATAACAGATATGAAAAAAATATATATATTTATAATTTTTAAAGAAAAGTTAAGTCTCTTTATAAATTCGATAAGAAAATATGTTCAAATTCTGGTAAAGAGTGAGAAAATCCTCGTTCACGATACGGTATCACCCTATTCCATATCCGTGAAACGATATGTATGTATGTATTACTTAAATTTCATGTTCACATTTTTTAACGGCCTTAGTGTCTTATTTCTAAATCCGCTGAGAAATTTAAAATGGGTTAATATTCAACAAAGTTATTTACATTAGTACATACTTATAACTACAACTGGAGATTATAAAGTTGATTCGCAAATTCCAAGGACAAAGTCTTGTTGTGCTTGACAATACCTACTAGAAAAAAGGTATCGGAACTTAGGTATTTTTTCTTGTTTCACCGTGCTACTCAAGAAAACGTAAAGATAGCAGAAGACTGGATAAGTCAAAAGCACTTCTCACAATTATTTTCTTGTAATTTTTTATGTATAAGATTTTAACTTCAATTTTGGCCATTTCAAAATCAAATTCCGGGTTTTAAAAAACAAATTCAGAATTTTCAAATCAAGTATTTTACTAATCATATTCCGCATTTTTTAAATAAAATTCGGCACTTTAATTATTTAAATCAATTTTAATAAAATTCATTTTAAAAAGCCTGATTTTGATTTTTAAAATTAATAAGATTTAGAAAAGTACGAATTTGAAGTTAAATAGTACCTTAAATTGGTATACTATCTATGTTTCATTAAAATCCGGGTGGGTTTTTTTGGTTTACCCAGTGGGCAGCCAACCCTGAAAAAAATCGGTTCATCTGAAAAGTACCAAAATGAGTTGGTGGTATATGAGGAAGATGAAAATGACATAATTGAAATTTTAAACAGTTGTAACAACTTGATTTTAAATATATTATAATGTAACATATACATAATAAGTGTTTATATTAAACAAAATTAATACGTGAAAAAAATTTCATAGGTATGTATGTAAATTTTATTATATTATATGTATTCATAAAAATCAATGTTACAAAACGTGCACTAAATTTTTTATTTTTTTTTGTCGATTTAGCACTTTTAATTTGAATTCTTCTGGCAAGCCTGAATATGGTCATGATGATCAAACATCAGCATTATACACAATTGAATAGTTATTGCTGTTTATATTATTCTTGGTATTTTATTCCGTTTTTGTTCTATCCATCTATTGTTGTAGTGAGTTTGTTTTTTGTGTTATTTTTTATTTATTCCGCTAGTGTTTTTAATATGCAATGTGCGTTAAATTTCATTATTATTTTGTTGTTGTACATACAACTTTGTATTTCTCATGCAATTTAAACAGACATAAAGGCAATAGAAAAGAGAAAGAATTGCATAAAAAGTGTTGCCATCGTTGTTAAATTATAGACGTTGGTTTCTTTGTTGTCTTTAGGAAGTGGTGCACTTCAAGTCTGCTGTTGTTGTTGTGATTGGTGTGGTTTTGCATGTACAGTGCACTCGGGAAAACGTCAACACTCGTTTACGTCAACATCCCAAAACGTCAACCCTTTTTTTTACATTGACTACTCTTAAACGTCAACCCAACCATAAAGCTCTAAAACGTCAACTCTGAATAAAATAAAATTTCGAATTTAGCAGCAGTTAAAATACACACATTTGTACAGACACACATTATATTTTATGAAATCAATTCAGAAATTGGGGATCCACCTTGTAAGTAGAGTAAAAAAAAATTACAGCTGTATGTCTGTATTGTATTTTTATTTATGTTCAGTTGCTTTTTTGTGCAGACAATAAAACCAAGCGAAGCCGTCGAAATATTTAACAGGGCTTTGGTTTGGGCTCAATGCGAGAATGTTGAGCAAAATGACTTAAATGTATTAAGACGTTTAAGAGAGAAGGCTCTCTTCCAAGTGTTGGATAGAAAAAAACAGCAGAAAAAAATAACAGATTTTTTTTAAATGCATATGTGTGCATGTAAAATTAAAAATATGATCTCATTTAAAATGTATTCTTTTAGTTCCAGTTGTCTTCTATGGTCTTAGTCAGGTTGAATGCCTTTTTTATTTCCTTTTTGAATTTGTTTATGTTTGGATTTAGTTTATAATTAATAAAAACGTTTAAAAGCACATTATCGATATGTTTTTTATATAAAAATTTTACATTCGTAAACGTCAACAATTTGTAAAACGTCAACACCCGCGGTTTTAATTAGTTGACGTTTTCCAGAGTGCCCTGTATTTGGTTTGTATTGTGTCCGCAGACAACACATTTTATTCCATACAATATTAAATGTCGGTCGTTTTATCTGCCCGTCTATCAGTGCGTCTCACTGCCGCCCTGAGTGTCCATCTAAGCCGCGTTTACATTTACTACGTTATGGTTTTTTCTGTTATTTTGGGTTCGTAACCAGATGTTATCATTTTTGTTGTTGTACCTACTTCGTGTTGGGTTTTCCATTTTATACCTTCTTTATTCTCTTACTATCTCTCTTCCCTTTAAAGGTTTATGTGTGAAAGTATTGCACGATTATATTGTGTGTCTCTGTGTAAGATTGTATGTTTGCAGTTACAATAGTGTCATCAACATTTTGGTTTTGTCGACGTCAATTATTTCCTTCTTCTTCTGCATCTCTTCCGATGGGCAATACATTAAATTTTCTAGTATTTTTTTTTCTTCAGTTAAAATACACAAAAGTACGTTAGAACCCATTAAAGTACGAAGGCGTTAAAATAAGTCACTTAAAAATTACATTGAGCTTTCTAGTATTTTTTAAATCGGGAAGTTGTTTCGAACCTTAATATGTATTAGGTCATCAATTCCTATTAAAATTAGGGAGGTAGCGATACGCCTTTTTGCCGCTAAGATACCGATACTCAAAAGCAAATAACGAAGATACCACAAGGAATTTATTTTTATAAAATCAAAAATATTTTAAATTACATTAATAACTGTTATTCACGCAATTATTGTGACTTATATGTTGGATTTACGCAACGAATTTTTGCCGACGAATTTGTCGTGCTATGTGAAGTTTGGCCTTCGTCGCACTTGATTTTATACCATAAAGCTGCAGGCCACACCAAGCGTTCAATGCGTTTATGCATCTTTCCAAAATGTAGTAATGTAAAATTGTACTGACAAGTTATACAGCAAACGCGTAGAATACCTATACGAATCGAAAACATGAAATAGGATTACTTTCTACTTAAGCATCCGTCTTGAAATAAGATAAAAAAAAAGTACATACAAATTGTACGCGAGGCGTGGACCTCCAGCTTAAAGGACGTGTCAGATACAACTTTTTCGCTTTGCGTGACGTTTATTACTTGGTTGGACAGAAAAGCGTAAAGCAAAAGGTGTATGGCACAATAAAAACTTTGACAACACTCACGCATTGTGTGTTAAAAAATAAATAAATAAAACAAATTATACTAGCAGACTGTCAAAGCGCGCAAATAAAATGAGAGTTGCCTAACTTTTCGCTTCGCTCTGCATTAAAAGTACTTTATGTGACATATTTAGTATAAGTATGTATATTTCATCTTAGATCTCAAAGCGAATCTCTGACGCAACGGAAAGCAAAAGTTTTATCTGGCATGGCCTTAAGAAGTATAAGAAACTTTTAAGTATTCTTTTTGATTTAAAGATCTGCTTTTGAATTTAAATCTTTGTTGTAATGCAAAAAATAAGCATTGAATAAAAAAATTATCGTCGCCGATTTGTTGCCACACTTAGTTACATTAAGCCAACCAATGCTGCGAATCCCTGTGATTTAGGTTTATTTAACAAGTTATCTCTGATTTCACTTTCAGAGTCGAATAATAACATTGCTATATACATATAATCGAAAAAGGCGATACGAAAACGTAAAACGCAAGAATTTGGAAGTTGTTTTTAATGCACTTTTAATCGAATTTTTATAATTTTTGTTATAAAATTATTTTTAGGGTGTGTGTGAAACGGTAGCAAAGTTCTATGGTGAATTAAAATTGTCAAGAATACAAGCCCACAGGGCTAGTGAAATTTTGTTCACCTCAACCGTGTCAAAAGTTTACTTCCATGAGTACTTTGCTACCGTTTCACACACACTCTTAATAGAGAAATATTTGTATAATATTTTTTATAAAATTCTGTTATTGCAGAAATCTTATTATAATATTGAAATTGAAAGTCAGCAAGAGCTGACTAATAAATGTTATGGTTACAAAAGAATAAGATCTTTAAATTAGCCAAGCTCAACGAAATTGGTCCCATTAAACAAATTTCCGTAGTAAGTAAACACAACAAAAACTTTAAAAAAGCGTCAATTCACCCCAGAAGGTCAGATTGAAATAAAAGAAAAGACTTTTTAAAAATTTGATTTTCAGAAGATCTAGTTTTGCAAGAATAATATTGATATTTTGTCCCGAATTATTTAAACTGCTCATACTAATCCAACTAAAGATTTAAGTTTTAAAAACTTTACTTAAAAGTTTTTCGCAACTTAGATCTTAAAAATTGTAGAAGTTGTAAATTTAAAGAACATAATCGCCTAAGCAAACCCTAATTGGTTAAATTTAAAACAACAGGGAGCTGGGAAACCGTAAGGCACAGGAGTGCTAAGATAGAGTGAAGCTTAAACCGAATCTGACAGATAAATCAAGTTTAAAGATCACTAAATTAAAAAAAAAAATGTAGAGACAGTAACAAGTCTCTTGCAAATATACCTGTAACTCATTCCTTGATAATGATATCCGAGGGTTATCAAAATATTGGAACAAATAATTTAATAAATAATATATTTATTTTTAAAAATAATTGGTCTCGAGCTCGAAAAAACTTTTTATTTTAATTAAAAAAAAGGTCGAAAAAATAATAAGATTTAATTTGATCACTAAAATAGTTTGATTTTCAAGAGATTGCCTCTCATAAGACTAAAAGCCTATTTTCGATGTGCGAAAGATTTCTTTTTTTCGTACAAAAACATTTAAAACAAACTTTTTAGAATTTGTTTTTGTTTAAAATGAAATTTTTCTAAAGAAAGAAGTCTTTCGCACATCGGAAATAGGCAGTAAGATGTCTGACTAAAAATTTGATCAAGCTGGACCGGCCACCTTTTGTAGTCAATAACAAGGGTTTTAAGTTAAATGCGAAAATGTAAAAATTATATTCAAAATCTATTGAAACTATTAAGATTTTCTTTCAATAAATTTTTAAGTTTGAGGCAAATATTATATGTATTTGCTTTGTTTCAAAAGTCCTCCTCATCCCACCCTCTCATATGGAATGCACGCAAAACTTGCGAGGAGAGTTGGAGAAGACTGAGTTTGTAATGTGCTTGTTTGTATTGAACGGATACCATTATTGAATATTGCATTGCAAATTTATTTCTTTTGCTTTGTTTTGTTTTTGCTTTAACTTTGTCGGCGTTTTCTATAATACATTTTTATTGTTAGTGTTTTTATTGTATGCGTTTTCGTTATTGTTGCCAGTGATGGTTTTTATTAACAGTTTTTCTCTGAATTTTTTATTCTTTTTTTTTAACTATAATTAAAATTTAATTAAGAAATAATTGATGATAATTACAGTTAAGAATGCACACAATTTCTTCGCAAAAGGCAAAAGTTTAAGAGTTTAGAGCAAATATTAAATTATTGTTCAGGGAGTTAATTTCATTTGGAATAGGATGTTCCGAAAGCCTGTTGTGTAGAAGTTAATCTGGATTTACACATTTGTTGCGAACAAAATTTTTGTCCGGAGAATTTTGTTTACTTTCGGGAGAGAGGGGAAATTATTTTGTTCGGCAAATTTTTACTTGATTTGGTTAAGGCGAATTGAATAATAGGTGGCCCTATCGCTTTGACAACAAGAAACACGCAATTCGCCTGATACAAAACAAACTGAAATAATTTCTTTTTGTTTGCTCAATTTTAATTGTTTATTTTCACTTCATACTTTCAAAAATTTTTTATTTTAGGAAAACATAAAATTTTTATGACAAATCGGGTTTGAATAGCCAATTTGCGTTAGGCTAACGAGGCTACCTAGTATTGAATTCGCATTGGAATTGGTTTAATTTTAAATCTAGCTCAGAAAAGGTTGAACTTGGATGCCATATTTTTTTATTTTGTACATAAAAATTCCACTGAATTGCCACATCATATAGTGCAAGCCGAATTCATGTATACGGTAGTGGCGATACTTAAATAAGTAACAACACCGACAACACAACATTGTATTTTATTTGTTGCTTTCGTTGGCCGATATGTCAAAAACATAAGTAACTTTTGACATTCCTCTCTCTAATTTAGAAAAAAAAATGTAGTACAGCTGTGCTTTCAACGCCACCTGAAAAATGAATTCGCCTTGATATAGTGTTATTATATTTTTATTACAATATGTGCGTTCGTTTACTTTTCGAGTAAAATCCAGTAGGTGAGTTATATGAAAATTTTACAAATTTATGTGTACGCGAACGCATATCAGTAAAATCCAGTACAAATGTTGGGGTAAACGAACGCAGCTATTTATTGTTTTTTTTTTTGCTGAATAATTAAATGAAAAAAAATTACATAGAAAAGCTATAGCAACATTTTTGAAACTGTTATTCAAAAAGCAGTTGCCTACAAAAATGTGCATTATGGTTAATTTTTTTTTTTTGAAACAGAAAGTCCTTCGATTTCTCGATTTCAGTATGACTCTTTTGCTTGTGGGAACAGGCTGGACTTTTAAATTCTGTAGTTAAAAAGAGATTCGGGATATATAACGCGTTTCAAAGTGATGCCATAAGCAAAAAAGTGTTAATTAAATAATCTGTGTCTAAAGATAAATTAATACATTCCAGATTTTCTCGGGAACGTAATGGAATCAAACAAAGCTAATCGCATGCAAAAGATCAGGATAGAAAACATTGGGAATACTTCAATTTAGAATGACGGGAATGAATATAAATTGTCTGGAGTTTAAAAACGACATTGATTCACGGGGAATAAATGAAAAATGCTCGGGAATTTAGAAACCCTATCAGATAGTTTTGAACTTAAAATATTCCACATTATAAAATTTTTGATCAAAAATATAAAGCTCCAGCTTTGTTCAAGCAAAACACGCATAAAAGCAAATGATACTCGCTATAATTACTTATTGGAATAAAAACGAATAGAGAACGTTAAACACGACTTACCTCATCTTTAGCACAAACAGTTACTATTAATAATCCAAATAGTACAGCAGTCCATAGCCATTTGTTAAGGCCATAAAGGGATGGTGTAGTTGATACAGACGACGACAATGATGATACACCGTTATGGTATTGCATTTGACAACGTTGTGTACGATGGCACTTGGTCATCATTTTAGTAGTTGTTTTAGGTGCTGATGAAAATGATGTAGAAGTAGCAGCAGTTGTGTTTAACAACATATTGAATTGATGACGATGTTGATAAAAGTATTTATTAACACATATACACATACAAGCTTATATATATATTATAATAAATATATATATATATATGTATATGATTTACTATATATTTTATGGCCACTTATGTTTTCTTAAATATCAAAATGCTGCCAATGTTCCACACTTAATTTTGTGGAGAAAACACTTTATGTTAAATGATTTTTAAGAGAATTTTAATTTTTAGCAACACTTTTTTGGTTGAAAAAAAATGTTCAATAACTTTTGAATTTTTTACTTAAATTAGTAACGCAACTCCAATTAATTTTTGCTGAAATTAAAAAAATAGAAAACATATTTAATATTAGAAATTTTTTTGTTGAGGATATTTATGGTTTATTTTGCTGGTATTGTATTTAAATTGTATTGATTAAAAAATTTTTTAATTCATGTTTAGAATTTTAATTAGTGCCTATTTGTTGTCAGTCACTATTTGTTAAATTTATTTATTGGTTAAATACAAATAAAGTTAAGATTTTATGAATATAAAAAAAAAATATTTTAGAATTTCAATATTTTAAAAAGGCTTTAATTAAAATAACTTGCAAAAAAATAATAAATTAAAAGACAATTAAAAAAATTATAACTTAAAAAATTCATCATATGTGACCCGGTCTATGAAAAGGTGGCTTATGACTCAAAAAATTATTTTTCACTTTTTTTTTGGTTCGGATAGTTTTTGAGACGCTCTTTAACATGGTGAACAGCAGAAAGTCATAACTTGCTTAGAAGTGTACTAAAAATGTAGAGAAAGAAGAGCACAAATGAAAGAAAAACAGAATTTTATTGAAAATCGAGAATGAAGATAATAAATGGAATTGTAAATGAGAAAAAGCTATTTTGCACAAAAAATGTTTATTTAGAAATATTAAGTAATTATTACAGAAAATTGGCTAAAATTAGGCCAGCAGATCGTTTTCATAACACCAACAACAGAACGACTACCGAGAAACTGACGAAATACATTGTTTATCTTTAACAACTGATTTTTCGAAATTTTGTTTTTGAGTCATAAGCCACCTTTTCATAGACCGAGTCACATATATTGGTTTGGTTAAGGAATTATTATCAGCCAAAATTTACCTAATTTTAAAAGTAGTCCTGTACCCATGTTTTATAACTTTAGTGAGAACTTCTCGCATCGAAAAGATGTGAAACAAAATATTCCATCGTTTCTCGAAAAGTAAGAAAAAAGTGTGTCTTTAACTCATATCGAAAACTATCAAAAGAGATTACGTCGTTACGTTATAAAAGTCATAATATTTCGCACGCAGCCGATGTGAAATTGCAGAAGTTGAGTGCGGCCGTCACACATATCGTTGACGGCGATAAAAATTTACTTAAATTTAAACATTTTCGAAGACGTAGACAAAAATACAACCGTCGGCTTTACCAAATAATGTAAAGTGAGACTTAAAAAATTCGTATATTTTATTAAAATGTTAAATAAAACTAATTAAACAATAAAAAAATGTGCCAAGAACAAAATATATTAATAATTATTCTATGCATTTTGCATTTTAAACGTTTTTTAGTGCTAAAATTTTTTTATCGCCCCATTTTTTTTTTCGTGAGTTTATTTGACAATTCAAAGCGGGAACTTTTCTCGCAAAAATGTTACAGACACACTTTTTCTGTAAATTGGCGAACTGTTTGATTCAATACATGGCATTTTTGTTTCATTTCACACATTTCAATCGAAAAGTTTCTCGACGCGAGAGTTGCAGAAGATAAGTAGAAATCTAAATAAGTTAAAACCGCGAATTTATTGCTTGGCCTTTTTTAAGGGGGGCATACTTATTCACACAATAAAAGCTTCGAGTTTAAAACTGTAAATTTATTTTTTCAAATATGACATCGCCATATGTAAAAAAAAAGCATTTTAAAAATAAACTACACCTTAAGTCGTCCCCATACTTTTAGAACTCGAACGTTTACCAAAAAAAAATGCATAAGAAAATTTAAAAATTACGTATTCCCAACTGGCAGCATAATTACTAGAAGAGGTTAGAAATACCGCAATACTGCGCAAGACCTTGCAACGTGCTGCTTTCAGCTCTCGAATCGCACGAAATAAACCGCTTGTAAGAAAAATTAATCAGAAGAAAATAATTAATTGTGCAAAGTCAAATTTAAATAAATCTGTTGATTTCTCTATTGTTCGCAGATAAAAGAAAATTCAATGAAAAAAACATGGCGGTGGGGGATATGGTGTGGGCTTGTAATCTCCGTAAGTTATTCAAATATATATCCAGCTGTGTATAGGTATCTATGGTGTAACATGCTTTTTATGCCCGTAATTTCAACAAACAGATATCTGGTCGTGTTCGTACCTAACAGTTATCTTTACCTATCCGGTAAAAATAGTTTGGTAATTTCAACGTTAATTTTGCCTACGTGTATTTTTCTTTAAGTTTTCTTTTAAAATATGGCAAGATTTGTATTTTTATTAATATTTTTAATTGAATGTCAAAAATCGTAGTGTAAAATACACTACAGTTCAACCAGTAGGTAAGACAAACATGTTAAAATTATCAAAAATTCGTTACACCATAGATACACTGAGAAAATTAAAAGCTTTAAAATCAAAGAAAAAAGGTCTTTGTTAAATTGTTACGAAAATATCTTTGTTAGAAGGAAAAAATCCTTGCATCAATGATTTATTCTTTAAACAAGCAAATGGTGCGTCTTCAACACAAACGACGAAAATTCTTTGAAGCTTAATCAAAGAAATTATCTTTTCCGTAAAGATAAAATATTTGCTACAACGATTAATTTCTTTGCTAATAAGGGATTGAAAAACGTATTTAAAATTAAAGACTTTTCTGTTTTTTTAAAGCTAAGCATCCTTGCTACAAATACAAAGTCTGTAACTTTAAAGAATTTTGTCTTCAATGCATAAGTGAACATGTTTGCTTGTTCACACATGTTTTCTTGCAACGATAAACAAGAGCGGTTAAAAAAAACAAAGATAAAGTCTGTAACTTTAAAGAATTTAGTCTTCAAAGTTAAATTTGTATACGAATGCATAATGAAATCGGCTATAGCCGATTGATTACAATATAAGTATGTAAAAAATAAAAAGAATTGTTTTTGTGGTTGTGATTAATTGTAAGTCAGTCGATAGGAACGCTCAATTGTGCATGTGCTGTATATGAACTATTTTTTATTTTTATTACATTAAACTGAAATAAAAAAATTTAATAAAAATGCTGTGTTTGGTTTCATTAAATATTTTATTTTGCAGAAAAATTTTAATTTTTTAAAACATTTCTATAGCAGATTTTAAAGAAAATTGCCTTTGTTTCTACATATCAGTCTTAAGTATTTCAAAGAATTATTTCGTTGAATTTAATTGCGTTTCTTTGTAATAATGTTAAAATTACGTCTTTGTTACAATAAAAATTGTACTTAAAATCAAAAATTCAAGTCTTAAGACTAACGAATGAAAGTCTTTGTGCCAAAATACTTTTTCCTTAGTTTAAGGACTTTTTTCATGTGTTTCCAAAGACGTACATCCTTGCCACAAGATTTTAAGTCTTTGATTTTAAGTATATATTTCATGGGAATCTAAAGATCTTTGCGCCTTTCCGGTAAAGATGTTTTGTCTTTGGGCACAATCTGACCAACAAAAGTCTTTGCAACAAAGTGTATTTTCTTTGATTTTACGATTTAATTTTCTCAGTGTATCTATACACAGCTAGATATCTGTTTGTAGAAATTACGGGCATTACTTCAAGTAGGCAAAAATTAACTTTGAAATTAACAAAACAGTGTTCCAGGGTGTTAGGTACGAATACGATCAAAGGGAATAAGTCGTTGGTAAGTTTTCATTGGTAGTACTAAAGACAAGAACGTGTATCTCAATATTTAATTTTAAAGAAAACCCAACAAAACAGTGGTAAAAAGCTTGGATGATTGGTTTTAGCAATACATTTTTTAACAAGAAAACCCAACAAAACAGTAGAATTAGTAAATTCTATGCCAGACAGATTAAACAAAGTTTTAAATAGAAAAGAATTAGCAACTAAAAGTTAACTCATCCTTTTTAATAATTCATAATTTAAAAAAAGTGAAATGGAAAAAATATTCGTTTTTTTATAAGAATATTATAATACTGAAGTCATTTCCTTGGGTGTTTTTTCGCTTTTTTCATTTTTCCTATGTTAATTCAAATGTAAAAATGGAAAAAGGGAAAAAACTCCCAAGGAATTTTTATTCGCGATAAGGGTGAATGTTTTTATGGGGAAAACATTTAAACGAATACTTTTAGCTGGGAATTTTACTTGTATCAGCTAAATCTAATAGCCTTTTCACATTTGCCAATATCTAACATCTACCATCAATTTGCGAAGATGTTAACATCCTTCATAATAGCCCTTTCACACTTGTATATTTCAAACATCTACCATCAATTTGAGAAAATGTTTGAATTTCCTATAAGAAATACATAGGGCTTAAAATTAACATCTGTATCTCAATGTATTCCATTCTACATCTTTCGATTAATTTAGTGTCATTACTTGAAAGATGGCAATAAATTCTAGTATTACTGTGGCATCACTGCCAACATGACATTTGTTTTGAAAGCAACGTTACCATTTGGCGATTTGTTCCTACTCAAACACTCTCGGAATGTAATTTAGTACACGTAAATCCGTAACGAAAAATGCTATTGGAATCAAATTTGGTCCGACATAGTTTCATATGGGCATTTCCATGTCATCGTACGTGACATTTGTACTAAGGAATGGTAAAAAAATCGATTATTTGAAATCGAATTTACGTATGCGATTTTATACGGAAATTGATTATTTGGCTTTTAAAATCGATTTTTATTTATCAAAATTTTGGCCATTTTTAATCTTAATTAAATAGATAAAATTTGTTTTTTTTTGTGCATACATACGTAGGTATTTTTATACAGTTTTCCAAGTCTAAAGTTGTATTTTTACGTTTTTATCTATTAGCACCCTCGGTACACTTCCAACTTTCATATAAGGGACCTTGTTCTTCAGAAATTAAAGTGGTCAATGGGCAGTGAACAAACCAGTCCTACATTTATCGTACGGAACCAAACACTGAAAGCCAACTTCGTGAAAATCAACATGTTATAGAAAAACAAAAGTGGTTGAAGATAAATACGCTCTTAAATATGTTTTATGACGTATAAGGTTACATTTTTAAAAACGTAGCTGAGCTACGCGTAGCTCGATACGTTTTTTTAAATTTTAACCGGTGTATCTGGGAGAGATTTTTTTAAATTGTGACCGAACCAAAGCAATTTACGGAACGGGATTACAAAGGAAATTACAAGGAAATATCTCTGCATCTTTCTGACATTATTGCCATGCAAACGTTTGTTTTCTAAAACTAACTAAATAGTAAGTTAGCAAAGAAACAGTCGCCACCGATCAGCAACTATTGTCATAATCCTTTGAAATATTAACCATACATTCAGGCTTGTCACAGAAATCAATTCCGATCAAAAGTGATTTCGTTTTATGTGAAGCAAGATACAAAATCCCTTCCTTCCCCTTTCGATCGGAATTAATTTTTGTGGCAGGCCTGATTGACTACACAAGAATACAATTTTAATATGTGAAATGTACATGCACTTGTTCCTCTAATGGTCATATCAAAATTTACAAAGTAGTCATATCTACCCACTGTAAAAATCTCAGTTCAATTTCTCTAGTAGTTTGCCAAACAAATAAAACTTAAACGATTTTGAGGTTCGATTAATCGATTTCAAAAACCGAAATAAAAAAAGTCGAGCGAAAAATCGAAAATCGATTTTGGAATCCATTTACCATTCCCTAATTTGTACGCCTTCAGATGAATAGAGATTTTGCAAAAATAGTAGAAACTGAAAATTTGTTTTATCATTTTATGTAATTTAAAGGTAGAGTTTTTTTTCTTTTTAAGGACTTTTTTATTTCCCGGGAAAGCGGGATTTATTTTTCCAATTCTCGGGATCCCGGGAATTCCTGCATAATACAAATCGATGCAGAATATTATTTAATTTAATTCATTTGACCAAATAACATTTCCTGAGATCAATTTAATAAGTTTTTAAATACATTCAACTTTTTTATGTCTGTGGCAAAAAGGAAAAAGTGCTAAATAGCACCTTAAAATCTTCATGTTCAAAAGTACAAAATTTCATTTATTTTGTAGGATTTTTGAGGAAGTTATAGCACAATCACTTTTTTTTTAACATTTGACATAATAAAAACTTCCGATCTGTGACATTAGGAGTGTTTAGGAATTAAAACAAATAAAAACTATAAACGCTGAGAATTGCCACCTTTAAAGTTTTTAATTGTTCTCCTATAAAACTAAAAAATATACCTAATCACTTATTTCCATAGAATAGATTCAACGCCAACAGCATTTATATAAAACCAAAAAAGTTAAATTGTTCAAACAAATTATTACAGAATATTTCTGTTAAAATAGTTCAAAATAAGCATTTACAGAATCGTTATATTTTGTAATTTTTATTAAGAAGATTTCAATGATTAAACACGTTTCTTTTCTACGGATCTGGGTCTTTAAACAAATTAAATATTCTGTACATTTTTACTCGTTCTTTCAAAATTACAGAGCATTAAACATTATCGGATATGTATTGATATTTCTTTGACGTTTGGCAAAAATGTCTTGAGACAGAAACTGTAGTTTTTCGTTATGTTAAATTGAAAAATATTTATTTAGTGTATTTCCTAAAGATTAGAAGCAGTTGTGCTAGACTAAAGTGATTTTAACCAAACAAAAGAGAAAAAATTTAATTAAAGCCAATCAAAAACTCAAAATGTGATTTTTTGACTTACTTTTGACCTTTTTGCCTAACGGCTAAGATCTATTTCGTGACACAACTTATTTACAATTATACATATCAGCAGTAAAGTTGCCAAAATTAAGTTAAAAAAAAATTCCAGGAATTTCCGCACAAATTTCCCGCGAATTTTTTTACGAAAATTGAGCGGGCTAAGATCTATTTCGTGACACAACTTATTTAAAATTAAACATATCAGCAGTAAAGTTGCCAAAATAAATAAGAAAAATCCCGGGAATTCCCGCACAAATTTCCCGGAATTTTTTTTCACGAAAATTGAACGGAATCCCGGGATTTTTGTTCCGGGAAATCCCGTATGAAAAACACTATTTAGAGTGTTACTTTGATATATGTGACCTTCTCCGAGTAAAGGGGCCTAGTGTGAGAAAATGAAGTTTTGAAAAAACACATTTCATCTCATTCTACACCCTTTTAGGTACCAGAATTCACTCTTAAGTCCCAACCCGTTTTTTTAAACACTAGGTCCCTTTTCTCGGAGAGGGTCACATACATATGTATATCAAAGTAATTTTTTTTTTTTTTTTGGAAACGTGACATAGGTTTATGGGCAGCCATCGAGAGACAGATCATTTGGGTCCTTTAATGGTCCCTTTTTGACATAAAACGGAAGTTATTTTGGGATGAATGTCAAAAAATACGAAAATCTGCGAATTGTGGAAGGTTTTTCTTCTTTTTTTAATTTTTTAGTTTAAACTACATATTTTTCCTTTTTAATCCGTAATTGGAAAAAAAAAATTTTATGCTTTTGTAATGAACAAAATGTAATATCGTTCGTTACATACCGTACGTGACAGATTTTTCTCTTATAGTATTTTCAAGGCATGCAATATATTTTTTGTAAATAAATGTATATAAAAACTTAAAACAAACAAGTAAGAAAGTATAGTCGGTCAAGTCCGACCATATAATACCTTACACCATAATATTTAAAAGGAATCGTCACAACCAAATATAGCAAGCACTCTACATTTTTATGTTTAATTTTTTTATATTTTTAACGAAATAAATCCAAATACATTTTGGTGCTTTTATTATAGTTTTATGTCACATTGGTATACCCCTTAGCCGGATTGTTCCAAAAATGGCGCAATTGGTTTTCTGTATATCTGGGGAACGGAAAGAGAAAAAAATTGCTAAATTAGGTACAAGCATCTTAGTTATCTCTACACAACATCCAGTTAAACGTGGGCGGGATTCGTGAAGTGGCCGTCCCACTTCCCTTATAGACATTATAAATATGGATTAGAATTTTATAAATGTATCTGGAGAACGGCAAGTGCCAAAATTTCCTAACTATGTACAAACGTCATGGTTTTCAATAGTCAATTCAGAACGCGAGCGCAAAAGTGGCTTGTTTGACTAACGTTTAAAACAAAAAAACAAAATTTCAAAATTTTTTGTTTAACTAATATTAAAACAAATCACTTTTGCGCTCGCGTTCTAAAATCAGGCAGTAAGTCACACAACTGCTTGACGTAAATAAAATAAATATTTTTATAAAAAAAATAATAGACCTCAAGCTTAAAGAAGGATATTTTATCACGACCGAGACAATTTTGTTTATGTAATTTTAGTTTTTTATATTTTATTTCGTATTTTATTTTATTTTATTTTATTTTTAATGGCACACAACACAAACAATTTAATTAAAATTTAAATTAAACAAATCAAAAACCAACTAAAAGATAGGATTCAATAACTCAACATACGTTAAAGGTTGCCCAACTTGATTAGTACTTTTTTTAATGGAATCGTTCGATATAGGACAAAGCTAATAAGAAAACCTGTATACCCATTAGCTTAGTTGTCTGTTGAAAAAAGCGATCTAGGTAGATAGATATAAAGTACAAAGTGACTCGGCCTTTATTATTAACGTAAACTTGGTTAAATTACTTGCAGTCCTGTTGGCAAATAATAATGAGGAAATTAAATAAATAAATAAATTTTAAGGAACATTTTATTTTGGAATTTTAATTTATTATGTAATTAAGTGTATGGCAATTGTACTTTTGTTTGAAATATTGAGGAAAAAAGGAGATTTAAAACTCAAGGTAATTAAGCGTTTAATTTTATTCATTTATAGGTAATGATTAAATAAATAAATAACTACCTATAATTAAATAAAAAATTTGCATTTACCCAATTAATTAAGCAGATATCCCTATGCCATTTAATACTTTTACATGTCTAGTTTGTGTGAAAAATTTTGTCCACCACTTTATGTAAATTAGATAAAATGTAGTTTTTTAAATTGCATAGGTACCTACTAGGGATGCCAATCGGGACTGGTTTTCGCATATCCCGGGATTCGGGATTACAAAAAATCCAATCCCGGGATGCCGGGATTTTTCGGGATCCCGGGATTTTACGGGATATCGGGATTTTAGAAAATTAAGAGATAAATGCTTTTTATAGATATTTATTAAAAAAAACGTCTTTAAAAGAAGTTTACAAACGCAGGTTTTATAAATAATTTATTACTTAAAAGTTACATAGGTAGGTATTACTTAAATTTGTAAAAACTTCAAATTGTGACTTTTCTTATTGAATGACTAATTTAATAAAAATATATAAAAAAAAGAAGTTGATTTTTTGTAAGATTCTATTAAAATTTTATTAAATGAATTAAAAAAAATAATTTAAATTTGAATCCGAAATTAACTAAAAAAATCAAAAAACGCATTTTTATAACCACCACTACTTGCGGTAGGAATTATGTAGTGAATAAAATACATTACTTAATATTGTGAAATCGCTCCATTTATTACCGTAGGTTCGATGTCAACTCTCGGAAAACACTTTAATAATCTTAACCCTATAAGTAAAGTTTAAATTTTGTATTTGGTGCACCAGTGAATTGTTTTGTGCATTTCAAAAACATCTTTTCTT
Organism: Pollenia labialis; assembly: GCA_949318255.1. NCBI lineage: Eukaryota > Metazoa > Arthropoda > Insecta > Diptera > Polleniidae > Pollenia > Pollenia labialis. The sequence goes on along the minus strand of OX439143.1, from coordinate 45,314,846 downwards.
TAATAAACTTTCTTGTTTAATTATTTTCAGCACTTCTCACGTTAAAATTTCTTTATAATTATTGGACAAGTTTGAAAAGAATAACAAAGTGTAACTATTTTCTTACGTTTTTAATGACAGTATTAACAGAATTAAACAAATTAATATTAAAGATCAATATTGTGTTCCCTATCCTCTCATGGGGAATGTCATAATGAATTTCTTTTTATAAAAAAAGGTTAAACAAAAAAATTAAGTTAACAATTTCGGGATTGACGAAATCCCGAAAATTCCGGGATTAAAAAAATTTAAATCCCGGGATTCGGGATTCGCTATTCGTAAATCCCGAAAATACCGGGATTTCGGGATTGGCATCCCTAGTACCTACCTACTAGGGTATGCATTAACGGTTAACCGATTAATTACTACCCGAATAACTGACCGGTTAATTTAAAAATGTCTTTTTTCGATTAATGATTAAAACGGTTAATTCCAGTCGATTAATCGATTAACCGATGTTACAAAATTTTGAAAATTAGTAGTATCTTAATATTTTTTTTTATTTTTTTTTATGTTTTTATCTATTTGTTTCGTCTTATAAAAAAACGAATTCATTGTTTATTTTGGTGCCTCAGAAAATAACGAAAACATTTTTCGGAATGAAACCATTTTTGTTTTCATGAACAGAATGGCAGTTTTCTGTATCTGAAAGGCAAAAAAAACTATCAAAATAAACTTTCTATCAATAAACAAAAATGTTTTCTTCGGTTACGAAAGAAATTGTACTCTGTGACATGGCTATATAACTATGTATTTCCTTTTATCAATAAATTCTTAAAATACAGTACAAAATCAATGACTAAGGAATTCGGAAATAAATTTTTGAAAAATGGAACAAAATCTCTCCGGACATAACGAGAAACCTTGTGGAATCAATGCCAAGAAGAATGGCTGCGGTGTTGAATTCAAATGGGAAACAAACCAAATATTAAAAGCTGACATTAATTTAATTTACAGACCAAAGATTTTAATTTAATGAATTCTGTTGACTTTTTTTGACACAAAAACACATTAGTAGGTATTTTAAGATAAACTGAATTTAATTTGTTTTTGTTGGCTTTTTATTTATTTATTTATTTATAGCATTAGAAAATAATTACAAATTATAGACTAATGAATAACGAGGCCATGGCTACAAGGCCTTAGGCTCTAGTGTTGGCTTTTTATTTTCTGTTGATACCTACATAATTAAACTCTTAAGACACAACCCTCCTAAACTGAATTTTAACATTTTAAGTATTACTTATACATAAGTGTCCTGAAATAAACGCTTTAATGCAACTGAAATAAGTTTTTACTTTTTTTGATGCTCACAGTACATATATTAATCGGTTAACTGATCAATAGCAAAATTAACTGATTAAACAAAAACCTCGGTTAATTAATCGAGCGGTTAACCGATTAAAGCAATAGCCCGATTAAATGAATACCCTACTACCTACATAGGTATACCTATATTTTTTATTTCTATTTTACTATTTTTAACCGTTTTTATAATTTTCCATATTGACTTTATACCTATATTCATTCCATTTATTTCTATATAATTTCATTACATTAAGGCTAATTTTAGTTTTTACACCGTCTGGCAACTCTTTGTAAGAACCACACTCGTTTTGTCAATTTTAACTCAATATAGGCATTAATAAAAAAGAAAAAACTAAAACCAAAACAATGGCTGTTAAGCCATACAAATCGAACTTTGCATTTACAAATATAAATACATATAATGTTGTTATTGGCATTTTGATGCTGTTGTTGTTGTTGATTTTATATACATACATAGGTACATATAATGACGATAATGACAATGTTAAAAAAAAATAATACACTTTGTAAAAATAAAAATATGTATATGCTTACAAACAAATTTACAAACATTTACTCGTTAACTAGACTAATATATAAAGAGAATACAAAATAGATAAGTAAAAGAAACAAAAACTGTTAATAATGATAATAATAATGTTATTCTGTGTGTATGTATTCATGTGCTATGTACCTATGTAGAAAAAAACGAGTTGGAAAAACAAAAAAAAAAACAGCATAGAAAATAAACATAAGACAAAACAAATTGGAATTAATGTCGGCTAAAATTAAGAAGCAATCAAACTTAGAAATTCTTTAATAAAATCGAAATAATTTCAATAGTGTTAAACAAATTTAATAAAAACAAAAAAATATTAATTGATTTATGTAGTTTTTTTATTAAAATTATTAATTGTTTTTTGTTGTACCTTTTTTATTAAATGTGTTGTTTTTTGCAGACGGGGAGATTTTTTACTACTTTTTTTAATTATGAATACCTACACAAATTTTGTTTAAAATATAAAAATGTCGAATATTTTTATATAGAATTAACCAATTTTTCACTTTTTTGTATAACAACAAATAATTTTTCTAGTTGCGGCAAAATTTACTCAATTATTTTGATGGCACACAACGCGTCAAGTTGATTTTTATTAAAACGTTAAACGAAAGTCGTAAATATGTATGTAAGTAGACGATTATGTGTTTTTCTGTTTAGTTATAAAATTTAATATATTTTTCTTCTTTTGCTAAATTTTATTTTAAAAAACACGACCGGTATTTTTACACTAATTTTTTTTACAAATTTATCAAAAAAAAACACTATTTTTTGTAGTTTACTTTTTGTCTCGTGTTTACATTAATTTTGAGTAGAAAAACGGGTACAGCCGTATAAAACATACACACAAACCAACAATTATGCGTGCGAGTATATATGTATATATTTTTAATTTTCTCTTTTTTAATTTTCTATACACATAATTATACACACACACTGCAATTTTTTATTAAATGCTCCTCTTACTAACACTTCAGACTTTTTTTTGTCAAACTCCCTTCAAAAAAACTTTACTAAAAATATTTTAATTATTTTAGTATAAATAAATACACTTTAATGAATTAATTCTCAATCACGATTAATAAATCCTTCAATTTCTTTGTTAAAAATGTGTGGGTATTCTTTTGCTGTATGTATGTATTTTAATAGATGTTTTTTTTTCTAAATTCACACCGACGACGCTCGACGTTCTTCCGTTAAACGTTTACTAACGATCCGTTCGACTCAACTTGTTCTCAAGCACTCATCTCTTATTTGGCGTAAAATTCTTTTTGTGGGGTTCTGTTTTGCTGTTGTTGTTGTTTGTTTTCTTATTATCTTCTTTGTTTACATGATTCATCGTATTGTCTGTCAATTTCTCCAGTAATTCCACTCAATGTTATAATTGCATGTGGAAACTGGAATTATGAGTGTAATTTTTTTAGTGCATAGCATAGTTGCCAGATAAAATTGGTTGAAAGTCGCCAAGTATTGTGAAAAAATCGTCATATGGATTTAGCTTTATACCATGTTCACACGGACAGCAATATTCGTGTTTCGCTCTCTTATTCCTGTTTCGCGCCCCAAACATGATTGAAACGACTTGTTTTCCCATACAAAATTTAGAGAGCGAAACAGGTCGTTTCATTTTGAAACAGGCTGCGAAACAGGAAAAATGTACTATCATCTCCAATTTTGTTAACAGTTATCGTTAGTTTATCTGAACTAGCTCTCAAAAAAAAATCAAAACATAGAAAACAACAAAATAAAAATTGTTTTTTTATAAAATAAAGTGATAATAATAACCTAATAATATTAATAAAAGTATTAAATAATATATTTTTAAGTTTTATTTACTTTTAAATCTATTTAAAGAAAAATCACACTAACAATACAAACAAAATGTCAAAATGAAACAGGAATAAATCGTATGAACAGCATGTTTGGCAATCTAGTTTCAGAGAGCGAAACCAGTGGTTTCTATCGTCGTATGAACATAGCCAAGGCGAATTAACTACAGGTGGTGTCGAAACGCCTTATGATTTTGACAGTTCGAGCCTATTTGTTTTGATTTGTTAGTGTTTTGCTAAGAATGGTTGACATTTCGAGCCATAAACACTAACAATGCAATGCAAAACCCCCTATGTTGTTTCTGTTGTTCTTGGATTGTTGTAGTTGCGACACCACCTGTAGTTGAATTCGCCTTGAACATAGCATTATACCATGTTCACACGGACAGCAATATTCGTGTTTCGCTCTCTTATTCCTGTTTCGCGCCCCAAACATGATTGAAACGACTTGTTTTACCATACAAAATTTTGAGAGCGAAACAGGTCGTTTCATTTTGAAACAGGCTGCGAAACAGGAAAAATGTACTATCATCTCCAATTTTGATAACAGTTATCGTTAGTTTATCTGAACTAGCTCTCAAAAAATATCAAAACAAAGAAAAAAATAAAATAAAAATTGATCTTTAATAAAATAAAGTGATAATTATAATATAATAATATCAATAACAGTATTAAATAATATTTTCCTTAGTTTTATTTACTTTTTTATCTATTTAAAAAAAAATCACACTAACAGGCAATTCACATGGAGGCTTTTACGACGTCGCTTTGTCGACGTCTCTTTTGGTTTGTTGGCAAGCGGTGTAGAGAAGAAAGAGGGGTAAACAAAACGACTAGTTTTGTGTTTTCCTTGTCGTTTTTTATATTTCTCTTTTAACTTTTTCTTTTTACGCTTTATTCTCTTTCTTACTTTGAAGTGTGTTGTTGAAAATACAGTGAGTCCTCGATTATCGATAACAGACGGGACCGGCAGCATTCTTGATTAATTTTTTTTTTTTTTTGTGTTTCATATTTTATATAAATATGTAATGTATTATTATGTAAACATAGGGAAAAAAGTAATTGGCAGAATATACTTCCAGTACGTTGGGAAATTCTCTTTCTTCGTTTATTTAAATTTGTTTTGATTGTTCTAAATTAAATGGAAAATATAATTTGTTTATAAATTCGGATAACTGAGGTGATTTAAATCAATGCAAAAAAATTATATTTTCCAGTTAATTGATGCTGCCGGTTAATCGAATGACAGATAATCAAGGCCATACTGTAAATAAAAAAAGACATGCAACCAAAAATCATCGTTTAAACGCAAAGAGATTTTGGAAGTTGCTTGAAAAGGGAATCAAGATAAAACGACGTCGTAAAAGCCCTCATGTGAATTGAGTGTAACAACACAAAAAAAATGTCAAAGTGAAACAGGAATAAATCGTATGAACAGCATGTTTGGCTATCTAGTTTCAGAGAGCGAAACCAGTGGTTTCTATCGTCGTATGAACATAGCATTACCGTCATTTCAAAAAGCATAATACTTAGGGATGCAACATCGTTGTTAAAAACATCGATGTTTAAAAATATCGATTTTTCCACGATAACCATCGATGTAAAAAAACATCGGTAAAAACACGATATTAACATCGATGTTTATGAACGATACATCGATATTTTCTAAACATCGATGTATCGTTTGCACCCCTAATAATACTATTTTTTTAATGTGAAGAAATTTGTTGTTATTTTTAGCTTGTTTCTAATGAAACTTAAAAAAACAAAGTTAAATACATATGCTTTCCTATTATTAGTCTGGGTTCACACTATGAAAGTTTTCTTTCAGAAACTCTGAGTTTATTGGTGAGAGGGGAAGAGAACATGCTTTTTTCTCTCCTCTCTCACCCATAAACTCCGACTTTCTGAAAGAAAACTTTTAAAGTGTGAACCCAGACTGAAGGATGATTTTATCGCTTCCATTAATTATGTATCTTTAAAACTTCTTTTGATTTAAAAACATCGTTATTTGTAAAAATTGCACGCACTAAATTAGAAAAATGTAAAAGGTTACTACATATGCATATGCATATAAAAAAGTAAACAAAAAGTAAACACGTGAACTGAAGAGATATTAACATGGATTTCACACGTTGGAAATCCTGTTACAGCGTTTCAAAAAAAAAATGTTTAAAAAATTTAATCCAATCATGTTAAAAACGGGACCAACGAGCAAATAACTCTTAAGTGCCCGTATTTTGTAAATGATAAACTATTGAAATATGAAAATTAATACCACCCGAATAAATGGAAGTCTCCAAATATGAAAGTATATTAAAAACTCGCTTAAGTACAAAATGTCTTTTCTTTTAAAATTTAAATCATCAAAATTATGGCATTAGTTGGCAAATCGTATATAGCCGATTTTTTGACACAAAAACCGACACAATGAGGATAGATTGGCACATCTGGCAGCCGTGATGCAAAGAGATAATTATTCTGTTATCTTTTAATTTTAAGTAAAATTTGCCAAATTTGCCGATTTATCGGCATTTTGCCGATTTTTTGCCTCTAATTTATCAAAGTTCCGATTTGCCGATTTTTGCTCAAAAAATGCCAATTTTTCGATAAACACCTAAAACACCGTAACTTTTTGTTAAGAAAATTATGTTTTGTTCACACCGATCAATTTTAAAGAGGTTTACAGTTTTTTTCAGTTTAACCTTAAACTTGTATTAGCGATGTTAAAAGCCTTATTAGAAATTGTATTTAATATACATATCTGTAACACGAGTGAGCTTCTTCCATAGCACAGCGAAAGACGCTTTTTCAATTGTTGTCAGAATCGTTTAAGACGTGGATAAATATAATCTAACGAGACTTTCATGTCAAGAATCGTATGAGACTTATGTAGATATTCTCTTACAAATCTTGAAATGCTCGCTGTATAATTGTTGAAAATATGATTTAACCAGAGAGTCGTAAAAGGTTCATTCGATGATGGTTTTACGAAAAATAAACAAAGTGAAGCATTGTTATTTTTGTACTCTGGAAATAATCAAAGATTACAGCCGTACATAAACGAAAGCGGCTCGCGTTTTTTAGTTTTTAAATAGTGCGGCCTGAACGCTTTGCAATTAGAAAAAACGAATTTGAAAGCTCGTTTAATAGTGAAGTTTTCCGCTATTGTTAATTAATAATGGCAATTTAGCTATTTATTGGTCAATCTAGCGTTTTTATCTCTATTTTTATTTATAATTTGTGGGTTTTATTAAACAATAAAGCCATTACTACTATTCGTGACAAAACATTGACGGTCTCGCGTTGGTATGGCTTATCAGCGTAAAAGCTAAGCGAAAGAGAGCGTTCCGCTCTTGTTAAGGTATGGCTGTTAAACATTCAAAGCACAGAATACACAGAACTGTGAAAAGTGACGTGTGAAAAGGGCCGAAATCAGTTGCGAAGGCAGCTTTCGAAGAAAAATACAGAAAGCTTTTTTTGGTAGTGAAGTGGCAATGTGTAAAAACAGGCCGCAACCATCAACACAAATGGCGTGATCAAAACAAAAATAACAAAACACAAACCACGATAAACAAATGCATTAGTTCAATAAACGTTGTGTTTAGTGAAAAAAATTAATTTAGTTATATTGTTTTGTTTTATAATGTTATTTACTCACTTAAATATTATTTACTAGTGTTGTGGTAATTTTAAAAGTTAATTTTTACAACAGTTTTTCATGTTAATTTCAACTTAATAAATTTGTGTTCATTCTATTGTGGCAAAAAAGATGGTGCAAAGAGAAATGCAAAAAGGGCAGCTTTCTTAAAAGGAGACAAAAGAAAACGCAAAATCTTCCGTCTCGTGACAGTTCTGTGTATTCTGTGATTCAAAGATTAAAAAACGAAATTGTCTGACAATGTAATGATTTATTCAGACTTTGGCACATTGCTATTTTCGCAACAAAAAAACGTCAAAATGAAGATAAATCGTCATATCTGGCAGCCCTGTTGACCAATCTAAAATGTGTGAAAAATTGCCTAATTCTGTAAAAACTGAGGCATATTTTGTATATAATTTTATTAACTTTTTTTAACTTGATTTCCATTTTGATTTTTAAAGTAAAATTCATTACATTTGCAATGCTTAGTTTTGTGTTTGCTGGGCAATATTATCTTAGCAGATTGAGTTGGGGATTTTTTTTAATAAAATTGAAAATTATAAAATTTTTTTTTTGTTTTGCCGAAGTTAGGGTGTCGCCTTTTTACATTTTTCGTTTAATCTTAGGAATTTACAGTCGTTTCTTAAAGTATAATAGGTATACCAGTGTTTTTGTCTCTAGAAGACCAATGTATGACCTCAAGTACATATCTCGTTCTAGTATTTATGCATTTAATGGATTCTGTGATTTTGAAGATTTAATGAGAATCGGTGCATTATGTCAGGCATTTATATTAGTTTTTGTAACCACAATATAAATTTTTAAGACACGTTGTTTCGCATTTGGTTTTTTGACTTGTTTCCTACTAAACCGATTGAGGTGCAGTTCAATTCTGAAATGCTTAGGAGAAGTGGAAAGAATTTTACACCAATATTGTTCTTTTCTGTTGAGTTTTTTGAAAGTAAGTGTTTTGAACAGGCGGACATGGCTAAAAAGACTAAGAATTGCTCAAGGGGTATATGCATACAAATTGGAAACAAATCTAGCTTACCAACGCAGCTCCAAATAAAAAAAGGACATAGAGGAATAGAAAATATAAAGATAAGAAGAAAAATTAAACGGCGAAATTCTAGAAAACGCATAGTTTCTATGCAATTACAAAATTACATATCAAAATGTTACGAAAGTGCACTAGGAAACAAAAATTTAATCAAATAAACCCCAGCTTCGCTAAATACACCTTTTTCGCAAAGCCGGTCTTCGGTCGGGCGCTAGGATTTTCTCATCTACATAGGTATGTACATGCATTTTACTTCATTTTATTTAAATTATATATAATTTGCTTTTGATTTGTATTTTTTTCACAAATTTAAAATGAGAAACAAAAAAATTAAAAAAGAAAATGTATTGACAAGTTGGATTTTACAGCTGACGAACAGATGTTCAAAAGAGTTTACCTTGTTGAATTCGGCTTGCTAGCAACCAAATTAAAACAGGTATATATCATAGAATGGTATGATATAAAAGGAACCCGAAATTGTAAAGATGCAACTACAGTCAATTCTCGACATACCAAAAAGTAATCAATAAGTGAAGTAGTCAGTGTATAATGTTCGGTTCTTTCTTGAAAATAGTTACGAACGGTATTAAAGGTTATGTTCGTCTACACAATCACTAAAGCAGACCATACAAAAAATCAAAAGACTTTGATTTTTTCAATTTGACTACTAAGTCTTTCAATTCAATTGTCCTTTGTGTCCTCGAGTCTCTTGGTCAGCTGTCAAAATTAATGTTTGTAGTTTTTTTTTTGCAAAAAAAAAGTCAAGTATTTTAAAAATTGTCTTTTATTTCATTAAATGTTAAAATTTATTTAAAATCTTTTAATTCAGTTGATGAAGTGTGTGGCCAAGCATTAATTTTGAAAGACTCAGTTGACAATTGAATTGAAACGTGTATGGGGCGCAAAAAATATAAATATCGGTCTTGAGTGTATGAGGCGAACGCTAAATAATAATCTGTTTATTTTTGAACACTGTTGTTTGGTACACACTTTGGCAGCACTAATTGATAGCAACAAAAATAGAGATGACATTTCTTTGTTATCCTTTGGGACTTTTGACAACAAAAATACACACCACTAACAAAAAAGAATATAGACATCAAACATTTGTAAACAAAATAAACACATACCTACAAATTAGCTCCCAAAAAAACAAAAAACTTTAAATAAATAATTTAAAACAATTTGCAATGGATATTAATGAAAAAGTTGAGCAACTCCTACAAATAACAACGGCTCTTAAAAATGAAGTAAACGAAATAAAAAGTGGTGATTTAAATACAAAACTGGACGAATTGGAAATGGAGAAGGATGCCTTAAGAGATGACATTATTAATTTAAGGCGTAAGGGAAATGCTTAAGCTATTATGTACTTTTAATTAATAAATTAAACTTTTAATTTAAGATGCTTTAATGCAACAAAAGGAAAGGATTTTATCATTGTTGCAAGAACAAAATGAAAAATTAGTAGAGACCATAGAAACCGAAAAATTAACTCCACAGTTGGATTTTAACAAAAAAATTCTCAAGTACAGAAAAATGTTTCCCATTAAATCTTTACAAGAGCTAGATGAAATAGAAGAATTTATCGGCGATAAGAATTTAAAGGAATTGGTTGGTTTTATTTTCAAGTTAATTTTAAAATATCTAAGAATGGAAACAAATTTTTCCAGGTGGCTGTGGTCCATCAATTGCTAACACCTCATGGTATCGTTAAACAACTTGGTGCCGTTTTATCAACTGAATGCATAATTGAATGTAATGTTGATGGCCTTAATTACAAGCGGCGTTTATTAAATTATTGCAAATTTATGGATATGCTATTTCGTTAGTTTGTTTCCTTTTTGTTTACTTAATTAGCACTTACTTATAAATGTTATTCATCATTGCAGAAGCTGCTTATTACGATGGCTATAGCCAAAAGACTTTTCTTGATGAAGTACGCCGTGGCTTGAAAAAAGTTAAAAATCGCCATAACAAAAATGAATTCCGTAATCGCCAACTTCAGCGCCAGGAGCAGGAACAAGCCATTGAAGATGAAAATGAAGTTCATATGGCAGATATAGAAGAAATTACTATATTTCCGGAGGATTTTATTAAAAAAGAAGAAATTTTATGTGATTAGGAAAATATTATTTTGTATTTATGCAATGTTGTGCCGGGAGCAAGCACCTTAAACTTCTATGGTAGTAGTTTTTCAGTAAACCTGAAAAGTATGTTACTGTAAAACAATAATATTTATTAATACAAAATATAATAGGTAGTTTCAAAGTATATTATACAAGTACATGCAAAGTGTATATGAGCCAAAATTTGTATATGTGTGCGTTAAATTATTATTGTTTTACATGAAGACAATTTTGACAACTCGGTTCTTTTTATAGAGCAGCATGTCTACACTCCCAAATCTTGTGTACACGCAAGTAATCGGCTGTTATTTTATTTAATTTACGATCTTGAGGTTGTCAAAATTTGTTTATATGTATTTTTATAATTTTTAAATATCGTGACCTTAAATGCAAATGGACGTTCAAAATCAAAAATGCCAGCTTTTATAAAAGAAATTCAAACAGAAGTAACTACAAGTGCATCTATTTCTTAATGCAAAAATATGTAACTTATGAAAAACATACTGTTAGAAATATTCTAACAAATGTACTTCAGCTTTTTAAACCTAAATCACAAAAATAGAGAGGGTCCAAGCAAAAACTTGGTAATGACTTGCAATTACTGAACAACTTATTTTTTAATGACTACTTCATACTAACTACATTACATAGAAGTATTTTAGTAATGCATGTTGTTTTTTGTATTGTAGTTTTGTGTGTAGAGTTGCATGTACTTGTATAAATATACTTGGGGTATTTTAAAGTTTTCTTTGTGATTTGACCTTTACATTTTTCTTATGTATTTTTGTTTTCAAGTCTCAAATAAACTTAACTATTATTTATGCATGCATTTTAGATTTTTAAATTATATGTGCTGCCTGTTTGTAGAACACGAGCTCACGACTCGTCCGTTTAACTAAACTAAATTTCAAAATTTGTTTTTGTTTTAAATGTAAGTTAAGCGATCCAGTCTTGCGCTCGTGTTTAACAAACAGGCAGATAATTTAAAAACAAAAATATTTTACATTTTTAAAAAATAAATAGAGATACACAAGTTTAATTTTTATTACTTTGACAACAAATAAGGTATACATTTTCGCTTATAGTCACAACCTCTAGTTGCAACCATAACGTGGACTATATCGCTGTGACTATAAGGCTTATTCACATATATGCCACTATGAGGCATATAACCGAATTCGAAGATAATCAAGTTATGTGAATAAAGATAATAACAAATTCATAAAAGTTACACCGACGTCAGGCTTATGGTTTTACAACAGAATTGCATACTGTATAAAAAATAGCTAATATAATAACTGATACCAACTGCAAAAACTAAATTTTGAAATTTTTTTTTTTAAAGTTATGTCATATTCAAAATGTCATTATTTCGCCGAATGAGTGGAGCCAATTTCTTCAATATCTCGAAATCTAATTTACATACGAAGATGATTTAAGCGTCATTTTAAAGAGAATTCTTGGGGCTACAAACCATATATTGAAACAAATTGTTTTTTAATTGAAAAATGTAATATCTGCAAAATAAAAATTTTAAAAACGGACTAAGTCAAAAAACCTATTTTTTTATTTGGCTGATTTTTTTTATATTATACCTCAAACTGTTCTTTAAAAATCCTGAAACTTTGAAGGAAGTGTTTTTTTCTTTTTTAAGATCTGATTTTTATTCTTCAACAACCTTTAAAAAATGATCTTAAAAAAGAATTTTAATATTGTAATACATTGTGCTAGTTGCAAAAAACAGACAATCCAGTGGTGCTAACCGTTTTTTTTTAGGTTAGCTCTTGTTTTCGAGATACACCCTTATTTCGAAAATGTAGGAGGTTGCGCAGCATATATTCGCTAAACTCAAAAACTATATACTTTGATATAAATATCATCATATATGTATATGTATGTATACTAAGAATATTTCTTCCACAAAAAAAAACTGTTTAGCTTATTGAAATTACTAAAAACAAACCCGAATTTCCGCTATAAATAATAAAGTGGAGTTGGTCATACATTTGACCCATCTAGGAGCATCCTACGCGCTGCAGGGGCCAAATTAAAGAACTTTATTAAACCGCCATATTAAAAATTTCATTTCATTCGATTTGACATGGAATATCCCTTAGTTTCGTGTAACAATCATTTTTGTAATACAATTTTTTTTTTTTAATTTTACTGGTAAATTTTTCTATGACATAATTTTTATTTGCTTACATTTGTAAACTATGTACATATATTTATTTATTTGTTTCATTGTAATACAATAAGCCTTAACAGGCCAAAAAATGTACACTACATAGATACATAAATCCTGAATAAATGACTTTACAGTATATTAAATATTATCTTACATCTACATACATATATATCATACAAACAACATTTCAACAATTGGCTCCGCAGCCTCAAAAATAAAAACATCAACAAAACAATAATAATTATTGTCCCAATGTTGTGAACAGATACTTATGTAAGTATCCGAAAAATTAGACTTTGTTGGGAAAACTAGACAACATTAGAAAGGAAAGAAAAAAAAATCAATGTTACATACTCAACTTAACAGGAACAGGTGCCAACACACCAAATAATAATAATTCGAAGATGACCATTGTGAAAAACGCGTTAAATTATAATTAATATTAGATTCTATAACATCAAGATAAGAAGAGGCCCTAAAACTGACCCCTGAAGAACACCTGATAGTAAAGAAAGACTCTCAGAACGAACACCGCCAATGTCCTCAAACTGATGTCTTTCGCTCAAATATGAAAATATTAGTTTACAGGCAGGTCTGGAGAATTTAAACATATGTTTCAACTAACTTATCATAATGTTATAAATAACAGAGTTAAACGCTTTTGTTAAATCAAGTGAAATAAGTGATGATAAACGTCCATCATTTACATTATTACGTATTTCATCAGTTAAGCACAATAATAACGAAGTGAGAAATATAAGGGTATATTTAGGACTCAGGTTTATTTTTACGATGTAATTTTAGTCGGGAAGACTTTGTATTACAATACTTGTTTAAACATTGTATTTTTTTTTAATTTCCTAAGCTAATCCCGCGAAGCTCTTCGCTTGTCTGCAGGAGAGAAACCAGAGTCCCTGGCGGGAATCGAACCCGCAACCCCGGCGCTGATAGACTAGCTCACTACCAGCTAGGCTACCGGGGCACTCTTTTGACAAGTATAAGTATGTATGTATGCTCTTCTTTATTATGGGTTTTGCTTTAAAAGCACACATTTTTAAGAAATTATATTTTTTAAATTTTGGTTTTGCCATTGCGAAGTTTTAAAACTTCAATTAATTTTAGTATTTCTAAATAAATTGGTACACAACCGTATTTTTTTAAATAAAAAAGTATATACCTACCATACATACATAGGTATGTACTTTGTTTTTACTAAATCTCATATAAGAATTTTTCGAATCAGATGTTTCTCAAAAATTTGAATGAAAGGCAGGCTTCTTGTCCATTTAGTTCCAAAAACAACGATTAAGAACAATTTTGTCACAAATTTTAAAATTTTCTAAATTTAATTAAAGCAACGACTTATTTAAAACTACTTGCACAAATTATTATATTATTTATGTTCATTTAAATGAACATTATTTTTGGGGGATAGCCACCAAATTATTTAATCAAAATATATTTCTTCAGTTTTTGCAATAAAACTTGGTTCATCATTTTCCTCTGGTTCTTCCTGAGCTTGTTCCGCACGTAATTGAAGTTTTTGTCTATTTCTACAATTATTTTTATGACAGCGATTTTTCACCATTCTTAGGGAACGTCTTAATTCATCTAAAAACATTTTAGTAGTATAATCGTCATCTTTTCGACTCGCCACTGCAAAAATAAATTTTTACAACAGTCAAATTGTTGGGAAATTCCTTAAGAATTATTTTTTTGCTTACAAAATAAAATATCGACGGTTTTAGGAAAATCTAATAATCTTTTTTTATTAAAATGACCATCCACATTCGATTTCATGATTATTTTATCGGATAAAACATTAACAACATTCTTTATAAGTCCTTGGGGAGACAAAAGATTTTGGATTATAGTGACCTGTTAGGAAAGTAATAAAATTGTAAAAAACATTTAATTATTTTTTATTTATAATAGTGTTTGATAATTTAACAAAAGAATGTTAAATTATCAAACTTAAGATACATATGCACATACATACATACGTATACAATACATAGGTACATACATACATATATGTATATAATTCCGAAACATCGAAATTTTTCAAAAACTAAATTTTTGTTTATCTCTGCACTTACAATGTGTTCCTTATTATCTTCATTGATTTCCGTTTCAAATGTTTTTAAATCTTCCATATTTTCCAATGGAAATCGTCTAGAGAACTCAGAAACTTGTGGGCCATAGAACACTTGAGGTAAAGTTGTTTCCGCCTCGATTGTTTCGTCCAACATTTCACTTTGTTGTGACAATAAACCTAAAATCAATTCATTTTGTTGCGATAAGGTCTCTACAAACATAAACGAAATTATATAGCATTTTGATAGGTATTAATAAGAATTTTATCAGTTACCTTTTAAATCTTTAACTTCTTTGCGTAAATCATTTGTTTCTTTTTTTAATTTTTCAAGCCTTTCATTTATACTGCACATTTTTGTTTGGTTTATTTCCTTTTATTTTGCAACCTCTTGTATGTATACCAAAACTAGTTCTGTTTTCTTTCTGCTTGTCAGCATGAAATGTCCTCCGATGGGGAATACATGAATTGACAGTAGATCAACATGTAAGAAGAAAAGAGAGGTGGTCTCTATAAGTTATCGATATGTGTTATTGTAATAAGACACTTAAAGAAAATAAGTGTTAAGATAGGAATACTGATGAACAGCGAATATAGTTGTTTTAATTTAAAATTGCGCATTGTAAATAATTTTTCTTTTTACACATATTGTTAACTTCGAACTATGGTGGAATAAGCAGGTAGCATAGTTACGGCACCAAATACAACATTACAACAAAAATGGAAATTATATCACCGTTTACGTCAAAAACTACTTTAATCAAAAATCAAAGCGTGCCTCTGAAATTGATGAACTAAATAAATTTTTAGCCAATTTTTATTTAATTATGGTCAATATCTTATTTATATTAATTTAAAATTATCAAAAACTTTAATAAGATACAATAATTACAGCACAAAATGTGGACTTTTTGTAAACATAAACAAAACTTTGACATTAGACTAGACAAACAATGCAAGAGCAAGAAATCGAACGATGTTGCTTGGAAAACGTCGGAATGAAAATTAAAAACGAAAGAAAAAACCGCCATCACATGTATCAATTTTAGCTATCAAATTTGTTGATCGGCAGTTGAATGAAAATTAAATTTTTGTTGATTTTTGTATTCCACTCAAGAGTGAAATGTGGAGTACCGTATTAAAATCTAGAAGCAGCTTTACTGGTGAAGCAAATATACTCTGGAGAGTATTCTAGAAGCTATTCGCCTTCCTATACGAAGGTCAAGGTCGACGGAGGACTTGTGGATGCGGTCCAAACAACCCCTGTGATACCCTGGCAATAAAACTAAAAAGCAAACAACTTTTTAGCTTTATTTAAAAATATTAAATACCCACACATACCACTAAGTGAACGGGGCATTTTTTCTAACCAGGGCGGCCCACGGGCATCTACCCTCTTAAATTTTAACTGTTTTTGCACCTAAAAGATACTTAAATTAACCTAGTGAGAAAAAACTGCACTTTTGCCAAATTTTTTATTGCAAATTAAAATTATCACTTTTTTATAAAAGAAATTATTAAATTCACTTTAATTATGTGCAGATTTGAAATTTTTTTATAATAAAAATAATATTTTTAGCACTTTTCAATTAACTTCTCAAAACAAAATTATATTTTGACATATGTAACGCGCATAATAGAAAGGGACCTAAGGGTTAAATCCGGTTTTGTTCAGGAGAGCCATTTTAAAGATTTAAATACGTGTATCTTTGGTGAACTTCAATTTCATAAAACGCGCATATCTCTGGGAGGGAACACTTTTGGGGCATGGGATCAGATGTTGTCCACATTAAAAAAAAAAAGTGAAAATTGATTTTTTTTACCCTTAGGTCCCATTCTCTATGCGCTGTCACATATACGTTTTTTTTTAATTCGCCGTGGGGACATCTGATGAACGGCTGACAAGATGAGTTTACCCAAGGCGAATTCGCCTTGAGTTTACCTGTTTGAATTCGCCTTTATGCAAATTGTATTTTTATAATAACAAACAAGAACATTAACATGGCACATCTCTAATTGTAAACAAAACAATTTACCATCCCTAACAAAGGAAAATACAAGCAACAGAGAATCGATGCTTTAATAAATTACAGTTCTTGCAAACTACCATTTAAGAGAAATAGTGATTTTTAAAAAGATTAATAAAAACAATAAAGTAAACAAAATGGATATTAACGAAAAAGTGGAAGAATTAATGAAAATAACAGCAGCCTTGAAAAATGAAGTAAACGAACTAAAAGGAAAAGACTTAAATACAAGACTCGATGAATTGGAGTTAGAAAAGGAGGCTTTAAAAGATGATATTACCGATTTAAGACGTAATAAAAACCGAAAATAAAACTTAAAACATGATATTTTTAATTTACATATATATATACATACATACATACTTATATGAAATTGCAGATACATTGATGCAACAAAATGAAAAAATTTTATCGTTAATAAGTCAACAAAATGATAAGTTGGTCGATACCATAGAGTCAGATAAATTGGCACCCCAGTTAGTGTTTAGTAGGAAAATTTCTAAATATTCAAGATTATTTCCAATTAAGTCACTAAAAGAATTGGACGAACTGGAAAAAATAATCGACGAAAAAAATGTAAATGAATTCATAGCAATTGTCCGACAACTGTTGCAGCCGAAAGGAATTATCAAAAACATTTCTTTGGTCATTTCTGTTCCATGCATAATGGAATGTAATGTCGATGGCCATCACAATAAGAGGCGTTTATTGAATAGTCCAAAATTTATGGATTTAATTTACCGTAAGTGTTTATTTTAAATATATACATATGTATGTACCTACATTTTGATGGATATTATTTAAATTTTTTGTTTTAGGAGCTGCGTATGATATTGGATGTAGTCAAAAGACATTTTTAGATGAAGTTCGTCGTGGTTTTAAAATGGTTAAAAATCGGCATAATAAAAATTTATGCCGTTACCGTCAAATACAACGTCAAAAAGATGAACAAGCTGAATTAGAAGAAATAGACGATGATATGCACATAATTCCAGAGGATCTTATAAAAGCTGAGCATATGGGCAATGAACTTAAAGAAACGGAAAAAATATATTTTGATTAAAATAGATGTTACTTTTCATTCTAATAAATTTCATTTAAACAAATAGAATCTGGGAATTTAAATCTCATAGTGAGTAACATTTAACTGATAGTGAATAGAAAATATTCCTCGAACATATTGAAGGCTTTATAAATAATAATTTGACTTAAACTTAGAATTGATGTGTAAATTTAAATTTCATTTTATTTAATACATAATTTTATAATACACAGCCATTTTCTGAAAATAGATACATATACCTATTTAAAAAACAAAAAATCTTGTATTTTACGAATCCTTAAAATCTGAAAAACATGCAGAAATATTGAATTATTTACATATTGTAAAAAATCGAACTGCAATTTATTCTATTTTTTTCAGAATACATACTTTGGTTTATTTATGGGTCGATTACTTCGGATGGCAACACAACTGAAGTTGAGTTGTCAGCAATAAAATCAGGCAGCGCTGCTCATGTTAAAATATACAATACACCTTGCAATCCGTAATCGACCCATTAGTCTTTTTATACCCTTCGCCGAAGGTAAAAGGGTATATATAACTTTGTCATTCCGTTTTTAATTTCTACAGTATTGATGTAAGACCGTATAAAGTATAGATATTCTGGATCCTTATGAGAAGGGAAGTTCGAATCTGGTTGTCCGTCTGTCTGTTTATGTTTTATGTTTATGTCAGGTATGCTTATTATAATTTTGAAATTTAGTCAGATCGGTCCAAAAATTGCTGAGATATGAGCATAAAACCACGACTACCAGTTAATTTTTCCAAAAATCCCTTGTTGTATTTTTATTCCTTTTTTCATATATCTGTAGAACGGCAAGAGTCACAAGCATTAAGGTTATCAATACACAGCATTCCAGAATATATCAAAAATATTTTCTGAAAAACTCGGTAAAATCGGTTCAGATACGAAAAAGTTATGACCAAAATAAAATTTTTTTTATTTAAAAATACGCATTATCAGGAACCCTAGATCTTTCTAGCCCTAGTAAAGTAAATTTGTTTTTTAACACGTCGGTATATAAATCTGTAAAATCGGTTAAAAAATGGGGAAGTTATGAGTAAAATACTCATAAACGGCTAGATTATGTTTTTTTCCCAGGATTTCCTGTCCCGGGAATTTCAATTATTATATTTCCCGCTATTCCGGGATTTTTTTGCGGGATTCCGGAAAATAAGATATTGCTCATAGTTTTAAAAAAACAGCTATTTTTAATCTGAAATTTAGTTTTCTTTTCTCTAAAAATTAGCATCAGTGGATTTGTTGTCAATTACAAGAAGTGAGTACATGCGTAAGCCAATGTCTCCTGCTGCAATAAATCTATTAAAGCAGGATAAGCAGCGTAAGAGTTGATATTTAATAAATTTAGTGAAGTGAAGAGTTGATAAATAACATAAATTCAAAATAATATGCAGACAGTAAATTCTCTCTGTCCATGGACAAGTCTTAAAAATTGGAGATACCTAAACATATCGTCCCTGTATTGCAACATAGTCATATCTACAAAAAAATCGAGCTTGATAATATTTATTTATTTATTTTATTTTTCTTCAATTACATAACCGACCCCTTAGGGCCTAATGAAAAGAAAAGGTGTGTAAGAAGTAGTCCGGATGATGCTATTTTCGGCATCAACCTTGACATCAGAAGCATGCAACAACGGTGTAATTTTAACATTTGTCCATGGTAATCAGTAAATAAAATCAGAAATATACTCTTTGACGACTCACTAAACGCATTGAATGTGTCATAAAGTTATTTATATTTATTAAAATATTTTATGAATTAACTTGTTTGTCTCATATCTTGAGTACCTCAATTTTTGTTTGTTTTTATTATTGTTTTATGTATTAAATGTTATATTTATGTTATCTTTTTATCTGTATTATTATGCTCTAGATACATAATAATACGGAATTTACATATAAAAAGCGTAAGGTAATAATAATTCAAGTTCCGCTTCCAATATTCCATTAATTATACCCACACCACAAAAGTGGATAGTGGATTTGTGCTGATGTGTGTAACACCTAAAAATATTGGTCATAGACCCACCTTAAAGTATACCGATCGACTCAGAATCACTTTATGAGACGAACTAATGATGTCCGTCCGGCTGGCTGGCTGGCTTTCCATGTAACCTTGTGCGCAAAGCACAGGTCGCAATTTTGAAAATAATTTGGGACATAGGTTCTTATTGGCACAAGGACCAAGCCTATTGAAAATGGGCCGAACCGTCGGACCACGAGGGAAGATAGGGGAAAATATTTTCCTCTCAGAAACTATCAAACCGATTTTAATGAAATTTAGAACATACATAGAACCATATCTATATGGACACAAAAAGTATAAATTTTTTAAAAATAGGACCACGAGGGGAGATAGGGTCTATTTCTGCCTCTCAAACCTCAAATTTTAATGAAATTTAAACCATAGATAGATCCATATCTATATGGACACATTAGCTATACAGTTTTTCGAAAATAGGAGCACAAGGGGAGGTAGGGGACCATTTCACCCTCTCACAAACTTTCAAACCAATTTTAATGAAGCTTATAAACAGATACATAAATCAATATTTATATGGACGCATATGTAAGCATGATGTGTTTTTAAATACTGTGGTGAAGGGTATCATATGTTCGGGCTTGACCGACTATACTTTCTTAATTATTTTTGTGTTGTATTTAAACATTTATTTTACTTACTTTGTAAACAAGTTCCCTTACGTTTGTTTATGAAAGTTTTTTTCATTAATTAAAAACTAATTTACTTTTGTATTATTTATATGGAGCGGGATCCCGGGAACTCGGGAAATTTAAAAGAATGTGCAATTAATTAAATGCAATTAAGCGACTTATACTACATATGTATATAAATATACATACATATATTTAAATATACATGGATATGTTAGACCCCTGCACAAATTTATTTGTACTTAAAAACTACATTTGATCTAGCAAAGCATGAACACTTACTTGAACTAGTTATAATAAAAAACAAGGTACATGTTTTTGAGAACAACAAAATTATCGAGCAACTATTGGTTGTTACTCGACTTTGTTTGTGCTTGCTAACCACTTGTTCGTTTTTCTCTCTCACTTGACTATTCATAAAACGAACGGTCGAGTATCATGCGACAGCCAAACTTCACTAGGTACTATCAGTACCACGTGAAGTTTTGCAAACATTAAAAACAAAAAATATTGTACCATGCATTTAATCTTTTTTAATTAACTGTTAATAAGTAACGCTTTTTTATGTAATATGTAATACAACAACTATAGTAAATAAAAAAGCATTTTAGCTAACTACTTCAAAATAAGGATTGCTAAAATGAATACACATCTAGTCATTTTTAGAAAAAAAGGAAATCGATTTTTGTTCTGAAAATCGAATACATTCAGGTATGTGATGAAAAACGATCGATTTAAAAGAATATATACAGGAAAACGGAGAAAAATGTATTATAATTACATTTTTAACGATAACAAAAACAATATTATCGTTATCAAATCGTATTGTTTTCAAAATCGTTTTTCATCACATACCTGATTATCTTCTTTTAGAAGTGAAAAATTTACTTGAACCTATATGAAAATATATTAAGGCTAAATTACACAAAAAATTTTCTAATTATCAATAGTCTAATGGCGTTTTCTTTTCTGAGTAAAATTCTGCATTTATTCTGCCTTTTACATTTTTTATGTTCTTTTCTGAAAAATATGTGTTATTTTAAAAGTGTAATGCCATGTTTCCACGGTACGTGCTTCGCTCTCTATTCATGCTTCACATTCCAATCATGAACGAAGCAACTGCTTCGCCATACAAAATTTTGAGAGCGAAGCAAGTAGATTCAATATGAATCTACTTGTGAAGCACGAAAAATTTCTCTCTTCTCCAATTTTTATCGCAAGTTTATCTGATCTAGCAGTCAAAATCGATTATTTCAGAGTTGTCAACTCGGTTCGTTTCGCACCAGTTTTGGTGCTTTTTTAAATTTATTCTGCGATAACAATAATGATGAAAATATTAACTTTATTAATTTGGAATAATTATTATAAATTTTTGATCTCTTTTTAAAAAGTTTTAAACAAGATTTATTAATTTAATTTTCGAAAATGTATCATCTTGTACAAATGAATGCAAACATATACATATATTATGTATTTATATACAAATTTCTTTATTTTTTATAAAGTTTTGGGGTTTTCTTGTTTAACTATGTAAATGTAAAAGGCTGTTTAATTGTTATAATTTTAAATATGAAAATACTAAACTTCTGAAAAAATTAAATTTTTTAAATTTTTCTTAATAAAACGATAAATACTGAACTATTGTTAACTTTGAATCCCTACTAGATATTTACAGTTGATCGCTGGTATATATTTTATGAAAATAAAAAAAATTAATTAGTACATATGAATACCGAGTCGAATTCCACAAGCTAAACTCGTCGCTTCAACAATTACAACTCTAACAAAAATAACAGGAATTTTGTTAGTTTAACAATTCCAATTTGTCAAAATAGTTGTTTACAAAATGTGATGAAGACGTAATTAATAAATGAAATAAATGTTATTGATTGTTTTCATATTTTAATTTGTGTTTCTCAAGATTTTGAAGTTGTTGGAACAATTTAAAGGGAATAACTAATATATAAGCTATTGAAAAACAAGTAGGTATACGTACTTTGTAATCAATTTTAATAAAAGTTTCACAACAAATAAGTTTTTTCTCAAAAAATTTTAACTTCGACAATTTAATGTATGTAATTAAAACAAAACAATTAAAAAAGAAAATTTTGACGAATGGGATGTAACAGCTGACGAGCAGTTGCTCTAAAGAGTTTACCTTGTTGAATTCGCCTTGTATGAAAACAAACTAATTTGTGTAGCTTTTTTATGTTTGTTAAGTTTTATTTATTCTTTCTAAAACTCTGAACTTTAAAGACTGTTTTATTGTGTTACAGTAGAATCGCGAAAAAAATAGACCGAAATATTATATGAGTTGTTAACTTTTTTGAACTATTAAATTTTCTAAGGGGTATTTAATTGTAAAAAATGCAAAAATAAGCAAAGATTTTTCCAAAATAACACACTTAATTTATTTAAATTACTTTTTTTAATAAATTAACTTAGATTTAATTTGCACCGGCTGGTTTAAAGTGCACAACTCCTCTTGAACGACAATTTGCGATTCTACTGTGTTATTCATATAAAAATGTTATGCAGAATTAATTAATTAAATAAATATTTTAAATAAAAAAAAGTCTGAAATTGCTGCGTTTTTTCACCATTTTGGTGCGTTTTGAAAATGCAAAGTTGACAACGCTGATTTGTTTTTTAAAGACAACTGTCAAAACGAAGCAAGTAGATAAGTCGTATAAACACCGTGATTCATTAACATGATTCAGAGAGCGAAGCAGGTGATTCAAATCGTCGTGGAAACATGGCATAAAGCGTTCTTTTCTGATGATGTTCCCTTTAAAGTTAACAAAAATGCTACATGTTCAACACTCATTTTAAATAAAGGGGCATGAGTGTAGCACTAGATCAAGGCGAATTCAGTACAAGGTGGTGGCAAGTTTCGAGCCGTAAACACTAACAATGCAATACAAAAAACATCTGTTGTATCTGTTGGCTTTGAATTGTTGTAGTCTTGCCACCACCTGTAATTAAATTTACCTTGCGCTCATTGTACTTTATTGTTTTATGCCGAAAATTGTGTTCTTTTGTAAACGTAAAAAATGAAACACTTCTTAAAAATTAGGCGAGAATTTAAAAATGTTGCCAAGTCACATGTAACACTTATGCAACACTTTTTTTTTGAAAAGAAAACGCCATAAGAAATTAATTTTAATCTAATTTTTGGGTAATTACACAAATTTCAGCTTTACTGTGTAATACTACAAGTGCAACATGAAGTGAACATAATTTTATAGGTACATACTTATTTTTCGTTGTACCCATTTTTTTATGTTCCTTCTTCGGCTGATGCATGTTAATATTTATAAAAACAACAATCACTTCTCTTCACTGTTTGCGCGTTAAGCAAGAGAACAAATAAATACTTTATTCGACAGCGAGTTTCACATGTGAAGAAAAAAGTTACTCGTTGCAGACCTCTAGTATATATAATCTTCTGTTCTTTCCCAACCATGGTGAAGGGTATATAAGATTCGGCATAGCCGAACATAGCACTCTTACTTGTTTAAATCACAGAATACACAGAACTGTAAAAAGTGACGTGTAAAAAAGGCCCAAATCAGTTGCGAGGGCAGCTTTCGAAGAAAGAGAAAGAAAATGTTTTTTGGTAGTAAAGTGGCAATGTGTAAAAACAGGCCGCTACTATCAACACGAATTGCGTAATCAAAACAAAAAATGCAAAAGGGCAGCTTTCTTAGAAAGAGACAAAAAAAAAAGGCAAAATCTTCCGTCTCGTGTCAGTTCTGTATATTCTGTGGTTTAAATTGAATCTAAAATATAATAAAATGCAATTTGTATAAATATTAAAACTGTAAAAACAAGAATATTACTTTTATCCAAGGTTGGCAACCGATACTGATAACAATACCGTTTAAATTGTATACCGGTGCTGATACTGAAAACGAAATTATTACCGGTATAGGTGTTTCGGTATTAAAACATAATATACATTTTTCAAAGAGGAAAAAAATTAATATAAATTAAAAACTTTTGCTAATGGAAAAAAATATTTGTTAACTTAAATAAAAAATTTTTTTTTTGCTGAAATTCAGAAATTGCTTAAGGGCATTTTCTCTGTATTGTGATTTCGCTGTTTATTTCACCTACTTTCTACCTTATTAATATCTGGGTGAAGGTGTGAAGGAGACTCCACACCGGCCTTTCTACCTTCCTACCTACCTACCTAAGGGTATTTTAACCCTTACACAATAAACCTTTTAAGATAAATCTAAAAACATTCTTCTTTAAAAATTCATACTTTAAGTACCAATTATCTTTGCAATAACAACTCTTAAAAACAGGGGGGTTATTATGTAATACGATTTGAAAGAAACAATTTTCGAAAATTTATTTTCGAACGTTCGGAAATATTTTCTTTTTGCGGGATTTTTTACCTCTTTTCGTAAGTCTGGGGGGTTATTATGTAATTGTATTATGTAGTACGACTTTCGTAAATTTATTTCCGAACGTTCGTAAATTTTAGGATTTTTTCTACCCCCTTTCGAAAAACAAAAAATCCCTTTCGAAAATGCAACTATGTAGTACGAAAGCAAAAGTCAAAAGTGTTAGTAACGTACGAATTTCTTTCGAATGCCATTTTGTTTGCGGAAATTCATGTACATATAATTTTATACACAAAAGTTAAATAAAAACTTTTAAAATGTAAGTACATATATGAATTTTATATTTGAATAATAAAAAAAATTGCTTTAATTGCTTAAAGGGAATCGTCTAAAAAAGGTGTACATATCGTCACCTAATATGCAAAAAGGCGTAACAACAAAAAAATTCAAAATCTAGTTTTTGATTGACTGTAATGCACTAAACTAAATTACATGTCTCTCTAGAATTTTGAACTTATACGTCAAGAAAAAACGATTTTACAAACGAAATTCAAAAGGCCGTAACAACAAGTGTATAAATTTCAAAAACAAAAAGGCGTAACAACACACTTGAATGAAAAAAACTGACTCTTTATTTTGGAATAACTAAGTTGCCTACGATTTTTTTGTCAATTTGTGTTTGTAATTTTTTCGTTTAATGTTAACGGTAATATTTTGAGTGAGTGGTATTGTGAAAAAATTAAATAAATATTAAAATATTTGTAAAAAAAGTTAAATGGAAAATAATAATAAGGAAACTGAACATAGTGCCAGAAAACAAATTAAAGAGTGGAAAATAAAAGAAAACGGATGAATGGCAAAGCATACGAAGGATTTTTCATGGGGAAAGTATGTGAATGAAATCCAAGAGATTTAAAAGTGGGATGTTCATCAGCTTATTGTGATAAAAGTAAAAAAAAATTGCAACCTTTTTTCAGAATTAATAGATATTTTAAAATATTTATGTACTGTTTTAATACAATGAATTTTAATTTTGAAAATACAACAGTTTTAAATACGGAAAATAATTATAAACGTAGGTTTATGTTAGAAATGTTGCAAATTATAAATGTACCGACAATATCGAGAATTAATTTTAAGTCAGATACTAAAAGTTTAGCACAAAATTATAGGCATTTAATTTGTAAAAATATAAACGGACGTTAATAATTTATTTATAATGTAATAGATTAGTTTTTAAATTGGAAAACCTTTTTTGTTTTTAATTGAAAATTGTTTTATGACTTTTTGTTAAATTTATTTCATTTGTTAAAAATTGTTATTTTTTGTCAAAAATTAAAGAAAAAAACCCTGAAGAAGGCACACAACGGAGTGTCGAAATATTGGTTCAATAAATTTAACATTTTTTAAAAAAAGCTTAATAAAATAATAATAATAATAAATTTTTTAAAGCTCGAATAAAAGTCAATTTAAATTTTGGTTTTAATAAACTTCCTACAAAACATGTTTATTACTTAATAAAGTGGGAAGAATACTTATATTCTAAAAACAGAATCACCATTTCTCATGTTTAATGTTGTTACGTCTTTTTGTTTCAGAATATCGAATGCCAAAAAGGTGTAACAACCATAACTTAAAAAATATTAACAAAAAATAAAAAAAATCTTAAGAAATAAGTCTGTAGTCGTGTATTAAGCAAGACAATAAAATATGTCTTTTAAATCTAAAATATCTTTAATTCTACAACGTTTTTTGCTTCTCCTATAAAAAAATAAAAAGTGTTGTTACGCCCTTTTGCATATTAGGTGACGATATATAGATTGAGACATTCCCAATAAACGGTCTTGGCCAATCTGATGTTAATAACCACCTTGCGAAAGAAATTTCTAGGTGGCTGCCAATTTTAAAATAGGAGGGACGGCAGTTGATCTCTGTGGTGCTTTTAAATCATTGCTGATGGAGTTCAGAACGTACATACATAAATGCGTTTTTACTAAGCCGTAAATTTTTCACGAACCTGAAAGTAATTGTTCTTTGTTCAATAAAATCTTTTTACGCGCTTTTCGTATTTGCTTTAATTAAATTACTTACGAATTTTCATTGAGATGCATAATATTCGATGTATCTCTTATACACTTCCTTTGGACTCTTTCTTGAACAACATCTTCTTCATCACTTTCCCACAACAAAACACAATCCATTTTTAAGTTTTAATTAAAATATATTTTTTGTTTCTTGGATATTTTGAAAATTTTTGTAACCTATTTGACATTTAGAAAAAACTATGCAAAATGCTGCCAAGTTTTTACGTATTAAAACTTGGCATCATTTCGTTTTTCCCTTCAACTTTTATATACAACTGTGCAGACGTTTCGAAAGTACTATGTAATAAGAATTTTTTTTCGATACGGAAATTTCTTTCGAAAGTATTTTCGTTTCGAATCGAATTACATAATAACCCCCCTGGGATCATACTATGAAAGTTTTCTTTCAGAAAGTCTGAGTTGATTGGTGAGAGGGGAAGAGAACATGCTTTTCTTTTCTCCTCTCTCACCCATAAGCTCTGTTGTTCTACCGACGTTATTGCCAACTTGCTGAGATATTTATCTTAAGTGTAGACCTAGGGTAAGATCTTATGAATGTAAACACACGCACAAGCAAATGCAAAAACCTACGCAAAAAATAGCGGTACACAAAAAATCATTCTTTCCATGTTTCTGTTGTTTTTATTACGAATTATAAGTGGTAAATAAATTAAATAAAAAATAAGTAGGTAGAAAGGCTGGTGTGAAGTCTCCTTCACACCTTCACCCAGAGACCAGTATGGTCCATTGTGACGCCTCATTTAGAGATAGCTATATAGAGATAGAAAGTAGGTGAAATAAACAGCGAAAGAACAAGTCAGAGTTGAAAGATAGATAGAAAAGAAGGTTTCGGACCAGCCCCGAGAAATCCTACTCAACCAAATTCGCCCTACGTGCGGTCAGCACCCAGTCTCCTCTCTCGCAGCCAGGTCATCCCCATTACGAATCCTATTAGATTCTCGAGTCCGCAACCCGAGACATCCCCTAATTCGCCCAGAAATTTACTGCCCAGCCACCTCAGCCTGCTGCCCTGCAACCTTGGACAGTGGCACAAAAAGTGCACGATTGATCACTCCCTGATTCTTCAAAAATGGAAGCATATTGGAGGTCTAACCACCTCCGTAAAGTTAGGGTCCTCCATGTCTGAGCCCTGTCTCGCCAACTCATTAGCAACTTCATTTCCGCCTATGTCACAGTGACCCTGCACCCAGCACAACCCCAGCATATACTCCCCTAAGACTTCCACCAAAGCCCTCCTACAATCATCAACTAGCCTCGAGTTCACACAACAGCCCCTTACGGCCATAAGAGCCGCTTGGCTATCCACATATACAGTGACCTCAGAGCCCCTATCAATGTTGTCCCTCATAAGTTCCACGGCCCTCAAGACCCCCAGAACTTCCGCAGACCACTAAAGTCGTCAGGAAGCCTATATGACCTTCTAATGTTCAGATCCTCAATGAAGACCCCCGCACCCGTGCCCCTCATCTTCGAGCCATCAGTGAAAATCGCAAATCCACCAAATAATCTGCTCCTACCTGACCAGCTCTCCCTAAAAGGCACTATAACCTCCGGCAACCGCCTAAAATCCACCTTGGTGCCCACATAATCAGTGGAGCCGTGTGGTCCCAGGCAATAGCCACCATCCTCAATCTCATTCAGGATTCGTGAGTGACCCTGCGTTACATTCGCCATCAATCCTAACTCCCTCAGTCTAAGAATGCTCCTGGCCGCCATTCCCATCACATACTGCTCAATAGGCAGAAGATGCAGAATGACATCCAGGGCAGCCTGAGGAGTACTTCTCATGGCACCTGTCATGCATGAAGCACACTTCTGAGCCTTAGAAAGAAGGTTCCTACGACTATCCAATCTCAATGACTCCCACCAAACACAGCATCTATACGTAATAATGGGTCTAACCACCGAAGTCTACAGCCATCCCACCACTGACGGCCGGAGTCCCCAGCTCCTACCTATCGATGATCTGCAAGAAAAGTAGGCATTGATACCCCTCTTAAGTCTCTCGTAATTACTCCTTCCCCATGACAGCTTGCTGTCCAGAAACACCCACAGATACTTAGCACTATTAGATAGTCTAAGCTCCAATCCTCCCAGTACCGGTAGCCTAAAATCCTGCACCTTGTACCTCCTAGTGAAAAGAACCAACTCTATCTTCTCCGGATTAACTCCCAGTCCCTTATCACTCGCCCATGCAGACAGTTCGCCCAGCGCCCCTTGCATGATGTCGCTAATTGTCGTCATAAACTTGCCAGACACCAATTCTGTCAAAACGTCTTAGAACGACACTGTCGGCCAAGAGCCACCGATTTCCTAGTCACCGATTTCCTTAAGCGTTCGTTTCCCCAGTCCAAGTGAATAACTCTGCTGCTAAGCATCATAGTTACCCATTCGACCATCCTCAAATTGTTAAAGGCGCCCTCTATATCCAGGAATGCCGCCAAGGAGTATTCCATGTTTCGCAAACCCCACTCTACATAACCAACCACAACCGCTGACGATGCCGGCGTCAATCTTCGTCCTCAGATGTACATCAATCTGTCTTTCCAACGTCTTCAAGAGAAAAAACGACAAGCTGATTGGTCTAAAATCCTTGGGTTTAGAGTGACCGGTTCCACCCACCTTGGGAATAAAAACAACCCCCCTCCCTCCACCCTCTAGGAATGTACCCGTTCAGTACACATACCCTTAACAGTTCCACCAACAACAGGAGTGATGATTTCCCGATATTCTGTAGCATCGCCGGAGATACCATCTAGTCTGTCCGATTTGTAGGACCCAAAGGTATTTACCGCCCATGTTACCTTATCCAAGGTAATCATATCCCCCACCGTCTCCCTTTCCTCACCGCCTGAGCCCGACCCATAGAAGAGGTCACCACATACAGCCTGTTCCCCCGATCCAGGATCCACACACCCCGGAATGTGAGTCTCCATAAGCAGACAGAGAGATTCAGAGCCAGCTTCCGTCCATGAGCCGCCCGGTCTGTGAATAAATCCAGGGACTATCGGGTCATTGGATAAAATTCTCCTCATTCACGGATTTAACTGACCCGCTAAACGTAATCCACGAGTCCCTTTTTGCTCTTCTAATATCTCCCTTATACCTCCCTTAACTCAACCTGAAGTAACTCCAATCTTCCTCCCTACGCGTAAAATTCGCTCTATTGAACAGCCTTCTGACAGTCCACCATCTTGGCTGTGTACGCTTGCCCGGAAAATTTAACGGACAGGATCGCTCATAGCTACTGGTTAATACCACCGTGAAGGTGTTCACCAGTTGCTCCACACCGGTCGGAGTCGACCCCCAGTCCCGTGTAACCCCAGGGTTACTTTGAAGCAGCCTCGAAAAAGAATCCCAATCCGTCCTTCTCGAATTCTTTTACGAACACCTTTTCGACCTCTCAAACATTAGACTAAAGGGCAAGCGGCTATGGTCAGAGAAGGAAAAGTCCAAAGCCACCCTCGAGTCCTCTACTAATTCCCTACAGTTCGTCAATGTTATATCTATCACTGCCTCCCTATCCTTAGTTCTGAACGTTGGCGTATTCCCCCTGTTACAGATAAAAAGATTGCTGGCAATAATAAAATCAAACATAGACTCACCTTTTTTGTTGATGTCGTCACATTGGGTATGGTGTTCATTGGCGTCACAACCCAGTACCAGTCTCGAGCCGCTTCTGCCCGAGTGCTCCACCAACTCCCCTACTTTCTCACCAGGTGGATCGGTAGCCTCGTATGCAAGTATACCGATGCTAGTGCCAAAACCGTTCTGTACATGGCCTCTCCTGTCACAACCGTGAGGTCTCCACTACTGAAAGACTGAGAGATCATAAATTTATACTCAGTTCTCGCCAGTATACAAGTTCGTACTTTATCATCCGTGTGGGGTACGAACAAAGTATATCCCGTGACCTTTAATCCAAATACCCTGTTTTTGTTAATTCAGGGCTCTTGGATTAAAGCCACGTCCACGTTGTTGTCGATGAGGTGAGTTGCTAATTCGGTTGAGGCTGCTTCGCAGAGGATCTTTAGGAAACCTAAACTTAATAGACCCCAACCCGAATACAGCAACCCCTCCCATCGACTTCAGCTTTTTGAGAGACTCCTAGTCTACTGCGAACCTGAAGTCTCTCCCTTGGTTCTCCTTACAACCCAGTGAAGCTTTCAACTTCCACTGGCCTGTAATGAGACCATCGTTCTGGTTGGTCAGTAACCCCAGTATGACTTCCACCGGTTTTATAGGTGGAGGTATCCATACCGTGACTACCGGCCTTAATGGTAACTCAGACGCTAGTAGAACGTCCAATCTGGCTTCAGGGAAAGCGCTGCCACACCTGCCAATTGCAGCCTTTAAAAACTCAAAGGTTTTTTGATTGCCGCAACTTACAGTTTTGACACCTCTTGCCCAGTTAGCCCCTTTGAACGATATTTCGTCCGGCCTTTCTTTCACGCTGAAGATTTCGTCGAGTAATTTGTTCGCCAGCACCTGCCATTTTTCGACACTGATCCTTCCATCGGGATCCATACGATCAATGACAGCCGCCAGAATACCGTTCTTACCCGACGACTCCCTCAGCTTCCTTGACGTGGAGGATTGGTCCTCTCTTACGCCAGTTATCTTAAGGATCTCCGCAAGGATAGGGATATCACCGGCAGAACCGTGAATTCGTTCGAATCTGGCAACGTTCTTTCGGTGCTTCCTCAGCAACTGCATATCCCGCCCATCGTGTAGTGAGGATTCTTTCTTAGCTATCTTTTCTAGAAAGGCTAAGGAGACTCACACCACTCTTGGCTTTTTCTAAGCTCGCTCGGCTATCTGATGTGACCTGTTCTGTCGCATCCTGCCTAACAATGGGCTTTGATACACTTGCAATCCACTTTCCATCTCGAGTGTGACCTCAGAAGCCGATGGTCCAGTCCTTTGGCCTTGATCATCAGCCGAAATCATTGTGATTTCGTGCTCATCATCAGAGCCCAGAGTTAGATCACCGAGTCTTTCCGAGGCACCTGTTCGAGATGGTGAGCCGTGTGGGGAGTCCATCACGTGCGTGTCCGTCAGTTCTGTTAATAACTGACCCTCCTGCAGCAGAATATCCCTGTGAATACTCAGCCGAGTTGTCAGAGACATTCCCTGTACCGCGTCCTAAAATCGCGTCCTTTTCGTTTTGGTTTTTAAATTTGTCCAGGTAAGAAAAAGGACCGTCCCGCGCAGTGACGGCTTGCACGGACTAGGCTAAGTTACAACTGACCCTTGCCATCGGCTTCAAAGGGAAGCTGTTCACGGCCAGTTTCTTTAACCACTAACTTCATTCAGGTCCTCGGCACCAACCACCTTGACCTTAAAAGTGGGTGATGTGGGAAAACAAAAGGGGGATAGATAGGATTATAGGTAATGGGATAGGGGATGGATGGATGTATAACCCTTAGTCATGCTGGCCTTAGAGCTTATGCCTTATAACTTGTTTCGGCTAGATTTACCGACTAAAGTTACAAGACATACACTATATCCAGCATTTAAGCCACCACATCGCGGCAATATAGTTATCCAGGTGGTGGATTATAGTGGTAGTTAGCAAACAATTATGATTAATAAGAGGTAAAGAAGATTTTATTAAAAAAAAAAATTACGAATTAGCGAGGGGACCAAAATGCAGGGCTGTGGATTCGGAGTTGATGTTTTTGTGCCGGAGTCGTAGTACCCACAAAAACTCGCGACTCCGACTCCAAAGTTTTTCGGCATTAAAAATTAAAAAAAATTTCCAAAATAAAAATTATCTTCTTAAAACACATTTAAAATTTAAATAAATGGTTTATGAATACTGCTCTTATGTGCTGTTTCCAAATGACAGGCGATGGACTGAGTGCTTTTCATATACATACAGTGGGGGTGTGCTGGAAATCGCAACTGTAAAACGCAAGAATTGTAAAAGTCGTTTTTAAATAAGATTTTTGTAATAAAAGAATTTTATGACAAATATTTAACAAATATTTTCCTATTAAACAGGATTTCAAACCAAAAATTATAAGAATTAGGTTTAAAGTTTATTAAAAACATCTTCCAAATTCTTGCGTTTTGCGTTTGCGATTTCCAGCACACCCCTGATAAATTTTGCTACATAATCAATCGCCTGTCATTTGGAAATAGCACATTAATGTTTGCGTACGGTAATTGCTTCTCAAAAACTCTAATTAGCTCTGTTTCTTTACTTTTTGGGTAAAGTTCGTGCAAATGAGAGCAAGCACAAATTTCTCTCATAAAAAGACAACAATACACGAAAGTACGGGAACAGAAAAAACACAATTTTAAGCACGAAATAAAAATTCTGTGGTTTTGACAGTCTTTACAACACCAACAAAAATTGCGCCACTTTTGAAAAATTTTATATTGGCTCTAGAATTAAACTACTTTTACTAAAAATAAAAGAAAACAAACACTTTTACAATAACTAACATTATGTTTCCCTAATACTTCAGTACAAAAATTTTTTATTTAAGTACATTGTTTTATTCTAGAACACTTTTTCCAGAATTTGGATCATGAACTTTTTTCCTTTTTTTTGGTTTTGTTTATGTTTTACAGCTGTTTGACAATTTACACAATTTGCACGAAGAAAAAGTCTGGGCTGTTTCGTGCAAGAAGAAGAAGAATTTTATTCTCTCAAATCCGCTCTCATTTACACAAAATAAAAGTACGGGAACGCTTTTCGTGCAAATTGGGATCCCGAGGGATCCCAAAGTAGAGTAAAGAAACAGAGCTATTGTTAGAAGGCCGTACGGTAATGAAAAAATTAAAAGTTAACATCATTGATTCTCATTTACATTTAGCATCAAGATTATAGTAGGAGTCGGAATAGGAGTCGGAGTCGCACTTAAAAAATTTCAGCATTTGGAGTCGGAGTCGGAGTTAGTACTTTTTTCGGACGACTCCACAGCCCTGCCAAAATGTATGGAAATTTTACGAATTGACGAGTTTTTTCAAGAGACCGACAGTTTATTACGAATTATCGGGAATAACGATTTATCGGGGCACTTATTATCGGGATTTGACTGTAATTATGATTAAATTTGATAATTAAAAAAATCTTTTTTACGTGCTATTATCAACGTCGAATGTATCTCTTATTATTTCCCGTTGAACTCGTTCTGCAATTACATCACTTTCTTCATCGCTATCGTCCAATCACAATGCAACAGAATCCATGTTCCTTAACTGTTACGGAAACTCAACCGGGACCAACCACACATCTAACGTAAAAATTTGTTGGGCAACTTGACCAAATTGTACAACAAGTCGCAACGTGTAGGGCAAAGTTATATTCATTGGATAGACCATGAGTAAATGCCAGGGACCGTAACAGTTTTAAGTGATATCAAAAAACTTGTTTTATTTTGTGAATTAAAATATTATCCATCTAAAACAACAGTTATTTTTTAACGTAAAAATAAAGGTAAAATTAAACTCTTAAAAAGAGTGTTTTATTTTTTCGTCATAAAATAAAACTCACTTGAGTAAAAGGCCAATTTAACTAGAGGTGGTGTCGGAACTACAACAATCCAAAAACAACAGAAACAAAATTGTTAGTGTTTACTGCACATAAATAAATCAAAACAAATAAACTCAAACTGTCAAAATCAGATGGCGTTCCGACACCAACTGTAGCCTTGCCTTAGTAGTTTTATTTTTTCCGTCATAAAAAAAATCAGTTGAGGAACAAAAGGTTAAATAAAACTCTTAAAAAGAGAGTTGAATTTTACTCTAATATCGAGAGTTTTTGATTTGAAATTTCTGGATAACTGTTATTTACGGTCCCTGGATTTTACTTTGGTCCCTGGTAAATGCTTTTATTTTTTAATTTTTTTTTTTTTTATTAAAATTCATTAAATAGAAACTGGGAATTATTTCCTTCCGAAGGTTACTTTATATTATATTCAACATTTTTGTAATAGTCCTTCCTATTCCTTCAATTTTTCAGAAATGACTAATACAAAAAAGCTTTATAAAATACATAACTGAAATTTAGCTCATTCGAAAAATAAAAAATGTTGAATAAAATTCATTAAGTAAAAAGTATACACTTCTATTAATTTTAAAGACAAAAGGTCATTAAAAGCAATCTCTTTAAAATTTCCTTTATATAAACCATATTGTTTGTTAAGCTCTTGGTGATTTTGTTGTATGAGCAACAAAAAAATTTCGCTACAAGTATTTTTGTGTTTTTTGTCTCATTGCGGTGGTTTACCCACAATCAATCACACAATAGAGTCTGTACATATCTCCAATTAAATAATTTTCTGAATATACATACACATATAGACCCGAATTAAGCTCATATTCAGGCACAGTTTCTTTTTAATCATCAAGTTAACAACAAGAAAATACCCATACGTACAAATCTTAAACATGAAATTTGCTGCTATTTTTCGAGTATTTTTAGCTTTTTTTGCCTTCATCGGTTGTTTCACCAAAGTAACAGCTCGTGAATCCCGACCTGTACAGCCTAGATTCAACCCACCACCACGACAAGAACGTCCTATCATCTATGATTCGCCTATTATAAGACCTGGACCAAAAACTATGAATGCTTAAGTTAATAATGGATGAAATATTTAATTCATTTGAACACGGTTTAATAAAATTGTACATCGACATTTATAATTAAGAATAACTTAAAACTTGTTAATAAAAAAATTTAACTGCTATCTAAATACTGAATGTAAAAAATCTGTTTGTATTGTTTTTTTTAGTTCCAATAAAAGTTAAGAAAGCATACATAATTACAAGATTAATTATGTTAAAAATACGATATGACAATTGCTTTCAACAGTTCTTTTGGCGCTTTATGAGAAGAAATAAATTAATTGTATCAATGCATGTCCTCTTCCATGTTTTTCCAAGGAAATGCATTGATAGAATCAGTTTATTTCTTCTCATAAAGCGCAAAAAGAACTGTGAGAATCATTTGTCACCTCGTATTTTAAATTTTTTAACGAACGAGTTTTGCAACTCACATACTCACATATTATGTGAAAATGTTTTGTGTTTGAAACAAAAAGATGGCGGTGGTTTATGAACTTAAAGTAATGTACATATGTATGTATGTATGAAACGATTTCAAAGATTAATTTAATACGGCCATATAACTAAACTTTGAACTTTTATAAACGAGGCTGTAAATTATTTAATGCAAGCGAAGATAGCTACACTTTACGAAAGCAAACAATTTTAAAATCAATAGCAAAAAAGTTTTCATCGTATTTTTTTATTTTACGTACTACATATATGTAATATTTGGACTTACTGATCGTTGGTGTTTAAAATTGTTCGTAAACACTTAGTTCGATTTAAAGAACGATAATCAATTTAAAACTCGTTTTCGAATTTTACGTCAGTATCCATTTAAGGGGACGATATGAAGTCAAGGTAAGATAACGTGACCATACGTACTATTTTTTTTAAGGACAATGCATGATCATATAATGCAAAATTTTTTGTGCCAATTTCTATTCGAGCACACCTTCAAAATTTTTTTAATTTATATCTGCAATCTATTTTTTATTCAAAAGACAAACAGAAACTGGGAATTATTTCCTTCTGAAGGTTACTTTATATTATATTCAACATTTTTTTTTTAGAATAAATTCGAATAATAAAAAAAAAAAAAAATCAAAAGACAAACGTAAACAATTTTTGGGGTATTTTTTAAACCACCTATTTTAAATTTAAAAAATTATTTTCAACAAAATCGAAGAAAGCACAAAATTGATGAATAGGGTAAAGTAAATCTTTTTTTGTTAAGTTCCAATTAATGCTATTCAGAGTTCTATGACACAAGCTACAAGGACTATCAACCCAATTATGAATTAAAATTCCCCTGGAGTTTTCTTTCTTCTCCCATTTTACTATGTTAATTCAATTGTAAAATTGGAGAAAGGGAAAAACACCCGGGTAATTTTAATTCATAATTAAGCTGTATATTTTGAAAATTTGGTCGAAATCGAACCACGCCAAAGTCAAGTGACCAGTCAATTTTTATTAGTTAAATTTATAACTATTAAAAAAGGAAGATTGCTTTATTCGGCTATGGCGAATCTTATGTACTATTTACCATTTTGCGATTAGAACAGAACAATGTTATATTAATACCGTTTTTAGATAAAAATAAATCGAAAACTAAGATGCGTATACCTACCTACTTTGAAAACTAACTTTTGCCGTTCTCCGGATACATATGTATACAGAAATCTCAAATGTCTTCTCAAATACCGCCCATTTTCTAGAAAGGTTGTGTATTAATAACCCAGCTGTGTACCAAATTTGGAAAACAAATTTCTTACCGTTTTTAAGATAAATCTATTTTGGCCACGCCCAATTCTCCAACCCCATCCACTTTTGCCGGATGTTGTGTATTGATAACCACTTGCTTGTATGTACCTTATTTAGAAACTTTCTTGATTTTTTTTTTAACAAAAATAACAGTAATTTTTTGATTTTTATTTTTTGGAACAAAAATAAGTTATTTATTTTAATAATACGATTTCCGTATGACGTGCTAAATTCCCAGTTTGTCATATTTGATAAATACACTGAAATTTATTGTTGAGGGAAAGCTAGCTTCTATTCGCATTTCACTGGTTGATTTTTATTTTTTCGAGCAAAAATAAAAGTTATTCTCTAGAAATGTACGTGGTTTAATAATTTAGTTGACATTAAATATTTATTTAAATGCACATACGAAATCTCAATTATAATTACACATTAAAAAAAACATTTAAAGTCAACTAAATAATTATAACACATACATT
Organism: Pollenia labialis; assembly: GCA_949318255.1. Lineage (NCBI taxonomy): Eukaryota > Metazoa > Arthropoda > Insecta > Diptera > Polleniidae > Pollenia > Pollenia labialis. The sequence goes on along the minus strand of OX439143.1, from coordinate 45,276,941 downwards.
TCTTAAGAGAATAACTTTTATTTTTGCTCGAAAAAATAAAAAATAAAAATCAAAAATAATTGTTATTTTTGTTCCAAAAAATAAAAATCAAAAAATAACTGTTAAGTTTGATCGAAAAAATAAAAATCAGTATACCTATTTTATCATAGACGTGTTCATGGGGATCAGTATGGTTTACTTTAATCAGTTTTACGACATTAACATCCATATGCTTTTTTTGTTTTGAAATTCCAATATATGCAACTGATATTTTCGGTCCCTGCATTATAGGGTTTAAAATTAATATTGTAGAATTTACAAACGGGATGACAAGCTTATATATGTATACCTTTTACCTTCGGTTAAGGCTATAGTAAGGTATTTATGTACATAAGTACCAAGAATTATAGAATAAAAGATTGCGCCATACGCATTATTTCCCATTAGATGACTTGGTCTGTTCGTGGCGAGGGTTGCTAAATATAAGTCTTTAGGATCCACCATTTTCTTCATTAGAACTGTATGCACTTTATAAGAGCAGCCCCGCAATTAACTTACAACTATCTTAAAAAGTTTGCCAGCTTGAAGTTATTATCCGATAGGAATGCAGCTTGCGTGAAGTCATTTGTGCGATATGCGCTGAAGACTCCAACATTGGTTTTGCTATGGCATAATCTTTAAGTGTATGATTCTTGATATGTACTACATACCTACGTATTTTATTTAATTTATTTTATAAAAAAAAAATCATTTTTTATGTATAAAAAAGGATAGCTTTATTAATCTGAATTTTTCCACTCTAGCTGCTCACCACGTCTAATTTTACGACAAAATGTTGAACATTTGTTGCTGCCACAAGTTTCACAAGGATACCAACATCCGGGACATTTTGCAGTTAAACAGTCACAAGGGTCTATTTCTTCTTTTTTATTTGTTTGCCACTCAGAATCTACTTTTGGCTTCTTATTAGCCTTTCCCGGTGGTCGACCTCTTCGCTTAGATTCTTTCTTTTTATTGGTATCCATTTTATGAAATTATTGATGTGAAATTTAACTTATTAAGAAAAATGCAGATTTTTGTACAAAAAAAAACGTTAAAAATTCTATTGTTTACATCTATGGTGAAATATCGCCTTGGTCTACATATTCACCTTATTGAAGTGTTGTATTTGACTAAAATAAAATGTTGTGTTCAGGGTTGCAAACATGAAGTCTACAACTAACATAAAATTTTTAACATTAACCCAAGGCGAATTCAAACAGGTAAACTCATCTCTACAACTACAAAAAGCCCCATGTATTTTGTTTACACAATTTTCTGGTTGGTTGTCAAAATTGTTTTATTGCAAATTAAAATTATCACTTTTTTATAAAAGAAATTAATAAATTCACTTCAATCATTCGCAGTTTTGAAATTTTTTTATTATAAAAATAATATTTTTAACACTTTTCATTCAACTTCTTCTCAAAACAAAATCATATTTTGACGTTTGACCATATTTTTTAATTCGCCGTGGAAACAGCTGATGAACGGCTGACGAGATGAGTTTACCTGTTTGAATTCGCCTTGCATTAACCCTACGTTTCCACATGCAAGAAATTACTTGCAATTAGTGTATACGTATTATAAACGAAAAAATTGAGGAAACAGCCGATTGGCTGAAAGTACAAAAATTGTGTAAATGTTAGTGAAAAAGTTTGAGTGTATTGAGTTTTTCGAATTTGCAATTGCATGTGAAAACGAGGGGTTACACTAATATGATGTAAAGGTGGAAGTGCATAACATGCGTTAATTCGTCGACGTTTGTCGTGCGTTTAAAAACTTTGGCGCATGATTGCAAGTTACACTTTTGTATCCGTATTCTCTCTTACTCATTACATTTCGCTTTTACATGATAAGATTTTTCTCATTTTACATAATTTTTCTACATGTCGTAATACATTGTATTATTATTTAATAAATATTACAATAGAAGCGTTTCCAGATTCTCAAATATATATTTTTTAAGATCTGTTTTGAACAGTGATATTCTATTCTGTCTTTTTAACGCAACTGGTAAATGATTATACATTAAGCTAACTATATATTCAATGCGTTGCTTGGTTTTCTCAAGTCTACATCTTGCTACTCTAAGGTTTTCTTGGTTTCTAGTTTTGTTCATGGTTTGGTTTTGCACAAACTCAATCGTATGATAACCTATGTTATTTAAAGCTTTGTAAACATACATTAGCACTTTTAAATGATACAACCCAAGAATCGGCATAATGGGCATACAAACATTTCTATAGAGAGATAACGTTGAATATGTAATTGGTAACCTGAATACAACTTTTAAAGCCCTGTTTGCAGGGTATCTAGAACATTCGTGTTATTATAACCATATAATACAAACATATATGTAATTCAAATGGCTTTGCACTAACGCCTGATATAGCAACATTTTAGTTTGAGCATTTAGTTTGTATTTCATCTTGTATAAAATACCAATAGCTGGAGCAATTTTACTTTGAATTTCCTTATATACATATCCCAATATAAATTACTCTGTAATGTTGTTCCTAAATATTTCACAGAGTGCGTTTCATAAATTAAATTACCATCAACAAAAATGCTGAAAGCACTATTAATTGCATGCGAATGCGGCCTAAGGCGTATTAATTTGGTTTTTTTTGTGTTTAAAATCAATTTATTTAATCTAGCGAATTCAAAAATCTGTGAAACATCCCTTTCCATGCTTGTTTTCAGCGCTAAGTCATACTTGTATGGATAAAAGAGACATACATCATCAGCAAACATGTATAAACGACCAGTGAGATGTAAGTTATTCAAATCGTTAATGTAAAGAGAAAACAACCCACTACCTTGTTGAACACCAAACCTAACATTCATAACATCACTTTTAACATTATTGATTTGTACATATTTCTTACGATTTTATAAGTTACTCTCTCACTCACTTCCTACTATACCAATATACTTCAACTTCTGAAGCATTATTTCGTGATCAACCAGATCAAAAGATTTTGTAAAATCAAAGAATAATCCTGCAACTCCTCTTGACCCTTGATCTAAACCATGACAGATGTAATTAACAACATTCAAAACAGCTTCCTCTGTACCACAACCTTTCATGATGATTTTTTCCCTATTTTCACATTATGCCATTTTTAGTTAGATAGCGAGCGGGTTAGAGAAGTCAGAAGCGTAGAAAAAAAGACATGAATCGTATTTTCTGTGTTTCTTTTTTGGTATTCCTCTTTGCACTGACAATTGCTTATAAAATATAGAAAAACAAAAATATTTAATATGAAAAAATTCAAAACATACATACATTTTTAATGAAATCAGAAAAAAATCAACAAAAAAAGAACTAAAAAAAACACGTCTTTTAAATTATCGTGTTTCTTCTCCACCCCGCTCGCTATCAAACCAAAACCGACATGATTTGAAAAAAGGGGAAAAATCATCATGAAAATTGGGTGTTAAGCGGCTCATACACTTGCAATAAAATTGTATGTGATATTCGGCACAATATATTGACAACAATCAAAAGACTATTGATTTTTATCGTACAACGAAAAGAAAGTGAAATGTGTTGGCAGCATTGTACAATGCTGTTTATGTTATTCCTTTATAGGGCCCATACACAATACCATCATGATTGTACAATCAAGTGATTGTGCAATTAAGCTAGAAGCACACACCACACCGGCATGCTGGTACAAAATTCATTTTTTACCAAAAATTGTGTGGAAAAGGTTGTAATGAATAACGATAAAATTTGTGCTGCTGTTATTATTGCTATTATCCTAAAACGAATAAGGAGTAAAAAAAAACTTGTTCTCCCGAAAATATTTTTTCTTTGGCATTCATGTTTTAAATTTTGTATTTTTTGATGTTTATGCCTTGACGATTTAACATTTATGAGCAATCAAAAAAATAGCAAACTATTTTTGATAAAGCACCATCAGCTGGTACAATCACACCACAAGCTCATACACGGCCAATCAGCTGGCACAATCACTTGATTGCGCAATCATGATGGTGTTGTGTATGGGCCCTATTAGGTTATGATCACCTTTTTATTGAATGAAAGTTGAGCAATATTTAAATTGAAACCATTGTACGACTTATTGCATAATATAGGACAAAATGGAAATAATATGTCGAATATCATAAACAATAATATTGCAAGTGTATGAGCCGCTTTAGTGTTTTGCTCAGGTTTTAAAAAACTGCATTCGAAACCAAAAACTGTCGAACATAACCCTTGTGGATTACAATACAATGTGGATCATAAAAATAAATACATACATACATATTTTTTTTGTGCTAGTTTAGCACATTTTTTTAATTATTATATTCTTAGCTCTTTTTTTTAGATCCCAAAACTACTTAAAAACTCACATAATCGATTCAAGGAAAGTATCAATTCTTTAAGTGTATCAAGAAAAATTTGCAAATATATACACTTGCTACCTTTTTTGCAACTTTGGCGCATACTGTTTTTTGCATCTGGAGTGTACAAAGAAGAATCAAATACAGTTACGAACAAATAAATTAAAATTGTTTATTGGGCTTAATACACACAAAAAAATATTCCAGGTAATTGTACTAAGGCGCGCATAGGTAATTTATTTTAATTTTAAAACAAAAAGCTAAGTTTAATTGCCTAAGATAACTTGGTAGTTTTGGCTGAAGTGCACTTTACGGGGCGTACGAAAAAAAAATAAAAAATGCTACCCGATTCAGAATAAAAAAACCATAATTAAAATTTATGGGGGCTGAGGCCCGTGGGGCCCCCTGGACCCTGGACCCAAAAAACTGCCCCGCCCACTTAGTGATATGTGTGGGTACTCAAATTAAAGGTAATTTGCTCACGATTGCAAATATTTTGTTTTTGTGTTCGCATATTATTTTTCTCTCTAGGTTAATTTATGTAAGTATCTTTTAGGTGCAGAAAAGCGAAGCCGGTGTTTGTTATACCCAAGGTCTATCCAATTGGATAGGCCTTGGTTATACCATAGAGGAGAAAATCCTTGCGCCCGGCCGAAGGCCGGCTATGAAGAGAAGCTTAAGTTAGCGAAGCCGGTATTTGTTATACCATACAGGAGAAAATCTTTGCGCCCGGCCGAAGGCCGGCTATGCAGAGAAGCTTTAGTTAGCGAAGCCGGTCTTTGTTAAACCATAGAGCAGAAAATCCTTGCCGAAGGCCGGCTATGCAGAGAAGTTTTAGTTAGCGAAGCCGGTCTTTGTTATACCATAGAGCAGAAAATCCTTGCGAAATCCTTGCGCATGGCCGAAGGTCGGCTATGCAGAGAAGCTTTAGTTAGCGAAGCCGGTTTTTGTTATTCCATAGAGAAGAAAATCCTTGCGCCCGGCCAAAGGACGACTACGCAGAAAAGAATTCTTTAGCACATCGGAAATAGGCTATTAGTTACAAAAAAATTAAAATTTTTTTTTTTCAAAAATCGAACATAAAACATTAAAAAAATACAAAATAAAACAAAATATTTACAATCGTTAGCAAACTACCTTTAATTTGAGTACCTACTCATAGATGTGAGTGCATGGGGGCATTTTTTTTGACCCAGAGGGCCCCAAAAGTCCCGCCCGCCCTAAATTTTGTTTTTCTTGTACAATTACCTTTAATTTGAGTACCAACACATTCTACTAAGTGGGCGGGCGGTTTTTTGGATCCAGAGGGGCCCACGGGCCTCAGCCCCCTTAAATTTGTTCTTTTTTTATTCTGAATCGGGTAGCATATTTTTTTTTTCGTACTCCCAGTAAAGTGCACTTTTGCCTTAATTTTTAAAATAAGTATGTATTTTTGTTTATATTACTAAGTCAGGTATCTTTGATTTTTTTTAAAAAACATAAATACCTACCTCTACCATGGTACAAAAGTACAAAATATTTGCATATAAAACAAACTACGGGTAAAGAAAATATAAATGGCATGTATTTATATTTATACTATAAATATACATTTCTTAATTTCAAATCACATTTGTATGTTAAATAAAAAAAAAGGGGAAATGGACACAGCCCTAGCAATCAAGATCATTCTGAAACACACTTAAGCAAAACGAAATTCTAATAAAGAAATCTTTACCCGATATCGAAGCTATTAAAACTGAAATTAAATCTGAAAGTGAAAATGACGGCGAAGTGGATTCAGAGATCAATCGTGATACTCATATCATACTACATCTGAATCTTGTAAGGCATTGCTGTAAATATCATTATATCGTCCCCTAAAAGACGAAATAACCTATCTGCAGTTTTCAAAAGTTTACAGGAGAGGGAAAAAACGTTATAAAATTGGAACTTTTGACGATATTGAAACGAAAATTACACATTTTGATTAAAATGAAACCAGTAACACATATCGGGTGAGAAAATTTTGTTTTTCTAATCACATCTTATGTTATGACACTTAGGTTTTTTGGAATTGTAAAAATCTGAAACCAAATAACCTATCTGCAGTACTAATTAGTATGAATAAATAAAAATTTCTTTACACATGAATATTATATACATTAAATAATTAAAGAAGTAGTTTCTTTTACTGGTTTAAGCAAAAACAAGTACTTAATGTTTGTTTAAATTACACTATGCAACAAAATAAAACTTTTATCGTGATTTTTGATGATTTATTTTTCTCTTTTTTTGTGCGTAACGGTCCTCTAGGTAGAAAAACTTTGTCATTTGTAATATTATATGTTCAATATTTTGCACACATATGCGTTATGATATAAGGAATAAAAATCCATAAAAAATCAATTTTGAAATTTTTGCAGATAGGTTATTAGGTCTTTTAGATGACGATATGTACATAGTTTTTCTACCTAGAGGACCGTTACGCACAAAAAAAGAGAAAAATAAATCATCAAAAATCACGATAAAAGTTTTATTTTGTTGCATAGTGTAATTTAAACAAACATTAAGTACTTGTTTTTGCTTAAACCAGTAAAAGAAACTACTTCTTTAATTATTTAATGTATATAATATTCATGTGTAAAGAAATTTTTATTTATTCATACTAATTAGTACTGCAGATAGGTTATTTGGTTTCAGATTTTTACAATTCCAAAAAACCTAAGTGTCATAACATAAGATGTGATTAGAAAAACAAAATTTTCTCACCCGATATGTATTACTGGTTTCATTTTAATCAAAATGTGTAATTTTCGTTTCAATATCGTTAAAAGTTCCAATTTTATAACGTTTTTTCCCTCTCCTGTAAACTTTTGAAAACTGCAGATAGGTTATTTCGTCTTTTAGGTGACGATATGTAGGTACATAAAAGTACGTATACTAAGAATATTTCTTTCACAAAAAAATAAAACAAAAACAAACAAATACCTAATTATGACATGGACGGAAATCAAGAAGAAGATTCCAGAAAATGTTGAGGAGAATCTCGATAAAAAGCAAGCCATAGCACTTGAAACTTAGTTTACCCCGATGAAGTTAATCAACGTGCCGATTTGGATAATATTGATGAGGAAGTGGAAGAGCGGCCCATTTTGGATGAAGAACCCAATGAGTCGTGGTAAACCAACTACAAATAATAAAACTGGTTCCAAAATATCCAAGTTTAATGAAAGGAAAAGAATTATTCACTGCTTAAAGAAATCAACGAAGAAGGTGCATTGTAAAAACTGACACCATCTTGCAAGAAATATTTTTATTAATATGTATAAATTATTTCTTATTCGACTTTATTATTTAAATGTATTATCAAACAATTGAAAACGTTTGAGAATTGTGTTTGATGTCAAATGATAAAGTCATTTCATATCAAAGGTTTGACTTCGTGTTTGTTGGATTAAGACATAACAAATTGCTCGTATATACTCTCTTAATATTTTTTGGTGACATGATGTTATTACAATAAGCACATCAATTGTATTTTATTTATTGTTTTTTTACTTAAATAAATTTAAATTAAAAGCTATTTGTACAAATATTTACATCTAAAAAAACAAGTAAACCCAGAAATGTTTCTTTTTAATATTAACTAATCAAAATCAGCTTCTTCAGTTTTTATTATATATTGTTCTACAGTTTGTACTAGCAGCTCCTGTTCCTGTTGCTCTCGTAGTTTTTGTCTAGCCTGACAATTATTTTTATGTATACGATTTTTCACCATTCTTAAGGCATGTCTTAAATTATTCAAGAAAATATGTGAATTGTATTCCACATCACCTTTGCGACAGGCCTCTGAAAGGGATAATAAAAAGGAAATTAGACAGTGTCGGTAACTTTTTTTTAACACTAACGGAATAGAATATCTATAGTTCTTGGAAAATTAAGTAATCGTTTTTTCTTATGAAGGCCATCCACATTAATATCCATGATAAGGTTTTCAGATAAGACATTTGAAATACTTTTGGCAATGCCTTTAGGTTCCAGTAGAGCTTGGACAATGTTGACCTGTAAAAAATGGATTATTATTGAAAACTTGTCAATTTGTATGTTCTGTAAATTGAAATGAAGTGGATTTAAAACCGAACAAATTTTGAAAGCGAGCCTGTAAAGAAACTTCATAAAAATAGTCCTTCTTGTATGCTTGAAACTTTGAGTACCAATTATATTTTTTAAGACCAGCTCTTAAAAACAGGAATAACTACAGTAATTTTGTAAATAATTGAAATTAAAATCTCGCTCGATTTCAATTTCACTTCATTTCGATTTGTAGAACATATCGAATTAATACCAAATCTTAAACCCAAAAGGCCCTAATTAATCAAAAATTAAAAATCGACTTTTTTTTATTGGTTCGTATGTATTGCATTAATTAAAAATGTTCACAAAAAATTTTGATTTTATTAACAAAAAACAAACGGCTTTGTAGGTATGCTAAAGATAATATGATAAACGCTAAAAGGCCTATCTAACAGTTCTTATAATTACGCAACATTGTCAAAACAACTGGATTGTTTTACAAGAAAAAATAAATTATAAACAGTTTAAGGCAATTTATCAATTTAACATTTTAAATAGTTTTCTGCTTATGAAAAATTGATAAAAATAAATCCCAACATTTTCCGGGATTCGGGATTTTTCGATTGGCAGCCCTAGTAGGTATCTTATATTAAACTTTAAACAAATCTTTTTCATTTTAAATCGTTTGTTTAAAATGTAATAATTTAAAAAATTTTAACCGAAAATGATAATTTCTTAACCATTGGCTATGCAGACGACCTGGCAATAGCGGAAAATTCGAGAGCACCATCACGGAGGTGATGCAGGGTGCTCTTAATAGGGTTCTTGGATGGTGCATTGAAAGGGGGTTGAGCATCAACCCTAACAAGGCGGTCGTGATACCGTTCACGAGGAGGTACAACTACAGGCTTGAGAAGCTAGTAGTGGACGGAATTGAGGTTGAGTATTCCAATGAGGTCAAATATCTGGGAATTGTTCTGGACAGACGGCTCAATTGGAACTCGCACTTGGATCAAACCCTCGGGAAGGCAGTAAGGGCCTTCTGGGCATGCAAGAGCTTCTTTGGGAGAACTTGGGGTTTTAGTCCAAGTATGGTAAAATGGCTATACTTTATGATGGTCAGACCGATAATTACTTACGGATCATTGTGGCCTAAGATTCGGCAGAAGACTGCTGTGAGGAAGTGCAACAGGCTGGAGTGGATGGTGTGTCTGGCCCTAACGGGGGTAATGCGCACATGTCCCACGGCAGCACTTGAGGTTATAGTGGGCATATTGCCACTACACATCCATATAAGGAGGACTGCTATGTCCGGTCTCCTTAGGATCAAGCTAACATCGGGACTTGCTGAGGTCCAGGGGCATGCTTGCTTGATGGACATGGCTCCGGGTCTATCTGTCTGTACAAGGGCAGACATAATGACCACGGAACTGGTCTTCAACAGAAGGTTCAGGGCAATCTTTCCGGACGAAAGGTCCTGGAGTGTTGGGAATCCATGTCGGGGAAACCATGAATTGCACTGGTATACTGACGGGTCAAAATCGGAGCACGGAGTGGGTGCAGGGGTCTTTGGACCTAATACACGACTCTCGATGGCAATGGGCGAATCACCGAGTGTTTTTCAGGCCGAGATTTGCGCCATTGATGTGTGTTGCAGCAACATTCTTGATAGGGGAATGGTTGGTGGCGGTAATGTGATTTTCACTGATAGCCAAGCGGCCATTAAAGCACTCTCTTCTTGGAGAATGTCCTCGAAGCTGGTGGCGGAGTGCCGTGGAAAGCTACAGGAGCTGGGGACAAGGAGCAGATTGACGCTCTGCTGGGTGTCGGGGCACTCAGGGATCCCGGGTAATAAAATGGCTGATGAACTGGCCAGGGCTGGTTCTAACGCGCAGATGGTGGGTCCCGAGCCCTTCTCATTTTCTTTGTTGACATTTACTCTGCATTTTGAGAAATAAACAACAATAGTATGACCCCTTTCACACTAGGCAAGTTACTTGCGCAAGTCTCTTGCGCAACTCTTGGTTTGTAGACGTCAGTAGTAAGGTCGGGGTAAGGAAAAAAATATTTAGTACAGACTTCGTTGCGCTCGGCTTGCGCAACTAACTTGCCGATTCTGAAAGGGGTGTACCAGAATGTTTTCGGAAACATGTTCGTCTGTGTGACCGTGAATGAAAAAACAAAAGATTATTTCAGATGTTTTCCTTCCAAATGTTCGCTCGTCTAAACTCGGACATACACAACAGTAAGTCAAACTTGACGTGTGTGAACCAGCACTAAGTATACGTATGCAGCACAAAAAACTCTTTAGAAATAAATTTAAAAAAGTTGCTTTTGCGGCACATTTATCTGTGAAGATACAAAATATGCTTTCGGGTAAACCTTCATTGTCGTTATTCATCACTCACAACCCTGACTATTGCCTATAATATAAACTATAGTTTGTAGCAAAGTAATATATTTATAGTATACCTAGGCATTAGATTATAATCTTTTGACTAGATCATAGAACATGCAATAATTTTATCATTTACTACTTTAATACAATACAATACAATAAACATACAATAATTTGACCATTAACTACTATTAATACAGACTAAAGCATTCTTTTGACTAGAAAATAAAATATACAAGGGCTGTGGAATTGTCAAGAAATAGTTCTAACTCCGGCTCCATCCGCTAAAATTTTTTTTGTACGACTCCGACTCTTACCTTGATGCTAAATGTATATGAGACTGCTCCTTATTTTACTTTAAACTCTTTTTTAATGCAGTACATTTTAAATGGTTTAATATGTACATGTATTTATAACAAGTAAATGATTCTGTAAAAATTTAAACCGATATTTAAATTCTATCATTGAGCTTTAAATTAGTTATTTGTTTTTCGTCGTACCTGAGTTATCTTGTCGTATATCACAAAATCAAATAAATGAGATAAGACCGTTTCCTGTGGTAAATTTAACAGATCTATCGATCTGCGCAATCCTCATGTCTTATCTATTATGGTTAATGAGATATTACTAAGCCATTTTGTTGTATATTCACTTTTGCGAAAAATTTAATGCGTTATAATATCTTATGTATCATAATTGTGGATATACAATAAAAATGGTATGAGAACTTTCAATTAAAACAATATTGCGTTATCTTGTTGTATGTGAACAAGTATATCAGGCATGTTACAAAAAATATTTCGTTTTATGTGTAAAGTTTTTTCGGATGTAGTAAACAACGGTTATTTATATTGATGGAATTATTGCTATATTGCTTAAATTCCTTTTATTGTAAATCAATTAAAGGTTAATTGGTCCAACCATAGTGCAAAAAGTTTTCAGAGAATTATATTATCATACCTCTGATGGTCCTTATTTTCCCTAGCTCTGTGACGGCCAATTAACATGGCTATTGAATTTATCGCGAAAAAGAGCCATTGTTTCGTTGGCCGTGTGACACATTCTGTTGGAACTACTTATCATCCAGATCCATATCCTCAATTTCTGGCAACAATAAATCCGTTATCAGCTCGCAATTGCGAACACCATACACAGTAACTGCTTGGCAAACCTCATTTTCGAATAAGTACGGCCGGATGATGCCGCCTAGCCATAAACCGCACCAAACATGCGCACAATTCTCCCGATTGTGGACACTTTTGGTCGATTATGCTGACCAAAAACCTCAAGATAAATACATATGTACAAAATCTACTTTTGATTTGAACGCCCATTTTAGTAAAAATCTTCAACAATCTTACCTCTCCATTGTTGAATTTGACAATGATACAAAGAAATGTCAAATTAAGTTGGACAAAAATTTGAAGTTACGGTGTGACTCACAATTAATATACATAGTGCCTTATGGTTGGACCACCCTTTAATAAAAATAAACCTAAGCAATATTCATACATAAGAAAATTCGATAATAGGTATTATATAAAAACTATATATAACTACAAGTTCGTAAATACATTTGTCACAAACATAAATTTTCGTACCGAAAATTATTATAATTTAATTTTCAATATTTCTAAGGGCTATTATTACAACTTGCCAATAGTTAAAAGTCGGATTTTGTCGGACCGATAAATAGCTTTGCATTATAAAACCTTCATTTATTATGTTTTCATCTATTAAATATTATTATTATTGAAAATAACAGCAATAAAAAATGAAAGTTGTAATAATGAAAAGCTATTTATCGGTCCAACAAAATCCGACTTTTAACTACTGGCAAGTTGTAATAATGGCCCTAAAAGATATGAAATTAGTTTTTAATACCTTATTTTGACTTACATACCATATGTATATCCCACAAACTAAAAAATGTTTCGAAAAAAGTGGCAAAATTGAAAAAAATTTCGGACGTGGCAATGGCTATAACTTTAAAATTTTTTCCATGACATTGAATACCTATCTGACCAAAAATATTGGACGACTTTTTCACGAACATTTTTGTGTATGAAAATTTGAACCTTAAGATTCGATTTCCCAAAAAAATTTGTGATACCTATACGGCAAGATTACTTCGGCACGACGATATTTTAAGCAGACAAATTTGGGAGTCGGAGTTTTTGTTTGTACTTCGGCTCCGGTACAAAAACCTCAACTCCGGATCCACAGCCCTGGAATATACTATGTATATACAAAATTAATGGCACTACATTTGTTTAACTTAAAACTTATGCAGACATAGGAACAATAGTACTTGAAATAAAAACCATCGAAATGCTTGCATGACCGCCGTAATTTTTTTATATCGGCTCGTTAGATTAAGTACTTACAATATGATTTTCATTTTCGTCATTGATCTCTGCCTCAAATTTATGCAAATCTTTTACATTTTCCACTGGAAATCGTCTTGAAAACTTGGAAATTTGCTTGTCATACAATTCATGTGGCAACGTTTTCTCCCTTTGCAGAGTTTCATCTAAAATATCCGTTTGTTTCGCTAGTAAAGTTATAATCAACTCATTTTGATGCAATAAAGTCTCTGAAGTCGAAATTAAAAAGTTAACAAAAAGTCCGTTTTTAATAATTTAAAGAAATACCTTTTAAATCTTTTACTTCTTTACGCAAATCTTTTGTTTCTTGTTTTAATTTTTCAATTCTTTCATTAACACTACACATGTTTTTTTCTTGATTTTACTTTCTATTTTTTCTTTTTCACGGCTTCTTTTTTAACTATACTCGTTAAACGTGTTGTGTTTACCTTTTCCTCAGCCTGCATGAAATGTCTTACTATACAGAATTCATTATTTGACAACTTATTTTTGGTATAGTCATGTAAGTAGAAAAAAGAGAAGGGGAGAATGATAGCATAAAAAACAGCTTATTAAATATTTTTCAAAGTTATCGATAACTTTAACGGCTCGAAACTCTAAAAATGAATTTAATTTGAAGGTGGAAGTGTAAAATCAGAACACATATGTACATACTTGGAAAAACAACAAAATTTGATGCTATTAATTTTTTTTAATTCGTTTATTTAAAAGTATACACTTCAGTAAGTAAGCTTTTTAGCAACCTTTGACATCACCATTTTCACAGGGAGTGCTTGAATTTATTAAGCTGTTGGTAATTTTTTTGTTTGAGACAAAAAATATTTCGTAAGAAGGCTATTTTTAAAATTTTTTTGTAGTGTTGTTTTGCCATTAATCACCTAAAAGATTCAGTACCTACTATTAAATTATTTTCTAAACATGTACATACATATGTACATATGTAAATATATAACTTAGAATTTAGCTAAAATACTTCAAAACATCCAGTAGAAAATAAAACGAACAATATCAGTACATAGGTACTTTAAGCTTTAGTTGCCTTAACCGATTGCTTCCATTAAATCTCTGAGTTGCCTATAAAAATACCAGGACTAAAAACTATGTACCTATGTATGTATGAAATATTTTTTGCGCTACGTTTGGAATGGACCTGTAAATCCACCTGCTCCATATCCAGGGCACTTTTGTCTGGCTATGATGATCGGAGAATTAAACCTTTACTTAGGTGTAATAGGTACAAAATTAGAACAGTGGTATCAGTTATAACTGGGCACTGTCCTTTTGGGACTCATGCTAGGAGAACGGGTCCGGAATTCAGTGACTACTGTAGAAATTGTCACAATGAGGAGGAAGAGGAAACTGAACTTCACTTTCTCTGTCAATGTCCTTGTCTACGGGGCATCAGAGAAAAATACCTGGAAGAACCGGTAATTTCCTGCTTGGAGGATCTATCTGCGATATAACTTATGTAGGTTGCTTCTTGTCTCCATTAGGATTACGAATTTGTTGAACTATGCAGTGACGCCGTCTTAGTAACTGCTCTATAGGATGGCATTGGCGCTGGGTATTACAAAGGGACCACTTAAGGACCCAAGTGAGCTGTCTTACGATAACTGCCCATAGAACCAAACCAAAGAAGATTAAATCACTTTGATTTGCAATCATTGGGCTAGCAATTAAAAAAATGTCATGGGACCAATTCTGGCAGTCTTGATCGAATACTTTTTCAATTCGAAAGCAATTTTATTTCTTATTCTGTCAGCCGATAGTAAATTTGAGTTTTTTTTTATTTGAGTTTTCGCAACACTGAAAAAATAATTTTGATTTGTTCGGTATCGACAGAAACATTTAGAAATAAAAATGCTTTCGAATCGAAAAAGTATTAGATCACGACTACAGAATTAGCACCCACGAACACGAAAAAATTTCAAGTTGGATTTAATTAAAACAAATTTCAATAATTATTTAACAAACACTATCGAGCATGTTCTATAAATCGAAATGAAAACGAACCTGTAAAGAAAGTCCATAGAAATATTCTATTTTGTATACTTTATACTTTGAGTAGCAATTATCTTTACAAGGGCAACTCCTAAAAACCGAAAAAACTGCAGTAATTTTGTAAAGGATTGAAATCTCGTTCTATTCCAATTTCACTTCAGTTCAATTTCTAGAGCATGCCCGTTCGTTTTCTTTTAATAATGTTTATAAGGAAAGAGTAGAGAAATTAAAACTTAAATTAAAGAACTTTGCGACCATTGATGCACCTCTGTAGGTAAAGCCTGATAACGTTGTACTGCCTGATTAATTTGAGTATAAGTCAAGGCCAATTTATGCATTTCAAATTCCTTTTGCACTTTACAACTAGATGTCAAAGGCAAAAGCAGCTCCACATTGCGTAAATGTTCAAAAGCTTTTAAAATCACTGATCTTTCTATGCCCTGCATAGTCGAGGACACTTTGGCAAACTTAGTAAATCTTGAAAATATTATTTCAAAATTAAAAGGATCTCTGTCATAAATTTCAGAATGATGTTTAATGGCTATAATCAAACATATCTCCAAAACGGACAGGCCACATAAGAGTTCAACTTTATCATCGGATTCATAAGAGACGGCAAGTTGAGTTATTCGTTCAGGTGTTATTTGATCTTCTATATTGCCTTCATTTTGGATTTGAGCTACCAAACGAAAGATGAATGCTTTAAGAAGAGCTTCGCTTACATCAAAATCGAACAAAGATTGTAAAGACTTATTGACAGAATCTTTTTTTAATAAACTTTGCACATATTTATTCCAAGATTCTGCTATTTTCTTGTTGAATTTATATTTGGCAGGATTAAAATGATTACGATAGAACGTCAATTCCTGGGATTTGAACATTTTTAAGATAGCCACTCTATCCGCTTGTTCCTTAAGTTCCTTATCACTGGGTATGGTTAAGAGGATTGCGAATAGTTTTATATATTCTTTAAAGTTTTCTGCATTTGGAAATATAAACACCTGGCGGTGGGAAAATCTGGACTTAACACGTTTTTCCAATAACTCTACAACATCCAGTCGACATGTAACACCCAATACACAAATAGGAGCCTGAGCACTTTGTGACACATCAAAGAGATTATAGAGCAATGTCTGATTATGATGAGCACAAAATAAATCAAATTCTTCCAAGATAAAAACGACACTTTTTGATTTTCTATTACCAGCTTTTAGACAAGCCAATAAAAATGCTAAATTCTCCGCAAATGAACCAAACACTTTACCATCTGTTGCATTTTCCAGCTGCATTTGTACAGTAGCCGATTTAAGAGCCAATCTATCGTCGGTATGAAGATTGCCATCTAAGTTGACTACTATAGTGTTTGAAGTGAAATCTTTATTTTTCATTAAATCAGCCAAAACAGCATAAATGAGCTTAAATAAAATAATTAGTAATTTTTATGCCTTTGCTTACAAAATGTAACTTACTGTGGTCTTGCCCGATCCTCGAGGACCTATTAAAAGCAATGAATTTGATTCTCCCATTTCAGCTGTGCGCTGCAACAATTGTCGAACATTTTCTCGTTCATTTTCATGTCCCCGAAATGTTGTAAAATCTTTTTGCAAACGTTCTTTTAGGAATTTACGAATTTTTAATAATTCTTCACCGTGATCGGGCATTTTTGCCTGTTGGGTTTATTAAATTTTTGTTTGTTTTAGAACTCTATACCTTGGAACTCTATTTTGTTTACAGCTTTTTGTTTACAATCAAAATATAATCAACTGAACAGCTGTCATTTTAGGAATGCCGCCAAATATAATGGTGATAAAAGTAAACAATAGCAATTATCGATAAGTATTGAGTTGCCAACTATATATAGGTAGCGAGATTTCCATTTCTAGCCAACTATTTATTGCGACTGACTTAAAAGACTGCAATGAATAAAAAGCGTGAGATTCGATGACATGATTAGCATTTGATTTTGATAGTTTACTTAATTAGCTGTTATAAGATTTTATTAATTAAGGCCTAATATATCGCACTTGTTTAACAATAGTGTTTTAGCTCAAACATTCTATATTTTCCTGTTTAGAAAAAATCGACACTTAATATTCATATCTAACCGCTGTAAAAATATAGTGCTATTTTGTCTTCATTTTGGTAATAAAACGGTTGGTTAAAAAAATTCTATTTCATTTTCTTTTAATTGTAATATTCAAAATTGTTTTGCTTCTACTTAAACTGATCAAATTTTGAGTTAATACAGCAGATATTGTTGAGCAAGTGCGATATTTGATTTAATTTTTTATTTTATTTATTTATTTAATCAATACAAAGAAAGCCTAAAAGGCCAATTATACATTTTCACCATTTCCGTTTCAACGAAATAGATATTCACCCTCTTTTAGAAATAGCATTGCCGTTTAATTATTGTTCCTTTATGGGGATATAGCTCAGTGGTAGAGCGCTCGCTTTGCATCCAGAAACATTTTACAAGTTTAAAAAATTTTGCATGTACTTGTTGCATTAACATCCCCCACGTACTTTATTTGTACAACTTTCTATTGTATTTATATAAGAATTTTATTACTATTTATTATTAAATTAACGATATTGTATAACTCTGCAGCCACATGTCTTTATACTTTTCTCTTTTTTGCAAAATCAGCATTTTCTTTTGAAAATAACTAATGGCACTTCTATTTATTAAAATACAAAGCATATGGTAGCTTAAGGCTGGGTTTTTGAGGTCTTAGTTAAACTAGGTTTAGTTAATCTAAAAACAGACTTGTACCGCCATTACCAAATGTGTATACAAAAATTTGACGAAACAGCTTAGTTTTGCTTAAAATGTTGGTGTTTAATGAAATAATAAAAAAAAATCGTATTTCGCCGGAAAACCCCGAGTTTGAGACTACGTTAAACTAAGTTTAAACTTAATCCACATCTCAAAAACCCAGCCTAAGAGTAGACTGAATTTTAACTGGGTGATTCATAACAAATCAAAAGTAATAAGGGAAGTAAACCCATTTGAAACAAGTAAAATTATTCGGAGGCAAAATTTAAAAAAAACCAGTACTTTTGCGTACTGATTTGGGTGTTATGCATAAACCAGTACATTGAATAAAAACCAGTACGTGTACTGGTAAAATCAGTACGAATGGCAACCCTAGACCCATATGACCCTAATATCAAACTGCTCAGCCATCTTGTTATGAGATAAGCGACCCATTATGGACCATCTTCACAAAAATTTTGTAGTATAATATTCAGTCTTATAAATTAAAATGCAACCCTGATCAAATGAAAAGTATTATTTAAAAAAAAATCAAAAAACGATGAAGTCTTTTTGGAATAGCGTAAAGTAATGAAAATTAGAAATAAAATGCAATACGAATTGCTAGAATCATTACGAATAAATACTCATTTTAAAAGTAATTCAATTTGTTGCGACACGTTTGAACCATCCCAAAAGTGATAAAACTGTTTTATTCAAGAAATATATACCAAAAAGCAGGATTTTTAATTTTATTGTGAACTTTTTGACTTTGTTAATAAAATTAACATTTTTTGAGTTGATGTATTATTCAACTGTTAAATAAATGAAAAGCATACAATATTTTGTGATCAAATAGTACCTATTTAGTAGGTATTTGTGGTGAAGAAAGAAATAATTTTTCGGGGGAAAAATTTACAATTATGGGACGAAATTTGAAAATCATCTGTCAGCCCTGTGTGTATAGGGGATGTAGCTCAGTGGTAGAGCGCTCGCTTTGCATGTGAGAGGCCCCGGGTTCAATCCCCGGCATCTCCAATCATAATTTTTTTTATTTAAATTCAATGTTTATTTAAGAAAGAAAATTATTTTAGAAAACTATTTAGATAAGAAACTCAGCTAAAGATCTGTGATATTAGCATTAAGTTTGACTTCCATATATAATTCTGTGTTTTTGTGTTGTATTGAATTTATTAACTGTTTATTATTTATTATGTATTTATTTTAATATTAAATAAAAAACATATAATGTACATATAATGATGAGCCCGTCTACAATCAAATTTCATACATCTAAGAACAACCAAAGAATCAGAAGATACATGAATAGGTATAAAACGATAATACAAATTGTTAAAAAATTATAAAATAAGGAATAAGAAACCCTGAAAAAGGCCCTCAAGGAAGTGCCGAAATATAAGTTTAAATAAACATTTAAAGTTTTTTAAAAAAAGACCTCAAGCTCGACATTTTATTAATATTTGAACTAATAAAGGTCGAATAAAAAACATATGTATGTATGTATAATATTAAATATTTAAAAATATAAGTACCTACCCCTGAAGAAGTGCGTAAAAAGCAAACGAAACTAAGCACTTAATCAAATGTTTTACATATTATTCTAATAATTTAGCTAAAAAATAAGTGAAGGTTTAAATGCTGGTTTAGTTGAATTAAACTTTAGTTTATATGTACTTAGTTTAAACTCAACAACTATTAAGCACTAGATTCAAAAAGCTTCGAAGCAATACTCTAGTTAAAATACCTCAATATATTAAATAAAAGTACAAATAAATATTATTTCTGTGCAACAGTTTCCATATAATGAAGTGATTTTATGATATGTCATGAAAATTTATTATAGAAAAGTTTGACTGTACATACCCTGCAAATTTTATTGAACCACCTGATCCATTTTGATTAAATGGACTACTCCATGGACTGGTCCGATTTAATGCAAGCATGGACCATGTCATTGTTAAAAAGTGTTTGTAGTGAGACGACATGTCTTCGTTTTAAACTAATCCTCTTGTGTACACAATGGAGTAGTTTTAAAACTACTCCCTCCTTTGTAGTCCAAAGCTGGGTTATATGGTCCTGCCCTAGGACTCGTAATGTTGAATAGACCATGTTTTCCCATACGTTTGGGTTACTTTTGGACTAGTCCTAGTCCCTTGTGGGCTACACTTCACACGCAGGGTATTACTACATTTAAAAATAATTTTATGGGTGATTAAATAAGCAGAAATAATTTTTATATGACGAAACTGCATTTTGGAACTTGAAGCGTAATGGGGATGTAGCTCAGTGGTAGAGCGCTCGCTTTGCATGTGAGAGGCCCCGGGTTCAATCCCCGGCATCTCCAGAATTTTAGTTTTTTTTGTAAATTTGTAAATAACAGAAAAATCAATTTAATTGTTTCAGGATAAAAAAGGATAAAAAGTATTGCTCAAGAAATACGTATTTAGCTCCTGATTTTATCAGGAATTTATATTATAAATATTTTTAATGATATCGATGAGTTTTGTGTTTTACTTTGCTCACACGGACAGCTATAATCATGTTACGAACTTCTATTCCTGGTTCGCGACGCAATCATGATTGAAATAATCACCACTATCGTGAATAACATGTGGAATTTTTGTTCCCATGAAATTTTTATTCCCCTTGAAGGGAAAAAAGCTTTCGTGAATCGCATGTGAAAAATTGTTGACGCTATCAGTTCCAGTGAATGTAAAAAGAAAGAATGAGAAAAAAAATTAAAAATCAATGAAATTTTTGTTGAAAAATATACACGAAAAGTTTAAATAATAAAGAAAAATATTTAGTATTGGAGCGATAGTTTGATAACAACGTTAATTTTTTGCACTTTTTAAATTTTATGTAGTAAAATATTCTTCCAAATTCATACACCACGTCTTTCAAAAGCTTAACAAATCCGCCGGAAATCGCCCTGTTGCTTTGCATTTTGATGAACAATATGTCGGTTTGTGCCTTTTAACGTATCTAACCCTTAATATTCGATATATAGGAGGACCTACTTACATATATGTTCTGTTCCCTAGCAAAAACAAAGTGAGAAAATCTAAGGGAAATGTGAACAAATTACGAGGGAATAAACTTTTCACGATAAGAGGAAATTTTTCCCGTGAACATTTTTTCACGTTATAATTCCCATTTGAATTAATTACCTTTTGTTCATGGGAGTTTTTCGTGATCGCAAATATGTGAAAAGGGGAAAAATTACGACGGGTGGATATTATTCTCATTTGAATTACCTTTTTTTCATGGGAGTTTTTTATGATCGCAAATATGTGAAAAGGGAAAATTATTCACGATAGGAGTGAATATGTTTCGCATATACAACTTTTTGAGAGCAAACCGTCCATGATGAAATAAACAGGTGACATTACTACGCCAGATTATGATTTTTTGCTCTAGTACTGTTTGTCTATGTTTATGGTTGCAAAGAGTCCACATTTTGCTCGGTGATGAGTGAATTGGCGGAGTTCAATATAAGGCTTGAAAAAGAGCAAATGCAATATATCGTAGCACTTTACTGAAATCTAACGGAATCTTCCGATCTTAGACCAAGTGATCCCCGGTAATGTCATTCAGGCTTCCGTCTGATGGCGGTTAAAGTGAGAAGGCGTACAGTACCGAGTATCCAGAGTGCATGCTAACACCGATGCGTCTCTGGAAACTAGGTTACAATCCGATAACAATTTGTCCTTGGAAGTCAACTGTATTTAGCCGGCCTAGCGATTTGTTGACAGTCCCAACTCTAGGATCGGAAGCTTTGGCCTTATTAGTCGATCTTCTAAAACCCAATCGATTACAGAAACGTCAACAAATTTGAATTTATGACGCCCTATATTCTCCGAGAACATTTTAGTTTAATTAGTTTTTGTAGCAATTGTTTTTGACATTTCTACCATTTTTTCACAAATAAATTCTTTTGTTCTTGATATTTTAATCATTTTTTATACAGACAAAATGCGTGTTGGATTGTTGTAGTTGCGCGCAGACCTACTAATTGGGCTATGGTATTCACACTATCGCACATTTTGTTTTGCCAAAGGCTAGTTTACACTATTACACAATTCCATAATACTTTGTGAGATAAAAATCTAATGAGTTTTGTTGCGACTGTCAAAAAATCTTATGTTACATTACATTTTGTAGTCACACATAAACATGCTTTTCCTAAAATGCAACGCTGATCAAATAAAAAGTATTATGGTTTTGAGAAATTTCAAAAAACGAAGAAATCGTGTGGGATGTCAAATTGTTTTTCGTAATACTTGTCATTTTCTATCACATTTTTACATATTACTTGAGTTTTTTACATGCATTAATACTAAGTATAATATTGTAAATACCCTTTAGCTTCCATATTTTGGAATTTTTTTGCATATTGAACTTACTCTTGTTATCAATTGTTTTACGTTTCTGTTGATGTAATTCTATTTAAAAATTAAATATTTGTTTAATATGTACTCTAAAATATTAACTTTTGCAATTAATGAGCTGCAAAGTAAGTTTATTTTTAACCACAGTGGTTTTTTGTAAACAAAATATTTATTTGTTAAATTCCACAGCCACAAACAGTAGCGATAACGATAACGATAATCGTATCGATAAAATAAATATAACGAAATTTTATCGAATATGGTATTCAGTAACATTTTTAACGATATTAGCTGTCGTTAAAAGTCAGCTGTTACTTTTAGCTATTTTTTGTCGATATTTTAGCGACAATAATTTAAGAAAAAACATGTGTAACACGGGGGGTTAAGAACAATTTAATTTGTTTTTATTTTATTCTCTTTTGTGCTTTTCGTTTTTTTTTAACATTTTGTAGACAAAGATGTTACAAATAAACAGCTGTTAACAATCGTTAAAAATAAGTTACAGAATCACACTATCGTTACTGCAAGCGAATATTTATGTCGACAAATTTAACGATTGTCGGATCGTTTAAAGTTAGTGAATCGCACCACAGGTGTTGTTAGCAACATTATTTTTAACAATACTAACGAATAATTGCGAGCAAAAAGCAAATATTATACCTATCTGCCTTATTGTTATATTTGATTTTAGGCAAGATAGGGCGACAGGGGATGTAGCTCAGTGGTAGAGCGCTCGCTTTGCATGTGAGAGGCCCCGGGTTCAATCCCCAGCATCTCCAATTCGTTTTTTTCTTTTGCGTTAATTTTATTTATTTGTTTAATTTTATTAAAAATGTCATTGAACTCTTTTTACAAAAAATTGGCACAGTTATTTTTTTCAATTTATTTTTATATGCAAAGCACACACATACATGATGTTGCAGTTCAGCTGTAAAAATTCACTGTTTTGTATTTAAACATTTTTAATAACAGGGACTTTTGCCAAAAATAAATGACCACTTAAAAGGTGCAGCCGTCTTTTATGGTATTATATTTCTTTATACACTAACAACATTAATAAACATTTAAGATTATAAATAAACCAACCAAAAAAGGTATTTTTTCTGGCTTAATAGTATGTAAATACAAATGTATGGTTTTTAAAGCGAAAAATTTCTTTTTTTATATTTAAATAAGTATGTATGTATGTGTATTTTTAACAAAGCCCGTTAAGTTTTCTGTTGACATAAATGGTGACAGTTTTGTTAACGTATGCATTTATACTGCAAGCATTTCTTTTGTGAAGTTCGGAAAAAGAGTCGTCATCCCATTAAAATAATCACTAAACATACCATCAAACTGTCATTATTCTAGAAGACTAATATCGTCGAATCATATAAACCACACAAATGTCTTGGCAAACATGACAACATTTTGTTTGTGCAAATGTTTTTTGTTGTTTATTGGAATGTTTGCTGTTTGGAATATTATTTGAAGCCTTTGTGTAGAAATATTAAAAATTTTTAGTGTTTGGCAGACATGTTGAATATAAGCTCTGTTCCACATGCATAACGAAACAGTCCGAACTTGCACAAAGTTACCCAAAAGCGTTCCACATAACAATTTTTGTGCAATAAAGAGAGTAATTGAGAGAGTAATTTTTTTCATTTCCTGTACAAATTTGCACGAACTTTTTCTTTGGGTAAGTTCGGACAGGAAAAAACAATCAGCTGTTTTTGTTTACATATGAAACTGATAAATAATTCAGGAAATTTACAAGCAAAAGGAAAATTTTAGTTTTAATTAAAAAACATTAAAAAGCAAAATGTAAGGTTTTTGTGAAAAATGAAAGTGGTTAAAACGTTATTGCATACATATTTCCCTTAATCTTTAATATAAAAAAAAAACAAAATATAAAAATGGTTTTTTGCGTTCCAGCAAATTTGGGTAGTTTCGGCAAATTTAGAGAGTAATTTTCATTTTACTCTCATTAGTCCGAACTTGACCGAGATCTTGTGGAACACACCTATAGTATGTCAAACTTTTTGTGGTGAAATGTCATAATTTTAGTTAAACTTTGCAGAGTGAAGACATTAATATAATAATATATGTAATTCTATTTTTTAAGCAGCATTGCTTGCCGCAAAACCCTTGTTGCTTAAACCCTCTCTAATCAAATTCTTTTTCATTATTTTATATTTCTCCTCCGTTTTAAACAAATAGCCGATATAGAATTTTCTCCCTACTACAAGGAATTCGCTTAAGTTGCATTCCTGGGTATTGAGGAAGCTTTCAACACCATTAGACCTAATTCAGTAATTATTATCTTTTGGAGATCGACTCAGCGACTATTAAATTCGTCAGCAGTATCCTGCTTACAGACGTATCGAATCTAAGTTGGGTTCCGCGAACATTTCCAAAGTTCGGACAAGCGGAGGTTACTGTCACCGTAACTTTAATACCAATACCTTGCTCAAGGCCAAGATGCTGAGGAACTGTTGCATATGCGGAAGACGTGGCAGTCGTGGCTATCAGTAAGAATCCTAAACTACTATCGGAGCTTGTGACGAACAAAAGTCTGCCGAGCCATCGTTTTTGGCCCATATAAAATGTAGCTATTATTTAATCATTATTATTTTATTGTTCGTATTATTTTGTTCATATGGCCTTTTGTTAACGTAAAAGAAAGATAACGCCATCGTGGCGAAATGTATATGTAGGCAAAGAAATATGAGACACTTAATAGCTGTGATCGAGCCGTATACCAGTACGCATGTCTATGTATGAGCTGCGTGTATGAAAACTCCTATAAAAGCAGAGTGGTTGTTCACAGGCAGGGAGTCAGTTTACCGCCGCCGACTCGGTGAGCACTTTCTTAATTGCTTGAGAGTAATACTCCTTAAATT
Organism: Pollenia labialis; assembly: GCA_949318255.1. Lineage (NCBI taxonomy): Eukaryota > Metazoa > Arthropoda > Insecta > Diptera > Polleniidae > Pollenia > Pollenia labialis. The sequence continues at coordinate 45,251,667 of OX439143.1, read as the reverse complement.
AAATAAAGTTAGCAAAGAGATTCTGGGTTATACTCGTTCTCTTAGCATTGCCTTAAAGTGGCCTAAAAGACCTCCGTATCTGATTGCCTGGGTGATACTCCATCAGAGTGTTGGTCACTGGGGTCGTGGTAGATTCAAGGTTCGTACTCGTTCTCCTACTGCCACCCAGTTCTCTTGCACATTCCGGTCGCACTGCTGATAAAGCCAGCGATACACTATCCTATTCAGTCGTACGATTTGTTAAAAAAATCGTGTGTGCTCATAAAGTAGGATAGTGTGGCTTAAAAATGAATAAAGTAATTTTTTTGACAAGTCTATCCGACTTGCAAATGTTTATAAAAATGTTCATAAAATTATAGTTTCTATGCGATCAGAGTTGCATTTTCTTGTAAATTGCAAATGAGTCCCAATTTAAACTAGGTACATTTCTTGAATTCTCTTTTAAAATTACCTGAAGCATTTACATATGAAACATTGGAAGTCAGACAGAAATTAATACTTGTATGTTAACTACGAAAAGTAAGAAAGAGAAAAGAAAAAATGTCCAGAACAGATAGTCATGTACTACACACTCTATACTTTCGACCCCTCGCCGTCAAACTTCGTATGTCCGGCAAGAAATGTCCCTAGTGTAAATCGGGACTGAGTCATAATTTTTGTGGGATAGAGTGGCATTGACAACAGATTTTGAAGACATTTTTTTGTCGGATAGAATTCCATCCGATTTTCGTGTAAATGAATCGTACGATTGTGTAGGATAGTGAATCCCGGCCTTAAGTGATTGTATTAGTAATTTTGTAAGAGTAATTGTTATATTAGATAAAGTACGGTTTGTAACGTTTCACGAAGACCTGGGGTCTAATCACGGCATACGATATCGAGCAAAATTGATCGAAATTATTTATTTTGGTATCATGACTCTCGATATCGAATGAAATTTATTGAATATAAAATAATAGCATTCGATATCGAGTAACTCGACATTACATATCACGAGTTTTCATTCGATACGTCAGTGTCTATCGTTTACAAAAAAAATTTGAAAGTTTATTCGATTCGATATTATCGAATGTGCTAATTAGACCCCTGTGTTTTCTTGCGGGAAAGTGTGAACCCTGGGACTGACAGCGTGCCCCAGCATCCAGTGAAGAATAACGTCGTTACAGCTTTTGGAGTCCGCACTGGATATCCTACTGAAATGGTGCCAGGACTGTGGACTGGATATAATTCTGCCAAAACGGAACTTGGTACTTTTTACAAGGAAGTAAACAATTTCTCAATTTGTTAACCGAGGATAAATAGGGTCTAAAAATGTCCGATAATGCCAATACCTTGGACTTGGACAGCAAGTTGATCTGGAAGATGAACACCATTTCCAGTAGCCGTATTCCGTAATTCGCTTAAGCTTAATATTTATCGCTAAAATTCTATAAAGTGGATTTAGCGATTTTTGGCGACGAATGTAATTCTGTAACGTGCATTGCCAAAATTTAGCAATGCCATAACAATTTAATTTGCCGCAACTTTAGCTTTTTAAAATTTTGCATTCTCTAAGGCATTTTAGCTATCGAGATTAAGCTTTAGCTCAGTGAATTACAAAATACGGCTGCAAGACTATTTAGGCGGTAACTGCACTTTATTGCTGTAAAAGGGCCTTTGGCAACCCGGGGAATCAGGTTATTCGAATGTGTCATCAAACCCATTCAATTCAATGATTCATCAATCATTTTGGAACATGTAAAATAAAACCAAATAAAAACACAAATTGCATCAATGTTTTATTTTAAAGTAAATATGGAATATCCATAAATTACTCAATGCACATCAGTCAGTACACGTATGGCGTATGCGACACCAAACAATAATTTTTCTTTCAATTTAATTATATTTACTTCTAACTTTATTCATCATAAAAGTTCACAAGCAGGGGTGTGATGGAAACCGAAAACGTAATCCGCAAAAATTTGGAAGTGGTTTTTATACACTATTAATCTAATTTTAACAATTTTTGTTAAAAAATTCTGTTTAATAGAGAAATACATATTTGTATAATATTTGTCATAAAATTATCTTATTACAGAAATCTTTTTAAAAACCGACCTTTAAAATTCTTGCGTTTTACGTTTTCGATTTCCAGCACAACCCTGAAAAATTTAAATTTTCTTCAAAAAAATTCTATCAGGTATATCCTAAGAAAACTTCATGCAAACCTTCTTTGTCGTTTTTCTCCACTCCGACTTGTTGAAACTTGCGCCAAACCAATAATGAGCTGACAATATTATGAAATAATTAAGTAATATTTTTACTAAGCTAATACATTTATTTATTTTGGGTTAAAAAAAAACTACACAAATGGATTGACAAACAAACTAAAATATAACGTTTGTTCAAAATTTTTGCGTTGTTAATTGGGGTATTTGCTTGTTTGCGCATCCGTTAAAAGCATTTTTTTGCATAATCAAAAAAATTTCGATTTTCATACATATCTCTCTTTGCGCTGTCTAGTGATAAATTTAACTAACCACTTCAGAAAAAATGTTACAGAGCGAAGAAGAAGCCGAAAACAAATGTGTGTTTGTCAGAAATCTTTTAAATCAGGGATTTCCAAAATTTTTTTGGTTGTGTGTTAGTGAGTACCAGAGAGTAAGCAAATTGAGAGAATGCATTTATTTACAGCCGAAATAAAATTTTAGTAATATATTTTATAAGTTGTATAACACAAAGGTACAAAATTAAAAATTTTTTGTGTTGATAAAAAATTTATAGCAATTCTTTACCAATTCAATGCCGCAGATTTTAAAACTACACTTTTTTTATTCGGAAGCTTTTTGACTCTAAATCAGTTTCAAATATCTTATCAAACAATTGTAAAAAATTAAAGATTTTTATGTTTTAAAAATTCATAAAAAATAAATATTGCACGCAAATCATAGCTGATAGAAAAAAAATGCAGTTTTAAAATCAGCGACATTGAATTGGTAAAGAACTGCTACAAATGTTCTAGCAACACAAAAATTTTTAATTTTTTTCCCTTGTGTTCTACAAGTTATAAAATAAAATCTTCTAAATTTATACTTTTATGGCAGTTTTGTAATAGTAGAATGCTTTTCAAATGGGATGAACTTAATTTATTACGTTGCTTGGAACAAATAAATTTTAAATCCGAAAAAATTTGTTCGCATAGGTAAGTAGTGCCGAATAAAGAGAGGCACGTCAATGAATTTTTTTTTAGTTCAGGATAGAAATGGTATTCACGGTGTTGGGTTGCTCATACTTCAAACATCTGTGCATACATTTTTATTCTAGCTAATGGTATATCATAACTTTTTAGAAAATACCAAATGTGCACATGAGTTTGCCTGCAAAAATGTATAAAGTCATTATAACAGGTCAAAGTTACGTTTAATAATTACCATAAATTAGTAAGATTAAAGGCAGAATTAGTCTTTACTTTCTGTTTCTGTTCCGTGCCGTTCTGTTTCAAAATTGTAAAAGTTTCTTTTTCTGTAGCAACTGTAGCCATTTATGACAAATTTATTAGTTTTGCACCATCCATTGTTTTATTTCAATAACTTTTATGCACATAAATTTGAAGAAATAAAATTTAATTAACGAATTTTTTATTATTTATTTTGCGGTAACTTACAATTACTTTACAAGTTCTTGATTTTATCAAACTGAACCGCAACAGAACAGAACAACTAATCAATTACACAGGTTTTTTAATAACAAAAACAAATCAGCTGGTTCGTAACAGACCAGAAAGTAAAGACTTACTGAGCCTTAACTCTTTGGGCTCGGTCAAATAATTGTAGCATAAAAAAGTAAGCAATAAAAATAGTGCGAAACAATAAAGTTTCATTAATACATCAATAAAACACATCTCCTTACCCAAACATTTTACCTACTGTCACATTTGCTTTTATGTGTACAGGTTATTTACACATAAATTGTAGCAAAACAAGACTTTTTTACTTGTTTTTTAAATATTTCTACTTACTTAAGAAAAGGGTTTTCAAAGAAAGAAAAAACCCAACGACGCAATTGGTACAGAAACCAAAATACTTTTACAAGCAAAATACCAACAAATTCTTTTGGCTATTTTTTTTCTTAATAATTTCTGCATTTAGGTACGTCTTTTTAAAGAAAGCAAAAGGGACCCTTTTACAGGTAGCAAAGAATTTTTTTTTCACAAACAAAACACATATCGTTAGCTTAAACGTTGCAGTAAATGTTATTGTTAAAAAATTTACTAAATAAAATTTACGCTAGCTTTGCTGTTAAATATTTTCAACAATTTAAATTATGTTAAAATTAAATAGAAATGTTATATTACTCTGCATTTAAGTCTTAAAATTTAGACTCTAAATATTGCACGCAAGGCATTGGATGTTACCAAAAGCATTTTTGACCGCACAATATTTTTGAGTGTAAGCTGAAACAAAATAATATAGCATCCGCTAAACATGTGCACTTGTCGAAGCAGGGATGTTAGATGTGACGATTTTACGTCATTTTGACGATTTTTTTCGATGAATTTACCAAAATGACGATTGACGATTTTTGATGTAGAGTCACTTATGTTTTGACGATTTAATCCCGTCAATAAATTTACTTTAAACTTTTATCTGGCATCAATTTTATAACACTTTAATCTGGCAAGCAGGTTTGTTAGATGTGACGATTTTTCGTAATTTTAACGATTTTGAGAAAATACAATAATATGACGATTGACGATTTTTTGACTAAAAGTAACAGTGTTATGACGATTTTCTGGCATCGATAAAACACAAGAAATATTTACAATTATATTGAAAACAGTCCAAAACTTAAAAATCAATTTTTCGAAATACAAAAATGTTTGGAAATTAAACAAAAAAAAACCTCCCTCATCACAAACCAGGTGGATTTCATTAGAAGCATTAGTTATTTAAATTCTACAATTAAAGAAATGCCATCGGTACTGCAAAAAATATTCACTAGAGCCCCGATTTGCGTCAGTCCTATCTGGTCCGCTTTTAAAAAATTGGTTAAATCCGCTTTGCGGTTTTATGATTTCGATTTGCGTCGCCACATACGAATGCATTTTTCGATGAAGTCATAATCACATGTGAAAAATTTTTCTATTTGTGTGTAAAAAGGCAAATCCCATTTAATTCTGTTAGGTAAGTTATTCTTAGTAAAATTGCGTGTTAGGAAGTAAGAAGTTACTTTTTAATAAGGCAAATGAGTGCAATGAGAAAAAAATGTATTAGTTTATAACTAATATTGGACGTAATAAAACGTTTCAAGTCGGTTGATATAGACAGAATCCTTGTTTTTTAGCACCTTTAACAATAAAAACAATTTGCAATAGAGCGCTATCTCAAGTTAATCATTTAAAAATAGCTCGAGTTAAAAGCAAATGAGATTTTATTTATTATTTAATATTTTTCTGAATATGGATAAATCAAATAAAAAATATTTTTGCTATGCATTTATGCAAATATATTTGTTCTTATGTTTTCTTTTTAAATGATAAATATATTCAGCTCATTTGCTGAAATAAATAGAATAAAACTTAACCATATCACTTTCTTCTTAATAAATAGAATTTCTTTTCGAACCAATCCATGCAATAAATTGTCTTTAATTTGTAAAATTTATATATTTGACGTTTTGTTGACGATTTAGTTCAATTTTCTTGACGATTTTGACGAATTTTGTTAAAACTTTTGACGATTTTTGAGGCAAAAAGTCTAACAACCCTGTGTCGAAGTCACACCGACGACTGAATTGAAGAGCATAAAAATACGTGTTTGTAGTGGTTTGCACAATTGTGCAAAGAAATGGAAACCCCTGTTTTAAATGCAGGGTACATATTTATATGCAGGTGCGTACATTTCCTATGCACATTTATAAAATGATTTTAATGTTGTTGTTCTGATTCTACTGACGTTTTGTTTAAATCTCAGTTGCTGCCATTTTGTGTATTTGTCTTTCATATTTTTTCTCAAAAAAAATGCGAGTTATTTTAAACAATTTTTTATCTTACACAATTAACATGATTAATTTGTTTATAGAAAAAACCAAGATATTAAATTTTAAATCAGCAACATACTTACATACATACATACATACATACATACATTTTCTTAATTTAGTAAGGAATCTGGGTAAAAGTTTTGTTAGTGACAGAATTTAGACGCCAGTTTGTTTAAACAGCTTAATGCATTAGTTAAAGATATTTATGAGTTTTCGCTTTATTAATCAACATTCATTAGTCAGAAAAAATGTAGCAAAAATAAAGATGCCAGAAGATTTTTTTTAATTCCTACTTCCATACGTGTTGATAAAAATAATCTATGTAAGTACATATATATATCTATACGTATGTTAACAGCGGCGCGCATAAAGTACTTTTAACGCAGAGCAAAGCGAAAAGTTAGGCAATTCTCATCTTTTTGCGAGCTTTGACAATCTGCTAGTATATTTTTTTAACAAACAATACGTGAGTGTTATCAAAGTTTTTATTGTGCCATACACCTTTTGCTTTACGATTTTCAGTCTAAGTTAGAAACGTCACGCAAAGCGAAGAAATTCCTAAATTCGTCCTTGTGCCGCGACGAAGGCTGTATACGCAGAGAAGCTTTAGTTGGAGAAGCCGGCGTTTGTTATACCATAGAGGAGAAAATCAAATAAGTCCCTTAAAATAAAGGTATTATGTATTTCATTTATTTTTGGGGGCGTTATTTTTTTCGTTGGGGATTTATTTAATTTTTAAATTTGGGGATTTTTTATACGAAATAAGATTGCAAAAATTGGGGACTTATTTCACATAGTTTTTTGAGAGCCGAATTCCAACCTCATTATACATTTTGGTTTTGGCGGTTCCATGATTACTCATTGTTCAGAAAAATATACCAATTTTAAATTAGCATGGCGCAATGTTGATTAAAAATCATTGTAAATTTCTGCAAAAGTATGGACTTTATTTAAAACTAGCATTTATCCCGCTACTGCGAGTGTCTCTCTTTCTTTCATGGAAATGTTTATATGCCAAAGTTTATGTTTCTAGGTACCTATTAATAAACGTTCCAACATTTTTCTGCACATGCATAATTTTATGTTTCTAAGCCCAATACTAACGGAAACTCAAAAAGTACCAGTTTAGGATCAAAAAAGTACCAAAAAGTTCCCTCATAGAGCTTATATGTATACTCAGGACATTGCATGTTAAATTTGATGTTTCTGGTTCCAATATTAGCAAAAGTTAAAAAAGTATAAGTTCTGGAACAAAAAAGCTAAGGAAAGAAATTTAATTTTCCGTATTTTCACTTTTTGGTACTTTTTTAATCCCCACTGAAATATCAAAAATGTTAATATTGTAGTGGGAGTCCATAATTTAATACGTATACTATATTAATAAATGGAGAAAAATATTTTGTAAAAAAGTACCAAAAATAGTTACGATTTTTACCCCTTAAACGCTCGAAGTTCGAAAAAGTACCAAATTTATATTTGAATTTTTTAGATAAGTTTCGAAAGTGATATAATAGCCTTATTTCTTATTCTATATTAATTGGTTTGAAAGATAGATAGGGTAACAAAAAAGTACCAAAATACAGGGTTTATTCGTTTACTCCCTAAAATGGTGAATTTAAATACCTATCCGCTTATTTTTCTAAGCAAAATGGATAAGAAAAATAATTTTTAATTGTATCTCTATTAGTTTTGAAGATATAATGTTACCGAATTTATCCGTTTTAACCCTTTTTCACCCTCTGAACATTCGAATATCCAAAATTTCCGCCATAGTTAATCGATTTGGGGAAAGACCAGCCTTCGGTCCAAATTTCAAGTTTTTAGCTCCATGCGTTTAGGCTGTACGATGAAGAATCATTCAGTCAGTCACACAGTAATGTTACAATTTTATATATAAGATTATCTATCTTGGTTTCATGTTTACTTAAATGAAAAATGTGAAAATAAAATTTTTTAATATTCAAACCATAAAAACCAGTTTTACTTGTTTTGTATAGCAAAAACAACAACAAAAAAGAAAAACATAATTTGTTCTATTTTCATGTTTAAAATAACTTTAAAAGAGATGAAACAATTCCCGTATTTTTTGGTTAAAATTATTTAATTAAATAGTACATCATATTTTCAAAGTTGAATGATGAGGAAACCCTTTTCGGGCCATCCTGATAACCAGGGAAACCATAAATATTTAATTGCATATTTTTCCTTTTTAAAGCTTTTTATGAATTTTGGCATCGATTTGTTAGTGAATATTTTACCTTTTGCAGTATTTTTTGCATAATTTAGTTAAAAGAGCTTTTTTGCAGCATTTTTTTTAATTTATAGCGCATATTTTGCCTTTTTAAGGCATATTTTGATACATGTTAGATTTTTTATGGCGCCTACAAGAGCTTTCGCAATAAATAAAAATTTTTTTTTTACGAAATTCTGTTTTAAATATCTATCCAAACGTGTTGCTTCCATTTCTCCAACACTTTTTAAAGCGATCTAAAGATACCCATCCGTCCGTCTGGCTTGTTATCTGTCTAGGTTTACCATGTGAACAAAGTACAAATTGCAATCTTGTTGATAAATACGTTTAAACTGTACTTAGGACGAAGTCTTTGTAAATGGTAAGAATCGGTCTATAATTTCACATATTCCCTATAAAAACTACTTTGCAAATAAGAGTATTTGTGACCATTAACCATCTTCTTATGTTGGTATTTAGATTGAATTTGCCCCAAAAATCTCAAAAATTCATCTGTAAATACTATGGTGTTTGGGCTTTGCCGATTATAATTTAAGGATTGTTTAACAGTTTCAGAGCATATTTACAAGTTTTTACTGCATATTTATTGCGCATAAATCGCGTTTTTAGAGCATATTTCTGGTTTCCCTGCTGATAACAAAGTGGAATACAAAAAAAAGGGAAACATGTGTAACAGGTAAATAAATTATTATATTCTCTCTTTCTCTGGCTTCGCGGTTAGTGTTTTGAATTATTCTTAAATAAATGGCATACGTTGTCTCTAAAGATTCTTCTCAATTTCAATTCACACTTAAGCCAACTTGATTCTACATGAAAATTCACGTTGTTTGAAATTTAAATAACTTCCATTCAACGTGATTCGGATTGTTATTTCAATATAAATGACATTTTGGTCTAACTTTACTGCAATGTTAAATTAACATGAATTATAGTTATTTTAAAAGAAACAATTGTTGTTCGCAAGTTATTGTAAAATCATGTTAAATTAACATGAAGGAACTATGAAGCAAAATCACTACCGAAAACTGTAGAATCAACCTTGTTTTCGACGATTTAACATTGATTTTTTCTGTGTGTATACTCTAGAAAATTCGGTATTGCAGAAATATGTTCTGTATTTCCACAAAAAGGCACGCATTTAAAACATTGAGAAAAAAACATTTTTGTCATCTTTTTTGGTAAAGGCAAATCCCCATATTCATAAAACATTTCAGGTCTCTGAAACGAATTTTCTATAAACATTTTTTCAATAAACCTTTTATAAATCAAATTTTTTTTATGAATATGGGGGCTTATTTAAAAGCTCCTCATTTTAAAAAATTCTATACTATTGTTTAATGTGCTACATAAAGAAAACAGAATTAAAAAAGATTTGTTTACATTATGATCAGAAAACCGGAAATGGTACTTCTTATATTAAAAGCAAATAAAATATTTTGTAAAAATATGGAGGAATCTATAAAAAATTGCAACGTTTTGCATTTTTCTGAACTTACGTTATGCATATCTTAAAATTATTTTTTACAACTGCAGGTTGTAGTTTCCTTTTTTTTTTTTTTTTTTTTTTTGAAAAATCTTTTTTAAACTTAAGGTCAAACTAAAGTCTTCTTTATAAAGCCCATTTAAATATTAACGCTTTGCCATTTGTTTTTTATTACAAATATAAAACTTCATAAATATTTTTTATTTCTGTAGAATTTATTGACGTAAAAGTTCAGAGAACACTTCTCCAAAGAAAGACATAAAACCCAAAACGAAATAAGAAAAAAAACATGGGGAATTCCAATTTCACATTCAAATGTGGATTTTATGAATATTTAAATTGTATTTTAAATATTGGTATTTTCAAATATTTTTTGTTTTTTTTTACTTTTTTTTAGTAATTTTTTTATTATTAAATGAATTTTTAATGATGTTTTGTATTTTTTATTTTTTTATGTTTATAATTTAAAAACAAACTGGGATATTTTTGTTTAAGATTAACAATTTAACAACAGCTAAATGAGAAAAAAATTTAGTAACCAGAGTCCAGTGTGTGTATTCAATATTTTAAAAAGAGGAATTTTTGTGAATTTACGGAACTTTTGAAAATGCCGCTCAACTTATTAAAATTGATTCTATATTTTAATTTTTATTGAAAATGCTTTTTTTTATAAATTTTGTCAAAATCTTTAAAACACCAAAACCAGTTAATATTGAATTATAAGTTTATTTTTTTTCTAAGTGGTGCGTCGTTCATTGGCGTCGAACGAACCATACTTTCTTCGAAGGAATAAGTAATATTATAATAAAATATTTAAATTTGTATAGATTTAAGAACGAAATGCGTAATTAACTGTTTGTTTTTCTATTAAGATTTTAAGTAGCGTGAATAATTAGATTTAAAATTTTAAAAACTAATTAAACTTTTGTGGAATTTCATGCATGTTTTTCTTAGACGTTTAAAAACTAATGGAAAATTCTTTTCTAAGAAAAATATGTTACAGTATTTACATGCAACACTTTCTAATGTAACTCAAAGTGTAGCATGTTGTGCAACTTCAATAGAACAAAACTAGCTTATATTATTTACAACTATTATCGTAGGATGTGTAAACACAACGGGGACGAACGTTGGGATTCGTTGCGTAAATTCGGCAAATGAGACACAATAAGTGCGTTTTTTTATTTATAAAAATAAATAACTTGTCGCTAGATAATATAAACATTTACTATTCTTAACTTTTTTAATTATTTTACTGCATCCATTTTCATCTTTTTTAAAAAGCAATAAATTTTATTAAAATTTCTTTGTAATTTATTTGTTTGTTTACATTTTTCAAATCAACAATCAAAATTTCAACAAAAAAAAAACAATTACTCGGGATTTCTAGTATACGAATCCACTCCGAAAGTGGATTACTTTAGCATTTTTGGTGTTTTACATTTCAATGTAGCGATCTCGAATTAGTTGTTGGATTTGTTTCAAATTTTGCAATTTTTCGCGAATTTCAGCCATGTTCGTAATGAAACCGATTTGAACGATCAAGTAAAAGTGAGGGTAAAATATGCAATATGTTTTGCATGTTTTTCATTAACATATTCACAAAAGAACTTTAACATTTTCCCCACTGTTCTATTTCTTGTACAAACGAACACAAAAATGTAGAACATGTAACATGTATGCAATATATTTCTCAGAAAAGAAAACGTCGTAAGTGATTACACTTTTTGCTGAGAGATGGCATCGATTTGTTTGTGCATATTTTATGGTTAATGCATTTTTGTCATATAATGTTTAAAAATACATATTACATATGTTAATTTTTACTGCAAAAAGCATATTTTTAGATTTTATTTAAATTAGCACATTTAAACGAAACCTTGTAAATTTATTTTTTGAATCCCGAGAAAAACTTTGATAAATTATTTTTGTTTTTAACAAAAGCCAAGAGGTTGTATTACTCAAACAAAAATGATTATAAAAGTACTATTGGGGACAAAATTACTTTGTAACAATTTAAAAATATAATTTTGTTACTATAAGCAGCATTTTCGATGTGTAAGACAGCGTTCGATGTTTATCAGCTGTATTATTTTAATTGATTTTGCAAGATGTTTCTATGTTTGATGAAAATTTTATTGTTTATGTGTCGAGCACACAATCTTTAATTAGTTCAAGAATAGAGAAAATAATGCCTAAAATTTTTCGAGAATAGGTTGAATTTATGTAGTACTTAATTATTAAGAAAAATTCTTAACAGAAACCATTTTTTTATCCAACTGTTCGCCATGAAGTCTCCAACCAGTGTTGCCAGAACTTTGAGAGGTAAAATCAGCCAAAAACTATAATTTTTCATTTAAAAATCTTTTATGTGAAGCAAGAAACGAAATCACTTCCACTTTCGATTGGGATTGATTTTTGTGACAGGCCCGATAATTTTTCTGTTGCAATCGTCGGCTTAAGATGCACCCCTGCTAACTCCCTTTCAGCACATCTTACAGGAGAGACCAAAATCTTTTTATACCTATTTTATAGTTGCAGCTTGAGAGGAAAACCAAAAATATTGTTAGTTTTAAACACTTCAAGTCTCAAATTGAAGAAAACTACATAGGTACTTGGCGAAGAGGCGTATCTTTCTCTACCACGCGGCATCAAAATCTCAATTTACTTAAAAAGTGGATTTAGCAGGTTTGCTTAATAAGCCGACGATGCATAAATTTGAATAAACTTTTTAGCATTTGAGTAATGATTTTGTTTTAAAAAATTTTCTTTAAACAAATTTCAAATAATACAAACGAAAATGACCTTGAAATGATCATTCGAATCCCGAAAACCCCGAGAAATTTTGCAAATATGAAATACCTACCTACCTATAAGTAAGTAATTATAATTAATTTTTTTAAATAATAAAGATTGATTTATTATCTTCATATTTGTTTGTATATGTAACCGGTAACATCATTCGGTCATCTCAACACAAATAATTCATTTAATCAAATCATTCAGTCGCCGTAATTCATTTTAAATGATTCTAAACATGTCTACGCCAACAACATCATCTCTACTGTCGATCGCACATTTCACTTCTATCTACATACATACATACATATTTATGTACCTATGTCTAGTGGGCCGACAACAACAAAACAAATTGCATGAAACATTATTGACAAAACAACGACAACAACAACATGCAAATGGAAACATTAATAGAAAAAGTCTAGAAAACTTGACTTTGAACTGTGAGTGAACATAAATAAACAAAAATTTTTTTTAATGTAGGTACAATTTGTTTTGTAGACATTGTGTGTTTTTGTTTTATTGTTGCAATTTCTATGTACCTACAACAAGTATGACTAGTTTTGAGTTGAAAAAAATTTCTGTCGATAAAACTTAAACAAAAAAATAAATAAAATAGTAGTATATCTGACAAATTCATTTTTCTAAAAAGTGTAACTTTCGCTCTACCAAATCTCTCTTTAAGCCTCTCTTTGTTTTTATCACTCTGACAAACTCAATTAAATCGCAGATTAAACTAGTCGTACATTTAGTTGTTGAGGGTGAGGTTAAAGTGACAGCGGCAGGCGATAACGATCGACGATATTATTTAAAACGGAGTTTATCTTAATGTTTTGGGAGCACAAATAGGTTTGTATCTATCAATTGATCTAATTTTTAACATAAACAACTTTTGTAAAAGAACGGTACCCAACTAAAATTTAATTAATAATTGTTTTTTTTTCATTCGATTCAGAAAAACTCTATCCCCCGGATTCACAAACGATTGTTAAATTTATCAAACGTTTATTAAGGATAATTTTCATAGTAAATTTGTTCTTTAAACCTTTATTAAATTTAAAATTTTTTTTAATGAATACAGGCATATGCCCTTACATATCGCACTTAATCAACAAGAGGGTATTAATTCAAAATTTAAACATTTTTAGTAGAAGCAAAACAATTTTTTGTCAGCGGGTAGATATAAATATTAATGGTGTTTTCTTTTCTACAAAAAATGTGCCTTTTTTTTAAAAAATGCAATTTGGTGCCTGTTTCATAAAAATTTTGCTCCCGAAGAGCATGAGTTTTTTAGAATAAGACAAGCCACCCTTTTCAGGACCAACATTTTTAAGAAAAAGACACCAAATTGATTTTTTTTTTAAAAAAAGGCACATTTTTTTGTAGAAAAGAAAACATCATAAGTGTCAATTTCTTCCAAAACGGGAAAAAATAAAAATTTTGAACTAATACCCTCTTGTTGATCAAGTGCGTTATGCATATTGACAATAAAAAGGCATCGGCCCAACGTAAAATGTTTTCTTTTTAAATCAGTTATTTTACATTGTGCTTTTAAAAGGGTAAAATAAAACACACAAATGGCTTGACAAACATGCTTAAATTTTACGTTTGTACAAATGTTTTGTGCACACACATTTGAAGCATATTTGTAGAAATGTTACATATTTGTAAAACTTTTTGTGGTATCTAGTGCCAAATGTAATAATTTCATTGAAAACTTTGCAGGGTGAAGAAGTAGACCAAACCGCGTTAAAATCCTCTTCAGCCACAAATTATAAGCAGCAGCAACAGCTCGTTGCATAAACCACTCTTTAATACATATGCATTTCCTTTCTTTTCTATTAATACTACGTTTTAAACAAATAGCGCGCAAAATTGCCGCAGCACTATCGTCGTTTGCATTCATTGAAAATAAAACAAACTATTTATGTTTGTACTAGATATTTGTGTGTCAAGCGATTTGTGTGGTTTATTTTGCCCTTTAGAGTCCAAAAGGCACGGAAATTGTTTTAAAGGACAGTTACATTAATTACGTCTTTGGCTCACCACTCCATAACCATTACATAGCAATTTCATAACATTCCAATTATAAATTTTACTTTTAACCAATTAATTTGGAACATACTTTTTGGAAAAAGAGATGCAACTTGCAAAACTTTTTAGTACAGAACGCGTACTTACTTACCAACTTAAGTCGTTAATATTTTAGCAGCAGAAGTTGAAATACCGAAACTTCCTCCCAAGAAATTGTTTTTAAAAGAAAGATTAACGAATAGATTAACCTAAATATTCTGATTACTTCCATTTTTATCGTCGCAGCTTTCCGTTAAATTTTAAGTTGTATTTAAGCAACCAAAAGACGAAGCTTTATTTCTTTTTAAATACATATTTATTATTTTCTATAAAAAACAAACTTAAAATAACTTACATAAATAATATTTGAGAACTTATAATGGTAACAATACATAATAAATCATCGTAATAATTCATCAACGTTTTCCCCTGTGAATTGCATTAATGAAAATTTTACACTTACTCTCCCGACGTTACATATATTTTATGTTATGATAAAAAATTTATCAGGCATGGACATTTTGTAATGTAGCCATTTAAGATGCTGTCGAAAACGATTTTATGAGTGTGAAAATTTAGATATCATTAGTTTTTAATGACTGTCCTGTAGAGCTAAAAAAAGATCCTTAAAAAGTTCTACCTGGTTCTTTGGATCCGATCAATTAAATAGAAATATTATAGAATTAAGTTTTTAATACTTCACATTGGGACCATGAAATTTCGAGTCTACTCGCATCAGTCTACTCGCAATAATAATAATATAATGTTAAATTTATCTTAATAAAAAAAACAAAACTCGCCTGTCGCTCGTATTGTGCTAAGACTTAAGTATATTTTTATTAACAATAACGACAATAAGAGCACAAACAACTGAGAGTGCGGGATTGTGAAATGAGCCATCTTCACCGTGCAGTGTAGTGGCGGGTTGAAAATATCGGCTTAAAAAACAGGCCTGTTATTAAAACTCGACACGAAAAAACAAGTGTGTTTAGTTTTTTGTTGTGGGGAAAGAAGAGGATTTAAAATTTTGTGTGTGCGAGCGTTAGTCGCCTTGTCGAGACTATAAATAAAAGTTTTAAATAACGCGAAGATTCATAATGAATTGAGTCTTCTTCATAAAAACTTGAAAAAACATTAAAGCGAAAATTACTTAACTAAACGAATATTTCAACAAATATTTTAAAGTTGTGCTTAACGGAATATATAATTTAATAAAAGGTTTTGATAAGTTAGTAAATTAATTAAAAGAAAAAACAAATAATTCAAAAAAAAAAAAAAATTGCTAGTAAAGTGAAAAACGAGCGTGATTTTTAACAACAGTGATTAATAGTAAAACAATTTTTTTTTTATTTTATTAAACAAAAATTAGCCAAGTGAAGAATTTTATTAAAACATAAAAAATCACGCTTTTTTAATTTGTTAAATGATTATAAAATTTCATTTAAGTAACGGAACTAGTTTAAATGCAAGATTAAACAAATTAAATTTAATAAATTTTATAAAATATCTTAGAAAAGATAAAAGTAATTAAAATTTTATTATTTTTACTTTGAACCGTCGCAACATTGTTAATTGATCTTTCTGCATAAAAAAGAAAGTTAATTGTTTTTTATTTAACAAAAACCCAAAAGCATCTTAAAGATAACAAAAAAAAAATTTAATTGAAAAATAAAAAAACTTCAGCACTATGGCTCGCATTGTACAATTTAATGTAGCGAAAGTTTTATTAGCATGTTTTATATTTCTGACAATTCACACCAACTTGCCGTCTACTCACGCCTCTTCCATACCAATTTGGGAATTTTTAACAAGTAATGAAAAGGTGAGTACTGATAAATTGTTTTTACTGTTTTTGTAAACTTTTTTTTTTTATTTAACAAAATTTCTGCGTTGCCTCTTTTTATTGTTTATTTTTTTTTAAGAAATTGATAAATTGTTTTTAACACTTTTTGTTTGTAAGCATCTTGAAAATATTTTATTTTTTTTAAAACTTGTTTTTACATAAACAAAAATCCAGTTTACATTTTGATAGCCCCCTCAAAGCGCCTTCAGTTAACGCAATAACAACTTGTTAAAAAGTTTGTTTTCATAACTTTTTCCAATTTTTAAATTCAACGCAATTTTTTTTGTTTTTTTTTTCAAAAAAAGTTGTATTTATTGCTTAAATAATTAAAAAATAAAATCCCTTTTTTGCATATGGGGTATTCCATTAACTTTTTTTTTAATTTTAAATTAATGTAAATTTTTGAAAATAAATGAGTTGTTTTTTGTATATGGGGTATTGCATATTTTAGAACTTTTTTAAAGTCTGTTTTCCATAATAATAAAGCTTAAAACAAAATTTTGAAACAGGGCCTTATAAAATCCAATAGTCTTTCCTTTCAGAAAGTCTGAGTTTATGGGTGAAAGAGGAGAGAAGAAACCCAGCAGGAAGATATAATCAATATAAATCGAGAATGTTATACATATCTTGTTTAATATTTGATTGCAGAACTCATTACTCTCAACACAGAACAGAACATGACCTAGGATTGTAATAAATTATTTAAATGTATACTGCGAATGAATTAATTAATTCATAATTTTTATTTAGAACATATGTAAAAGAAAAAATTCGAATAATTGTCACGAAGAGAAGTAAAAACACGAATTATTGTTACGAACTTAATATAATCCTTGTTCTGCAAATGTGGGAATATACGTGGTAATCAATGTATAATTTTTGTGTCAACAAAATTATCTTCTCGATTCCAATGATGCATTATTATTCTTTCGAAAGTAATACCTTATTTTTTTTTTAATATTTTTGTAATCAATTACTTATGTTCCCGCTGGGCAAGCATGTTCTCTTTCCCTCTCAGCAATTAACTCAGACTTTCTTAAAGAAAACTTCCATATTGCGAATCCAGACTTACTACATTCCTTAACAGTTTGCGAAAGTAAAAAAACATAATTTTTTGAAAAGTTTCCTTAACAAGTGCTGGTAGAAGCTATTATTAGATTTAAGTTAATACGTTTAGAAAATTGTTGGTAAATGCTTTGCTTGAGTAAATTTTTGACAGACTTTTGGGAGGAAATACGGAAAATCATATTTTTGAGAATTTTCAAAAGTTTTTTTTAGTAATTAAATAATTTTATTTAACACTAGCATTTAACCCGCTGCTTCGTTAGCATCTCCTTTTCCTACGTGCCAAGTTTATTAAAAAAATACCAGTTGTAGAACCACAAAGCTAAATAAAAATATAAAATTTCCCGTTTTCCTTTTTTGGGTACTATTTTTTCCCCCCATTAAAGTATCTAAAATTTCACTATTTAAGTGACAGCCTATGATTTAGTACGAATATGTCAATAGAATGGATAAAAATGTTTTGTAAAAGAGGCCCAAAAATATTTACGATTTTCACACCTTAAATGTTCGAATTTCGAAAAAGTACCAAATTCGTATTCGTATTTTTTGGTAAGTTTCGAATGTGGTAATAACATTGTTTCTATGTTTATTGGTTCAAAAGATAGATGGTGTGTCAAAAAAGTACCAAAATTCAGGGTTTACCCGGTAACTTTATAATAGGGCCGAATTTTAAAAAAAGTACCAGAAAAGTCCGCATATTTTTCTAAAGAACGATAAGTATTACATTTTTTTTGTATAAACATTCGAATTTCCAAAAAACGATTTGGGGAGTGACCAATCTCTGATCCAAATTTCAAGTTTTTAGCTTCAGTCGTTTAGACTGTGCGATGATGAATCAGTCAGTAACGTTACAATTTTATATATATATACATTTTTTTAATTTTTCGAATTTATTCTATGAGCTTAATTTCTGTTATACAAGGTGGTTGTTTTTTAATCCAAATTTCAAGTTTTCCAAATCCAAATTTCAAGTTTTTAGCTTCAGTCGTTTAGACTGTGCGATGATGAATCAGTCAGTAACGTTACAATTTTATATATATATACATTTTTTTAATTTTTCGAATTTATTCTATGAGCTTAATTTCTGTTATACAAGGTGGTTGTTTTTTAAAAACGTTTACTTCCCCGATTCTAAATAATTTTATTCTAAAAACTCAATGAAATTATTTGAAAATTTCTGTGAATATTTGCTAATTTTTTTATGTTTTATTTAAAGTTTATTTTAAAAGTCTAAAATTGAAAATATTTTTTTTTTATTTAAACTCCCAATTTAGGAATTTGAATTCTATAAAATGACGTTAAAGTTGTTTTTAAATTTCAATAACCTTGACATTCATTTATTATTTGAAGTATTTGTGTAATTGATTTCAATATAAAATTAAAACTATGTTAAACACATAACTAAATTAAAAAATAGGTAAAATTAAATAAAAATTTATTTTTAAGCAACAACAAAATTTTAGAAAACAAATTTAACTCAAAATGCCTAGGAGCTAAAAAATTTAAAAAAGTTTTTTTAATATCGTAAAAAATATTTTAATTTTAATCAAAATTGGCGCCAGTGGCTTTTTAAGTAAGAAGAATTTTTAGAGAAAATTTGAATATTCATTTTTCTAGTTCTAAAAATCTAAATATTTAAAATATGTTAATTTTTTAACAAATTCAAGCTAAAAGAACAGCAACATAATATTTCTTTCAAAAGAATAAAAAAACTTTATCACATAAACTTTAACTGTAACTATAACTTTTATTTAATAGCTATGGTTTTTTCAACATTCTTCAATATTTTTTTTTTAGTTTTTCAAAAGCCTTGATTTGTTTTATCTTAGATTTTAAGGTTAATTCACAAAAAGTTGTGGGGATGTTATATTTTAATAAATATTTTGTTAAAATGAAGGTGAATTTTTTAATAAGATTTTGTTTTGTTGTACTTTTTTTTGCATAACTTTTTTTACTGTCATAATATATTTTAATATGTATGTAGTTTTAATTTTATTACTTCTAGGATTTCATTAAAAAAATAGCACATGCCGAAAATGGATTTTTTTTTCATTAAACGCCAAAAATCAACTGTAAAAACTTGTTAGACAATTATTTTTTCTTAAATAAACAACATTACCGGCTTATCAAATATTAACTGATTTGAATTTTAATTGTTTGAGCAGATTAAACAAAAAATAACGCTTCTCGTCATCATCATACGATTGTTCAGCATTGTGTTGCAAATTTGTTATTTTTTTTTTCAATTGATTTAAAGAGAATTGTTTTAAAAAGCATAATAATAATAATAATATTGTTATTTAAAAAATTTAATAAAGGTCAATAATATCTACCTGCTATTTGTCTCCAGTTTATTAACAATTAACCCTTAATCCGCTATGATGCACTAACGACCCAACCATTTGTATTTGTTAAATTTTTTTTTTTTGTATTTTGACATGACAACAAATGTTAACTGCAGCTTCTGCAAAGTGATATTTTATTTCCAACGGAACATTTTGACACATATTTTAAAAGTTTTATATTTCCTTTTTTTTAATTTGTTTGCAGTAGACTTATTTAATTTAATTTAAAAAAATATGTATCATAAAACAGCTGTTTAACCAAAGTAAAGAAACTTGTAAAGTGTATTTAGTTTTAGTTAAAATAAATAAAAATCCTGTAACTTTTTTTTTAGATCTACCCCAAATTTCACCAAGTTCAGTTAAAACAAACTATTTAGCTCATAGAATAAATTCGAAAAATAAAAAATGTTGAATAAAAGAAAATATGTTTAATAAAATAATTATAAAAAATAAGACATCGAGCTTAAAAAAATTAATATACATTGAAATAATGAAGGTCGAATAGAAACAATGTGTATAAAATAGTTTTTGCAAGATGGCGTCACATTTTACACTGCACCTTCTTCCTTTATATCTTACCAATTTTGAGTCAATATAAATAACATAAGCTGAGCAATTAGAAATATTGCCCTGTTATTCTGGTGACGTTATTGCCAAATTGCAGAGATATCTTAGGTGTAGACCTTCGATATCTTTCTAAAGACTATAAAATTTCCGATAACTATTTCATAGAAAAAAAATTCAAGGTGTTTTCGAAAAATTATTAAAAAGTTTTCTATAAAATCAAAAACATCTTGTCATAAATTTTTCTTAGAATTAAAATAAATCGAACATTATTTTTTAATTTTTTATATACATACATACATACATATGTAATTGAAAACTTATTTGTGCGTCTAATAACTGGACCGAGTTACAGTTTTACACTTTTCAACATTGAATATATGCAATCGTACATACATATATACATACCACTCGAAGTAAGTGGGTGGCGTACCCTATAAGGCTCACACGCTACTCCTGGTGGAGTACTTTTTAAAACTCAGGTTGATTACTGGTAGAAACCAAAATACTCTTGAATGTATTCTCAAAGTTCTCTTCTCCATATACGTTGGTTTAGGTCGACCGATAACTTTTGAATGAGGCTCTAAATTTGTGTGATTTGCTGGCAATATAACTGTAAGCAGTAACTGTAAGAGTTAAAAAATGTGAGTTTTGTTAAAAATTTGTTTATTAAAAAAATTGACATTTCTTCTTTGGAATATGTATAATAAATAGTATTCAATAAATTTGTATTGAGTGTTTAAAATGAATTTTCTATAATATTTTTTTTTTATTATACGAAGTAAAAAAATGGTGGTTAGTGCATTCGACCCCAATATATTTCATTGCTCTGAAATTTATCATCAATTTAGAAAGCTAATTTTGTTTTTGTTATCTTGGCAAGTTTTATTGTCATTTTTCAATGTTTATTCACAAGTTCATTATATTTTCAAATTAAAAAAAAAACAATAGAATTATTTTAAATCCTGAAATTTAACTTTTTTTTGTTCAAGTTTCATTAGTATATTAAATAGAAATTAAACAAGTTTGTTAATTTTTTTAACACACATTCTCAAACATAAAAGTTTATGTCATTGAATTAAAAAAACATATAATTAATTTGCTAATAACTTTTGCTTAGTACGTGAGTGGTTGGATAACAATACAAATTTTTAGTTAACAAAAGTTACGTTACTCCTTAATCAATAAAATTTTAGTTTTTAAATATTTAATAATAATTACAAGTTTTAGTAAATTTAGTATGCGGATATAAATTATTAAGATCTTTAATGCTAATTTATAGATAAATAATTTAATAAAATTTAATTTTTATACAGAGTTGTATTTGGTAAATTCAAATTAATTTTCATTTTGACTTTGATTTGCATACAACGGTTTTGCGGGGTACTAAACACCCATTTAGTTCCTTTTTTTTGAGATATTTTAAAATTCAAAACAAATTTTTATTGTTTGTTTTATGATAAAAACGATTTGTGTAATGTTCAATAGTTGTTGTTAAAGTTTAGCTGTTTTTTTTTTAATATTATTTTGTAAATATAACGGAAATAATGAATAATGAAATTCTGCACTATTTGTGCAAAGATTATCAAATATTCAATACAGTTGATGCCAAAGAAAAAGCCTAATAAAAAAAAACCAATTACTGTTTAATTTTCTATCGAAAAGAAAAATTATCGATATATTTTTAATAGAAAGAAACAATAACCAAATTTTTTATTTGTGTGCAAGATATATTTAAAATATCTGCGATCTATGGCAAAACCATAGGTTTATACCTACGCCAGAACTAAAAGTTTTGTAAATTTTTTCTTCACGTATAGGTAGTATCTTTCCACACAAAATGGAAGAATTGTTTCAAGAATTGCGTGAAACGACCTACACCGTCGTATAAGAATATAGAAATCCTGAAATGCACTCCACAGGTAATCAATATCTTCATAAGTCTAAAATCAACTTCTAATAAGGTTAAAATAAATGCGTGTGGTTAATGTTGAAAACACGAAAAACTGTTAATCCTTAAGGCGGAATTGGTCTTTACTTTCTGTTCTGTTACGAATCAGCTGTTTTTTTTTTGTTATTAAAAAACCTATGAAATTGATTAGTTTTTCTTGCCTGTTACGATCCAAACTGTTATATTTAAAACTTGTTAAGTAATTGTAAGTGACAGCAACAGAAACAGAACGTAAAGACTAACTAAGCCTTAACAGTTATTAGACGACACGCCACCAACGAATGCTGTGAAACGCAAAGCAGTTTTAAAAATGCGCAAAAACCAATTTATTGACTTAATGGAAAAAAAATATCAATAAGTATTCTTCTAAACCGTAAATAAAATTTCCCTAAAAATTTATTTCCTTTTTACTACAAAAAATGGGGAAAAAGCAAAAATACATGCTTTTTATTCACTATAGTGGTGTATATTTAAGAACATTTTTTAAGAAAAGTTGAAAAATATAAATAATTTTACTAAGTACTAGATTTTGAGTGGATTTCGTCAAAATCAGGTCACAAAAACGGAACAATTCCACTTTTAAAATTTCTGGATAAAGGAACAAAAAATATGAATTTAAGCCAATACGATTTATGTATCTTAAAAACTGGAATGGTTGCGTTTTGTTATGGACCTCCTCAGATTTTGTTTGTTTTGTGGGAAATATAGTAAAAAAACAAATATGTTGTTAGATTTGGCTTGATATCTCGCAACTACTAGATTTCGTTGTTGTGTAAACGGGATATTGTTCGCTTTTAATTTTATGTTTAAAATTAAATTTCTTCTTATCTATGTATGTATGTACCCTTTTTTTTGCCACTGACTATATTTACTGTTTACAAGTATGCACTGCAGTATCTCTTAAAGGAAATTAAACAATGTCTGTTAAAAAAAAACAACTAGTACAAAGAAAAAAAATTAAGATAATTTGTATTTAACAAACTGTAGCAAATAAATTTGCACTTAATTTATAGATTAAAAACAACCAAACAAAACAAACCAAATAAACAAATATTTAACCGAATGAATCTACAAAAGAAGAAACTGAAAAAAACAACAACAGCGAAATCAACAGAGCAGAACAATTGATTGAAAAGAGTTTTGTAAGGTTTTTGCCAAAAATACATATGTGGTTAAATGGCTTTAGCTCGTACAACGAGTCTAATTCTTGGTAATGTAAATTGTTTCGCAAAAACTTGTTAGATAAATAAATTATGTATGGACTAACTAACATTTTTAACAATTCATTTTAAGAATTTTTGTATAAATTTACTGAGCAATAGTAACTATGTACATATGTATGTACCTTCAGGATATTGCAATAAAACAGACCAGAGTGTCTGGTGGGAATCATACCGGCAACACTTGCAATGATAGACCAACTAGACTACCGGGGCACCCTAGAAAAAGAAAATTTTGAACTATGTATGTATATTAAAATTGTGACAGTAAAGTATCGCCGATACCGATATTTCGGCAAAATCTGAAGTATCGCCGATTTTTGAGTGCTTTGAGATTTGTTAACTTTTGGATGCAACATTAAACTCAAGAAGAGACGTTTTAATATGCATGTACATTTGTATATAATGTAAATTTAAAAAAAATGTAAAAATGACAATATGTATATTTATACATAAATATGAAAAATAATTTTTCATTGGAGTCAAAGAAAAAACTATGTTAAATTTCAAAACAAATACTTAAAATTTTATTAAGAAAAAGTTACACAAAAAATATTTATACATATTTAAAAAAGCAACACTAACGGTCAATAACCTGTTGCTGCGTTGTAAACATTATACCAAGTACAAGTTTAACGGCCAAAATTTACACAAACTTTTTTTAAATAGTCAATGTTCTCTTGCTACTTAGTACGCAGATACTAAGAAATTAACAGATTTTTCGACATGTCATATATTGCAAGGATGTTAATTAACAAAATGGAGACTTGTTCTAAGAATTGTTTGGAAACATTTCTCACGTTTTTAATTCAAATTTTAATATTTTAATTAGGCTTGAGTTCATCAAATTTAATTTTCATTAAATTATTTTTATGTAGAAAGGAATTTTACAACACGAAATGAATTAAAATTTATTGATAATTTTTCATTCTTGACTGACCTGAGGCTCGAACCCAGGCGTTTATACGGACAGGTTATCCTTACATGTTTCGATTGCAACCACTCAATCTCTTCAGAGGGGTTTGCCGTTTAAGACTCGCAGCCATCGCCGACTGCTGGCAGTTTTTAAATTTTTCTACGCCAGTTTACATAATCGTTTGCCATGTAGAGATACATAAATGTAAAATTTCTAAACTTAGATTCAGCTCGAGGAGCGAACGTGGCTTAAAGTGTAATTCTTGCAATACATAGATAGCAATAATTAAAAATTCTTATCGCATTGCTTTTCAGCAAACGAAAAAGTTTACAGTCCAAATTTTCAGTTAGTTTTTCTTTTTTAATATGTAGGTACTTTTAATAGAATTAAAATGTATATTCGAATCTAGTCTCCATTTTGAAGCTGTTTAAAGAGTTATCACTTTAAACAAAACATAATACAAAAAACATTAAGAAATTTAAAAAAAACTATTTCACTTAAAAAGTAATAAAAAAAATGTAAACAACTAAAAGACACACCAAGCGAAAGCGTTTTTAATAAAAAAAAGAAAAAATGTAAATACCTGAAAAAAATAAAAATGAAACAAAAAAAAAAAAAAAAAAATACAACAGCGCTATTGACCCAAAGTGTTGGACACCGTCTCTTACACAAATGACAAAGAAATTCCAGCTAACAAAAAAAGAAAATAATAATCCGGAGTTACGTAAATGAATATAAATAAATATTGGTTAATATATTGTAATTATAGTTATCCTCATTTTTATCATCTTCATTAACGTAGTTGCACTTAAACCTGAAATGTCAACCCAGTTATTTGTTTTTTTCTCTCTTTTTCTTCTACAGATCTTATAACTGTTTTCAGGCCATTGGCTTTAAAAGATGTCAATTCATTTTTAAAAGAAAACCAGTAAGAGTGCTTTATTCGGTTAAGCCGAATCTTATATACTCTTCACCATGGTAAGAGCAGACAGTTATATAAACACCGTTCTTTAGATATAAATAAATATTTTTTGTATCACGGCCAATTCACAATCCCGCCCACATTTTGTCCGAAGTTGGGAATTGATAAATTAGATGCTTGCACTTATTTTGGAATCTTGGCTCTTGCCGTTCTCCAGATATACAGAAATCTATATTGCCTTTGTACGGAAGGTGCCACTCCCACTTCTAGATATACAAAACTCTAAAATGTTTTTGAAAGATAAGTGTTACGCCCACATCTTTACTCACGCCTACATTTTGTCGGATGTTGTGCATTAATAACCAAGATGCTGATACTTAATTTCGATACTTTGGCTATTGCCGTTTTCCAGATCTACAGAAAAAAAGAAATAAAAAAACAACAAGGAATTTATGGGTAAAATTAGAGGCAGTCGTGATTTTTTGCTTATATCTCTGTCATTTATTTTTCGATCTGGCATAGCAAAATTTAAATGAGCATATCTGACATAAATTTTAGTTATTTTTCTCGTAATCTAATCCCGCGAAGCTATATGCTTGTCTGCAGGAGACCAGAGTCTCTGGCGGGAATCGAATCCGCAACCCCCGCGGAGGTCACTACCAGCTAGTCTATCCCAAACCAAGTCCCGATCATATCTGGGGTCTTCTCATAAGAATCTAGAATATATGTACATACATATACATACATACATACTTATATCTACTTTATAGGGTCTAGGATCGAATTATGGAAGTTACAAACGGAATGACAAACTTATATACCCATTTACCTTCGGTGAAGGGTATTAAAAAGAAGCTGTTAAAAACAACACAGGTAGACATTTTAAAACTTTTTTAAAAAAATGTGTTCGCCATTCCAACTAATTCCTATGTTTGCTAAATAAAACCTTTTTCTCTGGATTGCGGCTGAAAGAGAAGTGCATAGCGAAATACAAAAATATGCAGTTATCTGACAAATGTGACATCATGGGCGAAAACTGAGCTCACATTCGGTTTTAGCATGTCAAAAAAACATAAGAATCAGTTGAAATGGTAAGCAAAATCTTTTTTAATACCGACCCGTGTAATTTAATAGGATTTTTGTTAACATTTTTTAAAATTAATGTTGTAAAAGAACCCATAAAAAATTTTAATAATCAAAGCTTAACAACTTGTGTTAGAATAAAAATTCATTAACATTTTATATGTCAATTAAATATTTATTTTTACTCAAGAACATACATATTTTGAGTAAAACAAGTTATTAGTTTTTACTGAATCTTATTTATGTATATTCACTTCTGAAGGGAATCAGGTTTAGATTTTCATAATTAATATTCAGGTTTATACATAAACGTTTCATGATGTACCGCATAATTTAAACCTCGAAATTATACTTTTATCCCGTCACGAAACAAATAATTTCTAAAAACATTTAGTCGAAATGCCAAAAATACCGTATGCTTTTCTTTTTAGCTGAGCAAGTCTGGTTCGCATTTCTCTCTGAATTTCAGGGTCCTAATTCTGGCAGTCGTGATCGAATACTTTCTCGATTCGAAAGCAATTTTATTTCAGTCGATACTTAACGTATCGAAATTATTTTTTCAGTATTGTGAAACTCAAATTAATGCTTTATAACACTGAAAAAATAATTCCGATTCGTTCAGTATTGACTGAAATAATTAGATAATAATTTGGTTTCGAATCGAGAAATTACTCGATCACGACTGCCAGAATCAGGCCCCAGGTTTTACATTTTTTTTAATTATCGGTACATACACCGAAAGTATTCATATAGACTTGTGTAGAGAAAATATATTATAACAGGTAAAGGCCCAACCACAATGTGCTTAAGTTAACTTAAGCAAATGTGCGAATACATGTTAATTATACGAGGCAAACCATATTGAACTTAAGGAAACTTCTTGCTAAGTTTAATAAAACTGTCATTTGCTTAAGCAAGGTGCGAATCTAATCGCACATTCGCACAATGTTTGTCTGTCTCCTAAACTACTGAACCGAAAACTTGAAATTTTTACGGTAACATCAAGTGAGCCCCGCAAATAAAATAGGCTACTTATTTTTTCGATAGCAGCAGGGAAAGTGGAACCCCCATTTGCCGCTTATGTAAATATCGCATATATTAAGTACAGTTATAGTGGGAATGTTCAAACTTGGTAGGAGTCACTCTTTTGGTGAACTACACCTTTAAAAATAAAACCGGTAGGCGCAGAGGGAGCAATACCCACCATAGAATGCATATATATATATATTAAATATCGTGTAACTGAAGTATACTAATAGCGAGAGTCTTCAAACGTGGTAAGGATACTTTAATGGTAAACAAAACAATTACCTGGAGCGTCCATCTTTTTACTGCTTTCGTTTCATAGCCTTTGCAAAAATTAAATAAAAACGCTCTTAATTATGACTGTATCACCCAAGTTAAAAAATATTTCTACAAGGGTCAAGCGGACTCGTGGAAATACAGTATCCGTAGATGAAGTACGTGAACAAGTATCAGTAAAACGTTGCACTGTAAGACTACAACGCTTAAATGCTGAAGAACTTAGGAAATTAGCTATTGTACGATCAACCCCTTTAACAGATGAGACAAATAAACCAAAAAATATTAGAAATATGGGACAGGGGATGTTTTAAATATGTATTTTACTATCTGGTTATTGCAAATGTTTAAACAATGAAAGAAATAAACTAAGAAATTATGGATATTATTTATAATGAAATAACGCAATACATAAAAATTTATTTCTTAATGGTTTATGGTTTTCCCGTACCGGGGCAGAGCTGATCTAAAATAAATTGAAATTGCCAAATAAATGTCATCAAAAACTATAAAATTCAAAATAAAAATGTGCGGGGTAGACGAAGGAGGAGCTGTACCTTCCATAGAACAAAAATATTAAATACCGCATAGCTGAAGACAAAAGCCTTCAAGCTTTGTAGGAACCACTCTTTTGGTAAACTACACCTTCCAAATAAAAATAAAGGGGGAAGCTGCAGGGGGAGCAATCAATTTGATAGGGTAGGGGATCAGTACCCCTTTAGGACGCAAATGTGGAATAAATTGTATGACTTAATCTGTGACTGATTCATCATCGCGCAGCCCTAATGGCCGAAGTTAGAGACATGCAATTTGGAAAGTGAATAAGTCCTCCAACGAAAAAGAGATTTTCGGGAATTAAAATATTTAGAGGATAAAATGGGTTAAATTACTTAACATATGCTATAAATATTTGTGAACTTCCAAGTGGGCATGCCAGCTGCCAAGCAAAAACAATATGAATAACTCCATATCTGGGGAAAGGTTACACAACAGTTTTCAAAGTTAAAACAAATAACTTTGTTATCAATTCACAACGTCGAGAAGTGGCAGTGGCTCCTCTATTACAAAGATAGTGTAAGTAGCAGTGTTTCGGAGAACGGTTACAGGAAAAAATCAAGATTTTGTAAAAATATTTTGCTTGGTTATCAACACAACAGTTATTAAAAAGTGAGCTAGATTGAAGAAGTGGGCGTGGTATCTCCCATACAAAGACAATTTAGATTTCTTTATATCTGGGGAATGGTCACAGTATGTAAAAGTTTTTAAATTTGCAACAAATAGTTTGGTATTCATTACAAAATATTTGTCAAAAAGTTGGCTGGATTAGATAAATGGTCAAGACACCTTCAATATAAGCACAATTTAGGTTTACGGATACAGTAAAAGTATCTAAATTTGGTACTATTTGACTAATTTTATTTCAATGCTGACCTCACATTATTCTAATTCAATGCCTAATTTAAATTAAGTATCATGATTTGTTTCAAAAATATTATTAGGCGTATAAAAGTGAGGTAAGGTTTCAAAACACATTGCAGTGATACGGTGTTGATGCGGTGTTAATACTGTTTCGATATAAAGTAACCTGCTTTTTTGTTTACTTCCTAAATATGTGATGCGCACTTTGCCTTTTGTTGCGCATCGATAACTGTTATTATATATGTACATATTTAGGGTCGTATGATATTGTCAATGTTTAAATGGTTACGCATTACTAAGCATTGCCATTGCAAATGACGTTTTGGAATTCACCCTGATATTCCAAATAATCTGCTGATAACTTTATTAATGTATTTCTTTCCATTTTTAATGTTTTCAAGAAATAAAAATTTGCTTGTTCTTTTTTGTTTATCGATCAGCTGTTTTTGCTGTCAATCATGCTTAATCATCTCAAATGTAATGTGAACGGCTTTGATTAGCTAAATCAACATTTTGCTTAAACGCGTTTAAAAACCTAAGTGTGAACTTAGCATTATTAATCATAAGTGTCAAACCATATTTAACTTAAGAAAACTTTTTGTTAAATTTTTTGTAACTGTCATTTGCTTAAGCAAAGTGCGAAACTGATCGTAATTACATACGAATCAACTGTTTATTGATTTTTAAAATGCCTTTAGAGATATATTTGACCCGTCATTTTTTTTAAATAAAAGTATTCTGCCTGTTTTTCAAAACAAAATAAAACGGAAGTGATAGGTGCATGATTAAATGCTGGTAGTTTCTCTGTGGTACATTCATTTTCATTACGCTGTTTTCGAAAACAATTTAAATTAAATATGCAAGCAGTTAAGGATTTAAAACAATAAATTTAAATCCTTAATTTGTGTTTAATCTTTATCAAGCTTGCTACGAATTTGTCATCTTATGTATGGCAATATCAATTAACTTAAATTCACCACTGTTGAATCCTTTTACAACATCTTTGAATTGGCAAAAGTTTTCAGCATAATACATAATTGCTTTCAATTATTGGTGTGACATTAATCCGGATAATTCTTTTTATATGCGGCAACACGCGAAGGTGCTTTAAAAATATTTTTCCCACAAGAAATCAATAAATAAATATCATCGAAGTTGTCTTTTACCTCTTCTGCGGAAAGGTGCATGGCAAAATAAAGCAATTAAAACAAGTTTTTTTCGAAATATGCATTATATGCATTCAAAGCAAAATATGCAAAAATATGCGATAACAAATCGATGCCATTTTACTTCAAATTTCTTGATTTGCAAAGATATTTTGTATATTTTAATCTCCGACTGACGAGAACAAATATGCACTTGCCTAAAAATCCGGGCCTTGGTTATTATTATTCCACTAACAGTTCTTTTTATTTTTTTTTAACATAAAACAAATTATATTCTAATTTATTTTTATTGGTTAGCACAAATGTTGTTAGATATTAACCGAAGGATTATGTTGCGACTTGCCACAGTTTACAAATTTACTTCTTTTCATTGCCAACATTACTCTTGCAGTTGTAACGTGATTTAACGGTAACTAGCTATGCTGCCAATATGTTGGTTTTTGTATTAATTTAAAAAAAAAAATTTAAAAGTACCAAGGTCTTTTTTTTTAACTTGGCAACCTTAAACATTTAAACAAACATGGTTATGCATAAACAAAATTTAAAATTTTGTTTAAACAAATAACGGCATAAGAAATTAATCCTTGATTCACAATTAGTAAAAAAAGGCAAGTGATATATTTGGTATTTATTTTGCAAGACATTTATTTTAAAGAAAATTTAACACTATTAGCGCCAACAATACTGTTCGATACAATTTTTTATGATACCCACTGTATATTTTTTAAAATTATTTAATTATTTCCATGTAAATTATAAAAAAAAATATGTACTTGATTCTTATGAGTACCAACTACTATTTAATCATTCAAGCGTTTAAAAGTCGTAAATAAGATGAATCAGTGACACATTCCAACAGCCAGTCAGTCAGTTATCTATAGGAAATACGTCGCCTGCTTTTATCTTTATAGTTATATCTTGTTTTATTGAAATCGCCATGCTTATTTGCATAAAAGAAAAATTACTTAACGTGAAATATGATTTAAGAAAAAAAAAATCAAGTCAAATTAAAAATTTTTCAAAAAACAGTCGGTTAAATGCAAACACATAAACATAGAAAGGATTTTGTGTTATTTGATAAGCTAAGCAATTTTTTTAAAAAATAGGTGCTATGGTTAAGTACCTTTTTTGAGAAATTCAATAGAGTTATTTCAAAAGGCTTAATTTTTAAGACAAAAATTGCGATTTTTACCACGAGAACAATTAAGAAAAAATTCTCAGTCGAATGGCAACAACCACTAGCTCAAACATTTTTGATTTATATAAAATTCAGCATTAATACCAAAAAAATTTCTTTTTTCATAAGATTTGTTCATGTTTTATAATATTTTTTTGTAATCATAAAATTAATTAATATTATTGTTATACATACTCTTATATTTATATATAAAAAAAACGGTGTTCTTTTTGAATTATTTTGATGAGAATTTAAAAATGTTTTTAGGTGTGTGTTGTTTTTTATGGTGGTATAATGTCAAGGATTGTAAAGGGTTTTTAAGTTTTAACGAATTTTAAGGTGTGTTATTTTTGAATAAATTATTTTTTATTAGTAAAACAACATGTGACAAGATTTTGAAGTTAAAAAAATATATTAATAAAGATGCATTTAAAAATGATTTAGACACTTGAAGAACGTATTTTAAAGTTTCAAAATGTTTTTATACCAAAACACAAGATTTTGAGATGTATGGTAACATTGGTATATTTTCAGCTACTAAAAAGCTGCCATTTGATCTATGTATATTGAATATCAAATGTAAAAATGATGTCTGGTATTTTAGTTTTTAACAAAGTAATTTTTTTAAAAATTACATCGAATACCAAAATGCTGCCGTTTTAAAAAAAAATATGTGGCAGCACTGTAAATCAGTGATGTCAAGTGATGTACTTTTAACACAATGCACAATTTCTGCATTAGTCCCAATATGTGCATTAGGCTGCTTCAAAAAAAAAAGTTTTTGACTATTTTAGGTATTAAAAGTTTTTAGTAGGCACAAAAAAACCCTGGCACAGCTTCACATTATAATTTTTATAGTTTTCGTGGGTATTTAAAAATTAATAAAAAAATCATTCAAATCATCAAAAAAATTTTTTAACTGGATAAATTGTATTTAAGCTGGTACCTGGACAATCCAGCAGGTCGTCTGGCAGCACTAATTGGAATACATATAAAATCGAATTCCATTTTTTTCAAGTTATTTTAATATCTTTCTTACATATGTATGTATGTAAAATATTTCATTCAGTAAAATTTCTTCCTCTCTTCTATTAAATTTCTATAATTTTAGTCAAATTTTATTTAATTTCGTTTTTACTCTCTCATTCTCAATCAATTGTCCGGACCCTGTATATACAGTTCATTTTTTATATGCAAGTATTTATTTATTAATAATACATACATACCTACGTATCGATTACTAAATATATTTGTTGTGTACCAAATATTTTAACAAATTTGTCACGTTTTCGAAATATTCAAACTTTTTATTTTATTTATTACGTATTGTGTGGTAGGAAAAATTAGCACCTCTTTTTATTAAAGTTTAAATAATGTTTGATTAAATAAAAATTTAAAAAAAGCCGTTGCATTATTTAAACCTTTGTAATACAGAGAGTATTTACCTACTGCTTACGATGTTAAGTAAGACCATTTCAAACCAAGGCCCCATTTGTTTTGGATATTTTAAATATTAAATTTAAATATATTTTAATAAACTGTGCAAAATAGGGAAATGCCCTTTAAGAATCTCTTCCTATAAAATTAAATAAGGCTGTACTACCTTCTTTTCTATTTCTTTTAAATAGTTATGCATTCTATTCGTTGAAAACGTTATTGCTTTTGTAGGAATTGAATATGCCGGACGCAGCTAGGTTTATTATCTCAAAGACAGTCCTGGTCCGGAAAGAAAACGTCTGTCTTTATTTCTCTAGCAACATATTTTAAGAGCAAGGCAATTACCTAAATGATGTTGTACCAATTCTTATATCTTCCATATAAGATAGCACAACCTTCTTGGCAATGTAATCTCGGGAAAGTTCATAGATGCAGCTAGTTAATGTTTGTATAGGATTTAATATTGACAAATCACTAAAATAAATGTAGTTGCCCAGAACCAAATTTGTTACCACGGTAATCAAAAGCTGCCAGGACATAACAGTTGTTGTATCACTTCTCTGGGACACTTAAAATACACATAAGTATGTATAAATATAATTTTTGTTATAGACCTGCGTCAGTTTTCGGCTAGCAGACGGATCTCTGGATCTGCTATTTTACTAGTCCGCATTTGAAATGGAGATAAGCGTTTTTAAAAGCACATTGGGATCAGGCCGAAATGGTTATAACTCAGGTAATCGGCAGACTACTCCTCCTTTATCATGATTAAAAGCCCAACCAAAATCACAAAAATACTTATGTCGTGTGGTGCATGATCTTCGGCAGAAAATCTTGCATTGGTTTGACATAAATTTATATTAAAACGACAGGTCGATACTTTAGCTAGGTAAAATAATAACGCTAGATTTTCGGGAATATCTCTCGTGAATATTATGATTGATAAAGGAAAACTATGTGCGATTGATTAGAACAGGTAATAATACCAAGGAACAATGTCATATGAACGTGAAGGCGAATTCGAAGCTTTTTAATGTAGGAAAATAATTTTTTAAGTTCAAAGCAGTGAGTACAGTGCTTTCTTTGTTCAATTGTTGTCGGTATAAAGAGATAACAATACAGAAAATTTAAATTATGCTTATGGCTTATAAATCAGTGAATGCTGGCTTAGTTGAAGTAAACTTTAGTTTATATGTAGTTTAAACTCAACAGCTGTAAATCATTGCCTCATATTGTATTATATGTGGTTTAAAAAATTGTGGCAACAAAACTATGAATTTACATGCAATAAATCCAAAGGTTTAATGGTTTTTCTAAAATAACATTTTGTCGTTTTGTGCTCCATATCAAATTTTATTTCGTATTATGATGTTTTCTTTGACGTGGAGCAAATTAAGTCTATGGCAAAAACACTTCATTGTTTTTAATAGAGATTTATTATGACATGTTGGTATGTTTTAGAATGGTGATAATTGCTAAACTCTAATATGGGAAGAAAATATATGTTACCTAGCGCAAACCAATATTCAACAATTAGTTTTGTTGTGGACTCCATATTTGACCTACGTTGTTCATAATTCGAATAGCGCAAAGCAATAGTAAAGTTTAATTTTGTTATGTTTGTATGCAAAAAAATGTCATATGTAGCAAAATAATGTTCAATGAACCTTACAAATGTGGATGTAGACCAAAGTCGATGCAGAATATCTTAGATTATGAAAGAGAAAAGCGACCTAGTGTGTGAAAATTAAGTTTTGAGAAAAACACATTTCATTTTAGTATACACCCTTTCAGGTAGCAAAATCCACTCTGAAATCGAAACCCCAAACACACTAGGTCCCTTTTCTCGGAGAAGGTCACATATGTATATAAAAAATTTCGTGACATAATTTTACAAAATTTCTTAATAAATACAAAATAAATTTTGTATACAAAATTCTACCTTTTTATAGAATTTGTATCCGCATAATAAATTTATAGGTAAAGTAAGGAAGGTAATTTTGTAAGCCCAATTTTGTTATTTTAATAATACTAACAAAAATGTAACCCCAGACACGTAGTCACACAAATATTAAATTCTTTTTTTTTCAATACAATTTGTACGATTGATAAATGGATTCTTAAAAGCTTCTCCTTGCCATATAAATACATGAGTAAATAGTATATACACACAGAAAAAATTATTTTTCGAATTCAAACAAAAAATTTGTAGTATCAAAACATTTTTTGTCTGAAATCGGTCCTACAAACAAATTCGCATATTCAAACAATTTATTTGCATTTTGTTTACTAAAAAAAACACTGATTTTTTCAAACAAATAATTTACAGAATCAAACAAAAAGTTTACTGAAATTCATATAAATTTCAAACAAATAATTTTGCTGAATCAAACAAAAATTTTTTGCACAAGCAATGACGCGCACCCAAGCTATCACTGAAGGAGATGATGAAGGCAGAAGCAGGTGGCTTTAAGACACATGTTTTGTTGGAATAATTTTTGAACGAAGTCTTGTATATACACACAATGTTTTTCTTCATCACTCACTGTTGCTCGCTCTATCCTTGCCTTGGCTAAAGAAGAAGAAATGTAACAAACAACGGCAGCAGACCGACTCGATATGTTTTTCGTCATCATTTTATTTTTGTATTTGATGTAGGTATTTAAGTAAACAGTTTTCAAAAATTGAATACGGGATTTTGTTTTTCATTCTTTTTTTTCCAACTTTGAAACCAACCAAAAATTTATTTTGTTGTTTCTGTTGTTTAAAAAAGAATGAAACCTTTTTTTTACCTGCTATTTTTTTTGTTTTTTTACTAATAACCTCGTCGCGCTATTTTATCATCTTTCTTCTTGTTGTACTTTTTTAAAGCGTCCAAAAATAAACTGTATGTGTTTTGTGTTGTTGTTCCTATATTTCACATAAAGAAGTGTTGCTTACGATCAAATAAAAAATGCAAAAAACGACAACATTAAAGAGCGTTAAATATTTCATACAAAATTATGAAAAATTGAAACCAATAGGGCGTATATTATATTATTGAAAAGTTGTCAACATTTTTGTGGGTTAAATAAAAATCAAACAAAAATATTAATTGAATCAGTAAAAAAATTTGTAGAAATTAAAAAAAATTTCAAACAATCGTTTGTTTGAAAATAATTCGGCAATAATTTTTTCTGTGCATAGATAATAATGCAATAAATTGTTTAACAACACCAACGAGCGTTAAAAAAGCAAATTGCTGGAAAAACACACAAATGAGAAATTGAAAACAAAAAGTAGCAGTAGCAGCCTAATATGAACTATTTATGGTTCAGTAGCTTTCCAAGCCCATTTTGTTGTTTTGACTGACGTAGATAAACGTAAAAAACGCAGAATGAGTACCAACTTTATATAAAATATGCTAGTCTCACTTCACCCTCATACCACCATATTGTGAACATACGTACCCAGCAAGCAATTTGGTAGTCGACTACAAAAATAACGCATTTATAATAAACTTTTTAACAACTAACTAAAGCTTACTACAAATAAATGCAAAAATTCCCCAAAATCAATGCTAGTGAATTCTGTGCGGCAATTTTTTTTTTATTTTCGTTTTTTAATATTTTTGTTTGTTTCTTGTCTTTGTTTTCTTTTGCTTTTTCGAATTTTGATTTTTATAACTTGTAATTGTTTTGTAGGTATGTATATGCAAAATTTTTGTGTGCCGGTCTATATTCTGTTTGCTTGAAATTTATCGCTTTTCATCACATCATAAATAAAGAAAAGGAGAAAAAAAAATTTAATTGTTATATTTTTAAGTTATTTTCTTGGGTTGTATTTTTGAACCATATTTGGCCCTCTGGGCTCGGTATTTGTGTAACATTGAATTAATTAATAAATAAATAAAAATTAAAGTAAACTGAGTTGCTTGCAGGGTACATATACGTTGCTAACATGACTTTCAATTTGTATTTGTATGCTGATCAGGCCAACCTGGTCTTAGCAAGTGTTGCTGGAAAAATTATTTAAAAGTGGCAGCAAAACTAGAATTTTTTTCCATGCAGGAAAAAGTTTTGCTCTAAAAAAATGTTTAACATTTTTTTTACAAAAATTTACACTGTACAACAAAAAGAAAAGTTTTCCAAAATAACAATGTTCTGCCAATTGATTCTTGTAGAGGGGACTAAAAAAAAGATTTCGGCAATTTAAAAGTTTACACCTGAAACTCATTTAACGGCCTATTCAATGTTGAACCCTTCCGTAGTGAAAAATCTTAGATACTTCGGTTTTTGCAATATAATGCCTTTATAAGATTTATTTAAAATAGTATGCGCAATATTTTGTTGGTATTCATTAACCCTCAACTTCTGGAAATGGTTTTTTGCAATTTTTTGAAAAAAAAAACAAAAATTACCTTTAAACATGGTTGAAACATTCTGCGAAAATATTTGTCATAAAATTCTACTATAGGTCTCCGAACACACTTAAATCGAAAATTCAACTTTATACCAGAAATAAGCAAAACTTTAAACGGTGGTTTAAGGGTTAATATAGTTAAAATAGAACACAGAAAAGTATTGAGCGGATTTGGTTGTACCTACAGATACATACATAAAATAAAAGGGAAATGTTAGCATATTGATCGTTAGATTCTCAGACAGCTTTAGTTCTTGAAGAAGTTTTAAAAGGTTACTGCAATAAACTAACGCCCGTCTTTAAAAAAAAATTTTTAAATTTAATAAAGGCTTACAAAATAAATTTTGTTTGAAAATTTGACTTAATAAACGTTTGTTAAGTTTAATAATCGTTTATAAATACGGGGGTAAGTCTTTACCTTTAAAAAACAGTTAAGAGAAACGAAACAAAAAACCGTTCTACTGCGCATCTACGTCATCATAGACTAAATATGAGTGTTTTTTGTAAAAAATGTAAGACACACACAAATGCACATACACAAATTCTATTTCTTTGATTCAGGCTTTTTTTTTATATACATATGTATGTATATCTTTGTTGTTATCTGGAACCTAAAAAGGCCTTAGATCGAAAGTTCCAAATCACGGACGAGAGCATTAAGTTCATATTAGTTGAATAGATGTGGTTCTTCTATTTAACCTGGTAACCTGCTAATCAAAACCTCATTTGATTTTTACAACTTTTAAAGGAAATTTGAATGAGATGTGTGACTGTGCTGTTCTCAAATAGGACCAACGCACACGTAAATTTGACGAAT
Source organism: Pollenia labialis (assembly GCA_949318255.1). Lineage (NCBI taxonomy): Eukaryota > Metazoa > Arthropoda > Insecta > Diptera > Polleniidae > Pollenia > Pollenia labialis. Next base: position 45,213,409 of record OX439143.1, on the reverse strand, counting down.
CAGTTTGTTGTGTGGCCATGCTACTTGATTTAATTATATTGCAATTTATGTTGAAATTAAAAAAAAATACAGTTAGAACAATGTAAGTTTTTTTAATAATAAAAGCTTTATTTATTAAAATTTAAAGCATATTTAGAATTTATTTAAGCATATTTGATGCGCATATTTTCCAATAATAAATGCATGGAATTCCACGTCCTAGTCATAATGAAAATCTGGAGTAAAGCTACGGTCACACTTATTAAATATTTGACCAAATAAGCGTAACCACTTCTTTTGTAAATGGTTAGTGGGATGAAACATGGTATTTATATCACAAAATAAAACTAATTATACTCTAGACATAGCAAAAACTGATTTTGGTAAGATGTGGTATTATAAACAAAATAAATATTGGAACTAAAGGAAATGATTATACAGTTTGCTTGTTGGTCCCTTTTTTTTCGTCAAATATTTGACAAGTGTGACCGTAGCTTAAGTATTTTTCCAAGTAAAACTTTACTATGAAAATCTAGTCTTTAAACAAAAATCTACGGTAAATGGTGTACAAAATTTCTCTGTCATGAAAGCCCCAGAAATGAATAAAAATATTGCTTAAAAAGAATAAATTAACAATAAGAAATAATTTTTTTTTTAACTCGAAAAAAAGTTTTCGTATTATTTGCAATTTGTTAAAAAAAATTATGACGCATTTTTTTAAGAAGACGTAGATTTTAGTTTGTTAGTGTATTTTTTATTTTTGGGTATTTTCAAACAAAAGAAGAAAAAAATCTCACATCTTACGAGGGAATATTAAATAAGCTTATTTGGAAACTATGATGTTTTTAACAAACAAACATAATTAGATGCAAACAATTATGAAAAACAAAAACAGTTTTGAAATTTTTTTCCTAATCATAATTAAATAGAAAAATGCGTAGACATAAACAAATTCCAAAAAAAATCACGGTTTTTTTTAAAGGTAAGTTTTTAATTCTTAATTCCAATACATACCTGCTTTAACATCCTCTTAAGTCATCTTCCCCAGCGGTAACAAGAATGAGTATAGAGGCCTAATAGAAGGCCTTATTTAGCAAACACAAGCCCTCCTCGCAGCATTCCATACTTATTAATTTTTTTAAGCAGGTTGTCATTGGGAGCAAGCCCTTCCACAGTCCCTTTAATAACAACTTTGCTTTCTTCCCAAAAAAGGTCACTAAATAAATAAATAATACTAAACAACTTCCTTTCTCCCTTTTTAAACAAGGCAGTAGCGAATGTGTGCTGAATATTTTGAAACACCCCTTTCACACTCGGCAAGTTACTTGCGCAAGTCTCTTGCGAAACTCTTGGTTTGTAGATGTCAGCGGTAAGGTCGGGGTAAGGAAAAAAATTTTGTACAGACTTTGTTGTTGTCGGCAAGTAACTTGCGCAAGTTACTTGCCGAGTGCGAAAGGGGTCAAAGGTCTTTTTTGTAGAGGATATACTTCTGTAGGCAGGATATCATACGAAGCGAATCTTTTAGAAATGATTAAAAATACCTTTAAAAAGGCATTCCACTTGCGGCCCTTACGATCTCAAACATATTTTTATTAAATAATCAAATGAAGATACATACAAATGTATGCACATATCGTTGGTCTCATGTAGAAGGCTCTAACTCGATTTTCTTCAAGATAAATGTGCCGTTTCCAAGCGACAGGCGATTGAAATCACTCAAAAAACTGAGTGCTTTTCATATAAATTTTACTAAACTATCAATCGCCTGACTTTTGATAAAATCGCATTAGTTTTTTTGTGATTACAATACAGTTTACACCTCCTCTCAAAAATTTAATGCAATAGTATAAAAAATAACGGGTTTGCAAGCAGTTTTACATTATGATGCATAAAGTTTCTATTGTGTTTTACGTTATACTTTGGTTTTAATGTGAGTTAGGGCCTTTCTACATGAGACCAAACGATGTGTGCATAGTATGTATGCCATAAATATTAACTTAATAACCTAAAGAGATAACGTAAAAATCCAGTATTTACAATAAAAATAAAATTCCCGTTTTTAAAAGCAAAAAAGGGTCATTAATATTCATTTAAATTGCTTGTAGTAAATGAATTACAAATTTTACTTTTTTGCATTTTAATTTGTTTATACAAATTTTTGTTCAAGTTCCAACGGAAAATAATGCTTAAAATGCTTAAAAAATTAATACTAGCTACTAGTTTTAATATTAATTATATTATAGCATAAACAAAGTTGAGTTAAAATTATAGGTTTTAATAAATTTTCCTCTTTTTTTTCAGATGTCTTATTTATACTCAACATTTGCGCAACTAGTGAGTGTCCACTGTAAGGCAACTGCAGCGACATCTGACATACCAGTTAATCAATGCAAACGTGATCTATTAAGTTACGGTTATGAAAAATTACAAACCTTTACCGGTGTCCAATTGGATGATTTTGATCCGTATCAAAGAGGTGCAAGTCAACTAAGTAAGTTTAAATGGATTGTCTTTTAAATGTACACAGTTTTAATTAAAAATTTTATAAAGTAATGAAACGTTTACTTATATCAACCCCATTACTGTTGCAATTCTGTCTTGTTTTGTAATTCTTGCATTTTTCAACTTAAAGTTGAATGAAGGTGTAATTCTATTTACAGTAGAATCGCGATAATTTGTCATCGCAAGGGACCGGCCTTTTTTACGAATTATAGGGGTTTCGATTTAACGGGGTTAAAATAACATAATTCGAATTAACGGGGGTTTTCAATTTATTTACTAAAACTTTAAAAAAACATGAAAAAATGGTTAAAAAGAAAAAATATATAAAAATTATTCATATAACAATCTGATATTAAGAAAATAAAGAAACACACAAGAAAAAACCCCACGCAAAATATAGCGGTAAACAAAAAATCATTCTTTCCATGTTTCTGTTGTTTTTATTACGAATTATAAGTCGTAGTTAGCAAACAATTACGATTTATAAGAGGTAAAGAAGATTTTGTTTGAAAAAAAAAAAAATACGAATTAGTGACCAAAATGTATGGAAATTTTACGAATTAACGAGATTTTTTTAAGGGACCGACAGTTTATTAAGATTTATCGGGATTTGACTGTATATGTAAAATATAGAAAAGAGAAGGGGAAACAAAAATACAAAAATTGCAAGACTAGAATTTTAAAATCTGGACACTAATGCAATTTCAAAGCAGAATTTTAAAAAATTGCAGCAACCGAAATTGCAAGTCTGGGCATTTTACTCCTCTTGCTGTTGTCGATTAAATAAAAAAATTAACTAAGCATGCCTAAGTCCCAAAATAAGCTATTTTCACCATGTCAAAACATTTTCTTGACGTACTGTATATAACTTCTAAAATTTGTTTAACACATTCTATTCTTCTCTTTTATTTTCCAGTTTGGACTTCCATTATGAGGGATCATCCCAGTTCGACTTTGGTAACAACACGTAAACCCTTGGCCACACCACCAGCAACCTCAATTATCATCATGGCCCATCAAAAGCCTAGTACCAGTAAAACTAAATTTATCGATAGCACAACATCTGCCAGTCAATACCCCAAAAATCCCATGTTTGAGAGCAATGAACACAAACATCAATATGCAATGGATATGGATATAGCTTATGGGCACCCTAGCATGGCACATAATCCTCAAATAGATGTTTTTGATGCAAGCGCCCATAAGACATATTTAACTGGACCCTCGGTGGTGCGTGTTAACCCCGATGGCTCTCCCGTTAAAGAAGACCAACATAGAGCACCTGTAAAAGATGATGATTTAGAATCTTATGCAACGGCAACATTTAGCCACAGCGATGATATTAAAATTAACAGTAACTCAAATCAACAAAAACATCGTAAAATTGCCACCATTAATGCTTTGAAACAACAATATTTGGCCAATTTAGCCAGACAACAGCAAGAATTGTTGCCACCTTTTGAGGATGCCAGGCATCGTTTCCGCCGTCATCAGCCTATTGGCTTTCATTATGGCAACATGCGTGCATTATTAATACGCTAAAAGAACAAATGAGTTTTTAAAAAATATGAGATTTAACAGAAGAATTTAGTTAAATTGGCATAAAATGAATGAATGTATTTTCAAAAAGAATTTTTTCAGTTTCTTAGCTTTATTGCAAACATTTTGTATTTTTTAGTTTTAACATTTGATATGTATGTTTGCATTAGTTTTTATTTAGTTTTAAAAGTGTAGGCGTTATTTTGTATGGATGTGCGCATGTGAGTGTTGAATGTTTAAATGTATATGCATGTGTGAATTATTTAATTTAAAACCATATTTGATTTCTAATTTTTTTTATATAATTTTAATTTTTTTGTTTTTGCAAACTCATGGAATTATTTAAACACATTTTTTTCTATTTAATTATTCTATTTTTTTATTTAAAAAAATCATTTTTGCATAATTTTGAAAAACAAAAACGTATTTAATTAATTCTTATTTATTGTGTGCTTTAATTTAAGCTCTTAATTATTGTATTTACAACTAAATTTTAATATTAAGATTAAGATTGTAAAGAATTTTTTACGAATGAAATAAAAACTTAAAAAATATTTTTTAAGCAGTTTGATATACTTTAGGGTGGTGCATAAGTAACGATATAGTTTGCTTGTACCCTTTGTACACTTGCATACATTTCCGAGGAACGCATGAAAGATGTTGAAAATGTGAAACACGTGTTCACACTTGAAACATCTACTATCAATAAAAATATCCCCATTTCTAAAACAAACTTGAATTTTTTAAAGAAAACACCAAAATGTACATATATACAACTCATTTTATTTAATAATATAATATAAAAAAATTTAAAAAAAAATACTTGCAAAAAAGTATAAACTTGACAAATGGTAACGCTGCTTTCAAAAAAAAAAATTCCATTTTGTCAGTGATGGCGCTAAAAAACTCGAAAAAGATGTTGAAAAATTTTGATTTTTAGGCCTACGTGTTTCCATGAGAAAATTTAAACATATTCGAAAATTTAGTGTAGATGTTAAATGTTGACATGTGTGAAAAGGCTATAACATCTTTCTTCTATTAGAATGTCACCATTTAAATACTTTTTTCCACTAGCACTGTTTTCAAAACAAATCTCATTTTGCCAGTTATGCAAAAAAAAAAAAATTTATTGCCAATTCGTTCCCGTTTATTAATGAATAAAAAACTAATTACAATACATGACATTGCCATCATGCGCTTTTGCAAAGATGTTGCAACTTTCGCATAAGAAATATATAGAGATAAGCAATTAACATCTTTTCAAGATGTAAAATCTTCCAAATATTTTTGTGTCATCACTAAGCAATTAACATCTTTTCAAGTGTACAAAGAGTATATATCAACATCCTCTAAGATGTGCTCAATTATAAAAAGGCTTCTTCTTCAAAAAAAAAAAAATCATTGGCATTCGCGGCTCAAGTGAATGGCATTAAAAAAGTTTGGTTATATTCCGACTTTCTACACCTTTCCTGTTTCTGCAGTACATATTGAAAATTGTAAACACAATAAATTTGGAAATGCTATCTGAAGATGCTCGTATGCACATATTTTAATAACGCTTAAAAATTTTATTTTCGTTTAAAATTCGAGGTTGCATTTTGAGAAATATTCGTAAATTTTCCACAAAAAAGACGATACATTCTAAAAAGTGTATAAAAACGCTTTCTGGTGGCAATCAAAATAAAAATAAATGGATTTCTCGACCGTAAAAACCGCATAATACAGGTCTGGCTAGACCAAGTATTTGTTTGCCTCTTTTCTTGAATAATTTGGAAAACTAACTATCTTGAAAAACCCGGGGTTTGAAATTCATTTTAGACCCATGGTTTCTTTGGCAAAGTTTCTTGGAGTGACTTATATAACAAGAATCGTGATGGGCTTTTGACACGAACAAATTTTTTTGCTATCTATGCTTTACACGTACAAAGGAATTTTAAGTACCTTTTGTTTTTGTTTTATTACATTTTTGTTTTTAAAAATAAAATAAAAAAAAATTATAGAAAAATGTTTTAGTACTATTGAGGCCGAAAAAGTACGATTTTAAAAGTTCGTTGGTACGTTTTTGTTTTCTCTTTTATCATTGTGTTGATGGAGCCACAGGTCACACGCCTCGTCTAACTATGTCTCTTTTTTGGTGACCATAGCGAGGGGACCATAATGTATGGAAATTTTACGAATCAACGTGATTTTTCCAAGGGACTGACAGTTTATTACGAATTATCGGGAATTACGATTTATCGGGGTACGAATTATCGGGATTCGACTGTATTTTGTTGGGATCTTTGTGAATTTTTTTGTTTTTATTCAAATTAATTTTTAATTTCAAAAACTAATTTGGTTAGTTTACCGGTTATTTCTTTAATGATTAACCGGGTTTTTTAAAATAGCTACTATTCGGAATGTTCGAAAACCGGTTTTTGAAAAAACTCGAATAATCGATCTCCGTGGCTAGTATCAATTATTAATGTGTGGCCAAACTATTTAAGCTTTTCTATAACATATCTCGCGAACAAAAGAAATTAAAATTAAAGATAATTCTTAAATTTGATATTTCGGAACTCCGGCTTAAAAGTAAGAAGTTAGCGTATCTGTAAAATTGCAAATTATTTACACACAGTTGAAAATGAACTGTGTTAATAGCTGTACATTACACTACACGCCAAAACAGACATGAGTTGCTGTTAAAAAATGATGTTTAGAAGCGATGTCAAATTTGCGCAAAGCGTGCTTTTTTTGCCCTTACGCGTTTTTAGTGAAGTAAATAGTAACGCTTGAATTCAACATTTGCTTGCCTTTTTTTTTCTCTACATTTTCCACTACTATTTTTTCATGTAGTTAAAGCATATTGTGTATAGCACCGGTTTCTCTCTTGAGGGTTAACTCAAAATTAATAAATTTCAGTAGCTTTCCAGCGGGAAAATGTTATCAATAGGAATCGAGATAGTAATACATATCTTGTATAATATTTGATTCCAGAAATCATTATTCTTAACACAGAACATGTCCTAGGATTGTAATAAATTATTTAAATGTATCCTGCGAATGAATGAAATAATTCATCCTTGATAATAAAAATTAGTAGAAGACATAAAAACAACAAGAAATAACGGATTTTATTTGGAAAATATGTAATAAAAAAACACGAATAATACTCACGAACAGAAAGAATTCATTCCTTGTTCTGCAAATGTGGGAATATACGTGGTAATCAATTCAAAATTATTTTGTCTTAAATATTATCTTCTCGATTCCAATGAATACATTATTATTCCTTCAAAAATATTACCTCATTTTTTATTATTTATGTAATCAATTTCTCATTTTCCTGCTGGATTATATCACAAAGAGCAATATAACTGTATTTTTTTTGGGCAAGAGTTGAGAAAACGATATAGTTTTTTACTATTTTCTTGCAAGACAAGAGTTGAGAAAACGATATCATTTTTTACTATTTTCTTGCAAAAAGTGCAAAAACAGTTATTTTTTTTTTATACATATAAACTAATTTATTGTGCATAGTTAAAGTATGTCCCAATTCACATTATACGATGTTTGTCGTTGCGATTATTGTCGTTTCCTCTTTGAAGTCGGTCTGACGTTTACATTGTACGATTTTTGTCGTTACGACTTTTCCTTTGCAACCGAACTTCAATACATTTTTCGTCAAATGAGAGAACAATGAGAGAACGAATTTAATAAATTACCCCTAATTTTAAAAAAGTAAAAAAGAATTTCCGTCTTTAAATCACTTCTGAAACAACACATTCGGCAATATATAAATGAACTTTTTATATAATGTTATCGATTTAAATGATCTCAAATTAATTTAATTAACTTTTTGAAATACATATTTTTTTTTGTTTTTCTTTTTTTCTGTATTCAACATATAATTTTTATGGAAAATAATATTATGCCAACTTGTCTCAACAATGCCTTTAAGGCGCTGATACCAACAATTGTAAATGAATTAATTTGTAATTTTTTGCATGGTATAATGTGTACGTCCCGAATCGGTGATATACCGGCAAAGGCCCTGGTTGGGTTCCTATGAGAAGCAGAGGGTCTTTTGGCCAACTAAGGGGAGTGGGTACAATAGACCTAACCTGGTCGCGGTACCTGTCACTGTAGGGAAACCTCCCCCCCTTTATCGTGGGGAAAAAAAATTTGTAAATAAATTTGAAAAAAAAAAAAAAATGAGCGAACAAAATTAATCGAAGAGTACACTCGCTTGTGTACCCCTTTTAATTTCTCTCTCCCCTCTCGTCGATAAGGTAAGAATCGCAACGACAAAAATCGTATAATGTGAATGGGCACTATATAAACCCGAAAAAGACAAATTTTGAGTTGAGTCACTTTTGAACTAGGTACGCGATATATATCTTATTATGAGCAAGCAAGAAATGATGTCTTTCTGATGGGAAGCAAAAAACTTATTAAAAAGCACTTAATACATTCGGTTCATTCAAAGAAATAGGTAATTTGTTTCTATTCGCTTACAATATTTTTGCGAAGTCGATTAAATTATGCAATTAAACGCGATTAATCGACTTACAAACCCTAACATATTGTAAAGTTAAAAAATTACAGCGAAAATTTGCTTTCACTTTTTTGTTTTAGCGTATATTTGTTAACATCCAATTTAATATTTAAAAAAATATACATATGTAAATATACATATGTAAATATTAGCACCGCATCATCTTATTAAATAATTTTATATTCAATTATAAATTTAACAAAAATTATTTACAATAACAAACAAAAAACAATGCCTTATACTAATTTTTAAAAATTAATTACAATTTAGTATTGACAGAAATTGCGTTTTAAAAATTCGTCAACTTTTGGATGTTTTTTTACATAAATTAAACAAATATTAATTTCATATGTATCTACCTTTCAACTACAGGTAAAAAGAGTATATAGTTAGCTAAAATGCAAAAAGGCGTATCAAAGAAAAATATAATGTTAAAGGAGAAACAAAAAACTTTGTTAAATGGAAACTATAAACATGTCAAAAAACATGTATTGATAAGTCGTCCATTGAATTCTTCAAACAATTTTTAAAGAAAACCATTTGAATTTATTTTGTTAGCAAAAATATGTGCAATTACGTCGTTTTGCATTTATCATATAAACAGACTTGTAGTTATGTACGTCCCTTTATTTTTTGGTAATAAAAGCGCCCAAAACTCGATTTAAAATTTTTTGCTAGTTACGCATTTTTGCATTTTAGCTAACGCTATATAAATTTGTCATTCCGTTTGTAATTTCCATAATCACGATCTTAGACATATGTACATATATTCTGCGTCCTTATGAATATCGAATTTAAGTTAAGTTAGCGATGTCCGTCTGCCCGTATGTTGGTGCAAAAAGGGTTTCCGAAGTCTGGAATAGGTCTTATTAAATTTTAGCCAGATCGGTCAACAAATCGCAGAGATATGAGCAAAAAACGCAACTGCCTTCAACTTTAACCCATAAATCTCTAAGTTTTACCCATAAACCTTTACTTTTTGAAGTGTCCTTACAAGCTTTCATCTTAAATAAACTTAGTTGAATACGGGTTCCCGAAATATCGGCCCCTAAAGTTTTTTAATTTTCTGAAAAGGCGTTTGGTATAAGTCAAAAAATATATACTAAATGTACTTCTGAGCTAAAATGCTATTTCAGACGTCTTCAGTAGAATTGAATGGCGATTCTTTTCTAAGAATATATTAACCCTCAAACATTTATTTTAATGGGTAATTTTTGTCCTTTTTGAACTTCCACACAAAAGTATACCAAAACGACACTTTACCGGGTTAAATTGTTCCACGAATATTTTCTGCATCATATTTTAATAGGGATCTTCTAAGACCACAAGTTCATGCAATGTACATATGTAAACCGGATTTTCGAAATTTTTTTCATTAAAATGCCTTGTTTATGGTGATTATAGAAGTTATTTGGCATTTAATTATTACTATGTAAAAGTAAAGATAAGAATCGATTTTTGCGGGATATTGGGACCGAATAAAGCACGCGTAAGTCAAATTGGCGTATTAGCGGGATTGGAACGAAATCGTTTTAAGACCAAGAACTAAACAATGGAAATAAAAAAATGAGATAAGTAAGTACACACAAAATTTAATTTCTGGATCTAAAAATCGCGTTAAAACAAAACACATTGTTAAAATAAATATTTTGCTTAAATAATTTAAATATTTTGGCTTAATGCATTGATGAGCGTTTTTAAAAGATCTCCAAAATGGTTTTTTGTTCAAATATAATGCTAATTTATTCATTGGGTTGCTATTTTACTTATGACCTTTGTTTTGGCACAAGAAGCACAAATGTTGCAACTTTTGCGTCATTGGTTTCCATTAATAAAAAACTCAGTCGAGAAAAATTCTTTAATGAAGCTAAAATCTTAAATATTTAATGATACATATTGACATTAAAATTTGCACGCATTTCACGAAAACATTTTAATTCGCCTTAAGCCGCAACCAATAAAAATACATATTGTGATAAAATTTGAACCAGTTTAGTTTTTTATGACTAAAAATCAGACACCCCCTACAAGAAATGAATAAGCGAGTAGTCACATTTTTCATTTTGGTGTTAAGAAAATGATAGAAAGAAATGACTGAAAGTGACCGAAAACTTGATTTCGGTCATTTCTTTCTATTATTTTCTTAACACCAAAATGAAAAATGTGACTACTCGCTCATTCATTTCTTGTAGGGACATTAAAGTAAGTTAGTTAGTTGCTATTCAAAAAATGAGCATAGAAATTAAAATTGTTTATTCAAAAATTCCCCAAAAAAAATATAAAAAGTTCATCATATCGAAAGCAAAAAATTGCCAATACCGAAATATCGGCAAATCTGAAGTATGGCCGCTAAACCGATATCGGTATTCGTTACATCCCTAGTTTAAACAATAATAAAAGAACTCAAATATTTTTGTTTGTTTTCAATATAAATTTGTAAACGAAAATTTTTATTTTTGCTTGAAAAAATGCAATTAAAAAACACTTTTAAAATTTTAAATTATAAAGATACTTACCTCAAATTTCCCATGAACATATTATGGTATTAAATTTAATCGACATCAGTTTAGAATACATATCTTTCATATTAAAAGAACTTTCTGACAAGTCATAAACGTCCCCACAGTTTTTAAAGTTTCATAAAAACAGAGCGAATTTTTTCATTCATTCATACAAACAAATAGTTATTTTTTACATTGTTGCAGCTTTAATTTTTAATATTTTTTTATTTAGTATTTTTATTTCTCACCATAATTAATTTTTAATAATAAGAACTGTACTGAACACTTAAAGGTATAAAGCAAAATTATTAACTTCTTCCGGTTACTTTTAATAATTTTTGTAATAGATTAAGATTCACTGCAAAAAAAAAGCTATTCAATCAGCTTTTTCGTTACCTCCTAGCCACACAAGTTATGTCTTAACCTTGGTCTTAACACAAGCAATAGCGCCGAAAAGCGGGAAAAGAGAATGCCATTTCTTTTCCTCTAGCTCCTAAAAACTCAGGACTTGACGAGTCAAACATGACGTGTGTGAACCGGCACATGCTTTCACGGCGTTTACATTTTACAGTGCTGGGAAGACAGTAAGTGCGATCCCGTACTTTTTGGGTAAAGTTCACTAAAATGTACAAAAGTACGGGAACAATAAAAACCAAATTTCTACCCCAAAATAAACCGTTACTATGAACACGTTCAAATAAATACATTCATAATTCGACAAAATGTGGCGATACATATTGGGGAAGTGGACATGGCACAAGAAAGATTTCATTATATCTGGAGAGCGGTAGGTGAATAATTGTCGAAATTCGGTATACATAGCTGGGCAATTAATATCTACCTCTCTTTAAAAGTAGGCGGCAATGAAGATGAAGACAATAGACTTCTGTATATCTAGAGAACGGCAATAGCTAAAGTTTCCAAATTTGGTATGAATAGCTTGGTCATTTTTAATTTCACATCAAGATTTATTGTTTGCTGAGAATAGTTAACCACATTAATGATATTTAAGTCTGGGTTCAAACCAGTTCTGAAAAATTCAGTACTTTGGTACTTTTTTCAGTACTTTTTCATATAAAAAATACCGCAGTACCCCCGCGTTGTTTTCAGTACTTTTTTATCCTTTGAGCTTTTTAACTGTGATGTGATCATTGTTGATTTTTAAATAATTAGTGACGTGAATATTTAAATGCAAAGCGTGGACGCCAGGTTTCATATTTTGCTTTTCAGAATTGGATATTTGTTGTTACAAGTGGCAAGAAAATTTATAAAAAGGGATGCATTGGAAAATATGTTAGTGAAAACTTAAAATTTAAATGAAAACCATATATATAGAAGCATGCAATATTAAGGAAATCGTTTATAAAGTAAAATGAACTGCGAAATCATTTCATTCGATAATTAAGAAATAAATTTTGTTTCGAAAATAAAACCTTACAAGGGATAATCAACTTCACTCCAAAAAATATTGTTTCCGGAAAAACCAAAAGCATGGTACTGTTGTTATTAATGTTAATTACAAACGATAAAGAAAACTATAATAGGATCAATTCTCAATTCCGTGTTCTAGAGGATCTTTTAAAAATAAAGCATTTCAGAACTGAATATATTTAAATTTCTTGGAAAAATATAAAATATGTTAAGAACGAAACTAACGTTTGCTGACATTTCACATATTGCTTTCGGTATTTTATCGATACTACATTTCTGAGCATTAATTGAACGCACATTTTTTTAACTTCAAATGATGTAAAGACAAAGTAAGTTTAACAAAAACTAAAGATCAATTAAAATCAATCAAGCTGTTGTAGTTATAATATTTCTTATGATCTCTTAAAGTAAATTTGCTTAATGTTATAACACTGAATTATTTATTTTTAAACATTAATGTTTTAAACTTTTTTTAGAACTAAGTTCTGAGTATGTTATAATATGTAAAAGTCTGAATAATGCAACTTGGCAAAAGTTAAAATATAAATACCAGTATAAATTTATGTTAACAAAAATTAAATTTTTAATTAATTTACTTGTTCATAAATATATGAACTATTTTAAATATTTTTTTTAGAAAAGAAAACGTTACTGTTCGATTTTATCGCCAATGTGTATGTCAAAATCAGAAAAGAAGTGCAATATACGGTGAAATGTGTTGACAACAATGAACTATGTTTTTTTTAATAAGAGTTGCGCCATATTTTAATTGAAACCATTGTGCAACTTATTGAATCCTATAAGGTAATATAGAGATAATATGGTGAATATCATTTACATACAATACTATTGTAATGGATTGGGCGCTTATGTATAACCGAAATATTATTTACATGTGTATCTCACATTTAAAAACTGCTTGCTATTAAATACTTAGATAAATGAATTACAATAAAATATATTTTGTTCATTTTAATTTCATAAATTATTAGTGGTATTCACGCCGAGCTTGTTAGTTTGTTAGTCGTTAATCGTTACTTTTTTAAACGCATTTTGTTTTTGATAATTTTACGCGCTACCGGATTAACATTTAACAAATTAACGACAGCCACAGTATCGAGAACAGCAGCAATATTTACTGCAGTACGAGCTGTACAAGCATGTACTGGTGTTTTCATATCTCCTACAGACCCGTTTGCTCAAACTTTCGCACGATTTTTCCGATTGTGTGCACATTTGGACGATTAAATTGACCGAAAAATCACGAAGTGCACGATATACATTAAAATTTGAACGCGCATTTTTATAATAAGCCGGAATAACTTTAACGCGTTGTTCAATTGTTTATCTTTGCATGGTTCAAATTAAGTAAAATTAGGTTAGGTTAAGAAGGGTAATGTGCCCAAGGGCACACTTCCACTCGGAGCAATGCGGTCCATTGTAAATCCCTTCAATGAAAAAGGTAGAGAAAGAGAAAAGTGAAGAAAAGAAATAAAAGGTGGATATTAAGAAAGTTATAAGATACCACGTAGAACTATTACCCTCTCTACAGTCCCCTCAACAGAAACAACCGCACTATTTACCTGACAAACCCCCGTACATTAACTGGATTACATCCAGCGATGCACCCGAGTTCGTCGTGGAATCTATCTCCTAGCCATTTCTATCTGAGACCCTGCATCCTGGCAGTGGCACAGTACATGCTCAATCGTATATAGCTCGTCAGAATCAACGCACACTCTGCCGAAGGCCAGTATGGTTTTGTCTCATTTGTCCGTAATAGCCCTAACAGGACAATGACCCGTCAAGAACCCTTTAAATGTCCTAAGACCACCACTATCCAATCCCAGTAGAACCCTGGTTGCCGCTGCTTCCAACCCGGGCCATAGTGCCCTAGACACCCTGCAATCCGTTATATCCCTCCCTTACTACTAATTCCAGATTTGAAATGTCTTTCGCGAGTTCGTCCGCCACCTCAATTCTACCAACCATGCAGTGTCCAGGTACCCAACACAGCCTTACATTGAATACCTCTATGAGTTCCCTAAGAGTACTCCTACACCGAGCGACGTAAATTGTCACCACAGATTCACCCACGGTGTGATCCAGTTGCCATCAAGATCGCTAGAATATCAGCCTGCAAGACACTACACTCATCAGGGAGTCTCAATGATATTTTCATTGCGATATTTACACCGGTATCAGTGCCGGTTTCCATCTTGGATCCATCCGTAAATACTGCCCACCCCTCAAACAGTTCATTGGATCCACCGAAGACCAGAGCCATAGTCCTATGATCCGAAATTCCATCGAGAAAAATACCCCGAACAAGCAGACCCACCTCGTACAAAATTCTCGTGTGATCATCCCGCCTAGGTCTAACCAAGGAAGACTCGTAAAGACTAAGTAAGTTCCTAGCAGCCATACGCATCCCACCAAACAGTGCAGCCATAGATAAGTACGTACTTTTCGCTTATAGTCCATTCCGCTTAAAGGCCAAAAACGGATATAAGCCAAAACTGTCATATTCACATGCAGATTTTTTCGAATTTCATACAAATTATTTGTCCTAAGGTCCATTTCGCATGTAGTCCATTTTCGTTTAAAAGCCACATTTTCTTAGCATACCAATATAATTCTTTATGCAAAAATGTTCGCTTATAGTCCACTCTGTTTTTAATATTTTTTTAATCAACTTGTAACATGTTTTTATTTACATTTCTGGTAACTATTATAAATACCAAATTTCGCAATTTATATTTCATAACATGGTATTATTTTTTGTTTTAACTATTTATTTAAATTAAATCAAAATTTGGTTATGTTTTAAATAAACTTTTGTTTTGTTTAAAAAAGAGCAGTTTTATTGAAGAAAATAATTTTTTAAAGCCCAAAATGTGGATTATACACTTATAAGCCATTAAATGGCTTATAAAAAAAATCGGTTATAGTCCAAATTCGCTTATAGTCCACAAAAGTTGTGCAACTATAGTAGTGGACTATAAGCGAAAAGTACTGTATAGGCCTAACCACCGATGTGTTTATCCAGTTTACCATATCCGGCCTCAGACCCCAGTTCTTACCGATGGAGTTCGTGCATGTGTAGTAGGCATTGAGTCCCTTCTCATTGCCTCCTGAGTATTTCTCTTCCAAGACAATTTGCAGTCCAGAAAGTTACCCAAACACTTAGCATCGTCCGATAGAGTTAACTCGACGCCATCTAGCACTGTCCCCCTAAATCCCTCTATTGTATACCTTCTGGTAAATATAACCAGTTCAGTCTTCACATGTTTTACACACAGTCCCCTATCCCTTGCCCATGCCGAGATTTAGTCTGAAATGTCAAATTAAATGCAGAAAAAAACTTGACGTTTAGGTGTGGCTCACATTCAACTTCGTCCCTTAAAATTTAACCACCATTTATATATATTAATAATATTATAATATTACGATGGTCATTGCGCAAATTTGCAATTTGTAAATTTGCAGTGCATATTATGATTGATCGTGAGCATACGCCTATTTGTTTGTGCAAATGTGCTATTTTTCTAAAAATATGCATTTATTTGCAATTATACACAAGCAAATTAAAATAATTTTTTTTCTTTTTAATTAATTTAAATTTAATTCTCATTTTATATTAAAACCCACGAAAATGTTCAATTTATAAGTTTCCTTAAAAACAATATGGCGGCTAATATTTCAAATGTTATTGTTTACACATGTTTGCAATAGAGCAAATATGCACTACTAATTTTGCTCATGGTTTTTTAGTGCATTGAGTGTACATTTTGTTGTTTTGTTGTGCAAATGAGTGTATTTCCTTCAAATGTTTGTCGCTTTTCTCCTCAACATATCTTTGCGAACAAATATTTTCCGATTTGAAATACATTTGCTCAAAACAACGCAATAAATTAACATCCGCAAACCTAAAAAATGTTTTGTTGTTACGAAACTGCAATATAAATTAGAAGATATTATTGGTAAATAAAAGTATTTATTATAGGCTAGTAAAATCTTCTCTTTTTATAATGGTGGTAAATACTTACAGAATATTTTTAAACTTAATATTTGCATTAGTATGAGCAAATGAATTTTCATTGTTAGAATTCGCAAAGGTATGTTGAACAAAAAACGAAAAATATTGGAAAGAATTGTATTAGGTTGTAAAAAGACTTTAAATATTGTGAACTGCGCAATTTTTCCAAAAAATTAGCAAAGTTTCTGAGGTTCCAAATTAAATTTATTTAAATAATAACTGATTGTGTCTGTCCATAACTCAACATTTTTCGATAATTGTATTATTATTTATTGCTTTTAAGTCTTCATAGCAATAAATTTAAGTTAACTTTAAATGGTCTGATGAAAAATGAATGGAAAGCATGAACTATATTTCCTCGCATGATGCTGGCCCTGGTGTTTGCATCGCCCTTTCATGAAAATGTTTTGTAAGTTTTAATACCTTACCTTATTCCCATCAATTTAATCGAACATAGATGACCCTTAGAAAAGGTCTTTAATAAGGCCTCGCAACCGCATATTTCGCCCGCTGGGCATGTAAGAGATAAGAGTAATCTCACCAACACAATCATAATTGACATCACTGGTCTAGTTTCATTTCGCGTTGCAAGTATTGACGCTGGATCTTTTTGTTGCACAGTGTAATAAATAAAAGATGTATGTAAAGACTTTTTCAATATAAGAATAAAAAAAAATAAGAATTCTAACATTGATGTTATTCAAAAATGTTTGTTGAATTAAAATATTTAGGAATTTTGTATTAAATTTTAGATATACTGCCTGTTCAACAATTTCGAAGGTAAACGTTCGCATTGAAAATTTGTATGAAAAACACTCGTCTTTAAAAATTGTTTCCTCTCAAAATCTTAAAATATTTTATTCAACAAGTTTTGAACAATTGTATTTTATTTATATAATTTTAATTAAACTTTTTTAAACAAATCTGTGCATTGATTTATATATTTTTTTTAATTCAACATTTTTATTTTTTCGAATTTTTTCTATGAGCTAAATTTCAGTTATGTATTTTATAAAGCTTTTTTGTAATAGTCCTATTCCTTTAATTTTTAGGAATGACTTTATACACAACCAGACTAAAAAAAATTAAAGGAATAGGACTATTACAAAAAAGCTTTATAAAATACATAACTGAAATTTAGCTCATAGAATAAATTCGAAAAAATAAAAATGTTGAATATAATAAAGTAACCTATGAAAGGAAATAATTCCCAGTTTCTATTTTTTTTAATATTAATTTGAAAAAAAAATACATTAAAAAAATAGTTAGGTAATTTACAAAGTATTTTTTCTATTGTGTAATATTGGCAGCATTTGCTATAATTTTGTCACAAGCAGATTCTTCTTGCATCGGCTGATGTCCTCTGATGTGCTGCTAAAGCTTGTAGCTGATTACAGTTCTACATATTTTTCACCTTCTAAAAATAAAATATCAGTGTTAATCATTTTCAAATTTAATAAATTATTAATTTTTGAAAAACACTAGCTCACCTATATTTTTTTTGATTTTTCAAATCTTGCCTTCTCAGCTGCTTGCCTCAATTCTTTTTGTTGCTCCGCATTAAAAGATTTCATGTCGACACCTATATTTTTTTTTGATTTTTCAAATCTTGCCTTCTCAGCTGCTTGCCTCAATTCTTTTTGTTGCTCCGCATTAAAAGATTTCATGTCGACATCTTCCATGCACCCAGGACGTCCTTTTTTTCTCTGGAGTAACAAAAATTGCCTGTCTTCTTCAGCGGACTTGGTAAGGGCATCCTGATGAGCCACGTCGAATAAGTCGTCAAAGCTTGACTTGTATTCCTTCTCTTTTTGAATTTGAGTAGCGCTTGCTGATCTTTTAGCGTTTTTTTGCAGTTTTCTCCATTTATCATACAGTTTTTCCAATTTTGCGACACAATTATGAACATGTTTAGTTGGTATTTTAGCTTTCTCCCAAAACAGACGAACATCCTTTATCGTAAGTCTAGCAGCCTCTTTTTTGTTTAATTTAAGTTGGCGCATATTATAAAAAAAACTACGTAGGACTTGGCAATTGGAAGGTAATTTATTGCCAGTTATTTGATCAGACATGTGACCAATTAAAAAAATTGTGCCATTCTGCCTTGAACTCATACTCCTTGATACTCTGGAAGTTGATGGTAGATCCATATTTATAATAATAACAATAATTTATAGATAAATGTTTCACAATTACTTCTTAGTTTTTTTTTAACACGTCGGATTGCTGGAGCAATACGAACAAATTTTAAATAAAAATTATTTTGTTGTTTAAAAAACTTGTGTTATCGCAAATTAAACCGTTTTAATTTTTGTGTGAAATATACCCGTCAAGGCGAATTCAAACAGGTAACCTCATCTCTACAACTACAAAAAGCCCCATGTATTTTGTTTATACAATTTTCTGGTTGGTTGTCAAATTTTTTTTTATTGCAAATTAAAATTATCACTTTTTTACAAAAGAAATTAATAAATTCACTTCAATCATTCGCAGTTTTGAAATTTTTTTATTATAAAAATAATATTTTTAACACTTTTCATTCAACTTCTTCTCAAAACAAAATCATATTTTGACGTTTCACCATATTTTTTAATTCGCCGTGGAAACAGCTGATGAACGGCTGACGAGATGAGTTTACCTGTCTGAATTCGCCTTGATACCCGTGTTAAGGATAATCCAGATAATTTTAATTGAAGCAATACCATTCATTGCACTTACCAATTTTTGATATGTGCCTTCTTCTTAGATCCACTTTATGGATTAGAGTTTAGCGAATTAACTTTAATCTCCGTATTTACTTTTTAAGTTGTATTTTTTCGATTTTAAGCGGCCAATGACAACATACACATGTTTAACATAAACAGTTGTTGCAAAAATATAAACAAAAAATAAATTTTAAAAAATTATAATAATAATATTTTTTCTTTAATAGGTATTTTCTTTAAACACAAAATATATCCACCTTGTGAACAATATTAAATTCGCGCATTTTCTACTTCTTCTTTGAAAACATCCATATTGCATTGATCACGTTGAATTTTATTTGTGCTGAGTATGGTAACACTACATGGTAAAAGCAACCACCCAAAAACATCAAATTCAATTGATTCTAGATTAACTTAATTCTCAGACTATCAAATTATAGAATTAAATTAACTTTAACCTCATGCCCAAAAAGTGGATCTTATGTTCAAAAGCTAAAATCGTATTTAAATACAGATTGATTTTTTGAGTTTTATTTGAAAATCTTATTTAATTAAGATAAAAGTATGGTAGCACTACTAAATACAACAAAAAAATCATAATATAGTGTAATTACTTGCAAGGTGGTCTGAAACAACAGCTGACTGTTAATCACAGAATACACAGAACTGTAAAAAGTGACGTGTGAAAAAGGCCCAAATCAGTTGCGAGGGCAGCTTTCGAAGAAAGAGAAAGAAAATGTTTTTTAGTAGTAAAGTGGCAATGTGTAAAAACAGGCCGCTACTATCAACACGAATTGCGTAATCAAAACAAAAAATGCAAAAGGGCAGCTTTCTTAGAAAGAGACAAAAAAAAAGGCAAAATCTTCTGTCTCGTGTCAGTTCTGTATATTCTGTGCTGTTAATGCTATGCCTGTTGTTGTATTGTTGTGATTTGAGGCCACCTTGCTAATTTATTACAATAGCGGTTTTCACCCTTGATAGTAAAGTACCTTGTAGACCTTGTTAATCTTATTAATTTAGTTAAAGTCCTATGATTTACAACACTGTAACAACATAATGTATTAAACTAAAATTTACTTCGCTGTGGTTTAAAAATCCAACAAAAGGCTGTAGTAAACACGTTTGTTAAATGACCCAGAATTAAACGGTTGATAAACC
Source organism: Pollenia labialis (assembly GCA_949318255.1). Taxonomy (NCBI): domain Eukaryota; kingdom Metazoa; phylum Arthropoda; class Insecta; order Diptera; family Polleniidae; genus Pollenia; species Pollenia labialis. The sequence continues at coordinate 45,193,018 of OX439143.1, read as the reverse complement.
TATATCTGTCTCTTTCCCTCACTAAGCAACTTCATTAATTTACAATACTAACGAAGAAGAGAATTTTGTATTTAAAACGATTTTAAACATACAGCCCAATAATGAATAAAAATTCCCCGGGAATTTTCTCCCTTCTCCCATTTTTCCTATGTAAATTCAATTGTAAAAATGAGAAAAGGGGAAAAACTCCCGGGGAATTTTTATTCATAATTGGGCTGATAAAAAACGTGTTTTAATGTCAATTCTGAAAATTGGCCATTAATATTAGTGAAATTTTTATAATTTTCAAGTGAATAAATCAGGTCCGAAATATTCACTCTTATCGTGGTTGGTAAATTTAAAATACGCCTGCGACTGCTTGGTAATAGATTAAAGGCAAAAAGTTCACGTTCTCTTAAATCTATTACCAAACAGTCGCAGGCGTATTTAAAATTCGTCAACTACGATAAGATGGCGAAAAACTAGGATTTTTTTAAACTGCTATGTTTCGTAACTTCAATGCTGACCATTTGCCAAGCTGGGCCGTTTCTGAAGAATCTGTATTCATTAAAAATGGCCACATTAAGGTAAGGTCATAAAAGCCCTAGACACCCCGCAACCCGTTTTATCCCTCCATGACCGGTTAACGATATCGCGGAATCTATTCCTTATATTACCTCATAGCAGCGCAACAAGGTGATTTTAGCCCCACCTCCCTTATCACTAAGTCTACATTCGAATCATTTCTCGCGATATTGTCCACCACCTCATTACCATCCACCTTATAGAGTAAGGGTACCTCCATGAGCTCTCTCAGAGCATTCCTGCACTGTGCGACCAGGCACGATCGCAACGTATAATTTGTCAATGCTTTGAGCGCAGCCTAACTATCGACGTAAATTGTCACCACAGATGTGACTCAATATCACCTCCGTCGCCCTCCAGATCACTAGGATTTCAGTCTGGAAGATACTGCACTCATCTGCGAAACTCAGATCCGCTCATTGGATCCTCGCCTTTCCCTTCCTTTTTCGGGAACTCCACTGGTGGTGTTACACCGATGTCTAAGATTATTATCCTATGAAACATTCAGCATTTACTATCTCTGTTTTTGTAACAAAACAAAATAAATATATGTATATGAATATTTCATTGGTGGTGCAGTATGAAAATTAAATTTTGCCACGACCCTCCGCCCGCAGACCGAAAATCAAAAATCGGACTTCACAAAGTCACCCGCCTGAATATTCCCTGAAAATTTTATCAAAATCGGCCCAGCCGTTTTGGAGTCCATACGTTACATACATATGTACATAAACACATCCTGTTTTATATACATACATATATACAGTGCACTCGGGAAAACGTCAACACTCGTTTACGTCAACATCCCAAAACGTCAACCCATTTTTTTTTTACATTGCCTACTCTAAAACGTCAACCCAACCATAAAGCTCTAAAACGTCAACTCTGAATAAAATAAAATTTCGAATTTAGCAACAGTTAAAATACACACATTTGTACACACACGCATTTATTTTATGAAATCAATTCAGAAATTGGGGATCCACCTTGTAAGTAGAGTAAAAAAAATTACAACTGTATGTCTGTATTGTCTTTTTATTTATGTTCAGTTGCTTTTTTGTGCAGACAATAAAACCAAGCGAAGCCGTCGAAATATTTAACAGGGCTTTGGATTGGGCTCAATGCGAGAATGTTGAGCAAAATGACTTAAATGTATTAAGACGTTTAAGAGAGAAGGCTCTCTTCCAAGTGTTGGATAGAAAAAACAGCAGAAAAAAATAACAGATTTTTTTTAAATGCATATGTGTGCATGTAAAATTAAAAGTATGATCTCATTTAAAATGTATTCTTTTAGTTCCAGTTGTCTTCTATGGTTTTAGTCAGGTTGAATGCCTTTTTTATTTCCTTTTTGAATTTGTTTATGTTTGGATTTAGTTTATAATTAATAAAAACGTTTAAAAGCACATTATCGATATGTTTTTTATATAAAAATTTTACATTCGTAAACGTCAACAATTTGTTAAACGTCAACACCCGCGGTTTTAATTAGTTGACGTTTTCCAGAGTGCACTGTACATACATATATACTAGATTGATCTCTTTTTGAACTATTAAATTTTGACTACAAATAGTTATATTCAAAAAGAAATTTCGTATGAAACATTTTATATGTAGAAATGCCCTAATCATGTTAATTATAAAAATTATTTTCCATTTTTTTTATTACAAAATATCTAAAGCTATTTTTTGCTATAAACTGCTGTAAATTTTGAAGTTTTACCTTTCTTAAACTTTAAGAAATAAACTGGTCTAAAATTTAATTTTAAAGTCTTTTATAAAATCGCTTGTATTTTTCTACATCAGGGGTATTGCGGATCGCCTTAGTTTGTTAAAATATTATAAATTTTGTTTAAAATGAGTTCCCAAAATTGAATAATATTTCATATTATACTTTTAATTAATTGCTAGCAAACATCTTGAAAATGTTTAAGCATTTTCTAAAATCATTTTTGGCATTTTCTGGTCTTGTCTAACGCAAGATTTAGCTGTAAACAGGTCATTAAGAATTGGCTTTATTATTAGCCTTAATCTACTTCAGTGAACACTTGGGCTGCACATTGAAACCTTTGAGTTTTTGGTGCTTATTGCTTTTTTATAATAATATTAGTATTCAAATTTAATTTCAAATTCAGTTATCGGAATATAATAATGTTAACAACTTTGATTAATGTTAAATACATTTAGTAGTGTGCCAGTTTTTTTCTAATTTATTGTTATAGACGAGAATGGAAGATTTTGTCATTAAAATTCGAAATATCGTGTGGCGCTAAGTTTCAAATTGCATACTCGTATTCGGCAAAAATTGATATTCGGAACTTCACTAATATGTATGTAGGTATGTAAGTACATGTAAAACCGTTACTGAATTCTTCTTGTTTTCTTTGGACAACTGAATGCAATTCGTTTCCATACTGTGTTAAATTTTCCACAGTTTTTAGCTGAGGAAATATTAAGTCCAGTTGTATATGTACATGTGTTTTATTTGTGACATTTCATCCAAACGTATTTTCTCCATAAAAATTTTTCATTTTAATCGAAATAAACTTTAAAATTTATTAAAAGCCGACACTGTTTAATAATATTTACTTAAAATTAGATTTTTTTTTGGATATACATACATAGTTTGAATTTGTATTTTCAATAAATCGAGCCCTATTTGCGATTATATCGTAAGCGACTATTTATCGAAATTTGGTTTTTTCTTGCAAATAGATTCTAAGTACCAGTTACAATGACGAACAAATTCATAGACATGAATTTGTACCGTTGCGGAGAAAAATCGCATTTCCTGTAAAATTTGCCTATTTGTCGCTTACAATATTATCGCATATTGAGCTTGATATTGATGTATCATGAGAAATTGAAGTTTCTCTGATGCATCATATTGCATCGATGTGTTCGTGTTCTACTACATTATTAACATCTACAGCTCCTGTATGTATCATACTTACAAACGAAAGCTGACCCAGTTGCGCGTACATAAGTACGTCATCCATCAAACGTTTGGCAAAAATTTTCTGGTCCGTACTCAGTTTGCGGTACATTACTGCCCAAGATTCAGCAAAAATGTCAGCTTCATCTCTGCTTGATCTCCGAAAAAAATTTTCTAAACGATTTTCAGGGGTTTCAATACTCATACTTCGATCATAATGAATTTTTTTTGGTAACGGTTTCTAAAAGAAACAAGTGTTTTTTTAAGTTTTTTCCTAATTTCAAATGCCAAATAACTTGTAAGAAATTGCAAGTAAAATTACATTTTCATTTTCATCTTCTTTCAATCTTCTTTTTTTCTGATGCATTTGATTAAAATGTTTTTTTATTAACAGTTCCTAAAAAACAAAAATGTTTAATGAAATTTATAATTTGTACTCTTAAGAAATTGTTGATACAATAAAACGTACTTTTATAAATTCTACTTCTTGTTCTTCCTCTGAAGCATCATCATCCAAAGTACTCTCTTCAATTGTTGATGCCACATCTTTAACATGCCTTTCTTCACCACGCAAAAATTCTAATTTATCGAAATACCACAGCGTTGGTACATGTTCATTTCCAGATTTCTGCCCTTTTCGTATTTTTTGCAGTTCGCGCCTGTGGCATGCTCGTATGCTTTGATATTTTCTCTTTACATCTTCAATGGTTGCATATTTATCCATCTGTTTACACTTTGCCAACAGTCTTCCCCACGATTTCTTTTTTTCTATCTTGTAATTGAATTGTTTGCCTTTTGTTTGCCAAAGGGCCGTTTCTTCCCGCAAAGCTTCGATAAATTTTTCTAAAAATTGCTTGCTTGTCATTGTACGCGAACCGCTCACTTCAATGCTCACAAAATGCGCAAATGTTCGCGAGCAACTACATTAATATTTATAAGCAAAAAAACAAAAGAATTGGAACAAAATATATTAAACCAAACCTTGTACTACCATGTATTAAACAAAAAATAGTTCAATTTATTTATTGTAAACGAGCAAATTACTACCCAAGGCGAATTCATGTAAAAATGAATTCGCTTTTTACTACCCGAACATATCTTTAGCCTCGAACAGGGTTACCGTTAGCAATTTTCAAAGTGTAGAAGTTGGCGTTTAATTAAATAAATAAAGAACTTAAATTGAAAAAAATCTGCCAGAATTAAAAAGTGGTTCCAAGGTATATTTATAGCACGTAGTCTCGGAAAGCCAGCTGTTTATTTTTTATATGCTTGGTTTGCGATACAAACTGTCAAATGTTGTGTAGTAAACAAGTTGTTTGTCTTTATCTTTTGTCTGTTTGACAGTTCGTATCGTATAACAACAATAAAAAGCCCTGTTGTTTGTTTTACTGTACAATTGTTGTAATCTCCCGGCTACCTGCTATAAATATATCTTGAGTGGTTCCTTATATTTGACTGATAACAATATTTTGATTTTTCTTTGAAAATAATAAAGGCGAATTTGCACCAGAGGGTCAATTCTGGTTCTGTGATAAATTGAAGTGAAAAAATTAAAAATTTTAGTCTTCAAGAGTACTTTTCATTTTCAGGGGTGTGCTGGAAATGGAAAACGTAAAACGCAAGAATTTTAAAAGTCTTTTTTTAATAAGATTTCTGTAATAAAAGAATTGCATGACAAATATTATACAAACATTTCTCTATTAAACAGAATTTTATAAAAAAAAATTAGATTAAACGTGTATTAAAAACAGCCTCCATATTCTTGCGTTTTATGTTCTCGATTTCCAGCGCACCCCTGTTTATATTTTTATAAATACTTATTTCCTCATTCTCGTTTTTATTAAGGGTAATCAGGATGGTCATTGTTCAAATTTACTATTTCTAAATTTGCAGTGCGTATTATGATTGACTTAAATATTTTGTGCAAATGTACTGCAACTAATTTTCTAAAAATGTATTCTGGCAACACAAGAAACTTCTGGCAGCATCTACATTTTCTTACTGCCCGTCTATACCAGAGATAATTATTGCGACATATATTGCAGTTATTGTCAAAATTATGTTATCTTTAATGTAGACAGCAATTTTTTGTACATATTTATTGCTAACAATTTATGTTGCAATAATTGTTAGGCCATTTTCGTTGACAATTATTGCTTACAAAAAACGTCAATTTGGTTGTCAGTTGAAAAAAAGAAGCAAAAAAGAAAAAAAAATAGAAGCAAATTGTGTGGGAAAGAAATTAAGTTTTTTGAGATTGTAGCAAATTATAATTGTAGTAAAATAATTAAATTAAAAAATTAAATAAACACTAAAATAAAATTGCAAAAATTAAAATTTTTTTTTTATTCGATCTTTATTGTTAAAATTAATATTAATTTGTTTAAGTTCGAGTTCTTTTTTATATAAAAATAATAATTTTACAATAACAAAAATAAAAAAATCAATAAAATTAATATATATGTATTAAAAATGACCTCAAGCTAACACAAATTAATATAAATTTAAATAATAAAGTCGAATAAGAAAGAATTTATATTAATAATAATAATAATTCTTGTAAGATACCGCAATTTTTTACTCCGCACCTTCTTTCTTGATTTTTTCAAACTATGAGTTAACAAAAATACGTTTTCCCATGCCTTTAACATAAGCTGAGCAATAAGAAATATTGCTCTGTTATTCTGCCGACGTTATTGCCAACTTGCTGAGATAATTATCTTTACGCTAGGTCTCCACGTAACAATTTTTTTTGCTAAGCACAAGCAATAACGTCGGTAGAACCATGGCGCAATAATTGCTGACTATATTGCTGGAGAACACGTGAAATTGCTTTGCCATAAAAAAACGTACAGAGAAATTAAATGTCAGATAAATAACAGCTGATTTTACAGCAGATTGCTAAGCAATAATTGCTCAAGCAATAAGAAGAGCAATCATTGCGCAATGGATTGCCACTCATGGCAATATGCGGTCTATACGTCGCAAATTTTATGAGCAATCAAATTTGACGTTTGCCGCAATAAATATTGCTACGTGGAGACCCGGGGTTAGTTATCTCTTGTATAGACTGCCCGTCTATAAGATAATTATTGCGACATATATTGCAGTAAATGTCAAAATTATGTTATCTTTAATGTAGACAGCAATTTTTTGTACATATTTATTGCCAGCAATTTATGTTGCAATAATTGCTAGTCCATTTTTGTTGACAATTATTGCTAAATAGCTTTTGCAGATTTGAACTACATACATAACAGTGCTGCAGGGCAAGAATAAAAAAGTTACGCTATTTTTCAAAAAAGTTGAAAATTTTTGTCAAAAGTTACAATTCAAAATATTTCTTGAATAAATAGTAAGTTTTTATGATTTGTAAAAACCAAATACATATTTTTATTTAATATTTCAGTGATAATAGCAAGACTATCAATTATGAATAGAACAAAAGCTTAGCAAAGGGTAAGTTTCAAGCGTATGCCCACTGCATGAGAATTAAAAAAAGGTTTAAGCATACAGTACTTTTTGTTTCTATTCTCAACTTTAGCGATTCCAATTTATCTGTTTTGCTGCCGTTGTAAGTAAATTAAATATAAGATTTACATGATAGTCCATTAAGGGATGTAAGCATATTCCATCTATAAGCGGCCAGCAAAGGCAAAAGTAAATATAATTATGTTCATTATAGTCACATTAGCAAAACGTTCTACCATATAAAAGAACTAAGAATTAAATCGTTTAATTTTTGTCATCAACACTCAACATGAAAAAAATTAGTTTTTGGTTTAGGTACCAGGGTAAAAATATCTTGTTTGGCCGAAGAACTCTTTACTTATGTGTTTTACATTGTCGTTTCAAACGACTTCGATCACGAAAACGACTCGTCACAATTTTTTTTAAAATTTTTATTTAAAAAAATTATTTTCAAAATTTTTAAATTAAAAGTCTTTCAATCACATAAAATATTTATTTTTCTAAAATTTAAGAATTATATTCTTCGGCAAATGGTTTAAAACAATTAAATTAATTACGATATAATCTCTTTTATTACATCTGAATAGTGTAGATATGACTAACTTGCTAGTTTTTGGTGGTAAAGCGTTCATTTACTTTTTTATTTTTTTGAGTAAATGGGAGAACATTTTGTAAATTCTGCTAGTAAATGTATACATCTATTATATGTCTAAGTCAAAGTTGATAAGTAAGGTTTGGAGTTGTTCTTAGCTACATGCATATAATAAAAAAATTTTTTATAAAAACTTTAACCACCGTTTTTACAACTTACCGATAGCTAAAGGTAGGATTTTATCGGCCGTATAAAAAGTGATCCATTAGTACAACTAAACATTAACCTACAAGGTAGGATAAACCTTCCATTAAGTTAAGTTGTGACAATGGAGCACGGTTTATACGGCCGATAAATTCCTACCTTTAGCTATCGGTAAGTTGTGAAAACGGTCCTAAATGTTATTTTTCAATGTGACCTTTAAGAACAAAGCCAAGGATATTATACATATATACTTACTAAAACACTATTTAATCTATGAAAAATATCGAAATAATTAAAAGTTACTACAAGAAGCTGTAAAAAAAATTTAGCTTTATTTTTTGGCTTTAAATTTCCTTTTTTAGCTCTTTTTAGCTCTATTTCAAGCATGATTTAGCTTTATATTTTTTAAAAATCTGGTCACACTGTTGCTATCAATAGTGTCTGTTTTTTTCGTAAACTGCACTTTTGCCAAAAAAGTAACAAAAACGAAAAAAAAGACACAAGTACACATTGGAAAAAGTAACCAAAACGGCAACGCTGACCACTACAAAAAATATAGTCAGCTGCCGCATTGCTTCCATCTGGTTATACGACTTAAAAAATCTGAAAACATAGTTGATAAAATCAATTCGTAACGTGCGGTTGTACCATAAGCGTAAAGTGAATCTTCTTTATGAAACTATAAATACATACATGTATTTCAATTATAAAAATTGTTTTGAGAAAAATTTAAACAATTTTGTGATAACAAAACCAAATTAAAGATTTTCTTTTTAATAAAAAAAAAATTAAAGTAAAGTGAATATTAAAAAAAGGTAATACATACTAAGAAACTAATACCAAATACATTTAATTTGCTGTATATGCAGAAAAAGCCGGTACGTACATGAATATTCATATGAATATGTAAATACACATAAATAAATAGCGATAAACATATGTACGTGCATGTGTATTAATAAATATATTTATGATTTTAGTTTAATATATATACATAAGTAGGAATGTATTAAAAATTATAAGTAGATCTTTAGTAAAGATGCCAGATAAATTTGGTAGAAAATCGCAACATTTTGTGGAATTTTTGACAAAATTCGTATGTGATAAGTTTTGTTAAAAAGTTTGGCCTAAATCTAGTTTGTGGACGCAGCTCCAAATAAAAACGTACAGGAACAAATCTAGTTTACCAAAGCAACTCCAAATAAAAACGTACAGAAACAAATATAGTTTACCAAAGCAGCTACAAACAAAAAAAGGGGGATATAAAATTGAAAAAGAAACAAATCTAGTTTAGGACCGCACACCTCAATAAAAAAAAAATACCTAAGGTGATAGAAAATTGAAAAATAAGAAGAAAAAATTAAATAAAACAAATACAACACCCTCATTATGCCAATATCAATCCAAATTTTAAGCGTCCTATTTATCCCACTGATATCGACAAAAATAAAATAAAAACTTTCTCAAGACTTCGACTCGCCCAAACAATATTTTCCCACGAATACATATTAAGTAAACGCACCAGGGCCATATGTGCCTCCTTTAATAGAAACCTAACAATAATCAACCTACTCAATGAATGCACACTATTACACAATCTAAGGATTAAGCACTTCAACAACACAACAGCCCTTAAACTCCTACAAGATCCATCTACAACAAAAAACAACAATATCTATAATTTCATAAGGGAAGCAAAAGTTTCCATATAAGTACAATCATCACACTAAAGCAGATGATATATACATACATACCTATATAAGTATATACATTGCAAAACTAGTAACACATATATAAATTAACCGAGCTGATAGCCCTGGCAGCTATGCTCCTTATAAAAAATTTCTAGTCTTAGAATTTATTCATAAGACTAGACTAATAAATAAATAAATAATAAAAAATTGGCGCAAACGCAAAGTTTTCGAGTTATGAACGTTTTAAGTTTTGATATACTTATACATATATGTATGTGCGATTTTCCTTTACATTTCTAAAGCCATATGGGTAATATTGGTCTTATTTTAAAGCTTTTTACTACTTTCTTTTTTATATATAAAAAATTTTAACTCTTAAGCTCACATTACAGTTTTTGTGTACTAAGGGTACAATTTATTTAAATAAAAGTGTAATACAAATTTTATAAAATAACAAACACCAATGTCGCAAACATAAACTTCATGGTTAGCCGGTCTTTGGCCGGACGCAAAGATTTTCTTCTCTATTGTATAACATATACTGGCTTCGCTAACTAAAGCTCCTCTGCATAGACGGTCTTCGGCCGGGCGCAAGGATTTTCTCCTCTATGATACATATAATAAATACCGGCTTCGCAAACAAAGCTTCTCTGCATAGCCGGCTTCGGCCGGGCGCAAGGATTTTCTCCTCTATGGTATAAAAAATACTTAAATTAACCAAAAGAGAAAAATAATGCGCGAATGCAAAAACAAAATACATATTTGCAATCGTGAGCAAATTACCTTTAATTTGAGTACCCACACATATCATTAAGTGGGCGGGACAGTTTTTTGGTTCTAGGGGCCTCAGCCCCATTAAATTTTAATTTTGGGTTTTTTTCTTTTTTATTCTGAATCGGGTGGTATATGTTTTTTTTTTGTTCATAGCTCCGTAAACTGCACTTCAGCCAAATCACATATTTCTATGAAAACTAAAAAGGTCTATAACTCGAAAATTAAGCGTTTGCCCCAATATTTTTATTTAATTTTTTCTTCTTATTTTTCAATTTTCTATCAGCCCAGGCACTTTTTTTATTTAGGTGCGTCCCTAAACTAGATTTAAGAAGAAAATATAAAGTGAAAAATGTGGCGCAAAAATTTTGTAAGCCCTTGAAACTTAATACATAAATTAGACTTTTATTCCATAAAGTCGCTGGTGGATTTTTTTTTGGTTTTTGTATTGGGCTCTACCTGTTTTAATGTAATATGTATGTGAAAAAGAAAAAAAAGGGCTAAATTTTGATGCGTGACATAAAAGTGAGTATAATAAAAGCTAGACATACTTAGTTTTACAAGGACTTTCTTGGCATGTTTAAAAAAATTTACATTTGGGGGAAGGATCCGAGAGTTTGAAGTCGGATTGATATGAAGTATATGATAAGATCAAGACTGTACAAAATTTATATCAAAATAGTTAACTCCCATCACAGTTTTTACAAAATATTACAGATGTGTACTAGGTTAATACTTGTGTAGGTTATTCCAGTAAAAGTGTAAAAAATTTATTAAATAACAAACACCAGCTTCGCTAACTAAAGATTCTCTGGATAGACGACCTTCAGCCAGGCGCCAAGACTAGCTTCGCATGTATTGGTGTTGCTGCCCTGCATGTGGAATAGGCCCACACGACGTACGACATCTATTCAACTGCAGTGCAAACCCCAACCCAGCTAGACGCAGTGTCCTTATGGATCCGCCCTCGTGAAGTAGCACAGCTACTGGGCCTTGATTTAGCTGAGTTGGATGGACAGAGCAAAGAAGAAGAATAGAAAATAAATTTTAAACATACATACATATGTACTTGTTTTTCAGGTCGAGCTGTTACAACAACAACAACAACTAGCCTCGCTAACTAAAGCTTATCTGCACAGAAGGCCTTCGGCCGGTCACAAAGATTTTATCCTCTATGGTATAAAAAACAACAACTTCGCTAACTCAATCTTTTCTCCATAGTAATTATTATGCTAACTAAAAACTTGTATTTTACCAAACTCATACCCGCTTCTTTATGGGTTAAGAATTTTTAAATTAATTTTGTATATTCAGAAAGATCTATTCAAATAATACCAATATTGGACCTATACTTTCAGAAATGTATTTATGTGAAAATTTTAAAGATCCATAACTCGAAAATTATGCGTTTGCGACTCTTTTTACTTTATATATTTTCTTTCTTTTTTTCATTTTTATATTATCCTAGGTACATGTTTTTTTTCTTTGGAGCTGCCTTGGTTAATTAGATTTAAGCCAAAAAAAGAAAATTGAAAAACAAAAAGAAAATAGGCATTAACCTATACAAAAGTCTCGGAAAAAGTTTTGAGTTGTGGACCTCAGGAGTTAAAAATATATATCGAGCCCTAATAGCAAAAATGATGTAACCAACAACATTTAAGATTTTTGTTTTTTGATGAAAATCGATAATTTTTGATCACATGCGTCATCTCTAAAAATCTCATATCTCTGGGAATTACCGTTAAGAAATAAGAGCAAAAGCAATTTCAAACGAAACCCTAGACTTCAAGCAAAAATATTTAAAAAAAACCTTCTCCTGTAAAATTTTATTTTTGTTGGTTACATAATTTTTGCTATTAGGGCTCGATATATGTATGCAATTTTCCACTACATTTTTGAACCAATGTGGCGAATATTCGTATAATTTGAAAATTTTTGTATATGTAGATCTTTCTGGATATACCTACCTACCTACAAATTAAAAGTTGACAGCTCTTTTGTTCCCAAACTGCTTTTAAAAAATTGTACACCAAAATATTACGATAAATATGTACATTCACATGAATGTAGTTTATTTAAATAAAAGTTAAAAATTATTTATATATTTCTTTCATTTATTTATGCATTATCAAGCCTTAGAGGCCGAAGTAACAATATTACATGTTCATACATTCTGAGAAATTTTCAACAAATTATATACAAAGGTACACTAATAATAATAAAAAATGAAACTATAATTAAAAAACATCATTTCATAGTTGATGGTTAATGGCTCCCCAGCCGCAACAAAAAAATAAAAAAGAAAAAAATTAATTAAATAACAAACACTCACTTTGCTTAATAAAGCTTCTCTTGTTAGACAGCCTAAGGCCGGGCTTTCTGCTCTATGGCAAAACAACACCGCCTTCGCTAATTATAACTTCTCTGCATAGCAATTAAAAAAGGGACCTAAACTAGAATTAAAAAAAATCAAAATTTAGGGGGGTTGAGGACTGTGGGCTCTCCAGCATCAAAACACTTTCCCTCCCACATAGTGTTATGTATGGGTACTCAAATGAAAGGTAATTGTGCAAGAAAAACGAAAATAATACAAGTAAGGACGGGAAGCACTTCTGGAAAAATTGGGGGAAAAAATTACCCACTTATATCTATGTCTGGGTACTAAAATTAAAGGTTATTTTCTCACGATTCCAATTCCAATTTTGTTTATGTTTTTTAATGTTTTATGCGCTATTTTTTTGGCAGGGTGCAAGGGTTTTCTCTCCACAGTTGAATTTGTGAAGCACTGAAAAAAAGAAATTTCAAATTAAGTTGGGCAAAAAACTTGACGGTTACGCGTTGGTCCACCCTTTGCAATAACGCATTATAAAGAATGTAAATTGCATAACTATTAATTCTGCTTTGCTTAACTATATTCTGTAATAAAACGTATTGAAAACGAAATGTAAAATATGTTATATCGTTTTTATAAAATATTTTTTTTAATTCTATCAGCCCAATTATGAATAAAAATTCCCCGGGAGTTTTATCCCATTTTTCCTATGTTAATTCAATTGTAAAATTGGGAAAAACTGCCGGGAATTTGCATTCATAATTATATGTATTTCTTTTTTCTTTAACTTAATTGATGATTCGTCAGCTCATTATTGGTTTGGCGCATATTATGGTGAAATTACCATGATATGCGCCAAACCAATAATGGGCTGACGAATAGTTAAAACGAAAAGATTTCGTTATTATTTTGTATTTTTTCAGCGTAAATTAAATTTGAAAAAATGTTCGATAATTTTAGAATGACCTAGTGTAGGTTGTGGGAATACTTTAGTAGATATTTTACTCAGTTTTAGAAATTTGATTACACCTCCAAAATTCAAAGTTATCGATGAAAACGGCACTAAACAACTTTTAACTTAAGCTAGATTTACACGATTGAAGGTATTTTGAAGTCTTATCAAAATTTTGAAAATTTATTTTGATGTTCTATTTACACGTTTCAAAAATTTGATCAAAATATTCTTTCAATATATTTCAAAATCTTTTGATAAAAATTTGATCAAAATTTGTTGAAGCTAATTTACACTATTGGTAAACTTTGTATAATGAAAATATTGACTTTGATCAGATGTTTTGCTTCTTTTGTGAAATAATTTATTATTATTTAAAAAAAAAACAATTAATAAGTATGGACGACGACACAATCATCATAGCATCAACATTTTTAATATTGGAGGAAGAAGTAGCTGATTATAATATTATGAAACCATATAGTTTTCGGAATCAAAACACGAAGGAAAGAATTTTCAATTACAGGTTGTCCAGATTTAGGCGTGTTTCGGAAAACGTGTTTGGATTAATATCAGCCCGATTTCGCGTTGTCAGAAAAACAATGGAACTTTCCCCACCAAATGTTGTCAAAGTTGTTCTCGCAGTATGTGCATTACACAATTTTTTGAACAAACGCAATTCTGGTGCCTATGCACACATAAGAGACTACGACCAAGTGAATGCGGATGGATCTATAACGGATGGACGATGGCGTGAAAAAGTGCGGACAGAGAATATTTTGTATACGATACAACCATTGTGCAATCAAGGTCGTCAAAGCGAAACGTCCAAGCTTATTCGACAAGAATTCACGGAATATTTTTTAAATGAAGGGGAAGTTCTATGGCAATACAAGCATATTTATTAAAAATTAATTAAAAACCCAATAAATCTAAATAAAAAGTCAATTCATTTATTTGGCAACTTAAGATCACATTCTGTTTCTATATTAAAAATAAAATTATAATATTAAAAAGAAATCACATTCTGTTCACATCTAAAATATTAAAATAAAAATAAAAAAATTTAAAACAAAGTTAATTGTTATGCTGTGCTTCAAATGAGTCGATGACATTATTAATTTGAGTTCTCAGTCTGAAAATATACATAAGTTCGTTTCAAATATTGTTTGAGTACTATGCATTTCAAACTCACCTGCGAGCATTTGACTCTGAATATGCAGAAAGCTGCTGTCCAACAAACTCATAGCCTCAAGCATAGCCGTTCTGCCAAGTTACGTTTTCTTTTCCTTGTGACACTTTCTGAGATAGGAATTGGCCAAGTTTTTCGTAAACTTCTGAACGCTTACTGTCGATTTCATTTACTTCTTGCACTTTTCTACGCTTTGCAGGAGTACTATTTTCGAGAGCAGCGTTTGCAAGTGAACATTGAGCTTCCGAATTCTGAAACTGCTCTTCAACATCATAACAATCCTCAAAAGCACAATTAGTTAAGTTCTCTAAGTTTGATTCTGTACCTCCTGATCCACGTTTCCTCACAGTATCTAAAAAGTGTAGAGCTGCAAAATAGTCATATTTTGATACATAAGTAGCGCCATCTTGTCCACTTTTGGAAGTATTTATTTTTTTGTGCTACGCCTTCAATATAAAATACTTTTAAATGTGATCAAAACATACAACAAAAAAACGATTTACATTATAGCGTGATCGCACACCGTTAAATTGTGCTTTGCAGTCGGCTACGCAATGATTCATTGCGGCAGCAATTTCTGACCAGCACTTTTCCTTTTCATTTCGGTTTCTGCACCCATCAACCATTTCGATGAACAGTCTCAGTTCATCTCCTGTCCACTTTTTCTGTTGCTTGCGATTGTTGCGAAAATTATCATTTATGGTATCACTTTTAAAAATATTGATATATTATTCCACAAATATATATGTACATAGTTATTAAATATGTAATACTTACCAACTCATATTAAGGGTCCTCATGATATCGTTTAAGGCCGTTTTACACTATCCCACAAAGTCTTTAGTAATTTACGAAAATGCAACCCTGTCATGAAAAGTTGTTATTGTTTTTTGAAAATGTTTAAAGAATAATTAGATCAGGGAAGCATTTTTGAAAAATACGTAAGACTTTGTGGGATAGTGTGTAACGGCCTTTATAAGTCTCGTAATCTGTGCAAACTGTGCATTTTTACGCCCTCGTAAATGAACTGTCAAAAATTGTATGAGAATTCATTTACACAAACTTGGTAAATTTGCCCAACGATTTTGTCTCGTAAACTTGCGCTGTTCAATAGTGCATTTATACAAACAGATCTTTTAATGATTTTAACGTCGTTTTCAATGAAAAATCCAAGTGTCTATAAATCACAAACAATAAATTCTAGCAATAATTTCAGTAAATTGGTCTTTTGGCTTTCTTTGAGCATTTTTAAAAGCAAATTTCTCATACATATTAATCACAAATTTAAACACAAATTTTTATATTTTTGAATTTTAATTTTTAATTTATTTTTGTATTGACGTTTCTTACAAACTGACATTAATTGTTTAAAATTACACAAAAGTAAAAAAGGGGCTTCATGAAACAAGACTCGTAAGTTTGCGCATTTGCACAAATGGCAATTTTAAGCGACATCATGAGGACCCTTTTTAATTTACTAATTTTGATTTTATTATTTAAGAAATTTATTTACATTGCCAATTGCCTCAACAAATATACGTAATTAAAAAAAAAATGATATGTATTGAATCAAAAGAAGGAACATGCTGTCAAATTATTTATAGTCATCAATATTTCCAGATGCTATTTTGATGCTTATTTACACGGCAACAATAAAATCTTCAAAAGTTTTGTTCAATAAATTTTGATCAATAAATTATGAAGAAATTTTGCTGTTTACACGAGTTTGAAGCATTTTGGAGAGCAATTTTGAAGAAAATTTCAATCGTGTAAATTTAGCTTTACTGCCTGTTTTTCAAGCTAAAACAAAAATTTTCGTTTAGTAATTTATAGGTATTGACAGAATGTACTAATAAAATGACATCACAAACGCTGCTGTTTGCAGTAATTTTCTTCTTGTGTGACGTTTGGCGTCATTTTTTTGTTTATTTACATTTTTTATAAAGGCATTTTGACATTTGCCGTGTCAAATCTAGCAACAAAATGCCTGTTGTTTTTTCTATTGTTTCATTGTTGTATTACTGAGGTCACTTTGTTATTACATTTTGGGTATTAAAAACAAAAACAAATTTAAGTTTTTTTTATTGTTGTTTAATATAAATTCCGAAACGATAAATTTTATTTTGAAAAACAGGCAATTAATTACCCAGCCAGCAAAATAATCCGACGTCTTATAGATATCTGAGAGAAAGATCGACAAACATGTCGGAATCATATACGAATTCTGTCAGATTTCTGACCCAAAAATGTATGAAGTGGTTGACAGGAGTTCTGACAGACATGTCGTGGGAAATTCTTGTTTTTTGCCCGTATTTCTGATAGATATCTGACAGAAATCTAATGAAAAAGGCATGGGAAATTCAGATATACACACAGAAAAAAATCAAGTTAAAAACGTCAAAAACAAGGTTGATTTAAAATTTTTCGGTGGTGATTTTGCTTCATACGTGTTTCATGTTAATTCAACCTGATTTTATAATTGCTTGCGAACAACATTTTTTTCTTTTAAAATAACTATGATTCGTGTTAATTTCACATTGCAGTAAAGTTAGAGCAAAATGTCATTTATATTGAAATAACAATCCGAATCACGTTGAATGAAAGTTATTTCATGTTGAAACAACGTGAATTTCATGTAGAAACTAATTGGTGTGGAGAAGTTCAGAGACAACATATACATTTATTTAAGAATAATTCAAAACACTTACCCCTGTAACACATGTTTCACTTATTTTGTAGTCTCCTTTGTTAACAGATCAATCATCAGAATGGCCCGATATGGGTTTCGTCATCATTCTACTTTGAAAACTTGATGTACTATTTAACTAAATAATTTTAATTAAAAGAATACGGGAATTGTCTTCTTATTTAAGAATCAAAATAAAAAAATTAACATACTTAACTATGTATGCATGTTAATTTAACAATATAAACGTTTAATTTTAATATAAAACAGGTTTTTATGGATTCAATATCGAATCCATATTTATTTATATATTAATATATTTTTTTTATTTGTTTTAACAGTGAATAATATTAAATAAGCGTTATTTAGGATTATTTTAATATTTTTAATTTAAAATTAATATAAAATAATGATAAATTTAGATAATGGGCATACTTTTGCAGAAATTTAACATGATTCTCAATCAACATTTTTCCATGTTAATTTTACATTGGTATTTTTTTCTGTGTGTATTAGCCGACATTCTTGAAGTTTTCTAACAGATAACTAATGGACCCATCGCACAGATTTCTTACAGCAATCTAAGAGATGACCTGTAGAAATATGATCGAAACTTAAACGAGCCTTTTATAAATAATTTTTTTATTTATTTTTTTCTATAAAAGTATCGACGTCTTACTTTGGTACATACATAAAATTTATTTGTTATAAATTGACAGCGTTTCAGACTCTTCTGGGTCTTTCAGCTTTACAAGCTTGAACACATTTTTGCGATGTCTTCCACGGAACAGCTTCTTGCTCTTGATATTTTCTCCAAACCAAGATTAAGAGTAGTAAGTAAATCTATACACACAGAAAAAAATCAAGTTAAAAACGTCGAAAACAAGGTTGATTTAAAATTTTTCGGTGGTGATTTTGCTTTATACGTGTTTCATGTTAATTCAACCTGATTTTATAATTACTTGCGAACAACATTTTTTTCTTTTAAAATAACTATAATTCATGTTAATTTAACATTGCAGTAAAGTTAGAGCAAAATGTCATTTATATTGAAATAACAATCCGAATCACGTTGAATGAAAGTTATTTCATGTTGAAACAACGTGAATTTCATGTAGAAGCTAATTGGTTTGAGTGTGTTACAACAGTGTGAAGAAGCTTCAGATACAACAAATGCATTTATTTAAGAATAATTCAATACACTTACCCCTGTAACACATGTTTCACTTATTTTGTAGTCGCCTTTGTAAACAGATCAATCAGCAGAATGGCCCGATATGGTTTTCGTCATCATTCTACTTTGAAAACTTGATGTAATATTTAACTAAATATTTTTAATTAAAAGAATACGGGAATTGCCTTCTTTTTATAACATAGTTTTAATGGCCTGTTCAACGATTTCGAAAGAACGACTTCGATCGCATTCTAAGCGATCGAAAACTATTTTGGGTTCAACTAACTTTATTCTATACGAACATTCGTTTAGACGACAACTCGAAAGAAAACGTAAGTACTTTCATACAAAAAGCGGTTTATTAATATCGAAGGTATTGTCGACATTACGAAAACAAATGTCAAAACCACTCACTTGTTGTTTTGTTGTCGAATCATGGTATTTATAACAAACAAGAAATATTTAAGGGTAATTTAAACAAATTATAAATAAAAATAGAGAACAATTGGTAATTTTTTTTTTGATTACAATACGCTACAATAAATTAGACTTAAAAATTAGATTTTGTTTAAGCTTAATGGGGCGGGTAAACTGAAATATTACACTCATTTATTTCTCTTATAATCGTTTTTGAGTTATTCGCGAAAATCGTGTTTATCTGAATTAATATTATATTTCCAAAATTTCGAATAAATATGTTTATCCTCCTTTCTTTATAGTGTGTTGATCGGATAAAAATTCACTGAATTACAAGCCTTTTAATTTGAAAAAAAATGCCTTAATGGAGAGACTGAAAACGTTTAATATTGAAAAACATAAAAAAATAATTTTTTTAAATCGAATGGCCTGTAGCACAGTAAATTTTTATCCGATCAAAGCAGTATAAATATGTGCTGAAAGAGGAAAACATTTTTATTCAATAGTTTTTACAATTCAGATGAACAATTCAATTTTCAAAATAACGAGCTAAAACAACTGCAGAAAAACATTATTTTCCCGACTATCTCGAAAACGCTTCTTGAGAGAAATAAATGAATGACATATTGTTTACATTAGGCGAATAAATGGAGGAACATCCTAAGATGGCGAAAGGTGCACCAGTGTTTGGAGCAAATCAATTTTCAATGGGCGAGTAATAAAAAATAATAGGCATTAAACTAAGCGTCATTGGTCCATCCATTCTATTCAAGGCGGGAAATTTTATCCCACATTATAATTAAAGGCAGAAAACAACCATAGCTTGAATTGGTTTTGAAAATATTACATATTTTTACAGACATGGGAAGATTTGAAATGTAGGACAAAAATAAATTTTAGAAAATAAAAAAAGCCTGCAAGAAACCGGTGGTGGTACCTATAAACAAAACTATTTAACCCTAGATCATACAAATGATCGGACGCTGCTTTGGTAAAGTTAAATGTGCTGAAACTCAGTCAGCAGATATCAGAATCACCGCCAATTAATATTATGTGAAACACTACAAATTCTAAAGGAAAACATTAAAAATTTTAAAACTTCATCCAAACGAAGAAGGATAGAGTAAGAAATAAAATACAAACTGCTCTACAGGTAAAAAAGAGGAATATGGTTGTTGAGGAACAACTGTCGTTAATTTGTCGTCAAATGAAACAAATGTAACTACTTTCAAGGAGCAAGCTGATGCTAGCAAAATATTGACTTGGTACTTATTCATCTTTCTTTTACGTTTGGTTTGATTGACTTATTTATTTATTTTTTTGTATCATTAATTTTTTTTGCTTGAATATTTTGTTTTTGATAAAATTCAATTTTTATTTACACTTTTCTTTAGTTTTGGTTTCAACAAAAACGGATTTTTATATTTTTTGACATTTTTATACAGCTGATAAAATTTCAAACGAGGTTGTATTTGTCAACAAGCAATTTAGTATTATTTTTCATACTTTTGAACAAAAAAGCAACAAAATATAGAAATATCTAATATGGCAATACTTAATTATTTTAAAACGTAAGTAACAAATATTTACAAGCGTAAGAGCAAGCGATCGAAAGCTGTCGAAATTGTTGAACCCAATCTGATTCGAAATCGAGCGAATAGATGGCGATCGCTTCGTTTTGCTGTCGAGATAGTTGAACAGGCCATAAGAATGAAAATAAAAAAATTAAAATACTTAACTATGTATGCATGTTAATTTAACAAGATACACTTTTGATTTTAATATAAAACAGGTTTTTATGGATTCAATATTGAATCCATATTTATTTATATTTTAATATTTTTTTTTAACAGTGAATAATATTAACTAAACGTGATTAAATATTATTTAAATATTTTTCATTTAAAATTAATATGAAATAATGATAAATTTAAATAATGTGCATACTTTTGCAGAAATTTACTATGATTCTCAATCAACATTTTTCCATGTTGATTTTACATTGGTATTTTTTTCTGTGTGTATATATAAAACAGGATGTGTGTATGTATATGTGTATTTGACACTGTGAAGTCTAATTTTTTTTATTTTCGGTCTGCGGGAGGAGGGGCGTGGCAAAATCTAATTTTATTATTGCACCACCAATCCAAAATTCATATATTTATTATGTTTGATTTTTTTTATTTTTTTGAAAGCCGTTGTCATGTTTTTTAAACCGAGATATCAAACTCTTAAATCGTTTATGTAGTTCCGAAGATATTTACAAAAAACCTTAATATGTTAATAATGTTAATAATGATCAAATATCAAAATTTTAAAAATTTCGAAATGTTGCATTCAAAAATCCGAGTTTTCGGTTTATTTACTTCAAAAACTGTTCAACAAATTTAATCGAGGCAACAACCATCGGTGACAGATTCAAAGGTGAAGACGTAGATACTTATTCCACGAATTCCGATGATTTGTAACGATTTACCATTCCGATTCAAGCGGCTCCAATTCCCTTTGCGTCTTGCCTTTGCTATTACCATCAACAAAGCAAAAGGCCAATTATTGACTATTGCTGGCTTAATTTCGGAAAATTTATGTTTTACACACGGCCAGTAGAAAGTGGCTTGCTCCCGAGTTGGCACGCCAAAAAATTTGTACGTTTTTACACCAAATAAAAAAACAAAAAACATTGTCTATCCGCAGGCCTTAAGATGAAGTAATAATAACACAGTGAGACAAAAAAAATTAAGTAAAAATACCTGGGATCTTATATCATTTTTCTGGTGGGTACTGTCGAGTATAACAACAGTCTGTTTTTGGAATTTTCAAAACACCCCCAAAATCTTGAGTTACGGGTAAAAACCCGGTTTTTCATACCCGAATGCACTTATTATCCTGTAACTCAGTTGAATACCAACCGATTTGAAATTTTTTGACAGATGTAGAAAGAAGAACCTTAGACCTTTCGAACGGTATACATTTTCATTAAGTAAATTTCAGAAACCTATATGTATTTTTACACCAAATGTGTTTTTTTACGGTTTTTTTCTCATTTTTCTATTTTCGTGACGTTTTTACACAACATTTTTGTATAGGAACCGTGCTATTTATGGTTTTATTTAAAAAATATAATTGATTAAAAATAAAACGAGGGTTTGTGTTTAAAAATCCGTTGAAAATTGACTGATTTATTCAACTTTTAAAAAAAAATACATTTTTTACAAAAAAATTATTTACGATTCCGATCAAAAATGTTTGTTTGACCTTTTTCTTTTTAAATTAACGTCTTCAGTACCTCGTTTAAGGGACCAGCAATACTCTGAAAGCATTTTTATTTTATTTTTTCCTTCAAAACGTTTTTCCATTGCAATTATTTCCTGGTGAAAATGTTCGCCTTGTTCATCGCTAAACTGGCCTAGGTTGTCTGGAAAAAAATCCAAATGCGAGTGCAGAAAATTAAGTTTTATAGACATGTTGCAGCCCATTTCACCATAAGCTTTTAAAAATTCATTAACGACCATGACATAGTCGTCGCTTCTGTGACTCCCAAGAAAATTATCACAAAGCGCAACAAAACTGTTCCACGCACGTTTTTCAACGGAACTCAACATTTTCAAAAAGGTCTCATCTCTCATAACTTTACGAATTTGAGGTCCAATGAAAATACCTTAAATTAATCGGAAGAGAAAAAAATGTTAAAACTGAATGCTATTTCGAAGTAAATACAAAAATACCTCCTTTTATTTTGGCTTCACTTAATCTTGGGAATATCGATTTAAGATGCTGAAAAGCTTCGCCGTTAATATCAAGCTTTTTAACAAATTGTTTCATGTATCCTAATTTTAAATGTAATGGTGGAAGAATAATATTCTCAGCTTTAACTAATGGTATATTAAGAACGTTTTTTCTACCAATTTGCTGCGACTCACGAGATGGCCATACTTTGCAATCATAGTGATTTTTTGCACGACTGTCCCATTCACAAAGAAAGCACGGATATTTTGTGTAACCACCAAAAATAAAATTGTCAATACTTTTAAATCAGCTATGATTTTCCATTTATGCGTGGCATAGTTGACGAACAGGAGTATTTTTTGCATGACTTCGTAAGTTTCTTTTGTGGTAGTCGCATAGAAAATTGGAACTGATGGCAACCGATTTTCGTTATGTAATAAAACTGCTTTAAAACCTAAATATGAAATTACAGATTGCAGATAATCCACTATTTTAAAAATTACTTACTTTTACATGAGCCATCAATGAAAAGTCGCCATTCGTCTGCATTATAATTGTAATTTAGTGCAGAAAATAACTTTGGAATATCACTGCAATACGTAAGATTGCTGTCATTTTTATTAGTTTCAAAGCTTTCTTCAAATAACAAAGTCCTCTCACTTTTTCTACAATATGTAATACGAAAGTCTGCTTTCACCAAATTTCGCTGTTTTAATCGCGATCCGAGAATTTCAGACTGTCGTTTTGACAATTTTAAGTCCCGTACGAGATCGATAAAATCTGCGTTAGAAATTAATTTCGGTTCCATTGCCGTTGATTTGAATGGAAGGTAATTTCTTCCTCCATATATTTGTTATCATCAGCAGCAGATTTGCTTGTTTTTGGAAGTTCATCATTTGATATTATGGGTTTTGTTACAGTAACAACATTTGCGTACTTAATGTTTTTTCGCGTTTTAAAACTATAGCCTGAAGTATTCGTTTGGCAAAAATAGCAATCAGCAGACTTGTGATATACCTGATGATGCCAAGTCATAGGCGCAGCAAAGGGCAAAGACACTGACGGTTGAACTTTAAATTTTATTAAGGTTGTACAACAATAAATACAAATGAACTCTGGCTCATACCAGCAACTGGTTTTATAGGAGCGATTGAAAACTGCGTTGTAAACTTCCACCACTGCAATATTATTTTTAACATTTCTCATATGACCAATATCCGCAAATAAGCCACATATAACAAAATTTGTTACGTTTATCACACATTTTAAATTTAAATTTTACACGATTTATTAAATAGCCAAATTTTTAATATACACAGTTGGAAAATAATAAAGAAGTGATAAATAAAGGGTCATATTAAATCTCTGACATTTTGACAAAAAATCCTAAGTCGAGATAATATAGCAAAAAAGTTAAAAAAAAACTCGGTGAAAAATAATTTTTATCAAATAATAAAATAAACCAAAATTAAAGAAAAACATCTTTTATAATACAAAATTTTAAAAACGTAAACAAAAATGTTTTTCTAATGAAAATTCTTAAGGTATTTTGTCAAAAAGCCACAGAAATAAAAATGCAGTATTTTTACATGAGTTGAGCTCTTTTTGTTCAGTTTTGTTTTTATTTTAAATTTGACAAGGTTGGTCTGCAAAGTTTCCGATCTCAGCGCTCGTTTATAAAAGCTGGTAAACGTAGTTTGGCATCTTTTGATAATTACTCACCAAGGTTTTAGCTATTTTGGACGGGCAGTTTTTAGTTGATTAAGTCGATGAGAGTGTTTTCGTGTAAATGAAAAAATTGAGTAGATAGGATTTTTTTAAGGCAGTACGCCTACGCAAGGAGATTATATAGAAAAATAAAAAATATAAGGCTAAATTTCCGGTAATTTTTCAGACCACCCTCGTATGTAGAATAACAGTGATTTTTTAACGCGCGACTCGCAGGCTGCAAAAATTGTTTTAATTATTTTAATAATTACTTAAAAGAGATACTGAAGACGGTAATTTAAAAAGAAAAAGGTCAAGCAAACATTTTTGATCGGAATCGTAAGAAATACTTTTTTTGTAAAAAATGTGTTTTTTTAAAGTTGAATAAATCAGTCAATTTTCAACGGATTTTTAAACAAAAACCCTCGTTTTATTTTAAATCAATTATATTTTTTAAATAAGACAATAAAAAGCACGGTTCCTATACAAAAATGTTGTGTAAAAACGTCACGAAAATAGAAAAATGAGAAAAAACCGTAAAAAAACACATTTGGTGTAAAAATACATATAGGTATCTGAAATTTACTTAATAAAAATGTATACCGTTCGAAAGGTCTAAGGTTCTTCTTTCTACATCTGTCAAAAAATTTCAAATCGGTTGGTATTCAACTAAGTTACAGGATAATAAGTGCATTCGGGTATGAAAACCCGGGTTTTTACCCGTAACTCAAGATTTTGGGGGTGTTTTGAAAATTCCAAAAACAGACTGTTGTTATACTCGACAGTACCCACCAGAAAAATGATATAAGATCCCAGGTATTTTCACTTCATTTTTTTTGTCTCACTGTGTAATAAATAAATATTATTTCCAATTTGCATTAAATACATGCGTTTCTTTTTTGATTGAGCCCATATCCACACCATGCATATGTCAGTTATTCTGTAAAAAAAACTTTATGATAGGTACTTCATGGATTTTATTTAAAGGCCGTAAATTTCGTTAAAAGCTCAATTTAAATCGTTTGCTTAGGGCCAGCAACGCGGACCGGGTCAGCTAGTACTATATAAAAGATGTTAAAGCTGCATTAAACAAATACATTTTTAGTACACCGGTATTTTAAATTACCTTGCTGTTCCACGTTATTTTAAAAAAGGATTCAAAATCAAATTTGATGTACTTTTTTAAAACTTCCAAAAAACAAAACAAACGATATTTCCTTGTCCATGAGTTTTTTCTTTGCTCTAAGGCAATCCAAGTGATCTCTTCCTATTTTAAAAAAAAATTGAAGGCTATATTTTAATTGGAAAAAAGGCATATAATTAAAAATGTAACATGTAATTACCATTTTTTTAACTTTTTTTTTAAAGTAAAATAATCAAGACCCATCTATCAGGTCTGCTTACTTGTACAAAAACAAAAAACGATTCTTTTTAGTTGTCAAAAATTTACTACCACATATACAAAGCAAAAGGAAAAAACGTGTATGTGTCGCATACCATAAACGTATACATGCACATGTAAACAACTTTTGACAACTAAAAAGAACATAAACAATGATCATCAGGCTTCTTAGTGTTTACGGCTCGATTTGTCAAGCACTAACAAATCAAAACAAATAGGCCCGAACTGTCAAAATCAGAAGGCGTTTCGCCTTGGCTGGGTAGTTATTTCGAAAAGTATTTTTTTAAACTAAAATAATTTTTTTAATATGAAAATAACTACATTTTAAAAAACCCTACTTTTTTTAAATATTTTGCTCAAATTTTATTTTTAATGGTCAATTTCTAATTAATAATTTTACTTTTATTAGACATGAAAAACGAATTTTAAGCATAAATTGATATTGAAATGAAATGGTGAAATCGGCCATAAGACTTTTTTTAAATGCCTATTGCATTTTAAAAATGAACTACATATTTTTCCAAAAATCGCTTTATTTGTCCATACTTTGCTAATCCATGTATAAATTTTCTTACATTTTTGCTTCGTATACAAAACAAAAATTTTTTTTTAATGTTTAGAGGGTTTGCCCCATGTTTGTCATTCTCCACCAACTTGTTTTTTCAGGTTTGTCAGCAGTTTATCTGCTTTCAACTGTGCCTAGTACTAAATTGTATGTGGCATGTAGCAGCAACTTATGCTTACGGTGACCATCTACCCGTTCTTTGTTATAAATAATAAAATTAATATAAATATAAAATTTTCTTTTTTGCTCAAAAACTTTAAGACGAAATAGATTAAAAACGCACAAAGGATCTTAATAAAAGTCTAAATACTATTTTGGAACCTTTACTTGCGTTAAAAAAAAATCATTTAAAATTTACAAAAGGAAATCTAGATATTTGCGATTTTCGTAAAAGTAATAAACAGAACTTCGAAATGATAACCATTGAGCATTACATATTTGCAAATATGTACATATCTTGTTTTCAGATCTTTAACATTTTTTTGCCTTAAGTTCTCCTTGATATTCTTCTAACTTTAAGGTAGTATCGCTGCTTATTTGCTAGGAATCCGAGATTTTTGAAAACAAAAACAGAGATAGTAAATGCTGAATGTTTCATAGGATTATAATCTTAGACATCGGTGTAACACCACCAGTGGAGTTCCCGAAAAAGAAAGTTTGGCGTGGATCCAATGAGCTGTTTGAAAGGTGGGCACTGACGTAAAAAGGTCATTTAGACTCGCAGATGAGTGCAGTATCTTCCAGGCTGAAATCCTAGCGATCTGGAGGGCGACGGAGGTAATATTGAGTCACATCTGTGGTGACAATTTACGTCGATAGTTAGGCTGCGCTCAAAGCATTGACAAATTATACGTTGTAAGGCTGTGTTAGGTACCCGGATCCTACAAGGGGGATGGTAATGAGGTGGCGGACAATATCGCGAGAAATGATTCGAATGTAGACTTAGTGATAAGGGACGTTGGGCTCAAATCCACCTTGTTGCGCTGCTATGAGGTAATATAAGGAATAGATTCCGCGATACCGTTAACCGGTCATGGAGGGATAAAACGGATTGCGGGATGTCTAGGGCTTTATGACCTCACCTTAATGTGGCCATTTTTAATGAATACAGATTCTTCAGAAACGGCCCAGCTTGGCAAAGGGTCAGCTGAATCTGATTATATTAACCAGGGCTGTGGAGTCGTCCGAAAAAAGTACTAACTCCGACTCCGACTCCAAATGCTGAAATTTTTTTAATGCGACTCCGACTCCGACTCCTACT
Source organism: Pollenia labialis (assembly GCA_949318255.1). Classification (NCBI taxonomy): domain Eukaryota; kingdom Metazoa; phylum Arthropoda; class Insecta; order Diptera; family Polleniidae; genus Pollenia; species Pollenia labialis. The sequence continues at coordinate 45,165,376 of OX439143.1, read as the reverse complement.
CCGACTCCTACTATAATCTTGATGCTAAATGTATATGAGACTCAGTGATGTTAACTTTTATTTTTTCATTACCGTACGGCCTTCTAAAAATTAGAGTTTTTGAGAAGTAATTACCGTACGCAAACATTAATGTGCTGTTTCCAAATGACAGGCGATTGATTATGTAGCAAAATTTATCAGGGGTGTGCTGGAAATCGCAAACGCAAAACGCAAGAATTTCGAAGTTGTTTTTAATAACCTAATTCTTATAATTTTTGGTTTAAAATCCTGTTTAATAGGAAAATATTTGTTAAATATTTGTTATAAAATTCTTTTATTACAAAAATCTTATTTAAAAACGACTTTTAAAATTCTTGCGTTTTACGTTTGCGATTTCTAGCACACCCCTGTATATGAAAAGCACTCAGTCCATCGCCTGTCATTTGGAAACAGCACATAAGAGCAGTATTCATAAACCATTTATTTAAATTTTAAATGTGTTTTAAGAAGATAATTTTTATTGTGGAAATTTTTTTACATTTTTTATGCCGAAAAACTTTGGATTCGGAGTCGCGAGTTTTTTTGGGTACTACGACTACGACTCCGACTCCGGCACAAAACCATCAACTCCGACTCCACAGCCCTGATATTAACGCCGTGCCGCATTGAAGTAACGAAACATAGCAGTTTAAAAAAATCCTAGTTTTTCGCCATCTTATCGTTGTTGACGAATTTTAAATACGCCTGCGACTGTTAGGTAATTGATTTAAGAGAACGTGAACTTTTTGCCTTTAATCTATTACCAAGCTGTCGCAGGCGTATTTTAAATTCACCAACCACGATAAGAGTGAATATTTCGAACCTTTTTTATTCACTTGAAAATTATTAAAAATTTCACTAATATTAATGGCCAATTTTCAGAATTGATATTAAAACACATTTATGTTTAAAATCGTTTTAAATACAAAATTCTCTTCTTCAGTAAACACTTAAATAAAACTTAATTCACCGATGTGGTAAATTTAAATTCAACTTAGTTTTCAATTAGCGGGTTTCACCCTTTGTATTAAGTGTACAACTCTGCTTTACTTAACACGATTTTATACCATTTTTCGTTAGCATTGTAAATTAATGAAGTTGGTGAGTGAGGGAAAGAGACAGATATAGTTTCATCAACCGTTTTATTCTGGGTTATTTAACAAACGTGTTTACTACAGCCTTTTGTTGGATTTTTAAACCACAGCGAAGTAAATTTTAGTTTAATACATTTTGTTGTTACGGTGTTGTAAATCATAGGACTTTAACTAAATTAATAAGATTAACAAGGTCTACAAGGTACTTTACTATCAAGGGTGAAAACCGCTATTGTAATAAATTAGCAAGGTGGCCTCAAATCATAACAATACAACAACAACAGGCATAACATTAACAGTCAGCTGTTGTTTCAGACCACCTTGCAAGTAATTACACTTTATTGTGATTTTTTTGTTGTATTTAGTAGTGCTACCATACTTTTATCTTAATTAAATAAGATTTTCAAATAAAACTCAAAAAATCAATCTGTATTTATGTATGGGCATGAGGTTAAAATTAATTTAATTCTATAATTTGTTAGTCTGAGAATTAATTTAATCTAGAATCAATTGAATTTGATGTTTTTGGGTGGTTGGCCTTGGGTGGTTGCTTTTACCATGTAGTGTTACCATACTCAGCACAAATAAAAGTCAACTTTTTATCAATTGATCAAAGCAATATAGATGTTTTCAAAGAAGAAAAAGAAAATGCGCGAATTTAATATTGTTCACAAGGTGGATATATTTTGTGTTTAAAGAAAATACATATTAAAGAAAAAATATTATTATTATCATTTTTTAAAATTTATTTTTTGTTTATATTTTTGCAACAACTGTTTATGTTAAACATGTGTATGTTGTCATTGGCCGCTTAAAATCAAAAAAATACAACTCAAAAAGTAAATACGGAGATTAAAGTTAATTCGCTAAACTCTAAAGCTGGGATCACACGATTGCCGCAATGCACAAATTTTCACACTTTTTAATACCCCAATCGTGTGACTGCACAACCAAATGGCTCTTGTACCAATCGAGGACAATATTGTGCTTACTTTTACCAATCAAATGCAACCCTGGTGCGGCAATCGTGTGACTTTTGCTATGCAACCGCGCGTCAATAAAAATGACAAAAATGCACCAATATTTATTGTGTTCTTGTGCGGCAATCAAACAACACAATACGCGCCAATATTTGCCTTTTTTATTAGATTTACTTTTTTGTGTTTCTTTTAGTAGGTAATGAAAATAAATATGTATGTATTTATTTATTTTGCATTTAAATTTTTTAATTAATTATTTTAAGTATGTATGTTCACAAGCATATTGAGCTGTTCCAAGGCGAATTCATCTCAGGTAATCTCGGTACTACAACAAGTACAACTCGTATAAAAACCACAAGCAATTTGTTTTTGTAAAATCATTGTACAATGTCAAAAACAGAAATAAAACAAAACAGAAACAAAGATAATAAAAGAGAATAAACAAAATTTTGACATCCAACAGTGATTTTAGCTAAAAAAAAAAGTTATCAGCAGGGCTTTAAAGACCACCTGTAATAAATTCGCCTTGAGCTGTTCTGTGCGAATATTTTTATTAAAGATATTTCTATTCGAACCTAAACATACGAAATTGTTAAACAGACTGTTAATTTTTCGAATATCTTAAAAAATTAAATAAAACTATTCAACAATAATTTGTTTAAGTATATGATTTGTATCATTTATCATTTAATTTTTTTCAATGAACAATCCAACAAGAACTTTCAAACAAATAAAAAAGCTACCACAACAGCTGTTTTCGCAGTTAATATACATAAGTAAGAACAATCGTGTGACTGTTCTGCGGCAATTGTTGTAACCATTTCGCTTTGTACCAACTAGCGGCAATTAAATTTGTATAAAACAGGGCAATCGTGTGATTTCATAAAATTTGGTTGGGGCAATTTCATTATTGTGCGTCAATAAAGCACAATAATAATTGTGTCATATTGGTGCATTTGCGGCAATCGTGTGATCCCAGCTTAATCCATAAAGTGGATCTAAAGCGGCCCATACACTTGCAATATTATTGTATATGATATTCGCCATATTATTTCCATTTTGTCCTATATTATGCAATAAGTCGCACTATGTTTTCATTCATTCAATAAAAAGATGAACATAACCTATAGAAATAACATAAACAGCATTGTACAATGTTGCCAACACATTTCACTTTCTTTTCGTTGTGCAATAAAAATCAAAAGTATTTTGATTGTTGCCAATATATTGTGCCATCATCGTATATGACATACACATTGGCGATATAATTGTACAATACGTAAAACTGAGCAATTTTATTGCAAGTGTATGAGCCGCTTAAGAATAATGCACATATAAAAAATTGGTAAGTGCAATAGGTTTTGCTTCAAATTAAATTATCGGGATTATCCTTAACACGGATATATTTCACACAAAAATTAAAACAGGGTTTAATTTGCGATGACTGTTTTTTACACAAGTTTTTTAAACAACAAAATAATATTTATTTAAAATTTGTTCGTATTGCTCCAGCAATCCGACGTGTTAAAAAAAACTAAGAAGACATTGTGAAACATTTATCTATAAATTATTATTATTATTATAAATATGGATCTACCATCAACTTCCAGAGTATCAAGGAGTATGAGTGCAAGGCAGAAAGACACAATTTTTTTAATTGGTCACATGTCTGATCAAATAACTGGCAATAAATTACCTTCCAATTGCCAAGTCCTACGTAGTTTTTTTTATAATATGCGCCAACTTAAATTATACAAAAAAGAGGCTGCTAGACTTACGATAAAGGATGTTCTTCTGTTTTGGGAGAAAGCTAAAATACCAACTAAACATGTTCATAATTGTGTCGCAAAACTGGAAAAACTGTATGATAAATGGAGAAAACTGCAAAAAAGCGCTAAACGATCAGCAAGCGCTACTCAAATTCAAAAAGAGAAGGAATTTAAGTCAAGCTTTGACGACCTATTCGACGTTGCTCATCAGGATGCCCTTACCAAGTCTGCTGAAGAAGGCAGGCAATTTTTGTTACTCCAGAGAAAAAAAGGACGTCCTGGCTGCATGGAAGATGTCGACATCAAATCTTTTAATGCGGAGCAACGAAAAGAATTGAGGCAAGCAGCTGCGAAGGCAAGATTTGAAAAATCAAAAAAAATATAGGTGAGCTAGTGTTTTTCAAAAATTAATAATTTATTAAATTTGAAAATGATTAACTAACACTAATATTTTATTTTTAGAAGGTGAAAAATATGTAGAACTGTAATCAACTACAAGCTTTAGCAGCACATCAGAGGACAGCAGCCGATGCAAGAAGAATCTGCTTGTGACAAAATTATAGCAAATACTGCCAATATGGCACAATAGAAAATATACTTTGTAAATTACCAACTATTTTTTTAATGTATTGTTTTTCAAATTAATATTAAAAAAAATGTTTAAATCAATACACAGATTTGTTGAAAAAAGTTTTATTAAAATGATATAAATAAAATACAATTGTTCAAAACTTGTTGAATAAAATATTTTAAGATTTTGAGAGGAATAACGAAAAATTAAAAAATTTAAGGCCCGAAACTTCGAAATTTTTTGGCCTTAGAAGACCCCTAATGAAACTAAATGTAGAAAATATTCGTGGAACTTTTTAACCGTCTAAAGTGCCATTTTAGTATACTTTTGTATGGAAGTTAAAAAAGGACAAAAATTACTCCTTTAAATGAGTGTTAGACGGTTAATATTTTCTCAGAAAAGAATCGCTATACAATTCAACTGGAGACATCTGTAATAGTCTTTGAGCCCATTTTAATTAACGAACAATTAAATTTGTAAATATAAAAAATAATTTTCTTAACTAAAATTGTAAAAACTAAAGAAACATTTGATTAAATGAATTTGTTATATTGAATAAAAATTTGACAACAGTTGGATATTGATTTTTATTATGAGTTTGTCATAGTAACAAAATATTTAAAGCAAAGCATTTAAAAGTAGTAAGGGAAATCACGATAGGTAGTGCAAAGTGTGCAAACGATGCAAATGCTTACGTATTTGTACGTATTTGAAATTTGCTCCTTTATACTTCGTTTGCACTAAAAATCCATGAGCAAAATTAGTAGTGCATATTTGCTCTGTTGCAAACATGTGTAAACAATAACATTTGAAATATTAGCTGCCAATTGTTTTTAAGGAAACTTATAAATTGAACATTTTCGTGGGTTTTAATATAAAATGAGAATTAAATTTAAATTAATTAAAAAGAAAAAAAATTAAGGGTCCTCATGATGTCGCTTAAAATTGCCATTTGTGCAAATGCGCAAACTTACGAGTCTTGTTTCATGAAGCCCCTTTTTTTACTTTTGTGTAATTTTAAACAATTAATGTCAGTTTGTAAGAAACGTCAATACAAAAATAAATTAAAAATTAAAATTCAAAAATATAAAAATTTGTGTTTAAATTTGTGATTAATATGTATGAGAAATTTGCTTTTAAAAATGCTCAAAGAAAGCCAAAAGACCAATTTACTGAAATTATTGCTAGAATTTATTGTTTGTGATTTATAGACACTTGGATTTTTCATTGAAAACGACGTTAAAATCATTAAAAGATCTGTTTGTATAAATGCACATTTGAACAGCGCAAGTTTACGAGACAAAATTGTTGGGCAAATTTACCAAGTTTGTGTAAATGAATTCTCATACAATTTTTGACAGTTCATTTACGAGGGCGTAAAAATGCACAGTTTGCACAGATTACGAGACTTATAAACGATATCAAGAGGACCCTTATTATTTTAATTTGCTTGTGTATAATTGCAAACAAATGCATATTTTTAGAAAAATAGCACATTTGCACAAACAAATAGGCGTATGCTCACGATCAATCATAATATGCACTGCAAATTTACAAATTGCAAATTTGCACAATGACCATCGTTATATTATAATATTATTAATATTTATAAATGGTGGTTAAATTTTAAGGGACGATGTTGAATGTGAGCCACACCTAAACGTCAAGTTCTTTTCTGCATTTAATTTGACATTTCTCAATTTCAGACTAAATCTCGGCTTGGCAAGGGATAGGGGACTGTGTGTAAAAAATGTGAAGACTGAACTGGTGATATTTACCAGAAGGTATACAATAGAGGGATTTAGGGGGACAGTGCTAGATGACGTCGAGTTAACTCTATCGGACGATGCTAAGTATTTGGGTAACTTTCTGGACTGCAAATTGTCTTGGAAGAGAAATACTCAGGAGGCGATGAGAAGGGACTCAATGCCTACTACACATGCACGAACTCCATCGGTAAGAACTGGGGTCTGATGCCCGTAATTTCAACAAATAGATATCTAGCTGTGTATAGGTATCTACCGTTTTCATAATTTTAAAACGTATTTCTTACCTACGGGTTAAAGTGTAATGTATTTTACACCACCGATTTTCGTTAGTTAATTCACGTAGGTAAAATTAACGTTTAAATTAGCAAAATAGTGGCACGGGAGCGGTAAAGATAACTGTTAGGTACGAACACGATTAGATATCTGTTTGTAAAAATTACGGGCATGAGGCCGGATATGGTAAACTGGATTAAAACATCGGTGGTTAGGCCTATACTTATCTATGGCTGCACTGTTTGGTGGGATGCGTTGAGCGTGGATAGCTATAGTAAGATGCTCAGCAAGGTTCAAAGAAGTGCATCTCTTGGCATCACAGGTGCAAGGAGAAGGACTTCACAGGCAGTGTTGGACATCCTGCTATATCTGTCGCCTATTGAGCATTATGTGGGGAGTATGACTGCTAGGAACTTACTTAGTCTTTATGACTCTTCCTTGGTTAGACCTAGGCGGGATGATCACACGACAATTTTGTACGAGGTGGGTCTGCTTGTTCGGGGTATTTTTCTCGAGGGAATTTCGGATCATAGGACTATGACCCTGGTCTTCGGTGGAACACCATTAGTGGAGCTCCCGGATAGGGAAGTTTGGCGTGGATCCAATGAACTGTTTGAGGGGTGGGCAGTATTAACGGATGGATCCAAGATGGAAACCGGCACTGGTGCCGGTGTAAATATCGCGGTCACCGAAATGAAAAGATCATTGAGACTCCCTGATGAGTGTAGTGTCTTCCAGGCTGATATCCTAGCGATCTTGAGGGCGACTGGATCACACCGTGGGTGGATCTGTGGTGACAATTTACGTCGATAGTCAGGCGACGCTTAGGGCATTGACAAATTATACGGTGCGATCGTGCCTGGTCGCTCAGTGTAGGAGTTCTCTTAGGGAACTCATAGAGGTATTCAATGTAAGGCTGTGTTGGGTACCTGGACACTGCTTGGTTGGTAGAAATGAGGTGGCGGACGAACTCGCGAAAGAGATTTCAAATCTGGAATTAGTAGTAAGGGAGGGATATAACGGTTTGCATGGTGTCTAGGGCACTATGGCCCGGGTTGGACGCAGCGGAAACCAGGGTTCTACTGGGATTGGAAAGTGGTGGTCTTAGGACATTTAAAGGGTTCTTGACGGGTCATTGTCCTGTTAGGGCTTTTACGGAAAAATGGGGCAAAACCATACTGACCTTTTGCACAGTGTGCGTTGATTCTGACGAGCTATATACGATTGAGCATGTACTGTGCCACTGCCAGGATGCAGGGCCTCAGATAGAAATGGCTAGGAGATAGATTCCACGACGAACTCGGGTGCATCGCTGGATGTAATCCAGTTAATGTACTGGGGTTTGTCAGGTAAATAGTGCGGTTGTTTCTGTTGAGGGGACTGTAGAGAGGGTAATAGTTCTACGTGGTACCTTCTAACTTTCTTAATTCTATCCACCTCTTATTTCTTTTCTTAACTTTTCTCTTTCTTAACCTTTTTCATTGAAGGGATTTACAATGGACAGCATTGCTCTCCGAGTAGAAGTGTGCCCTTGGGCACATTACCCTTCTTAACCTAACCTAACCTTACTTAATTTGAACCATGCAAAGATAAACAATTGAGCAACGCGTTAAAGTTATTCAGGCGCGTTCAAATTTTAATGTATATCGTGCACTTCGTGATATACACACAATCGCGCACAATCAGCAAAATCGTGCGAAAATTTGAGCAAACCGGGTCTGTAGGAGATATGAACACGCCAGTGCATGCTTGTACAGCTCGTACTGCAGAAAATATTGCTGCTGTTCGCGATAGTGTGGCTGAACAGCCGTCCACCCCAACTCGTCGTCTGGCAGGATTAACGGGAAGTTACTGTGAATGGTGTTCCCTATCGTGAGATGATAAAGAACTTTTTGTGGCCCGAATTGGAGGATATGGATGTGGACGATATGTGGTTTCAACAGAACGGTGCCACAGCTAACGAAACAATTGGTCTTTTGCGCGACAATTCAATGGCCGTGTTATATCACGTTGTGGCAAGTCATTTGGCCGCCAAGGTCATGTGATTTGACACCGTTCTTCTTTCTTTTGGGTTATTGGAAGAGCTAAGTGATGAGATAATTCGGCACATTAACGACATAGAACCTCAATTATGCCGATATTTTGTTCCATACATAATTCAAACATACCCAATATTATAACCATAAAAAGAAATGACAATAATTTCCTAAATAATTTGTGTTTTATTCAAAATCAACAACGGCCCTTAAGATTTAACCACCTTTTATAATCAAAAATTAAGGAAAAAACAATTATATAAGTTTTTGAAGATGTGTGCAATACATAGAATCTCGACCAATCTTTTAGTATAACGATGGAATCAGAATAACATTTTTTTTCAAAATTATTTATCTCCGATATCGGGACGAATCTGGACGTAGAAATTATAGTGCTGGAATCTACTAGCCCTAGCCTACTTCCAGTCTTCCGGTAGCCCGATTCATGTCTTCTCGAAATACCTATTTTTTGGACTTGAAAATTACCATATTTTTCATACTAAGTCAATGAAAAACCAAATTTTTCAAAATTATATATCTCCGATATCGGGACGAATCTGGACGTAGAAATTATAGTGCTGGAATCTACAAGCCCTAGGCTACTTCCAGCCTCCCGGTACCCCGATTCATGTCTTCTCGAAATATCCATGGGAACAATCTATATTTGACCCTTTTATAAAGTGAACTTCTATGAAAATACTTTTTTAATGAAAAAAAATATTTTTTTAATAAAAGTTTCAGTTTGTTTTTTATTAAAAAAATGTAAATGTTTTTAATTTTAATAATTATATTGGTTTTTGTTTACAAAAAGAAAATTTGTTTGTTTTCGCAATTCGTTTAACAGCGTGTGGAACGTATTTAAAATAACTGTAGGACGTATTTAACTGACGAATTTATCTTCACACCCTTCAATGTTTATACCTACGTAAAAGGTCAGATTTCAGACATACCTTAAATGACCAATTTTTGAATTCCTAAGTTATTGTCATATCATCCGCATATGACATGAAAGAAGCAAAAATAAAAATATAAAAAAATTCTATCGGTTATATTTTCAGAAAACTTACGACTTTTTGGCATATAGAGGCATTACCCCAAAAAAAGCTTAAGCGACATCATTTTCAATTCTATTTTTTTTTTTTTAATAAAGGACTTTGTTGTCAACACTTGCATCATCTCCTAAAATGTCATGTTTACATAAAATACCGCAACAATTTATACCAAAAACAATTTTATAATTTTCCCCTTAAAGTTTATTTTTGTCGCTTAAGCTTTTTTGCAGTTATGACTCGATATATGCTTAACCAATTTTAAGCTGATGATATCTTAATAAAAAAACATTTTCTAAGCTAATGAAATATATGAAAAATAATCAAACAGTTTTTTAGTATTTGTTAATTGGCGAAAATTTCAAGAACTGTTCATCTGTATAAAATAAGTTTTACATTGTTAAATAGATATTTCTATATTCTTTCAGCCAGTGCAAATGTATTGAGTTGGAGGCCTTAAAACTTCAAAGTTTTTTGACATTGTGTAAAAAACTATCATTTTTAACTGTTCCTCAACTCAGTTGAGTTGTAATTTCTTAATTTTTGTATTATGGTTATGCCTTTTCTGTTTTAAATATTTATCTGTATACCAACGTGTTGCTTCAATTTCGACATCTACAATCAATTTTTACTCTAAAATTGTAGGGCAAAGCAGGTTGTCACTAAAGATAAATGTTATTTTATATAAGAGCAAAAATTAAGGAAAAAGCAATTATGTACATACTTTTTTTTAGCGATGTGTGTAATATATAGAAATCTGGACCGATCTTTTAGTATACCGATCGACTCAGAATCACTTTGAAGTGATCTTACGATGCCCATCCGTCCGTCTGGCTGGTTGTCTGTCCATGTTAACCTTGTGCGCAAAGTAATAAAAAAAGTGGTGAGAATCGGTCTATAATTTCACATATTCCCCATAAGAACTTCTTTACAAATTAGACTCTTTGTGCCCGTAAACCATCTAATTATTATTAGCCCCAGAAATATTTTACTGCAAATTAAATTATTTTCGAATCGGTTTACATTTGCCCAACGCTTCCATCCTTAAATAGCTTAAACTTCTTTTTAATTGTTAACATTAATAAACAATTTAGAGACCGTACCTTTAAGACAAAAAGTTTCATATGGATGTTTTCCCACGATAGAGCGGGGAGGTTTCCCCACAGTGACAGGTACCGCGACCAGGTTAGGTCTATCGTACCCACTCCCCTTAGTTGGCCAAAAGACCCTCTGCTTCCCATAGGAATCCAACCAGGGCCTTTGCCGGTATATCACCGATTCGGGACGCACACATTATACCATGCCCCAAGTGCCTCCTCCTGGCCCATGCCAACGCCGGGCAGTCACACAGTACATGCTCCGTCGTCTCGTCCCCGTCTCGTCCCCGTCTAGACATAGTCTGCATTCTTGATCCTCAGCCAGGCCCATCCGATAAAGGTGGTATTTGATCGTGTGGTGACCAGTCAAATAAGCATATGGATGTTAATATCTAGATAATATTTGGCACAAACATCTCCTTTATGAATTTTTACCTCAAAACATAACTTTGTTTTGACTGCCATAGTTTCCAAATAGGATAAAATCTTGAAAATTCGTCTGTATGTATGTATAAATGGGCTTTGCCGATTATAATTTTAGGATTGTTTTCATTACATGAAACTGGTTTTAAATTTTTGAATATTTTGTTTTCAAATTAGCAATTTTTGAATTTTTTGGGGCAAATTTTTAAAAATTTTCACGGCATATTTTCAAGTTTTTAATGCAAATTAAATGCGCATAAAACGCGTTTTTAGAGCATATTTCTGGTTTCCCTGGTTATAAGTTTTCTGGATGAATCATAAGTTTTGTTTCGGTAAATTCTAATATACACACCAATATTTAGCAATAAATCTATTCCACATTTGCCATCAAACGTGTAATCTTCGCTGTTTCTAGATTCTACAATCATCAAGCACAACCAAATTAATATTGCTTAAAAAAACAAGTAAGAGTGCTCTTTTCGGTTGTGCCGAATCTTTGATACAGTTGAATATTGCCGGAGAAGGCTTTATATGGGGCCATAAATGTTAAGTAATGATTAGATAATGCTAATGATTGCTAATTAACCTTCTTTTGTGAAATTCTCTAATTCATCAAACAATTAGAATTAGTTCAACTAATTCCCATTAGATAATTGAAATTTTTATTCCAATGGTAAAACTAATTGCAATTAGTTGCCATTAGCAAAAAAAATTGGTTTACCTTTACAATTAGAAATCTAATTGACTTCTGCTAATGCAATTAGATATTCAATTAGGATATTTAATTTATTGTAATTCGAGCTAATTGAATATCTAATTGCATTAGCAGAAGTCAATTAGATTTCTAATTGTAAAGGTAAACCAATTTTTTTTGCTAATGGCAACTAATTGCAATTAGTTTTACCATTGGAATAAAAATTTCAATTATCTAATGGGAATTAGTTGAACTATTTCTAATTGTTTGATGAATTAGAGAATATAAACTAATTTCATCAATTGCTAATTCTAATGGGAATTTAACATGTATGTATGGGACCCATGGTAAATTATAGGCCGATCGTAACAAAATTTGACAAAGTGATTTATAGTCTTATAAAACTATGGCTCACAAAATTTTATTATAATATCATTATTCGTTATGGTTTTACGCGTACTTAAATTTTTTTTCGAGAGTAGGCATTATATAAGGCCTATTGTATATTATGGACCGATCTTCAAGAAAGTTTACAGTGTGATTTCTAGTCTTATAAATCTGTAACAGACCGAATTTTATTATAACATCGTTATTTGTTACATTTTTACGCGTACTAAAGAGTTTTCCGAGAGTAGGGTTTATATGAGGCCTACGGTAATTTATGGAAAGATCTTCATAAAATTTGTCAGTGTGATTTATAGTCATATTAAGTCATATTTATATGGGGCCTACGCTCATATAGAACGAATTTGTGCAAAATCTTATACCAATATGTGCATTCCGCTACTATTTATGCTGGCTTTTGTAGCAAAATTTATCAATTTTTCGGGTTGGTTGTTCCACATTTTGGTTCATAACTCTTATTCTACTGAACCGATTTATCTGTATTTCAATCCCAAACTGCTTAGAAGAACTAGAAACAATTTGAATCGCTTGAAAGTGAACGTGTTTCAACAGACGGAGCTCGTGCTGATTATATTACACATATGTACATAATAAACAAAAAAATATAAACACACGAACCAAAAAACAAATCATCAAATGAGTTGAAAAAAATTTCAACTTATTCAAGTCATTGTGTGCAAGCATACTGAAACACAATTGTCTGCGCTCTCATTAATATACATTTGTAGAATGAACTTTATAGCGCCGTACTGCACAACACTTCGTCAGCTCATTGTGGGATTGACCAACCGACCATTCAAAAAAAAATTGAGTTAAGTATCAGCTTTACATATTTTGAATACCCTCTTTCAGAATTCAAAACCTGTTTTTTATCACTTCTGAGATATAGAGCATTAATTTTGCTCCATATCCACAGTTTTAAAGCTTAATGAGTATTGTTTTGCTCTACACGTCACTGTTTGGCGAATACTGCAAATTCCGCATACAAAAACGTACAAAATTTATATCACTCTTGCTTCGTTTTATTGCCGTAAGAAAAAAAAGAAGTAAAAGAAAGGCAAAATAAAATGCCAACAAATCAATACACAGCTGTAAATATTAGTATGCAGCACAAAAAGCTACTTTTTGGAAATAAATTTAGAAAAGTGGCGCATGTGGCATAAAACAATTATTCACTTTCAATAAAATACTATTAACTTCTAAGTTTTAAGTAAACACAAAGCTTTAACTAAAAATATTTTTTATGAATATTGGGTAAAACTTTGTATGTTCATGGTCTGTATAATGCTTGCAAAAATATGGTCACCCAATAATATTTAAATGCACATCCATAATCTGGTGCTCAAGTACCACACTACCATAAAAAGCTCCATAACAAGTCAACCAACCCACCGATCAACATGTTTTTATTATTGTTAACTGCAAAATTTCTATGTGGAAAAAAATAAAATAATGGAAAACATTTCTTTTCATCAGTTTGCAATGCACAACCAACATAAATTCAGAGAGTAGAAAAAATGTGAATGTGTATGTGTGCGCGATTGTGCGATTGTGTTTGTTAGTGTCCCTGTAAATGTAAAAACTAGCAAAAAGCAGAAAAGTTTATTGACTTTTTGACCTCTAAAACAACTATAAGAAAATGAAAAAAATACTTTTTCATATATTCTCAATATATTCTAGTAATGTAAGGCAAATTTGTAGGATGTAATTATTATGTTATTGTAATCGGGGTTTACAATAAAACTGTGAAAAAAAACCGAAAGGGCATATCAAAAAAAAAGTATAAAAAAATCTCTATATACTTACATGCATACATATGTATGTACATAAAAAAGGAGACGATTTTGTCTGTCTTCACATCACTCTCAAATGCGTCAACCGATTCCAACATGCATGGAGTTAGCCATTTTTCACCCTGTTTAGCCATTAAAAAATGATTTTAGCCATTAGCCATTTTTCAACTTGTTTAGCCATACAATTTTTTTGCCGTTTTTCTTTTAAAAGAATAATTTTTATTTTATTATAAAAATTTATAAAAGTAAAATAAACATTTATAACAATTAAAACGCCTTTAATTTATGTCACAACTTTTACAAATGTTGAAAATCGCTATAAACTGTGACGCTGAAACATCTTTCAAAATAAAGGAACAGTATTCCAACTACTAAATATATAAACTGGATCAACACAAACATCGGTGTTTCTTTCTGGTTGCAAGTATTTCAACAAATTTTTTTTAGAAAGTTTAGAATTTACTACTATAAAGTTGTTCTCACTTCCATGATCTTATGCTGAAGTAGAGAGGTTATTTCGCCAAGTAAATATCGTTAAAAGTAATTTGAAAAATAGGTTACATTTAGCAACCGTTAATTCGATTTTATCAATGAAAAATTTATACCAACACCACAATAGTGGAGAGGGTAGGTACTATGCATTTGTAACACCTTAAAATATTGGTCCTAAGCCCACCTTTTCGTATACCGATTGACTCAGAACCATTTTCTGAGTCGAATTAACAATGTTTGTCCGGCTGGCTGGCTGTCCATGTAAACCTTTTGCGTAAAATACAAACGCAAATTTGCAGATCATTTAATAAAATTTGGTACACAGGTTCTAATGAGTGAGGTGTTGGGTATCATATAGTCGGGGTTTTCTTACTTGTTTTTTATTGTAGATCTGGAATCAAAAGGTTGGGTAAATGTTGTCGTGATTATGATTTACCTTTAAATTATTTTAAACTAATACGCACGAGGGATTCCTATGAGATGAACAATAACGACATAAAATTTATCGATGATACAATTTTTTAAATATCTTTCAAAATATTAAATAACGTTTATTCTTATTTAAGAAATTGACCTTAACTTACAATTTCATTAGTTGGTAAGTTAATTACTTGTCATGTGGTAACTTTATCAATTCTGTTAAACAAAATAAGAAATATCTAATAAAATGTACCAAGTTAAAAAAAACGTACTTATTTTTAGCAATTAGCTCCATTTTTTTACTTTAAATCTACACAGCAAAAAAAAATTTACGGTTGCCTAAATATTTAAAATTTGGCAACAGGAAATCGACATCAGTTGCTATCTGTGATAGATTTTCGGCAACTCGCAACTGAACTAAAGTTTGGTTGCCATACATAATCGACTCATTAAAACCTATGTTCTTTAACATAAAAGCAGCAAACAAATAAATATTGAAGCTTTCTTGCTTCAATTTTTTTCCAAAGCGTAAAAAGTAAGGAAGTTATTTTATTTATTATTATATTTCTATATTTTTAATTCCATGATGTTTTGACACCAGGCAATGTCGGATTTTAAAGTAAAGCGTACTAGATCGGTTCGTATTGTTGGATTTAATTGTCCTCGAAACTGTTCGGTTAGATAAAGGATAAGTAGGTCGCATAATACCGTTACAGCCGCAAGAATTAAATAACGCTGTAACTGAAAAAAATTGAAATCACGTTTTTTTGCATCATTTTTATCAGAAAAAAATACTGCGTCGATTGGTCTCGGTCCCATATTTGTATGATGAAAAAAATTCACATTTTTGTTTCCATAAAAAAATAATTGTAGTTACAGCATTTTATAGGTCTGTGGAAGAAAAATCGTTTGCTGTAAGCCGCAGAATCACCGGGAACAATTGACTTGAGAGGAAATGCTTACAGCCAATAAATAAAGCGAGAAAAAATAAAAATAAGTTTTTAAAATCATGTTCCTAAGTTGTATAGTTTTTGTGATAGGATTTTTTTTTACTTTCCTACAGGTTTTTTGGCTCTGTCGAACATTTTTGGGGTATTCACAAGGTGTGCTGCTATCATGTTATATTGTCATAATGTTCTAACATTTTACAATGGTTTAAAAATATTGTTGTTGATTAGTAAATTAAAAGTGTCTTGAATTAATAGAACTTTGCTATGTTTATTGTGCTGTCGTATTTAATCAGAAAAGACCTGCGCTGAGCGGCTGAGACGAGCCGCATTAGTTTTTGTAGCCGTCGCCGTTGGTGGTATAGTTTTATCAGGCTTACATCCGGATTTGACCTGCGGCTAGACATTTTTGCAACAAATCACTTGTGGCGTCAAATTCGATCGGCTTAGGATTCTGCTGTTTGGCAAGCAAAAAGAAAATTTATTTGTGATTTGCGTCTAAATAATGGAAAATAGTCAGGGAAGATCTAATTTAATTTATTAATTCATGGATTATAATTAAAAAATTTTTTTTATTTTAGTTAAATATTTATTTTTTTTATATTTGTTTTAAATATAGCTGATTTAAATTCAAAATAGTAGTACACTAAATCATGGAGAAATAAAAACACTAAATTATGAGGGGCTGTTCACAACAGTCGTATGTTATTATTTTAAGACATATGACTTTATGACACCTTGTGAATCCCTCATTTATGTTTTGTCAGTTACAGCGTTCTTTAATTCTTGCGACGATATGTAGTATAAATAATTCTTTACTGTTAAATATTTCTTACAACTAAAATAGGTGTAAACATTTTTTTTAAACTAGTTATTAATAAAAAACAATACAAGAGCTGGCCTAAGCAACCAGTGAAATGCGCATAGAAACTAGCTTTCCCTCAACAATAAATTTCTGTGTATTTATCAAATATGAAAAAATGGGAATTTAGCACGTCATACGGAAATCGTATTAATAATAAATTTTGTATTCCCGAAAATAACTTTGATAAAATACATTTTTAAGTTATTCCTTTAATAAACATCCAAATACACATCTGTGGCATTTTGACAAAACATAAGTCAAATGTTAAAAGTTGAAAAAAATGTTGTTAATCATACGAATTTTCATTCACAAAACATTTTGGTTTACGTTTTTAAAATTTTCTATTATAAGCGAAATTTTAATTTAATTTTGGTTTATTTTAATATTTAATAAAAATTACTTTTTCACAGAGTTTTTTTTAAAAAACTTTTTTGCTATCTTATCTCGACTTAAGATGTTCTGTCAAAATTCCACAGATATTAAAAAAAAAATTCAAATGATTTTATTTGTAAAAATCATTTATATCTTTTTTATCGATAAAACAATTACGTGTGCTTAATATAAAATATTTCTTTATAGTATGTATGTAAGCATATTCAATTTTATATAACAAAAAACACCTGTAAAAGATAATTTTTGTTGTTGTTAAAAACACAAATGAAACTCCTGCCCTTCTTAGAAGACAATTGAAAACCCCAAAACCTTTGCCTTAACCTCCCCCTTTAGTTTGTTTTTCATTCAGTTTAGTTACATCGCAGTAGAATTTTATTTATGTATGTACTTGTTATTATCGACTAAATTGTTTGAAGTCGAAAAAAGTTTTTTGTAATCTAGTATTTTATTTATAGTATACCCCCATTTCTGAAATCATCCTACACTCAGCGATAATATTCGACTTACTAATTACTTTGCCTTTTTGTATACCCTTTACGACAGGTGGAAGTATATAAGTTTGTCCACCCGTTTATTTATTTAAGATCCTATAAATTAGATACGTATATTTTCGGAGTTGATTTAAGGATGCCTGCCTGTCCGTGTGTTGGTTGATATGGTTTTCCCGAAGACCCCAGATATCATGTAGCTGTATGTATTGTTTATTACATATAGTCCTGTTGAAAGCATTTTAAGTAGTTTTTTGAATGCAATTTTTGGTTGTATGATATTTTGAGTCTTTTTTGACCATTGTGGACAAACTGTAGGACCGGGAATGATGGACCATACCTTATTTTAAAGGCAACTATCCCAGTTAAGTGGTAAACAATTTAACTTTAATAAGATCGATCCACAAAAGGTAAATGAGAAAAAAAACCACGATTACCTTTAATTTTTACCCAAAAATCCCTAACTTTTACCCATAAATCTTAGCGAAATCGCCACAAAAGCGGCGTCCATCCCATATAAACTATGCGGCTAAATTTGGCATATATATTTCTTATGTCGTTAGCTCATTATTGGTTTTGCGCATATGCCGAAAAGTCGTAGTGGACAAAAACGACAATGAAGGTTTACATGAAGTTTTCTGAAAATATAGCCGATAGGATTTTTTGTATTTTCAACATTGCTTCTGGCATATGTTCTGAAGAAAAATGTGAATTTTGTGAACGTCCATGGACGAACTTAGAAATTAATATTATTTTATTGAAAGTAGAAATTATTAATTAGTGCCGCATACTTCACTTTTTTTAAAAAGTTACTTTTTGAGCTGCATACGCATACTTACTGCTGTGTATTGAGTTGTTGACATTTCATTTTGCATTTGCATTACTACTTTTTTCTTTCGGGAATGAAAGGAAGCAAGACAAAAATATATTTTCTTGTTGTCATTTAATTGTGCCTTCGCTTAACTACTTTTTTTCTTACGGCAATAAAGCAAAGCAAAAGTGAAATTTATTTTGTATAAGGAAATTGCTGCAATCACCAAACAGTGGCGGGTGGAGCAAAACAATTCCTAATAAACTTTAAAATAGTTGATATGTAGCAAAATTAATGAAACCACAAAAAAAATTAGTGAAATAGGTTTTGTATTCAGAAAGGGCCCAGGAAAAACATTTTGAATTTTGGTAAAAGATAGTAGTTATACCATACGTTACCTAGTAAGTAGTTATGCTTACAATTGGCATAATTATGAAAACTTCAATAAGTACTTACTAGTAATGACCTCAGTTACTACTTTTTCTCTTCTATTATTATCACTGCTGAATATTTGCTTACTAATAACACTGGTCTACAAATTTGGGGGAAAAAAATTACTGCAGAAACTTAGCATGTTTTTTAACTAATCTGGGTGCGCTGAATTCGAATCAGGCATCAAAATTGGGCAATCAAGGCTTGTTCATTTTTTTTATCGCATGCTGGCAATGCTTTAAAACAGTCAATACTGACACTACAATTTCACAATTATTTATTTTACAGAAGCCTACATTCATTCTAAATCTTCATAATATGTAGTAGCGTTTAAGTTTTTACTAATTGAGATCCTTATGAATGTTTGAGTTTTTAATATACCATTGAGCGGCTGTGATTATTCGAAGAAGTTTATTTTGTCGCCCTTGAATTTTTTCGATATTAGAGGTCGACGTAAATACTGTAGCACCAGAGTTTTAAAATAGCTTGCAATCGAGACCAAGGACAGAATTGCTTCAAATAAGCCAATGAATTTGAATTGCTTTTGGTTTCATTTGAGTTAATTTTGCCTCTATTTGGCATTTTCACGTTAATCGCCGATCCAGATGTATACCGAGATATTTTACATGCGAATGTTGCGGAATTATTTGATGATTTATTTTAATAGGCTGGTATGATTCCCGGCGCAAGGTGAATGTTATATGTACGCATTTTTGCTCATTGACCTTTATCCTCCATTGTTTTAACCATATTTCTAGTTGAAATTTATGATCCTGTAAGTAACGTGATGCTTCATAACGGTTTTTGTGCACGCTTAGAAAAGCTGTATTGTCTGCAAATGTTCCAGCGACTCCAGCGCCAATTGGCTGAGGTGAACTTAAGAAATTTCCTTCTTTAATAATAAATTGACGACCGACTAAAGCGCATGTGGTTTTGACGTAATTTTTTCATCATCACACAACACGAACTTGCTATTGTGGTTTTGAAGTGTCGTCAAAATTACGTCTGAACCACATGAGCATGTGGCTTTTTACATTCCGTGTACTGTAGGCTTAAGTGGCTTTCTAACAGCTTGTGTGTGTTTGCTGGTAAATTTTGCTTCAATTTATGTAATAAGCCTTCATGCCAGACTTTATCAAAAGCTTGAGAAATATCGATGAAGAGAGCGGAGCAATATTTTCTTTCTTCAAAGGCTTTTCTTATGGTGCTTACTATTTGATGGGTTTGTTCAATTGTGCTGTGTTCTCTTCGAATTGGTGGTTAGGGGTGCATCTATTTTTATTTAAAATTGGAGTTTATTTTGACACTAACAGCTTCTCAAACAGCTTTGATATATTAGAAAGTAAGCTCCACATCTGTGGAATATATTTTAATATTTTTTGTTTTTTGGGGGCAGTCCTGGAATGTTGAACAGCTAGTTTTAGAAAACTGTCAAAATTACCAATAGAGCGATCTACATTCTCCGGTGTACTAAGCGGAATATTTTCTGTGCAATGGGTACTAACCACGCCGGAATCGATGACATCTGGAATTTTTTGCAGATAAGTAGGCCAATATGTTGGTTGTCCGCTCGCTACCACATTTAAATAAATTTTAGAAATTGTATTCAACAAAACACGACCCTTTGGTGTTATAAGTCGTTACCCCCAGAAGGTATGTTTAGCGTTATAATCGCCAGCGGCTGGAGACAGGGTCCTAATGATTTAAAATATTTATAATGTTGGCTTTTCATTCATTGATTTTTAAATAAACTATTGTGTTTTTATGTAAGAAATTAATAAAAATCTTTTTTTGTATTTCGAAAACCTGCCGTGATAGAAAAAAACCAATTACAGATTCGAATTAAGCCCACCAAATTACCGTTGGAAAGACTCTGTTTGCTCCAGTCCAAAACCTTGTTGGGTAGTGTAATCAGCTCAATAACTACTTATTAGTTTTAACAACTTATAAGGTCTATTAACTAAATAAAAACTAGTTTTATTACTTCTAGTAAGTGTTTTTGTTAACAATGGTCGGTAGGTTAAACCAATCATGAGCTGACGATATATTATAAGAAGTATTAAATATTAAAAATAAGCCGAAGCGTTCCATTGCTTCACCTGGTCTCTTTAAATTAAGGGTTTTTATACATAGTACAAAAAAGGGAGTTTGCTTAAATATTCTTGACATTTAAACATTTTTTGGTTTTTAAAATTAAGATAAAAGTAGACTTTAACAAACCTTATAAAAAGTGTTCCATTATTAAAAATTTACTTTAACCTAAAGTGAGCGATAAAGTAAATTAAGGTTCATCCTACCTGGTAGGTAAAATTAAGTTGAAATAATGTAACACTTTTTATACGGCCGATAAAATCATACCATTAGCTATCGGTCAGTTGTGAAAACGGGCCTAAATCGTCTAATTTTTTTTCTCATTATTTGTTTATTGAATCTTCATATATTCACCCCTATCGTGAATAACAAGTGAAATTTTTGTTACCATGCAATTTTCATTCCCCTCGAAGGGAAAAAAGCAATCGTGAATCTCATGTGAAAAATTTTTCACGCTTTCAGTTGCAGTGAATGTAAAAATAAGAGGAAAGATTAAAAAAAATTAAAAATCAATGAAATTTTTGTTCAAAAGTATACACGTATATATTTTAAAGAAAGGTTAAAATAATAAAGCAAAATATTTTATATTAGAAGGATAGTTTGATTACAACGTTAATTTTTTGCACTTTTTAAATTTTATGTAGTTAAATATTTTCCAAAATTTTGCCACCACGTCTTTCAAAAGCTACACAAATCCGCAGGCAATCGATCTGTTGTTTTGCATTTCGTTGACCAATATATCGATTTGTGCCTTATTAACGAATCTAGCCCTTAATATTCGATTTATAGGAGAAACTACTTACATACAATAAAGTGAGAAAATCTAAGGGAAATGTGAACAAATTACGAGGGAAACAACTTTGCCCGATAAGGGGAACTTTTTCCCGTTAACATTTTTCACGTTATTATTCCCCTTTGAATTACCTTTTGTTCATGGCAGTTTTTCATGATCGCTAATAAGTGAAAAGGGGAAAAATTACGAGGGAAATATTATTCACGATAGAGGTGATTAAATATGAACTAACAATAATAAATTAAATCTCATCCTAATTCTTTATTTATGTCCTGCCAGTGCCAGACAAAAATTTCCTTCATTACTACATTCTGTTCACAGTTTATCGCTCATCTAATTGGGTAAGTGCTCCAGTGTCCCTTCTTCTTAAGCGATTGTGGCCACCATGATTTAAAATGTTTACTTTATTTTGTTTTTACTTTTTATTTTTGCAGATAGCGGCCGCAAAAAAAGAATTAAGGCCAAACTAAGTATATGTATGCATAAGTTGTTTTAAGCTACTGTCAAAAATTAAAAAAAAACCTCTCAAAAGCATTTAAAAAAACAAAAATGAAATCAAAAAATATTTTATTTCGTACGGAAAGTGCGATCAGTTTCGCACGTTGCTTAAGCAAATTTCATTTTCATAAAATTAACCCAAAAGTTTTCTTAACTTCAATATGGTTCGGCACATACGAATCACATGTATTCGCACAATTGCTTAAGCCAACTTAAGAATATTATATATGTATAGTTGGGCCTCTAGTTCGTGCAAATTTGACATAAATATATTCTATAAGGAAAGGTTTTATTTAAGTATTGAAAATAAGCCTAGTAGGCCCATTAGTTTACCAAGTCAATGAACAAATATCCTTCTTGCTTTTAGATGAATACAGTAGCAAAAAAGAGATACCTATTGTAGGTTTAATTGAAGGTCATTTACATATGTACATATGTACCTATACTCTATATTACAATGGGTCTAAAAGATCCATTATCCCAAAAAACGACTTTCAGGAGTTCCTATATAACTTTCTACGTACCTATTTCATATATGTATGTACATATGTAGGTACGATTAGAAAGAAAAAAATTTTTTTTAATTGAAAACAAGAAATCGGTTAAAAAATTTAAGTCATAAAGAAAAAACCTACCAAAATTTTATAATTGAAAATTAGAGCAAAAAACCTTAAAATATATTTTTTGAATCTTTTCGCCTTTTCAATACTAGGGTGAAGGGGACGTACAGCAAAGCCGAATGTAGCGCCCTTATTTCTTTTATTTACATACCCATTTTTTGTTGTTTTAGTTTTTACATTTATAACTACTTGTTCATTTTTTATTTTTTATTAATATTTTTCTATTTTTTAGTTGTTTATTTTTATATACACTTCTATACTCTTTTATTTATATATGTATGTATGTATATGTATGTATGTATGTATGTATGTATATACATATGTATAATTAACAGCAATAAATTTACTATTTTCTAAATATACAAGTTTACAGAATTGTTGAAAATATTAGCATAAATATTTTAGTTGACATCAAAACCTTCACTAGAATTTAAAAATCAGAAGTTTAAATATTTCTTTCAATTGCTGCAACATCACCACAACTCAAAAATATCAGTTTTACATAAAACGACTCTAAAGTTCTAAATTTGCACACAACATAATGGAAAAAGAAAATGTTATTCTTCTCTCAAGAGTTGAGTTTACAATATCATCTTTACAAATATTTGCAATATCTTTCTAAGAATGATTTGGTATGCATTAGTGTTATTAAAGGTCACTACACACTATCCTATTTAGTCGTACGATATGTCAAAAAAATCGTGTGTGTTCATAAAGTATGATAGTGTGGCCTAAAAATTTAACTAAATGACAGATTTTTTTGACAAGTCTGACCGACTTGCAAAAGTTTTTAAAAATTTTCATAAAATGATAGTTTCTATGCGATCAGAGTTGTATTTTCTAATACAGCTGATAAGAAAACAACAATGTCGGCTTCATTGATTTAAAGCATCTTTTTTGTGTAATAGTGTGGCACCTGTAACAGACTTTTGTTGCGATTTTTTTTTAGTGTGTGATAGAAATTTGTCAGATTTTCCAGTGAATGAATCGTACGATTGTGTAGGATAGTGTATCACGACCTTAAGTCAAAATTACCGATTTTTTAATAATGACGTTATTGCAGCAAATGAGTGGTTTTATAATAATAAATACCATACATTATCAACATTATCCCTATTTCTGGCCATTGTTTTTGGTTAAATTGAGAGTGCTTATTATGATGTTTTTTTTCTAGTTTTTTTCTAGCGAATTAAGCTTCATAGATATAGTGTAATTTAATATTTGCATAATTTACACCATTTTTATTTGCTTAAATTTCTCGATCGATCCTACAAACCTTTAAATATTTTCTGGATTATTAACCTGCACAACATCAGGACATCTTATCTCAAAGGATGTTAAACGTTGTGTTTTCTTTGATTAGTCATTAAAACCTTGAAAAATCCAATTTCACCACCAATTCCAACGTACTATTTTTAGTATAAAAGTTTTAAATCCATTTAAAGGGCCGTGAAATATTTAGAAAACAACTTTACATTTTATATAGTTTTTTATACGCTTTAAATAGCACCAAAAATGTTTCTCTTCACATAAAAAAAAAGAATGTGAGAATTTTTATTATATTAACCATTTTTTTTTTGAATGTGTTCGTTCAATGAATTGAATTTCAATTTATAAAGCTTGCTTGCAATATTCATATTCGTTCAGTATTTCACATACTTTTTGCTCAAGCCAATCTATATAATCAGCACAATTATGAAAAAAAATTTTTCGGGAGTTTTCTCCCTTTTTCCATTTTTACTTTTTTCCTATGCAAATTCAATTGTAAAATCGGAAAAAATGGAAAAACCCGGGGAATTGGTATTCATGATTGGGCTGAATATGTACATATAATTAGGAATTCCTCTATACATTACCAGAAAATCTTGTTACTTCATGTTAGATGTTTTACATTAGCTATCCTTTGGTTAGCAATGAAGTAAATTTTGTATATACAGACAATTTTACAAGACACCAGCTGAATTTAATGCATTTTCTGGACCGTCAGCATTCTTTGTGTCACATTGGATAAAGATACTTTATAAATTTAATGTATTTAATCATTCCTTATTATATGTACATATCTATAGCTTTACATTAGAGCTATATTGAGCTCTAATGTAATAAACATTTTCCTTAAACTTTTTTTTAAGCAACATTATGTTCAAATTTTCATTCAAAACTAAAATTATTTTAGACGTCAGAAACAATTTCATACAAATTGTTGCTGAAGTTCTAGTTGACTCAACTTTTAAAGCTTTGTTCACAGTCAGAGAAACAATTTCTTTTTTCTTCCCCAAGTATTTCTTATATTTACCTTTCATTTTTCGAACAAAAATATAACTAAATTTTTTTTAAAAATGTAACTAAAGTTGAGTCAACTAGAACTTCAGCAACAATTTACATGGAATTTTTTCTGACCTTTAAAATAATTTTATTTAGTTTTGAATGAAATTTTTAACATAATGTTGTAAAAAATAATAATAAATGCATAATATTGTTTTGGTTAAAGTTTGCAAACGGTTTCTTAATGCAAAATGTGTGTGGTGTCGAAAAAAATTGTTGCTCTATTATGAACACCAAGTGAAAATGTAACTGTGATTGTGAACGAAGCTTAAAAAAACTTTAGTTACATTTTTGTTCATAAAATGAAAGGAAAATATATGAAATACTTTGGGAAGAATTAGATAGAACAAAAAACGAAATTGTTGCTCTGATTGTGAACAAAGCTTAATAAAGCCATATTGCCTAGAATTTTTTAATAATATTGTAATTCTTAATAAATTGGATAAAGTTTCAACTTTCAGCTATTAACTTGATATTGATAAAAAACTTTAGAGATAAGAAAAAACATGTAAAAAAAACTATTTCTAAACAAAAATATAAAGTAATTCTAAGATTTAGGAAGCAAAATTTGTTTTATAAAAAAAATAAACACCGCTATATTTTTCTCCAAGTCCATAAATTACAGTTCAGTAACAATAAGTACATACATACAGTATAAATATTAGGGTGGATAAAAAAAAAATTTCTCGTTTCTTTTTTCTAAGAGCGTAAATATGTTATATTTTTGTCTGCATTAGACCCATGTAAAATATTATTTATTTATTTAATGTGTAAGAGCCCACGCTTTGATCTTCAATTTTGTTAAATTTTTAATAAAACAACAATACCACACGACTTTTAAGTTCGTAAAAAAAGTGTCAGAAGCATCTATGACTATTCGATAAAAAAAATATCAAGAGAAGGTTTAATACAGCAGAAACTTGAATCAAGACGAGAGATGTCCAGAATTTGTTACCAAAAAATAACTTTTATTTATTTAAACAAATAGAATCTGGGAATTTATTTCTCATGTTGAGTAACATTTATTATACAAATTTTCATATTATTCGAATGTGTTTTCTAAGTCAAATTACAATCCTCAAAAGCTTTTTATACTTTAATAGTCTTATTCCTTCAATATTTTCCAGGAATATTTTGTATGTACTATCAGATTTTTTTTTTGAGGATTGTAATTTGACTTAGAATATTCGAATAATATGAAAATTTTTATTTATTTATTTAATTGAATTGCTCCATACACAAGACTTAGAGTCTTATTTTGCAGTATGGAACTGAGAATGTGTAAAATCATAAATCATTAATTAACTAACAACTTAATAACTAATTACAATTTTGTATATAAAGCAAAACCAATTAAAATCAAAAAAGAATTAAATAAAAACAAATGTTTGTATGTACTTTAATCTCAAATAATTATGTTTCAAATTGTTACGCTGAAAACAGTTTAAAAATATTTTCCTTAAATTTACGTGCGTTACTTAAAAGCTGAAACCTGTGGGGTATTGAATTCCACAGCGATACTGAGAATATGTAAAAATGCCACTCCGAAATTAAACTTTTGTATCCAAACGGTCTAATTCTTTTTCCCCTGCTTATATGTATGTGACATTCAAAGTTTGCCGTATAGATGATCACGTTTGTGGGTATATATTATCTTGTGTTAAAAAACTAAAACTCTCATGTTCAGTAGATTATTTAAATAAAGACCATATAGCCGAGATGAAAACAAAGATATACTAGAACGACTATGATATTAAATGCAACTTTCAATTTTGCTTTACTAATTGTATCACATTTAGCAAACACATTTTGCTCACTTATCCCTATAATTTCCTGATTTTTTTGTTTAATGTTGTATAAGAAGTTATTTAAAAAATGTTTTCAGTTTTAATTAATAACACAAGGGAACAAATTTAAACATTTTTCGTGCGTTTGAATATCGATTTCCATACAAAAATTACATTTTAAATATGTGTTTTTCATGAACGTTTTTTCTTTTTGTATGGAAATCGATATTCAGTTTTCTTAGTAAATTGTAAATAAAATCAAAAGTGCTCCGATTACAATGAAACCAGCCTAATTTCATTCGAAATTATGTTAAGATAAATGTTTTTAGACCAAAACTGTGATTTTTGTCGCATTTTTATTTTTTATGCATTTTTAAAGAACAAAAAATTTGTTTTTTTTTCAAAATGTTCCTTTTTTTCTTCAAAAATTCAACCCATATCTCTAAAACTACAGGGCAAATTTAAAAATAATGCAAGCACGGCTTAAAGATAATACTGTTGCCGAGTTTCGGATTTTTTTGTTAACTGAATCTGGTCAATCGTTTTCAAGTAATTTCAATATACATATGTGGTGAAAGTGCCTTAATTTTTGACATAACGGTATATCTCGAAAAGTAGAGCTGATGGAGAAAAATTAAGATAAGATTTGAAATCAGTGACCTCAAATTAGTAAAAATTTGTAATCAAATTGCAGACCGCAAAATGTCTGTTCCGCAGTGTAATAATTGATATTAAATGAAATTTTAAGATTTAAAAAATGGTTTTTTTCAAAAATACTTAATTCTTAGGAGCTCCGGTTCGGGCTCAAGATGTAACTTTTTTAATTATTTTTTTGAAGCAATTTTAATTTTTTTTTTAACGTAAGACAAAAAATATTGCTATTAGAATATGATTCGAGAACTTTTATTTTTCTCATACATCAGCGACCACCCTAATAAATATAAAAGTCAAGACAAAATGAGGACAAATCATGTTGATGATTCTCTATTATTATTTTTTTGTTTGTTATATTCATTTGTTATTATTTTCATTCGTTATTTTTGTTTTGTTTTTCCTTTCTTAATTTGTACTCGGTTCATACGCTATGTAAAGTATTGCTTGCCATTCATTCGTGCTCTATGCCGGATTCTTGCCGGTAAATTTTGTAGAAATCTTTATATTCAAAGCGTTTTTTAGTATAAATAGTTCGGTTAAACAGTAAGCAGCAATTTTTTTATTCATATGTAGTGCAACTAAAACTAATAAAAACCAGAAAAATCCTAAAAAACAACGTGTTTTTCAAAAAGAAATTGCGTAAGTTTTTTTTTATTAAAATTTTTGAAGAACAAATAGAAGGCACATAATTTTAATATAAAAAAGGAAATACATACATACATATGTATGTACATATATTATTTGTTGTTTGTAAAAAGAAAATGAATTACGCATTTTATACCTAATTAAAATATTTATAAAGTTTAAGAAGTAAAAATATTAATGTGTAATTTTCCCTAAAAGAATAAACAAATTTATTTATGCAGATAGATAATTTATATTTTATAATGTAAACAAACATACTTAGCATTAAAATGGAATACGTGAGTCCCAAACAGCAAGAAAGATAAATTTTAAAGTTGTTATTTTGCCCAAAAAGTTTGGTATCTGAAGTAAGTATATTAAATATTCGTTGAATTTAAATTTTTTTTTTTTTCGTCAAAATCGAGCGCTTGATTTTAACAAACTCAAATCAATGAAACTCATACATATAAAACTAACCATAATATGCATAGCCTTGCTTAACCTACTGTCAAAAATTAACAAAAAGTCTCTCAAATGTATTTAAAAAAACAAAATAAAAAACATTTGATTCCGTACGGAATGTGCGATTAGATTCGCACCTTGCTTAAGCAAATGACAGTTTCATTAAACTTAGCAAAAAGTTTCCTTAAGTTCAATGCGGGTTGCCTCATATAATTAACATGTATTCGCACAATTGCCAAAGCCAACTTAAGCACATTGTAGTTGGGCCTTAAGTTTTGCAATTTCTTTTTAATTTTAAAATTAAAAAAAATAATATTTGTAGTCAATCAAGTTGGCTGAAGTGCAGTTTACCGGGCGTACGGGAAAAAAATAAAAAAATATGCCACCCGATTCAGATTAAAAAAAAAAAAAAAAACAGTATTTGTTATACCATAAAGGAGAAAATCCTTGCGACCTGCCGAAGGCCGGCCATGCATATAAGCTTTAGTTAGCGAAGCCGGTTTTTGTTATATCGTAGATGAGAAAATCTTTGCGACCAGCCGAAGGCCGGCTTCGCAGAAAAAAAATCCTTCAGCACATCGGAAATAGGCTATTTGTTACAAAAAAATTAAAAAAAAAATCGTGCATAAAACATTAAAAAATACAAAATAAAACAAAATATTTACAATCGTGAGAAAATTAACTTTAATATGTGTACCTACTAGGGTGATCGATTATTCGACTTTTTTCAATAACCGGTTTTCGAATAGTCCGAATAGTTGCTATTTTAAAAAAACCGGGTTTCGGTTAAGCATTTTTAAAATAACCGGTTAACCGGTTTTAATTCGAAAACATAAAAATACAAAAATCAAATAAGTTTTTGTAATAAAAAGTTAATTAGAATAAAAACAAAACAGTTCACGAAGGTAAGGAACCAACAAAATACATATATATGTATATATGTTCCCGTCGATCCTATAAGGAGCCACAAATATTTGGCGATAAAATCAAAAAAAAGCGTGACCAGTAAATTGATTAAACTTAAGCATTCTTTTTAACAATTTCTTGTTATTTGCTAAACTTTATGTCTAACATGATAATTGCATTTATGTATAATGTAGTTAAGAAACCGTTAAATAATGTTTGCTCTAGCCAAACGTTTTGCAAAAGCAAACAATTCTTTAAGAAAACTATGTGAACATAGCTTTAGAATTTTTGAAAAACTTTGGGTTTAAAAATATTGGGATTTAATAAATTTATTATTTGACATATTTTCCCAAATTTATTGTAAATGAGTTTTAATTTGTTGCTGGTTAAGCATGTCTATATGAAGCAGTAAACTTCAGCCATATTTTTGAAACCTCTTATCCAGGATTATATATTTAAATTTTTTTTTGTTTCAGCATTATAGAAACAATAGTAATATGAACATGCTTTTTGTATGAAATATCTTTCAATTCGTCGATCACACAATTTAAACCCTTCCAGGACATTTTTGATTCCTTCAATTTTGTTCTTGGTGTTTTAATAAATAAAACTGATGAATTTTCCCACAACGTTCATTCCGCCGGTATGTTCTTGTTTAAGAATGAAGATATGCTAGAACTACTTAAGAGTTTTTCATTCATTATTGTTACAATATTTTAGTAAAGTATTATTTGCAGTCTCTTAAAAACTACTTGGAACAGGGTCAAGTTGTACTTGGCGTATATTTATGTCAAGCTTGTTGACTAATTAAAAATGATTAATTAGTCGTGACGTTAAAGAATCTTTACAACTTATCATTTTAGGGACGTTTAAGCACAATTTTCTTTTAAGTCAGTTCGAAATATCACCAGAGATGGCATCTTTATAAAGATATATATAGTATTTAGAATACTGTCGAATTGCTAACTACTTTTTAAGCTGAACTTTTTTGACGTACTTTAAATTGGTTTTGGGGTTTTGTTACAAGAACACACGCTAATAAATATAAGCGATTTGTATTTACATTGCTTATAACGTTTTTTGACTTTGGTTTCATTTTGTTTTGAGAAAATAAAGTTTGAAGTTTAAGTTTGCCTAATATTCAATTAGAAAAATACTTAAATTACGGGTACATTTATAACAAAAGTAAGGAAAACGTACATTACACATTACTAAAATAACCGGTTTATTTTACTAAAATAACCGGTTTATTCGATATTCGAAAAATGGACATTTTAAAATATTCGACTTGGGCAAAACTAAAATAACCGGTTAAAACCGGTCGAATACTATTCGATCGATCTCCCTAGCACCTACACATAGATATGAGCGGCACCCAGAGGGACCCAAAAGTCCCGCTGGTCCTAAATTTTATTGTTTTCTTTATTCTTGTACAATTACCTTTTATTTGAGTACCCACACATTCCACTTAGTGGGCGGGGCGGTTTTTTGGATCCAGGGGGCCTCAGTTAAATTTTAATTTTCGTTTTTTTTTTGTTGTTAATTCCAGAGGGGGTTCAAATTTTTTTTTTTTTTTCATACGCCCCGTAAACTGTACTTTTGCCAACAAGTTTTACATTTTTACCGATTAGTTTTTGTCAATACGATTATTTTGACACCCATATTGCCTATGATTAGTTGTTAGAATATAAAGTAGTGTTATTTGTTCTTTTAATTCTTGACATTTTTTGTAGTATAAAAATATTGGATAGAAAATCTTAAGCTTCCCTTGGATAATGTCAATTATTGATGTGCATGCCTCAATAAATTAGGCCAAAGAAAATTTTTATTCTTATGTTTTGATTTTAAATTGATTAGCAAAAATGTGTCAAAACTTCTTTTTTTTATTAAAAAGCGACTTTGTTTTTTTTACTCTTATCAAAATTTCTTCCGATGACAAATCGGCTTTTGGCAATTTGATAAGAATTTAAAAAGTGTATTTTTTATAGAGTGACACAAGTTTAAATCATAAAAAAACCAGAAAATATATTTTTAATATCAGTGAAACGGGCTTTATTGAAAAGAAAATTTTATGAAATTAATGTTTAAATATGATATCTGCCATGGGGCCGCGACGGCTGGCATGAATCTGGAACACCAATTTTCAACAACTTGTTAAATTCCAGGTGTTCAATTGCTTGTGGTTTATCGACAAGTAGACAAATGACTTAACATAACCCCAAAGAAAATAATCCAATGGGGCTAAATTACACGATCTTGGTGGCCAATTAATTGAGACATTACGTGAAATTATTTTTTCATCAAAAGTTTCTTTGAGTAAATCAATTGTAGCGCCCGCTGTGTGGCATGTGGCTCCGTCCTGTTAGAACCACATATCAATCAGAAAGATAATGCCACGTACATAATTGAGGTACGAACAAATTTCGAATCATGTTAGCTATTTTTTGTCAATCTAGCGGGTTTTTCTCTTCTTTTTATTTCTATTATATGGGTTTTATTAAACAAGAACGTTAACACACTACTGTTTATGGCACAACGTTGACGCTCTTGTTTAGGTATTGCATATCAGCGTAAAAGCTTAGCGGAAAAAAACATTCCGCCTTCCGCTCTTGTTTAGGTACGGCTGTAAGAGAAATTACACATGCTCTACCCACGACAGTAAAAATTATACCGAATTCGGGTAATTACCCACAAAGTGGCAATGCTGCATCAATCAGTTATGTCGCACGCCTTATTTTTGGCTTGACGGGTCTGTTAATAAAAAAAAATGGTGGCATCATCAGACGTGAAGAAAAGCTCACATGCCCACAGGCGCGGATTCAGGGGGGGGGGGAAATAAGGAAATTCCCCCCCCTATATTATAAAAATATGTTTGGTTTATATCGATAATACAAGAATTCCCAATAATAATATTTTTTTATATGCACAAAATTTTAGGAAATCCCAGAAAGGTTTTTTTTGTTTTTTTTTATTGAATCTAACGAAATTTTCAATAAGTATACAAATTTTAATTCTAATAGTTATTTATTAGATATTTCCAATGAAACATCTAGTTTACTGTATTCAAATACTTATTTTTCTACATTCAATCCCAGCAGGTGCCATCTATATCCAAAGAATAAACGTTTGACTTGAAAATGCGTGCGGTCGAATTATTAATAAGCCTTAGTATATGCAATATTTATGTATATATGTGTTATATGAATCAAAATTCTATTCGGTAATTTTTGACGAAAACATAGATTTTTCGGGGAAAACCCAGATTTCCTTATTTTAAAGATATTTCAACATACAACAAAAAATTATTAGGAAAGCATTTATTGGCTTTGTTGTAAACGCATTTGAAGAGGCTTCAAAGAATATTGGTAATGTGATGTGTCAATTGATGCGAAGGCACTATCATCAATAGTTCTAAAAGTTTTGGTAAATTTAAGTCTTGACCTAAAAAATTGTGTAGGAAATGGAACAGATGGGTGTCCTCTGACGTCAGCAGAAAATGGAGCTTTAATAAAATTTTGGCCAAATGCAAAACAAACGCATTGCTATTCCCATAAACAACTAAATTTTAAAAAGCAACAAAGTGCCATTAATACAATAAGTTGTATCATTTGTTAAAGAAACGACAAATTTTTTTAAATATAATCATCCCAAGCGAAACGCAGTTTTAGCAAAGTATTTGGTTGGACCGTCACGACTCAATTTTACACTTTGCAACAAGTGTACATCATATAGTAGAAGCTTTGGAAAAAATATCTGAGTAGAAAGGTAGAGATACTTCATCAAAAGCCTTATATAAAGGAACTCGGTTAGTACTTTTGAATTCATTTACGGAATATTATAGTAATATATATACACCCAATCCTGTTTTTACACGATCTTTTTTTACACGATTTTGAAATAACACGGTTAACAAAAACAATTCTTTCCTGTTTTTACACGTCTTTTTGTACACGAATTAAAATATTTTTGGGGAATTTTCAGTTTATGTAGTTTACTCCTATGTATGTAAAAAAGAGCTGCCACATACTTTTGAAAATTTTCATGATTTGATTAAACATATGTACATATGTACTTTAAAAAACGTATCATGTGGTAACATTATTCTTTTTGTATTTGCAGTTAGGGGATTTACAAATTATGTGCTTGTCTTTGCACACAAATCTTTTCAGACATTTTTTGTTACTTTGTATTGAGTGTTGAAGGGCATTGTTAAACTTGTACGTTGTGAAAAAGTTTTATTTTTTTGTGTTTCTATTTATTGAGAGTGGACAAATTCTGTTTTGTTTTATATTAATACGGTAAATTAAAAGCTAATACATACTAAGCACACAGACGTTATTTACTTCATAAATTTTTAATGCAGCTATGAAAAAGCAAAAGCGAACAACTATTTCTTTGGATACTAAAATTAAAATTCTGGATAGACTTAGAAACGGAGAAGGTCCCAGTTCTGTTGGCAAGTCTTTGAATTTGAACGAAGCGACAATTCGAACAATTAAAAAAAATGGAAAAGCGATTAGACAAGCAGTGATTTCTGGTACCAAATTAAGTGCTAAGTCGTCTTCCTATACGAGAGATAAAACTAAAGAACAAATGGAAAAGGTTCTGCTGGCATGGATAGAAGACTGCACCCAAAAGCGCGTACCAGTTGATACCAATACCATTAAGCAGAAAGGTTTAAGAATTTATGATCAAATAAAAGAAAAGGAACCACCAACGTCTTCTAAACCCGACGACAAAAGTAGAAATAAATTTTCTGCTAGTAATGGATGGTTGCAAGGATTTTTAGAGAGACATGCAGTTCATAATGTAAAAATCAAAGGAGAATTAGCTTCTGGAAATGCTGCAGCAGCCGTGGAATTTCCTCCACAGCTGGCCAAATTAATTGAAGAAGGCGGATACAATAGTGACCAAGTTTTTAACGCCGATGAGACTGGTCTTTTCTGGAAGAGAATGCCAAGACGAACATACGTAGCAAAACATGAAAAAAGTGCTAGTGGTTTTAAGGCTGCAAAGGACAGAGTTACGTTTTTATTCTGCAGTAATGCCTCAGGCGACCGTATGCTTAAACCTTTATTAATTAATAAAGCTCTTCGACCACGGGCATTCAAAGGTGTGGATATTAAAAGTTTGCCAGTTCACTGGATGGCAAATAAAAAGGGATGGGTTACTTCAACAGTTTTTAGTGAATGGTTTTACAATTGTTTTATTCCTGAAGTAAAACGCTATATGAATGATAAAGGCATGCTGTTTAAAATTCTTTTATTAATAGACAATGCTCCTGGACACCCGGTTCTCGAGCATCCAAATGTAAAAGTAATGTTTCTGCCCCCCAATACTACAGCCTTAATTCAACCATTAGACCAGGGTATTATTGCAACATTCAAAACATATTATATAAAGCGATCATTTCAATACATTTTGAATAGAATAGAAAATGATACCAGCACTACTACTGTTATTGAGGCATGGAAAAAATTTTCCATTCTTGATTGCATAAAACACGCAGCTTTGGCCATTTCAGAAATAAAATCATCAACCCTGAATGCCTGTTGGAAGAGTATTTGGCCTGAATGCGTTAAATGCGAAAATACTGGTGTGAACCCAAATGGGGCCGATGTAGTGCTTACAGAAATAGTTACGCTGGCACAAGCTGTTGGGGGTGACGGTTTTGATAATCTTACCTTTGATGATATAAACGAAATTATTATCGACAGTGTTCTTGATGAAGATGATTTGTTAGAAGTCGCATTGGAAGACGTTGGCGTAAGTGATAACACTGGTGAGAGCGAAACTCCGCCTTCGATAACAGCCAGTTTAATTATTGATGGCCTTCAAATGGCAAATAAATTAGCAGAACATTTTTTAGCAAATGATCATATAAACGAAAGAGCTGTGAAATTTCAATCAGACCTACAATCATGTATGGCTCGATACAAGGAACTGTACAAAGAGATCTCCAAAGTAGGATCGCAACGTTCCATAGCTGAATTCGCTGTTAAAATTATTAAACCAGTAGAACCTGAAAATGCAGACGTACTAAGTATATGTTTGGACGAAACTAATGTTGAACCAGTGCAACGCGAAAGACCTTGCTTATTATCAGAAACTGACACCGAATAAAACATTTTTATTTTCCTTATAAGTACATATGTATGTGAATTTTTTTTTCTTTTCTTATTTTTAGTTTTTCAAAATATTGTTTCTTAAATGTGATTCTTTATTAAAAAAATTTTTTTAAGAAAACTTGTGAATTATTTCTTTGTTTTTATGTCTTAAAAATACATAATAAAATTAAATAAAAGCAACACTGTATGAAAAAATAAAATGTTTGTGTTTCATAGAAATATTAAACCCTAAGGCCAAGTTTAAGGTTGAATTAATCGAATATAACCTTATGAATATGTACTGTTTTTTTTTGCACGATTTTTTTTTTGCACGGTATTCCCTGGAACGTATGTACCGTGTAAAAACAGGATTCGGTGTATAGTGTATCACAGCCACTAATTATCATTTTTCATAAGCACGATATAGATCTTCAAACAGGATCAAGCTAAACACCTACTAACAT
This sequence comes from Pollenia labialis, assembly GCA_949318255.1. Lineage (NCBI taxonomy): Eukaryota > Metazoa > Arthropoda > Insecta > Diptera > Polleniidae > Pollenia > Pollenia labialis. The sequence goes on along the minus strand of OX439143.1, from coordinate 45,129,226 downwards.
CTAAACTTGAGTCTGAACTGTTGCATTGGCAACAAACATGAAAAATATCTGAAAATCTATCAGATAAAGTTGGAGATGCTTTAATAAAGTGTGATGAAGATATCTACCGAATCCAAGAAAAATATTTAAAATTTTCGTTTCAATGCTCGTCAGCAGGGCAGAATTGGCTGGCACGAAAAATTGCAAAAATAAACATGTTATTTAAGAATCTTTTTTTTTCTTAAGTTTTTTTGTAAGTAAAATAGTATGTTTCTTCAAATTGTCAAAAAAAAAAAAATATGGGGGCAAAACGCAAGAATTTGGAAGTTGTTTTTAATACACTTTTAATCTAATTTTTGTTATAAAATTCTGTTTAATAAAGAAATATTTTTATAATATTTGTCATAAAATTTTTTTATCAGGGAAATCTTATTAAAGAACGACGTTTAAAATTCTTGCGTTTTGAGTCTTCGATTTCTAGAACACCCCTGATAATCTCCTGTTATCACATACAACAGTTCTATAAATGAAAAACACTCTTTCAACATCGCAAGATGTAACTGGAGCATATTTGAACACTAAAAGTTTAGATGGAGAAAGGTTGTCAATCAATTCATCCGTCTCACTTTCATTTAAAAAAATTGTGAGAAAATCGGTTAAAACACTTTTTTAAAATTTAAATGCCAAGCCCTATAGAATTTTCAGGAGTATTGAATAATTTACCACAAGTATTACGGTCTAAAACGTTTTTTAAACTTTTCAACAAAATCTTTATTACTGACATCTTGTATTATTTTCCTTAGCACTGTCAATAGAGCCAAAGCTTTCATTCATAGAAATCCCTTTCGTTTGTAAATTCAAGAGGCTTGAGCAGATGCATTGAAAGTACTTTTTACGTCCGATTTTTGCATTATTCAGTTAGCATTTCGAATAGATTCTGCCTCATATTCGCTAAGCTTATTTAAAAATTTTTTTCTATGTTGCAAAAAGGTATTATTTGGCAAGCTGGATTAAAAATTGCTTTTTAAAAAAATAATTGAAGAAATGGCAAAAATGGCATATGCCATTAAAAACTTGCCCTACTCGTCAGTAATGCTACGAGAGAGAGGTCATTTCCTATCCATCGTCTAATAAAACATGGCTCAGATCAACAATGACAGAAGAAAGACTGTACTGTCTAAATTTGCCTCACGAGGAAATCATAAATTGCTTATTTAAAAAAACCAATTTATAATGAACTGATCTTATATTTCATTTAACCTTATTGTTGAGCTTTTTTAATATAATATACACATATTAATTTTAATAAACTTTTAAAAACAAAATTTTTACTTTTTTGTATCAAAAAAAATTTCCCCCCCCCCCCCCCCCCCCCCCCCCTAAGGCTCGAGCTGGATCCGCGCCTGCATGCCCAATATCATTTTCAAATGTAAATGCCACAAATTAGTTAAATAAATAGATTTTTTTGTTTTTTTTTGCAATTTAAGTCCTACCGGGTTTAAAAATAATGTTTTACTGAATATTTGAAATAATCTATTAAAACACTAATTTCTCTATGTTTTTTTTTTTCAAAAAATAAATATATGTATATACATATACATACATATATGTATGTCTATAGTATAACGTATTTTGATCAGTTTTATCTGTAAGATTTTCCTCTTTTCTGCTTTGTTAAAACATCACCTCATTTTCCAATCGGCGTTTTTAAAGATTTGCACATATTTATTTAGTGCCCCCATTATTACGTTTTGTCCCAATGTGCGGTTAGAAAAAAATTTCTGGTTTTTAAAAGCAACCTGTTTTTTTTTTAAATTGTCCGTTCTAAGAAATTAAAATTTTTGTTTCCATCATTTCATTTCGCAAACAAAAATTTAGACGTAGAATTATAGAACTGCCTTAATTTGTTGTTTGTGTGTTAAATTTTCTTATCAAAAACAATTCAATGACAAATTAGCCGGCATCCGCACGACTTTACTCGTATGTAGAACAATACACCGACAGACAAGCAGGTGGAGAGTAGAAGGCCCTATAATTTTTTGATAATTTTACAAGACTGACTTGTCCAATTTCCCACTGCAAAATGCATACATGTCGTGTGTTATCTTAATAACATTGCTTTTGTAAAAGTCAGATGCAAAGTCATCTGACAAAATTTCAATTAGAGCGTGCTTTATTTTCTTCTGGCAATCCATCTGACATCAGAAAAACTGTTTTACTGAATATTTGAAATAATCTATTTAAACTATACTAAGGTCTCTATTTTTTTCCTAAAAAGAATATATATACTAGATATAACGGATTTAGATCAGTTTTATCTAAAATTTTTCTCTTCTCTGCAAAGTTATATGTAACAGCACTTCATTTTGCAATGGGTCATGCGTTTTTAAAGATTAACACTTGCAACCCAATTATGAATAAAAATTCCCCGGGAGTTTTTTCCCTTATCCCATTTATCGTATTTAAATTATATTGTAAAAAATTATATTGGAAAAAAACTCTTGGGGAATTTGTATTTATAATTGGGCTGGTATTTATGTAGTACTAATATTTTTGCTTTTAGCCCCAGTGTGCGGTTGGAAAAAAATTTCTAGTTTTAAAAAGCCACCTGATTTATTTTTAAATAGTCTGTTAAAAAATCTATGAAATTTAAAATTTTTTTTCATCATTTCATTTCGCAAACAAAAATTATGACGTAGAATTATAGACCTGCCTTAATTTGTTGTTTGTGTGTTAAATTTTCTTATCAAAAAGACTTCAATGACAAATTAGCCGGCATCCGCGCGACTTTACTCGTATGTAGAACAATACGATGACAGACAAACAGGTGGAGAGTACCCATTTCAAACAAGTTTAGATAAAGTAAAACCCAAATATCGTTACCTCAAACGCAGAAGGCCCTATCTGACTTAAAATTTGGGAATTTCATAGGAGAAGCAAGAAACTATTTAAAATGATAAATTGCGTTAAACTATTTATTATTTTTTTTTTATTGTAAAACCTACCAGTTATTTTGACAATTGACAATGTTGTATATTATGCAAACTGTTAGTTAGGTCTCTTAGCGTTCATAATACAATATTTTGTAAATAGGGCCGTTTCTTTTTTGTTGATAAGATCGCTAATTTTGATCAAAAGATTAGACATTTGTGCTGATGCATTACATCAGAATCAATGAAAAAGTAAATTTAACATTATTAGCTAGTAACCCAACAAACACGGAGGTTTGATTTCAAATTGAAAATGAGTTGAAATCAAACGTTTTCTCAAACGACAATCGTTTGATAATGATTTGAAAATCATAGCGTTCTCAACAAAAAGGGGAAATTATTTTCAAATTGAAAAATGCCTTTATTTTCAACTTGCTTTCAAACGTAATTCTCAAATGTTTTTCAAATGTTGATTATAATAATTTTTTTAATTAAAATTTATTATTTATTTAAATAAACTTTGAGATAAACATTCGGTGCCATAGCTAAAAGATGAAATAGTGTTATTTTCGTCCTCTAATTCTTGGAAAGGCAAAATACTTCGCTCTCTTTTATTTTGAAGATTGTAGCACCGCGATCGTTCAACCAAATTTCTTCACTTTTCCGTTTTATTATTTTTCTTTTTTTTCGTATTTTTAATCATTGTAATTTCTCAAAAATAATTTTTATTTTTCACAAGAATAAACTGTTCACTTTATATTAAAATTTATTTTTAATAGTGAAACACATGTAACCACAAAGTAAAAAAATTTAACTTTAATCGCCATTTATAATGCTTACATTTATTTTTCGCTTTAGTATTGCCAAGTTTATTTTTGATTTGATTTTAACATTTGACATCAAATTGATAAACATTTGATATCAAATGTTTATTTTCAAATCATTATCAATTTGAATTTAAATGTTAAATCAAACAATTGAAAAACGTTTGAGAATTGCGTTTGATGTCAAACGATAAAGTCATTTCATATCAAAGGTTTGACTTCGTGTTTGTTGGGAAGTGCCTTTTGCTTTTTAGGTGTACATTTTTGTATTTGTGTATTTGCAAGGCGAATTCATTTTTTAGGTGGCGTTGAAAGCACAGCTGTGATACTTTTTTCTGATTTAGAAAGAAGAGGAATGTCAAAAGTTGCTTTTGTTTTTGACATATCGACAAACGAAGGCAACAAAAAAATACATTGTTGTGTTTTTGGTGTTGTTACTTTTTGTAGTATCGACACCACCCAAGGCGAATTCAAAAAGGTAAACTCATTTCGTCAGCCGTTCATCAGCTGTTTCCACGGCGAATTAAAAAAATGGTGAAACGTCAAAACATTATTTTGTTTCGAGAAGAAGTTGATTGAAAAGTGCTAAAAATATTATTTTTATAATAAAAAAATTTCAAAACTGCGAATGATTGAAGTGAATTTAATAATTTCTTTAATAAAAAAGTGATAATTTTAATTTGCAATAAAAAAATGTTGACAGCTAACCATTAAATTACAAAAACAAAATACATAGGGCTTTTTGTAGTTGTAGAGTTTCACTTACCTGTTATGAATTCGCCTTGACACCACCGTTTACATGAATTCGCCTTGTGTATTTGTTTAATTTCAAATTATATAATGATCAATCAACATTTATTTCTATTTCATTACAGATAACAATAAAGGAAAATTTAAACAACACCTTAAAATTTCAAAATACAAACAATTTTTATTTAAAAACTCAAATAAAAATTCAGTCAAACCTTTTACGGCAAGCTTAGTCACTTTTAAAAAATTATAAAAAACTTTCAAAAGAATTTGTTTAGAACAATTAACAAACTGCATACGCAAATTGTGTCATGTCCGCAACTTCGACTACTACAACACCACACCATCATCATCAACAGCATTCCGAGAAGACAACGAATTCCCAATCAACTACATACAATCAGTCCCAACTGCATCAACATCCCGACATAACAAAAGAAGAGTTTGATCGTATTTCAGAGGCTCTTAAAAAGGAAGAATTTCGCAAATTATTCCTCGACTATATCGAAGAAATACAAGATCCGGAAAATCGTAAACGCTATGAAGAGGAAATTAAACAAATCGAAGCTGAACGTGGTGTTGATGTAGTTTTTATTAACCCGCAGCCAGGGTTTGTTATTAAAACTTCACAAGATGGCAGTCAAAAATGTTTCATTAATTGCGCCAAAAGTGAACATGTAGCAAAGCCAACAAATCAAATATGTTTAGATCCTAAGACTGGTAATCGTGGCCTAAGTTGGTCCATACCCATGGCTCAGGCACCGCCTCGAGATGATTTGGATAATAAAAATAAACCTTGTAGGGTCTATGATGTTGTCTTCCATCCGGATGCTTTGTATTTGGCCGAACGTAATTCTTCATTTCATAAGTGCCTTGTCGATACATCACTAGATGCTGTGGAAAGGGAATATAAGGTGAGTAAATGAGATTTTAAAGAGCCAAAAAGTCTTAAATTTATGCATAGAACAAAACATTTTTAATTTTTCCAAAAACAATGAAGTATGTATTAAAAAAAATTGGAAACATATCAAGATACATAATACCGAAATTTTTTTTATTTTATAAAAAGTTGTGATTTCTTTTAAACGTTAAAATTTCGAAATTATGTTAGAATTATCGAAGATTCTTTAATATAATAAAAAAATTTATTAAATTTCTAATTTCTCACGAATTATCTACATGTTTTTAATATCAATAAGGGTATTCATTTCAGTTTTTTTATTTGTTGGAAAAATGGAAAAGTGGAAAAATGTAATTTTTGTTACAACAACCGCAAGAAAAAAAATTCCACCAAAAGTTAAATTTTTATCACACTATAACCAAGTGTAAAAAAGTCAGGATAAAAAGATGTAATTTTCCGCTATAAACGTCAAACAAAATGATTTTGCCATTCATAAAAAATTGCTAATTTTTAATACAAAGTACGAAAAATTACATCTCTTTTTATAAACTCTTGAATTGTACAACCCTGATTTTAAAAATTATTTTTTATAGTTACAACCATGATACAAATACACAAGGTAGTTCCACTTCTCTCTCAAAAATTATTTTTTGAATTTTATTGGAATTATTTGAAGTTTTTATTTGTATCAAGCTTCAAATAATTCCAATAAAATTCAAAAAATAATTTCTGAGAGAGAAGTGGAACTACCTTGTGTATTTGTATCATGGTTACAACATTTTAAGCATAACTTCTTTCTCATTTAACTTTCAAAAAGAAAAAACACATATTAAGAATGAGTTTAATAAAAAAAGTTATTTAATAAGAATTAAAAAAAAAGAAATGAAATTTATGAAGTAAACATTTCTGCAATTTAAAATTTCAAAGTTTATATTGTATTGTTTTCATGAAAATGTATCTTTACATGCCCTTATTTTCGTAAATATTATCAATTTTAGTTAATGATGTGACAATTAAATAAATTTATTAATACACTTTTTACACTTATTTGGCATATTGAAAATATCAATTACTTCCACGAATTATTTGGCAGATTTTTTTTGACAGTTTGTACTTTTTCCAAAAAAAAAATAAAAAAAACCCCGTTCACGTCAATAAGAGTGTAATTTTTCTTTTTTCCATTTTTCCAACCAAAAAAACTTTGAAATGAATACCCTTAATAATTGCAAAAAAAAACAAAAAAAAAAAAAAAATAAACCCACCGCAGTTAATTGTACAAACCAAGGCGAATTGATGAAGACGGTGATGGCGATACTACAAGTACAACACCTAAAACACAACATTGTATTTTATTTGTTGCTTTCGTTGGTCGATATGTCAAAAACAAAAGCAACTTTTAACATTCCTCCTCTCTCTAAACAAGAAAAAAATAGCACAGCCGTTCCTTTAACGCCACCTGAAAAATAAATTCGACTTCGTACGAACCAAGGTATATTTACACAAGGTAAACTCGTTGGCCCATATGTTTGTCAGCTGTTTACCTAAGTTGGAACCCAAGTGTCAAATTTCGTGTATATGAGGCAAAACTTGTACATGTGTGCGTTAAATTTATATGCAGACAATTCCACTCGGTTATTTTTATAGAGCAGCATGTCTACACTCCCAAATGAGTCTACCTTGTGTTAATGTACGTTCGTACGAACATTAAAAAAAAGGTTTATTCATAAAATATCCGATTAAAAATAACGTTTTCTATTTAAATTTTTCTGGGATTTTCAGAAATTCGCTTAAAGGCTTTATTTTACGATATTTACGTTAGAATTTGATTCCAATATTTGAATTGAAATGAAAACAAGATGTCATATCTAACATTTTAATTTTAAGTTTCCATATTATTTTTCATCCCATAGGTCACCTTAGATCGCGTTAACATAAAATTCCCCAAATTGGATTTTAAGGGTATTGCCCGGCCCACAGTGATTCGTAAATTGGCTAAAGATCCACCAGCTGAATGCAACCAACTCCATCCTCTTGAAGGCATTTATCCAGCTAAACCAACGGACAGTGCTGGTATACCCAAGCAGTTGCCGTTGAAAACAATCGACTGCAGCAATAACGCTAAGCAATCATCCGATTTCTGCACCCCAAAGTACACAATAAAACATCGTCATGATGTTGATCTCAGTGAATACACAAATGAATTAGATGCTAAATTACATACCTCCACACCACGTGAACTCGTAGTAGACATTGAATTGCCCCTGCTTGATTCGAGCAACGAATGCCAATTGGATGTTACTGAGAAAAAAGTGTTCTTGTTAAGTGAACGAAATGGCGCTAAGTATCGCTTAAATATTGATTTACCCTTTAAGGTGAACGATAAAGAGGGTACGGCTAAATTTGATGTAGACACGAGGCGCTTAGTTATATCACTTCCAGTGATACGAGCGAGTATAGAGAAACAAAAGCAAATGCATGAGAGCCTGTTACATTTGAGTCGTGAAGATAGTGGTGTAGAGAGTGATATGCGCGATGAATTGTTATCGAACAATAGTGAATCGCCCGTAGAGGAAATGATTTCAAACACTTTTGATTATTCTCCAAACAAGGCTAGTGAAGAAATTTCCTTGAAAGTTGAGGGTAAGTGTAAAATTGTTTCTTACCAAAAATAAATCGTTAGGCAATGTCTAACTATAGATTTTTGTATTATGCAATTTTTTAAGCTTCGAATAATGCTGAGAAGGAGCAAGAATTTCTACAATCAAATATTGTTTATCAATTACCTACAAAATTCGAATGTAATGTTCTGGACAATACCATGTCTTGGGTATTGCATGTACGTAATGTACAAGAGGATTCTTTACAAATCAAACAATATGATGATAGTGGCTTACATTTGAAATTCATTTCTTTGGGTAGTGGCAATTATCCTGCACATTATTCATTCTACATACAGCTTCCTACACAGGAAAAAGAGGCTAAAATCCTAGATGCCAAGGCAGAAGCTTGGGAAAATAATGTAGTTTTAAATTTACATCTGAATACAAGCGCTGAACGTATTTCAAGCTATCTAGCTGGTTTAGATAGTAACCAGTTGCAAGAGTATATGATACAGGAAAAGTTTAAAGTGGCTCGTAAGTCCAGGCAAAGGCAAAAGGATCAGCTGCAGCCTTCTCTAGATATTTCGATACAACGTTCGGAATGTAAAAAATCAGTAGAAATAGAGATCAAAACAAGGTCCGCGAACATCTCTTCAAGTAATGCCAACACCACTGAAGATGAAGAAACAAATAGCGGTGCAACTAATTCAACAGCCCAACAACAGCAACAGAGAAAAGTTAATAAAAAACAAAAACGTAAAAATAAAACACGTCGTTCTCTTTCCGAATCTGCCTGTGATGATATAAAAGCATATCAACAACAGCAATTGCTGGAAAATCTAATAACCACCCCAGTGCCCGAAGTTATTGAAAGCGAACACGATGAAAATGCTGATGATGCCGATGATGATGAAGAAGATTTTTCACCTGATCGTAATGAAAAACCATTGAAATCTTTACATGCCACTTCCTCATCCATGAATGTGCCCTCTCTTAATAGCAATATTAATAATTCTAACAACCACTGTTCTCAGCAACGCAAACAGCGAAGCTTTTCCGAATCTCGTGACAGTGCTATTAGTTTCAGTGCTGGCAGTTCTTCTTATAAGGGTATTCTTAAGCATTATAGTCGTTATGAGCCCAGACCTTCAATATCTGATTCTTGTGATTCCATTGAAGAGTTTTCTTCACCAGCTTATTCCACGTCTGCGGATGGCATGACTAGTGCTTTTCATTCTTTACGTTTTTCACAGTCATTCACTGATATTCCAGAGGAAAATGTTGTAGGGTTATCGGAAAGTTGTAAGAAGACTGTACGCTTTAGTGAGGTCATTAAGAAGCAGGTATTTAGGTATGTAATTTATCTGGTGCTTTAAAGTGTTTAAGAAGAAAATTGAGAAATAAGAATTTTGAATTTTTATAGATTTTTATTCGAACTTAAATATAAAACTTGAAATTTTCCCTTCACTGAGATTTAACAAATCTTTCTATTAATTGCAATTTTCAATTTTCTGCTTCAAATTTTATATTGCTTTTTAAAGTTCATTATTTTTAAACAATAAAAAAAACTTATATACATATTTGCAGAACAACCTCCAGTATCTTGGGACAACGTAAAAAGAATCAAAAACGTCGTGATCGTAAACAGCGAGCTTTACAAAGGCGTCTTAGTGAAGGAGATTCAGCAGACTATGAAGACAATAAGGTAAATTTCAAATATGAAATCAAAAAATGCAATTTAAATTATTAATCTTTTAATTAAATATCAAGAGATTAATAATTTGATATAAAATTTTTGTTATTATTAAAGGGATTTTATTACACTCAAAAATATCCATGCCTTAAATGAACGAAAACTGTTGTACATTGTACGAAATCGTTTGTAATTCACTACTACGAAATTCGTGCATACAATGTTCGAAAGTACGAAATTCTTTAGTAAAATACAAAATTACTTTTAATAATTTACAAAAATAATTGTGTTTTACGAAAAATTTTTGTATATTGCATCAATTTCGCGGAAAACTCCGAGTTTCAGACCACGTTAAACCAAGTTTATTAAGGCAAAACTTTTTCTAACTGCGCTGTCGTTTTAGAAAAACAATAATTTATTAGCAAAATTTCTAAATTTTTGTTGTTTAAAACGACGTTAAAAATTTGAAAATACAGCTATTTTTTCTTCACGTATAGAAATTTCAAACCAAACAAGAAAAACATTTTTAAAATCTGTTAACAACTTTTGATTTTATTCATTAAAGATGAACAATGTTAATTAAATTTAAGAATTTCAGAAAAAGCCATATTCATTTGGGAGCCCCCCCAATGGGTGGAGATAAAGGTCATGTATGTTTCGAGAAAATGTTAAGGGCGAAAGACTAATGGAGGTCTGTCATACATTTAATCCCCTTAGGGGCGACTACTAGGCAGTTATGGGACTTTTTCCTCAATATATTCTAGCCTTTATTAAAAATTTTATATATAAGAAATGGCGATAGCAGGTAGGTATGTATGTTAGAAACAAATGATGGGGATGAAGAAAAAAATTGGGATTAATCATAAAATAAGATTTTTTTGTTGGATTAAATGTTTGACCGACCTTGATTAGTATTTTGTCCTTAACATTTTCTCAAAACATACTTGCCCCTTATCACCATCCATTAGGGGGGCTTCCATACGAATAATATGGTTTAATGAAATTCTGAAATTTGTATGTATTTTAAAATCAGTTAGTTAATTAAATAATAAAATTTACGATTAAAGCTTCGTTCATAATAGAGGAAACATTTTTTTCGCCACATTTTGCATTAAGAAACCGTTTGCAAATTTTACCCACAACAATATTATGCATTTATCATTTTTAACAACATTCAGCCATGCCACAGAGTACAATTTCGTTCGGAATGATTTCATTCGGAATCGAAGAAAACATATTTGTTTATTAATAAAAAGTGTATTTTGATAATTATTTGGACTTTCAGATACATAAAACTCCCATTCCGTTCACGAAAACAAAAATGGTTTCATTCCGAAAATTGTTTTAGTCATTTTCTGAAGCACAAAAATACGAAATGTATTCGTTTCCGAACGGAAATGTACTCTGTGAAATTATAATTTTGTTTAAATTTTCATTTAAAACTAAATAAAATTATTTTAAACGTCAGAAACAATTTCATACAAATGAAGAGGAATTTACACCAGGTGACCTTATCTTGCTTCGTAAGCAACAGCTGATTACTAACCTTGAGTCAATATGATATACCGTTCATGTGGTTCTGGGGAATATTTACTAAATTTTATCATTTTCGTTTTAAATTATGAAATTTAACAATTTTTAAATTATTACATTTCAAAAAAAACAATTTAAAATTAAATATTTGTTTAAATTGTTCACTACAGTGTTGTATTATTTTTGACACAACGTTAAAATATTTTACATTGTTGTAAACGTTTTCAAAATAAGACCACCTTGATACAAATTGTTGCTGAAGTTCTAGTTGACTCAAATTTAAAAAAAAAAACTTTAATTACCTTTTCGTTTATAGAATGAAAGGAAAATATATGAAATACTTTGGGAAGAAAAAAGATAGAAGAAAAAACGAAATTTTTGCTCTGATTGTGAACAAAGTTTTAATCGAAATATTTTTAATGTGCTTTACACAGAAATTATCGCAACAAATAATAATACAAATTTTTTTAAGAAGAGCAATCATTGCGCAATGGATTTCCACGCATGACAATATGCGGTATATACGTCGCAAATTAAATGGAGCAATCAAATTTGACGTTTGCCGCATTAAATATTGCTACGTGGAGACCCGGGGTTAATGTAGACAGCAATTTTTTGTACATATTTATTGCCGGCAATTTATGTTGCAATAATTGTTAGTCCATTTTCGTTGACAATTATTGCTAACATAAATCGTCAAATTTGGTTGTCAATTGAGAAAAAAGAAAAAAAAAAAAAAAAAATTTAAGCAAATTGTGTGAGAAAGAATTAAATTTGTGAAATGGTAGCAAATTATAATTTTAGTAAAAGAATTAAATTAAAGAAAGTAAAATTACAAAAATTATTTTTATTAATATAAATTTCTTTTTTATTCAATCTTTATTATTTAAATTTATATTAATTTGTTTAAGTTTGAGTTCTCTTTTATATAAAAATATTAATTTTACTTTAACAATCGTATACATTTTGAGAAATATTCATGCAAACCTTCTTTGTCGTTTTCCCTACTCCGACTTTTTGGCGCCAAACCAATAATTGTTTTTGATGCTCTGAATGGCATTCGTAAAAGGGATTTTTTTTTGAATTTGGTGTATAAAGTCATGAAAATGTCATTAGATTTTATGTTAAGCAAGTTATTTTACGAAAATAAAAATTCCTTACAAAATTATTTCGTAAAATGCCACAAATTTTCTTATATTTTGAAATATTAATTTGCTAAAAAATATTTTCATTACTTTCGTTAAATAAAACGGCACATATGTGATATTTTAAGAAACACATTGTTTCTTAAATAACCAGTACTACTGGTTAAAAGATTGATGTTTGACTGTTGGCTGGCGGGCACCGCAAAAAATTATCAATAAATTTTAAGTGAAAATAATTTAATGAAAATTAAATTTGATGAACGCAAGCCTAATTAAAGAATATCAAGAAATTAAAAATTAACAGTTCAACTAAAATCAAAATTGTTCTTAAAATTAGCTATGGCACAAGCTCTAATGTTTACATTTGTACTTTAATTTGTACAAATAAAAAATGTCGACGAAGGTGGACAAAAAAAACTTAATAAACGAATGTATTCAGTTTTTCAAGACAAAGTCTTGACAGAAAGAATACGAAAAAGCGGAGGAAAGGAGGCGACACGCAATTTGAAATTTAAATGATAATAACAGCAAATTTCGAACCTCCAGTACTACTGGTTAAAAGATGGATGTTTGACTGTTGGCTGGCGGGCACCGCAGTGGTGCAGTGGTTAGAACTCAAAGATTTTCTAAAGATAGAATGTGGTGATTCTTAAAACATGTAAAAATCAACCCGGGTTCAAATCCCAGCTCAGACAAGAAAAAATTATCAATAAATTTAAATTTTTTCGAATTTATTCTATGAGCTACCAGACTATTATATTGTATCTTCTTGTTACATTTTACCTTAGCTGTCCTTTGGATAGCAATGAAGTATATTGTATGTACAGACAAAAAATTTACAATTATTAGACACTAGCAGAATGTAATGCATTTTCTGAAAATTAATTTGATGAACTCAAGCCTAATTAAAGAATATCAAGAAATTAAAAATTAACAGTTCAACTAAAATCAAAATTATTTTTGAATTATTTCGAAAAATATGACCACGAAAGAATTCGTTACTTTCGTGAAACTAAGGCCCCTATAACGGTTTAGAACTCAACTCAGTAGAGTTGTAATTAAGACAACTGGTTGTGATCAGTTGTAATTTTTGTTATGTTTTTGTTCACTGCAATATAGCAATATAGCAAAGTTGAAAACCTTAATACAAAAAATTAAGAAATTACAACTCAACTGATAACAGCAAATTTCGAATCTCCAGTACTACTGGTTAAAAGATTGATGTTTGACTGTTGGGCACCGCAGTGGTTAGAACTCAATGATTTTCTGAAGATAGAATGTGGTGATTTTTGAAACATGTAAAAATCAATCCGGGTTCAAATCCCAGCTCAGCCAAGAAAAAATTATCAATAAAAATTCCAAGTTGTAAAAAAATTTCTTCCTCAGTGAAAATAATTTAATGAAAATTAATTTGATGAACTCAAGCCTAATTAAAGAATATCAAGAAATTAAAAATTAACAGTTCAACTAAAATCAAAATTATTTTTGAATTATTTCGAAAAATATGACCAAGGTTTACAACTCAACTCAGTAGAGTTGGAATTAAGACAACTGGTTGTGATCAGTTGTAATTTTTGTTATGTTTTTGTTCACTGCAATATAGCAAAGTTGTAAACCTTAATAAAAAAAATTAAGAAATTACAACTCAACTTAGTTGAGTTGTAAACCGTAATAGGGGTCTAAAAATGATGAAATAAACTCTTTTTCGTAATACATGTATGCGCAACTTTTATAAATATTACAAAAAAGTAGCTATGATAATTTCTTTCGTTAAATGAAGCATTAATTTTTTTGAGTGAACAAATCAACAAAAATAAGGAAATTGTGGTATTGTGCCAAAAAAATAAATTACGATTTACGACATTGATCTAAACAGCCAGCCGGCCAACTAACCAAATGCTGTTGGCGTTGGTTAAGTATTTTTGTTATTGTGCTATTATTTAAATGTTCATATCTCATTTTTGAATATTTTGTTTTATTTTTGTTTGTTTCTCTTGTTGTCTTTTTGGTATGTTTCCGTTTATTTCGTTGTTATTATTTAATTTATTACAAAACTTTGTTGCTGTAGGTTAGGAATATATGTACATACATATGTACATACATACATTCATAGATTGATAATTTCGAAATGTAGAAATTTATTATTTGAGAATTGGAATAAGGGTGACACACTGAAAAAAAACAAACATTTCTTTTTTAGTTCAATAAAAATTTGATATACATACATATGTACATACATACATATTTTATCCTAGATGGTGATCTAGTCTTTAGGGCAAATAACTTAATAAATACGTTAGTTGTTTAGGATAAATATTAAAGTTTAAATGATTTTGTTATTCGAGCTTAATTCCCAATTTTTATTCTTGGTAACTATATATTAAACCAAATAAACCTGCTAAACGTATAAGAATTATAAGCAACAGTTCTACTTGCAACAATATCAAAGTTTAAACAAAAACATCAACAATAAACAGTGAGTTCATCTCTTTTTGTCAGGAATAAAAATTGGGAATTAAGCACGAATAACCAAATCATTTAAATTAAATTTTGTATTTCCACGAAAATTATTTTGATAATAAATATTAAAGTTTTTTTTAAAGAATTTTAATTTATCAAAATTGACTTTGTGACTATTTCTGACTTAAACACTAAGAAGGCACCTGTCATTGATAAGATCAGTAATAAAATGCTTTTAGAGCTACCTCGCTAAGAGATGGAGGACCCTAACTGTATGGAGGTGGTTAGACCTCCAATAGGCTTCTATTTTGGAAGGATCAGGGAGTGGATTCTGGGCGCGACTAATCGGGCCTGGGGGAACCGGAAGGACTGCCGGGTATCACGGACGCTGTGGCCGGTGCTTAGGAAGTCCGATTCGGGGTTGCTGCTGGGCAGGAGTAGGGTGTGCGTTAGGATCATAATAGGAATGATCACGGGCCACTGTATGATAGGCAGGATGGCGGTGAGGATAGGATCCGAATTATCGGATATGTGCAGGTTGTGTAAGGACCCTGAGGAGTTGGAGACATTTGAGCACTTTTTGTGCCACTGTCCCAGGTTGCAGGGCAGCTGGCTGAGGTGGCTAAACAGTAGATTCCTGAACGAATTAGGGGATGTCTCGGGTTGTGGACTTGAGAATCTGATAGGATTCGTAATGGGGATGGCCTGGCTGAGGAGGCTGGGTGCTGGCCACACGTAGGGCGAATTTGGTTGGTCAGGATTTCTTTCGAGGCTGGTCCGAAACCTTCTTTTCTATCCATCTTTCTTTTTTTACTTGTGCTTTCGCTGTTTATTTCACTTATTTCACTACTTTCCATCTCTACATATCTTTCTCTAATTAAGGCGTCACAATATACCATATTGGTCTCTGGGTGAAGGTGGGAGGGAGACTTCACACCAGCCTTTCTACCTACCTACCTACCTACCTCGCATAGCAAAGAATATTATTCTTTTTATTTTTAATGCTATTTTACGGCTTGAGTACTACCCTCAAGAATGGAAGGTTTCCTTAGTTACCATGATACCAAAGCCAGGTAAAGGTCATACAAAAGTTGAGTCATATAGGCCTATTAGCTTATTATCAAATATGTCAAAGCTGTTTGAGAAATTATTAGTTTCAAAATTAAAACCAATTTTAAATGACAATAGATGTATTCCAAACCGTCAGTTTGGATTTAGAAGAGAACACAGCACAATTGAACAAACTCATCGAATAGTAAATGTCATAAGAAAAGCATTTGAGGAAAAAAAATATTGCTCAGCACTCTTAATCGATGTTTCGCAAGCTTTGGATAAAGTCTGGCATGAAGTCTTACTACATAAATTGAAGCAAAATTTACCAGCAAACACACAATAAAAAGCTACTTAGTCGGCCGTCAATTTATTATTAAAGAAGGAGATTTCTTGAGTTCACCTCAGCCAATTGGCGCTGGAGTCCCACAAGGCAGCATCCTGGGCTCTCTTTTATACTTAATTTATACTTCGGACATGCCAACAAACAACTACACCCAAACTCTAACATTTGCAGACGATACAGCTTTTCTTATCGTCCACGAAAACAGTAATGAAGCATCTCGTTATTTACAGGATCATAAATTTCAACTAGAAATACTGCTAAGACAATGGAGGATAATGGTAAATGAGCAAAAATGCGTACATATAACATTCACCTTGCGCCGGGAATCTTGCCCCCCTATTACAAACAATAATCAAATAAGTCCTCAACATTCGCATGTAAAATATCTCGGTATAAATCTGGATCGGCGATTGACGTGGTAATGCCATGATGAGGCAAAATTAACTCAAATGAAACTTAACGCCATTCAAATTCATTGGCTTATTGGAAGAAATTCTGTCCTTAGTCTCGATTGCAATCTTCTAATTTACAACTCTATCTTAAAGCCTATCTGGTGCTACGGTATTCAACTATGGGGCACCACTTCGGCCTCTAATATCGAAAAAATTCACTGGCGTCAAAATAAACTTCTTCGAATAATCACAGCTGCTCCCTGGTACGTTAAAAACTCAAACATTAATAAGGATATCAATGTGCCATTAGTGAAAACTATGATTACAAAATATGCAGTAAAATATTTAAAAAGGCTTGAGCAACACTTAAATCCACTAGCTCGAAATATTTTAAATCATGGCGGCCACACTCGCTTAAGAAGAATAGACACTGCAGCACTTACCCAACTAGAAGAGCGATAAGCACCTACATATATATCTGAACAGAACCCGTGATGAAGAATATTTTTGTCTGGCACTGGCAGGACATAAATAAAGTATTAGGATAAGATTTGATGAATTATTGTTAGTTCATATTTAATATATCGTCGGTCACAGGTTGACAACTCTTAACATGTTTTTTGTACTTTTCAGGAGACAAAAACAAAACGTTATTACTCCGTTACTGAACCGTGTTGGAAGTAAATAAAAAAAACCAAAATTAGTAGGAGATATTTATTGTAAGATGGAGTAAGGAAAGCAAAGGTACTAACATGCAAAAGGACAAACACAGTCTTTTGGCATCAAAACCCCGATTCGATTGTTTTGCGAGTTAAGAGTTGTCATCCTGTGACCGACGATATGAAGATTCAATAAATAAATAATGAAAAAAAAATATTTAAATTTATGATTTTTGAAAAAAATATGACAGACTGCAATTCTTATGAATGAGTTCCGTGAGGGTATAGCAACTGTACCCAAATCCTTTTATCTCAGGGAATCAAATCTAATACAAAATGAAGACTATGGACAATGATACCATAATCTATAAGCAATATATCCAAATTGTATTTGTTGACATTTTTATACATTTTGAAAAATTTGAAATTGTATTTTCACAAATACAATTTGGATAACAGTGCTTATTGATTGTAAAAAGGCAGTCAATATCTTCAAAAACAAGTTTTTTTAAACTATTAATCTAACTACATATCTTTAATCTCTTTTTTGTTTAGCCCATGACACCGTTACCAACCTCAACACCAAGTGCTCAGTATTTAAAATCGAAAAATAACCAGCAAAATCTGACCAACAGCAGTAAAAATGGAAATTCGAATAAAAGTAAAACATGCGAGAAAAAATCAAATAATATACGGGCCAGATTGGAATCAGAGTCATCATCAGATGTAGATAATCTTAAAAATTCCATGATGTTTGAAATGGATATGTAAACATCAAAGAACATTCTCTCATACCAGCAACAAAATCATTTAGGCCTCCTATTACGGTTTACAACTCAACTGGGTTGAGTTGTAATTAAGACAACTGGTTGTGATCAGTTGTAATTTTTGATATGTTTTTGTTCACCGCAATATAGCAAAGTTGTAAACCATAGTACAAAAATTAAAAAATTATAACTCAAATGAGTTGAGTTGGAAACCGTAATAGGGGCCTTAATCATTACAGATTTATAAAACATCTAATACCCACACACCCCACCATCACAAAGTTAATCTTTACTACAAAAAAGCAACGCAATTTTTCATAAATCATATTAACTTAAATAGAAAATTAAAACATTTCATTGTTTTAATAAAAAAAAAAATTTATATTAATGGAAAAATAAATTTTAATTGTTTCAAGTAGATTAAATAAGTAGTTTTTTAGTAAGATTGGAATATACCTATTGAATATTTGTAATATTGCCTTAATTTTTTTAACTTAACTTTTAAAATCATCAATATGTATGTAAAACAAGTATGGTTTTTATTATTATTCTCGTCATCATTATAAAATTAAATGTAGTACATTCTAAATTGGCCTTAAGTTAAACAAATTTTCTAAAGATTTAGTTTACCAAAATTATATTTTAAATTGTCGTTATAAAATTTTATTTATTTTTGTAATTTTACAAAAACAAAAATTAATTAATAAAAAATGAAAGACTTATGTATATTTTTAATGATTATGTTACGAAAATTCGAAATGTTAATGGAAAATTTTGTTACATTTTTTTTTTATTTTAATAGAATTGTATGTAAACATTGTGTATAAAATTATTAATTAAATTTTAAAAACTATCTTGCATGCTTAATAATGTTAAGAAAACTGCCTGTTTCCTATTCTTTTTTAAAATTTAAATATAAATTTAGTTAATAGTTTATTTAAATGTCAAATGCATTTGCATTAACTTTAAGGCCGGGTTTTTGAGATGTGGATCAAGTTAAAACTTAGTTATATATAGTCTGAATCTCGAACCTTTCAGGCGAAATGTAATTTTTTTTTATTATTTTGTTAAATACCAACATTTTAAGCAAAACTAAGCTGTTCAATAGCCGTCAAAATTTTGTATACAAACTTGGTAATGGCAGCACAAATCTGTTTTCAGATCAACGTAACATTATTTAACTAAGATCTCAAAAACCAAGACTTAGTTAATCATTTTAAACACTATTCATTCACTTAATTCTTTAAAACTTGTTTTTGTATACGCCATTTTCTAATACATACATACATATATTTAAAAGAATGGCACTAAGAAGTTATGCCTTATGTTATTGCGCATGTTGTAATAGGGCAAAGAAACATTTTTAATATTAATTTTGTCAAATAAATTAAAAAAAATTAAAAAAGTGTTTATATTATTCAAAGATTTAAGTAAATATTTATAGGAAATTATACAAAATTTGTTAAATTTTTCGAAATTTGGCAATTTGAAAAAAATTTTAAAATTTATAAAAACATTTGACGAAATTTTAAAAGAATATTTGCAAAATTTAGTATTTACAAAAAAAAAAAAATTGGCAAATTTTGAAAAAAAAGCTTTAAAAAGCGGGTAAAATCAGTGAAAAATTCGATTTTAAATTTTGGGTGGGTAAGGGCCTTTTGCCGGCGATCAGGACGATAACCGCTGATTATTAATACTCTTCCATCGTCCAAGAGTGTAGGGACTCGATGGATAGACTCTGTGCGAATAGGAGAGTTCACATCTATTGGGTTTGCGGCCACCAGGGCTTAGAAGGCAACGAGGAGGCGGACGAGTTGGCGAAACGGGGGGTCCATTTACCATACGATAGGTTGATGGCCATTCCGGCTCCAATTCAGAATATAAGGAGAGCTACGGACTCTGCTATACGGAGGAGATCAGAGGCGATTTGGGAAAACACCAGAACATGCAAGGTTTCCAAGGTAATGTGGGGATCCTACGATCCAGAGTCGACGAAAATTCTTCTGTCGCTATCGAGAAGGGACTGTAGAGTTCTGGTAGGTTTTATGACGGGTCATTGTTGGACTGCGGTATACGTCCAGAGGGCGGGGCGGTTGAATAGTGACAATTCTAGATTCTGTGGGGTACCAGGGGAAATGGAGACAGTGGAGCATTTACTCTTCTACTGTCCGGCACTCGTGCGCTCCAGGGCAAATTGTCTGGAAGATCATTACTTTCAGGGTCTCGCGGAAGTCTCCGAGATTGGGTTAATGAGACTCCTAGCATTCGTCAAGAGAGTGTGGGGTACTCTGAGTACTATTTCATCGGAATGACCTTTTTCTAACATTCTTCTGTGGGCTATCGCATAACGTGGTAACGCTAGGGCCTATTTGGCCTATGCGGGGTCTTTGTGACCGGCCTATCTAACCTAACTTAACCTAGAGTCTTTTGCGTTTTAGGTTTGTTTCTGTATTTAATGTATGTAATTGTCTATGCGAACCTTAACGTTCGAAATTGATGAACAGGCTGTTAATTGGATAAAGAACATTTTAAACTAAAAACTAATTTTTTTTTGTTAAAAATGTTATCACATATTAGAATATAAGTCAATTCGTTTTACTTTCACCTTACTACTCTAATTAAAAGAAAACATACGCATGTTAAATGCAGAACACCAAAAATGCTGAAGTAATCCACTTTCGAGTGGATTTGGATTCTAGAAAATTTCACTGTTTATCGGAAACTTTGCAAAAATTTAGTATTTAAGGAAATTTTGTGAAATTGCATTATTTATAAGAAATAAAGCAAAATTTAAGTATTTATGGGAAACTTTACGAATTTTACGACAATGACTATAAAAAACACGTGGAAAGCTTGTCGTATTTAAGTGGTTTACAACAATCTTTATTCCAATTTCTAAAAACGACTATTTTACGATTACGACAACGACACTCTTAAAAAGGCCGAGTATTTTTTAGGGAAATTTTACAAAATTTCTTTAAAATCTGTCCGCAATATTATCTACTTGTATGGGAGATGTGTGGTCAAATGTGAACCGAATTTTATATCCTAAAACAAATTGATGGGAAAGTAAAGTTGTAACAAATTTTAATTTATCTTGCTATATGACTTCTAGTTTTACAAATAAATCCATTTTTATATTAAAAAAAAATTAAATATAACATCGATTTTGAGAGAAGAAAATACATTTTAGAGGTTCTCACTTCTATTTCTTATCTTTGTTTTTTTATTTTTTTTAATTCCCTAAGCTAATCCCGCGAAGCTCTACGCTTGTCTGCAGGAACCAGAGTCTTTGGCGGGAATCGATCCCGCAACTCCGGCGCTGCTAGACTAGCTCACTACCAGTTAGCCTTCCGGGGCATTTTATATTTTATAAATTTTTACTAGATTTTATGTAAGAATTTAATCTTATAATTTAATTTTAACATAAATTTCATTATTTCTTAATTTAATAATTAATTTCTAAAAATATACAGCAAATAAAACTAAAATCGTTCTTCTACCAAACTTCTAAAATGCATAATTTGTTGCAAATCACGACGTCTCACTTCCAAAACATACATGACCGGACAATCTAACGAGCCACAATTTAAATCTCCCACCCTGCCACAACATGCCTGACATATATGTTGTGTAGTAAGATAGGAACGTTCAATTTTCGAAATTTTCGATTGCAAAACAATTACTGATCGGGTTGGATTGTGACTACAATCCGTACATATGCCCTGTTTCGTTTGACGGCCGCAATCTACAATACAATTTGTGGTCGAGAAAAATTGAGAAATTGTGCTCTTTTTCGATTTCGTGGTGGGACAGGAAATGATCTCACTGGCAGTGGAAAGGGCAGGGGTAAGTAGGATTTTACGTGGTAAATTGGCAAACCTTAAGAAAATGTAATTGTAAAAAAAATGTAAAATTAGGCCAATTCAAACCAGTGTCATATCAGTTGTATTTTTCGAATTTCTTATTATTTTATAATTTTTGTTAGTAATTTTCATACGAAAAAGTAGAACAACTACTTACATTTGAAAATAAAAAAAAATTTATAGCACAATATGAAGGTTTGATTTGAATTGGCTAATTATAAGGCAAATTATAACTAACTCACCACTCATTGACATCGGCTCCGATTAGTAAGAGGCAGCGATTTAATGGAGGTATTATGGCTTTTGTTATGTAATAGACGGCATTGATTTTTAATCCTTCATCTGACAATACTTCATGAGGATGACGTACTAGTCTTATTAACGGCACTCCAGGAGGTCCATTTGTTATAATAAATGGAACACGTTCGCCCCGGCGAGGTATACGACGTGGATCAGTTTGTATCCATTTTCTAGAGTGGAGTACACAATCAAAAAATATGGTTTGGTTTGGAGTGAAGACAATCGAATCGGCGTACTTATGTTGTCTATTTTCTTACCTTGTCAATTCTAAGGCCGGTACACATGCGGTAGGTCTATAACCATTAAGTCCCCTAAACTCTTTGGCAAATATTAAATCCTGGAGGTTTGCTCGACCAGATAATAATTTTGTAAATTGTCGGCAAACATAATGTTTCACTCGACTGACATCGGCTGTTTCGAAAAGTATGCGAAGAACTTTTTCTAGCATCTGGAAAACACAATATCGAAAATGTTTAAGAAATAATTCAGTACATTTAAAAGTCTATTATTTCTCCCCAGAAACAGTTCAAAAATACAACAGGTATAAAGATAATTAACATGCTTTTAATCATAAAATAATGTTCGCAAATAATTTTGCCAGGTTTTGTTGTTTTATACGTTTTTATGGGGTTATAAGAAGTGGTATTCCTTGCAGTCTTTGTTCTGAATTAACAGTTTTCTCTTGTACTAGTAACTTCCTGATTTTGATCTCTATAATAAGATAGAATTATGTATTTGAGAGATTTTTCGTTATGAGAGTGGCTCTTCGTACGTTTTCTCACTCTAATAATGTATTCTGTTTCAAGGCTGAATAACTACAGGTGGTGTCGAAACGGCATCTGATTTTGACAGTTCGAGCTAATTTGTTTTGCTCTGTTAGTGTTTTGCTAATAATAGTTGACATTTCGAGCTAATGGCACTAACAATGCAATGCAAAACCCTATGTTGTTCCTTTTGTTTTTGGATTGTTGTAGTTCCGAGACCACCTGTAGTTGAATTCGCCTTGTTCTGTTTGAAAATTTAAATTCGGTAAATCAATATTTTGTAATACATTTTCTCTAATTTCTTTATTTTATTTATTTTGAATGTCAGATTAATATGTAAAAATAACCTAAAGAAGAACATTTTTAAACGGACCAGTGTTTGCTCATTTTGTTTGTTTGCCAAAAGTGGATTTTATATTGGATATAGAAAAATGTATTAGAATATCTTATCTGTAATAATCAGCCATGTCACCGAGTACAATTCCGTTCGGTGCTTCAGAAAATGACGAAAAAATTTTTTGCAATGAAACCATTTTGGTTTTCCTGAACGGAATGGGAGTTTTCTGTATCTGAAAGCCATAAGAACTACTAAAATGCACTTTCTATAAATAAACAAATATGTTTTCTTCAATTCCGAACGGAATTGTACTCTGCGACATGGCCCACTATATAATTTATTATAATATCTATTTGTTTTTGGCATATTAGGTTTATTATGAATCTATGTATGTATGTATGTATGTATATGGGCAAATGCTGCGTAATGAACGCTACATTCCCACGCGTTTTCAGATTGATATACATATACAAATTTGTTGGTCTTTCAAAAAAGATAGCTTCAACTAATACTTAGGTATATACAGCCGTATTCATAATGAAAATTTGGCATAAAGTTAGCAAAAAGATTCGTATAAACTATATGAAAATGAGAAGTTTTGGTATGAAAAAAAACGCTTGCCGATCATATTAAAGTATCTCAGTTAAGCTCGGGAATGTTGAATAATTTATCAAATAAACATCAACGTGATTTTTTTAAAATTTGCTCGATTTTAATTTCACTCGAATTCGATTTTCAGAACATGGCTGTATGTTTTAGATTTGGTAAACAAACCACTTTTAATACCAATTCTACAGTGTAAGTTTGAGTTCCAAAAAAATCCACCGCGTAGAATTTTACAATTTAATCTTTGCTAAAGTATACCAAAAGGGGACTGATTTATGTGTAAAAAGATACTTTAATCCATTAGATTCGACTTTTTATAAAATGGCGAAAAGAATATTTTTTTTTTTTTTTTTGGAAAAAATTTGTTTTCATATAAATATAATAAAAATATATATCCATGAAACAGAATTTTGTAACAAAAATGATAAAAATTGGATTAAAAGTGTATTAAAAACTACTTTCAAATTCTTGCGTTTCCGATTTCCAGCACACCCCCGTTTGTCAATTTGCCATGATTTTGTTTTGTAAAATTCAAGGCGAATTCATTACAGATAATCTCGGTACAAGTCCAATTCGAACAAAAACCACTAGCAATTTGTTTTTATAAAATCATTGTACAATGTCAAAAACAGAAACGAAGATAATAAACAATAATTTGACATCCAACAATTTTAACACCGTGTCTCTACGTAGCAATATTTATTGCGGCAAACGTCAAATTTGATTGCTCCATTAAATTTGCGACGTATAGACTGCATATTGCCATGAGTGGCAATTCATTAGCAATCTGCTGTAAAATGAGTTGTCATTTATCTGACATTTCATTTTTCTGTACGTTTGTTTCTCCAGCAATATAATCAGCAATTATTGCGCTATTGTTCTGCCGACGTTTTTGCTTATGCTTAGCAAAAAAAATTGCTACGTGGAGACCCAGCGTTAAGATAAAAAAAGTTATCAGCAGGGCTTTAAAGGCCACCGTAATTAATTCGCCTTGAATTAATTTCTTGTCAAAAAGTTTTTATAAAAATTTATTTAAAGAAGTTTTTAAAATATTGGGAAAAATAAAGTAGCAGCAGGACTTTTAAGACCACATGTAATGAATTCGCCTTGGTAAAATAAAAAAAAATTTTATCAGGCCTGTCGCGGAATCAATTCCGATCGAAAGGGGAAGTGATTTCGTATCTTGCTTCACATGAAACGAAATCACTTTCGATCGGAATTGATTTCTGTGACAGGTCTGTATTTAAAAAATGTAAAATTGTTTGGTGATGTTTTTATTTCAAGTTAAAGTAAATTTTAGTTTGTATCCGATGCTGTGTAAAAAATTTAACAAAATTGGTTTTGACCTACACTCTTGAGTTTTTTGTTTAATTTCACAGATTCTAAATTCCATAGTAAAATTAATCAAAATTTTGTTATTGTTGATAACTTATGAAACAATTACTTACCTTAGCTACAAGCGGACAACCGTCTCTTCTAACAGTTTCAATGCCTTTTGCTTCATAAACTGGTTCCTTTTGGTCGGGAGTTTCATACATATAACCCACATACCGTTTTTTGGTCTGAAAAAGGAAAAAGAAAAACAACAAAATCAAAACTGTCTTCTTTAAAATATGTATTCCTAAATCACCTACTCACCTGTAATATACAAGGTTGATAAACCTTTTCCAACTTCAACTTAACAGGATGCGGATTTTGTTTTGTTACCGCCTCCGCAATTTCCTCGCCAATCCGAAAAGCTTCTTCACGATTGCGTCCAGGTACCAAAACAAACATGGAATCTGTATCACCATAGACTACTTGAACATTCCATTTAGCATTTTCTTCCACCATTTTAATGGCACGCTCTAAAGTTTCACGACCTTTGGATACAACAGTATCACCAACTTCTACAGCAGGCATGCGGCCGCTGAAGTTGGCAGCTGTATAGCCGTAGGTAACATTGGCCATAAGTTTTAAACCCAATTGACGAGAATGTAGAATGCGTTGTAAGGCAGAGTTCGATTTGTGTAGTTTCATTGACTGCTTAACCATTTGGCGGGTATCAAGAATTTCGCTGAGCATACGTGGTAAAATACCTTCACGAACTGAAGACTTGACAAAAACTACACCACACGGGGAAATAGTGATAAGGTCTCGATCCATCAATTTGCGAAGCATAGCGGGCGAGACACGCAATTGAGAGGCACCAAATTCAAAAGGTGTAGACCTTTATTTGTTTATTTTTTAGTTGGGATATGAATAGAATATTGTTTTATACTTTGCTTATACTTACTGTCCCAAATGTTCTACTCTGCCCAAACACGTTGAAAAGCAATAATTGTATGCTATTATCATGCTGGGATATAAACTTTGAAAATCCAAAACAATCAAAGGATCAGCATAAAAACGTGATTGCGGTTCCATTATTAAAGCCAAATATTCTGGAGCTCTCATATGGGCTCTCTGCTGAACACTGGGCGATAATGGAACCAAGTTTTTAGGTTTGGCAATTCTGTACAAGTTTATTTATTTTTAAATAATTTTTTTTTTTGTAATTTAAAAATGCTTAATTACCTTAACATCATACTTTCTACTCGAAATTGTGAACCTCTCGATAGAACTTCGTAGAATTGTATGCCAATTAATTTTGCCATTTCGCTTGTTCGCCCAATTAAGTCTAATTGATCCAATAGTACTAGTGTGCCTCTTACTCTTTCTAAATAATATTCTATAACAATCCAACGGGAACAGGGTGAAGAAAACCATTCGGTTAAGTTCCGATAACTATGCCATGGACAACGTTTGTGCATTACGTGATACATGACATTTTCAAAGGTGTACGAGGTTAATGCTATTTCCGAACGCAATAGACGCCAGACATCTAGTAGAATGCGACCACAAAGTTTCATCTATTATAATATAATATAAAAAAAAAACTTTATTCATTATATACACATATCGCTCATTTGCTGCAACATCGTCATAACTAAAAAAAAATCATTTCGAAATAAACGTGTTTAATGTTTTTCGTTTGCTCGCAACATTCTCTTCAAACGAGCGAACAATTCTTCTTTGAAATAATTTTGATCGGATAAAAAATGCCTAAGTTATATTGGATCTAATCTAAGATTTAAAATTTTAACGTTTTCCACCAAATATTTATTGTCATTTCGCTTAAAATGTTTGTAATCAAATGGACTATAGAAAAAAATATAAAGCTATGGATTAAACTCCGCCATCGGAACGCACAGCTGAGTGCTATCGGGCGCCTCCACAGGTTGCGGATAGTGGAAAGTTCCGTAGATATACTGGGCAGCTGCTTAGCAGTCGCGGACAATTCTGCGGCCAGAGCGGAGGGTCAAAGTTGGTTGCACTGGTTTCTAGTTAAATTCAGAGTGCCAAAGAGACTCTGGGCGAAGAGGCGAGTGTTTGCCTCCTTTTTTTTAACCAATTTGTTTAGGTCGAAACTCTGTTGCCTGAATGGCCATACACCTACTTGGTGTCTCAGGTAATTAGGTGACTACTGGTGTGACAGTTCCTTGATATTCCCGTCATGCGGGTGTGTGTTTGAGCATAAAGATAGCAGCTTTATCACCAAACTAGGAAAGGCGAGCAACTAACTTTTTTGAATTTAATCTTGCTGCCGAATCGCTAGACACAAATTGCAGATATAAACCAGACTAACCGTTGACGACCTTTGACTATCGTATATGGACTATGGCTGGATTCTGGAATGTAGGAACGCTAAGAGACAACGACAACATCATGTCGAATATAAACTTCAAGTTTTTCTAAGTTGATCATGCGATATGGAATTCCTATACTGGGCCTAAGTGAAGTAAGACCCTTCCTCACAGTGCTCTTAATGCTGGGTAAAAATAATGCGTTAACCCTCGCCCCCTTCCTCCTTCGCAACAAAGCCGTGGCACCAATAAAGGGTACCGACTTCGAATCCATGCATTTGGGCACTTTATCCCCCTCGGTAAAGGGCGGAGCCTATCTAACACTCCTACCATTTTATGGTCAAATGGCAACCGGTTGCAATGCAACTCCACAACGAGCAATAATTTGCTCTACACAGCAACCACATCCACCACGTTACTCCCCGAAGGGGCCTCACCATAACCAGTTTGGGACCGAGGACCCAAGGGCAACCTGGTTCCCATGGTTCCGAATAAAGACTTTGGCCAGCTTCGTAGCCTTAACTACTACCAGTTGGACCCCAAACGGTACCGGGACTGGTGGCCCACAGCAAAACAGCAGCACACGACGCCAGCAAACCGCAACACACGTCAATGTCACTAACTCCATTTGGACCATCGAAAGTATATAACTCACTCGGCTCATTGACAACAATGAGGCACTTTGTGACCAGCCATTAGCTAAGCATTTCTGGGCATCTTGGAGAACAGGAATACTACTTCCAGAGAGTAGTACCGTATATATATAGTAGTACCGTATATATATAGTAGTACCGTATATATATAACCTAAGTGTGCATCCAAAGGTTCCCTACCTACACACTACATGCTAGCCAACAACATCTTCCCAAAACTACACTCCACAGAAATGCAGACCCCCCATTGGCTACTGCTAACTAACATTGAGTCCACGTCCCTATAATCAACTACTATAGCCGAGTTTCTCCCAACGTTCGTATAAACTCGCATCCCCCAGGCAAACTCCTCACACAGTCATTCGCGAAATATGGCTCCTGCAAAAGCGCAAAAGGAACTCCACGACGCCGCATCGCCTTACCCAACTCGCACATCATCGCGTAAGTACCTTGGCAATTAAACTGGATTATTGGACATCCCTCCATGTTTAGTGTCTAGCGTTCGGGGTACATTCCAGCGTAACATTCACCGGTCCTCCATCCACCCTTCAAGGCTTACTAGCCAGCCTCACACCCCTCCGGTAAGACTCCGGTGACATAATCTCCTTGAGATTCATCTCATACAGCTCATAAATTCATCCGGGGAGATATCTCCGTGCACCCTCTGCACTGTCACCTTGGGGCCCAGTTTATCGGCCGCCGTTACCTCAAGTCCTACCTCCTGGTACGTATTGTTCTCCACAATTTTCCTTCGCTCCGCCACCGAGGGGGTATGGATCACCTTCCCTACATTCCGTGTTGGCCGCACCTCGTTCACTCAGACACCAAACGTTGGGCCCACCTACTCCACCACCTTGTTCACAACCTCCTTAGAGGTCGTGAGGGCACCTTTTCCCTTTACCGCCAGCGTCCACGTCTCCACCGGCTTGGTTGCATGCGGCAACTTAGGGGCCACCACCACCCTTAGGCACCGAAAAACTGCTTCACCGTTTACCGGAGCCACCATCGGGGGCCCAGCAGTCGCACCAACTTCGAGACGGCCCTTCAGCCGCTTGTTTTCCGCCAGCAGCCTAATCAACACCTCTTCATACTTGGCCGCGCACTCCAACACCTCCTTCGCCAGCTTCGCCACCACACTCTCATTCACCACCACCTCAGTGTGCAGCTATTTCACATCACCCGAACCAGCAGCAGCCCACCGTCTAGCCTTCACACGTCGCGGACCAGCAAACGACGCTGCATCCGTCGACCCGACCATCTCCACCTCGTCATCCACCAAGACAGCAGCAGCACCAACCGAACCAGCAACACCAGCAGAACAACCAGTAACCGCAACACTGTCAGAACCACCGGGAACAGCAGCATCGCCTGCACCATCTACAGCAGCAGCATCAGCAGCACGTTTAGCCTGTGGCGAACCAGGCTTAAACCTCTTCTGCTTCATCGCCTCTTCGTCCGCACTCGACAACTCACTGTCAGTATGTCGAATCTTCGGCACACTGATAGGCGGGACACCATAAACGCCATTCGTGGTGACGTCAGAAGCGTCATCCTTCGGTTTCCTCTTGCACTTAGCAGGAGGCATCACCACCAAAAATCACACCAATCAATAAAATTCACTAACCTTTAGTACTGTCAAGTCGTCACCAAAAATCCAATACACAAACCGTAGTTGCAGTGTCAACGTCACCACCAACCGCCAGATAGCGCTCACCACAATTCAAAACCGAATTCAAACCGAACCGGCCGTTACAATCAATGTCCAAAAACTCGCGAAATCCGTCAACACTGAATACACTATTACCCTCAGGTAACACCACACAAATCACACTGTCTCTACCTAACCTCACTTTCTGCCTGAGGTTTGTTCACAAACAAATTTTTAGAGCACCCGCCAGCGGAGCCTCACAATTTATTTAAAACGAGCCAACAACACTTTCAAAAACTCACAAGTATTCCGCACACGTCTTTACACCACGAGAGTTCAACTGCGAGTGAGTACCGAGCTGTAATAGGAAACGGCTCGAGGTGGCATAGCAAATGAGTCGCCGATTTCAGAAAAGAAATGGCGCCCCCATGAGAGACCTGTTTTTGAAATGCGCCAAGGAGACAATAGGTCCTTCACCTAAAGGCAGGCAACTTTGGATGACAGACGACACTTGGACCATTATGCAAAAACGTCTTGATATATAGGCGAAACTTTCTTCTGGTGATAGTCTAACCACTGAAATCCGATCCCAACTTGAGTTGGAATATCGATCCCTTCACAAGGTTGTACAACGCGTCTTCAAAAGGGATAAACGCAACCAAATCGACCAGCTGGCAAACGAGGCTGAAAATACAGAATACAGAGGTGACACTCGAACTGCATTTAAGATCACCAAAGAACTGGTCAACCGAAATATATGTACCTCTTCAGGACAATGTGAGGGATGAACGGGGCAATCTCCTCAATACCGATGATGAGCAACTTTCCCGTTGGAGACACCCCTTTTTTTAATCTTCTGAACAGCAGCAACCTCTTGATCCCACCACCTATCTGGAGGATACAAGGATACGGTCAACAAAGCCAAGTTTGTGTGAAGTCTCCACTGCTATAAAACAACCACCGAATGGAAAAGAGGCCGTTATTGATGGCATACACGCCGATATATACAAGGCAGATATAAACCTCAGCGCTGAAATTCTTCTCGCTCTGATAGCAGACGTTTGGAAGCATGTGGCCTTTCCGAGCGAATTGAAACATGGAATAACAGTGAAAATTGCTAAGAAGGGAGACTTAAAAGACTGTGGGAACTGGAGTGGCATTGCGTACTACCCACAATATCAAAATTGATTGATCGGCTTCCGAAGTGCCTTTTCCTGCGCGGATCATATTAAAACCATCCGAATGATTACTGAACAAAATATCGAATTTTATTTAAATCTACAGCTACCTTTCATCAATTTTGAACGCTTTGCTTAGAAGAGGTATTCCGTATAAATAAAACATTTTAATACTACTGTGAAATGAGAAATCCAATCCAGTGAGAAAGCTGTGGAAGGTAACCTAAGTAAACAAATGCGTATCAAGCTTAAGGCTAGTTTACACTATCTCACAAGTCTTACGTATTCCACAATACTTTTTGAGATTGAAATTTAATGAGTTTTGTTGCGACTGTCAAAAAATTTAATTTAACATAACAGTTTGTGTTCACACCATCACACAAAGTATAAACACTCACACATGAAATAAAATGCTACCTTGATCCAATGAAAAGTATTATTGTTTAGACATTTTTCAAAAAACGATGAAGTCGTGTGGGATGTCAAATTTATTTTAATAATACTTGTTATTTTCATCACACATAAATTCACACTATCAGACTTTTACATATTACTTGAGTTTTTGACATGTATTAATACAAAGTATAATAGTGTAAAATAGCCTTTAATAAAGTTTAAAAAAAATTATGGATTTAAAACAATAAAACATACAGCTGGCATATTTAATTCAAATTTTTACGAAAACAGCGTAATGTAAATGAATATATGTACCACAAAGGAACTATCAGCATTTAATCATTCATCTATTACTTCCCTTTGTATTTTCTCTTGAAAAACAGGCAGCTTTACTTTTGAAAATATTAAAAAATTATGTTCTTACTTCATTTTATATGTATGTAGGTTCAAATATCTATCTTACAAGTGACTTAAGTTATATGATGATTTTACTTTTGTCTTTTCTTTATATTTTTGGGTTTTGTTTTATTTTATTTTAACTTCTATTTTTCGGTTATTTTGCCTTACTTACGTTTATGATACTGCATTTTTACGTATTTTTTGTTATTTTTGTGTTTCTTGTTATTTTTATCACTAATAAATGTGTAAAAAAAATTCAAGTGCACATTTTTTCGATTTTAAATGCATTTTTTTATACGCATAAAACGCGATTTTAACTGCATAAAAGTTCAAACCCTATTTATTATTATGAAAAATTAATCATTATACATACTTACATAGAAAAATATAAGACACTAGCGGACCCGGCGAACTTCGCCTCGCCCCAATTTTAAATGTTAAAATTACACCTGTCAGATTGCGCAAAGTCTAAGTCAACGTACAACGCCATCTATCGGATTTTGGCTGAGAACTTTCTATTTTTTCATTTGGAAAGCCATTAAGGAATAAATTAACACAAAATTTCGTACAAAAAATTCAATTTTCGATTTTTCCAATTTTCCTACTTTTGCGGAGAAATTTTCCGCATTTTCTGCAATTTTCCATGATTTACACTAAGAACTTTCTATTGTTTGATTTGGAAAGCCAATAAGGAATAATTTCACACAAAATTTCATACAAAAACTCTGTTTTCGCTTTTTCCAATTTTCCGACTTTTCCGTAGGGATTTTCCAAAATTTTCTCCCGTAAAAACCTTCTCCTCGAAAATACGAACAACTGACAAACAATTTTACAGAAATCGGCCCAGCCGTTCTCATTTTATGAATTAATATACATTTTTTACACCATTTTTATATACATATTGGATTTTGCCACGCCCCTCCGCCCACAGACCGAAAATAAGTGTCACCCGCCTAAATATTCTGAAGATTCCCTGAAAATTTCATCAAAATCGGCCCAGCCGTTTTGGAGTCCATACGTTAAATACATACATACACACATCCTGTTTTATATATATAGAATAAGAATATTTTTAGCTCCAAATAAACTTATACCACTTTCATAAATAACATTACTGGAAGTAAAAATAAGAGCAAATTCAATTCCACATTTTTAAAGACATTTAGCTTAACTCAAATGGATTTTTAAGTAATCTATATGAAGACATTTAAATATGCAATTAACCAAGTTTATTAAGAGTTAATTTTCGTTATACAGTAGAATCACGATTATACGTAGTCGAAGGTACTGACTGCTTTTTACGAAGATTATATTTTTTTCGAACCTCTAGATGCTACAGTTTCTTCTAATAGGTACATATAAATTCGGTGAAATCGCACTCCATTGAATGTATGATAATATCGAGCCCTAATATCAAAAATGATGTAACCAACAACATTAAAGATTTTTGTTTGTTGATGAAAATCGATACATTTTTGATCATTTGCATAATATCTAAAAATCTCATGTATCTGGGAAGTACCGTTAAGAAATAAGAGCAAAAGCAATTTCAAACAAAACCCTAGACTTCAAGCAAAAATATTTTAAAAAAAACCTTCTCCTGTAAAATTTTATTTTTGTTGGTTCATCATTTTTGCTATTAGGGCTCGATATATCGTCGTTCGCAAGTTATTGTGTTCTATATGACAAAAATGTTTTTTTGGTAAATCGCTGTTAAAGTTTAGTTGTTAGTTACAAAAAACTGAAACGAAAAAGTTATCGCAACCTTCTTACCAAGGAAACTTCTAGAGTTTCTGGGTTTTTTTGGCAAAAAAAATTTGAGTCCTTGGAAAAGCTTCTAAGAGTAATAAGCGTTTTAAAAATAAAAGCTTTGTTCTATATGCACTTATTTACGAAACTCTTGATTTTTTATAGCATATAGAACAAAATGTAATAAATAATTATGAGAAATGAAAAGCAATGTGTTTTCACGAAACAAAAACTTTATTATACCCTCCACCACAATTAGTTG
Organism: Pollenia labialis; assembly: GCA_949318255.1. Lineage (NCBI taxonomy): Eukaryota > Metazoa > Arthropoda > Insecta > Diptera > Polleniidae > Pollenia > Pollenia labialis. The sequence goes on along the minus strand of OX439143.1, from coordinate 45,095,374 downwards.
TAAAGAGGGTATATTAAGTTTGTCATTCCGTGTGAAACTTTTTTATTATTCATCTCAGGCCCCATAAAGTATATATATTCTGGGTTATTGAGTGATTATAAGTCGATTTAGCCATGTCCGTCTGACTGTCCGTCTGTCCTCACTTTCGAACAACTCAAAATAAATAAACAAACTTGGTGCCAAATTGCTTGTAGTTATCCTTAGCAGTTTGGGATTGAAATTCAGCAAAATCGGTGTAGTAGGACCAGAGCTATGAATCAAAATGTGGAACCACCACCTAAAAAAAATTATAATTTTGTTACAAAAAATAACATAAATGGTGGAACAAGTCACGGAATGAGATGAGATTTTGCAAAAGTTTTTTTTTTCGACTGGAAATCACGCTGTAAAATTTCGTGAAGATCCGTCCATAATTTACTCTAGGCCCCGTATAAACACTACTCCCGGAAAACAGTTTAGCACGCCTAAAACCGACAAAAATCATGCTATCACAACAAAATTTGGTAAGTTTTTTAGGACTAGAAATAACACTGTGAAATTTCGTGAAGATCGGTCCATAATTTACCTTAGGCCCCATATAAACCCTACTACCGGAAAACAGTTTACTACGCCTAAAACCGTAAAAAATAATGCTATCATAACAAAATTTGAATTGAAACTGTTACTCAAACTAGTTTAAATTGCTAAATAATTTAATATAGATCTAAACCTCAAACCAACCAATTTTAATGCTGATGACTATTTTTATAAAGATAAATAAATAATAAATAGACATCATATAGATATCCCTCCTGAAATATTCGAACAGTCGGTGGAGGGTATTAAAGATTCGGCACAGCCGAATATAGCACTCTAACTTGTTTTTTTTCATTTCATTTGCCAACTGCAATGTAAAGTCACAAAAAGGAAATAAAACAAAAACAGACAATGCAAAGAGTTCCAAAGTACTACAAACTTTTTTTACACTTTCATATAGAACAAAATAAAAAATTATTTTTTTTATTTAGTATTTTTGCTGCGTTTTTGTTCTATATGCACGAGTTTTTGCATATAGAACTCAATAGGTTACGAAGCTTGTCACTGAAGTGTTGTATAGCACAAAGTCAATGTCTCATATTTCGAAAACTATAAATGATACGAGCAAACTGATGACACAGATCGACAGATCTCTAAAAGTTTACCTAAAAATGAATCTTATATCAATTTTTTATATTTTGCGGTATAGAACACAATAACTTGCGAACGACGATATATAGATAGCATAGTTGGGGGTAGTGCACTAAATATTGATTTAAATCAGCAGTGCATTATCACTAAATAAAACTGCAAAGAAATTAGTTTGCACTCTTTTGTACCAGCTTTAATGATGATTGTTATTTTTTAACTTCCAATTAAAAAATGGCGCCGTGCAATAAAGCCATATGAAATAAAGCCATATGGCCGTATTTCCCAATGAATTGAGAAATAAAGCCATATGGCTTTATTACCACCACCCAAGTGCAATAACACCATAATCGTTTAGTAACCAAAGAGGAAATAAAGCCATAACAGTGTAATTGTTATGGTTACAAATTGGCAAAAGAATGAGTTGCCATTGTCAAGAGGAGAAAATGCTTGCGCCCGGCCATGGCCGGCTATGCAGAGAAGCTTTAGTTAGCGTAGCCGGTCTCTGTTATACCATAGAGAAGAAAATCCTTGCGTCCAAAAGTGTTTTCCTTATATTTTTTATTTAAACACCCAGAGAAAAACCAACAAAACAATTTTTAAATAAATTGCAATTATATGAAAAGAAAAAAATTTAAATGGGAAATAAGGCCATGTATGGCTTTATTTCCTATGGCTTTATTGCACGGTGTCTTAAAAAATGTTTAGTGATATTGCACTATCACTAAACGCAGACTGAATGCAAAAATCTGCACACAATTCAAATAGTGCAAAATTTGGACTTGCAATCGAAAAGCTGCATTCAAATATTGTATCACTAACTTTTAAAAATGTAACTTTGTATGTGCATGGTTTTTGATTTTTTTTTTTTTTGGAGGATATGCATAAGCGAAGAACATTAAACAAAGTTAAATTTTGTCAATAACGGTATAATAATTGGCTTTAATCATGAAAAAACAAATTTTTGATTTAAATTAAGTTGCACTCAAATGACTGAAGAGAAAAAAGTTGCAATAAACTGATGATTGCTTTTTTTTAAATTAAAAAAAATTTTTTTTGAGTGCAAAATATTTTAAAATCCCTTTCACTCATGTTCAATCAAGAAAATGATTGCAATATTTTTGCACTATCACTAAGTATATGTTGAAACTGCAAAATGAGTGCACTACCCCCATCTATGATAGATAGGAGGTATCTATACCAAATAAAAATTGATGTTATCTCATTTTTTTATGAAGTAGACTTATTCCACTTTCAAAAATAACAGCTCATATTTTGGTATAACAAAAAATAAAAACAAATTGGTTTGAAAAACAAATGTTTACTCACCTCCACATCTAAATCCGTAAATGATTCACGATCTTCTTCAACAAAATCTCTTACTTTCTGGGTCGGAACCCTCGATAATAGCGGTGCAATATTTAGACACAAATATTTAGCACGTTCCATGATAAAACCCCACGAAGACATTTCGATTTCATAGCCTGCATAAATATCGGGATCCCAACGTGAGCACAAACCTAATAAAGCTTCTAACGCCTCAACTTCTGTTTGGACTATGGTAACCTCAATATCATTATCAATGCCATGAATGCGACCCTCCTTGGCAACAAAATCTCTATAATCGTGTACCATAATATAACCACAGGCTTTGCGTGGTAATTTCTTTTCAACATCAATATGATCATTAGGTATACTATTTTCAATGGCGTAAAATAAACAACGAATTTCATCTAACTCAGGATTAGGAAGTAAATCTTCACGAGTAGCCACGAATACTTCTAAGATGACAGTGGTGAGATTGTTGAACTAAAGTAGAAAGAAAATTAAATCGATTGATAGTTTTCAAGTTAAAGGTCTTCTTTACCTCTACATCTGCCTTGGCCTGTTGCAAATTTTCCAGAGCCACTTTAAATCCAAAAGTATTATTAAAAGTAGAACTCTCTGAGAAACCGCCTATAGAAACATCAGACTCTTTAATGTGCTGCATAAAGGAAGATTTTTCTAATTCAGCTAAAGCCTTTTCACTAGTTACGCTTGTGTCGCTATTTTGTGAATTCAGTATGATACTCTCTTGACTGTCTTTAATTTTTATAGAGGGCTGGGCGATTTCTTGTGATTTTAAACACTCTTGAGAGTCTTTTTTAACCTCTGTTGCTTGGGACGTTTCTTTGGCTTCTTTTTCGAAAGCCTCTTTAAGTTGTTTTTTCAGTGAGATGCGCCTTAAAATTCTGCAATTGTTACGTTTTCTAAGAGAAGTATCACGTTTTAAATGTATCTTTTCTATATTTCGGGTTACAGGTGTAAAACTTTGTTTAAGTTCTTTTTTTAATTCTTGGTGTTTAACTAAAGGTGTAGCTGGTGTTAGAGGCGTAAGTGTAAGACTTCTTGAAGAACAATCTAAACTGTTATCATCATCATCATTAAAACCATCTCCAGCATTCAACATCATTGTTACTTTTTGTCTTCGTATCTTTATTGGACTATCTTCTTCTATATTTGTTGTTTTTGTTTCCTCCACCTCCTCTCCTTTGCTTTTTAGAATCTCTCTAGCCTTTATCCACAATTTTACTTCCTGTCTAGTTGGAGCATTAAATTGGGGAGTAATAGTAACAGATTCTTGATTGGCAAAATATTCTCTTATACGTTGTGTATTACGATATTTATTTAACATTTCCACTCCTCCAAGTCTCATTAGTTTTTCACGCCTCCAACCCGTTAAGCCTTTAACGTCTGATCCCAAAATACTTTGAAATTCTTCTACATCGTTAAGTTTATTGCCAGGTATTTGCAATACAGTAAACCCCAATTCCTTATGTTTTGTTATATCGTCGGGATTACTATAGAAAGGCTGTTGAAATTCATATTCTGGTAACTGAAGTTTACGACAGCCTTTTAAAACTTCCTCGCGACTGGGCGGCAAATCTAATGGAGTTAAAATTAATTTTGTTTCAGATGTTACCAAAGAATGATTACTAGAAGATAAAGTTATATAAATTTCGGATTGTCCAGAATTGGCCATAGGAGTTTCATGTAATTCCGAATTGGCCATAAATATTGGACTAGAATTTTCGTTAAACAATACAGGACTTTGTAGGAGCAAGGATTTATTACAAAGACGTGGAAGCTTAAGGGATTTAATAATTTCTTTAGGTGGAGTTTCGGTAATTTCTTCATCAGAACTTTCTTGGGTTAGAGAGTTAGATAAGATATCAAACGATGAGGTTTTTGTTAAGTTTTCAGTAGGGGGAGCGATTATTGAGGAATTTTCTGCTAATTTAAAGTGCAATTTTAAAGCATCTTGCAAATTTTCTAAATTTTGTGAAATGTTTCGTTGATAGCTTTTTTGTAGCTCTTCTCTACTTGGGTAAGTTTTTGCTTTGCTTACTTCTTTTGGATTAGATGATTGTTTTAAAGTTTGTCGTTTATCTATTGCAGATTTTAAATAATCACAATTGACAATTTCTATAGGCATTTCGTGTTGTAGAACTTCTGGAGTACGTTCTGATTCTGTATTGTCTTGAAATGGATTTTCGGTAATTTCTTTAATAGAAATTTGCTGGGTTGAAGAGTCGGGAAAATTATTAAATGAGGAAGTTTTTGTTGAATTTGATGTACAAGGCTTGGAGTTCTCTGCTAATTTGTATTCATTTTGTGGATTTCCAAAATTTATTGAAATGTTCTGTTTGTTTCTTTTTGTAGATTTTGATGTCTTTAAAGGTGGTGAATTATAACGTAATAGTGTTTCTTCAAATTTATCGGTATTTATTATTGTCTCGACCTTGTTTCTAAGATCTAAATTATTGTACTCCTTCCTATCTAAATTTCCCATTTTTCTCAGTTTTACTTTGAATTCTTTTAATTTATAGTTATTTTTCTTGTCCACTACACAACCAAATTTTGAAGAATTTACAACAGTTGAGCTCGAATTTGGACTGGTATTGGATTTAATTATTTTTCTACGCTTTACCGAGCTGGCGGCTACACAACTATGCCTTAGTTTTTTTAAATTAGGAGTTTTTCGGAAGTTTTTTAAAGAAGCTTTACCATCATTTTCAACGGTTTCAGTGCTGGATGAAATTGTTTCAGAGCTTTTCACCGTTTTTAATTGAGCTTTAGCATTTTCTATAAAATTTATTTCAACGTCCTGCTTCTTAGGATCTGCAGTTTGACTGTTTTCAGACGTTTTAAAACACTTTGGTTCTTGTTCTTCAGGAATTTTTGATTCCAAATTTGAAGACTCTTTCTCATTTTGAGGAGCTTGCCTTTTAAAACCACTACTGTTAGCAGTTTTTTCTTTTTTCTTCAGCCTTTTAGTAATTTTTTTACTATCAACTTTATCAGAATTTCCCATATTTTGTTCTATTCTTTTAGATCTTAAAATTTTTAGAGATGAAGTTTCAATACTAATCGAATTTTTTTGTATTTCCTTCTTATTAACAAACACTTCAACAACCTTCTTTCCTTGTATGGAAATATCTTCAATTATTTTTTTTGAAGAATCTTCATTGATAACATTCATCTTATTGTCCTGATTATCTACACTGTATACTTTAAGTAATTTCTCGTTTGTCCTACGTGGTGTCAAAGCACATGTGATATGAGTTTTATCTAAATTAATTAGTTTCTGCGAACGTCTTCGACTAGAGCTATAAATAGTTATGAGAAAACATTTCAAATTGAAACAATAATATACGATTTAAATCTAAATTTTTATAAAATAAAATAATATTGCCGATACAACTTCCAATAACGTTCATTATATTATTCCGGAGTTTAAGTACACCTCTAGCGCAAATTGCCTTCGAATTATAGTTGTGTTTAAGTAAATTTAGTTGGTTTAGTTATTTCATTGACCTATGAATGTTGAAATACAATAAATTGGGCTGTCGTAAGAAGAATTCGACACTATTCAAATATTTAACAAAGCTTTACATATTAGTACAGACTAGAAAACTGAAATTTTTATTGACTTTACCACATACACACAGCGTCAAAAGTGAGTCAATATCGGTAAAAACTTTATATTTTCCTTTTTACAATAAATTTATTACCATCAAAAATGTCTCAAAATTAATGTCAAAAATGTATTTGATTCCCATTAAACTGTGATTATAGGCACCAAAAGTAAAAATGATTCTTAAGATAACAGGTTTACTGTAGTAAAAAGAAGTGTTAAGTTTTCGCTGATGTTGACTCACTTTTGACGCTGTGTGTATATCTGAAAAATTTAAAATATGGCCTGGTTATGCGGACTTTAAGGACATCGATGATTGCAGATTTTTTTCTCAATGTATTAATATACGTATTTACTTAATCTTTTTTTATTTTTAAAATAAAAACTTACCTTATACTTTCTGGTGGTTTAGTAATATGTTCTTCCACTTCGGTTTCAACCGATATACTTTTACGCCGTAAATCGGATAAAGCTAGTTTTCTGCGCAAAGAAAAAATAGGCCTTCAACGAAAAAAAAAAAATAAATCCAAAATACTTTTTCTAAACTAAACAAAAAGTGTCATCATACAAACTATTTCGATCCGCGGCAGCATACTTAAGTGGTGTACTATCATTTGAAGTGTTCATCGTACTTGCTGTAAAGATTTTAAATTAGAAAAAGCTGTATGTATTTTAGTTTTCAGATTTGAAAACTTACCTTTACTTGTTGAAAGATTTAGGGATACTAAAGGCAATTGAGCATATTTATGCCCTGTTTTGGGAGTCCTGGGAGAACGACTTGGGGAACCCATAGTTAAACGTCTATGTTTAGGGGTAGTTGGTTTACAAGGTGATGCTTTTGTTACTGCCCTTTTTGCAGCTTTGGTGGGAGTTCTTAACAAGTCATCAGCTCCATCAACTTGAGGCATATCTACTTCAGTTTTAAACGTTGGTGAAATAGGCTCTTTTTGTGATTGAGTTAGTTTTAATATTAAATCGTCTAAATTTTCTAAAGCTAGAGAAAAATCATGCAAATTATCATCACTTTCAGCATCATCTTCGGAATCAGTATTGGCTAAGGGTTTATTTAAAGCAGCGGCTGAGGTTTCCTTATCCAATTCTTGCGGTGATAAAGCAACTTTTATGGGAAATAGCAAAATTAATTTATTTCTGTTATGAGTTGTTAAAGTAATTTAAACTTACAATTTTTGTGAGTTTGAGATAAAGGAGCCAAACTACTATCCAAATCAATTTTATCCTCATTGTTCTCTTCCAATTGTTGCAAAATATCTAATAATTCCATGTCTTCTTCACGCACTTTATTAGAAAGCAATTAATTATATCAAATATTTAACTAATTTAAAAAATAAGTAATTTTTTACTTACAAGTTGCATTCAAGGGCACATGTTGCTCCCCTTTATACTGTTGATTTTGCGTTAAGCTTAATACCAGTTCCTCATTCACTATAGTATCCTCTAGAAATACACTTTCATCTTCTTTATTTTTGTATTCCCCCTGTCCATTTTTCTCATTCGAATTCATTAAAAGATTTTGTTCAAAGAGGCTATTGTTATTTAAATGATTTGGTACAAGAGAAGCATTAATTAAATTATCATTTTGTGAACATTCTTCCGGGTATACAGAGTTTTGTAATAATTTAGTTAAATTGAATGTTCTTTTCTGCTGCTTACTCAAACTTATATTACTGGGATTGAGTGTGGTATTTGAAATATTACTTGAATTGAGAGTGTGATTTGATATCTGTGTTGCTTCTAACACTGAGGTTTCCATTGCAATGAGTTTACATAATAATGCCGTACGATAGAAAATTTCACTTTCAGTGGGTTGTACATCGGGTCGTTCTTGTGTAGCAGGTATTTCAAGTGGTGGTATCTGTAAAATATCGGGCAAACAATGAAAACTTCTTGCAAAATGCTGGTAAAATTATTAGTTAATAAAAAAAATATATGAAATCATCCCTTTTTGGCCACAAAGTGACAATTGGCTCTATTATACAGGGTGGCCCAAAATGACCGAAGGGGCTTTTTTGATTCCTTATAACTTTTTTATTATAATTTTCAGTATTTTGTAAAGAAGACTTGGGGTATTTAAAATGGAGCAGTACTCAATTGAACAACGTGCCCAAATTGTTGAGCTAAAAAGCATAAGAAAATCATAATTTTATTCATAATTTAATTATGAGCGATGAAGCCCATTTCCAATTAAGTGGGTGCGTTAATAAGCAAAACTGCAGGATATGGGCTACGAAAAATCAGAGAGTAGTTCAACAGCGAGAATTACACACACCTAAGTGTTCGGTTTTTTGCGGTGTTTCATCGGAAAGGATAATTGGTCCTTATTTTTTTGAAAATGAACACGGGGTCACCGTTTCCGTCAATGATGTCAGATATCGGACAATGTTAGAAAAATTTTTAAGGCCTGCCGTAGAAAACCATCCGCAAGTATAGTTTCAACAAGATGGAGCCACAGCTCACACTGCAAGGGACACAAAGGCTCTTTTACGTCTTTGTTGAACGAATTATTTCGCGTACAAGTGATTTTAATTGGCCTCCGCGTTCTTTGGGGTTATTTTAAAGTAAAAGTCCACATTAATAAGCCTAGAACCATCCAGCAATATGCGCGACGAAATAAACAACAATACACCTGAAGTTTTGCGAAAGCAGCAAATGGCCACTACTTGCGAGATATTATTTTTTATAACTAAACTAAACATATTCCCCATATATACTGTATTAAAAAAAATTAATAATTATTTCTTAAATAAAAAGTTACAACGAATTCAAACCCCTTCGTTAATTTTGGGCCACCCTGTATATAACATGAAAATAGTCAAATATTAATTTACAGTATCGGATGAATTGAAAACGAATAAAAATTACAACTTTGATTGGTTTGCTAAGGATTATTTATACTCATGATAAACATAAATTCTACTTACCGCATTTAATTTTTCTTCATCATCTTCCAACGCATGAGCTAACTTTTCTCTTCTCAAACGTTCATCATTCCAAATGGATTCAATGCCAGGGTTTGTATGTGTTGCTTTTGTTTTCGAAATCAATTGAAAACGGTTTAAAATAAAATTTGAACTAATATCGACTTCAAATCGACTGCAAGATATTTTTTTAACCAAATTAAAATCTAAAATTTGTGTTTCATGAAGATTTTTAAATGGTATCTCTTCTGAGGCATCATTGCGACGAAACTTTACTATTTCCAATGGAACATGTAAAAAACTCATTCCATATAAATTGTAATCGATCATAAATTGTAATATATAAGGAACATGGGATTCGTGGGGATGGAAATTTTTATTTAAAATAGCACCATTTTGTAGTAAATTTGCGGCACGTCTTACAAAACGAGGATTAAACATATAGATTTTAAGAAATTGATGATCAGAACGATGATAGCCATAAAAGGGACTAGAGGTAAAAAAACGTCATAATTTTTACCTTCAAATTTGTCAATGAAAAGTTAAATAGCACTCACATTCCCTTAACTAATTGTACTTTAAAAACATGTTGTGCCGAGGAGCTGCCCTGTCCGAGGGATATATTGATAGCCTTATCTATATTAAGGGCGATTTGGTAAATTGCTTGATTTAAAGATTCAAAATCTTTTCGATCATAAGGTATATACAAATAGGGAAATACACCATGAACATGCATGCATGTTTTTTGGCCCTGAGCGTTAGAACCAAATATGCGTATGACTGGCACCTTTAAAAAAATTAATGTTTAACTAATATATTTTTCATTAAAAAATGCAACTTACTCTTTTAATTTCTTTCCCACGAAATTCTGAATAGCATGGATCTAAACCTGGTACAGGTTTTTCCATGTAAAAATCTGTAATAACTAAACGCAGAGAAAATATTCCTTCAATATTGTCCATTTTATGGTTTCTTTATTTAATCAAAATTTTTTACATATTATATTAAAAAAAATTGTTGTGAAATAAACAATATATTTTAATTTTCGTAAAAAGACGAAATTGCGCCGCAAAACACAAAACAAATTTTTTTTCATTAGCAGCTGTTTAATGTATACAAAACTATTTACTAGAGATGTGAAATGTTCGATAACAAAAATAAATAAAAAATTGTACGAGGATTGCTGCTGGAATTTTTTACCCCCCGTTTTTACATGCAAGGGCAAGTCCAAAAACTCAATACAATAATACTTTTTCACTAACCCCCCATTTCCACATGCAAAATCGAAAAACTCAATACACTCACACTTTTTCACTAACATTCACACAATTTTTGTACTTTTAGCCAATCGGCTGATTCTTCGATTTTTCTTTGATAGTACGTATACACTACTAGCAAGTAATTACTTGCATGTGGAAAAGTAGGCTTAGTTGGCACTGTGAAACCATTACCTACAATGATAATTAAAATTAATTTTAAATAATAGGACTAAATCCGGCGATACACAATCCTATTAAGTGGTACGATTTGTCAAACAAATCGTGTGTGCTCATAAAGTAGGATAGTGTGCCTTAAAAATTTATTAAGTGACAGATACTTTTGACAAGACTTGCTAATGTTTATGAAAATTTTCATAAAATGATAAGTTTCTGTGTGATCAGAGTATTTCGAAAATGTAAGAGGCTGCACAGCATATATTTGCGTAAATCAAAAACGGTTTAGTTTATTGAAATAACTAAAAAAACTGAAATTCGGCAATAAATAAAAAAGTGGGGTTGGTCATACATTTGACCCATCTAGAAGCATCCTATGCGCCACCATGCAAATATTGCGGTTTAATCAAATTTTTTAATTTGGCCCCTACAGCGCGCGCGTAGGATGCTCCTAGATGGGTCAACTGTATGATTAACCCCACTTTATTATTTATTGCCGAATTTCAGTTTTTTTAGTTATTTCAATAAACTAAACCGTTTTTGATTTACGCAAATATATGCTGTGCAGCCTCTTACATTTTCGAAATAACGGTAATTCTTGAAAACAAGAGCCAATCTAAATAAACGGTAAGTTCCACTGGATTCAGCTTGCCCCAATTAGGGCAAAATGCAAGGTAAGCGGCTGGTCTGTTTTTTGCAACTAGCACAGTGTACTTATTGCTCATAATTACAATATTAAAATTCTATTTTAAGATTATTTTTTCAAAGGTTGCGAAAGAAAAAAAATCATATCTTAAAAAAGAAAAAAGAAACACCTCCTTCAAAGTTTCAGGATTTTTTAAGAACAGTTTGGGGTATTATATAAAAAAAATCAGCCAAATAAAAAAATAAGTTTTTGACTTAGTCCGTTTTTAAAATTTAATATTTTGCAGATATTACAATTTTCAAAAAAAATATTTCTTTTCAGTATATGGTTTGTAGTCCCAAGTATTCTCTTTAAAATGACATTTAAATCATCTTCGTATGTCAAGTAGTTTTCGAGATATTAAAGAAATAAGCTCAACACATTTGGCTAAATCTGCGAAATTATGACATTTTGAATATGACATAACTTTTGAAAAAAAAAATTTTTAAATTTTTTTTCATTCATATATGTTCCTTATAAGATAAAAGGAACCTTCTCACCAAATTTCATTACAATCGGAAGAGGTCGTGTCCCACTCTTGGTCGTTTTGACATGGAATTACCCATACATATGTATGTATGTACATATGAAAAAGCAAATTAAACCAAAGCAAACACGTGCGTATTGTATAATATTACACACATTTCAAGATACGTCAAATCCCGATAATTCGTACCCCGATAAATCGTAATTCCCGATAATTCGTAATAAACTGTCGGACCCTTGAAAAATTCTCGTAAATTCGTAGATTCCATACATATTGGTCCCCTCGCTAATTTGTAATTTTTTTCGAACAAAATCTTCCTTACCTAAATCGTAATTGTTTGCTATCATAACTATATAACTACACAATAGAAACATGTAAAGAATAATTTTTTGTTTACCGCTATTTTTTCGTGGGTTTTTGCTTTTGTGTGTGTTTATTTTCTTAAAATCAGTTTGTTGCATGAATAATTTTTATATACCTATTTTTTTTAACAATTGTTTTTTATGTTTTTTTTTATCGTTTTTGTAAAAAAATTGAAGCACCCCGTTAATTCGTATTTATTTTGTTTTAATCCCGTTAAATCGAAATCCCTATATATCGAAATCCCCTATAATTTGTAAGGAACCCTACAAGAAATGAATGAGCGAGTAGTCACATTTTTCATTTTGGTGTTAAAAAGATGATAGAAAGAAATGACAGAAATGAAGTGTTCGGTCACATTCGGTCATTTCTTTCTATCATTTTCTTAACACCATGGAAAGAACCCTTCAAGAAATGAATGAGCGAGTAGTCACATTTTTCATTTTAGTGTTAAGAAAATGATTGGAAAAAATGACTGATTGTGACCGAAAACTTTTAAAAAATTTTTTTAAAGAATTTTGGGTAAATCTTTTATTTTAAAATACTGACATTAATCTTCAACTTACTTACCTCTTATCTTTGTGCAATAACATCAAAATACAATTTTTTTTTAAGTTTTTATTTATTTCTTATTGATTTTCCTTTTTTTCTTAACATTTCAATAGATTTCAAATGTTTGTTTTTATGAATTTGTAATTTGAATAATTTGTTAATTTGAAATTCTTATTAAAATGCTTAATTTATATTTAAATTTATTATTTTTATTATAAACTTTAGGAAAGTAAAAAATTATTTTATTTTTGTTATTTTTTAAGTGATATTAATGAAATAAGGATGAAATAAGAATGTTAAATAATGAGCTTTTGAAAAAATTAATTTATACATAAAAAAAATAGATAAGTTAAGGTTTGTTAAAATCAAAATATTTTTAAGAGTTTTAATATTAATAAGGCTTAAACACTAAAATTTTTTTAAGTAAATTTACTTTATTTCCTTCAATCTGTTACAAATTTAATTAGTGTTTAAGTATTTAAATAGTTTGTTAAAGACAGTGTTGAAAAATATGTTTAGTTTTAATTAAAATTTTTGTTTTTTAAGTTTTAAATTTAATTTATAATGCATTATTTTTTTTTTGTCTTTTAAGGAGTGCTTAATTATTATTTATTTTTTTTTTTGCTTAGAAAATTTGTAAGAATTACATACTATCAATTTAAATTATTTAATAAATTTTACAAAGTGCACATTTTTTTGTTTGTTTTATTTCATTTGTTTTAATAATTTTTATATTTAATGTTTTGTGAGTTTTGTTTGATTTTTATTATGGAACTTTAAATAAAATATGATTTTCAAATTTTATACTGTTTTTATTTTATCAGAGGCATTTTAGTGTTAAAATCGGATAGATTTGGAATTTAAATTTGTCCAAATCACAAAATATACGAAAAATCCTACTTTTCATTTAAATCAAAACTTATCACATTTTAAACGTTTGCATAGAAATTTTCTATGAACAAGTCATCTGCTTTAAAAATAATCTTTGTGCTAAATTTTGAAATTGTATAACAGTTTATAATTTTTGTTTAATTTCGAATTCCGTTAAATGCTCTTTTGTTGTAAATATAAAATTTATTCTATATTTGTTTAGTGTGATAGTTGTTTTATAGACAATATACGGGCCTATTTTGGAAATCACGTGCTTTTAAAAATCAAACGTGGAATTTGGTGATGTTCTGAACATCACACCGTTTTTGTGTTTCTCTGTGTTCATACAAAAACGGAACACCAAAATATCACACGTCATTTTAAAAGGCACATGTGATTTGAAATCACGAGATTCGAATTAAAGTGATTTTCAGAACAGGCCTGATAATTCCTTTTTCTCTTGGCATTGTTCAGATGTTAAATTTTTAGCTGCAGTAAGATTTTTCTGTAGGAAAAAAGCGAATACATATTATGTTTTATAATAAAAATGTCTACGAAGTTTAATTAACGATGTGCGTCTGTCCGTCGAATTGGGTTTCCCGAATACCCCAGTTACGATGGGGACTTGGTAGTTATATATTTATATCACATATAGTCCGGAACTATTTGCTATTGAAATTCAGCCTGATCGGTCCACTAATAGCTGATAGGAGCAAAAACCCACGATTGCCTCTAATATTACCCAAAAATCCCTTGTTGTTTTCTTATTTAATTTTTGTGTATATATATCTGGAGAACGGCAGGAGCCAAAGTTTCCAAATAAGTTACAAGCTTCTTGGTTATGAAAACACAAGAACCGATAAAATGTGAGCGGAATTGGACAAGTGGACATGGAACTTGCCATACAAAGACATTATAGATATCTGTTTATCAGGAGAACGGCAAGAGCCAAAGATTCCAAATCCGACAAAATGTGTGCGGAATGGCACTCGGCATAGCCGCATATAGCACTCTTACTTGTTTTTTATTGTTAAAACTTAAGACAAATTATAATAAAAATCATTTAGTTTGTCATATCATACATCAGTTGGGTATGTATCACTATAAGGAGCCTGTTTATATATTAAAGAAATTTGGAAACATGTAAGAAACTATAGAAGATCAAGCCCGACCATATACATATTGCGATGATTTTGACAAGACATTATGACGTTTGTTTTCTTCAAAATTTTATAGTTGATTAGAAGAACTATTTTCATCTTTAACAATCTTTAAATGTACCTCAAACTTTTTAATTTGTGATGTGTTGGTTTAATTATTAAAATATCGCACTTGAACATAATGTGGGTATTAAACCAAAATTTAAACATTTTCAGTTCAATTTCTTCAATTTTTTATTTGATATTTAACTCATATACCCTCTTTATGATCAAGTGCGATATATACAGGTATGTGATGGAAAACGAGTTTGAAAACAAAACGATTTGAAATCGATAATATCGTTTTCAGTTTCTTTACAAATTTATTTCTAATATATTTTATTCTCTTTTCCTGTCTTTATTCTTTTAAATTTTTTTTATTAAATATGTTAATTAAACTGTATTTTAAACAAAAAAATTAATACTTTGTATGTTAAGAAATGGGATTAAAATCCGTCGAAATTCATCAAAACTGCTAAAAACGATCGTTTTGAAACTGATAGATTTTCATCACATACCTTTAGTTTATTTAAAAATGTAGTTTATTTTAAAATGTACACAAATTATTTTTAAGGAATTTAATGGTTTTTGTGATTATCTAATTAACAATAAGTAATTTTTTGATTTTTAATACAATTAAATTTTAAGTTAATTTGTTTTAAAAATAGTTGGGTTAAAGTCACTTTTTAACATATTCATATACATATTGAGAAATATTTTTTTTGTTATAAGTGCTGGTTCACACGCTTCAGGTTTTAGTCAACGAGTCTTCGAGTTTTTAGGAGAGAAAATAATAATGACATTCTCTTTTATCTGCTATTAACTCAAGACTTATTGGCTAAAACCTGAAGCGTGTGCATCATCATCACTAACTTAATGTTAGTACATACATGTATAAGTACAAAATATTTATTTTTTTAATAAAACAAAAATTAATTTTATTTTGAAACAATTTTTTATTAAGTCAAAGTAAAAAAAATCAAAATTTTCCTGTTTCAGATGAAAATTAAATTAGCATGAAACATTAATGTATCCAATCGCTTACTTACCATTTTAATGATTTGTTAGAGTGGGGAAAATGACAAAAATTAGTGCGTAAACAAACATATTAAACAAATTTTTATGTTTTTGAATCTTATTTGCAAAACTTTTAAACAAAAATCATTCGTATTAATCACTAATTAAAACGAGTACTAGATGTTTGTTAACATTCTAATTCTAATTTTTTAGGACCAGGTCTCATCGGTTTTAAGCTTCTTATTAAATTTTTAATTTATTAATAAGCCGTAAGTAATGAATGTTCGCTTAATAAATAACATGCATATGTATATGAAGTATATATGTTTCTTTTCGTATTTCAGTTCCAACTTTATGCTGATTTATTTTTCCTAACATTCTCAGGCCAAAAAATAAAAAAGATTCGTCTTTTTAAACCGGGGTTTGCAAGCTTGCAGACGTTTAATGATGATAACGGTAGCCTTACACATTCTGCATCCATAAGCGAACCCATTTTACGTTAAATACAAATACTCGTAGTTTAGTACGCAGGCGTATGTAATTATCCAGCAAAATCGGTGATAATATTCTGTCTAGCTTTATCAATCCCATTTTACACATCTATTTCAGTACCCCCATCGGATTAAACTATGTTGCCGAGGTAATAAAACCGGACTTCTATAGCAAACATTTAATCTCCTACACTAATAGATGGCGGAGCGTTTTCTTGGATATTAGTTCCTTTGGTCATGCTGGCATTTTTAAGCCCGTACCACTTAGATTTTCCTGAATAACTGTCATTGATAACTCCAGGGGGGGGTACTCTCTATCGCTTTCGCAAAGTGTTTTGAAAATTAAGCAATACTGGAATACAAATTAAAGATGGTGCAGATAAAATAAATAGTGGTGATTTACGAAAAGAAAAAATTAAAAGATGCGAAAGACAAATGCGCAAACGCATTAAAGAGTACCGATCACTAGATTTGCTACCATTTTATTTCGCATCGCAATAGACAGTAGCCCCCAGATCATTTACTTTATGCGGTAAAAGGCATATGTCGTTTGCATAGACGAGGTTGTTTAAAAAGTATTATCTAGTTTAAAAAAAGTATCCATTTATTGCTTATTAATGAAAACATAGAATTAATGGCAAACAACTGGCACGTTGATCTATGAACTAGTTCTTTTTAAAAGCTCCTAATTCCACTAATATCATTTATTAAAAATTAGTTATCTATATATGTATATAAAATTGTAACGTTACTGACCGACTCACTGACTGATTCATCATCGCACAGCCAAAACGCCTGAAGCTAAAAACTTGAAATTTGGACCAGAATTGGTCCCTCTCCAAATCGATCCACTAAGACGGAATTTTTGGAAATTCGAATGTTTAGGGGGTAAAAACGGGAAAATTCGGTAACCTTATATCTCCAAAACTAAAAGAGATACAAAAAAAATTTAATACTTATCGTTGTTCTTTAGAAAAATAAGCGGACAGGTGTCTGGTACTCTTTTAAAATTCGGCCCTTTTAGGGAGTAAACGGGTAAAACCTGAATTTTGGTACTTTTTTGGCACCCCATCTATCTTTTGAACCAATAAACATAGAACCAAAGTTCATACCACATTCAAAACTTATCAAAAAAATACGAATATGAATTTGGTACTTTTTCGAAATTCGAACATTAAAGGGGTGAATATCGTAACTATTCTTGGTACTTTTTTTACAAAACATTTTCCTAAATTCTTTGACATATTCGTACTAAATTATGGGCTCCTACTACAATACTGAAATTTTTGATACTTTAATGGGGGGGGAAAAAATAGTACCAAAAAAGGAAATACGGGAAATTTGATATTTTTGTTTAGCTTTTTGGATCTACAACTGGTATTTTTTTAATTATCGTTAATATTGGACCTAGAAACATGAAATTCAACATGTAATGTGGATAAGAATATATGAGGGAACTTTTTGGAACTTTTTTGTTCTTTAACTGGTTCTTTTTGAATTTCCGTTAGTATTGGACCTAGAAACAAAATTCAAGATGCAGTATCCGGAGTGGATAAGAATCTATAAGGGGAAGTTTTTGGTACTTTTTTATTCATTAACTGGTACTTTTTGAAGTTCGGTTAGTATTGGACCTAGAAATATAAAATTCAAGATGCAATGTCCTGGATGGATGAGAATCTATAAGAGTGCACTTTTTGGTACTTTTTTTATTCTTTGACTGGTACTTTTTGAATTTCCGTTGGTATTGGACCTAGAAAGATAAAATAAAACATTCAAGGTCCCGAGTGAATGAGAAAATAACCTTTGGCATACAGATATGTCCACGAAGAAAATGGAGACGCTTACGAAGTAGCGGGTTAAATGCTAGTTAATTCATAAAAATGCAAAAAATGCTCATCGTTTTAAAAAATTGTTCTCTAAAACTTTTATTTAAATATTAAAAATTTTGCTGAGAAAGAACTCGTTTTTCGAAAAGATGTTTAAAATTAATACATATGTATATCTTACAGTTTTATCAGGAATTGTTATAATGCCACAATACTTCTACATTAACTCCATAAATTTTCGATAAGAAATAGATTTTGCCAAAAATAAGTTATTTTAACGTTCCCACGACAATTTGATCTTATCAGTCAAAGATTTTCAAAACATCGCAAGCTGTATTACCTGCGTTTAAAACTTTGTATGTTCACACCTATTAAAAATTTATTTGCATTTGCAAAACGTTTGGCTAGATCAAACACCATTTCTAAATTACATTTTACAATTATATTCTTACAAATGAGGTTTATTAAATCAATAGAAATTGTTAAAATATGTATAAAGTTTGATCAATTTACTGGTCACGGTTTTTTTTAGAATTTTTTCGTCAAATATTTGTTTGGACTGAACATAGCTTAAGATCTTTCGACAAAATCGAGCTTTTACAAATACAAGTGCCGCTTTAAATTAATGTGCGCGTGGTACAAAATTTTCTTACAAATTAAAAAAAAATAATAATTTATTTTTTATTAGATTTTAAAAAATGAAAGATGTTCCAAATTTTTTCAAATAAAAACGACACATTTACGAAGAGGAAGAATTAGTTGTTGATTTTCTGTTCGAAATATTTAGTTCTGTTGAAGACAAAGTTCAAACAAACATTACTAATGCGGGAACAATTAAGTGCCTTCATTCGATCAATTATGTTGTTTGAGAACTAGTTCTACTCATGATTTTCAAATGAAATTCGTTAATAAAAAAAATCTTCGGCTAGAAACTATTTGATATAAAGTCATGCACGATTAAGTTTACGTCGATCTCTTAAAGTAGTAACAATTTTCTTAATTTTAAAAGAATGTATAAACTGCTTGAGCCACAATGTCGAAAAGAAAATTTGTTTCGTATATTTTCATTGAAAGCTAAAACTAATTTTTGCCAAATTATTTTGAAAAGTTTTTGCTCAAGAATTTCTTTTCTAAAAAATTGGGCTTTATTATCTATAATCTGAAACTAAGTTTTATTATAAATGACGCTAAAATGTGTTTTTAGCTTAAAAATTTAAATAATTCAAGTACAATTTCGAAAGTAAATTGTTTAACACTTTTTAAACTTTATTGCATTATTCTATTAGCAAATTCGAATAATTGAGTAAAAAGTTTTTAAGAAAAGTGAATAAAAAATGAGTTTTTCTAATTTATTTTAAATTGCTTTCAGAATTGCTGCCTTGGGTGAAAGTTTTTACATAACTCCGAAACATATTTTATTTTACAGAAATTTGTGGTTGTCTCGTTTTTTTTCTTAAATATTGAATAATGTTGATATTTAAATAATTATTTCTGCCTTTTAAACTTTAAAAAAATTGTAGTTTTTAGTAATTTTGAAAAGCTTATTGTTTTCAATGAAAATTTTTGTAATTTTTTACAGTATTCAATGTTCGAATTAAGAAATTTAAGATTGCTGTCAAAATATAAAAATTTTAGTGAATTTTCACAAATTCGAACACGACTTCGAAATTGTTTTTTTTTTTAATTTTACGTTTATTATTATTATTTTTAAAAACATTTTGTTAAAATCTTCATTTAAAACTTAATAAAAATTATTAAAGACGTCATTTCAATTTCATACAAATTGTTGCTGAAGTAGAATTAGACTCAACTTTAAAAAAATAACTTTAGTTAAATTTTTGTTTGGAAAATTAAAGGAAAATATATGAAATACTTTAGGAAGAAACAAGATAGAAGAATATACGAATTCGTTGCTCTCATTGTGAACAAAGCTTACAATTTTACCTACCTACCTTGTTAAAAAAAACTAAGCATTTTTCTGTTTAATATTATAATTGAATCGTAAATCGCCTAACATTTGCGATTCTGACTTTATAACGCATAATAGGTGTTCTGTAAATCGGAATCGCAAGAAGTTTGGCAAAAGTATGCTAGTAAGTAAGCTAGAATATTTTTAAAAAACTAAACAATAAAATTTTATATTTTTATATATAAACTATAATATAATAAAACTATAAAAATTCTCAGTTTTTTTTGTAGTGCTTTTCATATACACAATCAATTGCTTGTCACCTGGAAACAGCACATTAATTAAAATTTTACATTAAAAGTCTTTGGTTTTCAAAAATGTCTTTTTCAGTTGTTTTCCAGCGATTTAAACAAACAGCTGAAAAAGCTAAGTTTTAATTAATTCTGAATAAGCTGCTGGCATTTTTTGCGTGTAATTTTGGATACTTTTATTTTTGATGTTTTTGTTTTCTATTACTAAAACATATGTTTTATTTTTTAGTGAACAACACCGAAAAATAGCAACAAAATGCGCTTCAGAGCACCCTAAAATAAATCTGGCGTTTTGGAAATCGATTTGCGACTTAAAGTCGTGCAATTGGCTGATAGATTTTAAATTGAATATTTTGAAAGTATGTATGTAGTACAATATAAACTTATTTTTTTAGATGTGTTTCTTTTATTTGTTTTATAGAAACATTTTCTGGTGCTTTTCTAAAAGTTTTGCAAATAATAATCTAACGTAAAGGTGTTTTTTAACCTTTAATTTTTTTTTGTTATGAGCTATATTAATTATATTTATTTTTTATTAGGCAAATATTGGAGTTATTTATTGAGTTTTATTTAATTACTTTTTCATCTGTTTTATTATTCCTTTTTTTTCATTCATTTTAAATGTTTTAATGTATTTGTAATTCTGTAAAATTTAATAATGCATTAGTTCGTTTATTGCTGATAGTTGTGTTTTTTTTAGTTAGAATTTTTTTTTTTTTTGTATTTTTTAATTAATTAAATTTTTCCTTTTTTGGGTTTTCTTTGTTATAAAGTAAATTACTGCAATGTTTTTGTTTGTTTTAAGCTTTTTTTATTTCATAAACATTTGTTTTGTATATTTTTTTTAGGAAATTATTTATAAAGACTTTAACAAACTTAATAATATATAAAAAACGAAAAATAAAAAATTAAATTAAAAAATATGTTTTGAACAAAATAAATAAAGAGTTTATAAAAACACATTATAAAACATTTAATAAACTTAAAAACCAGTTAAAGAAAACCATGATGAGTTTGTTGAGAAATTTAAATATTTGTAGTGTTCAAGAAAAACCAAAGTTTATGGATAGATTTATATTAATAAATTAACGAGTTTTGTTGTTTCTTTAATTAACGAGGATGGAGATTTGTAAAATTCATATTTTTTTTTTGTGTTTTTGTTTTTTTTTTTTTGTTTTTAACTTTAAATATTTTTGTATACAAACTTTTTAAGATTTTTGTTTGTTTGTTTTTTTTCCCTTAGCAAAAAAATTTACAATTAAAAATATATAAATATTAGTTAAGTATATCAATAAAAAGGGAGGAGAGGATTACAAAGGAAAAGATCCGAAAAAGGAAGAGGAGAAAAGAATTCTGGGTTAATGTTTGAAAACAGGAAGTAAAAAATTATAGTTTTCAATGTTGTAGAGGAGAAGAAGAGAGAGAGGATGGAAAATATATAGGGAGACACAAAAATGTACGTTTTTAAACGTCAACAACCATTTTTTTATGAATATCTGTATTACCGACTACCGAACAAAATTCATCAAATGAAATTTTACCATCTTCATCTTTGTCGGCAAAACAGATTGTTTTATCTACGATTTGTTGTAATTGTGTATCTTTAAGATTATTTCCTACCATCATTTTTAGCACCTGGAAAGGAAAAGAAATAAAAATATTCATACATATATTTTGAAAATAATTTATAAAAAACAATAACAAGGTAATACAAAATTGAAGAAAAAAATATTCAGAGGTTCTCATATAGTAATTCTGCGTTGTTCAGCTGCATTTATCTCGAAACCACACTTTCAGTTTTTCTCGATCACTTCGATTCATATTTCCAAAGCGCGTATTTTCACATTTTGGCGACGTCTATTGGTAACCAAGATTATGCGATTTGACGCCGATAGACTTTTTTTATTGGGATATGTCAAATACCACATCTACGCAAACAATGCCCTAACGCTGGATCATTTGAAAGCCTGCATTCGTCAAGTTATTACCAAGGTACCGCCCGAAATGTGCGAAAACTACCTCAGAATGATCGAATGCTACAACCAACCCAGAGGCGGTCATTTAAATGACAATGTATTTCTTACGCACTGGCAAGGTTCAAGCGTTATAATAACATAAAAAAAATTTCATCGAAATAATAGATGTATCTGTGTTTTATTTAACTCTACTTATGTTATTTTACTAAAATGCAATCGAGAACCCCTACAGGCATGCTAAGAAAGAAAAGAACTTTAAAAAACTTACTTGAAATAATTCACCATTTGATATGTATCCATCGTTATCCATATCATAAATACGAAATGCAAAGCGTAGTTTTGATAGTTTATCACCTTTAACACTAAATTGTGATACACCTTGTATGAATTCCTTAAAATCTACTTCACCATTACCATCCGCATCGAATATATCAATGACACGTTGCACTAGAGGATTCTGTTGCAATTCTGGCAATGACATAAACTCATCAACACTCAAGGCACCAGAATTATCTAAATCGAGTTTACGAAAACGTTTGCCCAAACGACGTATTTCATCGGCATCGACTAGAAGAGAATAAAAAAAAAATTATGTTAAAGTAATATAAATAAAAAATATAGTCAGTCATTAAAAAAAAAATAGATTAAGCAAAAGATCTATGTTTGTTGTTGGGTTGAGAAATCTTTGAACAGTAATTACTAAAAATTATGCTAGACATAAGAATATTTTATTTTCTAGACAAATTGCTTGCAGAGTTTGTGTGTCAGACAATATGCTATTTTTATTTTTTCCTTATACACTCTAAGATATTTATATAAGGCTAGTTTTAAAAAGCTTGTTAAACATTTCTAAAAAAGTTTGGTATTTAAGTAGTATAATTCTTTTTGGGTTTGGAAGGTCCTTTTATGGCACTTTATAAGGAATGTTACGTAACATCATTAAAATAGAATTATATTTATGAAATCGTAGATTAAATGTCACAGTAAACACTTCACTTATTTTTACCAACAACTACTTCTATAACAACTTCCTAAACGCATTGTTATTCATACCTTATAATTACTTGCAGCATTAAATTACACAAACTTATAAAGTACTTTTTCTGAATTCACACACTAAGGCCCGTTTTCACAACTTACCGATAGCTAAAGGTAGGATTTTATCGGCCGTATAAAAAGTGTTCCATTATTACAACTGTACTTTAACCTACCAGGTAGGATAAACCTTAATTTACTTTATCGCTCACTTTAGGTTAAAGTAAAGTTTTAATAATGGAATACTTTTTATAAGGCCGGCTAAAGTCTACTTTTAGCTATCGGTAAGTTGTGAAAACGGACCTAATAAATATATATATCGTTACCTAAATTGCCTTAAACTGTTTATAATTTATTTTTCATCTATTTTTCTTGTAAAACCTACCAGTTGTTTTGACAATTGACAATGTCGCATATTATGCTAACTGTTAGTAAGGTCTTTTAGCGCGAATCATATAATCTTTTGTAGATAGGGCCGTTTGTTTTTTGTAAATAAAATCGCTCATTTTGGTAAAAAAAAAATCCAACATTTATGGTGGACATTTGTGTCGATGCAATACATCAGTTTAGTTAGGGCCTTTTGCGTTTTAGGTAATAATATACACTTAGCTCAATTGGCTAGAGCGCAAAACTTAAAAAAGTTAATGGCCGACTATTCTATCTTATTTGATTTAAACATTTTATTGTTTTTATTCGGATAATTTAACAGTATTTTATATCAAGAAAATAGTATTCAAACAAAATTTCTTAAATTGGAAATACAATTTTAAATAAAACAATTTCTGAATGATAATGACAAAGACAAAGACGCGTCAGCTACTTCGCCGACTAGAGTAGTTTTACAAATGGATTTAATCTAATGATCTAATGTTTAAATATTTCTGAAGATCTTCAAACAAATGGGCTAGAGGAACTGAACTTTATGGTTTGATGAGAAGCAAGAAAATTAATAAAGTCGTGAAAATTTGTAAACCTGATGCGTATTGAAAGATTTTATACAAGTAAAATTAGGTACAGGCAATATGCCTGTAATGCTGAAAATATTTTAACGGCCAATTTCTCCAAGTTCAGTTATAATTAACTACCAGTTATAACTATTAAAAAGATATTGTTAACTGGGAGAATGTTTCCTAATGATCTGGCCCAAGCCACCAGGGAAATGCGCACAGAAATAAGCGTATCCTCCAACAAGAATACATATTGTGATCTGAGCACGACAAACAAAAACAAATTAATTAAAAATTTTGTATTTCTAAAAATTACTTTCGTAATACATAGTAAGTTTTAGCTGAACTTGGAGAAATTGGCCGCAAATATTTAGAAAACTATTTTTTTATTAAAATTTTTCTGAATAAATATTTTATACATTTATTAATACAGGGTGGGGGGGGGGGGTACACCGCAATTAGTTAAACTCTCAGTTTTCTATCTATAAAATATATGTCTTTCAATAAATATAACTCATAAAATTTATCAAAAAAGAACTTATCTAAGTTAACGGGGGTAAAACAAATATCACATTTTTTGAATGTATGTACCAAGGTATATTTACACAAGGTAAACTCGTTGGCCCGTATGTTTGTCAGCTGTTTACCTAAGTTGGAACACCAATGTCAAATTCCGTGTATATGAGCCAAAATTTGTACATGTGTGCGTTAAATTTATATGAAGACAATTTTGACAATTCCGTTCCACTCGGTTATTTTTATAGAGCAGCATGTCTACACTCCCAAATGAGTCTACCTTGTGTAAATATACCTTGGTATGTACCTGAAAGCTCTTCAAACAAAATTTTAGGCATTAAATAGTAAAATACCTTAAGTAATATCTTTTTTTTTATTTCAGACGAATTATTATTGAAACAAAACAAGTAAGAGAGCTATATTCGGCTATGCCGAATCTTATATACCCTTCACCATGGTTGGGAAAGAACAAAAGCTTATATATACGTATATCTAAATATACATATGTATACGCAGTAGAAGTCTCCTTCACACCTTCACCCAGAGACCAGTATGGACCATGTGACGCCTCATTTAGAGATAGCTATATAAAGCTATATACAAAATATACGTAGTATTAATCGCTTAATTGCATTCGATTATTTGCACATGTTTGCGTGCTATTAAATATATTAAGAGATAAACTTAATTATAATAATAAAGAGAGTAATTTTTGGGATTTCAGTATTTTGATTATAACTCAGCTATTTTTTAACCGATTTGACAGATTTATTTACCGACGCGTTTAAGATTTTGATGTTTTTTGGCCCATTTTATGAGCATTTTACTCATAACTCGCCCATTTTTGAACCGAGTTGACAGATTTATATACCGACGTGTTAAAGAATAAACTTTCCATTAAATTGAACTATTTTCTACTAAAGATTTCCGATCATTTGATATATAAGGCTAAACCATACGTCATATGGAATTTAACGACTACTTGTAGAAGTTGTCAAAACGAGGAGGAAGAGGAGACTGTGCTTCACTTTCTCTGTCATTGCCCTGGATTGCGGGGCATCAGGGAAGAATACCTGGGGGAACCGGTGTTTGCCTGCTTGGAGGATCTTTCTGGGATAGAACTAAAATCGCTCCTTCTCTTCACTAGGAAGACGAAGTGGTTGGACTTTGCAGTGACGCCATCTGGGTAACTGCTCTAAGGGATGGGCATTGGCGCCGGGTATCACAAAGGGACCAATAAAGGACCCAAGTGAGCTGTCTTTTGATGGCTGCCCATGGAACCTAACCTAACCTATAGGTCATATGACAGTCCACAAATTCAGGTTTTTATACAATTTTTGATATTTTTTGTACGGGAGGTACCACGCCCACTTCTCGAATTCCGCCCACATTTTGTGGGATGGTGTGTTGTATTGATAACCTAAATGTTTGTACCTAATTTGGAAACTTTGGCTCTTGTCGTTCTGCAGATATACAGATTTTGGGATTTTGGGATTTTTGGAAAACATTTGAGATCATCGTGGTTTTTTGCTCATATCTCAGCCATTTCAATAGCAAAACTATAATAAGAATACCTGCCAAAAATATACACCAACCAAGCCCCAATCATTTCTGGGGGCTTCGGAAAACCCATTTCAACAGACAGACGGATAGCCGAATTTGAACTTCCCTTCTCATAAGGATCCAGAATATATATACTTTATAGGGTCTAAGATCAATATTGTAGAAATTACAAACTGAATGACAAAGTTATATATACCCTTTTACCTTCGGTGAAGGGTATAAAAAATAATGATTTCCTTTTATCTTATGTGTGAAAAATGTTACTGAACTTAAATTATCTATCACAAATAGCAAATGTTAAAAAAAAATACTATGCATAAGTAATTTGTTGACATTGTTTTTGTGTTATTTGCCTAAAAACAAAGATTTATATGAATAAAAAGAAACGTAAAAATAAAAATGAATAAAGATAAATTAAAGAAACAAAAAATATGATATTTAAAAAAAAAAATATAAAACCAATGCCAAGTTAAAAGATAACTTAACAATGTATACTACATGTAGCATTTATTTATTTTGTTTAGATAACAAATTCAAGAGCTACATTTTTTTATTTAAAAAATGCATAAATAAAATAACATTTTATATCTTGAACATTGAAATATTCACCCTTATCGTGGTTGGCGTATTTAAAATACGCCTACGACTGTTTAGTAATAGATTAAAGAAAATCACCCTTATCGTGGTTGGCGTATTTAAAATACGCCTACGACTGTTTAGTAATAGATTAAAGAAAATAAGTTCACCTTCTCTTTAATCTATTACGAAACAGTCGCAGGCGTATTTTAAATACGCCAACCACGATAAGGGTCATTTTGTTGCATTCGCATTTATTGGTGGAGGTAGGAGGGTATAAGATGTTTGTAAAGCATAGAAAAACATATTCATTTCTATACTAATTTTCAGAATTACTATTTTTATCGATCTTATTCCTGCTGACTAATGGCGTTTTCTTTTCTGAGTAAAATTCTGCATTTATTCTACCTTTTACATATTGTTACGTTCTTTTCTGAAAAACATGTGAAATTTTAAAAGTGTAAAGCGTTCTTTTCTGATGATGTTTCTCCCTTTAAAATAAAAAATATGATACATGTTCAACACTCTATTTAATTAAAGGGGCATGAGTGCAGCACTAGATCAAGGCGAATTTAGTACAAGGTGGTGGGAAGTTTCGAGTAGTTTTAAAACTACTCCTTTGTAGTCCAAAGATGGGTTATATGGCCCTGCCCTAGGACATCGTAATGTTAAATAGACCATGCTTTTTCCATACGTTTGGGTTACTTTTGGACTAGTCCTAGTCCCTTGTGGGCTACTCTTTACACGCGTGTTTGGACTGGTCCTATTATTTGCAGGGTGATTCTAAAATCACACACAACACACTACCCTGCAGTAAATAAAATAGTAAGTTGCAGAAAACACTAACTATAAATTAACTATTTTTCAAATGACTACAAATTCGTTTAAATCACATGCAGATATCAACCAAACATATTGCAAAGAGGCACACGTAAAACACAAATAAAAGCAAAATAAGTTAAACAAGCATGTCATGAAGTCAAATGAAAAAAATATTTACAAATTTATTAAAATAATTAAATATTAAAACGATACAAATCTGTTTATGTACTAGAAATTATGTATTGTATTTATTTCAGCACTATTATACATTGTCATTTAAAGCAATTTTAAGCGAAATGTTCTTAAATATCAATTTCTATATAAAAATATGCATGTTTGTTCATAGGAACATATATTTTTTTGACAAAAATTATTTCAAATTTAAATAATTTATTATAAACCGACTATACTAATGTGTGTGAAGTTAAATTTCGAAATTTATTGCATAACAGAGTTCTGTTAAAGCTCTAACATAGCACTGTTAACCATATAGAATTGTGATATATATATTCAAATTGGAATTATACCTACATACATACATTTATGGATCAAATGGACTGGAAAAAAATATACAGCTTAACACACATCCCGCTTATCAAAAAATTTTATTACTTTAGGTATATAATAGGACTTTTCATGTTTTTTTAATTTTTTAAATTTACAATTTCTCTGGAATATTTTCCCGAATTCCAGGAAAACGGGAGGAGATGGGCGGATGAAATTTGTAGACAAAGTGGACCTTTATGAAAATTAATAATCAGAAGCTAAAAGGTGTTGCGTCTTTATACGAATTTTTCAATTTTTCCATATTTTCAAATTTTGAATTTCACTGTTAGATGAATTCCAGGAAAACGGGAGGAGATGGGCGGATGAAATTTGATGGAATTTGTGGAAAAAGTGGACCTTTATGAAAATTAATAATCAGAAGCTTAAAGGTGTTGCGTCTTTATACGAATTTTTAAATTTTTCCATATTTTCAAATTTTGAATTTGATGGAATTTGTGGAAAAAGTGGACCTTTATGAAAATTAATAATCAGAAGCTCCACTTTGTCCACAAATTTCATCCGCCCATCTCCTCCCGTTTTCCTGGAATTCATCTTACAGTGAAATTCAAAATTTGAAAATATGGAAAAATTGAAAAATTCGTATAAAGACTAGGGGTTTTCCCGAGATTTCCCGTCCCGGGAATTCCCGGGAATTTCAATTATTTTCTTTCCCTTTTTCCCGGGATTTTTATTGCGGGATCCCGGGAAATAAAAGTTCCTCATAGTTTCAGAAAAAAGCTATTTATACTTTGAAATTTAGTTTTATATTCTCTAAAAATTAGCATCTGTTGATGGGTTGGCGATTAGATCGATAACAAGAAGTGAGTACGTTCGTAAATCAATGTCTTCTGACGCAATAAATCTACCAAAAGCAGAATGTGCCGTGCAACAGTTGATAATTAATAAATTTAGTGAAGTGAAGAGTTAATAAAGAACATAAATTCAAAATAAGATGCAGGCAGTAAATTTTTATTGTCCATGGACAAGTCTTAAAAATAGGAGATATCCAAAAATATCTCTCCTTTATTGCAGCAAAGTCATATCTACAAAATGGCAAAATGCGATTAAAGTTAAAATGTACCGATTTAAAGATACATACATTTTGCTATAACTTCGGTTCAGTTTGAGATGTTTTGTTAAGAGAAAGTAGAAGGAACACTTTGCTTAATTAACTTAAAATTAAAACAAAATTTTGAGATATGACGATATGTTTATAAGGCGATAAACATAAATTTGTTTCATTTTATGACGGCTTATATAATTAGGAAGTGCTGGGAAACAGAAATAAAAAAAAACTATGGAAACTCGTGCAAGATACTACAACATACAATTTAAAAAACACATTGTCCTAAATATTACAGGTGGATCTTGTAAGAAGAAGTCCGTTTGATGCCATTTTTTGCATCAACCTTGTCATAGATTTGGCTGATATAGACGTTGTTTATAAAAAAGAAAAATTACTTCGGATTGCGAATTAGAAATATGCAACAACTTTAAACATTTGCACTTTAAACTATTTGTCCAATATCGGTAAAAAAGTGAACGAAATGTTTCGGAAGCATGGTAATAAGTAAATAAAATAAGAAATATACTCTTTGCCGACGTTCTAAACGCATTGAGTATGTCTTAATGTTATTTCCTAAGCTGTTAAAAAATGTTAATATATTTATAAAACATATTTATTTAAAATATTTTATCTATTTTATAAATTTACTTTTTGATCTCAAAACTTGAGTACCATAATTTTTGTTTGTTTTTATTATTGTTTTATGAATTAAATTGTTATTTTTATGTTATCTTTTTATCTTGTATCTAGAGCATAATGATTCGAAAATGTACATATAAAAGGTAAAAATAATTCAAGTTCCTCTTTCAACCTTTAATTACATTTTTGTAGTATTTAGGCATTTCTTTTACTTACTTTGTAAACAAGTTCCCTTACGTTTTTTTTTTTAAAAAAGTTTTTTTCATTAATTTAAAACAAATTTACTTTGTATTATTTATATGGAGCGGGATCCCGGGATCCCGGGAAATTAAAAAATGTTTCCCGTTTTCCCGGGAATCGAAAAACTCCGGGGAAAAAAACTCTAATAAAGACGCAACACCTTTAAGCTGCTGATTATTAATTTTCATAAAGGTCCACTTTGTCCACAAATTCCATCAAATTTCATCCGCCCATCTCCTCCCGTTTTGCTGGAATTCGGGAAAATATTCCAGAGAAATTGTAAATTTAAAAAATTAAAAAAAAACATGAAAAGTCCTATTATATACCTAAAGTAATAAAAGTTTTTGATAAGCGGGATGTGTGTTAAGCTGTATATTTTTTTCCAGTCCATTTGATCCATAAATGTATGTATGTAGGTATAATTCCAATTTGAATACATATATCACAATTCTATATGGTTAGCAGTGCTATGTTAGAGCTTTAACAGTACTCTGTTATGCAATAAATTTCGAAATTTAACTTCACACACATCTTGCAAGTTTGATATGTGAATTCATGTGTCATTTAATAGCACACATGCAGACTTCTACTATGTACATATGTACATCATGTATACAAAGTGGAAGTTAAAATTTTAGGGTTTGTACTAGGGTGATCGATCGAATAGTATTCGACCGGTTTTAACCGGTTATTTCAGTTTTGCCCAAGTCGAATATTTTAAAATGTCCATTTTTCGAATATCGAATAAACCGGTTATTTTAGTAAAATTAACCGGTTACTTTATTAATGTGTATTTTATATACGTTTTCCTTACTTTTGTTATAAATGTACACGTAATTGAGGTATTTTTCTAATTTAATATTTAGCAAACTTAAACTTTTTATAAAAAAATGTCAAAACAAAATGACACAAAAGTCAAAAAACATTATGAGCAATGTAAATACAAATGGCTTATATAAGCGTGTGTTCTTGTAACAAAAACCAAAAACTATTTAAAGTACTACAAAAAAAGTTCAGCTTAAAAAGTAATTAGCAATTTGACAGTGTTATAAATACTATATATTTCTATCTCTATAATGATGTCATCTCTGGTGATATTTCGAACTGACTTAAAAGAAAATTGTGTTTTTAATTAGTCTACAAGCTTGACATAAATATATGCCAAGTAAAACCTAACCCTGTTCCAAGTAGTGTTTAAAAGACTGCAAATAAAAAACTCTTAAGTATTTCTAGCATATCTTCATGCTTAAAACAAGAACATACCGGCGGAATCAACGATATGGGAAAATTCATCAGTTTTATTTATTTAAACACCAAGAACTTAAAATAAAATTGTAGGAATCAAATATGTCCTAGAAGGGTGTAAATTGTGTGATCGACGAATTGACAGATATTTCATATAAAAAGCATGTTCATATTACTATTGTTTCTATAATGCTGAAACAAAAAAAATTAAATTATATATTCCTGGATAAGAGGTTTTGTTTGCCACTTTTCAAAAATATGGCTGAAGTTTACTACTTCATATAGACATGCTTAACCAGCAACAAATTAAAACTCATTTACAATAAATTTGGGAAAATGTATGTCAAATAATAAATTAATTAAATTCCTCTATTTTTAAAACCAAAGTTTTTCAAAAATTCTAAAGCTATGTTCACACCTATTAAATATTTGACTCTTGCACGTACCCACAAGTTTTCTTAAAGAATTGTTTGCTTTTGCAAAACGTTTGGCAAGAGCAAACATTAGTTAACGGTTTCTTAACTACATAAATGCAATTATCATCTTAGACATAAAGTTTAGCAAATAACAAGAAATTGTTAAAAATAATGCTTAAGTTTAATCAATTTACTGGTCACGCTTTTTTTTGATTTTATCGCCAAATATTTGTGGCTCCTTATAGGATCGACGGGAACATATATATATGTATTTTGTTGGTTCCTTACCTTCGTGAATTGTTTTGTTTTTATTCTAATTAACTTTTTATTACAAAAACTTATTTGATTTTTGTATTTTTATGTATTCGAATTAAAACCGGTTAACCGGTTATTTTTAAAATGCTTAACCGAAAACCGGGTTTTTTAAAATAGCAACTATTCGGACTATTCGAAAACCGGTTGTTGAAAAAAGTCGAATAATCGATCACCCTAGTTTGTACAAAGCCAATAAGCAATTTTGCTGGAAATTAAGTGCAAAACAATTGGTATTCAAGTTCGAATTCAATTTTCAAGGGTTTAGATATACTTTTGTTACACTTTATTTCAAAAGCATTCTCTAGTAAAATGCGATTACGAAATCAAGTGAATATTAGTAAAATATTTTGAAATTTGAATAGCATTTGAAAATACGTTTGAAATCAAGTTTATTTCCAGTAAAATTTTAAGCACTTGAAATTTTATTTTTGAGTGCTTATTGGGTAATTACGATACTAAGTAGAGTTTTTCACTTTTTGGATTCCCGGGAAAGCTGGAAATAAAAATGAAATTCCCGTGATTCCGGGTTTCCCGCCCAAACTTTTTCATTTATTTACTTACTTATTTCACTACTGAAACTTATATTTCTTAGTAGCTAGGATACAACAAATACAAAAACATTTAAGATAAAAGTTTTTTTAATACAATTAAGAGGTTATTTTTGATTCCAATAGGACCATTAAAATCAATATATGTAGGTATAAACATTGTTTAATTCAGAGCTCATTCTGCGGATTTAATCAAAATTGGCATAAATTAGCTCTGAACGTATTGAAGTCTTAGAGGAATACATAAAACTTCTGGAATGGCGAAAAGGAAAGGAATGCTCAAAATTACGAAGTAGGAATTATTAAACATTTTTACCGGTTTATAAATTCAGCATCAATGAGAAATACACTTAATCAGCAATGGCGTATGAAGGTATACTAAGTTTGTCATTCCATGCGAATCTTTTTATATTAATTTAAGATCCCATAAAGTATATATCTTTGACGTTAGGCAAAAACTGTAGTTTTTCATAATGTTAAATTAAAAATTGGTGCATTTCATGGACTTTTTTCCTTAAGAGCAAAAGATTACGATTAAAAGAAGTTGAACTAGACGTTAGTTATAACTATTTATACAAAACGAAAGAACAAATTAAATTAATTAAAGACAATTAAAAACTCAAAATGATTTTTGTTTTTTACTTAAGACCTTTTTTCCTAACGGCAATTTAGCCATTTGGGCGTCAAATAGTTTATAATACTCCTAGGCAGTTTGGGATTGAATTCCAGCATAATCGGCTTAGCAGGAAAACAATTATGCACGAAAAAGTGGAGCAATTTCCCTAAAAAAATTTCACTCTCGGAAATCATGTTAGTATGGCTAAAAGCGTATCGAGTATGACTTTTGTGTTGCAATGTAGCGTAATCTACTTGCATAAGACTCGAAATCACACAACTAGCTTTTGTAAAAATCGAGTCTTAATACGCCCCATATAAAACAAACTGCCGGGAAACACTTTAACTACTCCCTTAACCACAAAACTTAATAATATTGTTGTAGAATTTAGTCAACTACAGTTTTCTAAGACAAGAAATGAAATTTCGTGAAGATAGATCTATATGTTTTTCTAAAAAATCAGTATAATAAGCCTTAATTAAGGCTCAGTTAGCCGGGAGTAACAGTAACGTTGCAAACAAGCTGCCTAATTTTGTTGTCTTTAAGCAGTGAGAACGATTATAGTTAGCAGTAAGATATTACATCTCAATGTTTAAAGAACAAAATGAAATGAAAACATGGATTTAACAAGTTCGAGTGCTATATTCTGCTGTGCCGAATCTTTGATACCCTCCACCGACAGTTCGAATATTTCAGGAGTGATATCTATATGATATCTATTTATTATTAGTTTTTTTTTATAAAAACAGACGCAGCAGTAAAATTGATTACGGTTTAGACCTGTATTAAATTATTGACCGACCATCAGAAAGTTGTATGCTATTTATAGCATTTTAACTAGCTTGAGCCGAACTTAAATGATTTTCAGGAGGAGCATTTATATTGGAGCCATGGTAAGTTAAAAGAATCCAAATTCTGGAGAGTGATATCTGGTATTAAAAAAAATAAATTTCAATACAGCGCACAGAGGAGTGAACAGTACCAAAAACGAGGATTAATTCAAAAATAAAGTTAGTTTTTCGTATAAGTGTTTGGAACCATATAAAAGTAGATAAAATTCAACACGAATACCTGTATAAATTGTGGACCTATGTTGTTTACTTTTTTTGTGATATGCTGCAAAAGTTGAATAATATTTTACAATTTGGATATATTTGTTAAAAAGTGAAAATCAAGATATTTTAATTATGATTTGAGACTATTTTTTCTTAAAAAAACACTATTTTTTAAATGGATCCATCAACTTCAGGTATTTAGCTAATTTATTAATACATTTTTGTAAAGAAAAATATTGAGGAAGTATTTTTAATTTTTTTTTTAAATTGGTCAAAAAAATTAGTTTTTTTTTAAGGAAATGTTGATTTTCAAAATGTTTGTGGGAATACTTGGGCAAAATTTTTTATATATTCTTAAAATTTGGTATTTCAACTTGTATAATAAAAAAAATCTTGCCCGTTTTTGCCCCATTTGAAAATATTTTTGATTTTGTGAAACACATTATCTTGTTTTTTCTGTTTTGTTTCGTTTAAATGATTACACTACGTCACAAAATTTCAACAAAGTCCAACAGTTTTTGAGATATTCCAAAATAACCGTTTTTTGTGTTTTTAAAAAAGATGATGTGACTTAAATGCAAATATCTTTAAAAATTTTAAACGGATTATGTATTTCTTTCTTTTTAATGCTAGGATATAAAATAACCATGGATTGCTAGTGAAGATTGGACAGGAAATTACAGAGTTACAGGGGACAAAAGTTCAAGCTTCATTGAAAATTTTATGATTTTGTTAAATTTTGCTCTTTCAACTATTTTTTTAAGCCAATGATTTAAAAATGTTAATGTTTTATTGCATGCGACTTTAGATTATTTTAATATGAACATTTTGCGCCCAACAATACATAGATTGGTACAAAAATTAAAAAGCTACTGAAAAATTGAAGAAATATGACTATTACAAAAAAGCTTTATAAAATACATATTTGAAATTTAGATCATAGAATAAATTCGAAAAATAAAAAATGTTGAATATAATATAAAGTAACCTTCGGAAGGAAATAATTCCCAGTTTCTATTTGATAAAAAACTACATGGATTAAATTTACCACAAACAGCACTTGATTTGCTTGTTCTGCTAAATATTTGATGATAACATGAAGATTATGATTTTGATGAAGTTGAAGATAATTTTTAATTCCATATTTTAGCAATGAGTGTGCCTTGTTTCCAAAAAAAAAAATATATTGTTCCAAAAAATTACATTGATTGTTTTAAGTTTTTAGTTTATTTAATAAAACAAAATTAAAATTCCACTAAAATTTTACAACATAAGCTTTTTTTTCATTAATCAATATACACAGAATCAAAAAAAAAAAATTGCTGTCATAAATTACAGGCTTCCCTGAATTAATCCTAGTTTTGCATATGGTTTACCCCACAGTGCAGCGGTGAAATTTTTTCTATTCATATGAAACTAAGTTGGAAGAAATGTTACCACCATAAATATATCTGCTACGGTTTTAGGTGTATTTAATTAATTTACCAGAATGACCTTTATATGGGGCCTATACTTAATTATGGACCGATCATCACGAATTTGTTAGTGTGATTTATAGTCCTATAAAACTGTGAATTATTAAGTTTTATTCTAATGGCATTATTAATTACGGTTTTAGGCGTACTAAATTATTTTCCGGGAGTAGGGTTTATATGGGGCCTAGGTTAAATCATGAACCGATTTTAACGAAATTGCACAGTGTCATTTATAGTCCTATAAAAGTGTGCCGTACACAATTTTGTAATGATAGCATTATTTGTTACGGTTTTAGGCGTACTAAACTCTTTTCCGGTAGTAACATTTATATGGGGCTAGGATAAATCATGGACCGATCTTCACAAAATTTCACAGTTTTATATCTAGTCTTATAAAACTGTTACGTACCAAATAGAGTTATTTAATTCGGTTTTAGGCCTTCTAATCAGTTTGCCGGGAGTAGGGTTTATATGGGGCCTAGGGTAAATTATGGACGGATCTTCACAAAATTTTACAGCGTGGTTTCCAGTCGAATAAAACGAATTTTTGCAAAATCTGATAACATTCCGTGCATTGTTTTACCATTTATGTTAGTTTTTATAACAAAATTATCAATTTTTTAAGGTAGTGGTCCCACATTTTGATTCATAGCTCTGATCCTACTGAACCGATTATGCTGGATTGCAATCCCAAACTGCTTAGGATAACTACAAGCAATTTGACACAAATTTTGCTTATTTCTTTTGAGGTTTTCGAAAGTGAGCGTATTTCAACAGACGGATAGACAGACGGACATGGCTAAATCGACTTAGAATTAATTAAGGAGCCAGAATATATACACTGTATGGGGTCTGAGATAAATAATAAAAAAGTTTCACACGGTATGACAAACTTAGTATACCCTCTTTACAACTAATTGTGGTGGAGGGTATGAAAATGGTCATAAGACCAATCTATTTAATAAAAAAAAAACAAATATGAACCTCAATGATAATGTTTATTAAATACAAGTGAAGAGATATACGTTTTTAAGTAGAATAAAAATATTTAATGGTGCTAGAAAAAAAATGCAAACCCATAATTATTTGACTAATGGCAGTGGGGGTAGTGCACTAAATATTGATTTAAATCAGCAGTGCACTATCACTAAATAAAACTGCAAAGAAATTAGTTTGCACTCTTATTTACCAGCTTTAGTGATGATTGCAATTTTTTAACTATAACTAAAAAAATTTTAGTAATATTGCAAATTTTTTCACTACCACTAAACGCAGATTGAATGCAAAAATCTGCAGTCAATTCAAATAGTGCAAAATTTGGACTTGTAATCAAAAAAGCTGCATACAAATATTGTATCACTAAAATTTCAAAATGTAACTTCCCAGTAAAAAATTTTTAAGTTTATGGATGCACGAAAACTACATGAGCGCTGATATATGCGCTCGCTAATACACACTACAAAGAAGCAGCAGAGAAGCGAATACCATTCAAGTGAATTTTTAATTTAAGTTAATACAAATGATTCAATAGCTTTGCATTATCCGTTATAAGTAAGCAGGTGGTAAGTGAATAATTAAAATCATTATTTAAAAAAAAAACCTCACGAACAATGTTCTAAGTGCTTCTGTTATTCCGTTACATGGAAGCAGGTTGTATTGGAATGAATTTAAAATGTGTTTAAGATCATTCCCGAAATATTACCGATAATAGAAATTACATTTCTTTATAACGCAATCAGTCATCAAATTGTTTTTAAGCAGAGTGGAAAAAAGTAGTGCTTCCAAGTGGGAATTCGCCATATAAAAATCATGCCTCTTGTAAGCAGGTTTGTAAGGGGGTATTGTGCTCTCCCTTACAAAACTGCTTACCAGTAAGCTCCATTTTTTACTGGGTTAGTATGTGCATGGTTTTTGATTTTTTTCGAGTGAAAAATTTTTTAACATCACTATCACTCATGTTTAGTGAGGCTGAAAATTTTAAATTCATCACTCAACATCAAAAAAATGATTGCAATATTTTTGCACTATCACTAAGTGTGAGTGGAAACTGCAACATTAGTGTACATTAGGGCGGCCCATATTATATCGTAACATTTTCAAAACTTGTTTACATATCCGGGCACCTCCTAATTTGTTAACTTGTGCTTAAATAATAATTTTAAAAAGAAGAATTAATGAGGGACAGCTATATGAACATGATTTAATCCTTAAAGGTGAACAAACGTCTTCAAACATTAAGCAAACTGCTCCTTTTGTCCTTTTGGTCGGAATCCCCTAATATACATATACGCTTTGAAATACACTTTTTTTATATTATTAAATAAAGGCACTTTTTTATATTTTAAATAAAATTGAAAATTGTAAAAATATTATAAACAAAATTAAATAAATGAAAATATTAACTGGACGATTTCGATGTAGCGCCGATATATCGTACATCAATATATCGATGTGTCGTTTGCATCACTAGTTACAATGCAACTCCACATCGAGCAGTAACTTGGGAAGAGCAAGAGCGATATGCTATTTTAAAAATATTAAAATTAACATTGATCACTGTTTTATATGCCATTTAGGCAGTGCGCCCCAAATTTTTACATGATAAATAAAAACACGCAATTTTAAGACATTTTTTTGTTATTTTGGGGGTTTTTTCGTTTATTCGTTTGGGTGTTTTTACATTTTAAGTTGAATAAAAAATTACCCCAATATTAAGAATCGAAAAATGGCCCAAAATAAAATCCAAATTCTTACTTTGGGACTATTTTTTATTTACTAATATAGAATGTTAATTCTAAGAAGAAAAATTACCCCAAAAAATTGTATAAACAAAATGCTAGGGGATAGTATTTAAAACCCGAATTCTTATACCAAAGTGGAGAAAATCCTTGACAGCTATGCAGAGATGGCTTAGTTAGCGAAGCCGGCGTTTGTAATACCCTATAGGAGAAAAACCTTGCGCATGGCTATTTAGAGCAGCTTTTGTTAGCGAAGCCAGTGTTCATTATACCATTGAGGAGAAAACCTTTGCGACCGGCCGAAGGCCAGAGTTAAAAATACCATTGAGGAGAAACGGCCGTTCGAAGGTTTGGGATATTATTTATTTATTTATTTATTCACAAAAAAATTCACAAATATTAATATTCGTGATGTTGAAATTCTGCGTTTTTAAACTTTGGATTAAAATAATTTGGGATTTTAAAAATCGGGCATATGAACTCAACCCAAATTTTTAATATAACTTTTTTTTTATTTTTAACTTTTTTTGGGTTAAAATGCATTACAAAATTTGATGTGATTTTTCATAATGAAGAATTATCCCAAATTTAGGATCATATTTAATTTTATTTTTAGGTCAATTTTTAATTTTTTGGGGTAATTTTTCATAAAAATTAAGAGGTCATATTGCATTATAAAAAAGAGCTCAAAATTTGGGGTTAATGTTTGTTTATTTTTTGGGGACTTATTTTCTGGCAATATTTCGCAGCGCCTCCATTTAGACATTAAAATTTTGGCACGTTACTGCTATCACAAAAATTCATAAGTTGTTTAACCCGTAGTTTGTTGGAAAAGCTTGCTTTAGAGAAAGCTTTTCAAAGTTTTTTTTTGTTAAATTTACCAAATTTAATCGGTAATACGAACGGACGAAATTTGTTGTCAGTTTGAAAATGTTAATAAAATATTAAAAACAAAGTCAACATTTAAAATTATTATAACTTTACCAACTACCAGAAGAAACCAATCAAGCTTTTTCCCTTCTTAACTTTTTATTTATAATTTTGAAACAATAAAACGTATTTGTTATTTCCATTTAACAAGTGTAATAAAATAAACTTTTTAATCATAAGTATGTACTTACAATTGGAGCACATCTCCATTGGCAGAGAGGTTTCATTTCCCTAAAAAAGAAAAATTTAAAAATATATTAATATAAGTATCACGAAAATTTAAATAATGTAACTGCCTATTTCACGATGTCACTCGAACGCTTTCGTTCGCACAAATTACATGTAAAACAAAAACAAATTTTAAGAAAATATGCAGTTACATAAAATATAAAGGAGTAAATGATAATTCTCTTAGATGGGAAGTCGACTATAATTTTCAAAGTTTTTGCTCTGGTGCTATTTAATTTCTATTTATTGCAAGTAATGTAAAAATCCTCATTTTCGCTCTTGTGCCTTTAGTTTATTATTTAAACAAATAGAATCTAGGAATTTATTTCTCAAGGTCAGTTACATTTATTATATAAATTTTCATATTAGTTTGACCCATTTTCGGGTTCTGAAAGTAGAGCTTGGTTTATTAGAAATCTCATAAATTCACATTCAGCAATGCTCTCTTACAAAAAATCTATACAAATCCTTAATATAAACTATGAATATAGTTCTGAAATCTAGAATACCTAAACTATCAACCCTATTAGTCCATATTAGAGCACCATTTCAATTTTGACCCATTTTCGGGTTCTGAAAGTAGGGCTTTTTTATTAGAAATCTCCTAAATTGACTTTCAGCAATGCTCTAATACAAAAAATCTATACAAATTCTGAATATAAACTATATAGTTCTGAAGTCTAGAAAGTAAGGCTTTTTTAATTGTAATTCATTTCCGGGCCAAATTGTTTAAGCAAAAAATATATGTTTTATTAATTATGAATTACCATTTTTAAATTTATTTCTGTTTCAAATTATTTATTTTTGGCAAAATGATCCATTCTGTTGTCTTAACAGTGTTTGAGTACGAACTATGTTAACACAAGTTGCTTGTGTACAGGAAACTTGATAGGCACAAGGCGAATTCCCAGGTAATCTCGGTACTACAACAAGTACAACTCGTACAAAAACCACAAGCAATTTGTTTTTGTAAAATCATTGTACAATGTCAAAAACAGAAATAAAACAAAACAGAAACAAAGATAATAAACAAAATTTTGACATCCAACAGTGATTTTAGCTAATATCAGCAGGGCTTTTAAGACCACCTGTAATAAATTCGCCTTGGATAGGCAACAAAACGAAGCTACCCAGGCAGAAATTACGACTCTTCAAAATATTTTGTACCGCCACAACCCTGTAAATACAAAATTGTGACTCTACCAATAATATGGTACCATCACAACACTGTAGATACAAACTTACAACCTTAGATTTTAAATACCGTTTTAAAAAAGATTCAACACCGGTACAACACCCTAAATACAAATATACGACCTTAGTTTTTTAAAGTCGTATTTACCAAAAACTATACCGCTACAACACTGTATATACAAGAATTAAACCTTTAATTCCTAATACCGTGTTAACAATAATTTTATACCGCTACAACGCTGTATATACAAAATTTCAGTCTTAATTTAATAGTGTCGTATTAAAATGAAAACACAAAAACTATTTTAGGTAAGAAAATATACAAATGTTTGCTTGTTTATTTAGCGAATTTATGTAGTTACATTATATTTAATTATTAATGTAAAATAGTAATAGCTATTATTTCATCATAAAATTTAGTAAGAATACATTTTTGTTCAACTGTATGTATGTATATTAAACTCGATAATATTTTTGTCAAGTTTTTTTGACGTTATACAATCCAATTTCTTTTGAGGAAAGCAGATATTCAAAAAATTCTTTGATTTCAAGAAAAATGGTACCTTTTAAAAAAATTTCATTAGGTTTGATTTGAGAAAATTGTTTACCCACAATTTCTGTGACTATAAGTATATGCCCAATTTGTAGTAAACATATATTATCAGGATGGGTTGTTGTAATTTTAAACCCACAAATATTTACCAAAGAAAAACAAGCTCTTGATTCCGGAATTTTGGAAGAAAAAGTAGGAATTAGTTTGCTAAATATATATGTACATATTATATTAACCTGAATTCCATTTCCTTCTTTTGGTTTTCTTTTATAAATGCTTTTTTTTTTAAATAGAACAATGAATTTTTATAATAACATTTTCAATATATAAATCAAACTTAATTTTTAAAACCTTTTCTTATTTAAGAGGTATTGCATGGGTACAAAAATTGCAAATTTGCAACATTGTATGGGAACGTTATTTGCAGTTTATCAACATCAGTACACTGTTGTAAATTTAAATTAACGGCTTTATAACAATATTGAAAATAAGAATCGGAATACGGTTATGACTACGTTGTAAATTCGTGAATCCAACATTGCAAATTTAAATTTACAGTACTGTGACAACACTAAAAAGAAGAGTCGGAAGACGCACATTTGGCGTTATCATTTCAATATTGTGACAACATTGTAAATTTGGTAAACAGTACGTTGTATTGGTGTTGATAGTATCCCCTGCAACGTCGGCACAGCGTCGTGGTGAGTCTTTTTCTGCCTGGGTAACTGACGGAGCTTACTTCCAACATTATTTTTTTTTAATCTGGGCTACTACTTTGGGACCTGTTTATTGATAAATTAATATTTTTTTTTTAAAGTTTCTTTCAATCCTTGGCTGGGGAGCCATTTGTATTTGTAATTTTACAAAAAGGATTATATACATTTTTGTATGCCTATTGTATCCATTAATAATCAGCCTTATTGTGGTTGTCGTTTTCGTAACCAAACGTGTCGTTTTTTGTAGTAGATTAAAGAACACATGTTGTGTATTACTTTAATCTATTACACAGTCGTATACGACAACGACAACCACAATAAGGCCGATTATTTAGGATTTTGCTTTTTTAATATAATTTTTTATATATATTTTGTATACTACTTATATTAAAATAAATAAATAATCCCGAAATGCTCATGGCCTTGGCTTGCCAATTTTTCTGCAATTTTATCTAAGTACCTTTGATTTTAAATTAAATCTGGGGGAAAATTACGGCATTCGATATCGATCGAAAATACAATAAAATGCAAATGGAAATTTCGATCGATATCGAGTGCCGTAATTTGCTCACTGGACATATCATTTACAGTTCTGAAATCTTATGGCCTTGGCTTTCCACCCTATTATGACTTATCGGCCCACAATTTGAATTTTTCCATTTTTCTGCAAAAAATTGTCGTTAAGTAGTCAAAATTCAATAAAAACCGATAATTGTCGATAATTGTCTGTAACGAAATTTAAACAATTTTTATCGGCAAACAATGTCGGTAGCTAACGACACAAAAAAATTTCTTGTTTAATGATAATAATAATTGTACTGTCAACAGATTAAAAATATAAACTAAAGAAGCCAATTTTTAACACAAAAAAGTAAGTATAGTCGTTCAAGCCCGACAGATCCTACAATACAGTGTTTGGGCGATCATGTTTCCACCAAAAAGAGTATGTTGTGAGGTAAAGACTCACATAAGAGATTTTTGTGCCCAATATTATCTATGTATATATCTACTACTATAGCTATGATTACTGCCATGAGATAACATAGAAGCTATTATTAAGGTTAGTTATTATCAAGGCCCGGATTTTTATGCAAATGCATATTTGTTCTCGTCAGTCGGAGATTACCATATACAAAATATCGTTGCTAATCAAGAAATTTGCAGTAAAATAGCATCGATTTGTTAGTGCATATTTTTGCATATTTTGCTTTGAATGCATATTTTTCTGATATCGCATATTTTTGTTGCATATTTTGAAAAAACTTGTTTTAATTGCTGTATTTTGCCGTGCACCCTGCCGCAGAAGATGTGAAAGACAACTTCGATGATATTTATTCATTGATTTTTTATGGGGAAAATATTTTGTAAAGCACCTTTGCGTGTTGCCACATATAAAAAGAATTATCAGGATTAATGTCTTCCTCTACAGCCTATAATAACCAGATGGGGGACGTGG
Source organism: Pollenia labialis (assembly GCA_949318255.1). Taxonomy (NCBI): domain Eukaryota; kingdom Metazoa; phylum Arthropoda; class Insecta; order Diptera; family Polleniidae; genus Pollenia; species Pollenia labialis. Next base: position 45,051,766 of record OX439143.1, on the reverse strand, counting down.
TTGAAAGCAATTATGTATTATGTTGAAAACTTCAAAGATTTGGTAAAAAGAATTCAACAGTGGTGAATTTTAGTTAATTGATATTGCCATAAAAAGTATGTATTTTTGGACGGTAACTTAAGTTAACAAATTCGTAGCAAGCTTGATAAAGATTAAACAAAAATTATGGATTTAAGATTATTGTTTTAAATCCTTAACTGCTTGCATTTTTAATTTAACTTGTTTTCGAAAACAGCGTAATGAAAATGAATGTACCACAGAGAAACTATCAGTATTTAATCTTGTACCTATCACTTCCGTTTTATTTTGTTTTGAAGAACAGGCAGTAAACTTTTGATTCGTATGTAATTGCGATCAGTTTCGCACTTTGCTTATGTAAATGACAGTTTCAAAAAATTAACAAAAAGTTTTGTTAAGTTGAATATCGTTTGGCACTTATGATTAACATGTGTTCGCACAGTTACTCAAGCCAGCTTGGGTCTTTACAAGTGACTTAAAGTACATGATTGTCTTATGGCGTTTTCTTTTCTAAAAAAAGTGTTGCATAAGTGTTACATGTGATTTGCCAACATTTTTAAATGCTCCCTTAATTTTTAAGAAGTGTTTCATATTTTACGTTTACAAAAGAACACAAATTTCGGCATTAAACAATAAAGTACAATTAGCGCAAGGTAAATTCAATTACAGGTGGTGGCAAGACTACAACAATCCAAAGCCAACAGAAACAACAGGTGTTTTTTGTATTGCATTGTTAGTGTTTACGGCTCTAAACTTGCCACCACCTTGTATTGAATTCGCCTTGATGTAGTGCTGCACTCCTGCCCCTTTAATTAAAATGAGTGTTGAACATGTATCATTTTTTTTAATTTTAAAGGGAACATCTTCAGAAAAGAACGCTTTACACTTTTAAAATAACACATGTATTTCAGAAAACAACACAAACAAATGTAAAAGGCAGAATAAATGCAGAATTTTTCTCAGAAAACGCCATTAATGTTTCTTTATTTGTTATTTACTTTATTTTTACTTCTAATTTTGTGGTTATTATGCACATTTATGAAACTGAATTTTAAGGTTTTCATGCTATTTTTGTTGTTTCTTGTTATTTTTATGTTTTTTTATCACTAATAAAAAAAATGTAAAATAATTTTAACTGCATATTTTTTAAATTTTCAGCGCATATATTTCTATTTTTATTGCATTTTTTATGCGCATAAAATGCGATTTTAACTGCATAAAAGTCCTGGCCCTAGTTATTATAAGTGTATTCTTATAGGAACATTTCTTAACAAAAATATTTTTTTATTTAAAATTCGTTAAATTAACCGAGATTTTTCGTTACTTAAGGCTGTTACACACTATGCCACAAAGTCTTACCTATTTTTCAAAAATGCTTCCCTGATCTAATTATTCTTTGAACATTTTCAGAAAACAATAATAACTATCATGACAGGGTTGCATTTTCGTAAATTACTAAAGACTTTGCATTTAACGATTTTTATTTAATTACCTATTAAAATTCAAAAATTTTCGATTTTTAATACTACCTACTTATATAAAAAAATTAAAAAAATAAATTTCACCATATTAGGCCTAACCCTCTCACAATTGGAACTTTACCATCTTTTTCTGCAATTTGCTGTACCTACTAAAATTCAAGAATTTTAAATTTTCAAATCTTTATAGCAGTGATAACCACTCCATAGACTCGCGAGTAAGTCAAAATTCGTATTTCACAGTCACGGTTGGTAATTCACATGTATACAACAACTTTGTTCGTTTCAAAAAATCAGTCTACCATCAGTCTCTGCTCAAGCTTTGTTAAAGCACCACCACGCCCACAAGCACATAATATCTTTGGGTGCCTGCGTTCGGGGCTTGGTTATCACTGCTTTATAGGTACATAACTCTGATCTGGAATTAATGAGCGTTTATGATAACTAATACATTTAATTTCGAAATTTTACATTTTACCCCCTAATAAAGTTAATAGTACCTACCTTTATAAGTTAATTTAAGAAATTTATACTTTATCATTACAAAGTTGTAAATAACTATATTAATCGTATATGGCCCATGGGCTTGATTAAATAATAAATAAATAAAAAAAAAATTAAATCTGTACACACACAGCATTTAAAGTTCTGAAATGCTTATGGCCTTGGCTTTTCTCCCCATTAGGACCAGTCCGCCCACAATTTGAATATTTTCCTGTGGTGGTTCTACAACCAATATTTTTATTGTTGAGTACAAACGCACAAAACTTGAATCAGATTTGAAATTTATTAAAACAAAATTAAGTTTTGTGATAGAATAAAAGATCGTTAAGCGCGCATTAATAAACACAAGATTTATCAAGGCTCCAATTAATGCGATTTTGGTCGCCGGTTCAAAAGCCCCAAAATGTCTGGGTTCACCGCCTAATAATCTAATATTTTTGAAGGTATCTAAGTATAAGAAAAAGTTTAAAAGAAAAAACTCGTCATCGTCTCATAAACTTTTCATTTATAAAGTGTTTGTGAATTTTTTTGTTCATGCGTAGGGGAGGCCAAGAAAAAAGACTGCAGTCTTCTTCATAAAGTCTTTTGGTATCCCAATATACAGGTGGCAATAGTGGTGGTTGTGTACTTTTTTATATTATATTTCGTGGCCCAAATTGTTGTAGCCAAGAAATTCCTATACGTAACGAATCATATGGGAACAAATTACCAATAACAATAAAAATTTCGAAAAATATACTGTACATAGGTATGTATAAAGAATTAAAATGTTTCTTAATATTAATAAAGATTTTTATTTACCATTTTATTTTGTTTTTAAGTACGTTTCCGTTAGTAAAGAAATTTGTAGAAAATAAATCTAACCAAAATATATTTTTGACCTTTTCCTCTTTTTTTTATTTTTTTCACAAAATATACGCAAAAATCTGCGCTAAATTTCACTTTAGTGTGTCACTTTTTTTTTATAAAAGTAGCAGAAACAGAGCAACACCACTAAAAGAGAACAATTTTCTTTTTTGCTTTACTTCTTAATTTTATTTCCTTTTTTTTAACACTTAAATTATTGCTATTAAATAAAAAAATATATATATTATTTAAAAATTCAAAACAAACTGTCTAGGCTGCTAAATATTTAATATTTTTGTGTTTTTATATAGAATTTTTATAAATCAAATTGGATTTTTAATTTTTTAGTAATGCACAAAAATTCCTTTTTTTTTGGTATGTCTTTTCTTATTCCGTTGTTCGATATACACAAAAATGGCGATTGGAGTTCAGAGTACATAAGAAAATTGAACGGCGTTATATTCACGGTAGCCTTAGTAGCTATTGTGATTGCTACAAACATAATGAGCTATCATTTCTTTGTATATTGAAAGAAAATCAAGAAGCAGCACTGTGCTGATTATTTCATATAAGAATTTTTTTTTGTTAAACAACGAATTTTTTGCAAAACATATAGTATTTTATATATTTTTTTTTAATTTTGTATAACAACTGATAAAGACAATAATTTTGCTAAACACTTATTATAAGAACAAAAAGAATGGCTTCTGTAAGTTCACAAATTAGTGATAATGGTAACAATACAACACCAACGCAGACCGACAACAACACCTTGATGAACTATGGTGGTAATGGCGGTGTCACCAGTTCTTCGACCACAATATTTGGCAGCAGCTCTACGTCCTCAACTGGAACCGACATGATACCTAATATAAATCCCTTAAAAAAGACTCTAAATTTGGAAGAAATTGAAAAACTACCCTATGAAATTCATCGTTATTCCTCATTTTCCACTAATTATGTGCCAGAGTAAGTTTACCAAGAAAAGAAAAAAACAGTGAAAATCGCCAGAAAAAAAACAAAGTAAAATCAAAATTGTATTTTTCGTGTATGTAATTTGCATAACTTAAGCTTTTTTTTTGCCGTTCATGTGCATATAAGTATGTACATGTGTACATCCATATGTATGTACGTATAATAACAAAATTGTTATGCAGCCTTGATTTACAGCTATTCTGACTGTCTGCTAATAGTGTTTTTATTTACATACATATGTATGTATTTGATTTCTTGTTGGCTTGTTAAAAAATAAGTACGCTAAGTAATTAATATAAATAAATGAAAAAAAACAGCACAAGCTGTTGTTTATGTTTACAAGAAAACTAATATTAATTAACAAAAGTTAGCGGTATTTTAATACAGTATTTATCGGGATTGGTAAATCGATTTCAATTTAAAATCGATTTCCTATTAAAAAAATCGACTTTTTGCAATCGAATTTACGTCAACGATTATATGTATACTTTATCGATTATTGGGCTTTTTTAAAATGGATGTTTTTGTATATTTTAATATTAATTAACAAAAGCAGCGTTGCTAAGTTAGCGGTATTTTAATACAGTATTTATCGCTTATAGGGAATGGTTAATCGATTTCGATTACAATTTAAAATGGATTTCCTATTAAAAAATCGAATTTACGCCTACGATTATATACGTATCGATTATTGAACTTTTTTAAAATGGATGTTTTTGTATAACATATTAAAATTTTGGCAATTTTAATTTCTATTAAACAGATAAAATATGTATGTACCTATGTATGTAGTTTGACCAGCTTAAACTAAGAGGCTGTTATAGTTTTACGTAATCACCCTACAAGAAATGAATGTGCGAGTAGTCACATTTTTCATTTTGGTGTTAAGAAATAAGTGTTAAGTTATATATTAATACCATTGGTATACCTACTTCCCAACTTTATGATAGGTGGTCTTGTTCTTCAGAAATTAAAGTCATCAATAGAAAAAAAATTGGGCTTTGGCAAATTCAAGATTGTATTGTAGAAACACAAAATTTAAAATCAAAACCTAATTTGAATAATGGCAGTCCTGTTAAATATTGCCAATATTTAAACTGACAGTTGTGGGATCGGGATTTTAATCCACTAGAACCGTCGCACAGTGCGAAATTCAGGAAGTTTAGCGGAACTTTATTAAATTTTTTAAATACATAAAATGCATAAGATTACTCATTATTGCGGTTGATTAATATCCCACCTCAAAAACCTCATACTCAGTTTGGGGATTTACCCTGCGAAACAACTCCAAAATACACCTGAAAGTTGCATTTCTTATTCAATTATACTTTTTGCATACAGAAAGATTTTCGATTTGTTTCAGTTAATAGAGTGGTACATACATGATTTTTACATAATTTATTTTATGAGAAAATTGTCAATTATTGGCATTTAAATAATTGCAAAATCGTTTCGTACTCGTGTGTGATTTGTTCGTTAAAAAAGTGATTTTTAAGAAGTAAGTAAATTTAGTTTTTTAACTTCGTTGGAGACTTTAAAAGGTGATACCGCATAATACCATCTTAAAACCCACAACATTTTAAAGGTATGTTTTTCCTCTATTGGGAACACAAAATATCTTCTGCGATATTTTGCGATCTTCTTTGCAAATTTCATATAACTGCATTTTCTAAAAGTGGAAGGAAGAGCCGACATCGGACGCCATCATTGGTTTTGTTTTGGAAAAATAGGCTTACCAGTGCTAACATCTGACGCTCTGTGCAGTTTAAAGGCACCTGTTCGTGCGCTAGTTTGTAAAATACAAAAAAAGTGGTGGGAATCCAGTCGAAATTTAGCATAATTTCTAAAAAAAAAAATGCAACTCAAAGATTTAAAAAAAACACATTAATTTTTATTAAAAATTTAAAAAAATCACAAATAGAACTGGTTTACTGGTTTAAATAATTAAGTTCCGCTAAACTCAAGAAATTTAGCACTGTGCGTCGGCAAAAATGCTTTTATAAAATAAAAACTGTCTCATAATATATCCATTTTATTTGACTCAAGATTGAAGCGATGCTTGTACCTATGTATTTAAATATTTTTAATACAATTTATAAAAACTGTTTTCTACAGTGATGTATAAATGCGGGATATGCATATAAGCAAATGCTTACACAGGAAACAATAAAAATTATTTTAAAAAGCAAACTGTAATTGCCAAAGTTTGAATGCATAAAAGAGAAAAATGCATGAAAACGATAAATATTGTATAACAGTAGGGTTGCCAGACGGCCTGTATTAGCCTGGATTGCCCATTTTTTTGGGTCTTGCCTAGTTACCAGCTAAAATACAATTTGTCCAGTTAAAATAGAATTTCTTTAATATTAAAAAATAATTTTTTTTTATATGTTCAATATAAACCATTGGTATATCAAAAAAGTTAAAGACAATATAAAAAACTCACAATACTGGATTAGCGCTTATATGGCTAAATATAAAACAACAACATCCATTATAATAGTTATAGTATATAGATCACCAAGTGCGTCAAAATCAGAATTCTGTAATACATTTCAAGATTTTGTGGAAGAAATATGTGAAACAAGTTGTGATATTTAAATAGCTGGAGACTTTAATATTGACTAGAATCAGGATTTTTATACAAGTAGATTAGAAAGTATACTAAACGATAACGCACTTAAACATGTAATGTAATGAACGACTATACTAGAATAACACAAAGATCAAAAACATTAATTGACTATATAATAACAAATAATGAATCGATTACAGCAGAAAATAATGTAAATAACAAAATAGCTGACCATGAATCTATAGACATTTTTATAGAGGGCGAAAATATAGGAGAAAAAAAAGTTTTTACGAAAATAAATATTTTTAAATATAATAAAACTAGATTCTGTAATGAAATAAGTGCAATGTTATAATATGATGAACAAAACGACTTAAATGATAATGTTTGCAAATTTGGTGATGTTTTTGAAAATACGATACGAAAATTCAGTGTTAAAACAAAAATAAATGAGAATAGAAATAATAAATGGTTTAATTGCCGAAAACACGGGCGAAGCGTGGAACACTTATAAAATAATTAAAAATGCATACAAAGCTAAAATCGATAATGCGAAAAATAAATATATAAATGATCAAATAAATAATGCGCAAGACCCGAAAGAAATGTGGAGAAAAATAAAAGAATGCGTATTAAGAAACCCCAGAAGTGTGATCAAAACTGTGATATTTAAACAAACAGAATATATACATACATATGTATAACTTCAAATAGCCGAAAATTTTAATAATTATTTTGTCAATAGTATTAATGAAATTAGAAACTCCATCGATAATGTGCAATATGAAAACAAAATATCTGTGATAAATTTTAAACTGAAATTTCGTGCAATATCTTTACACGAACTTAAAATTATATGTCGGAATATTAAGAAAAAACCTGACTACAATAGAGTAACTATCAATATGATTTTAGATAAATTTAACACAGCAGGCAATATTATGCTTAATATTATAAACAAATCATTAGAAACAGGAACTTTCCCAAATAGTTGGAAAGATTGATTACACCTATTGCAAAAGTTTAAAACACAGTCAAATGTGAAGAATACCGTCCTATAAACATGCTAAAAACATTTGAAAAATCATTGAAATGAGTGTTAAAAATCAACTAGAAAGCTACATGGAACAACACAAGCTACTTTCAAAATATCAGTCGGGCTTTAGAAAAAAGTATTCGTGTGAGACAGCAGTCAACTATGTTATAAATAGATGGAAATTCATGGAAAAAAATAACAAAATAATAGCGATTTTTCTAGATTTTAAACGAGCATTTGAAACGGTTGATAGAGATATTTTATTACGAAAATTTTTCGAATATGGAATTCAAGATAATGAATTGAAATGGTTTGAGTCATACTTAACTAATCGCAGGCAACTTACAAAGGTAAATGACACATTGTCAAATACTACGATAAACGATTTTGGAGTACCACAAGGTTCAATTTTAGGAGCGCTTTTATTTATAATATATATATAAATGATATGGAAAAAGTTTTAGACAAATGTGAAAATGTTTTATACGCAGACGATACACTGATTTTTACTGAAGCGGCAACGGAGGAGATAGGTCACGCTAATATGTCAAATGATATGAACAACATTAATGAATAAATTAAAGTTAAACGAAAGCAAAACTAAAATAATGGAAATAAATATGAACACTAATTCAATGTTTAAAATTAACAATATAATAATAGAAAAGGTTAATAGTATAAAATATCTGGGTTTTCTAATAGACAAGCACTTAAAATTAAAAGAACATATGGAATATATATGTAAACAAATTGGTAAAAAAAATCGGCTTTTTTAAACGTATTAGAAACAAAATATCAACTATAACAGCAATTAACATTTACAATACTACGATTAAACCACATTTTGAATTTGGATCTACTGTGTTATATACATGCTGTTCAGAACAGCAAATATCAAGAATGCAAAAACTACAGAATAAGGCTATGCGCACAATACTCAAATGCAATCGATTTACCTCAGTAAGATATATGTTGGATACACTCAAATGGCTTAATATACAACAAAGATTAGAGCTGAATGCAATTAATTTTATTCAAAAAATGAAAATGGGAGAGGCACCTGATTATTTAGTAGAGCAACTCAGATACGTTGGGGATGTTTAACCATACAACGTAAGAAACGCTGCCGATTTTAGACTACAACGACCTGCGAACAGCACAATTCAAAGATCACTGTTCTACAAAGGACTAAATCTTTACAATATGATGCCAAATAATATTAAAAATGAAACCAATCCAAATGTATTTAGAAAGAAAATTGTAACTTTTATAAGAAATATTTAATTTGAGTTTATTGATTTGTAAAAGAACATGTAATGTTATGTAAAAATATTAAAAAATACTACTAATAAATAAATAATAATAATAATAATGTTCCAATTTATATCCAAAAATGCGAAAAAAACCGTACAAAATCTATATACAGAAATGGATATGTTTGTATTTTCCATACCAATTTGCAAACCTTTTTTTAAAGTACTTTAAGTATTTGCAATAATCTATAGGTACTTAAGGCTGTTACACACTATCCCACAAAGTCTTACGTATTTTTCAAAAATGCTTCCCTGATCTTATTATTCTATGAACATTTTCAAAAAACAATAACAACTTATCATGACAGGGTTGCATTTTCGTAAATTACTAAAGACTTTGTGGGATAGTGTAAAACGGCCTTTAGAAAGGAAAAGGATGTCATTTGGAAATTTTAATAAGACTAAATTTTGATGAAAGTTTGAAAATTGTTAAATATAGTTGCTAACAACTAAAACAAGAGTTAAGAGATTAAAGAACCAAAAATGGTTGTTTGTCTCTTAGAGCAGTTACTCAGATGGCGTCACTGCAAAGTCCAACCACTTCGTCTTCCTAGTGAAGAGAAGGAGCGATTTTAGTTCTATCCCAGATAGATCCTCCAAGCAGGCAAACACCGGTTCCCCCAGGTATTCTTCCCTAATGCCCCGCAATCCAGGGCAATGACAAAGAAAGTGAAGCACAGTCTCCTCTTCCTCCTCGTGTTGACAACTTCTACAGTAGTCGTTAAATTCCAGACCCATTCTTCCAGCATGAGTCCACACCAGCCAGTGTCCAATCACAACCGATATCACTGTCCTAATCTGGTCCCTGCTGAACCCAAGTAGAGAGCTAGTTCTCCGTCCATCATATCCAGGCCAAAGGATCTTGGATATCGAGCAGGTGGACTCACAGGTCCACCGCATCTGCGCAACTCTATAAAACTCGCGCCCTATAAGTGATTTACAGTGAGCCATTGGAAGGCCAATGAATTGGTCAATGAATGTATCATCCATGCGACCACCTTGTTTGGCCAGCTCATCTGCTACCTGATTTCCCGGGCACCCAGTGTGCCCCGGTATCCATATAAGCGTTACCCTTGAATACTTCCCAATCTCATCCAAAGACATCCGACATTCTACAGTTAACCTAGATGTCGTGTAGACACCCGCTAGGGAAGCAAGGGCAGCCTAGCTGTCAGTAAATATACGTATATCTCCCGATATGCGATGATACCTCAGCCAGTTATCCGCCCGCCTTATAATCGAGATTTCCGCCTGCAGGACCCTACATCCATCCGGCAGACGAAAGGAACCCTTCACATCCAGTTCCTCTATGAAGAAACCTCCGCCAACCCTCTCATCTTTCTTCGAACCATCAGTATAAACCCCTAGGGTTGGTTCACGGAAAGTATCCGACAGCACATTGCCGTGCGCCACTTGTGTCACGAACCCCGCACCAAAGAACGGCACCGGGGTGCAGTAATCAGGGATAATCGTACATTTGATTATCCCGGCGTGTCAATAGTCACGGGTCGACCAGCTGTTCACCGCGTGCAGCCGTGTCGCCGAACAAAAAGGCAACTGTCTGGCCGTTATGTCCACCGGGAGCCAGATCAATATCGTGAAATGCGCCTTCGTGGGAGTAGATCGCATTGATCCCGTGATCACCAACGCGACAAGTCTGTATACGTTCTCAAGCATCGCGCGGTGTATGCCCTTATCCAATGCAGTCCACCATACAACTACCCCATAGTACAGAGTCGGCTTTACCACAGCCTCAAAGATCCAATTGACACACCTCGGGCTCATACCACAGTTTCTGCCGATTGCACCCCTACACGCATATATGGCAACTATTGCCTTTTCCACTCTCATCCGGACATTTAGTCCCCATGACAGCCTGCTATCCAGAACCACTCCCAGATACTTGGCACTGTGAGATATCTGAAGCTCAGTTCCATTTAACATCGGAAGCCTAAAGTCCTCGGTCTTATACCTCCTCGTAAAGAGTACCAGTTCCGTCTTAGACTGATTTACACACAGACCGCATGATGCACTCCAGATGCCGAGTACCTTCAAAGCAGCCTCCATATACTGGGACATTACGCCCAAATGCCTCCCTGTGATGGCCACTGAAACATCATCAGCATACGCCACTGTTTTGTTGGCAAGACAGGGCTCAGAGATGGAGGATCCTAACTGTGTGGAGGCGGTTAGGCCTCCATTGGGGTTCTATTTTGGTAGAATTAAGGAGTGGATACTGGGCGTGACCAATCAGGCCTGGGGGGCCGAACGGACTGCCGGGTATCGCGGACACTGTGGCCGGTGCTTAGAAAGTCCGATTCGGTGTCGCTGCTGGGCAAGAGCAGGGTCTGCGTTAGGACCATGATAGGAATGATCACGGGCCACTGTATGATAGGCAGGATGGCGGTGAGGATGGGATCCGACTTGTCGGATATATGCAGGTTGTGCGAGGACCCTGAGGAGTCGGAGACGGTTGAGCACTTTCTGTGCCACTGTCCCAGGTTGCAGGGTAGCAGGCTGAGGTGGCTGGGCAGTAGATTCCTGGGCGAATTAGGAGATGTCTCGGGTTGCGGACTCGAGAATCTGATAGGATTCATAATGGGGATGGCCTGGCTGTGCGAGAGGAGACTGGGTGCTAACCGCACGTAGGGCGAATTTGGCTTGAGTTGGATTTCTCTCGGGGTTGGTCCGTAACCTTATTTTCTTTCTTTTCTACCTATCTTTTGGATCTCTCTTGTGCTTTCGCTGTTTATTTCACCTACTTTCTGCCTTCATACAGTTATCTCTAATTATGAAGGTGTGAAGGAGACTTCACACCGGCCTTTCTACCTACCTACGCCACTGTTTTGATCCTTATGTCGTCTATCTTTGTCAACATGGTGTTTATAGTCAGGTCGAAAATTTCGTTGTACATGTGCCGGTTCACACACATCAAGTTTGACTCTTCAAGTCATGATCTTTTAGGAGAGAAGGGAAAAGAGAATGCCATTTCTTTTCTCCTAAAAACTCAAAACTTGACGAGTCAAACTTGACGTGTGTGAACCGGCACCATCGAATTTTTCAACGAAAACAAATTTGCTTTCGACGGTGCAAATAAATGTAACAAACTTGTTGAAAATGTAACTATTTGAATGTTTTTTTGTGTTCGTATACCAAATACGATATTCTTTATCAGTTTTGTTCATTTTAATCAAGTCCAACGTCGTAAACAACAATTGGAAACGCTCATAATTCTTACGGAACAAAATTCTTTTTTGACCAAATGATTTGCAGCAAAGTTTAGCATGTAAAAAAGTGGGATGAAACCCCACTGAAGCTAAATTATTTAAAAACAAGTAAGAGTGCTATATTCGGCTATGCCGAATCTTAAATACCCTTCACCATGGTGAGATAAGAACAAGAAGTTTTTAAAAAGAATACCTATGACAAAATCAAAAAATGTATGTATATAACTAAGTCCGCTTCCTCTTTAGACAAAGTTGATGTTATATAAGTTTTAATTATATTTAATCTTAAAATCGTGTATAAAAAAATTTAATAAAAATAAAAAATAAATTTATTTTGGAGACTTGAACTCGCAATCTTACGAGCCTTAAGCGAGAACTTAGACAACTCAGCTACGAACGGTTTTATTGAAGAAGCGTTAAATTAAAATATATTGAGAGAATTTTATGAACATACATACATGTGTATGCGTAAAAAACACATTAAAAACACCACTTGTGGTAAAGATTATAAAAAAAAACAACAAAAAAACCGCAACCAAGAGAAATGCAAGAAGAGATCAACGTAGCAACAGCTTATTAGACGAAACACAATAACAACAATTACTACAGCAATAAGAGATAAAAATAAAATGCAACAACAACAATTACGAAAGCAATGCCTTTATACATAAATAACTTTTGCTCATTCATACATACTCATGTGCATACATATGTATGGCTTTGCAATAGCTAGGTTAACCTACTAGTTAGTATGGATTTATTTAAATTACATACAACTTTTTATGTACATATTTAGGTACGTATATGTTTGCCGAAATAAAATAAAACACTGTGTCATTGCCAATAAAATGAAAATATCGAAAAGCTTAATACCTAAGTAAGTAATTTTAAAATCGTTTTTAGGACATAAACAAATTAAATAAAAAATAAAAAACAAATAGGTATGGAATATGATTTTTGTTTTACATGTAAGTTAAGCGAACGATTAATATTTACATTGTCAAAAAAATCAAAAATTGCTGAATTATTTTAAAATCGTTTATAGAATATAAAAAAAGTTAAAAAAAATTTTTTTTGAAAAGGTGGATGCCGGATTTGAACCCCGGCAGCTACTAACAACGCTGCTTTGAGCAACCGCCCAGACAACTCAGCCATTAACGCTTATGCAAATAAAGAATTAAAGTAGAATATATTCCGTCACTTTGTTTGTTTAATATGTATGTATGTACGTATTTTTCAATTTAAGCGACCAATCATGTACAAACATGTGTGTGTTTGATATGCCTAACATTCAACACGTTCGAATAAAAGCACAAACAAAAAAACAACAACCACAAGAGATTTTTTGGAAATATTAGAGGTAGTCATGGTTTTTTGCTCATAACTCAGCCATTTTTTAACCGAATTGACAGCTTTATATACCGACGTGTTTAAGAAGAAATTTGCCATTTACTTGAGTTATAAAGCTTGGACTCGGGGAAATCTATGGTTCCCGAAAGTGGGTATTTAAAAAAAAAAAAATTAATTTTGGTCATAACTTTTTTGTATCTGAACCGATTTTTCTGAATTTTTTATAAAATATGTTCTACTAAAAATTTTCGATATTTTGGTATATAAGTCATATCCATAGGGCATATGGCAGCCCTAAAATTTAGGTTTTTATACAATTTTTAATTTTTTTTGTACGGGAGGTACCACGGATGGTGTGTATTGGCAACCTTAATGTGTGTACCTATTTTGGAAACTTTGGCTTTTGCCGTTCTCATTTCTGGGGTTTCGGAAAACCCATTTCAACATACACACGGACAGACGGACCACCAGATTTGAACTTCGCTTTTCATAAGGACCCAGAATATATATACTTTATATTGTGTAGGATCAATATTGTGAAACATACAAACGGAATTATTTTAAAATGTAACAGTTAGAGAACGAAAAAGTACCGAAAAATTCCTCTTACAGATTCTCATTCACTTAGGAACTTGCATGTTTAATTTTATGTTTCTAGATCCAATAAATACGGAAATTGAAAAGGTACCAGTTAAAGAACAAAATAGTACCAAAAACCCTCTAACAGATTTTCATTCACTCAGGACCTTGGATGTTTAATTTTAGCTTTCTTGGTCCAATACTAACGGAAATTCAAAAAGTACCAGTTAAAGAGCAAATGAGTACCAAAAACCCTCTTACAGATTCTCATTCTCTAAGGACCTGGCATGTTTAATTTTATGTTTCTAGGTCCAATTCTAACGGTAATTAAAAAAGTACCAGCTAAAGAACAAAAAAGTACCAAAAACTTCCCTCTTATAGATTCCTATCCACTCATTGCATTGCATATTGAATTTTATGTTTCTAGTTCCAATAATAACGGAAATTCAAAAAGTACCAGTTAAAAAACAAAGAAGTACCAAAAAGCGCTTGTACAGATTCTTCTTCACTCAGGACGTTGAAAGTTAAATTTTATGTTCATAAGACCAATATTAACGAAAATTAAAAAAAGTACCAGTTAATGAACAAAAAAGTACCAAAAAGAATTCTATTACAGATTCTCATTCACTCAGGACCTTGCATGTTTAATTTTATCTTTCCAGGTCCGATACTAACCGAACTTCAAAAAGTACCAGTTAATGAATAAAAAAGTACCAAAAATTTCCCTCTTATAGATTCTCATCCACTCAGGACATTGCAAGTTTGATTTTATGTTTATTGGTCCAATACTATCGGATATTCAAAAACTACCAGTTAATGAACAAAAAAGTACCAAAAACTTCCTATATAGATTCTTATCCACTCAGTACATTGCATCTTGAATTTTATGTTTCTAGGTTCAATACTAACGGAAATTCAAAAAGTACCAGTTAAAGAACAAAAAAGTACCAAAAAGTTCCGTCATAGATTCTTATCACCTCAGGGCATTACATGTTGAATTTTATGTTTCTAGGTCCAATATTAACGATAATTAAAAAAATACCAGCTGTAAAACCTAAAAGCTAAACAAAAATATCAAATTTCCCGTGTATCCTTTTTTGGTACTATTTTTTCCCCCCATTAAAGTATCAAAAATTTCAGTATTGTAGTGGGAGCCCATAATTTAGTACGAATATGTCAAAGAATGGAGGAAAATGTTTTGTAAAAAAAGTACAAAAAATAGTAACGATTTTCACCCCTTAAATGTTCGAATTTCGAAAAAGTACCAAATTCATATTACTATTGTTTTGATAAGTTTCGAATGTGGTATAACCTTTGGTTCTATGTTCATTGGTTCAAAAGATAGATGGGTGTCAAAAAAGTACCAAAATTCAGGTTTTACCCGTTTACTCCCTAAAAGGGCCAAATTTCAAAAAAGTACCAGACACCTGTCCGCTTATTTTTCTAAAGAACAACGATAAGTATTACATTTTTTTTGTATCTCTTTTAGTTTTGGAGTTATAAGGTTACCGTATTTTCCCGTTTTTACCCTTTTTTTCCCCCTAAACATTTGAATTTCTAAAAATCCCGTCTTAGTGGATCGATTTGGAGAGTGACCAATCTCTGGTCCAAATTTCAAGTTATTAGCTTCAGGCGTTTAGGCTGTGCGATGATGAAGCAGTGAGTCAGTCAGGAGTCAGTGAGTCAGTCAGTAACGTATAAAGTCATTCCTAAATATTAAAGGAATAGGACTATTACAAAAAAGCTTTATAAAATACATAACTGAAATTTAGCTCATAGAATAAATTCGAAAAAATAAAAAATGTTGAACATTATTGATTTAAATATAATATGATATTGCTTTTTATGATATTTATGTTCAGAGAATAGTCGATAAAGTTATACATTTCATTGAAACAGCTGCATAATTTTCTTATTGGATCTGACATCGCAAAGTTTGTTCGGCATGTCCTGATATATAGAGGGTTGAAAAAACGAAGTGAACGTTGAGGAATATTAAAAGTAACGTTACTCAATAAAAATTCGGAATGTGTACTACCATTTATAAGATTAAACATAAAAGATATATTTAGCATCATTCGCCGGCTTTTTAACGTTGGTAAATTTATTTCAGCTAGTCTTGTTGAATAATCTATAATCACTTCTTAAGCAGAAAATAAGAAATTGTTTTTGAACTGATTCGATACGATCATTATGAATATTATAGATCGGGTCCCAAATAATGCTGCCGTATTCCAAAATTGGTCTGACGAGCAAAGTAAAAAGACGTTTTGTGATTAAGGGATCGTTGAATTCCTTTGCCCATCTTTTAATAAAAGCCAGAACACTGCGGGATTTATTAACAGTCATCGTTATATGTTGAATAAACTCAAGTTTTTTGTCTAATAACATAAAATTCAAGATGCAATGCCCAGAGAATATGGGAAATTTACTTTCTTTCATTTGCTTTTGTGTTCTACGAGTGGTACTTTTTTAATTTTCTATACCATTGAACTTGGAAACACAAAATTAAAGGTTAAATTTGTTATAACTAGGGATGAGATTTTCATGCACTTAAAAATTTAAAATATGCTCATTTATTTTATACAAAAAAAAAGAAATTAAAAAATTCAGTCTATTGTTATTCAAAGTTATTTTTTAAAATTAATTTAAATTTTTGTTTGCATAAACAAATAAATACTTTTTTATATTATAGTAAACTTTTGTCTGGTTGGACGCAAAAAAAAAAAATTTAGTTACAGGAGCATACTTGAAGGATGCCAATTCATTTGAAGAATATAAATTTTCTAATTCAGATCCCACATTTGATTCCAAATCAAAAATAGTTGATATTTGTTTTTTTTACTTTCTGCAATAACAATTAATTTGAATTGAGTTGACTTAAGTGAACTAAATCCCTCTAATTTAGTTGATCACCCTTATTGTGTTTGGCGTATACGCCTACGACTGTTTGGTAATAGATTAAAGGAAATAAGTTCACGTTCTCTTTAATCTATTACCAAACAGTCGTAGGCGTATTTAAATTACGCCAAACACAATAAGGGTGATTGTTACACGAATATATCAGTAGTTGGAGAATACAAATGCTTATTGACTTTTGATGTTATTTAAATTTGATATTTTTCTTACTTTTTTTAATTGCACAAGCATCGGTAGCAACAAGTTCTTTAATCTATCCAGGTTCCGTATCTTGTTAATATTGATACATTTCATATAAATCCAATAAATCAATATTATTGAATTGGCTTCTAATTCCCTCTGAAACTCAGTGTAACCCATGGTCAAGCATGTCACATGTGAACAGTTTTGGATAAAATATTTAAAGCCTACTGGCATAAGAATCTTTTGTCGAACTTTTGAAAATCTTGTATTTTAAGCAGAGCTTCAAAAAAATATTTTTTTGATTTTAAAATTTTTTTTGGAACATTGTCTTGTGTATTTGAGAATTTTTTGTAGAACTTTTTTTATAATATGGAAATTCCAAAAATATATCACTCAAAAATTTTAAAATATGCAAAAATATGTATTTAAAACAAACAATATGCCAAAACAAATCGATGCCATTTTTACGCAAATTTAATGATTCGGAAAGATAATTGGTGGACAACGTTCTTAGACTGTCGACAATAAATATCGCATCCCTAGTTATAACATAGGAACATACAGCCCAATTATAAATAAAAATTCCCCGGGAGTTTTTCCCTTTCCCCATTTTTCCTATTTAAATTCAATTGTACAAATGGGAGAAGCAGGGATGATAAATGACATTCCAAAAATTGTACTTAATTCAGTAAAAAATTGTACTTTTTCAAATCTTATTGTACTTAAACCCAAAATTATTTTTTACTATTTATATCCTTAACTGTGCTTTGAGAGCTGAGAATGGCAAACTGTGTAGAAATTTCTGTTCAGTAAGATTTGGCAAGTCATTATGAATTGTTTGTTGCTACAACGATGCTTCTAAATTGTGGAAATTTACTTTGAAAAAATAAAACTGTTCGCGGGCACTTTTATCAAAGAATTGTGTTTAGTGATTAGTGAATAAAAGGCTACGTCAATAAGCAAAATTGCTGTATTTGGATCATTTCATTATTGGAAGCCAATATTCAAGCCAGCACTTACGCCACACGGCCAGATTTTTTAAAAAAAGTGGTCCAAAATTGAACAGAATGGACCGTGTAACTTGTAGCGCGGTGGACATATGCCTGAAATCATATTTTAAAAATAAATGACACAAAGTTATCTACCAGATTATAATAAAAAATGTCATTCCACCCATAGCATGTCTTGTGCTATCATTTTAAGTTCTCGTGCAGCTAAAAAAACATCCAATGCATTAAAATTCACTTTAATACTTATTTGAAATATATATTTGGCAATTAACAAAAAACAAATATGTAAAAAGGAGTTATACGAAGATTTTTTAGCTTTTTTTTAGACTTGAAAAATTTGTTCCATATTCGCCGACAAATATGGTACAGCAATTCTCTGATATCTGGAAACATTAGTTTATTAATTTAATTTTTCAATTATCCAACCTTTGACCAAAATTTTTATATTTTAAAACCTTTGAAATGTTTAAATTGTACTAAAAATGTCATTGGAGTACTTCAGTACTTTTGCAATGCTAATAGTACTGAAAAAAGTACAATTGTACCGACTTTATCATCCCTGGGGAGAAGTGAATAAACTCCAGGGGAATTTTTATGCGTAATTGGGCTGATTATAACGAATGTTGTTTTTTCATATCAAGGAAACCTATAGAACTATTGTTTTCGATAAGTTTTTAAAGGAAAAACGTCGATACCTTTACCGCAGGTACATATAAGTTTGGCATTCCATTGGTAATTTCTACAATATAATTCTGGGTCCTGATCAGAAAAAAAGTTGATTTAACGATGTCCGTTTGTGCATTTCTCCGTGTGTCTCTTGAAAAGGGGTTTCCAAAGACTCCAGAAATGATGGTGACTTGGTTGTTATACTTTTATGTCACATATGCTCCGTTAATCAGTGCTTTCAAATTCAGCCAGATCGGCCCATAAATAGCAAAAAACCCGACTGCCTCTTATTTTAACTTAATTCCCTGTTGTTGTTTATTTTTTCGTAAATCTGTAGTACGGCAAGAGCAAAACTTTTAAAATTAGGTAGCATCTTGGTTATCAATACACAACATCCGACAAAACCTGGGCGGGGTTGGAAAAGTGGGCGTGTCACCAAATTTATTTATTTATATCTTAAGAACGGTATTTATTTGACTTTCTGCTCTTATCGCACAATGGTGAAGTATATACTATATTGTTTTAGTTTTTTATTGTTTTTTTAATTAATTTCCACTGATGAAATTTAATTTTTTTTTTTTTTGACAATCCGTTTTATTTATTAAATCTTTTTAGAAATATACTAGTAGACTGCCCTACTGATCAGTCATCACGCTGGTCAGCTTTTAATAACAATCCACCACAATATTTAACATTGAAACTACGAAGACCTGCCATTGTTCGTAAGATAAAATTTGGTAAATTTGAAAAATCTCATGTTTGTAATATTAAAAAGTTTCGCATATATGGAGGCTTGGATGAAGAGCGTGTGGTTTTATTGCTAGAAGGGTAAGAGAAAAATTAAACATTTCATTACTTTTTAATGATTTTTTTATTTCTTAATATCATAGAGGTCTACGAAATGATCATATACCAGAAATATTTAGCTTACGTACTGATATAACGAATAACTTACCCATAATGTATTTAAAAATTGTACCACTTTTATCTTGGGGTCCTACATTTAACTATAGCATTTGGTATATTGAGTTATTGGGACAAGATGATCCAATGTATACTAGTGTTTGTTTAAGGGATTTTAATAAGGTATTAATAAGGATTTATTTCAAGGTTGGCAACCGAAAAGAATTTCGGTATCCGCGTCGGTATTAAACAATTTTTTTCCAGTATATGTAAATATATCGGTTTTACAATTGTTGTAAAAAAAGTAATAAAAGTTTTAAAAAGGTTTTTTATAGACTGAATGCAGTTTTTCTTGAAATTTATTATTATTATTTAATTAAGCTTGAGGTCTCTTTTTTTTAAAAAATATTAAATTTATTACACCAATATTTCGGCACTCCGTTGTGTGTGAAGAAGGTCGAATAAAAGTCAATTTATATGAAGAAAGAAATTTTACAACATGAAATGAATTAAAATTTATTGACTATTTTTCAATCTTGACTGAGCAGGGAAACGAACCCAGGTTTTACGAACAAGTCGCCCTGACATGTTTCAAATGTAACCACACAATTTCTTCAGAGGGGTTTGCCGTTTAACACTTCAGTCAATAGTCAAACATCAATATTTAACCAAATGGTATTTTAACATTGGTAGATCGAAATTTGCTTTAAATGATTATCTATTTTAATTGGTTTGCATGTTCTTCCATACTTCTGTGTTTCGTACTTGTTGTCAAGAATTATTGTTGAAGTCAAAAATACATTTTTCCTTTCTTCATAAAAATAATTTAATGAAAATTAAATGCAAAGAACTTTAGCGTGATTAAAATATCAAAATTTGTTTTAAAAACCATAAACAGTTCAATAAAATAACCACAATACTAATTATTGTAAACAACTAAGGCACGAGCTCTATGTTTACATTTGTCCTTCAAGTTGTGCTGCAAAAAGGCCAACAAGAAAAAGAAAGACAAAAACATGTAGAACTGAAAAATGTCCTCGTGACGGCTGCTCATTGAACCTGAACTAGAAATTTTCTTTGTTAGATTACAAAAAGGGGTTGAAATAATTAACTCTATTTTATATGTCACGTTGCTCAAACTTTGGATGGTATTAAGGAAAGCGCAAAGAAATCTTTGGAAATTTTTTTTGTCTTAAGACAAAATACATATACATAGAATTGATAAGGCCCTAACATTTCCAACTTTTCTATAAAAATCATTTTATTTTGCATACAAATTTAATTTTGTAAATTGGAAATTGATCCAGCCGTTTAGAAATGTTAGATTTATTTTCGAAAAATGTGGATTCTGCCTCACTGTGAAGTGTATGATTGCACAATGGTAAGCAATGTTACCAAAACACTTAACAAATTTTCTTAATTAAAATTTATAAGTCGCCAGAAATTCTCATATCAATATTTAATTTCCAAATTTTTTAAATTAATTATATTTGGAAACTGGGAATTATTTCCTTTCATAGGTTAATTTATTTTATTCAACATTTTTTATTTTTTCGAATTAATTCTATGAGCTAAATTTCAGTTATGTATTTTATAAAGCTTTTTTGTAATAGTCATTGACGCTCTGCTGGGTGCCGGGGCACTCAGGGATCCCGGGTAATAAAATGGCTGATGAACTGGCCAGGGCTGGTTCTAACGCGCAGATGGTGGGTCCCGAGCCCTTCTGTGGACTAAGTTGGGCAGGGGTTCAGTCCGTCATGGAGGACTGAATGTATTTAACTCAACTATTTTTCTATTTTTCTGTACATACAATATACTTCATTGCTATCCAAAGGACAGCTAAGGTAAAATGTAACAAGAAGATACAATATAATAGTCTGATAGTGTTTAAAGTCATTTCTGAAAAATTGAAGGAATATGACTATTACAAAAAAGCTTTATAAAATACATAACTGAAATTTAGCTCATAGAATTAATTCGAAAAAATAAAAAATGTTAATTATATTTGTCAATTTTGTTATTTTTAAATAATATTTATATTTTCATTTAAAATGCTGAACCAACACGCATTTTGTTTGTGTAAAAAAATTATAAAGATGTCAAGAACAAAAGCATTTGTTCGTGTAAAAAATTGTAGAAATGTTAAAAACAATTGCTTCAAAAACACAACTCTGCAAAAAATCATCAGGCGTTACTAGCAGACTTACTAATTGGACCATGTGTTCAACGATCATAAATTTTTTTCCTGACCGTTTCCTTAGAGAACATTAATTTTACGAAAAGAATAACGACACTTGGTGGAAACAAAAAGTTGTCGCACAATTTTCAATCCTTAACGTTCTTAGATCTCTAGTTTAACAAATTTGGTATTTGTAAACAGAAAATCAATTTTTGAGAAGAAAACGAATAATCTCGGTACTACGACAAGAACAACTGGTACAAAAACCGCAAGCATTTTTTTTCTGTAAAATCATTGTAAAATGGCAAAAAACAGAAACAATGATAATTAACAAAATTTTGACATCCAACAATTATAAAGCTAAAAAATTTTATCAGCTGGCCTTTTAAGAGCAGCTGTAAAGAATTCGCTTTGAAATCATTTCTTGTCAAAAAGTTTTTATAAAAACTATTTTTAACTAGACAATTGTATAAATTTTTAACGTGTGTGAAGGTTAATATGAAAAGTTAAATTAATGTTAAAAAATATCGCATGCAATAAAAAAATGTATAAAAAAATATCGCATGCGTATTATAAAGAAAATACGACTATTTACACGAAATTTTACAGTTTTTATGAAAAATCAGTCATATTTTTTCAAAAATCATAAATTTTAATATAAACTTAAATAAGTTTTTAATATTAAATAAAAAGGATTTGTTTTCATAAAAACTGTAAAATTTCGTGTAAACAGTCGTATATTCTTTATAATACGCATGCGATATTTTTTAAAAATGAATTAAAATTTAAATGTTGAATTCGTTTGTCATAAATAGTTCTAGTATTCGAGCATCATTTAAAAATGTTGTTAAAACTTTTCCTAAAACATTTGGCAACGGATGGTAAGTTACAAAGCAATTACAATATTGCTGCCGCAGTTAACAAACATATTTTCCATTGGCACAATTGTAGGAAATATGTAAATTTTAACTTATTTTTTTAAACCGAAACAGTACTACCGACATAAAAGGCAACGGTATATGTTTACTGGTGTTTTATGTAAAAAAGTTTCGGTATTAATACCAGTAATAAATTTTAAACAGTATTTAATGGGTGAAGGTATTAATAACGGTATCGGTTGCCAACCTTGGTTTATTTAAAAATTTTTGGAATTTCTTGCAAACAACGTTTTTACTTTATTTTTTCTTTTTTTTTGCAACAGTTGAGGGAAATAGAAATTATACGTTTGTGTTTAAAACACTTTCGCCAACAAGGTTATGAAAGCGCTTTCAAAGCCTTGCAAGATCAAACTCATGTACGTCTTGAACATCCGCTGATAACAGAATTGCATCAATGTTTGGTAGTTAACGGAGATTTTAATAAGGCCGAAAAATTTATAAGTGATTGCATTAATGAAGGTTTAATGGATGATTATTTAAATCGTCAAGATTATAAACATGCTTGGCGTCTGCAGCATGCCGAAGGCATTAAACAGCCAGGTATTCAAAAAATACTTTCTTCCGAGCATTGACTTTTTTAATCCTTTTTTTATGATCTTTACTTTTTTTTTAGGAAATCGTGGTGGTCATCAATTGGTTATGGATTCCCAAAAACGTCTTATTTACTTGTACGGTGGTTGGAATGGCTTTCAAGATCTTAGTGATTTATGGGTTTTTGATATACGCAACAATTGTTGGACGCAATTATTCGAAAATACCGAACAACATAATGGCCCCACACCAAGATCGTGTCATAAAATGGTTTTTGATCCTGTTAGCAAAAATATATTTATGTTGGGTCGTTATTTAGACAATTCCATACGTACAACAGAGTACATTAAAAGCGACTTCTTTTTATATGACACAAGGGCTCGCACTTGGATGCAAATTTGTGATGACACTAGTCAAGTAGGCGGTCCACAACTGATGTATGATCATCAAATGTGTATTGATATTGATAAGCGCACCATTTATGTGTTTGGTGGAAAAATATTAACACCTCGCAGTGTTAATGCTTCAACTTCAAGTGAACCAGAATATTCAGGACTATTTTCATATCATATTGCTACCAATACATGGAATCAAATATTGGTGGATTGCCATCATCCAACTGCTTCACAGCCAGAAGTCTTGTCCATTAAATCGCGTATAACACATTGTATGGTATTCCATAATGTAAGTAAAAGTTTTTAAAACTGCATAAAAACGGAAGTTCGAACTTTCTATGGGAAACTTTGACCTTAATTTCACTTTATTTAGAAAGCTATTTTTATGTGATCTTTTTTTTCAAAATTGTTTTTTTATAAATAAAAACGCATCGAACGTTAGGTTTCAGAACTGTTTTCTGTAGAATACTTCTTGGACTTAAACTTGAAGTTTTCGAAGTTCGTTTTGATTAAAAAATGTTTCCTTATAAAAAATTTTTCGAAATTTACAGCCTGTTCAGATTTTTGTTTTAAATAAAATTTTCTATGCGAACGTTGACGTTCGAAATCGATGAAGAGGCAGTTAGTTTTCAAATCCATTTTCTATAAAAGTCTTATCGACTTCATTTACCGAACTAGTATTCTTCAAAAAAAAAAACATTCGAACTACTGTTTTTAAACATAACCACAAAGAAAATTATTTACGCACAACTAATTGTCTGTGTGGTTGTTGTTATATTTTTGCCCTCTTGCTTTTTTTTTGACGTGAATACCCTTACTGTTTTCGAACTAATATCTTAGAAATAAATCCCGGTTTGCTATTGTACACCTTGTTCGTCTTGTAGGTCATGTAAATCTTGATTTAAAACACGACAACAACAAAATGCATACATTTTTAATTTACTATGTTTACGCCATCTACAAAACTTTAATTTAAAATGTATGCATTTTGTTGATGTCATGTTTTGAACCAAAATTTACACGATGTACAAGGTCTACAAAAGCAAATAGTGAATAGCTATATTAAAAATTTTTAGAAAAAAAATTCAATAAAAAGTGTTTTTAACTTCAACCTACTAAATTTAACTGATTTTGTTTCACAGAAAAAAAGAAAACTTTACATCTATGGTGGTCAACGTGGCAAAGAAGACATACACGATTTCATTACATACGACGTGGATAATCAGTCTTTAGAATTTTTGAACCGAAATCCAAATGGTGGCCAGGCAGTCGGATCTACTGGTGGTTCTAATGGTAATAGTACAACCAGCCCAGAAGGTAAAAATGAGCCATCCCCGGTTGCTTTAAGAGCCACAATTGATTGTGATCGTAATGAAATTTATATATTTTCAGTAAGTTCTCTTTTTTATTTCAGAGAATAAAAGTAATTTATCTTTAACTGTACTATTTTTTAGAGTTTAAGTAAAATTAAAGATCGTCGAGATGTTCAACACACACCAGATGCCTCAAATTCATTTTGGGTTTATTCATTAGATACTCATACATGGTCTCGCATCTATTCATGTCGTTATAATTATGCGAATTCTACAGCAACTGATGATATAGAAAATAAAGAAAATATGTTGGAACCTTGTCCACGTTATGCCCATCAGTTGGTTTACGATGAAATTGCGAATTTGCATTATTTGTTTGGTGGCAATCCGGGTAGATCGACAACACCACAATTGCGTTTAGACGATTTTTGGATATTAGAATTGGAAAAGTAAGAAATAAAGTCTATTTTAATTTAACTTTTTAACTTACATTTTACTTAGACCTAAACGCGATGAAATTTTAAGACACTGTCGCTTTTTATTACGCAAACTACATTATGAAGAAATGACCAAATCGGATCCATATAAAGCCATGCAGTATTTACGGCAGCACATAGCCGAAGTAATTGATCACAACAATAAGGAACAATTGCAAAATGTATGAAACAGAAGAAAAATTACAAACTTGATATTCATTTTTCTCAATTTTAGTTTCATAGATTAGCTTCATTGCTGTTTAAAATTGATGATGATGTTGTAATGGAACAACCAAATTCGATAACAATACCTATGGATGCTGAAAAATCTTTAGCGGAGTCTAGTTCAGATATTACTTCATCTTCCAACAATGAAGAAGGTAGTTTAAAAATATCTTTTTTTTTAATCCAAACAAATTATATTAAGCCAATTAATATTATATAGATATTTGTATAAAATCTGCAGATGCTGCCAGCGATCAGACCCAAATAACTGAAGACTTATCAATGGAATCTTGTGAAAGTTCTACAACATCTTCGGGTATTTCAGATGCTGCCACTTCCTATACAGCTTATCGGAAATCGGGCGGTAAACGTTCTCGAACTGATTTCATTTATGATTTACGTTCCCGTCGTTCATTTCTTTTTAATAAACTTGTTCAATTAATGCCTACGAACATGGTACAGCCAGAACGTAATCTTAGCGATTTTGCAACCATGTGAATAAATATTGAATTTTTCATTTTTATTTTTTTATGGCAAAAACCACAGATTTCCTTTCTATAGTACTTGAAAAGACTTTTAATATATAACTTTTAATAATTACTGATAATTGTGTATGTGTTTTTAATAAGTTAATAATTTTGTTTTTGGCAGCGTTTGTTTAATAATTTTTATTGAACATTTTTTAATAGTGAAGAAATTTTATGTTCTTTGTTTTTTTTTAATTATTTCTTTATTTTTCTAATTACAATTGTCATTTATTAATGTAATTAAGGTTTAATAACAGTTTAAATTTGTGTGATATTCAACTAAATGAAAGAAAAAAATTTAAATATTTTGATCATTGTTATGGTTTGTTAATCTGTGTTTAATACTTTTTTTTTTGTTAAAATTAAATAACAGAAATTCTTAAATGCCCAACATTGTTAATTAACTTTAAGTAGAATATTTACGTAATACATAAATAAAAAATTGTGTTTTTTCATATTTTATTATAAATATATAGCGTTAAATTTTTTGACGAGCATAGAATCTTTTTTGAAACTTCTAAATATATATTAAACAAACTTCTAAATGAAATGAAATTAAGAGCATTTGGGGCCCCCTGGACCCTTAGGTATATGTGTGGGTAATCCTTGCTATGCAGAGAAGCTTTAGTTAGCGAAGCCGGTTTTTGTTATTCCATAGAGGAGAAATTCCTTGCGCCCGGCCGAAGGCCGTCTACGCAGAAAAAAGTTCTTTAGCACATCGGAAATAGGCTATTAGTTACAAAAAAAAATTAAATTTTTTTTTTTTAAATCGAACATAAAACATTAAAAGAATACGAAAAAACAGAGGAAAAAGGAGGCAACATGTAATTTGAAATTTAAGTGATAATAACAGCAAATTTCGAACCACCAGTACTACTGGTTAAAAGATTGATGTTTGACTGTTGGCTAACGGGCACCGCAGTGGTGCAGTAGGTAGAACACAAAGATCTTCTGACGATAGAAAGTGGTGTTTCTTGAAACATTTAAAGATCAACCCGGGTTCAAATCCCAGCTCAGCCATGAAAAATTATCAATAAATTTTAATAAAAATTCCAAGTTGTCCCTCAGTGAAAATAATTTAATTAAAGAATATCAAAAATTAAAATACAAAATATTTACAATCGTGAGCAAACTACCTTTAATTTGAGTACCTACACATAGATGTGAGTGGATGGGGGCACTTTTTTTGCCCAATTATGAATAAAAATTCCCCGGGAGTTTTCTCCCTTCTCCCATTTTTCCAATGTAAATTCATTTGTAACAAAGGGAAAAAACTCCCGGGGAATTTTTATTTATAATTGGGCTATTTATTATTTTCGTTTTTCTTGTACAATTACCTTTAATTTGAGTACCCACACATTCCACTAAGTGGGCCGCCCGTTTTTTGGAAGCAGGGGGGTCCACGGGCCTCAGCCCCCTTAAATTTTAATTTTGGTTTTTTTTTGTTTTTAATTTCAGAGGGGGTTCAAAATTATTATTATTTTTTTTCGTACGCCCCGTAAACTGCACTTTTGCCCATTTTTTTGCCGTCTGCCCCGTAAACTTTATTTTTGCCAAATTTTCTATTTCGAAATGAATTTTTAAATTTGGTATACAACTTCTTAAAAAAACCAAATCACAATTATTTTTTATACCCTGACAATCTAATGTTATCACTACAACATGAATGACTTCTTGCCAGACGAAGAAGAAGACTTTCTCTCATAAAATCATAATTTTATGATAATTGTGCAAAAAAAGTGATTAATTAATAATAAAAAATAGTTTAACGACATAGAAATTAGGGCTACACATCATAATTACATAAAATATTGGGCACAACAATTACGAAGCTTAATTTTCAATAAGCTGGAAACAAGACGATCACCAAAAAAGACACAACAAAATTGTTTTCCATTAACATACTGACTGACTACTCCCTCGCAGTTGTATTTAGCGTACAAATAATGATTGTGGGTGTTTTCTGTAAATAAAATTAAACAGACAAGTTTAAAAGAAACAAATAATCAAGTGTTGCAACATAGTTTTGTGTGCAGTGAAGAATTTTATGATTCTAATTGTTTTTAATAAAAGGGCATGAATGTGTTTCGCCAGCAGTGTTGTTGAAGCGCATAAAAAGCTATTTATAGCAAACGCGGGTGGTGGAAATATCAACAGTGGCAGCAGTAGCAGTGCAGCAGCTAATGCAAACCGCGACTCCTTAAGCGGCAAAAAGGGTATACGCAACGATAAGCGTAGTAGTCTAACGGGCAGTGGAGGCAGCAATAGTAATAGTTTGAAAAATTCAAAAATGTCACGTAGCAAAACACGCATACAAACGGAAGTCTGTGGAGATTGTGGAGCTTCAGGTAATAATAATAATGAAATTCCAATTTAATGTTATAATTTTGTAATTTAAAATTATTGTTAGATCCCTCCTGGGCCTCTATAAATCGTGGAATTCTTTTGTGCTCTGACTGTTGCTCAGTACATCGCAGTTTGGGTAGACACATATCCATAGTGAAATCTTTGCGTCAGGGTACTTGGGAGCCCTCTGTATTAAATTTTGTCAATTCTTTGAATGCCCATGGTGCCAATAGTGTTTGGGAACACCATTTATTGGATGGTACAACTTCTTCGGGCACTAAGGGTACCCTACGTATACGCAAACCCTCACCCAAAGACCCTTTACATCCCAACAAATCAGATTTCATTAAAGCCAAACATGTACAATTGGCTTTTGTATTAAAACCCAATTTGCAAGATACTGACGATGACATCACCGGTGCTAATTTAGAACACGAATTAAGCAAACAATTACATGCCAGTGTACGTACTAGTAATCTAGAGACATCTTTGCGTCTTTTGGTACAAGGTGCTGATCCAAATTTCTTTCATGAGGAAAAACGTTCAACACCTTTACATGTAGCTGCTAAATTTGGACAAGCATCACAAATTGAATTGTTAATTGTGTATGGTGCCGATGTTAATGCTATTGATGGCAATGGTTTAACACCGCTAGAGGTTGCCAGAGCCAATAATCATACGTTAATTGCTGAACGTTTATTGGATGCCATGTATGAGGTCAGCGATCGTATTATTATGTTTTTAGGTGGCAAGAAACCAGATCATACGGTAAGTTAATTTTAATGAGCAATTTCTTATTGAAAGTGTGAAAATAAAAGTTACAAATTTGTCAATCATTTTTACAATTTTATTAATTATTTCAATATGGAATATTCTTAAATTCATCATGTTTATTAACAAAGAGATCTTAATCAACCTAAATCTTTAAAAAGTTGTAACATTATTAAGATATTTCCTTTGTCAAAGCTCACTATTTTGAAAAACGTTGAAGTACAACAAAGCCTCGATTTTTGTTGGTAATAGGGAACGGGAAAATGCGATGTGAAACTAATCACTTTTTTCTTTGTAAATGCTCAATATAAACAAAAATTACGCTACAGAGTTCTGAATGGATTGGTAAGAATTTAGCTCTCGTATAAGGTTAAGTTCCGAAAACGATTGAACAAATAAAACATTTTCGTATATTAAATCATATCACCAAGATAAGTTAAAATTGTATGTTTTAATCAACATTTATATAAAGAGTGCAGATAAGCTTTTAGCATATAAAATATATTGCCAAAGAACAAAATTAAACGATGTGATAATACTCTTCAAGTCACTTTTTATTTAAAAATTATTCGCAACAATTTGTTGATTCTATAGGACTTCAGTAGCCTGTAATCATTAAGGGTATTCACGTCACAAGTTGCACCCTGGCGAAAAAGCAAAAGTGCAAAATTATAACAACGACCACACAGACAATTAGTTGTGCGTAAATAATTTGAATACCCTTATTATGTATATTGTTGCAAGAACTTGATATTTTTACACAATATCAAGCAACATTTAAACGAGTTTTAAATTTGTTTTTGTAAAAATTCTATAATAGAATTTTTTTTTATAAGTTATTTTATTATATTTACCATTTTTTTATATCAAAGGTTGGATTAAGCAGAAAAGTATGTGAAATATTGAGAGAATAGAACTATTGCAAAAATGCTTTATACATTAAAATTTGATTCACTGAACACATTCGAAAAATAAAAAATAGTTAATAAAATTCTATAATTTTAGACTGGACGCCACCTAATTATACCCGATTCAAATGCGTCTGAAATTAGTGAACAACTTAAGATAGCACGAGGTCGTTTACAATTAGTGCCCAATAAAATGTTCGAAGAATTGGTAATGGATCTGTACGATGAAGTTGATCGCAGAGAAAATGAGGCCAGTAAGTATCTTTTTAATGTTATTCGAAAAAAAACTTGTATCTTAAAAAAAAAATCAAAAAATTTATTTCAAAAAATCTAAATCCGAAGAGTTTTTGTACATTTATTAATTACAATTCTTGAGAAAAAGTTAATGTTTTAAAAAAATGTTTGATTTTGAAATCTTTAAAATTTTAAATCGAAATTTAATATTTATAAAAATACCCAGACAGAAAAAGACAATAAGCACTACGCTGTGCTGAACAAATGAATTTGACACGTAATTTTTATTTATTTATTTTATAAATATCAATACACAGAAGCCTTCTTGGCCAAGAACTTGTCTTTATGTAAAATTGTCTGCTGAATCCGATTGTGAAGTCAGAATGGTCAAAAGTTGAACAGTTTTCGAGATATTACAAAATAACCGTTATCGTCGGTTTTTAAAAAGAAGATTTCACTTTAATAAAAGTATTTTCGAAAATATTCGAAGGATTTTTTATTCCTTTATTTTCATTCAAAAAAAATAAAATTACTAACCACATGTCGTTCGTAAAAATGCGTACATACAACATTCACTTAGGGAATCATGACCCTCTTTTAAAATCAATAATCAAATAACACTTCAACACTCGCATGCAAAATATCCCGGTATACATCTAGATCGACATTTAACGTTAGAATGCCATATAGGGGCAAAATTAACTCAAATGAATATAAAAGCAATTCAAATTAATTGGCTAATTGGGTGGAATTCTGTCCTTAGCCTTGATTGCAAACTTCTATTTTCCCAGTAAAAAATGTGCTCCAAAAGGAGCAGGTTTTATGTATGAATGCATACCACAAATCGCTTCAAACCTGCTGATAAGATGCCTTATTTTTGTATGGAGTGTTCCCGGTTTGGAGGACTATTTACTGCTGAAAATAAGTGCTTTTTTAACATGCAAACAAAGCACTCCTAAAGCGCTTTTTTAAGGGATAACTATATTTCCATATTCATTGATGTTTTGCTTTTAATTGCTTTAATGCATTGTTTCAATAATTTAAGTAAACCATTATATATTTTTATTTTTTTTTTGCTTTAAAACCTCATTGTTGTCAGCACTAAAATAGCAGCTTTTTTCTATATTTTATTCATTATCATTTACTGCTATATAAAAGCTCTCTTATTGGAGCGCTCGATTATTTGCTTTTTCTCTTAAATTCTTCAAAAAACCCAAATTTTTTTTACTGGGTTACAACTCTATCTTTAAGCCAATCTGCAAACACAAACTCAAATAGGCTTGAGATGCACCCGAATCCATTTTTAAATGATGGCGGACACACTCGTTTAAGGAGAAGAGGAACTGCAAGCTCATCCGATCAGAAGCGCGCTAAACAACAACATATGAGAACAGAAACCGTGATGGGCAAAATTTTTTCCTGCACTGGCAGGACATAAAATAAAGTATTAGAATGATATGTTTTTTATTTGACCTTTACTATTTTTATGTATATTTAAATTTTCGGTTTATAATTTATTATACACTTTTTAAGTTAATAATAACCAATACTTCCTTTGTGTGTCTTGTGGAACTCAATTTGACTAAAAAATGGCAACCATGTTTATGAAGCTAGTTATTTGCCTCTCCTGCACATTTTTGAATTTGCTGTTGTGACCAAATCATATTGTTAAATTTCGTGAAGATCGGTCCACAATTTACCCTAGGCCCCATTTACACCCTACTCTCGGAAAACCGTTTTGTACGCGTAAAAACGGAACGAATAATTATGTTATAATAATATTCGGTATGTTACAGATTCATAAAACTAGAATTCACGCCCACTACCGGAAAACAGTGAGAAATAATGCTACACTGTAATAAAATTTTGTACGTCACAGTTTTATAGGACTATAAATTACACTGGAAAATTTCGTAAAGATCGGCATGTAATTTACTATAGGAACCATATAAAGCCCACTCTTGGAAATTATTTAAAAAAGCCTTAAACAGCAAGGAAAAAGGTTTTTGTATCAGAATTTTGTCTTTCGTAATTTCATAAGACGTGAAAATCGGTCCATAATTTACAATATTCCCTGTATAATGCCCACACTGGGAAATTATTTAAATACTTCTAAAATCGTTGCAGATACATATGGGTGTTTCCAAAGAAACGGTCGTTACCGATTTTCGGAGATTTTTGAAATAAAATTCCCTCCTACCCAGATATGCCACGAGGATTGCTCCATTTTGGACCTACGAAAGTTCAAGCAACAGCAGCAACCGAAAGAATTCTTAAAAAATTTTTATTTCAATACTATAAAAAATAAAATTCTTTGAAATGTTTTGTTTAAGAATTGGATTTATTTTCAAACCAAAGAAATTAGTTACCAAAAAAAATTTTTTTTAAAGTAACGGCCGTTACATTTTAAAAAGTTAACAGTTTTTTGAGTTTGAATTCATTTATTATGGGTAACTCAAAGTAGCATATTTTTGTTAATATAAAGAAAATTAAAGTTAATTTTTCGGAAAATAATAATAATTTAACAATTATTGCGAAAATTTCATGTTAAACTACACTAATTAAAGTTTTAACTCCTTTTTACATTTTAGTCTGGGCAACATCCACTATGAACGGTGAAAATGTGGCGGTGCCATTTTTACCAGCCAATCCATTTTTAAGTGCTACTCGTAATCAGGTAAACAACAAAAAAATCCCCTTTTTTTTGTTTTCTTTATTAATTAAAAACAACAAATTTTTTTTTAAATACACATTTTCAAAAAACATTTTTCATAAAAATGATTTCCTTTATTTAAATTAGGGTCGTCAAAAGTTAGCACGTTTTACTCGTGTTGAATTTAATGGCTTGTTAACGGATGTACTAATTGATGCACGACGACGTCAGAATATGGCAAACTTACGACCTCTAGATGCCCCACAATCATCATCAACATCAATGCCAAACAATAATAATGCTTCTGGTTTTTATAATATCAATAGTATGACTGCAACCGGCATATCTGGTAATACTGATTATCACGATCCAAATCTATCAGACGATGAACCAATTTATGATCCCGTTGCAGATGATGATTATGAACCAATGCCACCAATAGCACAGCAGGTAAATTTAATGCGTCAAAAGATTTTAAAACTTAATAATAGTTTTGGTTAATTTACATACATTGTTGTAGTACAACTAAACAGCAATTTAGATTATAGTATAAACTAGTAATGTTACGAATATCGATTTTTAATATTCGCGAATAAAAATACGTATATATATGATCAGAAAAACCAGAAATATGCTCTTAAACACGTTTTATGCGCATTAACTATGCAGTAAAAATTTAAAAATATGACCTCAAAATTTTTAAAAATGTGCCCGAAAAAAAATTCCAATTCAAATACAAAATATCTATTTAACAATTTAATAACAGTCCGATTGGATAAAACCAATCCTTAAATTATAACTGGTAAAGCCCAAATACTAAAGTCTTTACATACGAATTTTCTAGATTTTATCCTATTTGGAAACGATGAGCAGTCATGGGCTTACAAAAACCAACATAGCTTTGTAAGAGGTTAAAATTCATATAAGATTTATTTGTACCGAATATTATCTATATATTAACATCCACATGAGATTTTTTGTCTTAAAGGGATTTTAGGGACGGTCGCTAAATTGTTTAATAATGTTAACATTTAAAATGAAGTTAAAGCTTTTTATAGATGGGAGTTTTGGGCAAATGTAAACTCGAAAATTCGGAAATAATTTAATTTCCAGTAAAATATTTTTGGGGCAAATTCAATTTAAATACCAACATAATTAGATGGCTTACGGACACAGAGTCTAATTTGGAATGAAGTTTTTATGGGATATATGTAAAGTTATAGACCGATTCTCACCATTTACATAGACTTCGTTCTTAGTACAATTAAAATGTGCTTACCAAAATTTGAACAAATTATCATCTACAAGATTGCAACTTGTACTTGCAAGCTTCTAAAAAAATGTATCAAAATATTCCTCAAAAAGGCAAAAAAACTCGTTTAACAAAATTATTCAAAAAAAAAAAAAAATGCTGCAAACAGAAAAATATGCACTACCAAATCGATGCCAAAATGCATAAAAAACACAAGGAAAAACCTGCAATTGCATATTTATGGTTTCTCTGTCTATGATAATATTCGCCGAATACGAATATCCAATCTAAAATTTCACGCCACACGATAATTTAATTTTGATGTCACACTACTAAATTTATTTAACATTATTATGATATACCGATGGCTGCATTTGAAGTTTGCCCCTCCGCTTCTGAACTTTTTTAAAATTTTATACATACTTACATTATTATTTTTTTTATGTTCAGTGTTCGAAAATAAACGCTAAATATCGCTTCTAGTGTTCGGTTCGGTAGATTTGTGGAAAACTCAAACGCTAATAGTGTTTGTGTAGTAAATCATTAAAAAAATAACGCTTCCCTGTTTGTCATCAGTCGAACACAAAAATAATTATGATTTTATCTAACTCAACAAAAGAAGAGAATATTTTATTCCGTTCGGTTTTTTTTAACCACAAATTTCATTGTGTTTGGTTCAGCTCATTAGTGCTCGTGCGTTTCTGTTGTACATATTTAGCGCCCTTTTGCTTGGTAAAAAAAAGAAACATTATAGAACATTAAAATATTATATTTGTCTACAGTATCACTTCAATTGTTCCGTTTTTTAACGAAGAACAGAACAGTATATGTAACAGTTTCAGTTAAAAGGGACCTATAGGCAAAAATTAAGTTTTGAAGAAAAACGATATTAATGGCGTTTTATTTTCTAAAAAAAAGTGTTGCATAAGTGTAACATGTGACTTGGCAACATTTTTAAATGCTCCCCTAATTTGTAAGAAGTGTTTCATATTTTACGTTTACAAAAGAACACAAATTTCGGCATAAAAAAATAAACTACTACAATTAGCGCAAGGTATATTCAATTGCAGGTGGTGGCAATACTACAGCAATTCAAAGCCAACAGAAACAACAGATGTGTTTGTATTGTATTGTTAGTGTTTGCGGCTCGAAACTTGCCACCACCTTGTACTAAATTCGCCTTGATCTAGTGCTACACTCATGCCCCTTTAATTAAAATGTGTGTTGAACATGTAGCTTTTTTTAATTTTAAAGGGAACATCTTCAGAAAAGAACGCTTTACACTTTTAAAATAACACGTGTTTTTCAGAAAAGAACATGAAAAAATGTAAGATGCAGAATAAATGCAGAATTTTACTCAGAAAAGAAAACACCATAAGTAAACAAGTTTTCTTTTTTTCTTATAAAAGGTGTATTTTAAAGTTTACTTATGGCAAAAGTAATGAAGTTAGAAAACTGCGGTTTGCTTCATTAGAAAAAGCGTATTGTCTATTTTAAGAATCACCAAAAAAGTAAAAATCTATTTTTTCATCCATAGGTCCCTTTTAACGTTTCAGTCGCATATAATTAATCTTGAAAATAGCTACGAACGGTATTAAGGGTTGTGTTCGTCTACACAAACACTAAAAAAATAGATATCGTACCTGGGTTTGTGAGCCGAACGCTAAATAATGTTCGGTTTAATTTCGAACACTGATTACGTTTCATTTTATATATTTTTTACAATTTTGTATATTCTATTTTTATTTTTTTTTTGACGTTTTTGCAAAAGCTTGAACTTCGAGAATGCGAATACGAATGTCTTAAAATAGGCGTATATAGGCGGGTGCACCTGGCGGGTTAACTTAATTCGGGAACGGTAAATCCAGTGGTGCTAACCTTTTATTTAGGCTAGCTCTTGTTTTCGAGATATATCGTTATTTCGAAAATAGAGAAGGGAGGTTGCACAACATATATTCGCGTAACTACAGAAAAAAACCGAAACTCCGCCATAAAATTACCTTAAAGAGAGGCAAAATTAACCATATAAGCCCTTTTCCTTAAATCACTTAAAGGCAAACAAATTTTTATATATGTAGATGAAGATATCCAAATAATGTTCGGCATACAGAACTTTTATAGGAATCTTAAACTCAATTACATAATTATGTTCTGGCTGGTCCATGATTGCCCATTGATTCCAAATAGGGTACACTTGCAAACATTTTTTCTTATATACTGTGGCGTAGGGTATCACATGGTAGGCCTTGAGCGACTATACTTTCTTACTTGTTTTTAATGATTTTGTGTTTTATTCTGCAAATTATCTTAATTGTTCCCGATTTTTTAATATAAAACATTTTGAAAAAAAAAATTTTCAAAGTATTTTTGAGTTTATGATAAATTACTTTTAAATAGGGATGAGATTTTTAATGCACAAAAAAATTGAAAATTTGCCCTTAAAATATGCACTAAAAATCGAAAATCTATTTTTGTTCAAATAGCTTTAAAAAACTTCAATAACTAATTTAAATGTTTGTTTATTTAAGTAAATACTATTTAATAAAATTTAAAACTTTTAAACACGGAGAGAATTTTATATTATTTTGATTCTACAAAGTCGTAATACATTGTATTAGCGTGTAAGTTACCTTTTAACGGCACCTTAGGAAATTCATGTTCCAAAAGTACAAATGGGCAAAATTTCAATTATTTTGTAGGATTTTTGACGAATTTATAGCAAAATTACTATGGTTATCTCATTCAATGTGCAATAACATTTGGAATAATAAAAACATAAGATTTGTCACATTAGGAGAGTTTAGGAATAAAAACTTAAAAAACTATAACCGCAGAGAACTGGCGATTATATTAAATTCGGAGTAAATTTCCAAAAGCCACCTTTTAAGTTTTAAATTTTTCTCTTACAAAACTAAACCAATAGACTCATGCACTTATTGCCACAGAATTAATTAAAAGCCAACAGCATTAATAAAAAACCAAAAATTTAAATTATTTAAGCAAATTATTACAAAATACTTCTTTTATAGAATATAAATAGGATTTTAGTTCAGAACAAACATTTACAGAATCGCAGGAAAGACTCTTTCTAATTTTTATCAAGAATATTTCATTGATAAAATTCGGTTCGTTTCTACGGATGTTTGTCTTTATAATCACAACATTATATAATCTCTAGACACTTTCAGTTTTCTTAGCACTTCATTAAAAACTTGTAATTCCTTTTTAAAAACAAAATTATTTTTTTCGAATCGAATAAGCTTTTTTTTTTGTCATCATATCTTACAGAATCTAATCCGAAAAATCTTTTATGCAGTAATAAAATCATAAAATATTTTGAAGCAAGTGAGAACAACTCTTTTTCGTTTTTATAAAATATGTCTGGGTCTTTAAACAAGTTAAAAATTCTGTACATTTTTACTATTCTTTTTTCGCTTACTTATCGGATATGAATTGACACATCTCTTTGGCGTTTGGCAAAAATGTCGTTAAGTCAGAAACTGTAGTTTTCCGTTATGTCAAATTGAAAAATATTTCTTTGGAGTATTTGATAGACTTTTTTCCTAAAATCAGATGATAACGATTAGAAGCAGTTGTGCTAGACTAAAATGTGATTTAAACCAAACAAAAGAAAAAATGAATCAACCTAACGGCTAAGATCTATTTCATGACACAACTTATTAACAATTATATCAGCAGTTAAGTTGCCATAAATAAATAAAAAAAAATCCCGGGAATTCCCGCACAAATTTTCCGGGATTTTTTTACCGAAAAATGTGTGGGACATCCCGTATAAAAACCCTAGTTACGATACATTTTATTTATTTATATATTATATACTTTACAAATAAATTTATAAAATATATACTAAGATAGGCGCCGGTAACCAGACCATATGCGCTCGTTTATGACTTATTATCGTACATTACAATCTATTAAAGAATATTAGTACATGTGAAAGAACATTTTAAAAATAAAAAACGAGATTTATAAAAGTTGTAAGACCTAAATATCATGTATATTGTGCTGCTGTAGACATCTGCTTATTCTGTGAATGTTGTTAGACTTACTGCAGTCGAGTATTTCTTCCAGTGGGTCATCTATCTTTGAGATCGGGCATCTAGTTAAAATATGTGTTACGGTCAGATCTTCACTGCAATTGCTACATTTGGGTGAATCAGTTTTTTCGAAGTAATGTTTAGAGTTAAAGATGCATTTCCCCACTCTTAGGCGGGCAAGCATTATGCATTGTGGTCGTGTTAAATTTTTGTTATACTTAGGTCTGTTTGTTGTAACTGGGCTTTGCTACATATTTTTTATTTTTTTAATATGTATAACTTTTTGTTGTTTAAGAAGCTTTTGTTTAAACTAAACAAAGAACTGTGCTCTGATTTTTTGCTTGAATAAAATATTTTTATCTTAATTTAGTTCTCTTTTAGCTTAAATAATTTCTATGCATAGTTTCAATTAGATTTAGTAAATAAATAACATAAAAAAAATGTTCATACATACATATTTATAACTAGTAGCTTAAAACAATTATATTTTTTATTACAAGTACAATCATTACAACCATTCCCATGCATTCAATTTTACATACATTTACAACTGACTTTGTGCATAAACTTGAAAATGAATTAATGCTGATGATGATTTAGTGACATAAAACTTGTTATTCCGTAATGGTCGAATCGTCTAAAAGAATTCGTTTAGCGGTCAATAAAAAATCTTTAATATGGCGTTGTTATTTAAGAATTGTCTATAACATTTGTCGTTATAAAAAAGGTCTCAAAATCGTTAAGGATTAATTTATATTTAATTCTTATTAAGTTTAACTTCCGAACTTATTTGAAATGATTAATTTATGTGTATGTGAATTCAAAAAAACTCCTCATCATAATCGCTTAGTACTCAAATGGGTTGTGGATGATAGACGTATAAAGGTTTGTAGAAAACAAGTGGTACTATTGGTGTGGAACTTAATGCAGAAAGAACTTTTTTGCAAACTATTTACAAATAGTTTTTGTTATTTAAGCCTTAAAAGGAAAAAAAAACTTTTAAAATCAATTTGACTATTGAGTGATATCTTTGATTAGAATTTGTTGATTTCGCAACATCATTCTGGAACAATGCCGATTGCATGTGGAAAAATGTCTTTCTACGGGAAAACGTTTTGCCTGATACGGCTGTCGCTGACAATCTTTGATCGCGTTGTGTAACGTAATACTTTTTCTTCTCACAACAAAGAAGTGTATTCGTTCTCTAAACGTTACATCCATATGTCGAGCAAATTTCGAGCAGAGCTTGTTTTAGGAAGAAAACTTCTGTTTGATAGCTGAAGTGATGTTGAAAATCCTTTTCTAAAATAAATTCGAATTGTTTCCGAGCGTATATCCAAAAGTCTTTCTTTCCATTTACTTTTAATCAAATTATTATTAGAAATCAAGAGTACTTGCCCAAGAAAAAAAATCATATTATCGAAGGAAATCGATTTTGGCTACAAAGCTCTGGAGTACTTTTTTTATCCTTTTGACCTGTTTTATGGACACCATGATTTTTTCAACTTGGATGCAGTTTTTAAGAATTGTTTTTTTTTATTTTTTTTTTAACTCCTAAAATGATCTTAGCGTCCCCTTAAAATGTTTCACAAGGAGAAGTAGGTTTGCACTCATTTTTCTTGCAGTACTTGCAGTTTTGGCGTTTAATTATCCGTCCGTTTGCGATACCTTAACGTTGTTACAACTATTTCTGTAATTCGTTAAAAAGCACGCAAAGATAATGTCGAATTTGTTTCGTTATTTATATAGTCTATGTTAAGACATCGAGTCTTGTTTGGTCCAGGGGTTTCACGAATTACTGGATTTGGCCGATATTACATGTTTGTTCCACGTCCTGTCTAACCTCTAGTAGTGATTAGCACATCTCTATCAGCCCAATTATGAAACACATTCCCCGGAAGTTTTTCCCATTTTTGCAATTGAATTTAAAAATGGTAGAAGGGAGAAAACTCCCGGGGAATTTTTATTCATAATTGCGAATGGAATGGAAATGGAATGTTTACTCGAGTGAATAAGATATTAAAATCTTTTATGGCCGATTCATCGATTTCGAACGAAGAAACAAAAACAATATTTTTTAATTTGTTTTTGCTTTAAATGTAAGTTAAGCGATCGAAGTTTTCGTTTGCAAATAGATGAACAGGCAGCTAGTCTTTTTCGTTGCTACCGTAAAGTGT
The DNA here is from genome assembly GCA_949318255.1 of Pollenia labialis. Lineage (NCBI taxonomy): Eukaryota > Metazoa > Arthropoda > Insecta > Diptera > Polleniidae > Pollenia > Pollenia labialis. Next base: position 45,011,201 of record OX439143.1, on the reverse strand, counting down.
TATAGTTGTTGCGTACTAGGAATCCCTTTTCAGGATCATGGACCTCCGAATTATTTCCGTAATTTTTTATTTTATTTGTCTCCGTTTAAACCTAGATATGTTATCAGTCGTATCGTGGTAAATTTTTGATAAGGCCTGTTTTATTAGTCAGTCAGTCAGAAGCACACATTGCTGATATAACATATGCTTTTGGGATGCACGGCTGAATGCTACCGGATGCGCCACAAGTTGTGGCTAGTGGTACGTGCCCCTGATAAAATGTTGACACAGGGTAGATAGCGCTGGGGTCAAGTTATTAAGAAAATTCTCCAGTACTTTATTGTTATTTGGAAAATCCCGAGCAGCGCCGGGACCACAACTTTGAGTTGGCATCACTGCTTTTTTTGAGAACCCATTTAACAGCTGATAGTTGCTTTTTGTTCAGTTTGCTTTGAAATTTCATTATGAACAAACTTACACTCAATCAACGCGTGCAAATTGCTGAAATTTTTAATCGAAATAATTCGGCGAGTGGTCTGAAGCGCAAATTATTATTGATTTTGAATTTCCATTCAAAATTTTATTTTCCGATGAAGCCCATTTCTGGTTGAATGCGTACGTAAATAAGCAGAATTGTCGCATTTGGAGTGAGACCAACACCATTACATCCACAGAAAATTACTGTTTGGTACGCTTTATGGGGTGGCGGAGTCATTGGCCCATATGTCTTTAAAAACTATGACGATCAGAATGCGAAAAGGTGTTGAAAATTGGTATTCCAGATTGCGTCCAACTGCGGCGGCCACATGGCAGAAATCAGATTTAAACATTAATTTCATAAAATTTTCTTTCCAATAAAGCCCGTTTCATTGAAATATAAAATATATTACCTTGTTTTATAATAAAACTTTTATTATGATTTAACTTGTGTCACTCTATAAAAAACACCATTTATTAAAAAAAAAAAATATTAAAATTTAAAAGAAAATAATGGTTTCTTTAAAGCAATTTTTTGAACAGTTCGAACCCCGTTATTTTTTAAAACTCTAGTTATCAGGTATGTGATGGAAATCGATCGATTTCAAAACGAACGGTTTAAAAGGTGTGATGAATTTCGAGGCAATTTAAAATCTATTTCTGAATTATAGTCTTAAATTTTCGTTCAGAATGCACTTTAGTTAACGTATATAATATACAATTTAAAAGAATATGAACGGAAATTTAAAGGAATATGTATTTAAAATTCATTTTAAAAGATACTAAAAACGATATTTTCGGTTTCAAATCGTTTTGTTTTCAAGTCGACTTCCATCACAAACCTGTGTACATATTCTAATAAAAATAAACTTATTTGGATTTTGTATAAAACTAATAGTAGTTTTTCTATATTTTTAACTAGAATGTACCCGCTACTTCGTTAGCGTCTCCTGTTTCTTCGTGGACATATTTTTATGCCAAAGTTTATTTTTCTAGGCTTAAACTTGTTTAAATTCTAGCATTTAACCCGCAGAACCAAAAAGCTAAAGAACAATATCAAATTTCCCGTACTTCCTTTTTTGGGTACTATATTTTTCCCACCATTAAACTATCAAAAATTTCAGTATTGTAGTGGCAGCCCATAATTTAGTACGAATATTTCAATGAATGGAGGAAAATGTTTTGTAAAAAAAGTACCAAAAATAGTTACAATTTTCACCCCTTTAATGTTTGAATTTCGAAAAAGTACAATATTCGTATACGTATTTTTTAGACAAGTTTCGAATGTGGTATTAACTTTGTTTCTATGTTTATTGGTTCAAAAGATAGATGGGCCCGTTTACTCCCTAATAGGGCCGAATTTCAAAAAAGTACCAGACACCTGTCCGCTTATTTTTCTAAAGAACAACGATAAGTACAACATTTATTTTGCATCTATTTAAGTTTTGGAGATACATATAACGTTACCGATTTTTCTCTTTTTTACCTTTTTTTGCCCCCTAAACATTTGAATTTCGAAAAATCCCGTCGTAGTAGATCGATTTGGGGAGTGACCAATCGCTAGTCCACATTTCAAGTTTCAAGGGTCAGCGGCTTGGGCTGGTCGATGATGAATGAGTCAGTCAGTCAGTCGCTCACACAACGCTTTTTTTTGAAACTTTCAAAATGTATATCATTTGTTGTAAAAAAATATAAAAAAACGTAGTGCACGTCGCTGAAATGTTCGCTTTATAAAAAATTGTAACAGACATAAAATTCTTAAACAGCTGATACGTAAAAATGGGAAAAAATTAATTTTATAAGGTTCATCCGCAATGTCAAGTTAACGTAAAAGTACCTATTTACAAATGCTTTGTAAGAAAAAGGAATAGCTGATTCGCTACGTAAACGTTTACTTTAGAGTAACGAGGCCTTAAGGGCTGAGTTACATTTTTTCTCTGTCTTTCTGTTCTATTCGTATTCTATAACTTATATTGCCGACACAACATTATTAACGTTAAAATTTATAATAGAGAGTTTTAAATATAAACTATTGATGTAAAAAAAATTAATTTTAAGGAAGAAAACTTTTGAATTTTTAAAAACAGAAAAATATTAATATGTATTATATTTAATATACATACATACATACTTACATAACACGCCCTATTTGCGAATATATCGTAAGCGACAAAAGGCAAATTTTACAGGAGAGAATTTCTATTTTTATTTGCTTAAGCAGTGCGGCGCTTTATTTGGTTTCATGTTATGCATATATTTATTTTTAAAATAATCATGACGCATTCGATAGTTTTTTTTCAATTCAATTCAATTGACCATAGTACCTGTCGTTTACGATAGTTTTAATGATGTCGCTTACGATATAATCGCATAAAGGGCTCTATTTACAATACATTTACATATATAATAAAATAGTGTGTAGTTTAAGTAAACAAAATAATAAAAAGCACATTTAGATAAAAAAAAATCAACACAATTTTGTTACTTAATTTATTTAAAACTTTTAGACAAAAATCATTCATCATTTTATTAAAATATTAAAACTTATTGTTTTGCGGTTCTTTGATCTAATTTACATACAGCAAGTTTTTTTTGTGCCAGTCCTGAAAGGAATGAAATTTATATAACCCCCATAATTGCCTTAGAAAACTTGCTGTATGTAAATTAGGCGTTAGTAAATTTTAATAATTGTTTTGTTTTTTTTAAAGACATCTAATAGTTTTATGGCCATTTTCTCAATTCTCAACCGTCAAACTGCCTGTTACTGAATGTCGACATAAATTTATTAGACCGATAAGCTGTCTGTTAACAATTTTGGGTTTCTGAATATACCGACACAAAACCATGGTTTAAAGCTAGCAACACCTCTCAAAATACATGTAAAAGTTGGGAGTCAGCTGATTAAATTTATCTGTATGGCAAATAAAAGGAAAATAAATAATCGGCAGATGAGTGCTGGTTAGCAAGGTATATTTACACAAGGTAAACTCGTTGGCCTATATGTTTTTCAGATGTTTACCTAAGTTGGAACACAAACGTCAAATGTCGTGTATATGATCCAAAATTTGTACATGTGTCCGTTAAATTTATATGAAGACAATTTTGACAATTTGGTTCAACTCGGTTATTTTTATAGAGCAGAATGTCTACACTCCCAAATGAGTTTACCTTGTGTTAATATACCTTGCTGGTTAGCTTTGCGACAGAATAGAAGCATATGAGACATTGAAACAACCAAATTTCTTTAATGTGCAGTTTTTCGTTGGGAAAAAAGTTAATCGTGTAATGAGAAAACGGCCATTAGTTTTTTTTAAATAGTTTTACCCATAGTATAGTTAATAAGTATGTTCATTAGGGAGAGTTTTCATTATTTACCCATGTAATTTACAATTTATTTGATTTTTGACGCTTGTTTTAACTTTTTTTCTTTATTTTCTTTTGTTTGTCGTTATATGGGTTTTGAAATTGGGAACAAAATTTCTAATGACTATACCTTTTATTTATTTTACTATGGTTTTACCTTTTTTGATATTTTTTTTTTATTTTTAGTTTTTATTTTTTATTTAATTTAATTTTTTATTTATTTATTTTTTTTTTTAAGGCTATTGTACATCAATCAGCCAAACCAAACGATGAAATGACAAATTTTGAAATGGAGACTTTACGTAAACAAATCAATGATTACGTTACCGAAATCAATCAATTGAAGACTGTTGTACAAAAATTATCATCTGAAAATACCGAATTGAAATCAAAATTTTCTTCGGTACAACAAACATCGAAAACAGCATCAAATAATAGCGTTTATGATGAGCCATTGTGAGGAATTTTATTTTTTAATTAATTTTCTTTTAAAAATTTTTAATTTTTTTTCTTAATTTTTTTTGTTAATTTTTATTTTAATTTTATTTTTTTTTTACCATGTTGTTGTTTGTATCAAAAGGCGTATTGAAAATACTGAAAATGATCATGAACCCCATTCTTTGCCTGAAGGCTTAAATTCAAGTTTAGGTACGAATACCAACAACACAGGCCAAACGCATGGGGGAGCCTCATCAGCTTCATCCACTTCATCGGCCACGAATTCACAGCAATCGACAATAAAACGACCAGCCAGTATGTACGAACGACGTTTGCAGCCGAGTCTTACGAAAACCAATGCAGATACCCGCAATACCACATCTATGTATCAAATGGCTGCCGATAAGTCCTTTACGGAGGAAGTTAATCAAAAGACCGACATCGTAACTCATCGCCTTAAAGAGCTAATACACTCAATGCAAGATCCCAGTAAGTGTGAAATTCTAGTACCATGTGCTGAGCGTATACGGGCAGCGGTCTTGGAATTAATCAATGTTTTTACCACACCGGTAAGTTTTAAAAATTATTAATATTTTTTTTTTATATTAGAACAAATTCCTTTTTATCTTTTTCATCTCTCAGAATAACTGTAATGAAACCATACGCGAAACCCTAATGCAATTAACGCGTAATAATATTCTAATACAACATAGTTGTGAAAATTTACGCAACTCATTCGATACGAATGATAAAACCGCCATTGAAAAATATACAAAAGATGTACGTGAATGCGCGTATTATATAGCCAGTGCCACAAAAACTTTAGTTTTACAATTGGAATGAATTTTTAGGTAAATGTTTACTACATATTTAAAATGAAAAGTTTTAGATTCTATTGACATACAAGTATTTACCACAAAACAGATTTTCTCTTAATAATCCCATATTTTTTTTAGCATTTAATAATATCTAATAACATTTTACATATTGATTTAAAAAGAAATTGATTGTATATTTTTGTGTCAATCTGTATTAACGAGCGCAGTTTTTTTTAATGTGTTAAAAGTGTAAGGAAAATACAAAATCGCATTAAGAAATTGAAAAAAAGCATTAACAAGTTCTTCCAACAATAACAAACTCAATATGCCTTAAATAAACAAAATAATTTATATAAAATTATAAACAATAAAATATTGGGTTTTAATCAAAATTCACCCTTACCGCCTGCGACTGTTTGGTAATAGATTAAAGAGAACGGGAATTTATTTCGTTTAATCTATTACCAAACAGTCGCAGGCGTATTTTAAATCCGCCAACCACGATAAGGGTGATTAAGTTTTTTAGTTAAGTAGTAAACTTCGGACCAGCTAAGGAGGATAAGATGCATTTTTGCGCGAAACTTCTTTTGTGGTTCTAAACAACGTCCCAAAAATCCCAGTTGATCTTTGTGCCACTAAAAAGTGACGCGTGGTCAAAGGTAAAGATAAACGAATTTTCGTAAAAATCTCGCTAACGGTAACTTTTATCAAAAAATACTAGCCTGCTGCTCGATTCCTACCACAGTTGTGCCAGAGTTGCTCCCATTTTCCGCAGCAAGGTTTGCTCCATTTTTGCAATAGGCGGTAGGTAACTCATTAATACGGGTACTAGTTAAAATTATAGGTCGGTTTGTTTGGCTCTAACACTCCATCTATCAATAAGTTTTGTCTTGTAAAAAAAGAAGAGGAAGCGAAACGGCCTGCCATTGAAACCAATTTTTTTTTTAAATACAACCTCTGCCATCGTTTCGAACGATTGCGAAAATCGTAATACACAGTACAAATTGTTCGAACTCGTAAATTATTTCTTTCGAATCGAAATACGCAGTAACCCCCCTGGTCTTAAAAGAAATGCAAATAAAACTACTTTTTTCTTTTTTAACTTAAAATATCCGTTAACAGATATATAATTCTGGTTTTTATTTTTACGAATATTTGTTCTTATCGTTTTCGTTTAAATTAATATATTTTGTTGTTAGTTTGTCTTTAATATCGTCTTAAACGTTTGATTTGGATTTTATTAAATATACGAGGGTTACAGTTATGTATATACTAAATTTTTAATACGAGTGAGTATTTTATATATGTATATGCTGTAGTATGTATTTATCTTTACTAATAATAAATAAATAAAAAAAATATAATATCAGTGCTAAAAATTTCCTTTTAAAATGTGCATTGCAAATACTTAAAATCAGTTTATTTTTATCTACAACAAACTTTGTTACATTCATTTCATCTTACAATTGGGATTTTTAGATTTTTTCTTTTGTATAAATAAGTTTGTTTAAAGCTTTTAGTTTTTAAAATTATAATTTTTTTTTTATTTAATTTAATAAGTAAAATTTTTGAAAAGGATTTAGGGGAGGAAATATCATTTAGTTTTGTGAAAAATGTCTCCAATTTTCGTAGATTAATTGAAATTTTTAGTAATTACCAATGCCCGGATTTTTATGCAAATGCATATTTGTTGTCGTCAGTCGGAGATCACCGTACACAAAATATCTTTGCGAATCAAGAAATTTGCAGTTAAATGGCATCGATTTGTTAGTGCATATTTTTGCATATTTTGCTATGAAGGCATATTTTTGCATAAATTGCTGATATCGCATATTTTTGTTGCATATTTTGAAAAAACTTGTTTTAATTGCTTTATTTTGCCATGCACCCTTCCGCAAAAGAGGTAAAAGACAACTTCGATGATATTTATTTATAGATTTCTAATGGGAAAAATATCCTTCGCGTGTTGCCGCATATAAAAAGAATTATCCGGATTAATGTCTTCCTCTATAACAACCGGATTGGGGAAGTATTTGAAAGCAATTATGTATTTTGCTGAAAACATTTGCCAATTCAAAGATGTGTTAAAAGGATTCAACATTGGTGAATTTAAGTTAATTGATATTGCCATACATAAGATTTATTTTTTTGGACGGTAACTTAAGTTAACAAATTCGTAGCAAGCTTGATAGAGATAAAACAAAAATTAAGAATTAAAATTTTTTGTTTTAAGGCATTAACTGCTTGCATATTTAATTTAAATTGTTTTCGAAAACAGCGTAGTGAAAATAAATATACCACAGAGAAACTATCAGCATTAAATCATGCACCTATCACTTCCGTTTTTTTTTTGTTTTGAAAAACAGGCAGTAAACTTTTATTTTGAAAAAATGTAGGGTCAAATATATCAAAATCAAAAAATATTTGATTCGTATGTAATTGCGATTAGTTTCGCACTTTGCTTAAGCAAATGACAGTTTAAAAAAATTTAACAAAAAGTTTTCTTAAGTTCAATATTGTTTTGAATTTTTTTTTATCATTAATAAACACATTTAAGATAATCTTAACTGCATATTTTTAAAATTTTTAGTGCATATATTTCGATTTTAATTGCATTTTTTATGCGCATAAAACGCGATTTTAACTGCATAAAAGTCCGGGACCTGGTAATTACATATTTTCAAAAAAAAAAACGTTAACTTTGAAAAAAAAATTTAAATTTGTTAAAATTAACTAAATTAAATTTTAAATTAAGGAAATAATAAAAAAAGTATTAGAATTTGTTTACTTTTACAATCAATCAAAAAAAATTATTTTCGAAATTATGTTCGAATTATCAACTATGTATTTGTTAAAATATTAAAGTTTTTGATACCAATATGATACAAATTAAGTTTAAAATGATTTTCTTATTTAATTTTTGTTTCAAACATTAAAAAAATCAGTTACATATGTGGTGGAAAACGATTTTAAAAAAACGATTGGAAATTGATATCGTTTTGAGTATCTTTAAAAATCCTGTTTAATTTTTGTTTTCTAAATTTTATATTGTATATGTTAGCTGAACTGTATTTTGAAGAAAAAATTAAGGCATACAGGTATGTGATGAAAATTGATCGATTTCAAAACGGACGTTTTTAAAAGGTGTGATGAATTTCGAGGGATTTTAAAATCCATTTCTGAATTATAGTTCAGAATACACTTCAGTTAACGTATATAATATAAAATTTAAAAGAATAAAGACTGAAAATAAAAGGAATATGTGTTTAAAATCCATTTTAAAAGATACTGAAAATGTTTCGGTTTCAAATCGTTTTGTTTTTAAAATCGATTTCCATCACATACCTGTATAATACAGAAATTGATTTTAAAATTGCTCGAAATTCATCACACCTGCTAAAAGTAATCGTTTTTAATCGATTTTTTAAAATCGATCACATAGCTGAATAAAAAATTTAGAAAATTAAAACATGTCCAGTTTTCCTTAACAAAAGTTAATTTGAAAAACTCAAAATTCGAAAACAAAAAAAAACTGTTGACATTTTTAAGTTCATCAAATTTAATCTTCAATAAATTATTCTTATGAAGAAAGGTAACCTGTCCGTAAAAACGCCTGGGTTCAAGCCTCATGTCAGTCAAGAATGAAAAATTATCAATAAATTTTAATTGATTTCATGTTGTAAAATTCCTTTCTTCATAAGAATAATTTAAAGAAAATTAAATTTGATAAACTTTAGCCTGATTACAATATCAAAATTTGGATTAAAAACCATGAATAGTTCAACAAAATAACCACAATACTAATTATTTAAATTGAAATATTTACTTTTTATCGCAAACATTAAAAACTCTTGAAAAAGAGATAGAAAATTCAAAGAATTTTAGATTTCTTGAAAAAAAGTTGGAAAAGAAAATTAAACAGGCCAATTATGAATAAAAATTTCAAGTGAGTTTTTCCCATCTCCCAGTTTTCGTATTTAAATTCAATTGGGAAAAGGGAAAAAACTTTTGGGGGATTAAAAATCCCGCTGGGCCGAATATTTCCGAAAAATCTGAAAATAGTTTTGTAGAAGTTTATTTTTATAATAAATCCTCAAATTAATGGTTTTCTAATAAAAGTATAATTTTCGAAATTCTGTACGAATTTTCGAATAGATTCTAATTTAATTTTTTTTTTCTTATACATTCGAATTATTAACAATTTTTAAAGTTGTGTGATTAAGACAATTTTAATAAAAGAAATTTTTAAATAAAATAATAAATTTCGAAAACTAAAAACTGGTATGATGTCAAGATGATATAAAAATTTTTCTCAAAAACTATTGGTTTCGAAGTTATTATTAAATTATGTTTGCATTTTTGAATATTAACTGAAATGTTTAACATTTTATTTTATGTATTCAAAATTATATTCAAATTTTCAAATTCATATTCATGAAATGGTCTTATAATTTAATATAATTTAATTTGAATTTTAAAGTTTAATGCTTATGTAAAGGTCACTTTATTTAAAGTTTCCAAAATCCTATTCAAATCTCTTGCTATTTTTAATCAAATTTTTTTTAGGTAAATTTGTTAGTTTCAATTAAATTTTTGTCTATATTAAATTAATGTTAGTATTTATAATAGAAAAAACGCATATTTTTTTTGTTTTTTTAAATTTAAATTATAAATTAATTTTCTATAACAGTAATTAAAAATTAAACAAAATAATGCAAACATTAACAACCACAGAAACAAATATTTAGATTATTCGAAATAAAATGTAAATTTAAAGAGAGTAAGAAATGCTGCTTTTTAAATTTAAATTCTCTTATTTTGGGCGTTCCTTTTTTTTTTTGTGTAAATTGGGAGTTTTTTACCCCTTTTTTCGCTTTTAATTTAAATACAAAAGGTTGTATGTAGTAGGAATTCATTAAGTGTTAATGAATTTTTTGGTTACTTTTTTAAATTAAATTTATTCATCTTCAGCTTCAGTGATGGTGGAGTTTTTGATCGAAGTTTCCTTTTTCATGTGTAGTTGGTTGTAATGCTGGAATCACAAAAGACAATTGTTAAGAAAGATAAAATAAAAAAATATTGAAAATTTGGATTAAAAACACAAAATTTTAGATTTTGGTTCGTTAAAAATGGAAATTGTATTTTTAATATTTTTTAAACGAAAAAGCAACTCTAAGAGCAAAATTATCAAAAGCAGCGTTAAAAAAAAAGAAGTCAAAGTAGAAAAACTTTAATTTCTTCCACTTCTTCATTTGTGGTTGGTAAAAAAAAACTGTTGCTTTTACGTCTTTTACGCACTCATGTACACATTTTGGCTAATGCTAGAAACACAACTGGGACGAACAACGAATAATTCGCAACGAATATTCGTCGTCAGAAATAGAACACATTGGTATGTATGAGAATACACACAATCGTTGCGTAGAACGAAATTCGTCATGCGTAACGAACACTGCGATAGGTTTATTTCTATTTCTTACGCAGACGATCGACGAATAAATTGGGACAGAGACAGCTAACCGCAGCTTTATCATGAAAGCTGTAAAGAATCCCAGGGAAAACTCGCTTATAATGCGAACTTGGCTAAAATTTGCAAAAATCGCGAAAATTTTCAATATTTCAAACAAGCCAAAAAATTGATTAAAAGTCTCTAAAACTATAAGGAATGGCAAAAATTCGATAAAAATTGCTAAATTAGCGGAAATTCGCAAAAATTTGGTAACAGCGGCATAAAAACAATGTCTAATATTTTTTAAAAATCGTTAAACCTGCAAAGAATCATAACCCGTATAGATAAAAATCGGTTATATCGCGAACATAGCTAAAATTCGCAAAATTTGCAATATTTAAACAAACGCAAAAATTTATTTGAAATCGCTTAATCAGTTTAAAATATCAAAATATCCGATAATAACATAAAAAAGTTTGCAAAAATAGCGAAAATTCGCGAAAATTTTTCATTTTTCAAATAACCCATAAAACTGATTAAAAGTCTCTTAGACTATTAGGAATGGCAAAAATTCGTAAAAAATTGCTAAATTAGCGGAAATTCGCAAATTTTTGCTAACAGCGGCATGATAGCAAAGTCTACTATTTATTATAAATCGTTAAAGCTGTAAAGAATCTGACAACTTACAGACACAAATCGCGAAAATGGCTGAAATTCGCGAAAAATTGCAAAATTTGAAACAAACCCAAAAACTAATTTGAGTTTGCTAAATCGAAATGAAGAACACCAAAAATGCTTAAGTTATCCACTTTCGAGTGGATTCGGATTCTAGAACACACCCAATTAATAGTTTTTTATGTTTTTTTTTTGTTGAAATATGGTCAACCTATGATTTGATAAATGTTAGCAAACAATGAAATTTTAATAAAATGATTGCTAGTTAAAGAAGATAAAAATGGATGAAAATGTTTATATAATCAAGCGTCCAATGTATTTATTTTTATAAATTAAAAAAAATTCATGTCGTATTAATACTTGGAATTTACGCACTCATTGTGTCTCATTTGACGAATTTACGCAACGAATTCTTGCCGACGAATTCGTCGTACTATGCGAAGTTCGTCGTTCGTCCCAGTTGTGTTTATACCATAATGCATACCAATTTGACAATTGGGGTTTAAGTCTGTCCTCTAACGAGTCAAACGAGCCTTGTGTAGATGTACCTTGGTTAAAATGATGTATTTTTTACGAACAATACAACAAAACTCATTTGAAAACTTAAGTATTTCTGATCAAAGCGGATCTGCATCTCTTGAAATATTAGAATATCTAAGATATATTTCGACTTCTTCTTTAGCAGAACTACAGCTGAGGATGGACAGAGGTTACCGTGTCTTCCACAATTTCAGAGTGCATAGTCATAGTAGCTCAGTAAGACATTTTTTCGATACGATTGAAGAATTTTAGATAAACAATCACCCTTATCGTGATTGGCGAATTTTAATTACGCCTGTGACTATTTGGTAATAGATTAAAGGCAATAAGTTCAGGTTATCTTTAATATATTACCAAACAGACGCTGGCATATTTTAAATTCGCCAACCTCGATAAGGGTGAATATGCTTCATTATTCTCTAAGCCCTCAAGTCGTTTGTTCTGAACTAATGCAAAGTAAGTCGCAAATTTTTTTGGCCTTTGAATAGTTTATCAGTTTATTCATTTCGAAGGCTGTTGTTAACTAGCGGAATAACGTCAGTCAAAGTGGCAGTGGCATTGCTTATGGATTTTGTAGCCTCTTCAAGTAACCCAAAATTTTAAGCAAACTGATTTTTTTCTCACAAATATCTCATTAAAAATAAGCATACAAATCTAAAAATGTACAAAATTTTTACGTTTTCTGTACTACAAATATTTAAAAGATTTAGCTACAGTGCAAAGCTGGAGGTCCACACTACGCGTTTATGTCTTTGATGCATCTGTAACAAAATAGAATCAGTGTAAAATTGTATTGACAAGTTACGCAGCAAACGTGTATAATGCAAAGACGCGTGGTGTTGGCCTCTCAAGAAATGAAAGGAACAATTTTTTATTCTGTTTTTTTGATTTTATGTTCTGCTTTTAAATATGTTATTTCTCTTAGTTGTAATGCAAAAAAATAAGCATTGAAAATTAAATTATTTAAGCAAAAGCCCTAAAAAAGTATCGGCATTTCGACAGTACAATATCCTGAAGTATCGCTAATATATCGGTATTCGTTACTTCCCTAATTTAAACTTGAAAGGCAAAACTTGCTCGTGTATCCCTCAAGTTACTCATAGATTTTTTAGGAAACGGAAAACAGCTTTGGAGGAAATTTGTATACCTGATAGAGATCAAAGTTAAAAAAGTACATTTTAAATTAAGTACCGCTTAAAAAAGTACAATTAAAAAAGTTATTGTAAAAATTTATTTTAAAAAAAGGATATTTGTAAATTAAGTACTTTTGAAATACCTTTGAAAACTCTATAAGATTCCTTTTAAAAAGGTTTGGCATTTTAAAATTTAAATGACAACCTTTCAACAAGGTGCCTTATAAAAAAAGAAACTTTTAAAACGTACTTTTATAAGAGAAGCTGTTAAAAAAGGACTTTTTTCTAAATAGATTGCCTTATAAAAGCAAATTTTAACAAAATTTACAATTTTAAAAATAATTTTTGAAAAGTTAACAGTTTTTAAACAAAATTAGCTTAAACTTTTGTAAAACGTAACTTTTAAAGAAAACAGACTGAGTTCCAAAATATTATAATTATTTGCAGTCAAAAATGTGTCATTAAGGGCTAAGAAATCAGTGCAAGTTAAACTCTCTATTTGGTTTTAAATGTGTTCCAACCAGAAAATCTATAAATCAGTTAAAATAAAAACCATCTCTTAACGCATGAAAAGGGGCGTTTAAACCACAGATTACTAAACATATATGTATGTCACGAGACGGAAGATTTTTCTTTTTGTCTCTTTCTTCGAAAGCTGCAATTCTCTTTGCATTGTCTTTAATGCCTCCATACAATGAACACAAATTTATTCAATGATTTATTTGCAAAACTGTTGTAAAAATTAACTTTTAAGTTTACCACAACACGAGTATATAATATTTAAGTAAGTAAATAAAAAAGTAAACAAAAAAAAAATAATAAATACATTTTTTTGTGCACAAAACAAACGTTTGTTGCATTTGTTTAACGTGGTTTGTGTTTTGTTATTTTTGTTTTGATAACGCCATTTGTGTTGATTTTTACTGACTGTTTTTTACACATTGCACTTCACTACCAAAAAAAGCTTTCTGTCTATTTCTTCGAATGCTGGGAGGCTACTCGCTATTGCGATGCGAAAACAATTTCGATGCGAAAGCTAAATGCCAACTTGGTACTCTCTATCACTTTCGCAAAATGTTTTGAAAATTGATCAATACTGGCAACAAAAATTAAAGATGCAGCAGATTGACAGTAATGAAATGCTAAAATATGTAAAAATATTTGAAATTGGAAAGTTTAAATAATGATAGCTCTGTTCCACATGCATAACGAAACAGTCCGAACTTGCACAAAGTTACCCAAAATCGTTCCACATAACAATTTTTGTGCAATAAAGAGAGTAATTGAGAGAGTAATTTTTTTCATTTCCTGTACAAATTTGCACGAACCTTTTCTTTGGGTAAGTTCGGACAGGAAAAAACAATCAGCTGTTTTTGTTTACATATGAAACTGATAAATAATTCAGGAAATTTTCAAGCAAAAGGAAAAGTTTAGTTTTAATTAAAAAACATATTAAAAAGCAAAATGTAAGGTTTTTGTGAAAAATGAAAGTGGTTAAAACGTTATTGCATACATATTTCCCTTAATCTTTAATATAAAAAAAACAAAATATAAAAAATTACAATGATGCAAATGTTTTAGTTTTATAATGTTATGACTTTTAAGCGTCTTAAATCACTTAAATAGATCTTAATTTGAAAAGTAAGCAGCATTAGTATTTGAAGATGTTCAAAAATGGTTTTTTGCGTTCCAGCAATTTTGGGTAGTTTCGGCAAATTTAGAGAGTAATTTTCATTTCACTCTCATTAGTCCGAACTTGCCCGAGATCTTGTGGAACACACCTGATGATTTCGGAAAAGAAAAAAAATTAATGGATGCGAGAGACAAATGCGCAAACGCATTAAAGAGTACCAATCGCTAGATTTGCTACCTTTTTCTTTCGCATCGCAATAGAGAGTAGCCCCCTGCCTTCGCAACTGATTTGGCCCTTTTCCACACGTCACTTTTTACATATCTGTTTAGTAATCTGTGGTTTAAACTACCAATACAAATTATATGACAACATTTATCGTAGTGCTGCCACATTATTTTTTTTTTAATTTACATATTATATATAAAGCACTGATTTGCAGCTGTTAAGTTTAAACTAAACATAAATTTAAGTTTATTTCAACTAAACTAGCGTTTAAGCAATCACTGATTTATTGACCATACGTTTAACGATGGACAGTTTGCTTATTGTATACGCATCGATTACCTTTTTTGGTACCCTTTGGGACAGATAACATTAAGGTACTTCACGCCACAAGTTTCCCCATTTGCGAAAACCCAAAAATGCCAAAACATAACAACAATTACTTTGGGCTAACAAATCAAATTAAGTTAAACTCTCTTTTGGGTTTAGAATGTGTTTAAACCAGCAAATCTATAAATCACTAAACATATAAACCATCTTTTAAAATATTGCGTTTAAACTACCAATACAGACAGACCATATGAATTTTATAAGATTTATCGTAGTGCTGCCACATGTTGTTTTTTTTAACAACATATACAGGTATGTTCTAGGTTTAGACTCGAATTGAAAACGAAAAATTTTTTGAATCCGCATAAGTCATAAATTGGTGTTCTCAAATCCGCATGTTTTTGTGTATTCGAAGTTTTTGTTCGAAAAAACTTTTGTTGAACTAAAGATCGCTAATTTGCTAACCGAAGCATGATAGCAATGTCTAATATTTTCTAAAAATCGTGAAAGCTGTAAAGAATCACAAAAAAAATCGCTAACAAGGCTAAAATTCTCGAAAAATTGCAATCTTTTAACTAAACACTAAAATTTATTTGAAACCTCTAAATGGGTTAAAAAAACAAAACGTCGGAAAATAACAAAAAAATTGCAAAAATAGCGAAAATTCGCGAAAATTTTTAATATTTCAAACCAGCCATAAAATTGATTTAAAGTCCCTAAAACTATAAGGAATGGCAAAAAATCGGCAAAAATTCCTAAATTCAAGGAAATTCGCAAAAATTTGCTAACAGCGGCATGACAGCAAAGTCAACTATATATTATAAATCGTTAAAGCTGTAAAGAATCAGAAAACTTACACGACCAAATCGCTTATATCGCGAACATGGCTAAAACTCGCGAAAAATTGCAAAATTTTAAACTAACCCAAAAACTAAGAGATCGCTAAATTGTCTGAAAATAACATAAAAATCGTTAAAAAAAATTTGGTATAATTACATCAAAATCACTGAAAAATTCGACTTTAAATTTAGGGTTAGTAAGGGCCTTTTGCGTTTTAGATAACGATATATTTTTGATTAAATTGGATTAAGAAGATTTTAAGCTAAAAGCAATATTAATTTTTTTGTTAAAAATGTTATCACACATTACAATAAAAGTCGATTCGGTTTGCTTTCACCAACCCATATCTACTCTAATTGAAAACGAATAAAAACATGTGGATGTGAAATGCAGAACACCAATAATGCTAAAGTAATCCACTTTCGAGTGGATTCGGATTCTAGAACACACCCGATAATACATGGGACACTGATTTAAAGTTGTTAAGTTTAAGCCATTAGACAATTATTTGAGCGAAATTTTGCGAAATAATTGTCCATGTGGTTGTTGTTAGTTGTTTTTGCACTTTTGCTTTTGCAAGGGTGCAACTTGTGACGTGAAGTACCTTATTTAAAAATCTACACGGTAGCATTGTAGGATGAATTTAAAAAAGCGATTTGCTTTGCAACTGACGTTTTGGAACTCAACTTAATTTTCAATTTTTACATATATATTTCCGAACTTACCTCTTGATTTTGTATTCGTATTATCCTATGTTGTATTTTGGGCGCCAATTGACAACTGGCCTGTTCTAAATCATCTAAGGAAGCACGACGTAGCATCTACAAATGAAAAAGAACAAAAAATAAATAAAAACAAAATTCAACTAAAATTGAAAAAAAAATATTTCCCTTACTTTTGAGCAATTTGTATTTGATAAATCTATCGATTTAGTTTGATGGCCGGCCGATAATTTCCGAATGGGCGAAGGACCATCCAGTTCTAAATTATCTAACATTTGAACCATACTATGACGGCGGGAGAGTGTTACCAAGGACTGTCGATGTTTTGAATGATGACCACCTTTGCCGGTACGTAAATTTATTGCTTTAAAATGATTTTGCACTGTTAAACCAAGTTCAGGGCAGGAGTCATCGTCCATCTAAGGTTTTTACAAAGAATTACTTAATTTTTTGTTAAAAAAAAAATTGTTTTTAGAAAAAACCCACCAATACTTTAGCGTCCTTAAACATAGTAAAGCCATCACAGCCATTAAAAATATAACTTTTAATACAGATTTTATATAACTGTTCCATATTTAAATATTCATCACCCACTTGCACCAGCTGAGGATCGATTCTTTGTCCGGGCGGCTTTGTAGGATCAAAGGCAAATGTAACGCCTGAAACCTAAAATATACATAAAATAAATATTTTTGTTTTTAAGGAAATATGTTTCCTATAAATTTAAAACTTACTTGAGGAAATCTGCCCTCGAGTTTTGGATAACTTGATACCGAATTTTCTAAAGCTTCATGCAGACATTTACCCGTTACCTCTATTAATATTAAAGGATCTCTCATGGGTATTATATTCACCAAATCTTTCATGGTAAATGGACCAGGTGGATGTATTTGATCTGATCTAAATGTCCCTGAATTTATTATGACAACATCTGCTCCTGTAGCTGCCAGCACTACGTCACAAACCCAATCGCCCAGATTGGTTTCTTGTGTACGTATAGCCGAAAAACGACCATCCAGTTCTACAGTAAAATTGCCCAAAACTTCAGTCATTTTAGCCTCTATTACCTCTGAATATTTTGATAATTCCTCTTTCAGTTCCTTGTCTTCGTTATACTTCGCCGTCACATCTATGGGTTCCACATCGATTTTAATGCGACCATTTTGATCTCTTTCTTTGTGTATGATAATTTTCGAAAATTGCCGAAAATCTGTACCGGATTTTATGATTTTTATACCATTGACCTCTTTAATTTCATACACATGATCGTGGCCTCCCAAGATAAGATCAATACCGGGACAATTTTCAGCCAAATTTATATCATTCGGAGTACGCATGTGGGTAAGTGCGATAATTAATTCACAGCCTTCATTTCTTAATTCGGCGGCCAATTTATTGCCTGCCTCTACATAATCTATGTAAGTGACTTCTTTGGGATCTATGGTTGGTAACGTTTCGAGCCATTCTCGTTCCACCAGACCGATGAGACCAATAGATATTTGATTGTGAAAAATAAAATGTGAGATCTTGCCGCCACCAAGTGGTCGGCCGGTTTCATTGTCCACCACATTGGACATGAGCCAAGGGAAGGGAGTCTTTTTTATAAGATCTACAAGGACGTCCAGTCCGTGGTCTGTAAAGAGGAGAAATAAAAAGTTGGTAGGCACTAAAAAACTAATTTTAAAATGTATGGAATAAAGTACTTCTTTTAGGATTTTTTTTAAAAGCACTTCATTAAAAGATTATTTTCAAAATGTAGAAATTTGCATCTCTACCAAGGCGAATTCATTCCAGTAATCTCGGTACTACAAAAACTGCAGCTCGTACAAAAACCACAAGCAATTTGTTTTTTGTAAAATCGTTGTGCAATGTCAAAAACAAAGAAAAGAAACAAAATTTTGACAACAAAAAAAAGTTATCAGCAGGGCTTTTAAGATCACCTGAAATGAATTCGCCTTGATATCTTCGAAGTTTTGCCAAAAATTGTTTTCTTGATAAAATAGGAACCTTTTCAAGGAATATTTACACAAGGTACACTCGTTAGCGAACAGGCATAAACCCCAATTGCCAATTTCGTGTTTATGAACCAAAATTTGTACGTGTGCGTTAAATTGTGTTTTTTATGTGTAGACAATTTTAACAAGTCGGGTATTTTTATAGAGCAGCATGTCTACAATGCCAAATGAGTCTACCTTGTGTAAATGTATCTTGAACCTTTTGAATAAAAAGCCATTATTATTTTTTTTTTACAAAAAAATAATACCTTTTAGCAAGGCGAATTAATTTTTCAGGTGGCGTTAAAAGCACAGCTGTGCTCCTTTTTTTTTCTTTTTCAGAGAGAGAATTGTCAAAAGTTGCTTGGGTTTTTGACATATCGACCTACGAAAGCAAAAAATAAAATACAATGTTGTGTTTTTGGTACTGTACTTGTTGTAGTATCGCCACCACCGTTTACATAAATTCGCCTTGCGTTTTACTTTTGACTAAAAAGTAACTTTACCATAAAGAATAATTTTCAAACAGAAAAAATACTTATATCAAACAAAAATAGTTTTTATTAGGAGATTACTTACCGAAATCATGATTACCAAAAACCGCACAGTGGGTACCCACAGCATTTAGTACGGGTACCATTTGTTCACCCTGGGTAAAAGTACTTACTAAAAATTAATTTTAGAAACATTAAATCTTCCGATTTTATAAAGCAAAACTATCAAAATTAAAGCTTACACATGCTGGGCGAAAATATATCCCCACTAAACAGCACCAAGGGATCCTCATCTTGAAACGTCTTTATGGCTGTACAAAATCGGGCTGCCCCACCAATTGGCTCTACTTCTGTGGTCACGTCCACATTATATACATCGTTGTAATGTAAAATACACAAAGGTTTATCATTCTTATCGGACATTTTTAAAAGTATTTTCGATTTTTCCAACTGGGTTATAATCGAAGTGGAACGATGATAGCCGGCAGTAAAATTATCAACACGACCACGAGCCCGAGGACTTTGGGGCTGGCTGAGAGAGTGGCGTGTATGTGGATTTAAATCTTGGCTTGATAGGGATTTTGTGTCGTAAGCCGAGTCTTCGGGGTTGATTGCTGTGGGCGATATTAAATCCGTTTCGTCCAAATCGAATTCGTGTGAAAGAAAATTGGGATTGGAGGTTTGTATTTGTGTGACAGCACGTTTGCCGGCTTCGCGTACTTCTATGGAGGCCTACAAGCATAAAAGGGGGTTAGTAAGTTTTTCTTTTTGGGTAAAATTCTAGTTAAAGGGCTTTAGTTTTTTTTTTACAACATTGACATTGAAAATAAAATAAGCTAAAAAAATTTTGAAACAAAAAGAAAATTATTAATAATTAAAAAAGAAATAAAAATGAAAATCATAATATTACGGAGTTTTTTTTCTGGAATTAGAAATCTAAATGAAATTTCAAGGCCTTGTAAAATTTGTTTAAAAAGCCAATTTTGATTAAAAAGAAAATACAAATGTGATTTTTATTTTTGGAAAATTAAACACATTTTTTCCAAAGTGCATATCTAGACTAAAAAGGTATTGAAACTAAAACCTACATAAGATTTTTCAAAATTGTTTTGTTATAAAAAAATTATATTCGTGGATATTAATAATCGTTTATTTCACAAGAGTAAGATAGTGAAATGACCGATGAGTTTGCGAGAAAATTATTTCGGAAATGGACGATCCTGACTGTGTAAAGACAGTCGGAAATCCAATAGGCTATTATTTTGGGAAGTTTAGAGAATGGGTTCTAAGCGGGTCTAATCGGCCCTAAAACAATAGAACGGATTGTATAGTATCGTGGTTTTAATTCACGTTAGAACCATGATAGGTATTATCACGGGCCACCGCATGGTAGGCAAGGTGGCTGTAGTAATGGGATCTGACTCGTAGGATTTATGTAGGTTGAGCCTATTCTGTGTCTCTGTCCTAGGCTACACACGAGCATGCTAAGATGGCTGGGTAGTAGTTTCATAGGCGATTGGTAAGTCGTTTAGGTCGTTAGCTCGAGAATCTGACGGGATTAGTAAAGGGCATAACCGTGGCTGTATAACAGGCGGCTGGGGACTGGGTATAAGTAGGGCTATTCTGTTAAGCATGGCCGTTTTGATCCGATATTTTCCACCACTATTTTTATGCTTTAACTCTTTATTTTTTCAAGTCTTCTTTTACTATCTAAGCGTCACAATAGACCATATTGCTGCCTGGGTTGGAGTGTTTAGATTGACCTTGAGCCTTTCTAACTAACCTATTTCACAAGATTTGTATGTAATTAAGCTTGTTGACAGTAACATTTTGTATGGAAATGCGTTCTAAAACTTAACTTTGTTTCTATATTTTTTAAATTTCCTAAGCTAATTCTGCGAAGCTCTACGCTTGTCTGCAGGAAAGAAACCAGGGTCTCTAGCAAACCCGCAACCCCGGCGCTGATAGACTACCTCACTACCAGCTAGCCTACCGGGGCGCGTCCATTTTATGAAACATTTGCTGCGAAACATATGAGTTTAAGGATGAAAGCCGAATGCAAAAGCTTACTTTGTTCTGTTTGCAAGCAGTTTTTGTGAACTTGTTTTTAACATGGTGAAATAAGCACAACAAATACAACATTACAACAAAATTGGAAATTACATCACCGTTTACGTCAAAAAATACTTTTAACAAAAATCAAAGCGTGCTGCTGAACGTGATGAAATAAATACATTTTTAGCCAATTTTTATTTAATAATGGTCAATATCTTATTTATTTTAATTTAATATTATCTAAAACTTTTCAAAAGATTTTGTTATTCGTGCTTAATTCCCAGTTTCCATTATTGATAAAAACACTTGAAATTTATTGTTGATGGGATAAGCTATTCCTATGCGCATTTCACTGGTTGCTTAGGCCAGATCATCAGGAAACTTCATCCATAAAGATTTTAGAAAAACTAAAGATATTAAACCAAATAAAACTGTTAAACGTATAAGAATTATAGCAACAGTTCTACCTGTAATAATATCAAAGCTTAAACAAAACAACATCAACAATAAACAGTGGCTTCATCTCATCTTACATTCCCCACCACAGTTAGTTGAAATTCTCTCAACATTAATTGTAGTTGTAAGTAGGTTAAGAAAAACAAAATAAAAACAACAACAACTTACAAAAGATGTTGTCAATTAAGTGTTTTTTAGGCAGTCAACCCATCAAATCCCATCAACAATAAATTTCAAGTGTTTTTATCAATAATGGAAACTGGGAATTAAGCACGAATAACAAAATCTCTTGAAAATTTAAATTTTGTATTCCCAAAAATTGAAATTACTTTTTGATATTATCAAAAACTTTAATAAAATACAATAATCACAGCACAAAACGTGGACTTTTTATAAACATAAACAAAACTTTGACATAAACTTAGACAAACAATGCAAGCGCAAAAAATCGTCATCTGGCGTAGTGCTGTCACCTGTTTATTTCACCATGGTTTTTAAGAGGAAGAAGAAAGAGAAGAGGGATACAAAAAACTTAAATGCTGCAAAAAAAAGTTAATTTTTTGGACAGACATGCAGTTTCAAAAGGAAATTTCAGAAAGTTTCTGCAGCAAATGTTTCATAATATGGACGAGGACTGGGCATGTTTTCTTGCGAAAAAATTCTAAGCAATTTTGATTTTTATTGTTTTAATTTATTTTTGTTCAAATGTAGGAAGAGGTTATATTTTTAGGAATGGTTAGACAAAATGATTTTAATTTTTTTTATCTCCTCTAAAATTAGACCGACAAAAAATGGCTTAATGTAAAAACAACAATTTTTCGTGTAATTTTTTTTAACAAACTTTTTAATTGGGATATAAAAATTATATATCCTAAACATCTTCTAAATCTCAGTAAGTTTTTAATTAAAAATATCGAAACATAAATTTAAAATCTAAAATATGTATGTACAAACATTTAAAAATTATATCGAGTATGATAAATATTTAATCAATTTGATATAAAAAATTATTTTGACTTCCAGTTAAAATACGAAAATCTCAAATTATCGTTGATTTATTTCAGTGAAACCCCTTAAAAATATCTATACTAAATACATATACAATTATATAGTAGACAACAAAACAAATGTGACATTTAAACAAATTTATTACTACAAGAACTACAGCAAATAAATAACAAATAAACGAGTTCACCAATAATTGCAACATTAATGGTCAATTTTACCAATTCTATTTAAATATCAATTCATATTTAAATATAGTTTTTCATATAATTTAATTTTTATTTGACATGAAAAACGAATTTTAAACATAAATTGATATTTAAAAAAATTGGTGAAATCGGCCGTAAGATTAATTTAATTTTTAAGTACTAAACAAAAACAAAAAAAAAATTTTTGATATTCTTTAATTAGGCTTGAGTTCATCAAATTTAATTTTCATTAAATTATTTTCACTGAGGGAAGGAATTTTACAACTTGGAATTTTTATTAAAATGTATTGATAATTTTCCTTGGCTGAGCTGGGATTTGAACCCGGGTTGATCTTTACATGTTTCAAGAAACACCACTTTCTATCGTCAGAAGATCTTTGTGTTCTACCCACTGCACCACTGCGGTGCCCGTTAGCCAACAGTCAAACATCAATCTTTAACCAGTAGTACTGGTGGTTCGAAATTTGCTGTTATTATCACTTAAATTTCAAATTACATGTTGCCAGCTCAGCCAAGGAAAATTATCAATACATTTTAATAAAAATTCCAAGTTGTAAAATTCCTTCCCTCAGTGAAAATAATTTAATGAAAATTAAATTTGATGAACTCAAGCCTAATTAAAGAATATCAAAAATTAAAAATTAACAGTTCAACTAAAAATCAAAATTGTTCTCAAAAAAAAAATAAAAATTAACAAATAACAAATTTTTAATAATTAATTTTTTTAAACCTGTTTCAACCATCCAACCACATTTCGTAGTCCTTTTGTGACTTCTGTTGCTTCATTTAGAGCCGTTGAACTGTGTTCAACGATATCACCCAATTTTGTTCTCAATTGTCCCGATTGTGATGAAATATCGGCCATGATAAAACTGCTATACATGAATTTGGTAAATGGAATTTTTTTTTTAATTTATTTGAACGTGAATTTTAAACTTAACAATTTATAAAAAAAATGTATGTAAAATGAAAACGAAATTGTATGAACAAAATTTTTAAGCAAATCAAAATTTTCAACTGGTTAGATAGAAAATGAGAAATTAAAAAAGGTTTAAAGTATTTACCAATCATTTTAAATTTAAGTTAAAAAAAATCCTATTCTTATTTATTTTCTATATATAAAAAGGCTTACGTATGTATGTTGCCGCATCACAATAAAACGCGTCAGCCGCTTTCAGCCAAACTTATACACAAGGTAGGTATTGGGACCTTTTTGGTTTATGTTAAGTTTGGTTGAAATCAGAAGTCGCATGTGTGCTATAAATAATTTCAATATACCATAAATTCATTGTTTTGTTAAATATATATTTGTTCATTTTTTTAGTTTCTACAATCACGCCCCAACCGATTTTGTTGAAATTGGTTGAGAAGATAGAACGTCATAGCGAAATCGCTATAGGCTATATTTCTCTCAATATTTTGGAACCGTTTTTTTTTTAAAGTAATCTTCCATCCTAAATCCGAATTTCTGTGGCTACGTGGGCATGTCAAAAAAGTACATTTCGAAAAACGGACTTTTAGTGGGTAAAAGTGTTGATTTCAGGTACATTTTTATCAACCCCATTTAAACTGCAAATGTTTAAAAGTTTATTCATTTTTATATCCACACCACAATAGTGCATTATGCATTTGTACTGGTGTTTGTAACACCTTTAAGTACACCGATCAACTCAGAATCACTTTCTGAGTCGATCTCACGATGTCCGCCTTTTGAATATTGGCCGAATCGGAACCCTATTTACAAGCTAATTGCCGGAATAGGGTCTTTGTGCCCATAAACCAACTTATTTGTTGGTATTAAGATTAAATTTTGTCCAAACATATTTTATTGCAATCAAAATCATCTTTACAAATTTTATTGAATTTGGTCTGTATTTGATCTCCCGTACAAATAATACTCCTAATTAATCTAAAATAATCACGCCTATCGCAAACAACTACTCCCATGAAAATATTCCCATAGTTTTCTTATTTCGTATTGTGAATGATTCCCACAACAAATTCTTTGGGAATAAATTCCCAGACATAAAAAATTTGGCATCACCAATGATCAGTCTCGCGAATTTTTTTACAAAATAAATTCCCAACAAGTTTTAATTGCTTTGCCTTACAATTTTCGAGTAAAAATGAAATGTTGATGATAAAATTGAAGCAACACATTAAGAATGCAGAAAGATACAGAAATGTAAAAAGGCCAAAGCTCTTGTTGGCATCTAAAAAATTTAACATGTATCAAAATATGCCTCAGAAAGGCAAAATATGCGCTAAAAATAAAAAAAATGCTGCAAAAAGGCTCTTTCAACCAAATTATGCAAAAAATGCTCTAACGGTAAAATATGCACTAACAATGCCAAAATTTATAAAAAGCTCTAAAACGATTAAATACACACTTCCTAGATTCACTTAAAGGCAAACAAATTTTATAAAGATGAAGATATCTTTATAGGTGGGATGAAATAACTCCCCACGAAATAAGTCCCAAAATCGGAAATTAAATTACTCCCCAAAATAATATATGAGAGGCAAAAACAACGTTTTTGGAAATTTATTTCATTTTATATTGGGGAGGTATTTCATAGGAAATAAGTCCCCAAAAATCTGTAATGAAATAAGTCCCTAAAAATATTTTGGGGACTTATTCATTTTCAAATTTATTCCAAAATCGTCAAATTGCAAATTATGTCCCGTTATAATATGTAAACAAAACTTGTTTAAATAAATAATGGAGTTTTAGGTCGATTCGCAGAAAAAAATCAAAAGAAGACATTTTTAAAGAGAAGAAGAAATTTCCAATAACAACAACCTGTGTGTTATTTGTCAGGACCAAATCCAAAACATTGTTCTTATTCCCTGCAAACGGTTGACGAATCAATGCAAGTTTTTGTTTAAATTTTTCAATTATTGCAAATAAATCTATATTTTGAATTGATTGGATGTTTTGAATACTTTTTGGGGATTTATTTTATTTCTGGAATTGAAGATTTATTTCAAAATTCATAATTTTTTTGAGGACTTATTTCGTGGGGGGTTATTTCATGCCGCCATCTTTATAAAACATATTTGGAACCAAAATGTTTACCATCAGGGCTGCCAGATTTGAGGATTGATCGTCATTTTGACGATTTTTTGTTCCGAAATTAGCAAAGTGCCGATTTGCAGATTTTTTTCTAAAAAGTGAAAATTTTATTCAGTCTCCACACAAAGTCAATTTAAATTAAGGGCAAGATCAGTGAATAAGGCATAAACTGATATATTGCTTAACAACTTGCAAAACAACAGGTCGATTGTCTGCGGATTTATTAGCTTTCGAAAGACTTGGTATTAGAATTTTTAAAAATATTTTACTACATAAAATTTAAAAAGTGAAAAAACTAACTTGGTAATCGAACTATCCCTCCAATACTAAATGTGTTGCTTTATTATTGTAACTTTTCTTACAAATTTATACATACGTGTATAGTTTTAAACAAACATTTCATTTATTTTTTAATCTTTCTTCTTTTTTACATTCACTGGAACTGTTAGCATGAACAATTTTTCATAGGAGATTCGCGATTGCTTTTTTCCCTTCGAGTAGAGTGAAAATTTCATGTGTACAAAAATTCCCCTCGTTATTCACGATAGGGGCGAATATTTATTTAATGAATTTCATACGATTATTGACGTAAAAGACACGTAAGATAATCTCTTCCCACGTCTTAAACGATTCCCACAACGATTGAAGAATCGTATTTCGCTGTCCTATGGACGAATCACACTCGTGTTGCAGTTTTTCCACCGTGAGGAATCTTCTACTATTAAAAAATGCGGTCATCGACGATCAAAGACGTTCTTCATGAGACTCCCAGTAGCTTTTACATGATTGAAAATGCTATCTTGATATGAAGTAATTATGTTTTGGTTTAAATGTTTTTTTTTATAAAAATCGAATTTTGTTCGATTTTGTTGATGATTTTTCGAAACAAGGAAGACGATTTTTTTCTCAGGAAATTTACGATTTCTTCACAAATTATCAGGCAACCCTGTTTCACATGAATATTAATCTCCTAACATAATTTTGTTCTGGCGGGTCCATAATTGCCCATTGACTCCAAATAGGGTACACTTTCAGAAATTTGTTCTTATATACTGTGGTGTTGGGTGGTATCATATAGTCGGGCTTGACCAACTATACTTTCTTACTAGTTTTGATTCAAACTACCCTGCAAATAATAGGACTAGTCCAAAAAAAGGGTGTAAATTGTAGCCCACAAGGGACTAGGACCAGTCCAAAAGTAACCAAAACTTATGGAAAAAACATGGTCTATTTAACATTACGATATCCTAGGGAAGGTACATATAACCCAGCTTTGGATTTCAAAGGAGTAATCTTAAAACACAAGAGGATTAGTTTTAACTTCGTTTAAAAACGAAAACATGTTAAAAATCTAAGACATGTCGTCTCACTACAAACAGTTTTTAACAATGACATGGTCCATGCTTGCATTACATTGGACCAGTCCATGTAGAAGTCCAATATTATTTGCAGGGTACTACCAGGGATATAGGTTTGAACAATTTTAACTCAAAGGAGCAACACAGGGTAAAAATTCTTACTTTTGATACTTTTTGTAAACGCGTCTTTTTCCAATAATTTTACGATCCTCACTTTAAAATTTTATGTATAAATACTTTTTTACTTCGGTGGCATGTCACAAAGAACATTTTTAAGTACGTTTAAGGGCAAAACTGGGCAAAAATGTATATGTACTTTTGGTAATTTTTGTAAATACTCTTTTTTTCAAAATAATTTATACTCAAACATGCAACTTATGTATGTTTTTAACATAAAGGCGGCACGAAAATAAAGTATACAGTGCACTCTGGAAAACGTCAACTAATTAAAACCGCGGGTGTTGACGTTTTACAAATTGTTGACGTTTACGAATGTAAAATTTTTATATAAAAAACATATCGATAATGTGCTTTTAAACGTTTTTATTAATTATAAACTAAATCCAAACATAAACAAATTCAAAAAGGAAATAAAAAAGGCATTCAACCTGACTAAAACCATAGAAGACAACTGGAACTAAAAGAATACATTTTAAATGAGATCATATTTTTAATTTTACATGCACACATATGCATTTAAAAAAAATCTGTTATTTTTTTCTGCTGTTTTTTTCTATCCAACACTTGGAAGAGAGCCTTCTCTCTTAAACGTCTTAATACATTTAAGTCATTTTGCTCAACATTCTCGCATTGAGCCCAATCCAAAGTCCTGTTAAATATTTCGACGGCTTCGCTTGGTTTTATTGTCTGCACATTTGTATCTAAATCGTTCTCCTCATCATCGATCACTTCCAACTCCTCAATTTCACACGAATTAGAAACATTATCCAGGTGGATCCCCAATTTCTGAATTGATTTCATAAAATAAATGTGTGTGTGTACAAATGTGTGTATTTTAACTGCTGCTAAATTCGAAATTTTATTTTATTCAGAGTTGACGTTTTAGAGCTTTATGGTTGGGTTGACGTTTTAGAGTAGGCAATGTAAAAAAAAAAGGGTTGACGTTTTGGGATGTTGACGTAAACGAGTGTTGACGTTTTCCCGAGTGCACTGTATTTCAAAAAAGGTAAAAATTTGCACTTTTGGCACTTTTTGTAAAAACTTTTTTTTTTCAAATTTAGTTTGCGGAAAGGTGAAGCCTATTCTATTTCACATTAAGGCGGCAACTAGTTAGCATATACTTATTTTTTATCTAAAATTTGCCTTTTTCGAAAACACGCTTTTCTTTTAAATAATTTTATGGAAAATTCAAAAATATAATTGGAGCAAGCCAAAATAAAATATATACTGCCTTATTTATAAAAAACAAAACATGTTAATAAAGGGTTTATGAAACAGATTTTGTATGAAAATCCAATTTATAAACTCTTTATTAACCTGTTTTATTTTTTATAAATTAGGCCGATACACATTGGTGTACAAATAGTACTTTAAGTTTTCTTTGAACTCAATAATCTAAGGCCCGTTTTCACAACTTACCGATAGCTGAAGGTAGGATTTTATCGGCCGTATAAAAAGTGTTCCATTATTACAACTTTACTTTAACATAACAGTTAGGATGAGCCTTAATTTACTTTATGGCTGTTGGTAAGTTGTGAAAACGGGCCTTAAAGTCTTGCAATTTAAAAGGGTGCTTAAGTTTTACTAGGAAATATCATCAGGAGTAAAAATTTGAGAAATGTTGTCTGGGAGGGGCAAAAGATGTAAAGATTATACTATAAAGTACTTTTTGTACAAATAACAGTTTTTTCAAAATTATTCTTCAGAATCTTAAAAATGAAAGTGCAGACATAATTTGCGTAATTTATACGAGAGTTACGTCATAGAAATTTATAAAAATTCGAAATGAATTAATCTATATTTAATTTTACCTCTTATATAGCTTAATTAATGAACCGATTTTTTTGAAATTTGGCAGGCAATTAGTGTAACATCTGGATGGAGCTAGAGCCTATAATTTTTGATATTTAGGGTGTGAAATAGGGCAAAAGGGGTAAAATCCCACCCCCTCCTATATCATATTAACTACAACAGCAATCGGTTTCCTAAAAATTTGGCATGCAGACACTGTAACATCTTAAGGAACTTTAAGATATACATACATTTTTTTTTTTGAAATTCCAATGTTTAGGGCGTACAATAGGGTAAAACGGGTAAAAGCGACACCCTCCTATACCTTCGTAATTAATTAACCGATTCTCTTGAAAATTTTATGTATTTTTTTTGACAAATTGGTCGATTGGTTGTTAAAAAATTTATGAAAAATGTTATCGAAGCTACCATTTTGAATGGTTAATTCTGAGAAGAAAATGTTTTGCTGTCACGAGCTCCGATGAATCCCACAGACATCCCAATTGAATGCAAAACTTTATCGAAGCTACCATTTTGACTGGTTAATTCTGAGACGAAAATGTTTTGCTGTCACGAGCTCCGATGAATCCCACAGATATCCCAATTGTATGCAAACGCATTTGCAATGGAAATCAATAAGTCACACCACGCACGGCCAATTATACGTGGCATGTTCTCGCGTCGGCAAACCATTGAGCTAATGTGTGTTGGCTAAAGACGAACTGACAAAAAATACACGAAAGTGTTCTTTGTCGTGAGCAGTTTAATGTCTAATTATTTCAGTCGATACTAAACGAATCGAAATTGTTTTTCAGTTTTGTGAAACTCAATGTAACGCTTTACAACACTGAAACAATAATTCCGATTCGTTTAGTATTGACTGAAATAATTAGACATTAAACTGATTTCGAATCGAGAAAGTACACGATCACGACTGCCAGAATCAGGCCCCAGATTGTGATAATTTTTTGTAGAAATTTTAATAGCAATTGGGTAATTATCAAAGTTATTTTCGGGAATACAAAATTTATTATTAATACGATTTCCGTATGACGTGCTAAATTCCCAGTTTTTCATATTTGATAAATACACTAAAATTTATTGTTGAGGGAAAGCTAGCTTCTATGTGCATTTCACTGGTTGCTTAGGCCAGCTCATCAGGAAACCTTTTCCAAAGATTTTAGAAAAGCCAAACATATTATACAAATAAAACCCTAAAGCGAATAAGAATTATAAACACTCAAGGTCTTACTTGTAACAATATCAAAGCCAAAACAAAACACCAACAATAAACAGTGAGTTTATCTTTTCTTACATTCCCCTACAATTGGTTGGGTAAATTTTATCATAGAAAAAATTGAATGATTCCCAATTGGGCTGCCGTCTTATTTATACAATTGAGGTATTCACAAGGTGTGCTATCATGTTGTATTGTCATAATGTTCTAACATTTTACAATGGTTTAAAAATATTGTTGTTGCTTTGTAAGCAAAAAGTAAAAAAAAAAATTAATAAAACTTTGCCTGCTATGTTTATTGTGCTGTCGTAATTAATAAGAAGAGTCTTGCGATGAATGGCTGAGCCGAGCGGCTTTGTTTTTGTAGCCGTCGCCGTTGATGGTATAGTTTTATCCGGCAAACAACCGGATTTAACTTGCGGCTAACAATTTTTGCAACAAAACACTTGCGGCGTCAAATTAGACCGGCTTGGGACTCTGATGTTTGGTAAACAACCAAAAAAAAATTATTTGTGATTTGCGTATAAAAAATGAAAAATAATCAGGTAAGATTTAATTCAATTTATTAATTCATCGATAAGAATAAAAAAATATTTTGATTATAGGAAAATATTTATTTTTTTATATTTGTTTTAAATCAGCTGATT
Source organism: Pollenia labialis (assembly GCA_949318255.1). NCBI lineage: Eukaryota > Metazoa > Arthropoda > Insecta > Diptera > Polleniidae > Pollenia > Pollenia labialis. The sequence continues at coordinate 44,980,080 of OX439143.1, read as the reverse complement.
TAAATTCCAAATAGCACACTAATTTATGAGGGGTTGTTCACAACAGTCTTATTTTTTCATGTTATTATTTTAAGACATATGACTTTATGACACCTTGTGAATCCCCAAGATATATATCTCAAACTTAGATTTATTTCCCCTTTTACACAAAAATCCCTCAGTGTATGTTAGTGACACTTTCAAACAAAACTTGTAGGTCATCTGCACTTTTTCATTATCAAAATATAATTGTTTTGCCAATTATATTACGTTATTACGTCAGATATACTAAGTAATTGAACAATTACAATGAAATGCTTTGTTTTTAAAGGTTTTTGAATTGCTGTTTTTTAACTTAAACTTAAAAATAAGTTTTGTGTGACGACGGCCATGAAATAAATTTGATTGATTGTGTTTGATGTGCAAATTAATATGATTTGAGACTTAATGCTTTTATTAATATGTATATCAAATATTAGATTGTCAAACTTAAAACTTACAATAACCAGTTTCTCATTTTGAATTTTTTATAAAATATTTATGTTTTTTAAATATATTTTTCAAGATATTTAAAAATAAATCATGATATTTTCTTAATACAAAACTTTCTTTTAATCGAAAAATTAGCTAAAAATAAAATATATTTATAAAAAAAACCTTCACATTGGTTTAATTTAAAATTTACACATTAGCATTGAATTTTGAAAAAAAAAATCGTTGATAACGAAACTTTTTGTCTTTGAAGGTAAATAGCACCCGCATTTATTTTAGAGTATTTTCCGCGATTTGAATATAAATTTTTATTTGAAAAGAGCAAAAACCTATAAATATACTTTACAAATAAGTATATAGTAATTTCTTAACTTTAACCAATAATAAAAATAAAATAACGATTACAATTTTTTTATATATAACTACACATAAATAAATTTAAAAATACGCGTTTTTTTATATATTAAACCGATAGCCCCGCGTTATTTATAGCAACATTTTAAATACAATTTTTAATTTATGCAAGTTATCGATCAATTAAAATTTTAACGAAATATTTATTATTTTATTGTTGTTCTTATTTTCTTTAATATTTCACTTCAATAACCAACAAACGAACAACACTCGCGAGAATTTGAATCGAATTCAAAAAAATAATAAAAACAAAACAAAAAAAATATCTAAATTTTTATTTCTGTAAATGAGAATTTTGTTATTGTACAAATTGAACAAAAAATATTTGTTTGTTTTTTGGCATCAAGAAAATAAAATTGTAGCTAAACTGCAATCAAAATTATTATAACAGTTTTTATATTTTTGAGTGTGTTTTAGATGAGTGAGAGATAAAGAGAGTAAAATATTATGTACTTTAGATTAAGTATATTTATTATTGTAAATATTATTGTTGTGCTTATTATTGTTAAATAAATTCAATTAAAGCAAAATAAAAAAACAATAATTAATTGTATTGTGCTTAAAGGTAGCGCCAAAAATTTAAATAGATCAAGTTTAAAGTTAAACCAAGTTTAACTAAAATAACAATGTTAAAGAAATGGGGTCAGTTTTTAAGACGTCTGTTTAATATTGCCTGACTGCCCGTCTATACCAGAGATAATTATTACGAAATATATTGCAGTAAATGTCAAAATTATGTTATCTTTAATGTAGACAGCAATTTGTTGTCCATATTTATTGCCGGAAATTTATGTTGCAATAATTGTTAGTCCATTTTCGTTGACAATTATTGCTTGCATAAAACGTTAAATTTGGTTGTCAAATGAACAAAAAGAAGAAAAAAAAATAGAAGCAAATTGTGTGGGAAAGAAATTAAATTTGTGAAATGGGAGCAAATTAATATTGTAGTAAAAGAATTAAATTAAAGAATTTAAGGGCTAAAAAATCACTGATGGTTTAAACGTTGGTTTAGTTGAACTAAACTTGAATTTATATGTAGTTTAAACTCAACAACTATAAATCAGTGTCCCATGTATTATATGTTGTTAAAAAAATAACATGTGGCAGCACTACGATAAATCTTAGCAAATTCATATGGTCTGCATTGGTAGTTTAAACGCCCAATTTTATGCGTTTAAAAATGGTTTATCTCTTTGGTGATTTATAGATTTGTTGGTTTAAACACATTTTAAACCAAACAGAGAGTTTAACTCGCTCTGATTTTTTAGCCCTAATAAACACTAAAATAAAATTACAAAAATTAATTTTATTAATATAATTGTTTTCTTATTCGATCTTTATTATTTAAATATATTAAATTTGTTTGATTTTGAGTTTTTTTATAAAAAAATAATAATTTTACTTTAACAAAAAAAAAAAAATAAAAAAAATTAATATTTTTATATAATAAAAGGACCAAGCTTAAACAAATTAATATATGTACATTTAAATAATAAAGTCGAATAAGAAAGAATTTATATTAATAAAAATAATTTTCCAAGATAGCGCTAGTTTTTACACTGCACCTTCTTCCTTGATTTTTTTAAAATTATTAGTTAACATAAATACGTTTTCCCTTGCCTTTAACGTAGGCTGAGCAATACGAAATCTGTTATTCTGCCGACGTTATTGCCAACTTGCTGAGATATTTATCTTTAGTATAGACCTGGGGTGAAGCTGGTCATGTTGTAATTAACTTTTCTATAAAAAAGTTTGCCAGATTGTAAAAAAAATTTATGTAGAAAAGTTTGTAATATTGTGAGCAGATCTTTTCTTTAAAAGAGTTAGCAAGGTTGGAAGGAGCTATTTTGAGGAAAAGTTGACCACGATATAAGAAATTTTTCTGTTTAAAAGATGGTCATAATGTAGGAGAGTTGGCCGCAAAGGGAGCAAATTTTCTGTAGAAAAGATGGCCAAAAGTGTAAAGTAGTAGAAAGGTAGGGTGCGTTCGTAAATGTATCAATGCGCTGCATCAGAAAAGCAAACATTTTTAAAAACCGATAAAAAATAATTATAATTTTTTTATTGTGTACCTATTATTTCTGCGGAGTATTTCTCAATTTTTTGGTCCACATTTACTTCACTGGTAAATATACATATGTATAACCATTTGAAATCACTGATGCAGCGCAGTGATGCATTTACGAACGCACCCTTAGCTGATGGTGAATTACTTTTCTATTAAAGCATTAGCTAAATTATGTGGTCACCACCCATAACAGCCTAACTCGAGTTAGGACACAATTAAGTTATTTAGACATCGTATTCAGCGTGCCTAAATCTATTTGCTTTTGTATCTGTTATTAACCCTTAAAAACCTAAACACTTAAGTTATTTTTCTAAATGACTGTTTTGGCATAACCGATTAAGTCAATTCAGGACTACAACATATATGTACATGTAAACATTATTTTTTCATTATTGCCTAAATCAACTTAAGTCGTAATTCTTTAAAATTTTATGAATTATTATATAGTAATAACAACCTAACTTTACATGAGAGATCGAATCTGAAAAGTTTTGGCATAGAATAATAATTTATGTCAATTTAGTTAGGAGCACTGAAAGTTTTTTATTTTATCTGAAATAATAGCCTAACTCAACTTAAACTTTTTGACTTTCTTTCGTTCAACAATCCATAAGAGCAGATTGTAGAAATGCTGGTCAGATTATGATTTTTTTCTTAGTGCCATATTGTCAGCAACTTTTCAATATAACAGTCGCACACTTTAGAGCTGTGTATCTCTATTTACTTGTCTTTTCTATAGGGTGACCCAAAATACTCAAAGGGGTTTGAATTCCTTATAACTTTTTTAATTATTATTATGAAAATTAAAAAAATTCTCCATTTATATACTTTGGTTGTTCACGGAAGGCTGGTTATCAGGTTATATGGCTATTAAGTTAATATTCACAACAAAATACTTTTATTTAAATTTTATAAATATATTTTGTTGCTGTTAATATAACTACATAACCATATAACCTGATAATCCTCTTTCGTGAACAAACCAACTGTATTAAAAAAAATTTAAATTATGTCTTAAATAAAAAGTAATAATGAGCTTACATCCCTTCGGCTATTTTGGGCCACCCTGTATAATTGATAACATGCATATTTAAGTCCCCAAAAATAACAATGAACCTGGAGGCCGCCTTTAATTTCCACGGAATTATTTAATTTTTGTAGCACAGTGTTATCAGCCTCTATTTAAATTATTGGTAAATTATCTCATACATTTCAAATAAAAAAAAAAAATATTTGTTTCAGTTTTTTTTAAGACGATTAAAAGCTTATCAGTTTTTAAATTGTATATTTGGCTAAATTTTCACAACAATATTATGCTAATTATTTAACTCAGACTCTTAATTTTTTACAAATAAACAATAATAATTCATAGTAGGTCCTGACAGTGGGGCCAAACAACAAAATGGCTATAAATATTTGCTTAAATATTGCACTTAATAAAAAAGAGTGGACTAGCTCGAAAGTGTTATTTTTCGCTATTTGAAAAAAATCAACACGTAATATTCATATCGTGATTTTTAGTTATAAAACGGTTGGGCTTTTTCATATGCCTTTAATCTAATATATTAAAATTAATATTTGTGTGTTTGTATATTTTGAGCAGCCAAATCTCTTACCCGATCGCGATAAAATTTGGTCCACTTATTATGTTTACCTCTAAGAAGGCTATAGAATATATATATTTTTAAATTAGACAGTATAGGAGGTTGTGCTTTTACCCTTTTTGCTTTATTTTATGCAGTAAATGTTAAAATGTATAGCCTTTAGTGTCTTCAAGACTTGAAACTATCATCGGATAAATAATTAAGAAGCCATGGGTAGAGGGAGATTTTACCTCTTTTGCCCTATTTTACTCCCTAATTATTGGAATTTCCATAAAATTTATATCTTAAAGTTCCTTTAGATATTGCAGTGTCTGCATGCCAAGTTTTAATAAAACCGGTTAATTAGTTAAGAAGATATAGGTACGGGGAGCGTTTACCCCTCTTGCCCTATTTCACGCTCGCTATAGTTCTTTGCAGATGTTACACTCTTTGCCTGCCAAATTTTAAGAAAATCGGTTGATTAGCTAAGAAAATATAGGTAGGGGGATATGAAATTTAGATCTATTCTTTTCAAGCGACAATAAAAAATTATAATATGGAAAATCTAAATGCCATATCTCTGGAAACACTGGGCCGATTTCGTGCAAACTTCAGAAGCAGAAGCCTACAAATTTGTAGGGACATTTAATTTACTAGCAAAAACTTGCAACAAGAGAGAGTAAATTAAAAATATTTTTCTCAAATACGCCAAAAATATAAAAAAAATTAAATGAACGCACTACCTTTGACTAACGTCAAGTTGTAATGATGGCCCTTATGCAATCAAGTATTTGTTTTTTATCATGTCGCACTTGTTCAACAATAGAGTATTAATTCGCTGTACAAATCTGTGGTTTTCATGGGCAACCGCGTTTATCCAATTTTTCGCATATTAGATGTTGATGGCAAATTTCTTAGTTTTCTACGCTCTTAACATGGTTCTCAAAATTTCTAAAAAAATATATGGACGAATTCCGATTCTTTACGTAATGACCAATTTCAAAAAGTTTAATACCTAGTCCAAAGTTTGATCTAGAATTTTTTTTCCGATCTCCTAAAAAATTTGATTTTAAGACTTACGCTGTTACCCATGAAAACCACAGAAATATCGTACTATTTTGTGCCCTTTAATGCACTAATTGTTAACTTAAAAATTCTTTTGTTGCTACTGAAAATGTTTAAATTGTGAGTTAATACAGTATTGTTGAACAAGTGCGATGTGTTAAGATGTGAAATAATTATTATTTGTAATATTTGTTTGTTTTCACACTTTTTGTAAAAAGAAATTCACATATGCATGTAGTTTGTTTGAGTTTTTATTTTATTAATTAAATATGTGTTTGAAAACAACTTAAACAATGCAATAGAACACTATCATCTCAATTATGAATAAAAAAATACCTGTTAGTTTTTTCCGTTTATCCCATTTTTTACAATCAAATTTTAATAGAAGAAGTCAAAAAAAAAATTCCCGAGGAATTTTATTACACCCACACCACAATAGTGGATAGGGTGATGTTGGTAACACCTTAAAATATTGGTCCTCTCTCCCCCCCCCTCAGAGTATACCGATTGGCTCAGAATCACTTTCTGAGTCGAATTAACGATGTCCGTCCGTGTTACATAAAAATTGGCGAAAATGACCTTTACAGTAGCTACTACTACATAACAAATTGTTATGCTGGAGGGTTTAAAATTAAACATAGACAACATATAAACCATTTCCCTTAAAGGCAAACAAATTTTATATAGATCTCCAAATAATATTTGGCAAAAAGAACTTGTATATGAATCTTAAACTCAATTACATTGTTTTTTTCTGGCAGGTTCATTATTGCCCATTGGTCCCAAATAGGGTACACTTGCAAAAATCTGTTCTTATATACTGCAATGTAGGGTATTATATAGTCGGACTTAACCTTACTTGTTTTTATTTATAATTAGGTTTTATATGAAGGAATGATGTTACGAATTTCAATTTTTAATATTTGTGAATACGAATATCTACGCCAATATTCGCCGAATACGAATATCCTTTTTCAAAAATTAGAAGAAAACTGGCAAACTACTAACTGTCAAGCCCTCTTTGCGAATATATCGTTAGCGACAAGTAAAAGAAAATTTGTTTTTTTTTTTTTGCAAATAGATGAAAATTGCTCGTAGCAATCCACCGCAACGACTGTATTTTATGTTTTTGTAATGGGATTGGAATTATCTGGATATTAAATTGACCCATTCCAGTTGTTGTATGTATTTTTTTCTTTAAACTTTTGTATTTTTTTTTTTTTGGAACGTATTGGCAAAATATTCGCTTGAATTTGGCGAATACGAATGTTATAAAATAGCCGAATACTCACTCGGCATTTCGAATACGAATATTCGTAACATCACTAACAGGTATGTAACTAAAAAATGTTTTCAATATTTCTTTACTTCAGAACTTACACTGCAATTATTGCATTGATAGACAATATTTCTGATCGAACGTGCAAAAGTAATAAATTTGTATTACAAGTGAAAGAAGAAGGTAATGAAATAGAATTAGTTTATTTTTCTTTATTGATTTCACTCCGGCCATAAATCATCATTCATTTATTCCTTATGTACACAATGTGCTAACAATTTCTTTTCATAAAATGCTCGGTCGGGGTTTCCATCACCAATTTAAATTAAATTGCAGGAATAATAATTATTTATGAAGAAATCTAATCAAGAGTTCAAAAGAATATTTCAATCATAAATAAACCAATACAGGCAATTAATAGACAGTTACAAAATGTATGGTGTGCTACATATTACACTGTTTTCCTGGGTAAGTGCACACAGAAAAAAATCAAGTTAAAACGTCGAAAACAAGGTTGATTTAAAATTTTTCGGTGGTGATTTCGCTTCATACGTTTTTCATGTTAATTCAACCTGATTTTATAATTAATTGCGAACAACATTTTTTTCTATTAAAATAACTATAATTCATGTTAATTTAACATTGCAGTAAAGTTATAGCAAAATGTCGTTTATATTGAAATAACAATCCGAATCACGTTGAATGAAAGTTATTTCATGTTGAAACAACATGAATTTCATGTAGAAACTAATTGGTTTGAGTGTGTTATAACAGTGTGAAGAAGCTTCAGAGACAACATATGCATTTATTTAAGAATAACTAAATAATTTTAATTAAAAGAATACGGGAATTGTCTTCTTTTTATAACATATTTTAAGAATGCAAATAAAAAAATTAACATACTTTACTATGTATGCATGTTAATTTAACAAGATAAACTTTTGATTTTAATAAAAAACAGGTTTTTATGGATTCAATATTGAATCCATATTTATTTATATTTTAATATTTTTTTTTATTTTTTTTAACAGTGAATAATATTTAATAAACGTGATTAAAGATTATTTAAATATTTTTCATTTAAAATTAATATGAAATAATGATACATTTAAATAAAGGGCATACTTTTGCAGAAAAAAATCAACATTTTTCCATGTTGATTTTACATTGGTATTTTTTTCTGTGTGTAGCAAAATTTTTTAATTTTTAAAAAAATTCTTAAAAACCTCCTTTTAGTTAGGGGTGTCAATCTTTCCTGGCCTTTACACATGAAAGTGCAAGTTCGAAAAACTAAATACACTCACACTTTTTTACTAACACCTTTACGTTTTTCGTACTTGCAGACAACTTGCAAGACATTTTGAATGTTAATGTCAAAAACATAAACAGTGCTACCATATTAACTTGATTTTAAAGTATATATGTATTTTTAAAAATATTTCTTGAGAATGATGCATGCGTCCAGATTTCTGGAAACGGAGTCAACGTGGGCGGTAAAAATTAATAAGGATTTGTGGACAATACTATTCTCCATCGTATCATATACCCAGAATTTTTAACAGAGCGAGTTGGGGCGACTTATGGCCAATTTACTCTTTTGAATTCTCTAGGGGATGTATCATAACAGCGTTAATATAAGTTCTGTTAAATGGATAACATCATTCTGTTAACGTAACAGAATGCGTCTAGGGTTATACATTTTAAAATTTAACTCCACACACATAAATAAAATTTGATAAATCGGTAAAATAGTATTTTTTTTAACGTTTCCGGTAGTCAAACAGCAAATATGCAACAGCAGCAGTGTTCATTCTATTTATTTATAACGTCAATCAAAAAATTTGTTTATATTTTTAATAAATTGAATTATATTTAATGTTTACAAAACAAGAAATTAACACAAATGTTAACAACAAATGCTTGGCAAGTAATACAACGATGGCATTTATTTCATTTGTTTACTGTATTACCACTTCTTATTCCTTTTTTCTATAATTTTTCTTTAATTAAAAACACAGGTTTTAACAATACTTTAGCTCAAAAATCATAATTAACAAAATTGCATTTAAAGCTGTAAACACATGAGCAAAAACATTAAAAACAGCTAATTCGAATTTCGGGTTCATTTGTATTCGAAAATAACAAACCCGACTTGTTTTCATGACGCAAAATGAAACCAATATTGGTTGGCAAAACCGACAATTAACAAACTTGACTTGGATTCTATGACACCCCTGAGTACCTTAAAAAATTTCTTTTTGAAATGTTGTTTTTAAATTAAATTTTGAAAGTCCTTTTTTTATAAGTGTATTATTTTAAAAGTATATCTTCACAACGCTGTTTAAAAATTAATTTTTAAAGATTTTGTTATGACAATATTGCAGCAAAGGATCGATATATTCTGGATCGGTATGAGAGGAGATGTTCAAACTACGATGTCCGTCTGTCCATGTGTCCGTTGAAATGGTTTTTCCGAAGATGGCAGATATGATGGGTGTTTATAGTTCTCTATTTATGTCACATATAATCCTGAATTGTTGGCTATTAAAATTCAGCCTGATCCGTGCACAAGTGGCTCAGATATGAACAAAAAACCTCGACTGCCTCTAATTTTACCCATAAATCCCTTGTTGTTGCTTTTTATGTATATCTGGAGAACGGCAAGAGCCAACGTTTTAAAAATTAGGTATAAGAATCTTGGTTATCAATACACAACAGCCTACACAATGTGGACGGGATTGGAGAAGTGGGCATGGCACTTTCTATAAAAAATCATTAAAGATTTCAGTATATCTAGAGAACGGCAGAAGCCAGGTGCAAGCATCTTGGTTTTTAGAGTTTCTACGCGGGACAGAATTCCCGGGAATCCCGGGACCTTTTTTAAAAAATCCCGGGAAATTTTTTCTGGGAATTTCAAATTAACTTTTTTGGAATTTTACATTTTGTTACTTTGCTGCTCGTTGTTTTGTCATGCTGTATATTGTGAGATATTTTTAGATCAAACAAAAATTTTATTGGAAAGCAATACAAAATTGTGAGTGTTGGCTAAAATGGAGCGGTCGACCCAATCTGTAGTGTGGAAATATTTTGCTAAAACCAGCGATTACGAGCAATGTTCGCTTTGTCCGAAAAGGCTTACATACAAAGGTGGCAGTACAAGTGGTTAGCTCAGACATTTGCGACAAGTCCACAATGTAACCTTGGAAGCAGATGTTATAGACGTCGGCATTGCAAGATATTTGCAACCTAAAAAGTCTCTAGATGGATTTTCTATTCATGCAATAACTGAAAGCAGTTTTATAAGAGAATCACTTAAGCAAATAGGTCTAAATTTGCCAAAAAAAAAAATGCAACTACCGTAAAAAAAGTATATTATCTTTTATGGAAAAAGTGAAAAAAGAAATAATATTAGACATTGGGAAGATAGTGGGCTTGTGTACATTCCAGGCAGATGTGGAGCTTTTGAAATCAAAGCTATGATTGAGGAACATTAACACATTAAAAAGTGCCAAAAAGGCGAAATACGGAAAATTTGATATTTTACTTTAGCTTTTTGGTTCTACAACTGGTATTTTTTTAAAAAACTTTGGCATAAAAATATGTCCACGATTGAAAAGGTGACGCTAACGAAGTAGCGAGTTTATTAATAAAATATTTAAAAATTTTTTATTAAATTTTTTCTTTAGGTATTTTAGAAAATCGCTTTTGTGGGTGAGGTTTATATTTTCAAACGACCCAAACAAATTGTTTTCGTATATTCGCTATCGCGTAGTTATACCCCTAATGTTCATACTATTCAATTTTTAATTGACTGATGTATGTATATTAGGGTGATAACTATTTGCAAACATCAAAAACTACATTGCATAGCCGCGTATGCCTTAATTAATTTAAGCAACACGGTGTTAATTTTTAGCGACGAAACGAACTATTTAAAAAATATAAATAAAAAGTATTGGAAACACGGTGTTAATTTTTAGCGACGAAACGAACTATTTAAAAAATATATATAAAAAGTATTGGAAACTTTGAGAAATTCGAAGGTTTTTGTTTCGAATTGACTGCAAAAAACGTTGTTTATTATCTATAAACTATGGCACATAAAGATGAGCCCTGTAATTTTTTCGTAAAAACAGTCATATGTTCATATATGCGCACTTCCACAGAAGTATCACGTTACGCCACCAAGCAATTAATCTTGTATTTTAGACCCATGTTGTTCAAATTTTTCCTCCCTTTCACAAAATGCGCTTTACAGCAAAATACAAAAAAAAAATATTTAATATATGAATTATTCTTTGAGAAACAATTTAAAAATCTTGATGCCGTAACGTGACAAAAAGAAGACTTTCCTGTACAAATTACCCATTAAAAAAAGTATTTTACTGCTGTTTTCATTAAAAATACAACAATTGTGGTTTATAAATGTTTTTAATACAAAAATTTCAACGCAAATTTTTTTTTTCATTGAATAAGTACATTTAGAATTTAAATAAATTGTTTATAAATACTGCTGCTAATGTTTTAATTTAAAACCTCTGCGTACGGTTATATCTTCTTAAAAACGGTAATTTATATAGTGCTGTACGATAATGAAAAAATAAAAGTTAACATCACTGCTATACGGTACTTTTTAGTCAAAATTGTAGCGAACACATATTTCCTTTAATTTTTTTTTTTTTTGTTATCTACCCCACAGCTCAGTCGCAAAATTTCAAGTACATAATTGAACCAATTCATATAAATAAATTTTATTAACAAACAACACAAACTGTTATTGAACTTGATTATTTAAATTTTCTTAAATTAAATTTAGAAATTGCACTTGAAAATGGTGTTTAGTACGAATAGTGGACGGCAGTCTTTAATAGAATTTTTAATTTATTTACTTGATACACTATTCAGTATTCATTAATGGAGATCAATTTAAATTTAAATGCATGTGCAGACCCAATTACTTTCTAAACAAACAGTAAATAATCAAATAAGTAAATTAATAATTCTATTAAATTAAATCGAATAATTGACAAAAGTAACGGACACTATGAGGGAAAATGTTTTAGGATAAAACAAACATTAATGTGTGAAAGATTTTGGAACTACATATTTTATTTAAAATAAGAAAATACAAAAATATCATTTTATCATAAAAGCTCCTGTTAAAAAAAAACTTTTAACTAAAAGTGCATTTAAAGAGAAAATAACTTTCTTTCAAAAAAGAAACTTTTGACGAAAACTACATTTTAACAAGAAGCACCTGTTAACAAAAAGTACTCGTTAGAAAAAGTACCTTGTAGCAAAATCCAACTTCTACAAAAAACCATCTTAACGGAAAACTATATTATTACGAGAAGTACTTTTTAACAATAAGTACCTTTTAACAAACTGTATACCTTAAAAAATATACATAAATATGTAGCTATTTAAAGGAACATTAAACAATAACGAGAATCTTTTTAAATATATTTTAACAAAAAATTCCATTTAACAAAATTTTCCTTTTAACAGAAAGTACATTTTTACAAAAAGTACGTTATAAAAAAATACATTTTAACAATTTAACACAATGTACATATTAACAAATTGTAGCATTTAGCTAAAAGTATCTATTTACAAAAAGTACCTTTTAACAAAAAGTAATTTTAAGCAAAAAATTCTATAAGAAAATGCCTGCAAACAAAATGTACACCTAGAAAAAGGGACGCTTTAATAAGAAACGCCTTTAAACAAAAAATGCCAAAAGTAAATTTCTTACAATTACATTTAGCAAAAAGTATTTTAACAAAAACAAATAAATATAAAGAAAAACGCCTAATAACAGAAAGTATCTCTACCATGAGAACAAATGAGAAAGAGAAAATACTAAAAATAAAAAGTAAAAATAAAAGTGTTGCAAAATTTAAATTTTGAAATGGTACTGAACTTCAACTAAAAGTGTATTTTTCCCACCAAATGGTACTATTTGTTAAAAAAAAAATAAAACAATAATTTATGAAAATAAAATGAACAAAAAATATTATATTGGAATTCATTAATCTTATTTAATCTTATTTATTAAGCAAATGTGCGAATACGTGTTAATTATATGAGGCAAACCATATTGAAATTAAAGAAACTTTTTGCTAAGTTTAATGAAACTGCCATTTGCTTAAGCAAGGTGCGAATTTAATCGCACATTCCGTACGAAATCAAATGTTTTTTTTAAATACATTTGAGAGACTTTTTGTTAATTTTTGACAGTAGGTTAAGCAAGGCTATGGATATTATGGTTAGGACTTAAGTATTTAATAGCAAGCAGTATTTTTATTTGAGGTACACATATATTTGAGGCTATCAGCGCAGAAGTGATGTTACCTACAATTTAATTTAGTTACGGTTCTGGTGTAAGATATGTTCTTTACAGTGCAATAGTCGAGTAAACCAACTGTTTGTATCCAAAACAGATGGCGCTAGAAACATAGTTTTTGCACGGGCCGTTACATGCAAGTACTATAGTGCAAGAGGAGTGTTAACTCATGCCTTTTAATATTCACGTCGTTAATTAAAAAAAAAAACTTTAATTGTGCAACAAACACATGATGACCAAAGCCTGTTCTCGAAATGGTCAACACAGAGCATACAGAGATGAAAAAAGTGACGTATGAAAAATGCCCAAAACAATTGTGAGGGCAGCTTTCGAAGAAAAAGAAAGAAAACGTTTTTTGGTAGTGAAGTGGCAATGTGTAAAATCAGGCCGTCGCAATCAAAAAGACAGAAAAAACACAATATTTTCTGTCTCGAGACGCCTCTGTGTGCTCTGTGATAATCAAATCATAGTTAAAAAGCTCAAAGGATACAAAAGTACTGAAAACAACGCGGGGGTACTGCGGTATTTTTAATATGGAAAAGTACTGAACTTTTCAACATTGATGCATATTAACAACTAAGGCGGCATTTATACGATGATTTTAAAAACATGTCTTTTTCCAATTTTCTTTTAATGCTGCTACCAAATTCTTTTTACATTTACATTATAACTTTTGAGACATGTCGTTTTTTTATTTTTTTTTTTAAACGATCGGAAAAAAAATAGTAGCAAAATTTAAAGTGAAGACAATAAAAGAAAACTTAAAAAAAATTCGAAGAACACAAACACCATTTGCAGACCGTGATATAAAAAGTATGTCTTATTTAATTCCTTTTAAAAGTTGCTTCCAAAAACACAACAGATTCAAACGATGATTTTTTCTCCGTGATTTTAGGGTTGATTTTTTCCCCCTTATCGGCAATTTTTTCTTAACTTGCCTATTTAACAAAAAACTTAAATGCCCTTCGTGTTTTGTATCGCAGAGATGTTGCCACATTGAAATAAAAAATTAAATGAAGCAACATAGCAAAAATACGAATGTGTGCAAAGGAAAATATAAAAAAAGACACAGAGAACAGAAAATTTTAATTTTTTTTTCCACACCGTTCGCCAACAAACATCAAAAATCATGCCTTTAAAAACATGGAAGAAATTAACGTTTTACTGATAGTTAAATATAATTGGTGAAATTGGCACTAAGACATGTCTCAAAAATCATCGTATTAATGCCGCCTAATTGATTTGTATACTAAATTTAAATTAATTGATTGATTGATTATTTCATTATAATCTCGTTATTTTATTAAGTTTGACATTTTTAAACAGACATTGTAATTTTTCTAATAAAATCTAGAGATTTGCACGCGACTTAAGTTTAGCGTTTTACGCGGGACTGTGGCTACTTAAAATAAGTGTGAGAAATTGAGCGTTATTAAAATGTTAAAGTTCCGCACAATTTCTTGCGCAATCACGAAGAAACTATTGTCCACATAAAAATTTTATTTTTTTTATATAAAATTGTCCAAATTTTAACCACCCTATGTTTATTAAACAAATTTTTATAATCAAGGGCGTAAAGTTAATAAGTTTTATAAATATTGAATAGCTTATTGATGCTTCGCGTTTCATTAAAAGTAGTTAAGTTATTTAATAATCTATTTCGTGAGCGTGATACTTTGAAAATTATCCGTGTGAGACTTTGAAAATGTTTCGTGTCAGGACGTGCGTGATAACAAAAATTTTGCAAGTAAACGTTCGCGATCGGGAACATTTCAAAAGTCCTCTTGCGAATGGGTGGGTATTTATATTTCTTTTTCTTGAGAGTATGCCTGATCTTAAGACAAAAAACCGCTCACCGCTCTAGTTCGATCTTTTTATTTTAATACATACATACTGATGTATGCATGTCATTTTTTCCAATCTATTCATTGCACCTAAATAATATATTAGAATATTTATAGACGAGTAATAAAATTAAGTGAATTTTGATAATAAATATACGAGTAATTTGTAATTAATTAATTATGTGCATCTAGTGTCATGTTAAAACAACATTAACAAATCTTTAACATGTTTACTGGTGAAACTAAATAACAATCTTTAGATAAATTTAAAGTAACAAGATTAACTATGTTTCATAAAACATATAATAATTAAGTTTATTTAACACTGTTTAGAAATGAGATAAACAGACATGTTTGAGATTTGCTAAAAATTATAGTTCAGATAGCCGCACACAAATTACAAACAATTTTTTACCTTTTTCCGTTTTTAATGCAAATTTAAATCTTTGAAAAAAAAGTATATCAGAATTTCAACAGATAAACGATTTTAGACGTTTTAGCTCAGATCATATGATAAAAGTGCAAAAAATGCGCAAAACTTGGAATACAGGGTGATGAAATTTAGCATAAATATCGGATTTGTTTCGTATTAGAATTGATTCAACTTGGAAAAATTGAACAACACTTACGGAAAAGTAGAACCAAAACAATTACAATTACAAAGTGAAACATAAATAAAGTTATCAGTACAAAACTTTATACCCGACGAAAAATAGAAAAAAAACACCTTTTCAAACTGATAGGAATCGCTCTATATTTTTTCCTTCAAAAAAACCATTTGACATAGCATCCACAGGGCTGTGCTTTTCAATTTTTTCAATTTTTCAAACGCGTTTCTAAAATTGATTTTTTATTACTCGCAACCACATTTTATTGTATAAAACAATGTACATAGTCAGTGTAGTCGGTGTAATTGATTTAATATTTTTGACAATCTCTATAGCAGAAAAATTTTGCATGATTGTACTTTTGAATATGGGTAGTTCCAGCGAAAAGTCTAATTTTTGTAACGTAACGCCAGAAGTAATTTAAATTAGTTCTCAAAAATGTTATTTGTATAGTTTACTTTTTTATATTTTTGTGTAAAGCGCAACTAGCTCTACATTAAGTAAAAAAAGAAATAACGGTTAAAAACAATAATATACAACCTTATTTGCATTCTGGCGTTACATTAAAAAAGTAGACTTTTCGCTGAAAATGCCCATATGTACCTTTAAACGAGCAAAGATTTTTAAATTTGATAGCTTGAAAAATAAATCTTAATAAGTCCAAAACATACTAATAAAGGTTTTATACAAATAGTCTTGCTCAATTCGTTGTCTTATTCAGTTTTGTAATGCAAGTCAAAATTCACTTCCGTTTTTTTAACGTCACGCCGGTGCATATTTTTGCTTATATCTGCAAATTTAAAAATTTTTTTTCAAAAGTTATCATATTCGAAATGTCATAATTTCGCCGAATTAGCCGAATGTGTTGAGATTATTTCTTCAATATCTCGAAAACTACTTTAAATACGAAGATGATTTTAATGTAATTTTAAAGAAAATACTTGGGGTTACAAACCATACATATATTGAAAAAAAATTTTTTTTTTGATAAATGTAATATCTGCAAAATATTAAATGTTAAAATCGGACTAAGTAAAAAACCTATTTTTTAAAATAATACCTCAAACTGTTCTTTAAAAATTCTGAAACTTTGAAGGAGGTGTTTTTTAAGATTTGATTTTTTTTCTTTCGCAACCTTTAAAAAAATAATCTTAAAATAGAATTTTAATATTGTAATTTTGAGGAACAAGTACACTGTGCTAGTAGCAAAAATACAGATAAGATTGTTAACCTTTCCATACGAAATTTGTAAAAGTCGTCTATGTTTAAATAAGAGTTACTCATACCAAGCTTTTTTTACAAGTACATACATATGAATGTATATACATACACAGAAAGAAAAACACTCCCGATAGATTAAGTTTTTATACTTACTTTAAGTACGAGTCGTACTTAAAAATTCAAGTAGGAATAACACTAAAACGTACTAGAACAAAATTCTTAAGCCAAGTAAAAAAAAAACTTTTCGTTGGTAGTGCCATCCTAAGAGTAAAATTACAAAGTGAGCGTTTGAATCTCATTTAACTTAACAAAGTTTTTTGCAGACACTACAAATAGTTACAAAACGATTTGCTTGTTTTGTGTAGAAACAACCAAAACAACAGAAAAAGTCGAAAACACAGTATGTTTAAAAAGTAAAATAGAGAACTCTTACTTCTCATTTAGTTTACATTTTCAGTAAGATATGTACATTGAGTTTTTAAAGTAAAAACCATATCGCGAGTGATGCTCGTGTTTTATAATTGAAATTCTGTAATGTGTAAAAAGGGTAAGTAATTCACTCATAATAAAATTCTCTTTCTAATTTAACTTTTGTTTTATTTTAAGTACGAATTCAGGATTGAATCAATCTTAGTTTTACTTAAATTAATTTCATTTTCGGATTATTTCAAGTATGAATTCGGGATTCAATTTGGATAAGTTAAATATTTCGAGGTTTAAAATTTGTACTTAAATCAATCTTTCTGTACTTCATTCAAGAAAATCCGTACTCACCGTAATATTAATAACGCTTCGAATTGATTGAATTGTACGGATGGATTAATTTTTTCACGTAAACGTAAAAGCGCATCTACGTCGTACATTAGCTTATACATATATTTCATACGCCAGTGGTCGCACATTGTCATAGGAAAAGAAAATTAAAAACATAAAATTTATTTTCATTTTAAGTTTTTAAATTGAATATTTCAAAAGGAAATTAAAGCTTTGTTCACAATCAGAGCAACATTTTCGTATGTTCTTCTATCTTATTTCTTCCCAAAGTTTTTCATACATTTTCTTTTAATTTTTCAAACAAAATTGTAACTTGAAGGCTCAGTTAGCCGGGAGTAAGAGTAACCTTACCGTAAAAACGTAAGACCAATCTATTTCTTACAGATTAAGACGTAACTTCCTACTGCTAAATATAATCGTTCTAATTTTTCAAAATACAACCAAATGAATTAGCTAATTTGCAACGTTACTGTTACTCCCGTTTTTCATACATTTTCTTTTAATTTTTCAAACAAAATTGTAACTTGAAGGCTCAGTTAGCCGGGAGTAAGAGTAACCTTACCGTAAAAACGTAAGACCAATCTATTTCTTACAGATTAAGACGTAACTTCCTACTGCTAAATATAATCGTTCTAATTTTTCAAAATACAACCAAATGAATTAGCTAATTTGCAACGTTACTGTTACTCCCGGCTAACTGAGCCTTAAGTCTTTACTTTCTGTTTATTTTGCTGTCACTTTCAATTACTTAACAAGTTGATTAGTTTTTCTGTTCTGTTACGTTCCAATCTGTTATATTAAAAACTTATTAAGTAATTGTAAGTGACAGCAACAGAAAAAGAAAGTAAAAACTAACTGAACCAAAATGTATTAACAAAGTGACCTCAGTACAACAACAATGAAACAATAGAAAAAACAACAGGCATTTTGTTGCTGGAATTGAGACGGCAAATGTCAAAATGCCTTTGTTAAAAATGTAAATAAACAAAAAAAAAATGACGCCAAACGTCACACACGAAGAAAATCACTGCAAACAGCTGCGCTTGTGAGGTCACTTTATTAGTACATTCTGAACTGAGCATTTACTTCAGCACCAATTTGTATAAAACTATAAATGACGTTAAAAATTATTTTATTTAGTTTTGAATGAAAATTTGTATATGTTTTCCTAATTGGAAATATGAGTGGTTGTGAAAGAAATTGTTGCTCTATTACGAACACCAGTGAACATGTTGATGCGGGGGGTTGTACTGCAGCGCTGCCGTTGCTATCTCTTATCGGATCTCTGTGTACGACCAATCCATCCAAATTTCATTTTCAGAATATCGTACTGGATTAGCTGTTGGTTCGTGCTTAGAAGCAGATCAGCATTAGTTATTGCGTTTGGCCAAAAACATCGAATAATCCTTCGTAAGCAACGGTTAGTGAAAACTTTCAGTCGTCGTACGTCGCTTTTTTTACATTCGTATAGGAGTATGTGTTTCACAAATGTGTTAGAGACTTTGGTCTTCAGTTGTGTTGATATTTTGGATGATACCCATACTTTTTTTAAACAATGCATGGCATGACGGGCCTTGTTGATTCGCGCAGAAACGTCGTCGTTTGCACCACTGTTCGTTGTGATTGTGCAGCCAAGGTAACAGAAAGATTGTACATCCTCTATGGTATTATAATCGAGTTGGTGGAGTTTATTCTCAGTAGTTTGGTTTGCCGCCAGTTTATTCTCAAACCAACTTTGAAAGCGTTGCTATGGAGAGCATTCAGTTTTTTCTCTATATGTTCGAACCTTTGTGCTAAGAGACATAAATCATCAGCATAGTCAAGATCGTTGAGTTTTGAGAAGCGAGCCCACTGAATGCCAGCTGGTGCTTCAATGTTTGTTATTAGGACAAGCAGGAAAAGAAGTGGTGACAAAATACAGCCCTGGCGTACTTCCTCATCAATAGTAAATGTTCGAGACATTTGACCCTTGTATAGCACCTGATTTTGGGAGTTGGAATACATAATTTTTATAACGTCTATAATTGATTGCGGTACACCTCTGCGATTCAGTGCTCTACAAATGTTCGTCTTTACGATTGTATCGAACGCCCTCTCAAAGTCCACGAAGAGCATATAAGTGGGCGAGCTGTGCTCATTTGCTTGTTCGATTATAATTTGCAATGTCGACACGAGATCCAGGCATGATTTACCTACGCGGAAGCCTGCTTTTTCTTGGCTTAAGGTCTTTTTTCATTGGTATAACTATTATGAGGCCTTTTTATATTGTGCATAAAAGTATTCTGTACTTTCCCCGTTTAAGGAGAATTTGCCGTTATTTTTTTAAGTGGTTAGAGCAAATAAAAAACTGCAATTCTTTAGAAATTGATTTTTTTGAGTTATGACGTTCTCTTAGTAAATGAGCGATGTGTTCTTTTCCACTTCATTTCTTCTTTAATAAATAGGAACATAATAATAAAATTTTATTATTTTGTTAATAAAAATGTTTCCACTTTATCGTACGCTTGTTTTAAGGGCATTATTTAAGTGACAATTTGATTGGTGGTGCATTTTTTATTTTAACATGATGAAGACGGGAAAATTGTATGCCTTCAACATTTTGACGTTTAAGGTTGTTTAAACAATAGACCTTGATGTCATATAAGCAAAAATAATTTATATGTATGTGTATGTACTTATTTTGCTAAACAAATTTGTCTTTTATTTGTAAAATTACAAGAATACAAAATAAGAGTAGATACCTTTACAGCTAGACGTTAACCTTAGAAAAGTTGATTATTAAAGTAGAAAAACACAATTTGTTTTTTTTTTGTATTATTTGCCTTAAAGTTCAAAAATTATAATTTGTTTTCTTAAAGTTTGTATTTCAATTTTGTTCTCTGTAAGGAGTTGATCCCTCCTAATGAATGTACTCGTGCAAAAGAGCATGTGTTCGAATGATAATTTCAATTTTTCATTTTCTAAAAAAAGACATTAATAAAAATTTTAAATATGTATGTACATATGTATACATATATGTATGCCCGCATTTTAAGTTGAATACGAAAATACTAAAATGAAAGGATTCTGTGTAACTTGCAATTTAAATATTGTTACCTTCACACGAATTGAATTTAAGTACACATTTTGAGAAATACTACTTTGCTTAATGTATAAGTCCAACAAAAAGTAACTATTGAGCAAGAGATTCTTACAACTGTCCTTACGTAAATTAAAGGGCCATGAAGCCCATAAAAATTAATGTCGCCGTTTCACTACATTGCCATATGTGAAGTTTTAAACGTCTATGGGCTTTTAAAATCAATATTCACGAAGAACATTCCTGCCCCTTATGCTCAATCTATCAGTAACAATAACAATTTCCTCATACAATCTGCCCTACCCTGACAAGCTCTCCCTAGACGGTGATCCCACCCTCGGCAGACTCCATAGTCGACCCTAGCTCCCACGTAATCCGTGGACCAGGGCAATCCTAAGCAATAACTACCAATGCCAATCTCATTCAAGATCCGCAAGCGAGCTAACGCGAAAATTCCTAACAGTCCCAGTTCCCTCAGTCTAAGAAGACGTCTGGTTGATATTCCCATCACATACTGGTAAATGGGCATAAGATGTAGAACAACATCCAAAGCTGCTTGAAAAGAACTTCTCATGGCTCATGTCATGCCGATCGAAGCACACCACTGATCCTTAGAAGGTTCCTCAAACTGGCCAGTCGTATTGCCTCCCACCAAACACAGCGTCTATGTATACGGCCTACAACTGACAGCCTCAGTTCCCAGTTCCTACCAATCGATGATCTGCAAGCATAGTAAGAAATGAGACTCCCCTTAAAGAATTTGTTCTCCATTAAGGCCGTCTGATAGCGGCATGTATTTTACATATTTACTGTCAAATTTTCCATCTGTAAAAGTTGTACACATCGTGTGATACATACATACATATGAAACTTTGTATGTGTAAAATACATGTGGAAATTCAAATGTAATTTTTTCGATTAGAACACGCTCTATTCTCCAAAACAGCTGGTTTGTTTTGAAACGAAATTGTTTGAAAAAATATATTTTGGTAAAATATATTGTATTAGCAGTTGTTACATTCATTTTACTTTTAAGAACTTTATAATTTCAGCAGCTTTATAATTAAAACAATTTATACACGTTAAAAAGTCAGCTTTTGTTTACATTTATAGGTTATGTCATAAGGAAAAACATAAGCAGGTGTGATAGCAAAAATTATGAATCGTATGTAAAATGGAAATTTTGACATACATACGGAATTACATATGGGTAAGAAAAGTGACAGTACATATGTAAAATTCATACATATAAGTTATATTATATAAAATTCAAAACAACAAAGCGTTAACAAGAATGAGTAAAGAGGCTTAATAAAATTCCTTATTTAGCAGACACTTACTTATTTATTTTTTAGACAGGCCCTTCTACATCACTAAGAAAAATTTACCTGAACAACATCCTTTTTCCCTTCTTAAAGAGCGGAGTAGCGAATGTGATCTGAATATTTTGGAAGGCCTTTCAAAAAGAAGTTTATACCTTCTAGAAGGCAAACCTCTGGAGGCAGGAGTATAGAGGCCTTCAAAACGGCCTTCAATACGATACAAAAGATTGAATTAATTTGTATACCCTTCACTACAGGCAGTGGAAAGGGTATATTTATAACTTTGTCATTCCTCTTGCAATTTCTACAATATTGATGTTAGACGCTACAAAGTATATGTACATATATATTCTGGTTCGTTGAAGTAGCGAAGTTGATTTAGGGCCATTATTACAACTTTCCAATAGTTAAAAGTCGGATTTTGTTGGACCGATAAATAGCTTTGCATTATTACAACTTCCATTTTTTAATGCTGTTATTTTCAATAATAATAATATTTAATAGATGAAAACATAATAAATGAAGGTTTTATAATGCAAAGCTATTTATCGGTCCGTCAAAATCCGACTTTTAACTATTGGCAAATTGTAATAATGGCCCTTAAAGATGTTCATCTGTATGTCTGTCCGTTGAAATGGGGTTTCCGAAGAACACAGGTTTTTATACACATATAGTCCGGAATTTTTTGCTGTTGAAATTCCGCCAGATCGACCCTCTAACTTTATCAAAATATCCGTTGTTATTGTTATTGTTGTTATGTCATTTTATTTGTATGAATATCGGGAAAACGGCAAGAGCCAAAGATTTTAAATTGATACAAGCATCTTTGTTATCAACACACAACATCCGACAATATTTGGGCGAGATTGGACAAGTGGGCGTGAAACTTCCTACAAAAATACATCAAAGGTTTCTGTGTATCTGGAGAACTGTAAGATCCAAAGTTTCCAAATAAGCATTTTGGTTTTCAATTCGCAACATCCGACAAAATATTTATATATCTTCTTTCTGTTATTTTCGCAGCATGGTGAATGGTAAATAAGATTCGGCACATCCGACTATAGCACTCATACTTGTTTTATATCAATTCATATGGCAATTGATTGCAACAAAATTTTTTTGCAATCTATTTGATTGCAATACGTTAATTGCAATTAAATCCAGTAATTCCCATCAAAATATATTTTATCCGAATCAAATTCTTCAAATGAAACTCGTTCTGCTGTCAACAAATTTAAATTTTTGTTTACAACCCCTAGTGTATTTTAGTTTGTTGGACTTTCACTATAGGTATTTGTAATTTGATAGGATTTTTTTAAATCACATAATTCAATTTAAATTTGATTGCAATCGAGTTGACTGCAATTTAAATAATTACATTCAATGATTTTTAAAAAGAATGATTTTAAAATTATTGCGATCACAAAATACATATTGCAATTTTGACAAGATTTCATCTGAAATCAAAGTATAAAAATAGTTTGGTTGAAATCATTTTGATTTCAATGCGAATTGATTGCAGTTTTTTTACAGCTTGAAGTAGAAGTTAACTTTCAAATATCACCTTTAAAGTTTAAAAATGCTTTTGTAGAAAACTAAAAAAATCTACTTAAGCACTTTCCCTTTAGTGCCACCGAATTAAGAACAAACCCAATTCCTTTATTTTATTTTTTTACATAAAACCAAAATATGAACAGCAGGTACATTAGTGCCGCACGTTTGACAAATCAGGCGTTAATAATTCAAAACCTTACACTAAATTTTTGTTTAAGAAAACAATTTGATCCCATAATCGCTACATAGTTACGGACACGCTTACATACACATAGACAGTAACCGACTGGTTGTCAGACATTTTCATTAAGAGAAAGTATTTATTCCCACATACAATTTTGTAAATATCGCACACAACATTTCACTCAATTGGAGTCCTCATTAACTTCTTTACTACAAATTTTGTATTAAGATATAAAATGAAAACAGAAACAATAATAACAAAGAAAATATAATAATAATGTGGCAAAAAGAAAGGAATAAATGGGAGTGCTAAACAACAACAAAAATAAAGCAGCAATGAGAGGAAAGATTATTAGTGGTGAAACTTTGTGGCTTTTTAATAGAACAACCAGCAAAAAAAGAAGAAGCTTAAGGATATTTTTATAATATTTACTATATTTTGTACTCCCACATTAAAATAAATAATAATAATTCTCTTTTGCACAATATTTCCTAATTATATTTATAAAGGGTAATCACGATGGTCATTGTGCAAATTTGCAATTTGTAAATTTGCAGTGCATACCATGGATTGATCGTGAGCATACCACTTTTATGTTTGTGCAAATGTGCTATTTTTCTAAAAATGTATTCTGACAACGCAAAAATATGGTTATGCTTATGGTTTTTTAAGTGCAAACGATATACATGAATAAATAGAATAAATAGCAAATACGTACATTTAGTTGTCTTGTGCAAATGTGCGTATTTTTCACGAATTTGCATCGTTTGCACACTTTGCACTACCCATCGTGATTTCCCTTATAGTTGTACACGGTTAAAGAACAAATTAACTTTTGATCAATAAACGCTCTATAGCAAATACGTTTTTGCACTATATTTTTTATAGAAAATATTCTCAAATACAACATTTTATATGAAAAACACTCTTTAAAGCAATAACCTTAAAATATTTCCTAGAGAAATTATACAAGTATGCACAATACATTCCATAGGAAATACTCTTATGCGAAATATTTTTTAAATACAATTTTATCCAGAATATTTAATAAAAAAAGATTCTGTAATATTTAATATTTTTGTTAGAAAAAAACTTTAAGGAGCAAAATTTTTCAAAGAAAATACTCCTAAATACAATAATATATCAAGGAAAACCTTATGCCTATATAAATTACACAAAACATTCTCTATTAAAAATACTATTGCATACAAAACTTTGATTAAAAATAGTCTTTTGCAAAATATATCTTACAGCCGTACCCAGGGTTAACGTTATTGAAATTTTTTAAAAGTCGCTAAAAAGGTCGTTTTATAAAAATAAAGTGACAGAAAAAGGTCGTTGAGCAAATAAAAGTCGCACATCGTTTTTTTAACGTTTTTTATTTAAAATTTTGTTATTCCACTAAATTAAGAAGACAGACAGATTAAGCTTCTTCCTTAAAGACGGTGGTCTTTTGCGAAACGTTAAGACGACCATCCAAGAACTTACGAATATCATTGTTTTTAACGGTAGTTGATTGCTGGACCAAAGCAGCAGACCCGTAAACGGCTTCAATGTATTTACCTTCAACAATGAATTCGTCTTTTTGAGCAGTTGAGTTTACAACTGTTACACCGGGAGCCATTTCAACGCGACAATACAGTCAATGGGGAAATGGGCATATACAGCACGCATTTTATATTGAAAGCCAACAGTGAG
This sequence comes from Pollenia labialis, assembly GCA_949318255.1. NCBI lineage: Eukaryota > Metazoa > Arthropoda > Insecta > Diptera > Polleniidae > Pollenia > Pollenia labialis. The sequence continues at coordinate 44,954,570 of OX439143.1, read as the reverse complement.
TGACGCCCTTGATCATGTTTTCAATATGTGCGAACAGCAGCTAATTCTTTTTTGGCTCCAAACCATTTTTCAACTTTCAAGGTACGTTTGTTAACCATGTACATGTCCAAAACCACTGCGTTTCAAAACAACTCTTGGGCCGGTGATGGTGACAACACGGGCTCGCACGGAGGCTTTAATATTCTTGGAGATTTTAACGCACTGATTTGAGTTAAAAGCCCTCATGTTTTCAAAACAACGCTTCGGACCGGCCGGAAAAAGGAAAGTAGTTGTAGTAGTAGCTGAAGCTAGCGAATGCTCTGTAGCGCAACAAAGTTCAAAAGATCGAATTACGCTTCAACTTCAACTGGAACTACTACTACAACTATGTATTCTGTATTTTAACTTTTGACAGCTTGCAGCGTTATTCGTAACGTTGTACTACAGCGACTATTCTGTTCCCCGCTTACAAGTTAAGTGAATGAAATCTTTCCGCTCTTGTTTAGATACTAGTGCTGGGATACTATCGATGTTTTCTACTATTGATTTTTATCGATTGTTCATATTTCAATATCGATATTACTATCGACTTAATGTTTGTACATGAATAGGAACAATTTGTTTGTAAAAACACACGCATATCTACCATATTTGATTAAAAGCTGTTTTTCCTGTTATTTAATATTTCACCGGCAATTGAAAACACTTTTCTGAAGGAACCGAAGCAGCAGGAACTATAAGATATTTTATTGCAACTTTAGATAATGTTCTAAATCGGTTTTGATTCTCCACCCAAAAGGTAACGGGTCTAGAGGACTTTTCCTCTAAAGGTCGTTCATTCTATTTCCTTATGTTTGCGATTGCATTTGCATTATTTTTTTTTTTGCAACATTACAAAAACATTTGACATTACAGCCCCTATGTAAACGTTTATAAATTTTGACAAAAGTGCCTCTAACTAGCAGTACAAAGAGGCACAGCTAAGCAATCGATACCACCTGCTATTCTTCTTGTTAGTGTAATCCAACGCGAATGACAAGAAAGTACACTTGCGGCGAAAAACTGTGATTATGGCTGCTGTTACATTTATAAACTGTATTTTTAATAATACTTAATATCGATATCCATATTTTTTTATCGATAGTTCCCCAGCACTATTAGATACGGCTGTTAAGTAGAAAATTTCCAATAGAAATTACTCTGATACATGATATTTTTATAGTTTTTTATAAATACTCTAATACGCTTTACTTTAAATACTTTCATACATATAAAGGGGTGTGCTGGAAATCGAAAACGAAAAACGCAAGAATTTGGAAGTTTTTTTTAATACACTTTTAATCTAATTTTTATTATTTTAGTTTTTAAATTCTATTTAATAGAGAAATATTTGTATAATATTTGCCATAAAGTTCTTTTGTTACAGAAATCTTGTTAAAAAGTGACTTGTAAAATTCTTGCGTTTTGCGTTTTCGATTTGCAGCACAGCCCTGAATATTTTTGTCCAGAAAACGCGCAATATTTTCTATAGAAAAATACCTACTTTTAAAAACTTAATTAAAAAAATTAAACCTTTCTATAAAATATACTTTTATAAACAATATTTTCCATATATAGTACTTCTTATCACAATATTTTCTAAAAAAAATATTTTCTATACATAAGACTTTCAATAGAAAAAAATGTTTTGCAGAATATTTTCTATAGGAAATATTCTTATACAAAATATTTTTCCCAAAAATTTTAAAATTAAGTCTTGTTTATTATATTTAACAAATCCCAGAGTTAACAGATGACTTCGCTCATAAAACTTCCCCCTAAGCAAAAGTACTTTTACTACAAGAAGTTCATCCCTAACCCGACCGAGTATACGCCTCAGTGTCCTTGAAACCATAACCAGTAGGTTAAATGCAAACATTACTACTCTCCTTCTCCTGTATTCTCCTTTGTTAATGCTGTCAAAAGGAGATAATAAGACAAGAGAACAAGTGCGAATTCAATTTAAGTAAAATTCAAAGAAAATTGTCAGTTACAAAAGGTTACAGTGTGGAGATAACAGAAAAAATAAAATTGAATCAAATAATAATGTAATAAAAAGAATATACTTTTTTTATCAACTTACCTCCTTTAACACGCAACAATGTTGTTAAAGACAATTTAGAGATATTTAATTTTATTTTTTGTTTTATTAAACCAAATGTTTTTTTATAACTATTAACTTAAAATTAATGAAATGGAAAATCAATCAATCTACTAGATGGATTTTTGTTGTAAATTTGGAAAGGATAACACAATAAAATGCTGTAATTTAAGAATGAAATATAACAAGGTTATACATTTACTTTGAAATTTAAATTTAAACAACAATTTTAGTATTAAAATAAAAAAAAACTTGTTTTGCTCACATATATAATCTATATACTACTTCTTTTGTATATGATATGAAGGATATTTAAAATCTTCTTTTTTTTTGCAAAATATTCATACATGTATAAAGTATAGCAAAAAAAATCATAAAATAAGTTCCAAAATAACAAAAAAAAAAAAACACACGAAAAATATATCCAACAAATTCGAATAAAACTCAGGCCAAAAAAAAACTCACTAGTACACAAAATTTCACAGCAAACCGTCTAAAATTAGCACCTTTATTGTTATTCTCTTTTTGATTACTAAAAAAAACTATTATTTATATCTAACCGTATGCAACTGTTAAGAGATTTCCGTACCGCAATTTTCCCAAGAAAATTGTTTACCTTTAAATTTCCAAGAGCTTGAACTAAACGCTTTCAATGCTAAAACCGAACTAAATAAATATTTTCATGTAAAACCAAGTTGTTACGAGTAGAACGAATACAAATGTTTTTTAAAGTTATGTATATTTGCAGACAGGGATGAAAGTTTGGAGTACTTATTTTCATATTTAAATAGTCAATCGGCGAAGGTACTTTTTTTGAAAACCGGAAATAAAGGTGAGATTTTTTAGCGTGTTTTATGCACGATACCTTTGATAGAAAATATAAAACTATATTTAATATAGAACAAAATTTAATACACAATATTTTCTATAGAAAATACTCTTACGCACATGATCTTCTACATAATAAAAATGAAATGTTGTGTGTTGCTAATCGCATAACTTGAGAACGGCTTGACCGATTTGGAAAATTTTTGTCTTTAAAATGATCGCCATGGTCTAACTTAGGTTTGTACGGAAAGAAAATTTTGCCCGGCCCACTTTTTTCGATCTACCTAAAATTAGAAAACGGCTCCAGTTATTTGACTAATTTTTCTTTCAAATATTACTATTACAGTAGACGCTCGCAAATTAGAACCGATTTGTTTTTAAGGCAATTCTAATTTCTGAATTATTCTAATTTCTGGACGTTTTTTGCTAATAAAAATTTGAACAAATTTACTTCCGAAAACTAAAATTTTTTTTTTTTTAATATGTGTTGTTTAATATTGCTGTGATTTGTTGTTGCAGATTGAAGATGTTGTCACATTAAAATCTAGGGCTAACCGGTTCCCTTGTACGCCTTTGTCAAGCTTTTCTTATATTTTGACTTTGCAATGATAAAAGGGTTTTTTACGTTTATTTGATATTTCTAATGATACACCTTCACTTTTTAATAGAGACTGCTAAAATATTTACCCGGATTTCTTGTGTTCAAATAACAAAAAAAAACGCTCTAAAATTAGAATTTTATATTCGAACTTTAGAGCATTAAACGTATTGAAAACTCTGATTCTAATTTCTGGACGTTCGAATTACTGAAAGCTCTAATTTGTGAGCTTCTACTTTAATCCATTTTAAGTTTTCATTGAAAGAAAAATTTACCACGCCTATTTTTACGCCCACTTTTTCTATTTATTTGACCGATTTTTTCATTTAAATGATCGCCATGGTCCAACTTAGGTTATTAACGGAAAGAACATGTTGCCCCGCCCACTTTTTTCGATTTACCTAAAATCAGAAAACGTTCCATCGATTTGACTAACACAGTACAACATTTTTCAGTTAATTGATTGCCAACTCAATTCTGTGAACTGTATGTGAAATTAGACCCAAAAAGAAGAATTTCTGCATCATTCGTTTTGTCTTCTTACCTGCGATTTGAAGTTAGTATCGATTTGAAGTTAGTACTATCGTATAGGGGAATTTATCACGTTTTAGGCCCTGTTGTTTGACATAGCTCGACAACCACTAGCCCAATTTAGTTGAAATAAATTTAAAAAAATTAAGAATTACAATTCCCTTAATCTGTTCATATATTGTTTTCCTATACAAGTAACACTTTCGAAGTTAAAAATGAATGTATGAAGGGAAAAAATTATTTTTTGCCTAAAAATTTAAATTTTTTTTTTAAAAATACATAAAAAATCCAAAATGGAAAAAAGTTTCAAGTCTAGTTATTTTTTCGCAAAGTCACATAACCTATGAGCAAAATGAGACAAAGATCATAAAAATCGATGCACGCGTTTCGCTTTTATTCGCAATTGAGTAAAGGTATGAATTTCAAAAATCAGTTATAGCCACCACCCTTAAAATAAAAATAAAAATATAAATTAAGAAATTATCATGCAAAAAAAAACTTTATTTATAAAAACTTAATGAAAATAAAATAATATGCAATTAATACGCAATTATAATATGCATAAAAACAAAATTTAGAACATTTTTTCAATTATTGGCAATATCCATCCTTGTAGAAGTTGACGCTTGTGGTTCTGATGATCAAATAATAAAAAGGTCCACTTTCCGTTTAATTGTCCGCGTACATTTATTACCGCAATCATAAAAATCAAATAACCTTTTGTTTATTCCTTTTTTTTTAATTCTCAGAATCATGAAAAAGGTGTCAATGTTTTCTCCAAATAATGTTGTGCATATCTCGAGCAAATTTTTGAAATTCATACATTTACTCAATTGCGAATAAAAGCGAAACGCGTGCATCGATTTTTATGATCTTTGTCTCATTTTGCTCATAGGTTATGTGAAAAAATAACTAGACTTGAAACTTTTTTCCATTTTGGATTTTTTATGTATTTTAAAAAAAAAAATTTTTAATTTTTAGGCAAAAAATAATTTTTTCCCTTCATACATTCATTTTTAACTTCGAAAGTGTTACTTGTATACTTGTACAATATATGAACAGATTAAGGGAATTGTAATTCTTAATTTTTTTAAATTTATTTCAACTAAATTGGGCTAGTGGTTGTCGAGCTATGTCAAACAACAGGGCCTAAAACGTGATAAATTCCCCTATACGATAGTACTAACTTCAAATCGATACTAACTTCAAATCGCAGGTAAGAAGACAAAACGAATGATGCAGAAATTCTTCTTTTTGGGTCTAATTTCACATACAGTTCACAGAATTGAGTTGGCAAATCATGTGTTGTACTGTGTAATTTTTCTTTCAAATGTTCGTATTAATCCATTTGAAGGTTTCATCGAAAGAAAAATTTACCACGCCTACTTTTACGCCCACTTTTTCTATTTATCTAAAATTGGAAAACAGTTATATACACCGATTTTGCGATGCCTTAAGGGAATCAGTTCGAACAAATGTTCCACTGCTGAATCGACAGCAAAAATATGCATACGACACCCTCATGAAAGCTGTGAAAGAGGAAGCTGGAGGTATTTTTTTCTAGACGCTCCCGGTGGAACTGGGAAAACTTTTTTAATCGCGTTAATTTTGGCAACGATAAGCTTCCACAATGATATTGTACTTCCACTCGCATCGTCAGCAATTGCATCTACATTGTTGGAAGGCGGTCGAACTGCTCATTCAGCACTTAAGTTGCCATTAAATATGCAATCCAATGAAAATCCAACATACAACATATCTAAGAACAGTACGATGACCAAAGTACAATGGCGCATAAAACATCTTTGGAGGAATTAGGAAAAACGTTGCCAAATTTACGAAACAATCAAAGCCGATTTGGGGGTACGATGATTTGTTGGCTGGTGATTTTCGCCAAACACTGCCAGTGATCCCACGATCAACACCCACCGATGAATTAAATGCATGTTTGAAGTCGTCTGCTTTGTGGAAACACGTTAGAAAGCTCAAATTGACTCTGAACATGCAGGTCGAGCTGCAGAACAATCAATCTCGAGACGTATTTTCCAAACAATTGCTGGACAAAGGAAACGGCAATATCTCGATGGATATTTCCGAACTCATCCGAAAGGTATTATCAAAGATATTTTCGGGAATACAAAATGTATTATTAATACGATTTTCGTATGACGTGCTAAATTCCCAGTTTTCCATATTCGACAAATACACTGAAATTTACTGTTGAGGGAAAGCCAGCTTCCATGCGCATTTCACTGGTTGCCCAGGCCAGCTCATCAGGAAACCCTTTCCAAAGATTTTAGAAAGGTGTTTCCAAACATTTCACAAAATTACAGAAATCATGATTGGTTGAGCGTACGTGCTATGTTAGCTGCGAAAAACGTTGATGTCGACAAACAATATTCTCTCACTTTGACTTAAGTCAATTCCAATGACTTAATGACAAACTGTCATTAAATTGATGCTAATGTGTCCTTTCTCCGATGTTACTTCGTCATCTCACTGAGGACATGTTCGTCATTTCTGTGATGCCGATGATGACATAATTTCATTTTGACCCTGATGACACTTTGGCCAAGTGATGTTAAGGTTGACATCACAATGATGAAAAGTGTCATGGAGTCAAAAACGAAGACACTTGTCATAGTACTGATGTCAAAATATGTCAGCATTATGACGCCTTTTCTATCAGTGTAGCAAACGGCGAAATAAGTGTTAGCGTTTACAGTGAATTTCAGAAGGCTGCTAAATATTGAATCAACGGTAAATTATGGACCGATCATCACAAAATTGATTAGTTTGATTTTTAGTCATATAAAACTGTAAAGTATTAATTTTTATTCTGATAGCATTATTTATTACGGTTTTGGGCGTACTAAGCCGTTTTCCGGTAGTAGGGTTTATATATTGGGCCAAGGGTAAATCAATGACCGATCTTAACGAAATTTCACAGTGTCATTTCTAGTCTTATAAAACTGTGCCGTGCCAAATATTGTAATGATAACATTATTTATTAGGGTTTTATGCGTACTAAACTGTTTTCGGTAGTAGGATTTATATGGAGCCAAGGGTAAATTATGGACCGATCTCCACGAAATTTCACAGTGTCATTTCTAGTCTTATAAAACTTTTCCGTGCCAAATTTTGTAATAATAGCATTATTTATTACGGTTTTAGTCCTTCTTAACAGTTTTCCGGGAGAAGTGGTTTATTTGGGGCCTAGGGTAAATTGTGGACGGACCTTCACGAAACTGTACAACGTGATTACCAATCGAATAAAACGCAAAATCTTATATCATTCTGTGCATTGTTCCACCATTTATGTTGGTTTTTGTAACAATTATCAATTTGTTAAGGTGGTGGTTTCACATTTTGATTCATAGCTCTGATCCTACTGAACCGATTTAACAGGATTTCAATCCCAAACTGTTTAGGATAACTGCAAGCAATTTGACACCAAGTTTGCTTATATCTTTTGAGGTTTTCGAAAGTGAGCGCGTTTTCAATAGATCGACTTAGAATTACTCAAGGAGCCAGAATATATATACTTCACAACTAATTGTGGTGGAGGGTATAAAAATAATTTATTACACAATATTTTCTATAGAAAATAAAATTTAATTCACAATATTTTTTTATAGAAGATACTTCATAGTATGAAGTTCATACACAATATGTTTTAAATACCCTTATACATAACATTTTTTTTAAAGAAATATTCTAATACAAAAAATTTTATAAAAAAAAGAAGACATTTTCTTTGGAATATACTCTAATATACAATATTTTTATAGAAAATACTTTTATCATATGGGATATTCACGAGGTATTGTATCAAGTCATTTTGTCATAATAAAATAGTTAAAAAAATGTTTGTTGTGTTTCAAACAAAAAAATCGTAAAATTAAAGGAATATTTATCAGAGACCGTATTTTAATACTTTTAAAACCATCTCTTTTGTTTTTTCATATAAAGGGTGTGTGTGAAACGGTAGCAAAGTTCTATGGAGAATTAAAATTGTCAAGAATCTCCACGCTAATGTCAAAATTTATACAAGCCTCAGGGCTAATGCAATTTTATTTACCCAAACAGTGTCAACATTTTACTTCCAAGAGTACTTTACTACCGTTTCACACACAAACAAAAATAAAAAACTTTTTCGAAAAAAATTTAAAAAAATCCTTTATGATGTTTATCACAAAAGTTGAAAATTATTTTCATCGGATGAAACAATGTAAATATGTTCAATAGAAAATACTTTTTTGTACAGTACTAAAAAAAAGTACTTAATAAAATGGTACATTTCTAAAAATTTTAAGCTTGTCTCCCCATGCGTGTTTTATGTTTCATTTCTAATTAGTGAGGTAGGTATCCCTTTATATCCTCTCATAATATCACGTTCTTTGTTGTTTTATACATGCGCACTATAACCCTCATCAGACGAATATGACAATTATCTTCTTAATTTGTGTTTTTTGCTTAAAAAAATAAAATGCTATTTTGTTACTAAATTATCACGTTATACTTAAAGATATGATAAGTAATCCCCGGTTTATTGGTGTTCACAACAGTCAAGTTCCGTAAAACGTTAATTTTTTTTTTAGCAAATTTAAGGTACATATTTTAAAATTTGGTTTTTAACAAAAAATTAAAGTGTGTCATCTGTTTAACATGAGATGATTTTTTTTATCCATTCATTGTTATTTCTATGTGGTTACCCTTCACTTAAGGTAAAAGGGTATATATAAGTCTGTCATTCCGTTTGTAATGTCTCAATTTTAATCTTAGACCCTATAAAGTATATATATTTTGGATCCTTATGAGGAGCGAAGTTAATTTAACTGACCGCCTGTCCGTTGAAAAAGGTTTTCCGTAGACCTTACATATGATGGGCACTTGGTAGTTATACATATTTTTATGTCACATATAGTCCGAAATTGTTTGCTATTGAAATTCAGCTTTATCGGCCCTTAAATGGCTGTAATATGAACAAAAAACTATGACTGCCTTTAGTTTTACCCAAAAATCCCTTGTTGTTGTTGATTTTTTAATTTTATTTTTATGTATATCTGGAGAATGGCAGAAGCCAAAGTTTCCATCCATATTAGGTACAAGCATATTGATGACCAAAACAAAATATTTAACAAAATGTGGGCGGGATTTGGCAAGTGGACACAAAGACAATATAGATTTCCGTATATCTGGAGAAAGGCTAAAGCCAAAGAGATATTAAGGTTTTCTTTATATCTGGAGAACGGCCACAGTTTCCAAATTAGGTAGAAGCATCTTGGGTATCAAATCACAACAAGTAGGTGTGGCACTTCCCATGTAAAGACATTAAAGATTTTTGTATATTTGAAGAATGGCAAGAGGCGACGTTTTCAAATTAGGTACAAGCATCTTGGTTATAAATACACAACATCCGACAAAATTTGGGGAAGTTTAAACCAGTCGGCACTGCACAAAGTTGAATTCTTTATATTTAAAGAACGGTATTTATATAACTTATAGCCGAATATTAAACTCTTACTTGTTTTTTGAATGAGTTCAAATAATTTTATATTTTAAGAAATCTTTTATTTAATTAAAAGTTTGTCCTCATATTAAAGTCCCCTATTAATAAAAATTATGTAACGGTTTGTTAAAAAAAATTCAAATTTTAAAAAACCTATTTGAAGGAGTTATTTAACAAAACTAATTTGTTTGTATTACTTAGGCTCGTTTTCACAACTTACCGATAGCTAAAGGTAGGATTTTATCGGGCGTATAAAAAGTGTTCCATTATTACAACTTTACTTTTACCTACCAGGTAGGATGTACTTTAATTTACTTTATCGCTCACTTTAGGTTAAAGTAAAATTTTAATAATGGAACACTTTTTATAAGACCGGTTAAAGTCTACTTTAAGCTATCGGTATGTTGTGAAAACGGACCTTAATGTTGTACGAAAAAAAAATTTTAAAATTTTTTTTAAAAATTTTGTTCGAGAACCCAAAAGTTTTTGGTATTTCTTACTGAACTTTTTTGCATTTTACTAAATTGCGTTCGCGTATACAAAATACAGAAAAGTGAGAGTTCTTGACTTAGTATTTACAAATTTGTTTCTGCAGAAATTTTTGCAGTAAAATTTAGTAAAACAAAAAAAATTATGATTCAATAGGTAAACCAGTAAAAGTAAACAAACAAAAAGCATACAAATTGTGAAAAAATTTTAAAAAGAAAATAGCTGAAATAAAATTGAAACAAAAACAAATGTGACTAATTATTATTAATTAAACTTGTTTGTGAAGCATTTATATACCATTTATACCAACTTTTAAATTTTTTTTTTTTTTTTTAATTTTTAGGAGTTGATAAGTGTTAAGTTTGTATGAATTTAAAGCTGTTTTACACTATCACACAAGTCGTACGTATTTTGACGAAAATGCATCTCTGATCTAATTATTGTTTGAACATTTTTAAAAAACATTAACAACTTATCATGACAGGGTTGTATTTTCCTGAAAATATGTAAGACTTGTGTGATAGTGTAAAATAGCCTTTAGTAGGGTTTCATTTAATCGGTTAACCGCTCGTTTAATTAACCGATGTTTTGGTTTAATCGGTTAATTTTGTTATTGATCGGTTAACCGATTAATAAACTTTTGTTATAAATGAAGTAATTTCAATTAAAAAATGCAAAAATTATTTATTATTTGGAGTTTAATAGTAAAAAACAAACAATAACATAAACAACGAAATATTTCTTGGACTAATGCACGTTATTTCTACAAACAGACAGATATCTAGTCCATTTCGTACCTAACAGATATCTTTACCCACCCGAAAGAACTATTTTGTTAATTTCAACGTTAATCTTGCCTACATGAATTAACAATCGAACATCGATGGTGTAAAAGACATTAATTACACTTTAACCCATGATTAGAAACACACATTATGAAAACCATAGATATCTATACACAGCTAGATATCTATTTGTAGAAATTACGGGCATAAAACGAGCAAACAAAAAAAGTTATTCACAAATATGTAGTACATACAATTTTATAATTTATACATATTATGGTTTTATTAAAAAAATAAACTGTGAGATCACAATATTAATTATTCCATAGTTAAAGAAGATCTTATAAAACAATCTTTTAGAAAAATATTTTGGTTTATATGTTTAGGATTTAAGCGATTCTTCTCTTTAATACAACTTGAATTGGAAAATGTTTTTTTTACTCATCCAAGATGTCGGAGAAATCAAAAATCAAAAAGCAAATACAGAATTTCTTATTTCTCAGTCCTTTTCCAGGATTTCTCTAAACATATAAAATTTTCCATTTTGCCATTACAGTCCGGTTTAAATTTTTTTAATTGTTAAAACTTCTAATTGTTTCGGTAAAAAGATTGTTTGTGTTCCTAGCGAGAGTTTCTTTTGTTGTTAGGTCATCATCTGACTCGTCCTGGCAATTTCCTTATTTTCTGATTTTGTACTGTATTTTAAGAATTTATTGCTAGATGGAAATATATTTTGTATGAAAAAATATTTTCTAAACACATACCTTTTGTTTATGAGACGAAACAAATAAATAGTTAAAAACATAAAAAACTATGTTATAATACTATTTATTTTTAAAATTTTTTTACATCCGTTAATCGATTAATCGACTGAAATGAACCGGTTTCATCGTTAATCGAAAATAGCCAATTTTAAATTAACCGGTTAGTTAATCGGGCAGTTATTAATCGGTTAACCGAATGAATACCCTAGTATTTAGGTACTTAGTTTTTAGTGATCATTAGCAAAAACAGTTTTTATGTACTTAAGAAAAAATTTAATAATAAAAATAAAAAAAAACAGGTAAGAAAGTAGTCGGTCAAGCCCGAACATATGATAGCCTACACCACAGTATTTAAAAACACATCATGCTTATGTGTCCATATTAATAGGGATTTATCTATGTTTATATACTTCATTAAAATCGGTTTAAATGTTTGTGAGAGGAAGAAATTGCTACCTACCTCTCCTTTTGGTCCTATTCGCCACCAAGATGATGCGATTTGACGCCGTTAGTCGTAGATAACTCCCTAACGTTGAGCATTTGAAAAACATTCGTCAAGTTATCGTCGAGTTACCGCCCGAAATGTGCTAAAAACTTAAAAAAATCTAGAGGCGGTCATTTAAATGACATTTTATTTCGTACGTAATGGCACGGTCCAAGCATTATAATGAAATCTAATTTTCATCGTAATCATAGCTTTATGTGTGTTTTATCTAACTAACTTGAAAACTAAAAAGGGATACCCCTTTACATACAAAAGTATGTATTTTTATAAAGTTTTAAATCTGCAGATACGCCCACGTTTCGGTCAAATTATTTTTTATAAAAAACAGAAAATGTTGCAAATCATTAAAAAAAAAACCTAAAAGCAAATAAGTAACATGTGTGTCGCGCTGAACTATAAATTTTAGAACATTAAGAAATAAAATACATAAAGAAATACATACATATGTGCATATAATTTTAATACTTCTACTCAATTTTCTTTTCTAAACTATTCTAATGTTTTAAAACAGTTGTATACAGAATTTGTGTTAATATGAAACACTCTGCTCGAATTTTACACTTTTTTTAACCGCATCGGTAAAGCTTATTTGGGTATACTGTAGCCCGTTTCTGTATTTTTCGCATCGTAAAATTTTCCGCATGAAACCAGTGAATCGGGACAGAAACAGTGCAAAATGAAACAAAAAATGGTTTTTCTCGCACAAGTGTTTCTGTATCTTTCCGTTGCGAGAATTATCTGTCATTTTAATAATTTTCCAGCAATTATTGGAAGGATGCGAGAAAAAGTGTTTCTATAACAATATTTTGCGAAAAGTTTCTTTCAAGAAATGTCAAAATAAGTCACATTTGAAATTGGTGGCGAGAAAAACAAAATGTAGATATTTTGAATTTAAAATATGTTTAGAAGGAATATAAATGATAAATGCATAATTTATATGATGAAAATAAACAAAAAACAATTGTTATACATATATTGTTAGTTTAAATTTTTGTTAGCCTTTTCTTGTTTTGGTTTTAATCAGTGCTGCCAGATAAATTTGTGGCAAAATCGTCAATTTCCTGAGAAAAAAATAAAAAAGATCGTCTTTTTTGTTTTAAAAATCGTGCAATTTAAAATCAATTTTAAACAAATTTGTTTCGACTTTTATTAAAAAATAATCAAACAAAAACATAGTTAAAGTTCATGGGTATTTAATAATTATTATTTAATAATTGAGATATAAATCTTTAATTTACCTATTCCTATAATCTTTTTCTTTTTTACCTGAAATAGACTTAGTAGAATACCTTGTGGTTAAAATTAAAAAAATCGGTTCATAAATAAACGGGTTAAAGACCCAGTAAAATCTTCGCCTACAAAATAATATGTTAAGTAATCAGAAACACATAAAAGCACTACATACAATTCTACTGAAAAACTAATGAATTTTACAAGGGTTGTGCCAAAATAACAAATTCAAAAGTAAGTAATTTTTTATCTTAATACATCCAGAAAAAAGTAGTTATCGAAGTTCTTATGGAAGAAAGCTACTTAATAACGAGTGAAAGAAGTTATCCATTTTGAAAAAGTTTTTACTGGGAGACAAACAAATTTCTTTCTTGCCGGAATAATGGTTTTGGCACAAAAGTGTACATATAAGATAAGAATATCAAATATCAATCATATTTTGTATATGTATATAAGAAGTATTAAATGTTCAAAATAAGCCAGGTCGGTCCATTACTTTCCCTCGAAATTTTGCTTTTGCCGATACATTTTTTAGGGAAGAAACAAACAATTTCGAGGACAATTTTCACAAAAGGGATAAATATAAAAATTTAAGCAGCCTTGTTTCTAAAGATATCTTTTTTTCTAATAAACAAACATATAAAACTATTTACAATTATCTTATTTCGAAGACTAAGGGGCTTATAGTGTAAAACGCAACGCCAACAATTTCATTAAAAGCAAAAATAAAATAAAATATATTTTATAAATTTGTTGTTGCTTTCTACAGACATTCATATTATTTTTTTTTTCAATTTTCAACGCCACAAAATAGAAGTGTTTGAAATTTAAAAATTCAAGATGAATTTCTATAGAAAGTAACAACAAAATTATAAAATATTTTTGATTTTGTTTTTGCTTTCGTCACTTTTTTAGAAAAAATCATCAAAACGTCACTTTGTTAATATCGGAACAAAAAATCGTCAAGATGACGATAACTCGTCAAATCTGGCAGCCCTGTTTTTATTATATTTATTTCTTTTGTTGACGTTTCGCTTTTATTTGACACTTAATTACTGGAAATATTCCAGTATAAAAAGAATTTGTTGTGTCTGTTTTCGCATTCAAATACAGAAACACTTTTATCTCATAAATCGAGAAACGATGGAATTTTTTGTTTCACACTTCATGTAGGAAATTTTACGATGCGAGAAATACAGAAACGAGCTACTGAATTCAATTTCGTATACACTGAATTAAAAAATTTTCGCGATTAAAAATTTAAGTACTAATTTACCATAAAACGATATTTTTATACTTTTGGGATCATTGCATTTTTTCCACTTCTTCATTTGTCATTGGCCAAAGAAAACTTTTGCTTTAACTTCCAATTCATTAAGTGTGAACAGTCGCTGTCAAACCAAATCAAAAAGCGACAAATCGTATACAAATTTTCGTTTTTTGTTTGACAGTTTTTGGTTTCGACTGCAGTTTTTTTAACCCTGCAATTTTTCAAAAAAAAAATTTTTTTTTGATGAAAACTTTTTTCGCGTTTTTTCAAAGAATTTGTTTTCTTAACAATATTGAATACCCCTGTTAATGGAAAATTGTAACAAGCTGTGTACCCTACTAATAAGCTAATTCGAGTACGCTGAATTCAATGGTGATAGCAATTTTTCAAAGTTCCAAGTGCAGATTCTTTTTACTTTCAATGTAATTTTTGGCATTGCGTTTACACAATTAGGGCCTATACATATGTATTTTGTGTTTCTTTCCATAAAAGTGTTCCTCCAAATCATTAATAATTGCAAAATATCGGCTAATATCTTGTTACATAAACATTTTTAACTTTTTGCAAGTACTTTTTTTATTTGGCGAAAAACAGCTGTTGCTGTTGTTAAATGAGTTAAAAACAACTTCAGCTGGTTTTAAAATTAACACGTGTAAAGTATGCTTTTGCTTGTCTATAGTAGATCAAAATCATATTTTTAATAAAAGTTTACTTTAGAACTCTTAGGCCCGTTTTCACAACTTACCAATAGCTTAAAGTAGACTTTAACTGGCCTTATAAAAAGTGTTCCATTATTAAAACTTTGCTTTAACCTAAAGTGAGCGATAAAATAGATTAGAGTTCATCCTACCTGGTAGGTTAAAGTAAAGTTGTAATAATGGAACACTTTTTATACGGCCGATAAAATCCTACATTTAGCTATCGGTAAGTTGTGAAAACGGGCCTTAAAGTATGCTTTGTTTATGACTATAGTTATGGGCCAATAGTTTCATAGAACTTTAAAGACCGTGTCAATCAAAAGGTGGTAATTTCAGTGATGCCATTAGGATACGATAGATAAATTTTTCGTATCTTTTGATTACTTCAGGTACCATGCATAATCCTGAAATTTTTCGTATTTTTTGAATCTGTACTAGGGAATTCACGGGAATTTCAATTAATTTATTTCCCGTTTTCCCGGGATTCTTGTTGCGGGATCCCGGGAAATAAAAGTTCCTCATAATTTCAGAAAAAAACTATTTATACTTTGAAATTTAGTTTTCTATTCTCTAAAAATTAGCATCTGTTGATGGGTTGTCGATTAGATCAATAAAAAGAAGTGAGTACGTTCGTAAATCAATGTCTACTGACGCAATAAATCTACCAAAAGCAGAATGTGCCGTGGAACAGTTGATAATTAATAAATTTATTGAAGTGAAGAGTTAATAAAGAACATAAATTCAATATAAGATGCAGGCAGTAAATTTTAATTGTCCATGGACAAGTCTTAAAAATAGGAGATATCCAAAAATATCGCTCCTTTATTGCAGCAAAGTCATATCTACAAAAAAAATCGAGCTTGGCTAAATGCGATGAAAGTTTTCAAAATGTACCGATTTAAAGATATATTTTGCTATAACTTCGATTCAGTTTAAGATAAAATACCGATTTTTTGTTACGCGAAAGTATGAAGGAACACTGCAATTTTTGAGATATGACGATATGTTGATAAGGTGATAAACATAAATTTGTTTAATTTTGTGACGGCCTATATAACCGGGAAGTGCTGGGAAACCGAAATAAAAAAAACTATGGAAACTCGTGTAAGATACTACAACATACAATTTTAAAAACACATTGCCCTAAAAATTACAGGTGGATCTTGTAAGAAGTCCGTTTGATGCTATTTTTTGCAACAACCTTGACATACATTTGACTGATATAGACGTTGTTTATAAAAAAAAAATTACTTCGGATTGTGAATTAGAAATATGCACTTTAAACTATTTGTCCAATCTCGGTAAAAAAGTGAACGAAATTTTTCGAAAACATGGTAATAAGTAAATAAAATAAGAAATATACTCTTAGCCGACTTTCTAAACGCATTGAGTGTGTCTAAATGTTATTTCCTAAGCTGTGAAAAAATGTTAATATACTTATTTAAAATATATATACTTATAAAACTTATTTATTTTAAATATTTAATCTATTTTATGAATTTACTTTTTGATCTCATAACTTGAGTACCACAATTTTTGTTTGTTGTTATTATTGTTTTATGAATTAAATTGTTATGTTTATGCTATCTTTTTATCTTGTATCTAGAGCATAATGATACGAAATTTACATATAAAAGCGTAAGGTAATAATAATTCAAGTTCCTCTTTCAACCTTTAATTAATTTTTGTAGTATTTAAGCATTTATTTTACTAACTTTGTAAACAAGTTCCCTTACGCTTTTTTTAAAAAAAGTTTTTTTCATTAATTCAAAACAAATTTACTTTGTATTATTTATATGGAGCGGGATCCCGGGAAATTTAAAAAAAATTCCCGTTTTCCCGGGAATCGAAAAACTCCGGGGGGAAAAAACTCTAATCTGTACGCAAAATGTACAGAACTTTTAAAGTTATCATTTCGTTATGAATAATTAAAAAAAACAGTGACAACTAAATACAATAATAACATGTACGTATTTTGTTGTTAGGTTTTCTAAGTTCTTCTCATGGCCCAATTAGAAGGTCTGCTCGAAACGCCTTTGTATTTTTTTTTGCAGAGTTGTGCTTTTTACGTACAATTGTTTTTGTTCTTGACATCTATATCATTTACACAAAAAAATGCGTGTTTTTTTCTATTATTGAATGGTTGTAGTTGCGCGCAGACCTGCTGATTGGATCATGGTTCTTCTGTCGTCTGCTTATTCTTGTTTATGTGTGTTAAGATGAAATTAAAGAAGAAACAATGAGGATCTTTACAGTAAATAATTTTATACCATTTTTGTATAATAGTTTTATAAAAAGAAACCTATAAAATTGACTGCAAATATTAGCTCTGTTTCTTTACTTTTTGGGTAAAGTTCGTGTAAATGAGAGTAAGCATAAATTTCTCTCATAAAAAGATAACATTACACAAAAGTACGGGAACAGAAAAAACCAAATTTTAAGCACAAAATAAAAATTCAGTGTTTTGACAGTCAAAATAACCAAAAAAATTTGCGGCACTTTTGAAAAATTTTATATTGGCTCTAGAATTAAACTACTTTTACTAAAAATAAAACATAACAAACACTTTTACAATAACTAACATTATGTTTCCCTTATATTTCAGTACAAAACTTTTTATTTAAGTACATTGTTTTATTCAACAAACCTTTTTCAGAATTTGGGTCATGAACTTTTTTCCTTTTCCTTTTTTGTTTTGTTTATGTTTTACAGCTGTTTCACAATTTACACAACTTGCACGAAGAAAAAGTCTGGGCTGTTTCGTGCAAGAAGAAGAAGAATTTTATTCTCTCAAATCCGCTCTCATTTACACAAATTAAAAGTACGGGAACGCTTTTCGTGCAAATTGGGATCCCGAGGGATCCCAAAGTAGAGTAAAGAAACAGAGCTATTATAATATATGTATGTATGTATATTTATGGACATATGTATAATATTCATTAAATATTAAATAAAAATGTTACGTTAACAAATGTTAAACGTTAAAGATGGATTTTCAAATTTTTCCAAAATGTATCTCAGTAAGCCGAAGTAACAGTTACGTTGCAAATCAGGTGCTTAATTTTGCTGTATGTAAAGCAATTAGAACGATTAAAGTTAGCAGTAAGATGTATCGTCTCAATTGGTCTTACGTCAATAGATTGGTCTTACTTTTATACATTAAGATTAAGTTACTGTTAAACCCGGCTAACTGAGCCTTTAAGATTAAACCTTTATCCAGTAAAAAAGAATCACTACAATTGTTTTAAAGTATAAAATATGAAGCATTTTCCTTGTCGGTACATACCAGAGAAGGGATTGTATAAATTAACTTTTGCTGCCATTCATAAATTCACTACTTTTGCATTGTATTTAATCGAAAACAGTGAAAATATGCATTGGCTCTGTATATTATGTTGTCACATGAAAGCACAAGAAAATATTCACTCCATTCGTTCAGTATTCGTTGCTATCTGTGTGATTAGCTTGGAAGCAAACAGCAGTCTTGCTTAATGTTGTACATATTAAAAGTTTTAGAAAAAATGAATATTACTGTAATTGTCGTTACAAGCACTATGTTGTTAAATTTTTGTTCAATAAAACTACATCAAATTAAATGAATAGACATTTATTCAGTCAGCGTTAAAATCATTCATACCGTTCTCTAGGTATTCGCTGATTTTGGGAGTGTAAGTTTACATTTGTATAAGGCATGCAATGCTTGTATCATTTTTCGTTACAATCCGTTTTCTGAATAGTGTCATGCGCTCCTTCACTGAATTGGCAACAAGAAGCTCTATTTTTTTAAGATTATATTCCAAAGCATTAAATAGAGCAATCAATTCTTTCTCTGGTACTTATGTATGTATGTACCTCTGTCATTACGTCTTGCAGCAAATTATCATTTGTGTTTACTTTTGTTAAGTTTATTCTCAGCAAACAACAGAAAGAATACAAACCAGCAAAACAAGTAAGTGATTAAGGAATCACTGTTATGTATGTTAAAGTATTATTGTCGGATTAAAAAAGAATTTAAAACAGATGTTTTTAATGTCTATTAGAACGTGTACTTGAAACATTCACTTTAGCCAAAAACGTACATTTTTAACTTATGAATTAAAATAGAGACACACAAAAGATGATGGCAAATTTGCGAGAATTGAATTTTTCAGTTCAGGTAAAAATGATTTTAAAAGAATAGTAAAATTATTTGATAAAATAAACAAGTTGTTGTTAAATGGCCTCTGAGAACGTGTTATTAATAATCTTCTGTTAATTAATGCTTGTTTAAAATTATCTCACACTTTGAATAATTTTCATTGGATATGTTTTACTTAAAAAAATATTTCCTTGTGCGAAATTAAAAAAAAGTGAGTAACTTTAACTTTTTTTAGATTTTCATAATTCATAATTTCTATGTATTTTTAATTCATGATCTTTCTACCACAATGAAAAGAAATACCTACATATTTATAAAATGAAGATTTTGATTATTTAAATCAATTTTCTAAAATAAGTATCTATTAAACCATTTATACACAACACTTCTAACAATTAACACAACTTCACTACTAACAAATAACACAACTTCAACAATAAGTAAACTGGATTTTTCCGTAAGCTCAAAAATAAAAACAAAAGAGCGTTATGTGCAGGGAAACGATAGGCCGTCATCGGTTCACAAAAACAGAGTTATGTTAAAAAGTTTAAATTCATACAAGAGTTATTTGCGCCAAATATTATCTAGATGTTCACATTCATATGAGATTTTTTGTCTAAAAGGGATTTTAGGAACGGTCGCTAAATTGTTTATTAACGTTAGCCAAGGAAGTTAAAGCTATTTATATATAACAGCTTTGGGCAAATCTGAACCGATTTTAAGAGAATTCAATTTGCAGTAAAATACTTTTGGGGTGAATTTAATATAAATATGTACCAACATAATTAGATGGCTTACGGACACAGAGTCTAATTTAAAAAGAAGTTTTTATGGGGAATATGTAAAATTATAGACCGATAGTACTTATATAGTCCTTAGTACAATTAAAACGTAGTTACCAAATTTGAACAAATTATCTACAAGATTGGAATTGTACTTTGCGTACAAAATAAACATGGAGAGGCAACTAGACAGACGGACGGATGGTTATCGTAAAATCACCATCGGTATACTTAGAGGTTGGTTCAGATTTCTATGCATTACACACATCGCCAAAAACGTATATAATTGCTTTTTCCTTAATTTTTGCTTATTCATATATAAATGCCAGAGTTTAAAATAACATTTATATTAAATGACTACCGGGTAAAAATTAAATGTAGATGGTTAAATTTAAGCAACATGTTGGGTATACAGATTCTTAGATATCTAAAAAATTTACATGTATCCAAATATACCTCAAAAAGGCAAAATATGCACTAAGGACTTAAAAAATGCTGAAAAAAGCTCTATTAACCACATTATGCAAAAAAATGCTCCAAACAATAAAATATGCAAAAATATGCACTAACAAATCGATGCCAAAATTTATAAAAAGCTCTAAAATGGATAAATATTAGGGTGATCGATCGAATAGTATTCGACCGGTTTTAACCGGTTATTTTAGGTTTGCCCAAGTCGAATATTTTAAAATGTCCATTTTTCGAATATCGAATAAACCGGTTATTTAAGTAAAATAAACCGGTTACTTAAGTAATGTGTAATTTATATACGTTTTCCTTACTTTTGTTATAAATGTACCCGTAATTTAAGTATTTTTCTAATTGAATATTTGGCAAACTTTAACTTTTCATAAAAAATGTCAAAACAAAATGAAACAAAAGTCAAAAAAACATTATGAGCAATGTAAATACAAATCGCCTATATAAGCGAATTTTTTGTCTTGCGACAAAAACCAAAAACAATTTAAAGTACTACAAAAAAAGTTCAGCTTAAAAAAAATAGTAATTTGACAGTATTATAAATATTATATATGTATATCTTTATAAGGATGTCATCTCTGGTGATATTTCGAACTGACTTAAAAGAAAATTGTGCTTAAACGGCCGAAAAATGATAAGTTACAAAGGTTCTTTAACGTCACGACTTATTAATCACTTTTAATTAGTATACAAGCTTGACATAAATATACGCCAAGTAAAACTTGACCCTGTTCCAAGTAGTTTTTAAGAGACTGCAAATAATACTTTACTAAAATATGCTGTCAATAATGAATGAAAAACTCTTAAGAAGTTCAAGCATATCTTCATGCTTAAAACAAGAACATACCGGCGGAATCAACAATATGGGAAAATTAATCAGTTTTATTTATTAAAACACCAAGAACTTAAAATAAAATTAAAGGAATCAAAAATGTTCTGGGAGGGTTTAAATTGTGTGATCGACGAATTGACAGATATTTCATATAAAAAGCATGTTCATATTACTGTTGTTTCTATAATGCTGAAACAAAAAAAAATGGAAATATATAATCATGGATAAGAGGTTTTGTTTGCCACTTTTCAAAAATATGGCTAAAGTTTACTGCTTCATATAGACATGCTTAACCAGCAACAAATTAAAACTGAATTACAATAAATTTGGGAAAATATGTCAAATAATAAATTTATTAAATTCCTATATTTTTAAAACCAAAATTTTTAAAAAAAATCTAAAGCTATGTTCACACCTATTAAACATTATTTAAGGGTTTCTTAACTACATTATACATAAATACAATTATCATCTTAGACATAAAGTTTAGCAAATAACTAGAAATTGTTTAAAATAATGCTTAAGTTTAATCAATTTACTGGTAACGCTTTTTTTTATTTTATCGTCAAATATTTGTGGTCTGAACATACCTTAAGTCATATCTATGTATTGAGGCCCTATGCTCCTTATAGGATTGACGGGAACATATGTATGTATATGTATTTTGTTGGTTCCTTACCTTCGTGAGTTGTTTTGCTTTTATTCAATTAACTTTTTATTACAAAAACTAATTTGATTTTTGTATTTTTATGTATTCGAATTAAAACCGGTTAACCGGTTATTTTTAAAATGCTTAACCGAAAACCGGTTTTTTTAAAATAGCAACTATTCGGAATATTCGAAAACCGGTTATTGAAAAAAGTCGAATAATCGATCACCCTAATAAATATATTGTTTCTGCTTTCATTGGTCGCATAAGCAGTTGCATATTTTTGGTTTCCCTCGTTATGTGCATTTGAAGAAGTTTATTTTCTAAAGTAATATACATATTTCGTTTCTTAAAACAAGAAAATCCAAAAATAATTTCTTGATTTTAACTTATTTCGTTCGTATTTAGTAAAAGTTTCTAAAATAAAGGTTTTTAGTAATGATTTCTTCAAAAACAAGAAGTACAAAAGTAGCTTGGTTTTATTAAAAATAAGAAAGATATTTCTGAGTTCAAGCTGTATTTATTTAATATTTTTGATATTTAAATAGAATTGGCGAAATTGGCCATAAGCAACGAAAACTTGATTAAGGTAACTGAAGAATTAAAATAAATTTTTTTACCTGTATTTAAGTAAATTTTAGTTCGCTTTGAGTCATAACTTTTTGCTTAAACCAAGCCACACATGTTTTCAATAAGAAAATTTTGGCTTGGACGAGAATGGTGCAAAATGTTATTGGCTCAAGCCATATATTGCGGTGATTTAGTAAATAATTCTTTTCGTGTTCTATTTTTAAAATACTAACCCCTGTCGTGAATAAAATTTCCCTCGTAATTTGTTCCCTTTTCCCTAAAAAATGTTTGGGAAAAAGTAAAATTTCGAGTGAAAAAACTGTGTGACTTTTTTTACAAAACAATTTAAAAATCTAAATTTTGACATGCAATACTTATTTTTTCAAGATACGTCAGCTTAATATGTAATCCTGCTAAATCCACTTTTAAAGTAAACTGAGATTTTGATGCCTTGTGGTAGAGAAACATATGCCTAGTCGACCAGCATGTAGTATTTCTTCAATTTGAGTCTTGAAGTGTGGAAAACGTTTACATACGTGCGACGCTTCAATGAGACAAAAACCAACGAAAGCGTTAACAATTTTTTTTACTTATTTTTGTCTTTGTGTGGAGTAGGGAATGGTAAATCGATTTCAATTGCAATCGAAAATCGATTTTGTGATAAAAAAAATCGAATTTACGCATGCGATTTTATACTGAAATCGATTATTGGACTTTTAAAATCGATTTTTTTTTTTTATCAAAATTTTGCCAATTCTTAATTAAATTAAATGGATAAAATATAGGCATGCACAATAAAAATTTTAATTTTTTCGTGTGTACACATGTGTGTAGAAATGTTTGTGCAGCTTTCCAAGTTAAAAGTAAAAAAAAAACAGTTGTAGGTTTACGTATTTACCAATTAGTACCCTTGGAATACTTTCAACTTTAATTAGTACCACTTTTCTTCATAATTTAAAGTCAACAATGGACACTGAACAAAATGAACAAAACAGTCCTAAGCGTATCGTACCAAACAAAACACTGAAAGTGAGTGAAAATCAACATAATATTATAAAAACACAACAGGTGAATTAAACCATTGCATTCCTGTGAAAATACGCTAATATAATATAGTCATTAGCAGAGTGGAAACAAAAACGAAGTGAATATCTCTGCATTTTTCCGACATCAATAATATGCAAACGTTTGTTTTCTAAAGCTTACTAAATAGTAACTTAGCAAAGAAACAGTCTTCACCGAACAAAAACTTTTGTCATAATCCTTTAAAATGCTATCCATATATTGACTAATTTGAAATATTTTGAAATGTATTTAATTTATTTTAAAAAATAACGGGTCCGCCATCTAACGTTTTTTTCCAACTAGTGCTTATTTCGTGAATGGTAACACTTAGCTCATGTCTGATTTGACAGATAATTAGTTTTATCCTTCCGCTGAACGAATATGGTTTTATATACGCTTAAACAACGCTGGCCACCTCGGAGCTGCGATTTGATATAAAAATGAAAATAAATAAAAATAAAAATTATTTGTGGGGTGCCGTCAAAGATAAGTGTTACGCCGACAAGCCAGAGACAATTGACGCTTTAAAAAGCAATATTCGTGATGCCATTGGTGAAATACAGCTGCACACAATCGATAATGGGCTTAAAAATTGGACCGATCGTGTAGGCTACTGCATGGCCAGCCGAGGCAGCCATTAGAATGAAATTATTTTCCATTATTAACATTATATAAAAAGAAATTTTAGAAAATATTCAGTAGTTTTTTTATAGCATTTAAAAAAAATGTTATTTGTGGGCCCTTTATTGCTTAAATTCAGAATTTTTTTATAACTTAAATCAAGAACACAATTTAAATATGTGAAATGTACATACATACATATCACACTGGTTCCTCTAAAGGTCATCTCAAAATTTACACTTTTTTGTAGGAAAATTATAAACGATTTTAAAATCGATTTTGAGGTACGATTAATCGATTTCACAAATCGAAATAAAAAAAGACGATCGAAAAATCGTAAATCGATCTTGGAATCCACTTACCATTCCCTAGTGTGGAGCATGAAAAGCCATTCATTTTGTAAAAGAGTAAAAAATAATAAGACATGCAGCTCATAAAATATAAGTAATTAAAGGCGGTGACGTGGCGTGACAAAAAAAGAAGATTGTTTTCCCTTGTTAGCAAAAATACAAAACTCTTGGAACTTCGTCGGAATGTTTTGCAAATATTTTTTTTAATAATTCCCAACATTAAGTGATTTTTTTTAATTTTCTGAATTGACAAAACTTTTCTTGATTATCCCCTGCAGCCCTATGTTTGGTTTGTGACGTTACGTGATGTAACGTAACATAGTTTACCATGTGATACTTGTACTAAATTTGGTTTTTAATAACTGTTTGTTTTTTTTAATTCATGAAAAAAAACAGGTTATAAATTTCATTTGATGATTTTACTTTGTAAACTAAATAAATTCAGTTATTTTTAAATGTGTGAATTAAAAAAAATTGTCCTGCTGTCTCCTTTGTGAATAGAGGGTAGATGATTTTTTGATTTAAATATTACTTTTTGGGGAATATGCAGTTAAAGATATTTTTATTTCAAAATCTTCATTACACGAAAAGTAATGGTTTTTTTGCCGTGAGACGTTGCAAAGTATAAAGAGGAAAGAACATTCAGGTTTCTTCAAAGCTTTCCCTAATGTTTGCCTACAGTTGTACGCGTTACACGTTGCACTGATGCTCGCTTCTTGTTTTTTCTTTTTTTCGCGATGTTTTTGTTGTGTTCTTCGTTTTTTTTTCTTTTCCTCTAATCATTTGTTATAATCTTTTGCTATTTGCAAAAAAAAAAAATTCTGTAATTTTGCGACCGTTCTTGAGCATTTCTAAGTTTGGTTTGCAATCTAAGTAGTGGGTCCTTTTTTAATTTTTCTACCGCCGAGCTTTCTCCTTATTCTTGTCCCGTAATAAATCCATCTACGTAAAATGTATAATTTAACTTTAACTGATCTTTATACATACATATTCAGATATATTGGCCGCGGAAATAAAAATACGTTTCGGACTCTTTAGTTTAATAAATTTTAAGTGTTTTTCTTTAATAAAACATTAAAAAAGAAACGGGTTTATTTTTTCACACGTGGTCGAGGTTTCTGTGGAAAGATGTGGAAGATAAAAAGTTGTTTGTCTCTCCTGTAAAATGTGTTGAAACGGAGTGAGCATGTTTGCCTTTAATGTAAAACTAAAAATAATTTTGCTTCTACTGAAAATTTTTAAATTTAATTTGTTTGGTTAAAGTAATGAAATTAAAAGTTGTAAATATATTTTGTTTTATTATTAATGAAAATCACGGTTAACCGGCTTTTAAATAAAAAACAGAAATCCAGTTTCTGAAAAGGTGCGGTTATTTTAACTATTCGAAAACCGGGGTTCGAAAATGTCAAATAGTAAACAGCTTCAGGTTTCCGGTTATAGAATTTCGTAAGAGTTAAATTAATGGAAATTCAACACATATACACTCACAATATTCTGTACGTAAAATTAACTGAATTTTCAGTTATTATATAATTTAACTAAAAAAAATTAACTACATATGAAAACAAAGGAATAGGTACCCTACAAGAAATGAATGAGCGAGTAGTCACATTTTTCATTTTAGTGCTAAGAAAATGGTAGAAAACAATGACCGAAATCAAGTTTACGGTCACATTCGGTCATTTCTTTCTATCATTTTCTTAGCACCAAAATTAAAAATGTGACTAATCGCTCATTCATTTCTTGTAGGGTAGGTACCTACTCAGTTATTTTATGTAATTCAGTAATTTTATATTTGAGCTGATGGCCTTAGACGCTAGTGCTCTAACAATTTAACTGTATAATAATTTTTATTACTATATCCCTAGGTATGTATAAAAAAATAAAAATAAATAAAAAATAACTTTATATAAAGCTGGTTTTACTCGTTCACTCCGCAAAAAGAGACGAATTTTTAAAAAATACCAGACTCATATCCACTGTCAGAGATGTCAAATATGGCGATTTCTCGACAGACGTGGCGATTTTGAAGCGTGTTTGGCGGTGGTATTTTACATTTGGCGACTGGCGATTTTTGAAATAACTGGCGATTTACTTGGCTTTTTACCATTTATATTATATCAGCGATTTTTTTGTTGTAATTTTTTGTTATCATTACTAATTTAAAAAAAATCTGAAAACATTTGTTCGCATGATTTTTGTTTTCTTGTCATTTTAAGTGAATTTTATATACAGTCACTATTTAATTATAATACTATTTAATTAATACTAATAAAAAAAATAATTGAAACTAAACAAAATTTACTTTTGGCGACTTTTTTGTACTTTTTCTCGGTTTTTTGGCGATTTTTTAATAAAATATTATTTCTAAGGGTGATAAAACGGACCTATTGGTGCCATTGTTTATTCTGAAGGTTATTTATATGGGGGCTTTTTCTTGATTTTTCTTGTTCACACTTTTTTCAAGTGTTATATACATATATACAGCACCATGCATGGAAATTACTCGCAATATGACGTGACGTTACCCATAATAAAAATTAATATAAAATTTACTATTCGTTTAATAATGGAATTTTTTTGAAATTAGATCCGTTGCATTTATTTAACGCTTTAAATTAGATCCGTTGCATTTATTTAACGGTTTGTTGTTGCTGTAGCAGAAGTTTTTCGGTAAGAGTGCAATTGCGCAATTACTATAAGAAATGTAAACTGTAAAGATAAGAAATAACACAAAACTGAAAAAACGTGAACTTCAACTTCGTAGCCAGTGGGTGGAGCTTTCGGTAGAAATGCCCAGATTTATAAATGCTTAACATTAACTTAAGTTATTTTCAGAAATTCTTTGCTGGCGGCACAATACTTCTAATGTTATTTTTTTTTCTTCACTAAAAGAAGATTATTGTTTTGCGTTAAAGACAAGCCCCCGTATTTATAAACGATTATTAAATTTAACAAACGTTTATTAAGCAAATTTTCATACAAAATTTGTTTTTTAAAGCTTTATTAAATTTTAATAAATGTGGGCGAAAGCTTTTAAAATAAAAATTATTATCCTATTTGCAAAATATACGCTTGAATTTGGCGAATACGAATGTCATGAAATAGGCGCATACGAATATGCGCAATATCACTAGTATATATGTACATATGTATGTGCATATGTATGTATATATTAGGCCTTGGCGATTTGCACTACCATAAAATTGATCATAAAATATTTTTGTGCAAAATTATTGCATTATAATTAACTTTAGCCATTTAAATGCACTATTTTTTGCATTAAATTATTTTCTTATCAAAGTAGTGCATTATTTTTTCAATGCCATTAAATTGTATGCCAATTAATGCATTACATACTATGTATTCGCATCATGAGAATTGCATTATTATTCCATTATAAATCATGAAACAAAGAAAACAAGTTTGTGCCAGTGTTGCCGTTAGGATACGAAAAATACATTTTTCGTATCTTTTGATGACTTCATGTACCATGTATAATCCTGACATTTTTCGTATCTTTTGAATATGTACGTAAAATGTGCAGAAATAAAATATTAAATTTTAATTTAAAAAATGTTGTTAATGAGCCGATGTTTAAAAATTTGAAAAAAGTAGTTGGTTTAACATTTGTACTTCCATTTTCGAATGCATGTGTGGAGAGAATTTTTAGCCAACTAAAACTTATTAGGACTGATCATCGTAACCGACTCAATACTAATACAATAGCAGCTTTAATTATGGTGAAAGAGAACATTAAGGATTAGAGATGAGCGATCCCGTGATTTTTAAGGAACATCGTGATTAGTGAACGTGATTTTAAAATCACTGTTATTTAAAACTGTGATTGTGATCACAACTTTTATTTTTGTTCTTGGATATTTGAAAATTTTTTGTTATGGAGTTTGACAAAGAAATAAGGAAACAAAAACGATCACCTGTTTAGTTGGACATACTTGAACAAATAAACATTGGCTGTAAAAAAATTCTAAAAAGGAAGAAGAGAGAACAAAAGAAAAAATAGCAACAATTACATTCATGAGTGCAAAAAACGCTATTACCCACACAAACAGTGAAATATCATAAATTTGTGTATGAAACAAAATAAGAAAATAACAACTTAGCAAGTACCTGTTACTTAACAGATTTGGTCACAACTGTGATTCGTGATTTTTCAGTAACAGTGATTAAATCACAGGTACGGAAATATCGCTCATCTCTATTAAGGATGTTTCAACATACGATCCACCTAAATCGATGATTACTTGTAGTGCGAAGTTGTTCTGAGGATATATGAACATTGTTTTTATTTTCAGGAAATTTGTACATATGAATTTTTTGATATAATCGCCCTAGTATACACGCCTTAACTTAATATTATATATATATAAATGAATTTGTTTTGATAACATCCAAAGATAGTTACATATAATCATTTTTAAAGTTTGCTAACTGTATTTTTTAAAAATTACATACCTATTATTTATGGCTTTTTATTTCATTTATTGATACAAATGAATTTATTTAATATAATTTTCTTTACAATATTCATTAAATATGAAATAAAAATGTTATGTTAATAAATGTTAACGTTAAAAATGGATTTTTTTCAAAATGTATCTTTTTGGGAAAAAATGTATCTTTTTGGAAACTAAAATGTATCTTTGTCGAAAATTCGCTGGCAACACTGGTTTGTGCATTTAAATTTAAAAAAACATTAGTTTTCTCCGCAAGTAGTACGTCATAGTAGTTAATGAGCACAAGCATGATCACACAAACACGTGTATGTGGCATGATGAACGTTTGTTTAAATTTGACTCTCTTTACTACAGTGACGGTAAAATTACGTCAAAATGAGAGTAAGAAGTTAACGGACCTGCGAAATGCGCTATCTTATTTTCTTTGTTTCATGATTATAAATAAAGTAGTGTAAAAAATAACAATATATTTTTTGCATAACCATTAAAACATCTTATGATGTAATTCAACAGACTTTTTATTAAGAAATTCGGAAACGGCTAAAGAAATTTGAATTTACACGCAATAAACCTTTTATCATATTAAAACATACATTCCCATCTTTCTTAAAGGTTTACAGTCATAATTGTTACGGTCTATGCTTATTTGCCTAATAAAAACTAAACAGTTTCCATTTAAGTTTGCTGTTCATATGTTTTAATGTTAAAGCAAAAAAGCACTATTATATTTACACTGCTCTGGCAGTGTTGACAGAACTTTATGAGGAAAAATCAGCAAAAAACCATAATTTTTTATCAAAAAATCTGCGTCAAGGTTTTAAAAATCTTCAATAAACCTTCAAAACACATTTATTACATTTTTTATGTAGTTTATTTAGAAAAAGATATTACAATTAATTCCAAAATATGTTCCCAAATTTAAAATCGATGGTAGTTTTAAATTTCATTTTGGTAAATATGAGTGTAAGTATGAGGTATAAATAAGGAAATATTTTTTTTTTAACTTTCGACACAGAAAAGTTTTGAAAATTTATTAGATTTTTATGAATATTATTACATTAAAAATATCTATCCAAATTTTATTACTCAGGCTGAGTTAGGATTAGTCACATCTTTGTTAATTTAAACAACAAATTAAAAGTTAATTGCTTGACATGTTATTTAAATTATCAAGGTTCTTATTGAAAATTTACAAGAGATCAAATATTGCAAATTTTGAAGATTTTTATAAGTGCATATGAATATATGCGTCCATATGCATATTATTTAATGTAAAATCAGATGACATAAGTCTCGCGATTGTCAAGACAATGCGAATGTTTAAGTTATCTTTTGTGAATAATTTTTCTACTCATGAATCTATTTCCACACGGTTCTTTCATGAATGGTTGATATAATATATTTATTTATCAATGCAAGAAGTGGAAATAATACAATAACGACAATGTAAAGAAGTTTCAACCGAGCTAAAAAATCTGCAATTTATACCAAAAATCTGCAAATCTGCATTTTGACAATTTTGGGGATAAAATCTTAAAAATGCAGATAAATCTGCACTTCTGCACAATGCATTATTCATGCAAGGTATATTTATAACAGGTAGTCTCGGAAAGCCAGCTGTTTATTTTTTATTTGCTTGTTTTGCGATATGAACTGTCAAATGTTGTATAGTAAACAAGTAAACAAGTTTTTTGTCATTATCTTTTGTCTTTTTTGTCTCTTATCAGTCCCTTTGCTTTTTGACAGTTTGTATCGCATAACAACAATAAAAAGCCCTGTTGTTTGTTTTATTGTACAATTGTTGTAATCTCGCGGCTACCAGCTATAAATATACCTTGTATTCATGATGAATTTTAATAATAATGCAATAGTAGTGCATAAAATGTAATGGGTTTTAAAACATAGTGCACTATGATAAGAAAATAATGTAAGCAAAAAATAGTACATTGAAATGGTTATATGTAATGGTAATGCAACAGACTTGCATTACCATTGATTTGATTTTATGTAAAAAGTGCCAATGCATTAGCATATTTAATACATTTTTCCCATTTCTGATATGGGCACTTCAAGCGAAAAGTATACTTTTTGTAACGTAATGCCAGCAAGCAATAAGGCGTATATTTTGGGCTCATGTTGCTCAAATCTTATCCCTTTTGTTAATAAGCGTAGAGCTCGTTGTGCTCTACACCAAAATAGGTATAAAAAAGTAATTTATACACATGAAATTTTTTGACAAACAAGTTTATTTACTTGCTGGCGTTACGTTACAAAAAGTAGACTTTTCGCTGGAAATGCCCATTTGGACATATGTATGTATGTATATGTATTTGTTACTAAAGAAATAATAACATCTTGGTAAATAAAATTATTCATTTAAAATATGTTAAAAAACAATCTTACTTTGTTCGTAAATATTTTGAAGCCACAGTTATTATATTATATTTTTGCTTTGTCTTCTTCGATGACCAAATTCAGTTCTTAAGGAGACGAGTCGGAGTGACTGTAAAAAAGTGTAGAGACGACAGCAGCAACAAACACTTTTTAAATATCGTTGTTGCTGTTTCCTTTTTTTATTTTATTGATTAAAGAGTAATGCAAAATTGAATACACTTTTTCTTGCTGCTACTTTAATTTTTTATTTAACTTTTTCACTTAAACAATAAAAAAAATTAATTAAACTTTCACTTGTATTAATAATAAATAAGTACATAGGTATGTATTTACAACACAATTTTAAGAAAATTTTATTTAAATTTTTTTTATTAAACTCAATCGCCGCGAACAAACAACCGAAACAAATGGGATATAAAAAATGATGAATCATTTAATTCATTCTTGAAATTGCAACTTCACTTGCCTATTTGTTTAATTTTTACACCTTTTAATAATCTTGAAACAATTTTACACGTTTTTTTATGTATTTAAATTCCAGAACTTTCTGTTATTTCACTAAGGAAATATAATTTTGAGCTTTTAGAATTAGCAGAACAAATCACTGGACTGACGCAATTTTAAGATTTCTTCTTGAACAAAAGATAAACACACATATTCACTGGCGAATAGTTTTTGAACAACTGAAGAAATTGTGTAGGCATTGGGATTTTTGCTAATTTTGTTTGTTTTATTTCCTCTGCTTTTTTGCACACTCAATGCGTGTGTTTGTTGTTACAACCAGTGATGGAAACATCACTACTATGGTACTATTTTCTTATTAAAAATACCACGGTACCCCCACGTCCGTTTTAGTACTCTTTTTGTTATGCTTCTTCTTTAGAAATTTAGCGTTCATTTTTTTAATATTGAGTCGTCAACACAAAATACTTACTCCGACTACAACCGCTTAATGTACATATGTATATGAGACTGGTCCTTGTTTGGCTTTAAACTCTTTTTTTAACGCATTAAATATAGAAAGAAAAGGATTCAGTAAAAATTTCGAATCAATATTTATAATATTGCATCGCAAATTTTCGAAGTACATATTTTTATTTTGGAAATTATTAGAATATTTTTTTAAACTTTTTATGCCGAATATTGGTATAATTTATTTTAAGATATCCTCATCAGAATTTTGCTCTTGAAATTTAGACAGCTCGGTCCATTAATGGCTGAGATATGAGCAAAAAAAAATGTTGTAAAAAAATACCTAAATGTTGAAAAAAGTACCATTTTGCTTGGTGGTCAGTACCATCTAAAAATTTAAGTTTTCCATCACAACAAAAACAATGTAAGAGAAAATTCGCACAAAAAAAGTTGTTTACTAATAAATAAGAGAAACAGAATAAAAATTTAAAATAGAGTACAGGGCTGGCAAGCTCACTGTATTCAACTTTTGTTGAATGTTTTACAGTGACAAGAGTTTAGCGTTTTATTTCTATAGGAAATCTCAAGCAATTGATTTTTATGAAATATCAAAGCTAGCAATTAATTTCCATAAAAAATCTGAGCTAGAGATAAATTTATTTTAACTCAGCGATTCATTTCTATAAGATATATTAAGTAGTATAAACCAATTGATTTTAATAGGAAAAATTGAGATAGCTATGGATTTTTAAAGGAAATAGGAAGTCTAGAGTTTGCAATTGATTTCCTATAGAAATCTTAAGGTAGCGATTGATTTCTATAGAATAAATTGAAAAAAATTTCTTCATTCAAATAGTAAATGTAATTAATATGCTATCTTTTATATCTATAAAACTTCTCAAACCTCAAACTGGTGGTGTTGAATTTGCGTTGTAAAGGTTTGTTTTGTAAAATATATTAAAATATGTAAAGGGTGTTTTTTTTGGAGTGATACAACTTTGAGTTGGCATCAAAGTTTTATTTGACCACCCGTTTAACAGCTGATAGTTGCCAAGGCAAATTCAACTACAGGTGGTGTCGCAACTACAACACTCCAAAAACAACAGAAACAACATAGGGGGTTTTGTATTGCATTGATAGTGTTCACGGCTCGAAATGTCAACCATTCTTAGCAAAACACTAACAAATCAAAACAAATAGGCTCGAACTGTCAAAATCAGAATGCGTTTCGACACCACCTGTTGTTAATTCGCCTTGATAGTTGCTTTTTGTTTAGTTTGCTCAAGGCGAATTAAATACAGGTGGTGTCGAAACGCCTTCTTGCGGAGTCATTGGCCCATATGTCTTCAAAAACGATGATGATCAGCATGCAAAAAGTTTGTGAAAATTGGTGTTCCAAATTGCTTCTACGCGCCAGCCGTGGCGGCCACATGACCGAAATCATATTTAAACATTAATGTCATAAAATGTTCTATCCAATAAAGACTGTTTCATTGATATAAAAAATATATTAATCGGGTGTGTTCTAGAATCCGAATCCACTCGAAAGTGGATTACTTCAGCATTTTTGGTGTTCTGCATTTCACATCCACATGGTTTTATTCGTTTTCAATTAGAGTAGTAAGGGGTTGGTTAAAGTAAAAGGAATCGACTTTTGTTATCATATGTCATAACATTTTTAACAAAAACAATTTTTTTTCAGTTTAAAATTTTCTTTTTCCAATTTTATTTATTTATTTCATCCAAGTAATATAAAAAGCCTAGGAGGCCAAAAATTATATATTACAATTGTAAATCCATATTCTGAATTAAAGCACATTTAATAAAAAAAATAATTTATACATACATGTAACTATTATTTAATATTATTAACGAGTTGGCTCCCCAGCCTAATACAAAATTAGTAATAAAATAACAATAATAACCATGCCCCAAAGTGGATAGCTCAGTAAGATCTAATATGCGTTTATAAAAACCAGAAGTATGAATATGCGAAGTAATTGTTCACACTTAAATATGTAAATTTAATTTGAACATATAATGTTTTAAACTGACATTTGGAAAGCACAAACACGAAAGATGAAAAAAAAAATTTATGAGATACTTAAATAAGTATAAAGCTCAACGAAATGAAAAGTATGTCAACAGTTTTAAACGAAAAGCATCATTTGAGTGGGAAAATAAGCGAAGATCTCTAGGCAAACAATTCCAACATCGAGCAACCCTTACAAGAAAAGACCTCTCGAAACAGCTACATTTTATCCTGGGAATAACAATTTAATCAAAAATATATCGTTACCTAAAAGAAAAAAGGCCCTAACTATCCCAAAATTTAAAATTAACTTTTTCATTTATTTTGATGTTGATGATTATAGCTTATTTTTAACGCTTTTTATGTTATTTTATAACAATCTCAAATTAGTTTTTTGGTTTGTTTTAAATATTGTAATTTTTCGGGAATTTTAGCCATGTTCGCGATAAAATCGATTTGTTTTTGTAAGTTTTCTGATTCCTTACAGCTTTAAAGATTTATAATAAATTGTAGACTTTGCTATCTTGCCGCTGTTAGCAATCTTTTGCGAATTTCTGCAAATTTAACGATTTTTACCGAATTTTTGCCATTTCTTATAGTTTTAGGGACTTTGAATTAATTTTATGGCTTTTTGAAAAATTAGAAATTTTCGCGAATTTTCGTTATTTTTGCCAATTTCTTTTTGTTGGTATTTTCCGAAACTTGGTTTTTTTTAACCCATTTTGGGATATCAAATAAATTTTAGTTTTTGTTGAAAAGTTTGCAATTTTTCGCGAATTTTAGCCATGTTTGCGATAGAAGCGATTTTTTCCTGTGATTCTTTACAGCTTTAACGATTTTTAATAAATATTAGACTTTGCTATCGTGATGCGGTTAGCAAATTAGCGATTTTTAGTTCAACTTAAGTTTTTTCGAACAAAAATTTCGAATACACAAAAACATGCGGATTTGAGAACACCAATTTATGAATTATGCGGATTCAAAAAAATTTCCTTTTCAATTCGAGACGAAACATAGAACATACCTGAATATGTTTTATTATGATTTAAGCTTGTATTACTTTCTAAAAAAACACCCATTAAGTATAAACGTTAAATAATTCAATATTACGTTTTATGTTTTATTGAGTACAAAAACTAAATCTTTTTAATAGTACGATGTTGTTTTTGTTATCAAAACTTGACCATTTTCAGATACATTTTACTCATGTGCGTATCTGTAATCATAAACCAAATTAATATGCATAATTAAATATATTTTTAAATAATATTCATGGAAATGAAAGTTTAAATATACACAACCCGTAAAACAAATAGACGCATTTTTTTAAGTATTTTAAAAGAAAAGTTAAAAATGTTTATTGCAAAGATATTTATATGTAAAAGAAAAAAGCTTACTGCGTTGATATTATATTGCGCATTTGTCTCACAGCTGTTACTAAACGTGGCTCACAACCAGCACTAAGTGACAAATAGTTTTCAGGGGATGCTTTAAGCAATGTCAATATTTGCATAAGTGATGTGTTGAGAGTCAAACCTAATTCATCAACAACACTTGCCAGATATTCAATATCGACAGATAATTGTTTAGAGGCCGAGCTGCTTAGCGATTTAATTTGTAATATCTGTGTCTGATACAAAACGCAACATTGAGTCACTACAAGAGAAAGTAAAGTATCAGCACTCGGTATGGGTTGGGAATATTTTATGTGACACATTTCCAAAGCCTGCTTGAGTAGCACCGAAGGTGACAGCAATAAGGGTTCCAAATGTTGTGGTAATGTTAATAAATACTGACCAATTTGTGTTATGCTTTCTTGTGGGGCAAAACTAAAGGATGGCATATCCTGCATATGTCCTTGAGACAATTCTGTTGGTGGCTGTATTTCTGAGAGATGAGAATCCAAAGGTTTTAAAAGAATATTTAAAGTTATATCATGCGTTTCAACAAAATGAGTTTTTATTGCATCATAAATATTCGCAAATATACCCAGTGATACATTGCCGGTATCTTGGCCGGCTTCTATACGTTTTTGTTGAAATTCTCTAATCGATTTTAAAATTCTTTGCTGTTCTGATGCCTCAAAAGTTTGATAAATGTTTATGTTAAGTAATTGATTTTCTTTTAATTTCTGCTCCAAGTTTGTTAGACGTTCTTGCAAGTTTTTTTCAAACTTTTGCAATTTTTGTTGAAAGTCAGCTAAACATTCTAAAAGGGCCAACGTGTATTGCAACATTGACCAATTACCGTCTGCATTGGTGTTATTTAATGCATTTCCAAGGTTAAGAGACAGTTGTCTTTGTGTTTTTGAGAATTGCTCCATTAAACGTTTAAATATGCCTCCCAATAAATTAATTAGCTTACAAAGAGCTAAGTCACTAGTAATATTTTGACATCTATTTAATGATTCCTGTAACCAGCTAAACAGTTTGATTGTTATATCCCTTAAATGACGCACAGCATCACTGGCATTACTTTGGTTTGTTAAAACTCTATCAACTTGCGTAGATAATTGTGTTTCTTCAAGTCTTGGAAACTGTTGTATAAATTTATGGAAGTACTCAAAAATAGATAAGCCCAATTGCTGTTTCAATTCTTTGGACAAAAAAATCGAAGACTCTTCCATATAGGCATTGAGTTGAAGCACAAAATTATGATTAGCCTGTGCAAATTGTTGCAGCAAATCCAAACGTTCATTACAGGTTTTTAACAATTGTAATATATGAGCATCACGAGATGGCTGCAGAGCAGGTAAAAGTTCAGCCAGTAAAACGAATGGTTGTTGTTGGGCCTTTTCATTATCGAATACCTGGGCACACCATTTCACCTGACGTTGACAATTTTCCAACAATTGGTCATAAAATAAAGTAAGAAAATGTTGCTGTTGTCCTGCCGTTTCTGTTGCCTGCAATTCCAAAGTTTGTTTCCATTGCTGTTGCAAAGCTGTTTTCTGTACTGCTCTATAGTATTGCAAAAGTTGAGGGCTTCTTTGAATTGCAGCAAATATGCCAACAAAATGTCGAGATTGTTTCACGCTTCCTTCAGCAAAACATTGTACTACATTGGGTGAAGCTAAAGCTTCAAGGCGATTTTTAAAATCTTCCACTTGGGATTGACGATCAGAGTGACCGGGTTGTTGGTCCTGGGCGTGTAGGCTTTTTTGTAAGGCTGATATTTTGTCGCAGACACTCTAAAAGGATGTGGAAAAGTTGTTGTATAGTTAAAAAAAGATTTTGGATAAAAAAAAAACTTTGAAACAAAAAGAAAAAGTCTTAATATTCCAATAAAATTTAGTAAGATGATTAAGGTTTCAACGATAGATAAATTCAGAAAGTGATTCCAAATCTATTGTTATACTAAACAATATTCTCATATGTTACACACATTAGTACAAGCGCACAATACCCTCTCTACTATTAACAAGAGTACCTCAGTTTTTTAATTTTTTCATCTATTCTTAAAATTTTCCTGAACTAATTCTTACCTTTAAATCATTTCTCTCAAAACTGTCCTCCAATTCGGCTATCAAATTGCCCCATCCATCTGATTCTTGCAGTGATTCCTTAGCTGTTTGTAATTTGGTTTGCATTGTATTTAAGCGTTCTAAGGTGGCCATACACTCGCCGGTTTCCTCTTGAACATCGGCCACTTCTTGACGCATTATATGCATGCGCTGCTGCAATTCCTTAACATCATTGTGGAGATGTTTAGTATCTTTTACAATTCTAGGCATACTGGCCACCAGTTGTTGGCTACTATCCTCAATTGCGTAGTTTACTTGTTGGACATACAATTGCAATTTTGATACATAATTGTTAATAAATTCCACTGCTACTACTTCTGGTTCACAGTTTGGAGCTGTTTTGGATTTTGTTACTTCTTCATTGTACTTCTTAAAATTATTATTAATCCAAACGACTGGATCAAATTTATCTTCGGATAAGGCTGATATATCCATGTTTTTAATTTTAAAAAAGCTGAAACATTAACCAAATAGCAAAACCTTTCGCAAGAAAAATTGATGATGTTGACTGTTTGTTTTTATTTTGTCCAACCCACCCACACATTAACGCTTATACAAGCAAATGTCAAAAAACTTCGGCAGAGATGACAGAGTTGTATTTTTGAATACAAAAAGCACTGAATTAATATTCAGCATAGACAACAACCAGTTCTTGTTAACGAACTCTGCTATATTATTAGTGCTGCCAAGTTTTTAATTAACAAGGGAATAGTAAAGATTCCAAAATCGATTTTCGATTTTTCGATCGACTTTCTTATTTCGGTTTTTGAATTCGATTAATCGAACCTCAAAATCGGTTTTAAAATCGATTTCAAAATCGTTTAAGAAAAGTTTGCCAACGTATTTCTTATATCACAAAGGGGGATACACCAGAATTTTTTTGGTAAGCTACTGGAGAAATTGAACTAAGATTTTTACAGTGGGTAGATATGACTAATTTCGTATTTGTTAGGATAAATTATTTACTTTTTGTTTTGCACTCACTTTATTTTATTTAAATTTTCAAATTTCAAATATTTTTACCCACTTTGCCATTTCATTACTGTAAATCCGTGCCATCTTTAATTTTTATTGCCACTATTCAGCTTCATTTTCAGAAAATTTTGCGAAAGTGATAGAGATTACGAAGTTGGCATTTAACTTTCGCATCGAAATTGTTTACGCATCGCAATAGAGAGTAGACCCCCTGTTGTGTATCCTCCATAGCACAATTGTGCTGACAGATTTCACACGTATTCTTAGCCTCTTTAATTTAGTTTTCGATGAGACAGCGTCAAATGCACATGAACCGGATGCTAACATACATATTTTCTTATATTTTATTTCAAGAGAATTTACCTAGCAAACACATATGTCTCATTCAAAATAAATGATGTTGTGCGAAAAATGTTTTTTTTTCTCTGAACAGGAAATCTCTGCAATTTGAATTATTAAAAAATATTTTACTTTAAAAGGTAAAGACGTAAAGCTACAACTTTAAACTTAGAAAACTGCATAAACATAATAGCTACATATTGTGCATGCCCATAATTTATCGTTTTAATTAAGATTAAAATTAAAAATTGCCAAAATATTGTTAAAAATAAAAAATAGATTTTAAAAGCCCAATAATCGATTTCAGTATAAAATCGCATACGTAAATTCGATTGCAAAAACTTGTAAACTTACTTTTAACATTGACGTGTAACATTTACTTATAATAATTGTTGAAAATATGTAAACAAAAATTTATAAATGAACTCAGCTATTACTTTACACTGCCAATGCAAGTTTAACGATGATATTTTATAAAGGGGCCATTTTTATACTCCGTATTTTAATATTGTCTGTGCTCTATCTGTTTAAGCAAAGTGTTTTAGAAACTTAAGAAATAAATTTTGTGTGTTCATTTACTAAAAATTGTTACAAATTTGTAACAATTGCTGCAAGCAAATATGACAAGTCAATGTTAAAAGTAAATTTACAAGAAACAATTGCTACAAATTTGTTACACAGGGGCCAAATTACGGCATTCGATGTAGATCGAAAATACAAAACAATTTGAATGGGAATTTCGATTGATTTGGCCCCTGCTGCTTATGTTTAAAAAAGAATGAGAAAGAAGAACACAAAACAGGCAGAAAAGAAAACTTTGTTGCATCTGTTATGAACGAAGTTTCATTTGTGTATAAATCCTTTAAACTACATTTTTTTTTTCAAAATAAAGAGGGTTTTTAAGTTTATTATTTATACTTTTAACGTCCAATTTCACCAAATTCAGTTATAACTGTCAAAAAAATATGGTTAACTGGAAGTTAAAGTAATAGTTTGTGTTAACTGAATTTGGTGAAATTGGCCGTAAGTTAGGCAAAAACGTCTTGAGTCAGAAACTGTGGTTAAATTGAAAATTATTTAATCGCTTAATTTAATTGATTTATGTATTTCCTAAAGAGCAAATTATTACGATTAAAACCAATTGTGCTAAATTTAAGTTATTGATACCAAACGAAAGAGTATAAAAATTAAACCTCACAATGTATTTTTTTGACTTAACGCCTTTTTGCCTAACATCAATGAGTTCAAAACATGCATATTCAAAAATTTTTTTTATAACAATTACAATTCCTTTAAAGTTA
This sequence comes from Pollenia labialis, assembly GCA_949318255.1. Taxonomy (NCBI): domain Eukaryota; kingdom Metazoa; phylum Arthropoda; class Insecta; order Diptera; family Polleniidae; genus Pollenia; species Pollenia labialis. The sequence continues at coordinate 44,913,800 of OX439143.1, read as the reverse complement.
AACATTTCTCTGGCTTTTTACAGGTGTTGGTGTAGCATAAATCATTCATCGGCAGTGTCAAATTTGTAAAATGTTTGGGTTCAAATTTAGCAAATTGTTTGAATTTGTGGGTAAAATTTAAGCAAATTAGTTCCTAAAAATATAAAGCAGAAAAATTTACTGAATCTGCAATTTTATGTGCAATATTTGATTTTTGTATTTAACACTAGCTTATCTTTTTTTCTTTCACCAATGAATTGACCTTTTACATACCTCTAAAGATTTTGAAGGCTTTTTATCTTGATTTTTATATTTTTCAAATAAATTTCGTATAAAATCTGTGGGATTTGCAATATGAAGCTGAAAAACAAATATTTTTAAATTACTAAACGGCTTTATTTGGCAAACATCAATGGAGTTTTAAAAAATTTATAAATAAAAAAATAAATCACAATAATCGTTAAGACTCCTCAAAATTTTTAATATGCAAAATTATTAATTCCATACAAGAAATGAATGAGCGAGTAGTCACATTTTTCATTTTGGTGTTAGGAAAATGATAGAAAGAAATGACCGAAATCAAGTTTACGGTCACATTCGGTCATTTCTTCAAGAAATGAATGAGCGAGTAGTCACATTTTTCATTTTGGTGTTAAGAAAATGAAAGAAAGAAATGACCGAAATCAAGTTTACGGTCACATCGGTCATTTCTTTATATCATTTTCTTAACACCAAAATGAAAAATGTGACTACTCGCTTATTCATTTCTTGTAGGGTTGTTTATGAACATGTACTTACCCCTACAAGAAATGAATGAGCGAGTAGTCACATTTTTCATAAATCAAGTGTTCGGTCACAATCGGTCATTTTTTCCTATAATTTTCTTAACACCAAAATGAAAAATGTGACTACTCGCTCATTCATTTCTTGAAGAAATATACGAATGTGACCTTAAACTTGATTTCGGTCATTTCTTTGTGTGACTGCTCGCTCATTCGTTTTTTGTTGGGTACTCTTACTACCTTTTTTTCGGTTGAAAAATCGTTAAAACGGCGAAGTGTAATAAATAAATTACCTTTGGTATGGGATATTTTGATGGAGTCTCCGCTTGATTACGATATTCATCTTGTAACATGGAAACTTTGCATATGCCATTCTCCCACATTCCTTTTTGCACTTGACCTGTCATTACATGATAAAAAGTTCCTTCGCCGCTTTTTAAGCCCCTAGCAAAATAACCCTCATAACGATTGCCATTTGCTATAAAAAAAAAACATAGAAAAAGTATCTTTATTCTTTGCAATAGTGCCATAAGAACGCGGTCTACACAAAACAAGTGTATAGAAGATAAAAATTATGAAATGCATTTTTAAACTTGCTGTTCGTTAGATGGTTTAAAAATTCCATCCTCTTACCATTAAACATAACTCCCAGACCATGCTGAACATCAGATTTCCATTCACCCATATAGAGATCACCATTTGCATACCATTCTATACCCAAGCCATGCCGCCTATTATTTCTCCACCAACCGTAATAAACACCATCTCTATAAAATTGTTTACCTTCGCCTGATTTTAAATCATCAAACCATTCTCCAATATAAATACGCTGCATTGTGCCATCTTTAAGAAGCCGTCTCATCATACCATAGCCATGACGTTTATCGTTACGCCATTGCCCATCGTAAATTAACTGGTTTTTAGTTTGTTTGATCCCGTAGAGATGATGTTGAGATTTTAACCAGCAGCCACGATATGTGCCACCACCGGGGTAATAGAATGTTTGCCGCCAACCTGTACTCTCAGCTTTAGTGTGATTTGTACGTTCATACGAACGATAGCACAGATTATTCATAACTAACCGTCAATTTTTTTCAATATTTGTAGACAGTTTAAGATTATTTTAGGCAAAGTATAACATCTTAGGACATAAAAAATATTTAAGTGACAAATTTTATATTTTGTTCATTGAATATAAAAAGTAGAATTTTATAGGCTCTTGGTTGTCGTTTTGGGGAGGGACTCATAATATAATTGGCGTACAAAAACATTAATTTATTTTAACCACGTTGCTGGTTGTCCTTCTTTTAAAACACATGCATGTTTAAATTGATAAAATATGACAGCTACATATTGTCACCAGTCACGAAACCCCTCGCCGTGTCACTTTTACTTTCAGTTTTGTTAATTATCATTTGCTAAAGTACATAATGGATATGAGAAACCCATACAATTTCAGTTTTCCTTTAAGCGTGTTTTTATTTTATGCAATTATTTCTTTTAAATAAGTCTCAGTTCGGTTTGTGCTTTGTTGCGATACAGACGCGTATTCTTAATCCCGCATACAATTAAATTATTAATTACATTTGATATTTTAATACAACAAATTAGCGAATGGACGCATTTTTTTTTAAATAAATCTCTAACATAAAAGTGAACAATTATCAAAAACGAAAAATTTAATAAAAAAAAAATATATGTATAAATGTACATATGTATGTACACATATACTGTACAAAAACATTTTGTTTAAAATTCTTATTTTTGGTGTAATACAATAAATAATAAAAATAAAAAAAAGCACAGCAAAACAGTGAAAAACAAAAACAACTTTTTGCATGAGTAGTCACAATGAAACAACAATAAAACTAGATGAAAGAAATGCATACGTAACAGTTAATGCTAAAGAATGCAATACTGACATAAATAAAACAAAACAAAATAATATTAACTACCTAACGGCTAAACCAATTGTTCGTACACGTTCCCTTTCGCCCTCTGTTTTTACAAAGACGGTTGATGCTGAGACATTAAAAAATATTAATCTCTCGCTAGTGCCTGCAAGTGTTGCCGCTTCGGCAAAAACAATTTTAGTAACAAATGTTACCATGAATTCAAACACAGACCCAATGGAAAAACCTCAAGTAAAAAGTTGTCAAAAGCCTCAAGTACAAGTTGGTATGGACAGGTACATAACAGTACTTAAACGGGGTCGCAGCCCTACCTCTGCAGCAGTTGCTTCGGCCTCAAAAGTACCAACTTTTGATAAAATAAACTCTCAAAATCGTTTTGCAATTCTGGAGGATGAATCCTCTGAAGCACCAAACGTCATTAAATCGTCTAAGCCACCCCCGATATATCTTAGGGAGCAAAACTCAAGTGAGTTAATAAAGAGCGTGATCTCGGTAATAGGTGAAAATTCGTTTTACGTAGCGGCAATCAAGCGTGGTAGTATAAACGAGACGAAAATACAGGTTAATCATGAGAATGATTTTCGTAAACTAACAAACAAATTCGAAGCCCTTAAAAAAAGCTTTTACACATACCAACTGAAGAGCAGCAAAGGTCTTCAGGTAGTGATCAAGGGAATAGACTCTTGTGTGGACCCAGAGGAAATTAAAACCTTTTTGGAAGAAAAGGGCTTTAAGATAAAAAACGTTACGAATATTAAAAATAGGGAAAAAAATCCCCAACCATTATTTCGAGTGGAGCTAGAACCTGGCGACGTTAAGCTTAAAAAAAATGAAACGCATCCTATTTATGATTTAAAATATATTCTATACAGAAAAATAACTATAGGGGAGCCGCACAAAAGAAATGGTCCCGTTCAATGTCTCAACTGCCAAGAATTTGGCCATACTAAGGCATACTGCTATTTACCACCGGTTTGCGTAGTATGTGGTGAATTACATGGTACAGTCCAGTGCGATAAGTCTAAAAATGACCCCAATGTAAAAAAATGTAGTAACTGTGGCGGCAATCACACTGCAAATTATAGAGGTTGCCCTGTATACACTATAGTCAAACAGTCGGCTGGACCAAAAACTAATCCCCCTCAAACGCAGGTACCAAATCAAGTAAACACTAATGACATTCAGGCTCCGCAGCCTAGTAATAACAGAACCTCTTATGCTAATGTCCTAAAATCAAACCATGTGCCAATGCAAGGTGCTGATGAAACTTCTAATTTAAGTCGTCTAGAAAAAACTATGGAAACATTAGTGCAAACAGTGAATAATTTTACAAACACAATGGGTAATATGATGCAGGAAATTCTTAGAATGCAATCGATGTTATTGCAAGCTGTACTTAACAAACCATGAACTGTTTAAAAATTTGTTTTTGGAACGCAAACGGCATCCGCCAACATAAAAATGAATTAGAATACTTTCTTAAAAATAAACAAATTGATGTCATGATGGTTTCTGAAACTCATTTGACCTCAAGAAATTCGTTTAAAATGAATGGTTATACACTATATGATACCAAAGACCCTCGAGATAGAGCGTGTGGAGGTTCTGCCATTTTGATAAAAACCCGAATCAAACACTACCTAATGTGTGATCATCGTGAAGATTATCTTCAAGCAACAAACATTTGTGTTGAAGAGCTGAATCGAAACATATTAATCTCATCCTTATACTCACCACCTAGATTTGCAATATCAGAAAGCCAATATTATAAATATTATAAGTCATTGGGGCCCTGTTTCCTGGCTGCTGGCGATTATAACGCTAAACATACCTTCTGGGGGTCACGACTAATAACACCAAAAGGTCGTGTTTTGTTCAATACAATCTCTAAAATGAATTTAAATGTTGTCGCGAGCGGACAACCAACATATTGGCCTGCTGATCCGCAAAAAATACCCGATGTCATCGATTTTGGCGTGGTTAAAAACATCCCCATAGAGGCGATTCACGTTGAAGCTTCGTTGGAATTATCCTCTGATCACACACCTACAATAGTTACTATAACAAACACCAATAGAATTGTATCTCCCTCTGGTTACATAGCGACGTCAGCTACACAAATAAATTGGTTAAAATATAAAAAATATCTCAGTACCCATTGCACGGAAAATATACCGCTTAGCACTCCGGAAAATGTGGATCTCTCTATTGTCAATTTTGACAGTTTTCTTAAACTAGCTGTTCAACATTCGAGCAAAACCCTCAAAAGAAACAATTATAATAAAATATATTTTACAGATGTCGAGCGCCTCTTGAATGAAAAAAGGAGAGTGCGAAGAGAATGGCAATTGCACAGATCCCCTCAACTTAAAAATGAATTAAAAGAGTGTACAAAAAGGCTAAGAAAATTTCTGCAGACCCAGAAAACGGCTTCCGTGGAAAAATATCTTAAGGACCTGGATGCAACTCCACAATCAGACTACTCATTATGGCGTGCAGCTAGAAAACTCAAAAGACCAGTTATCTCGAAACCACCATTAAGAAACCAGAATGGAAGTTGGGCAAGAAATGATAATGAAAAAGGAAACCTGTTTGTAAATCATTTGAAAAACGTATTTACCCCAAATATACCTGACGATATAGCGGACGAGTTGCCGCCTGTTTATGTTAGAGCACCTATCCCCCTAAGATTTGAGATAAAGGAAATAGAAAAGGCTATTTGTGAATTAAACACCAAGAAGGCACCTGGTATTGATAAGATCAGTAACAAAATGCTTTTGGAGCTACCTCGCATAGCAAAGAAAATTATTCTTTATATTTTTAATGCTATTTTACGCCTTGAATACTACCCTCAAGATTGGAAGGTCTCTTTAATAACGATGATACCAAAGCCAGGAAAAGATCACACAAAAGTTGAGTCATATAGGCCTATTAGCTTATTACCTAATATATCAAAGCTGTTTGAGAAGCTCTTAACGTCAAAATTAACCCCAATTTTAAATGACAATGGGTGTATACCTAATCATCAATTCGGTTTCAGAAGAGAGCATAGCACAATTGAACAAACCCACCGGATAGTAAACGCCATAAGAAAAGCCTTTGAAGAAAGAAAATATTGCTCCGCTCTCTTCATAGATGTTTCTCAAGCTTTTGACAAAGTCTGGCATGTAGGCTTGTTACATAAATTGAAGCTAAACCTACCGGTTAATACACACAAGCTGTTAGAAAGCTACCTGGTCGGTCGAAAATTCATTATTAAAGAAGGTGATTTTTTAAGTTCTCCTCAGCCAATTGAAGCTGGAGTCCCTCAGGGAAGCATCCTGGGCCCACTTTTTTACTTAATATATACCTCGGACATGCCAACAAACAATTACACCCTAACCTCAACTTTTGCTGATGATACAGCTTTTCTAAGCGTACACGAGAACAGTCGTGAAGCATCTCGATACCTGCAGGATCATATATTTCAGCTCGAACTATGGTTAAAGCAATGGAGGATAAAGGTCAATGAGCAAAAATGCGTACATATAACTTTCACCTTGCGTCGGGAAACATGCCCCCCTATTAAAATCAATAATCAACTAGTGCCTCAACAATTGCATGTCAAATATCTCGGAATTCATCTAGATCGGCGTTTAACATGGAAATACCATATAGAAGCAAAATTAACCCAAATGAAACTAAAAGCAATTCAAATTAACTGGCTTATTGGAAGAAATTCTGTTCTTAGTCTCGATTGCAAACTACTACTTTACAACGCTATTTTAAAGCCAATATGGTGCTACGGTATTCAACTATGGGGCACTGCCTCGGCCTCTAATATCGAACAAATTCAAAGGCGCCAAAATAAACTTCTTCGAATAATTACAGCTGCCCCATGGTATGTTAAAAACTCAAATATCCACAAGGATCTCAATGTGCCACTGGTAAAGACTATTATTACGAAGTATGCGGTAAAATACTTAAAAAGGCTAGAGTTGCACCCAAATCCACTAGCTCGAAATATTTTAAATGATAGCGGCCACTCTCGCTTAAGGAGAAGAGACACTGCAGCACTTACCCATTAAGATGAGCGATAAACACCTATTTATGTGAACAGAACCCGTGATGAAGAAAATTTTTGTCTGGCACTGGCGGGACATAAAATAAAGTATTAGGTTAAGATTTGATTAATTATTGTTAGTTCATATTTAATATATGAAGATTCAATAAATAAATAATGAAAAAAAAAAAAAAAAAAAAAAAATAAGTTATTACTTATAGATGTTTTTCTTTACAAAACGCGTTTAGTTTATTTCCTTTACATTATTGACTTTAACAATCTTTATTGTAAACTAGCCTAGAAAACAAATTTTATTCACACTTAAGTAAAACTAACTTATCATTGCTGTATATCTTATCTTATTTCTAGTAGTTTCTTGAAATGTATGTCACAAAAATAAAAACTTGTACTAATCATGACACCGTTAAACATCTTAATTTCAATTTTACTTTTAGACATAACGAATTTTTTATTAATACTAGGAAATTCTGTACAGTGGAGAATTAAAAAAGCATTATGCATAACATTATTTATACTAATACATAGATACAACTTACAATTTATACTTATTACTAAAACTACAAATAATTCTTAGCTTAACTTAATTTCGTAACCATACATAATATTAATAACATTAGCGGATTTCATTGTTTGCTATAGTTGACCTTGTACATCTTGTAGGTCTTATAAATCATGATTTAAAACACGACAACAAAATGCATACATTTTAAATGTAAGTATTGTAGACAAGATATCAAAGGTCTACAATAGCAAAGCGTAAATTCCGTTATTATTTTTGGTTTCATAGAAATACAAATAAAGTTTTAGAGATCAATATTTTTTAGTATGATCTCGAATTCATAAGAATAGACGTTAACTACGTTAAAACAGGAAACATATACAGGCCTGTTCTGAAAATCACTTTAGCTCAAATCACATGTGCCTTTTAAAATCCTACGTGATATATTGGTGTTCCGTTTTTGTGTGTTTTGGTGTGATCTTCAATTGCCGAAAGCACACAGAGAAACACAAAAACGATATGACTTTCAGAATAACATAAAATCACATGTGTGATTTAAAGCACGTGATTTACAGCACAGGCCCGATAATTTAATTAGTACGACAAAAAACAAGAAACAAAAAAAACTAAAAAATCATTTTTCTACTTATTGGTATAATAAATGCATTCATCATACTAGGGAATGGTAAATCGATTTCGATTTTTTATACTGAAATCGATTATTGGGCTTTTAAAATCGATTTTTTTTAATTTTATCAAAACGTTGGCAATTTTTAATTGTAATCTTAATTAAAAAGATAAATTATGGGCATGCACAATATGTAGTTATTATGTTTATGCAGTTTTCTAAGTTTAAAGTTGTAGTTTTACGTCTTTACCTTTTAAAGTAAAATAAAATGTTTTTTAATAATTCAAATCGCAGAGATTTCCTGTTCAGAGAAAAAAAAACATTTATCGCATAACATCATTTATTTTAAATGAAACATATGTATGTGTTTGCTAGTTAAATTCTCTTGAAATAAAATATAAGAAAATATGTAAGCATCCGGTTCATGTGCATTTGACGCAATTTCATCGAAAACTAAATTAAAGAGGCTAAGAATACGTGTGAAAACTTTCAGCACAATTGTGCTATGGAGCGCCCACCTTTGTTATAGAAACACAACAGGTGTATTCAATACGCTAATGTTCAAACAGACCAGTGTGTGAGCGATATTTAAATCTAGTTATAAGCAGAGTGCAAAACAAAAATTATGTAATTTATCCTAACAAATTCGAAATTACAAGGAAATAAATCTGCATATTTCCGACATCAATGACATGCAAACGTTTCTTGTCTAAACCCAACTTATAGAAACTTAGCAAAGAAACTGTCGCCACCGTGAGAAACTGTTGCCATAATCCTTTGAAATACTATCCATACATTCAGGCTTCTCACAGAAATCAATACCTATCAAAAGTGATTTCGTTTTCTGTGAAGCAAGATGCTACAAAAGAACACAATTTTAATGTGAAATGTACATACATATATATCGCACTTGTTCCTCTGAAGGCCATCTCAAAACTTATACATTTCCAATTTTTGCAGGAAAAGTATAAACAGTAGTCATATCTGCACACTGTAAAAATCTTAGTTCAATTTCTCCTGTAGTTTACCAAAAAAATGCTGGTGTATCCCCCTTTGTGATATAAGAAATAAGTTTGCAAATTTTTCTTAAACGATTTTGAAATCGATTTTAAAACCGATTTTGAGGTTCGATTTATCGATTTCAAAAACCGAAATAAAAAAAGTCGATCGAAAAATCGAAAATCGATTTTGGAATCCATTTACCATTCCCTACATCATACTATGTAGCAAACATTAGCTGTGTTAATTTACTAAAAATTGTTACAAATTTGTAACAATTGTTACTTGTAAATTTACTTTTTACATTAACTTGTAATAATTGTTACAAATATGTAAAATATTTTAGTAAATGAACACAGCTATTACTTTACACTGCCAATGCAAGTTTAGCGATGATATTTTATAACAGGGTCCATTTCTCCACTCCGTATTTTACTCTTGTCTGTGCGCTATCTGTTTAGGCAAAGTATTTTAGAAACTTTGCGGCGCAGTGATGAATTAACGAACATGTCCTATGTATGTTATTTAGTTTCGTCTAAATTGAAAATAGTTTTCAATTTTCCGTTGGACAAGCGATTTATCACGTTGGCGGTATAGAGTATTTTCAATATTTATAACATTATGGTTATCAGACTCCATGTACATTTTTATAATGAATAACGCTTTAATTGCCTCTTCTCTGCTCGGCTTACATATTGTTTCAGACACTACTTCTAAGTCCTCCTCTTCTGAGTCATGTTGCTGCAGCTCATTTAATTTATCATTATCGCTTACGGCACTAAAACAAACATTTTCTATATCAGCGATTTCTTTAAAAAAAGTACAATATTCCACATCCAACATATCCTCCACAAGCTCACAATCGAAGGATAGATCATCATTGACAATTCCAGCCTTTCTGAAACAATTTTGTATAGTTTGTGGTGTCACGAGCCACCAGGAACGTTTTATATTATAAAGGGCTCTTAAAACTGTAATACTTCTTAAGAATTTTTCCATATATCCGCCTTCTATTGCTAGTATCTGTTCCCGGATTAAATTTTCCCTGTAGTGTGTTTTAAACCTTTGAACTATTCCTAAAATTAATTAAAAACAAACCCAATTAAACAATTGTGTACAATACAGTGTTTTTTTAAGAACGAACCTTGATCAAGAGGTTGAATTATGCTTGTAGTACAAAGTGGTAGGAATAAAATTTTAATATTTTCTGGTGTAAATTCAAGCTTGTGATAGGATGCGTTATCAATCAGGAGCAATATTTTCTTATTCTTTTTTTGAAGCTCATTACTTAGTTCTTTAATAATTTCACTCCATAGAGCACTACTCATCAAAGCTTTGTTATTGAACTTGTAGGGTACAGGTAAGTTTTTTCCACAAAAACGTCTTGGTTGCTTACACTTGCCGATTGAATAAACATATTTATCTGAACCCGTCGCATTAGTTATAAAGAGCAGTGTTAGCCTATCCTTTGGGGTCTTAGATCCATTGCTTTGTTGGTTTATAAACCCATAAGATTCATTTGGCAGTGCTTTATAGAAAAGGCAAGTTTCATCCGCGTTATAAATGTTATCTAAATCATATTCATCTAATAGCGGATATAAAACATTTTCCCTAAAACTATTGGCTGTCATTGTATCGCCTGAAGCAGATTCCTCGAATGGTTTTCTGAATTGTATGTTTTCATTTTTTTTCCACCGTTGGAGCCATCCAGCATTGGCTTGAAAATCTGGAAGATCTAATTGGATAGCAAACTGTTGAGCCTTTTCAAGCAATATTGGTCCAGATACTTGTGCACCTTCTTCTATCATTTGCTCGAACCACTTTGACATGGCTTTGTTAAGCTCTTCGTATTTTGGTTTTCTGTCTCTCTTCATATTCACATTTTTTAAAGCAAAATATTGTTTTTCAACATATTTTGAATTTTTTATTATTTTACACAAAGTTGACACTGCAATGTTATATTCTTTCGCGATCTGGTTTCTTTTCTTCCCGATTTCCAATTCTTTTAATATTTTAAATTTTGTTTTTATTGGGAGAGTATTTCTTTTTTTATTTGCTTCCATTTTTTTAAGAAAACAAAAACTTGTGGTCACAGTTGCCAGATTAAACTAGTCGAAAATTGTCGAATTTTGGTAAAAATCTCCAAAGCCGGCAATTGTCTTACGTAAACAGGGTTGTCAGATTTTTTGAGCTCCATCGCCAAGCCGGGTGTTAGAAATTGCCAAACGTCAATTTTGTTCAGTTTTCATAACATTTTATTCTTTTTTAAATAAAATATTACATACAAAGAAAAAATCAAAAAAAGCCAAAAACTTAGAAAAACGCCGAAAGTAAATTTTGTTTAATTTGTTTTTTTTTTTTTTTTAAATTGTAACATAAAATGGAGATCATATAAATTAAGTACACAAGTATATAAGATCGCACACTTCCGCCTCATCTATAAGATCGGACACTTCAGCCTAGTCGATTTCATTACTGGGGGTCTACTCTCTATTGCGATGCGAAAACATTTTCGATGCGAAAGCTAAATGCCAACTTGGTACTCTCTATCACTTTCGCAAAATTTTCTGAAAAATAAGCTGAATAGTGGCAATAAAAATTTAAGGTGGCGCGGATTTGCAATAATTAAATGCCAAAGTATGTAAAAATATTTGAAATTGGAAAATGTAAATAAAATAAAGTGATGATTTACGAAAAGAAAAAAAATTTAAAGATGCGAAAACGTATAAAAGAGTACCAATCGCTAGATTTGCTACAATTTTCTTTCGCATCGCAATAGAGAGTATACCCCCCGGTGTTTGAGATGCATACATACCAAGGCGATTTTAAAAAGGTTAGTGCAACTCAACGCGAATTGACTAGAAGGTGAGGTCAACTCCACAACAACACTGCTTCTGTGGTCCGGTTGTCAAAAATATTGCTAGTAAAAAAAAAGGTTTGTTTACATAAAAAACTAGTTTGTATACAAACTTTGACAAGTCGACCACCGAAAAAAAACACCATATGTATGTTGACTTGACCCCACCTTCTAGTCAATTCGCCTTGGTGCAACTCTGCAACTACAAAAGGCCCCATGTTTTTTTGCAATTTAATAGTCGGCTGACAAGGCAAAAATTAATTGAAAAACAAAATAAAAATTTTGTTTGGGTCAAGGCGAATTCAAACAGGTAAACTCATCTCGTCAGCCGTTCATCAGCTGTGTCCACGGCGAATTAAAAAAAATGGTGAAACGTCAAAATATGATTTGGTTTTGAGAAGAAGTTAAAAATATTATTTTTATAATAAAAAAATTTCAAAACTGCGAATGATTGAAATGAATTTATTAATTTCTTTTATAAAAAAGTGATAATTTTAATTTGCAATAAAAAAATTTTGACAACTAACCATAAAATTGTATAAACAAAATACATGGGGCTTTTTGTAGTTGTAGAGTTGCACTTACCTGTTATGAATTCGCCTTGGTTTGGGTTTTAAAAGAAATTATTAAATTCACTTTAATTATTCGCAGTTTTTCTAAGAATTTTTTTTGGTTATTTTGGCGCAAAACAAACAAAATTATATTTTGACGTTTCCCTTTTTTTAAATTCGCCGTGCAGACAACTGATGAACGGCTGACGAGTTGAGTTTACCTTTTTAAATTCGCCTTGGTACTTATCGACTACAAAATATTATTACAATTGTACCAAGGCGAATTCAACTAACAATCCAAAAACATCAGAAACAACATATGATTTTTTTTTGCATTGCATTGTTAGTGCCAAGGCGAATTAATTGAATTAGTTGAATTCGCCTTAATTAGTGCTTGTAGCTCAGTTTTGCCAAGTGAATCTAAAGAAATAACCCCAAATCAAAAAAATACCCCCTAAATTTGTACTGAGTAAAAATAAAAAAACCCCAAAATAAAAAGAATAATTTATTATTATTATTATTTTATTAAGCTTGAGGTCTCTTTTTTTTAAAAATATTAAATTTATTGAACCAATATTTCGGCACTCCGTTGTGTGCCTTCTTCAGGGTTTTTTTCTTTAATTTTTGACAAATAATAACAATTTTAACAAATGAAATAAATTTAACAAAAAATCATAACACAATTTTCAATTAAAAACAAAAAAGGTTTTCCAATTTAAAAACTAATCTATTACATTATAAATAAATTATTAACTTCCGTTTATATTTTTACAAATTAAATGCCTATAATTTTGTGCTAAACTTTCAGTATCTGACTTAAAATTAATTCTCGATATTGTCGGTACATTTATAATTTGCAACATTTCTAACATAAACCTACGTTTATAATTATTTTAAGTATTTAAAACTGTTGTATTTTCAAAATCAGGATAATGGAATAATTTTTTAAATATTTTTTTAAATATACATACATACCATTTTATTTAATTTAATTTTTTACATATGTATGCATGTAACTATATTTTAACATATACATACTTACATAAAAAAAGCTTTTAGAAAAACAGAATATATTTTTATAACTCATTAAAAACGTCTAGTATATTTTTATCCCTCTCGTCTACGTGCATGTTTTCATAATTAAATAATTTAAGCTTTCATTAGACGGAATAAAAATTTGGTATTCATTGCTTAAAGAATATATAAAGTCCCAACCATAATGTGCTTAAGTTGGCCCTAATGACACCTACTTTTTTTCGTCTTTTTTTAATCTGAGATTGAAAGAGTGAAATGCATGGTTAGAGAGAGACAAATAAAAAAAAAATAAACAAATTTTTTTTTTAATTTTCACAGCCAAAATTAATTTTTTTATATGTATGTATATTATTAATTATTTATGATTTTTGTAGGTTTGTTTACTATTAGTGTTTTTTTCAATGCGGCCTATTTGTCAAGCTTAAAAATTAACTAAAATAGCTATATTCGAGTATAAAAGTAATATATTGGCACCACAGAGTCTTTTTAAGCTTGAAATGTCAATTTTAAGACACAAATTTTTTTATTTTTTTTGACAGATTGCACTTTTTTTATCGATAACATGTATAACCCGGCGTTTCCACATGCAAGTAATTACTTGCAAGTAGTGTATACGTATTATCGACGAAAAATCGAGGAAGCAGCCGATTGGCTGAAAGTCCGAAAAATGTGATGGTGTTAGTAAAAAAGTGTGAGTGTATTGAGTTTTTCGAACTTGTACTTGCATGTGGAAACGTGGGGTAAACATTTTGACATTTTTGGATTTGTATGTATATAGTTGATCTCTTTGCTCTTGATAACATTTTATATTACAGTATATTTGCTCTGTTCTTCAAAATCTTAAAAAGTCGAAAAAAAGTAGGTGTCATTAGGGCTTTAAGAAAATGTGCGAATACATGTTATTTATATGAGGAAAACCATTTTGAACTTAAGGAAACTTTTTGCTAAGTTTAATGAAACTGTCATTTGTTTAAGCAAGGTGCGAATCTAATCGCACATTTCATACGTAATCAAATGTTTCTAAATACATTGGAGAGACTTTGTGTTAGGCCTTAACTCTTAAAGTAATACATTCAACTGTTGAAGTTGCCAGTTTCTTATTTTATTTTTTATAATACTAAACATTGAGAATGCTCGCTCGACAGTTGAGTTCGAAAATGGTAGTGCCAGTCAGTGTTGGGCAAAATACATGGTTTGCGGTATTTAAAATACAAAATACAAAATACTTGCTGGTCATGTATTTAAAATACAAAATACAAAATACTTTCAGGTTATGTATTTAAAATACAAAATACAAAATATTTACACATCTGTATGTATTTAAAATACAAAATACAAAATACTTCCATTTATTGTACGTATTTCAAATACAAAATACTTCCATTTATCGTACGTATTTCAAATACAAAATACAAAATACTTTCACGTCATGTACTTGTATGCATTTAAAATACGAAATAAGCTATTTTTATTCAAACCAAAAAATAAATTAGATAAAACTAATAAACAAAACAATTGTTTCCTTTCATAAATATCAGACTTTTGAATGTAGCATAAAACAGTTTCTTGTTGAAAAAAAATAAAACCTGCTGAAGAAAAAAATCTTTCTACAGGTCCTGATGAGCACAAACTTGTATTAAATTCTATTATACTCTTTTTATATTTGGATAGCTGTCAAGAGTATTAATGTCTTTGCTCTTGTCACTGAGGAAACTGACAAATTCCAACTTCAAATTTGATGTCCTAGATTCACCATCATTCCCCTCTACGAAAACAACAAAATCATCGTCTTCTATACTGGTGCTTCTTCTTCTGATACGTTCTTTAGCGATTCTAGTTTTTGGTAGATCATAATGCAAACAATCTTCAATAAACTGAAAAATATATCTTGTAAACTATGTTTTTAAAATACAAAATACTCCCATTTT
This sequence comes from Pollenia labialis, assembly GCA_949318255.1. Taxonomy (NCBI): domain Eukaryota; kingdom Metazoa; phylum Arthropoda; class Insecta; order Diptera; family Polleniidae; genus Pollenia; species Pollenia labialis. The sequence goes on along the minus strand of OX439143.1, from coordinate 44,898,566 downwards.
TATGTATTTAAAATACAAACTACTTCTATTTATTGTATGTATTTAAAATACAAAATACTTGCTGGACACGTATTTAAAATACAAAATACAAAATACTTGCACGTCATGTATTTCAAATACTGCCCAGCCCTGGTGCCAGTAACGCAGATGCTATCCTACTAATATTTGAACATTTACTTGTAATGAAACTTATATTAAATAATCACCTTTAAATTCATTTGGTTTTTTCCATTCTTTTTTGTAATTTTGAAAATATTTAATAATATCAATCCTAAAATATCCCCAAATGCTATTTATACAGACTAAATTTCCCCCTAACTACTTTTTAGTCCCTAAAACTGACCCTAAACGCAAAGGAAACCCCCAAATTTGGGGTGAAAATTCCTAACTTGGCAGCACTGTTGTAGCTCGAAATGGAAGAAAAAAGAAATATTCTTAGTATACATGAATCAAAAAAACAAGATTGCGCACTCAGCCGTACAAAAAAAAATTCTACTGTATCTTCGTCATCAAAGACTAAATATGAGTGTTTGTTGTAAAAACTGTAACCCTGCAAATAATAGGACCAGTCCAAACACGCGTGTAAAGAGTAGTCCACAAGGGACTAGGACTAGTCCAAAAGTAACCCAAACGTATGGAAAAAACATGGTATATTTAACATTACGATGTCCTAGGGCAGGACCATATAACCCATCTTTGGACTACAACGGAGTAGTTTTCAAACTACTCCATTTTATACACAAGAGGGTTAGTTTTAACTTCGTTTAAAAACGAAAACATGTCGTTAAAAAACGAAGACATGTCGTCTCACTACAAACACTTTTTAACAATGACATGGTCCATGCTTGCATTACATCGGACTAGTCCATGGAGTAGTCCATTTTATCAAAATGGATCAGGTGGTCCAATATTTTTTGTAGGGAAGACACACACAAATACACACACACAGTCTATTGTTTCGTCACACACAAAAATAACGGACCTGCGCAATCTTGTTTCTTTGTTTCATGCTTAGTATATATATGATGATTTTTATATTAAAGTATATTTTTAACTACAGGTTAAAAATAAATAATTTCGATCAATTTTGCTCGATATCGTATGCGGTGATTAGACCCCTGTTTATTTCACCATGAGTGTACCTGTTTGAATTCGCCTTGCGTTTGTTGAACTAATGCAAGGCGAATTTACTGAAGGTGGCGGCCAAGGCGAGACTACAACAAGTCAACAACAGGGTATTTCACATGCATAACGAAACAGTCCGAACTTGCACAAAGTTACCCAAAAGCGTTCCACATAACAATTTTTGTGCAATAAAGAGAGTAATTGAGAGAGTAATTTTTTTCATTTTCTGTACAAATTTGCACGAACTTTTTCTTTGGGTAAGTTCGGACAGGAAAAAACAATCAGCTGTTTTTGTTTACATATGAAACTGATAAATAATTCAGGAAATTTACAAGCCAACGGAAAAGTTTAGTTTTAATTAAAAAACATATTAAAAAGCAAAATGTAAGGTTTTTGTGAAAAATGAAAGTGGTTAAAACGTTATTGCATACATATTTCCCTTAATCTTTAATATAAAAAAAACAAAATATAAAAAATTACAATGATGCAAATGTTTTAGTTTTATAATGTTATGACTTTTAAGCGTCTTAAATCACTTAAATAGATCTTAATTTGAAAAGTAAGCAGCATTAGTATTTGAAGATGTTCAAAAATGGTTTTTTGCGTTCCAGCAATTTTGGGTAGTTTCGGCAAATTTAGAGAGTAATTTTCATTTTACTCTCATTAGTCCGAACTTGCCCGAGATCAAGGCGAATTCAAACAGGTAAACTCATCTCTACAACTACAAAAAGCCCCATGTATTTTGTTTATACAATTTTATGGTTAGTTGTCAAAATTTTTTATTGCAACTTAAAATTATCACTTTTTTATAAAAGAAATTAAAAAATTCACTTCAATCATTCGCAGTTTTGAAATTTTTTTATTATAAAAATAATATATTTTACACTTTTCATTCAACTTCTTCTCAAAACAAAATCATATTTTGACGTTTGGCCATATTTTTTAATTCGCCGTGGAAACAGCTGATGAACGGCTGACGAGATGAGTTTACCTGTTTGAATTCGCCTTGCCCGAGATCTTGTGGAACACACCTAATGTCAAAAACAAGGCGAATTATTATATATATGAATTCGGCTTGTATAAAACAGTTGTCTAATGCAAAGCTATCAGATTTGGGATTCGAATCTCAAATTAGACAGCAAAAAATTAATTTTGGGTTTATATTGAGAATGATGAGAAAATAATCTAATTTTCTTTTTGGGAAAATTATTGATGGTTTTGTTTCTTTAACAGTTCAACATTTAAAAATCTGCAAGATTTTTTAGGTGCAAAACTCATATTAAAACAATTTAAATTAAACTATGATTTTTTTTCGCTTTTGTTAAGGTTGACCTGTTAATACCTTAAGAAGTAAAAACACTTAAAAGTAGTATGCCCACAAATAGCCAATAGCTATTTTACGCGTTAAATGGATGTGTTTGTGGGGTCGTTATTATAAACCTAATTCTCAACATTTGAAATGTTCTCAACTTAAAAGTTTGTAAACGATATTAAATGGTTAAACGGGAATTTTCAGGCTGACGTCATTTATGATAGAAGCATGTTCACCAATAAGCACATGATACTTCAAGTATTATACATATTTTAACCAGTAGTCATACAAGAAATAAAAAATGTATTGATATTTTAGATTAACTGAATGATCAGATTTCCCTTTCCCTTAATAACGTAGATTTTTAGTCAGACGTTTTTGTTTTAGTGTTGTATAATGTTGTATATAAATTTAAAATACAAATTTATAAGATAAAATAATCCCCACTTAAACTTAATTTTAAAACTAAATATTTTTTTTAAAATAATACATTTGTGGATTTTCATTTAAAGAGAGGATATTTTAAGAAATTTTTATTTTAAATTTTGGATTAAAGAAAATTAATAATTTTCAAAAATTAGGAAAATAACAGTTTTTATAACATAAACATGTGCAATTTTTGTGGGTTTTAAATACTTTTTTTTGACTTACTCTACTTTAGAATTTGAACCCACCACGGCTATGCAATGGTACACGATCGTTAAAAAATTTATGAAAAATGTCTAAGCAACCATTTTGAATAAATTCCGAGACGAAAATGTTATGCTGCCACGAACTCCGATGATTGTCACGGACGTCCCAATTGAATTCAAACGCGTTTAATTTCCTATTATGCTTTTCACACGGACTATTATACGTGGCATGTTTTCGAATCGGCAGGCCATTGAGCTTGTTTGGGTCAAAAAATTTCGTATTCGTAATTGCTCTTAGTAATGAAAATGTATTACCTCTGTTTGATTTTCATAAAAATACATCACTTTTTTATGTTTAACTTTTGAATACGTAACGAACAGAAATATAGAAGTGAACAGCTATTGTGTTTTTCATCACCGATAATGGTATAAAGCGCTTCATTCTTCTTTCTTTCACTAGAAATTAGTTATATTTCAAAAACAATTTTTGCCGGGTCAGCTTGTTTATTATAAATAAAGATGTAAAGAATCAGAAAACTTACAGGAAGGAATCGCTTCTATCGCGAACATGGCTAAAATTCGCAAAATTTAAAAGAATCCCTAAAACTATTTTGATATCGCTAAATCGGCTAAAAAAAATTAGCTATAATTTTGTATTTGCTTGTGCTTTCGACAATTGGAAATCACACCGAAAAACACAAAAACGGTGTGATTTACAAAACACCACAAAATCACATGTGATTTAAAATCATGTGATTTTCAGAACAGGCCTGATTAACAAATTTAATAGGCCTTAATTTGAGTTTTTGGAATTACATATCGCACACTAAATCATAAGCAGGCACAACTCTACATTCAAAACTGTTCAGAAGAAGCAGAAAACTGGCTTCAAAACATGGTTGCAATTTTTTAATCAAATTGAGTTTCACAAATGTTAAAGAATACAGTGACGCAAACGAAATTTTCGCGGTCGCTATACATTTGATTTGCGAATTGGCTTATGATAAATTTTAAGTTGTGCCGGTTTATGATTTAGTCATATACACATCTATATTTTCTTTTAGTTCCAAATTCAAAACAGATACATACATACTTGAGTAAAAACGTTTAGTCCGTCCTTTTTGAAAATTATTCATTAATGTTAAAATTCATCTGGTCACCTAAATCGTTATCATTTCAACTTAAATGGGTGATTTTTTCTTAAATTTTCAAAATACACAAAAGTCTACATATTTAAGTATAGGAGCTATGCAAATTAGTGTAATCAATCTTTAGTAATTTATTTTAAAGATCATAGTGTATTTGAAAATCTCACATAATGGGAAGACAAATAAAAACTTGTTTTTATTTATTTTTATTTTACTATTTTATAATTGGTGCAATATCTTTGGATCTAAATGAAGTAAGTATTTTTTGATTAACAAACAAAATTCCCATTAAATCATTTATTGTATGTATGTACATACATATCGCACCCGTTCAACAATACTGTTTTAACTCAAAATTTAAAAATTTTCAGTAGAAGCAAAACAATTTTCAATTTAACATTACAGGCATATGAAAAAGAATTTTTAAAGCAGCCGTTTCATTACAAAAAAGTGGACAAAATTGCACAATATTTTTACAGTGGGTAGATATGAATATTACGTATCCATTTTTTCCAAAAAGTGAAAAAATAAAAATTTTGAGTTAATACAGTATTGTTGAACGAGTGCGATATGTACATATGTATGTACTTACAATTTTTTTAATAGAACTCGGATGAAATAGAAATTTACAAACATTTGTTTGCCAAGTTAAATAAAATCTTAGATGGAAATGATGTAGTGCAAAAAGATTTGAGTAATATAAAGCAGAGGTTTGAGAAACTTTGACATTAAAGTATATTTTGATATACATAAATTTGCTAATTTTTAAAAAACATTTTTCTTAATCTTCTTTAAAATAGACTACAATATTTGGAAAATAGTCTGGTACAACAAAATGTTACTTCCTTCAATACCTCCTCCACTTTAAATAATGAAGAACATGTTTTAAATTGTAATAGTCTATCTTCAAGTTTATCATCAGAAACGCCCGATAATTACTGTTTTGGCGACAGTTGGCTTGTCATACAAAAACGCATGGATGGTTCGGAAAATTTCTATCGTGATTGGAATGATTATAAGCGTGGTTTTGGTAACAAATCCAGAGAATTTTTTCTCGGTCTTGAAAAACTACACCAGTTAACTTCCGAAAATACCTATGAATTACTAATTATAATGCAAGATTTTGATAATTCAAAACGTTATGCAAAATACAATCAATTTGAAATTGGTTCTGAGAAAAAGGGATATTATTTAAAAACTTTAGGAGCCTATAGCGGTAATGCTGGTGACTCTTTAACATATCACAAAGGTTCAAGATTCTCTACCAGGGAACGTGATAATGATAACCATCCAAATTTCAACTGTGCCGAAAAATTTCAAAGTGCCTGGTGGTTTAAGGCATGTCATGAGAGGTAAACTAATTCACATGTGTACATATTTTTTATCCTTGCCCAATGATCATATTACGGTATTCAATATCGATCAAAATTACAATAAGAGTCAAAATTAACTGGAATTTTTGATCGATGCCGTAATTTGGCCTCTGATAAGTAATTTAAATTTAACAAATTTCGATTTCAATTTCCAGTAATTTAAACGGTTGTTATAGTGAAGCAAGCTTAAGGGATCCCAAAAGTGCTGTGGCTTGTGGTATACATTGGAAAACTTTTCGTGGCCAGTGGTATTCTTTAAAATCAATAGAGATTGCAATAAGATCTAAAGTTTAATTAATCATTTTTAAATATTTGTAAGTTATAATAAATTTTAATAAAAAACGCATTTAAACAACATAACAAATTTCTTGGATTTTAGTAAGATTGACTCCAAGGCGAATTCATTTTGTAGTATCGACCAAGGCCCATCCAAGGCGAATTCAAACAGGTAAACTCATCTCTACAACTACAAAAAGCCCCATGTATTTTGTTTACACAATTTTCTGGTTGGTTGTCAAAATTTTTTTATTGCAAATTAAAATTATCACTTTTTTATAAAAGAAATTAATAAATTCACTTCAATCATTCGCAGTTTTGAAATTTTTTTATTATAAAAATAATATTTTTAACACTTTTCATTCAACTTCTTCTGAAAACAAAATCATATTTTGACGTTTGACCATATTTTTTAATTCGCCGTGGAAACAGCTGATGAACGGCTGACGAGATGAGTTTACCTGTTTGAATTCGCCTTGGGCCCATCTATCAGGTCTGCTTACTTGTACAAAAACAAAATACGATTCTTTTTAGTTGTCAAAAATTTACTACCACATATACAAAGCAAAAGGAAAAAACGTGTATGTGTGGCATACCATAAACGTATACATGCACATGTAAACAACTTTTGACAACTAAAAAGAACATAAACAATGATCATCAGGCTTCTTGCACAGACCTTTTCAATGGGCCTTGGTATCGACACCACCGTTTACATGAATTCGCCTTGATTGGCTCAGTAACACTCCTACATACATATGTATATAAAAACAACTTTGGAAAATCATGAAACATTTTTGACAGTCCCCTTTTCTAAAACTCAATCTAACATTAATGAATTTTAGAAAATTGTGTAAGTATCTTTATGAATTTACACTCAAATAACTTTTATGTAAATCTTAGCATTACAATAATCTGTAAGGAGGGGCACCCGACGGGTTAACTTAATTTGGGTAAACTGAATCCAGTGGTGCTAATCGTTTTTTAGATTAGCTCTTGTTTTCGAGATGTAACGGGTCCGCCATATAACGTTTATTTTTTCAACTTGTGCTTATTTCGTGAATGGTAACACTTAGCTCATGTCTGATTTGACAGATGATTAGTTTTATCCTTCCGCTGAACGAATATGGTTGTGTATACGCTTGAACAACGCTGGGAAATACTGCGACATTACTTTGAAAATCACGGTAATGTTGCAGAATGTGTGCAAAAATTGCGTACGGATTTTGGATGAAGCTCATTTTGATCTTGGCGGGTATGTAAACAAGCAAAATTGTCGCATTTTGGCACAGAAAATCCGCACGCATACATTGAAAAACCGATGTACCCAAAACGAGTCACTGTTTGTTGCGGATTTTGGTCCAGAGGCATAATTAGGCCATTTTTCTTCGAAAATGAGTCAATGGCGATCGTTATCGGGCCATGTTGAACGAATTTTTGTTCACAAATATTGAAGAGGAGGATATTGGCAACATTTGGTTTCAACAGGACGGCGCTACGTGCCACACAGCCGAAGCTACACTCGATGTTTTGCGACCTGTTTTTGAAGATCGCATTATCAGCCGCAGAGCTGATGTCGTTTGGCCACTTCGGAGCTGCGATTTGACACCGTTGGAATATTATTTGTGGGGTGCCGTCAGAGATAAGTGTTACGCCGACAAGCCAGAGACAATTGACGCTTTAATTTTGAAATACAGCTGCACACAATCGATAATGTGCTTAAAAATTAGACCGATCGTGTAGGCTACTGCATGGCCAGCCGAGGCAGCCATTTTAATGAAATTATTTTCCATTATTAACCGGAAGAATTGTACTTTCAAATAAAAAAAGAAATTTGAGAAAATATTGAGTAGTTTTTTTATAGCATTTTCAAAAAAAAAAGTTATTTGGCGGACCCTTTATATAATGGAGAAGGTTGCACAACATATATTCGTGTAACTCAAAAAAGGTTAAGTTTATAGAATAAACTATAAAATCCGCAATTTGCAATAAAATTCCCTTTAACATGATTTTTTTTTTTGCAAACAGTTCCAAACAAAACAAGTCATAAATGATTTAAATACGTCTAGAACTTTTAATTTTGTTCACAAATGATGAAAATTTGTAATTAATTTTAAGAATTCCATAAAACGCCATATTTGTTTAGGAGCCTCCCTAAGGAGTGGAAATAAAGGGCAGGTGTGTTTTGAGAAAATGTTTAGGACGAAAAACTAATAAAGGTCGCTCATTAATTTTGTCCCCCTAGGGGCGACTAATGATGAGGATGAAAAATAAGGTGACGTTGGCGCTGCAAGGCTTAATTTAGTTAAGCCCCCATATTTGTATGGGATCCCCCTAACGGGTGGAGGTAAAGGGCAAGTATGTTTTGAGAAAATTTATAGGACAAAAAACAAATGGAGGCCAGTCATACATTTTATCCCCCTAGGGGCGACTTCTAGGCAGTTATGGGACATATAATTCGCGATGTTGTTTTCATAGAAGATCAGGTTCGTAACAATGAAGTAGACTTTACTAATAATATTCGAAGCTCATGGTTAAAACGTATAAAGATGATGTCAATTCAGTGAAGGAATTGTATAGTAAATTACCATCTAGTGTAGTACAAGAATTGTCAACCAAAGACCAAAGAAGAGCAAATAGATAAGGAAATAGTTAATATACATATGTATCAACAAACAGCTTTAGAAGCTTGCCTCAATTTTAAAGATGCATTTGAGGAACAGTTTGATGAAAACCTATCAGTGGAAAATTCTGAAGTCCGCTGTTCCGAACGCATAGTTGTAAAATCTGCAAAAGAATATATCTTTTGTGTTACAAAACTAACAAATGATCCTGTGACAGTCTAAGAAGCCCTAAATGATAAAAAATAATGGCAAGCAGCAATGTATAACGAATAAACGAATCCGTTTTTGAGTTACTCGAAAACAAGCGCTAACTTAAAAGATCGGTTAACATCACCGGACTCAGCGTACCCGAATTAGGTTAATCCGCCAAGTGCCCCGCTTGACAGAAAAAGTCAAGCACAGCGTAATTGGATTATAGGTACAATGCCCTTGAGTCCAATAGAAGGACAATTAATCTTATTTTACCGTACATACATACACTTTTAATGCAGCTACGTCCCATAAATTTTGAAGAACTTGGTCTACAACTATTATATGTGCATTTCCATGAGAATGTCAACCACGACTTAAAAGATGAAACCACTTGAAACTTTTTTTCCAATATGGTAGAAAGTAAAAAATTATGCAGAGGTACTTATTCGAATATTGTTTTTGTTTTACATATAATTTTCTATGCGAACGTAAACGTTCGAAATCGATGAACATTCTGCTGTAATCAACAGTTTTAAATTTTACGCCGATTAAATACGGGGGTCTAATTCCGGCAGCGTGATCGAGTACTTTCTCGATTTGAAAGCCATTTTATTTCAGTCGATACTTAACGAATCGAAATTATTTTTTCAGTATCGTGAAACTCAAATTAATGCTTTATAACACTGAAAAAATAATCCCGATTTATTCAGTATTGACTGAAATAATTAGATAATAAATTGCATTCGAATCGAGAAATAACTCGATCACGACTCCCAGAATCAGGCCACAGATACTGAGATGAACAAGATCAATGAGGAGAGACCAAAAAAAATAGTTTGATTAGCGGTATACATATATTTTGGTTTGTTTTGGATGCTATTCTTGTGTCACGTACGTGGTGCAAAAACATTATTTGCCGATGTCATTTTTAATTGATCAGTCGCTGGTATTTTAAAATAAAAGATCAAAGCAAGATATTTGTTGCAAAAAATTATTGATCGGAATTTATACTAAAATAAAAATGTTATAAGCTTTTAATGTTCGTCACGTACGATATTATAAGTACTATAAATGTAACATCTTAGTATGTTGATATTAAGTTAAAATTTGATTCAAACTTATTTTACTGCAATCAAAATCGTCTTACCATAGCACCCATACAAATACCACTCCGGAAAATAGCTTTTAATATCATAACTTCCTTATAAATAGCGATGAGATGGCCATGCACTAAAAAATCGAAATTGTGCGCTTAAAATATGCTTAAAAAAATCCAAAAAAATGCACTAAAAACTTAGAAAATGTCCATAAAAAATCGTTTTTTAATTTTACTAAAAACCAAAATATAAAAAATACAGTGCATTGCTATTCAAATATCTTTAAAAAACTCAAATAACTAATTTAATTTTTTTTTGTTTAAATAAATCAAGGCCCATCTATCAGGTCTGCTAACTTGTACAAAAACAAAAAACGATTCTTTTTAGTTGTCAAAAATTTACTACCTCATATACAAAGCAAAAGGAAAAAACGTGTATGTGTGGCATACCATAAACGTCCCAGCAAATAAAATTGGACCACCTGACCCATTTTGATAAAATGGACTACTCCATGGACTGGTCCGATGTAATGCAAGCATGGACCATGTCATTGTTAAAAAGTGTTTGTAGTGAGACGACATGTCTTCGTTTTTTAACGACGTGCTTTCGTTTTTAAACGACTTCAAAACTAATCCTCTTGAGTATACCATGGAGTAGTTTTAAAACTACTCCTTAGTGGTCCAAAGGTGGGTTATATACCATGGAGTAGTTTTAAAACTACTCCTTAGTGGTCCAAAGGTGGGTTATATGATCCTCTCCTAGGACATCGTAATGTTAAATAGACCAGGTTTTTTCCATACGTTTGGGTTACTTTTGGACTAGTCCTGGTCCTTTGTGGACTACTCTTTACACGCGTGTTTGGACTGGTCCTATTATTTGTAGGGGTATACATGCAGATGTAAACAACTTTTGACAACTAAAAAGAACATAAACAATGATCATCAGGCTTCTTGCGCAGACCTTTTCAATGGGCCTTGAAATAAATAAGTACTGTTTTATTAAAAGTAAGACTTTGTCTTGTACTTGAAGAATGCCAATGCATTTTGAAAAAAAAAATTTATTTTCAGATTCCAGATCAGATCAATTAATTTGATTTGAGTATGTTATTGTTTCACCAATATATCCGTAGTTAGAAAATAAAAATGCTTATTGACTTCTTATGTTATTTAAATTTAATATTTCTTATTTTTTTAATTGCACAACAATCATCGACATCAACAAGCTCTTCTTACATTCTTAAATTACTCGAAGTTTTTTTATAGAATTCTGTAGCAAATAGCCAAGCACCCATTTTGCTATTACTGGCTGCGTTGAAAGAGGAATCAAAGGATAGATTTCATTAAAAATTTATTTATTTTGGCAAAATCTTGAAAATTTTGTATTTAAAGCAAAGCGCTAAAGGAATTTATTTATTATTTAAAATTTTTTTTGGAAAGTTTTTTGTGCATTTAAATATTGTTTTAAGAACTTTTTTATAAAATGGAAATTAAAAAAAAACCTCAAAAATGTCAAAATATGCATTTAAAACGCAAATATGCATTTTCACCAAAATATGCAACAATATGCAAAAACAAATCGATGCCATTTTAACTAAAATTTAATGATTCGGATAGATATATGGTCGACATCGTTCTTAGACTATCGACAAAAAACATGCATTTGCATGGAAATCGCATCCATACTTATAAATATTGGTATTGACATATTAGCGACAATAACTTTTACGATAGGTACAATGTCATGACAAAATGTTTTGCTGGTAAGGTCAAAATTAACCACAGGCCCCATTTACACTTTCAAAAATTTGTATTTAAAAAATTATGGTGTAGGGTATCATAGGGCTGGTTTGACCCGCCATGTTTTAAGTTTTTTGTATACATATATTTACAAAAAATATATTTCATACCTTGCAAATACTATAAGAGACAAATTTGTCTCGTACGGTATGTTATGAACAATATTACATTTGTTCATTATAAAACTATCAAAAAAAATTTTTTTCCAATTACGGATTATACATAAAAAAATTAAAAAAAGAAAAAATGCCTCCCACAATTCGCAGATTTAGCATTTTTTTTTCATCCACCGCAAAATCACTTCCGTTTTATCTCACGTACGATATGTACCAATTTTGCTCGATATATTGGACAACAAGGTTCTGAATGTCATAATTTTTAGTATCCTGTAATGAAACATACAGGTATGTGATGGAAATCGATCGATTTCAAAACGAACGTTTTTAAAAGGTGTGATGAATTTCGAGGGATTTTAAAATCCATTTCTGAATTATAGTCTTAAATTTTCGTTCAGAATATACTTCAGTTAACGTATATAATATAAAATTTAAAAGAATAAAGACTTAACATATTCCTTGTATTTAAAATCCATTTTAAAAGATACTGAAAACGTTATTTTCGGTTTCAAATCGTTTCGTTTTTAAAATCGATTTCCATCACATACCTGATAATGAGAAAAAAATTTTCCAGTTACAACTATTTTTGCAAAATCTCCATCTCTCTCTGAAGGCGTACATATGTCACGTACGATGACATGGAAAAGCCCATATGTATAGGACCTACTTCCGGTAACAAATGCTATCATCTGCACTTTTGAGCTCATCTTCTTTATTTAAACAACGATCGCTATCAAATTTAAAAATACTTTTCCTTATTTTAGTAGATTAACACAATTGAAATCAATAAATATTTAAATTTTGCTAGTGAAAGACCACAACCACGTCTTTAACAATTTCATCATATAATATGCAAATACAAGAAATAAAATTTTATTTAATTTTATATTTAATCTACAATTTCCTTATTTCTGGCTTGCATACTCTAGACTTAAATGATGTAAGTTGAAAAAACTGTTTAATAGCCTATTTCTGATGTGCGAACGAATTCTTTCTTTCGAACAATTATATTTAAAACAAAAACCAATTCTAATAAAAATTTTGAAATGTTTTTGTACTTAAGAAAGAATTCTTTCGCACATTGGAAATAGGCAGAAAGATTGAAACATTTAATTTAACATTTCAAAAAAAAAAAATAGAATTCCGATGAATTGGAAATTTATAAACATTTATTTTCCAAAATTAATAAACTTTTGGAAGGAAGTGATTTAATGCAACAACACATAAAGGAAATGGAAAAAAGGTAAAATTAAAAAAAAAAACTTTAAAAAAACAAATTATTGTAAATTTCCAATGTTTTTATATTTATTTAATTGAGCTAATGGTTCAGTTTAAGGCAGTTTTTATAAACAAATCGCAAAGCTCGTTCAAAAGTGACTTAACTCAAAAAACTTACAGCTCAATTATAAATAAAAACCTTCCCGGGAGTATTTCCCCTTCCCCACTTTAGCAATTGAATTTAAATAGCAAAAATGGGAGAAGGAAATTAAATTCCCGGAACATTTTTATTCATTATTGGGCTGTTTATTTTTCAGAAATCGAAAAAAACAATGTTTTTGACCTTAAAATATGGTTAAAAACAAATATTTGGGCCATTTTGTAGAAAATCCATACAGTTTATGACATAAAAAGGTTTTATTATTTATACAAAAGATAATGAACCTATTTTAGTTGTGTCATTTTTGATAATGTTTTATTTGTACAAGTTACCGAATTATTTTAAGTCATGTCACTTTAGCTGAATTATTTTCAAGTTTTGAAACTTTTGCCAAATTCTAAACTGACACTGACACAAACTCCAACAACGATTTATTTTATCAAAAGTGACAGAATTCGAATTAAGACTATTTAGCACTTAGCAGTGGGATTTTACTACCATTATATTTTCTGACACAAATAAAAATAAGTCACTTTTATGAATTGCAACTTTATACCAATTGAAACATAAATAGGGACATAACCGTTTTTTAGCAACTGTTAACAACAACAACAAAATATACTGAAATGTGTATTGTGCATAGTTTAACATATAAACCCGAAAAATTAAAATTATGAGTTGAGTCACTTTTGAACTAGGAAATATTTATTGTTTGTTTTCAATACTCTTTTGTTTTTTCTTTTTTAGATTAATAGAATTCGAAGTTAAACTGGAGCATTTTTCTGCTAAAACATTATCTTCTCTTAGTTTGAAAGAAAATCGTTTTAATAATTTGACAACATCTTCTTCTAACTCGAAATCATCCGATACTTATTGTTTCGATGACAATTGGACATTAATACGACAACATGCAGATGGCTCGAAAACAAATTATAATGATTGGAATAATTTTCAACATGAACTCGGCAATAAAACTAATAAATTTCTGGAGGGTATGAAAAAACTCTATAATCTGAAATCAACTAACATACCCGAGAAGTTGTTAGTGAAACTTCAGCATAAAAATAAAGTTGAAAAGAGTGTTATAAAAGATAGTATTGAAGACGATATATACGATGATTTAAATGATTTATACTAGTAATAAATTCAGTTTTAGGCCATTTTAATTTGATTTAAATTTTTTTTTAAAAAGTTGTGCAAATGTTTTTATTTAATTACAATTTAAGACCCCTAATTTACTACCTGCTTAAGAATTTTTCCTTCGTAATTTTTTCAGTTTTCACATATTTGCGATCATGAAAAGCTCCCATAGGTTAGGTTAGGAATAATAACGTGAAAAAATTTTCACGGGAAAAATTACCCTTATCGTAAATAATTTTTTCTGTTCCCAGCAAAAATAAAGTGAGAAAATCAAAGGGAAAAGAGAACAAATTCATGATCGCAAATATGTGAAAATGGAAAAAACGAGGAAAAAATTTAATAAAAGAACTTTTTGTTGAGCTCGAGGTCTATTTTGTAATTTTTATTTTATAATAATCTACTAGCTGACCCGGTCCGCGTTGCTGGCACTAAGCAAACATTAGTCTTGTATTACCAGACGATTAATATTGAGCCCTAATAGCAAAAATGATGTAACCAACAAAAAATTAGTCAAATCGATAGAGCCGTTTTCTGATTTTAAGTAAATCGAAAAAAGCGGGCGGGGCAAAATTTTCTTTCCGTAAAAACCTAAGTGTGACCATGGCGATCATTTTAAAGAAAAAATCGTCCAAATCGGTCAAGCCGTTCTCCAGTTATGCGCCTAATAGAAAAAATGGGCGTTAAAGTAGGCGTGGTAAATTTTTCTTTCGATGAAAACTTAAAGTTGATTAATACGAACATTTGAAAGAAAAATTAGTCAACTCGATGGGGCCGTTTTCTGATTTTAGTTAAATCGAAAAAAGTGGGCGGGGCAAAATTTTATTTTCGTATAAATCTAAGTTGGACCATGGCGATCATTTTAAAGAAAAAATCGTCCAAATTATATAGATGTCATTGGTGGTGCAAAATGAAAATTGGATTTTGCCACGCCCCTCCGCCCGCAGACCGAAAATTAGACTTCACAGTGTCACCCGCCTGAATATTCTGAAGATTCCCTGAAAATTTCATCAAAATGATTAAATAAATAAATAAAACCGACCCAGCGGTTTTGGAGTCCATACGTTACATACATACACACACATCTTATTTTATATATGAATCGTTCAGTGGATAAAGAGAATGAGTCCATTTTTGAGATTTAGCGTGGATACACTTCCTTTTATGACTAACGATGCATGGTAAAAATTTTGTTTTCGAATTTCAACAAACACAACATTTTTATTTTCAGTGGAAAAAGGGAATAAGTCCACGCTTGCATTTATATTGCATTAATCACAACTTTGCATTTAATCACTCTTATTTGTTTCTATTTCTTGCCTCTCTTCGAACTTTCGCTACCTGCCAATTTTTTATGTTTTTTAAGTTGTTCTTGTACTTAGTTCATTGCTGCAAGAGAGCAGCAATCGGAAGCGTAACTGTAATCGAACTTTATGCTTTATTAAATATGAATTCGACCTTTGATCGCTGGTATGATATCGCTGTGGTTTGAAGAGTTTCTAATTTAGTAAGTGCAGTGAGTGCAGATCGGTCGTAACCTTCGTCGTAAGTTACAACCTTCCTGCTAATATATATCGAGCTGTGTATAGATATTTATGGTGTATCGAATTTTTCATAACTTTAACACGTATGTCTTACCTACTGGTTAAACTGTAGTGTATTTTACATCATCGATTTTTAATAGTTAATTCTAAAAATTAATACAAATACAAATGTTGCCATTTTTAAAAGCAAACTTAAAGGAAAAAACACGTATGCAAAATTAATGTTGAAATAACCAAAATAGTTTTACCGTATAGGTAAAGATAACTGATAGGAACGAACACGACCAGGGGCCGTATTCTGGTACTCGTGATCGTGAACTTTCTCGATTTGAAAGCAATTTAATATCTAAATATTTCAGTCAATACTGAACGAATCGGTTGTTGTAAAGCATTAATTTGAGTTTTACAATACTGAAAAAATAATTTCGATTCGTTCAGTATCGACTGAAATAAAATTGCTTTCGAATCGAGAAAGTACTCGATCACGAGTGCCAGAATTAGGCCCCAGATATCTAAAAACATGAATGCATAGAAATAGCTTATAAGTTTTGGCTGCCACGCAAGTCAGTGTAGAAAGGTCATTTTCAGCACTCAGATCAATATTGGGAGATTTGAGATATAATTTATCTGAGGAACATTTAAAATCAATTATGATGGTATAATTGAACACCTGAAAACGACCTCTTAACACTGACTTGAATGGCAGCCAAAACTTATAAGCTATTTCTATGCATTCATGTTTTTATAGCTGGTAATGGATAAGTCACATAATATGTTATATTCATATAGAAATTTGAATGAAGCAGCATATTATAATACATACGGCATCAACAAATAAATAAGTGTTTTGAATTGATTTTTATTATTGATATAAAAATCAAAAATAACTTTTATTTCTTGATTTAAAAAAATAAAAATCAAAAATAACTCTAATTTTTCATTTAAAAATATAAAAATCAAAAATAACGAAATTTTTAATATTTTTAATCAGGCTTAAGTTCATCAAATTTAATTTTCATTAAATTATTTTCATGAAGAAAGGAATTTTACAACATGAAAATTAATAAATGGTTCAACAAAGTAACCACAATTCTAATTAATCAAAAATAACTTTTATTTTTCATTTAAAAAAATAAAAATCAAAAATAACTCTTATTTTTTATCTAAAAATATAAAAATCAAAAATAACTCTTATTTCTTGATTTTTTTGATAAAAGTCATAACAGATCCGGTCCCTGATTCTAGCATTATATATTTACGAATTGTAAAAGAAGCCCTTATAATTTATTTTACATTTTTAGTTTTGTTGTAAGAACTAGTTTTAAAGTCACCGTCAACTGTTCTGTCATTTTTCTCCATTTCAAATTTTTGGACTCATTCCCTTTATCCACTGAATGACTCATATATAGATAACGGGTCCGCCATATAACGTTTATTTTTTCAACTTTTGCTTATTTCGTGAATGGTAACACTTAGCTCATGTCTGATTTGACAGATAATTAGTTTTATCCTTCCGCTGAACGAATATGGTTGTGTATACGCTTGAACAACGCTGGGAAATAGTGCGACATTACTTTGAAAATCATGGTAATGTTGCAGAATGTGTTCAAAAATTGCGTACAGATTTTGGATGAAGCTCATTTTGATATTGGCGGGTATGTAAACAAGCAAAATTGTCGCATTTTGGGCACAGAAAATCCGCACGCATACATTGAAAAATCGATGCACCCAAAACGAGTCACTGTTTGTTGCGGATTTTGGTCCAGAGGCATAATTGGGCCACTTTTCTTCGAAAATGAGCAAGGAGTGCCCGTTACAGTCAATGGCGATCGTTATCGGGTCATGTTGAACGAATTTTTGTTCCCAAAAATTGAAGAGGAGGATATTGGCAACATTTGGTTTTTTTGTCGCTCGTGTAAAATGTGCTGAAAGGGAGGTTTGCATATTAAGTCGACGATAATTTCCTTTAAAAAAATAAACATTTTATTTAAATAAAGTTTTATAGGCTGTTGAATGATATAATTTTTGTAGATGAAAGTAATACATTTTAATAAATAATAACATAGAATTTTTTATTTTTCTCTTCCAACTGTTTTAGTTCTCTATTAACTTAAAACTAACTTAGTTCGTGCTTTTGTAAGCTTTAAAGAACTAAAAATTAATCTTTTTAGTGCTTTTAATTAATTCCTATGTGCTTTTTGAGCCAAAAAGTTCCCATCTCTGAATTAAGTAAATATCGTGAGATGGTTGTTATGTGAAATCTTTTCACAATTATCTTAAAAGATGAACTGTTAACATACATACATACGTACACATAAAACAATAAAAAGACGGCATCCATAAAATGTACAATTTATTAAAGAAAATATGAAATTCTTGTGAAAAGTTTATGAAATCTTATAAGAATAATAGAAAAAAATGTAGCTCTTATCAAATATTAAGATTAACATTAAGAAATAAGTTCTCTTATTCTGTCAACGTTCTCTCAAATATTATATATGTAAGAAGCTATGTTATATATTCTTCTGGAGGAGATTCGCAATAATTTAATTCAGCATTTGAAATTTCACTGTTGTTTAAATTATCACATGTTTGATTTATTTGAAAAGAGTTTCGATTCAAATTTCCCAATTGACCTTCAAATAATATTTCACTTATAGCTTTTTTGGCATATAATTGCTGCATATAATCCATTTTTTGTAGATCGTTTGCCCATGTTTTTGCAATTAAATCAAACTCGTTTTTTGGCTGTGAGAGGCGTTTGCATGCCAGTGAAATTAAAAGTTCCGAATCGTCCTTACGCTTTCTTTTAGGTGGATTGGCTTTGTCCTGTAAAAAAATTATTGTGCATAACAAACCATTAGTATCCATAAATGTATTTACAATTATTATAAAATGATAAGGTAAGAAAATAAAAAAGTGGAATTTGCTCATTTATGTTTCCTGATGATCCGCATAAGCAATAGTCAAACGTGCATAGGAACTATAATGTATAAGGGCATTTTCACAGAAGAGTCTATTTCTTTTCTCAAAAAGTTTTATATGTATTATTTGTTTTTGTATATTGGTGTTAAGTGCAACAAACTCTTCATTTAGAAACAAAAATGGAAAGCATTTGACAACAAAAATGGAAAGCATTTGACAACATCAGCCTAAAATACAAGCTTATTTGCTAGCTGGCGTTACGCTATAAAAAGTAGATATGTCCATAATCAGCTTCAATGTACTATAATAAAAGTTTTACCGTGTGTTATAAAAGATAGTATTGAAGACGATATATACGATGATTTAAATGATTTATACTAGTAATAAATTCAGTTTTAGGCCATTTTAATTTGATTTAAATTTTTTTTTAAAAAGTTGTGCAAATGTTTTTATTTAATTACAATTTAAGACCCCTAATTTACTACCTGCTTAAGAATTTTTCCTTCGTAATTTTTTCAGTTTTCACATATTTGCGATCATGAAAAGCTCCCATAGGTTAGGTTAGGAATAATAACGTGAAAAAATTTTCACGGGAAAAATTACCCTTATCGTAAATAATTTTTTCTGTTCCCAGCAAAAATAAAGTGAGAAAATCAAAGGGAAAAGAGAACAAATTATGAGGAAAAAAACTATTTACGATAAGGGGAATTTTTTTCATGATCGCAAATATGTGAAAATGGAAAAAACGAGGAAAAAATTTAATAAAAGAACTTTTTGTTGAGCTCGAGGTCTATTTTGTAATTTTTATTTTATAATAATCTACTAGCTGACCCGGTCCGCGTTGCTGGCACTAAGCAAACATTAGTCTTGTATTACCAGACGATTAATATTGAGCCCTAATAGCAAAAATGATGTAACCAACAAAAAATTAGTCAAATCGATAGAGCCGTTTTCTGATTTTAAGTAAATCGAAAAAAGCGGGCGGGGCAAAATTTTCTTTCCGTAAAAACCTAAGTGTGACCATGGCGATCATTTTAAAGAAAAAATCGTCCAAATCGGTCAAGCCGTTCTCCAGTTATGCGCCTAATAGAAAAAATGGGCGTTAAAGTAGGCGTGGTAAATTTTTCTTTCGATGAAAACTTAAAGTTGATTAATACGAACATTTGAAAGAAAAATTAGTCAACTCGATGGGGCCGTTTTCTGATTTTAGTTAAATCGAAAAAAGTGGGCGGGGCAAAATTTTATTTTCGTATAAATCTAAGTTGGACCATGGCGATCATTTTAAAGAAAAAATCGTCCAAATTATATAGATGTCATTGGTGGTGCAAAATGAAAATTGGATTTTGCCACGCCCCTCCGCCCGCAGACCGAAAATTAGACTTCACAGTGTCACCCGCCTGAATATTCTGAAGATTCCCTGAAAATTTCATCAAAATGATTAAATAAATAAATAAAACCGACCCAGCGGTTTTGGAGTCCATACGTTACATACATACACACACATCTTATTTTATATATGAATCGTTCAGTGGATAAAGAGAATGAGTCCATTTTTGAGATTTAGCGTGGATACACTTCCTTTTATGACTAACGATGCATGGTAAAAATTTTGTTTTCGAATTTCAACAAACACAACATTTTTATTTTCAGTGGAAAAAGGGAATAAGTCCACGCTTGCATTTATATTGCATTAATCACAACTTTGCTTTTAATCACTCTTATTTGTTTCTATTTCTTGCCTCTCTTCGAACTTTCGCTACCTGCCAATTTTTTATGTTTTTTAAGTTGTTCTTGTACTTAGTTCATTGCTGCAAGAGAGCAGCAATCGGAAGCGTAACTGTAATCGAACTTTATGCTTTATTAAATATGAATTCGACCTTTGATCGCTGGTATGATATCGCTGTGGTTTGAAGAGTTTCTAATTTAGTAAGTGCAGTGAGTGCAGATCGGTCGTAACCTTCGTCGTAAGTTACAACCTTCCTGCTAATATATATCGAGCTGTGTATAGATATTTATGGTGTATCGAATTTTTCATAACTTTAACACGTATGTCTTACCTACTGGTTAAACTGTAGTGTATTTTACATCATCGATTTTTAATAGTTAATTCTAAAAATTAATACAAATACAAATGTTGCCATTTTTAAAAGCAAACTTAAAGGAAAAAACACGTATGCAAAATTAATGTTGAAATAACCAAAATAGTTTTACCGTATAGGTAAAGATAACTGATAGGAACGAACACGACCAGGGGCCGTATTCTGGTACTCGTGATCGTGAACTTTCTCGATTTGAAAGCAATTTAATATCTAAATATTTCAGTCAATACTGAACGAATCGGTTGTTGTAAAGCATTAATTTGAGTTTTACAATACTGAAAAAATAATTTCGATTCGTTCAGTATCGACTGAAATAAAATTGCTTTCGAATCGAGAAAGTACTCGATCACGAGTGCCAGAATTAGGCCCCAGATATCTAAAAACATGAATGCATAGAAATAGCTTATAAGTTTTGGCTGCCACGCAAGTCAGTGTAGAAAGGTCATTTTCAGCACTCAGATCAATATTGGGAGATTTGAGATATAATTTATCTGAGGAACATTTAAAATCAATTATGATGGTATAATTGAACACCTGAAAACGACCTCTTAACACTGACTTGAATGGCAGCCAAAACTTATAAGCTATTTCTATGCATTCATGTTATTATAGCTGGTAATGGATAAGTCACATAATATGTTATATTCATATAGAAATTTGAATGAAGCAGCATATTATAATACATACGGCATCAACAAATAAATAAGTGTTTTGAATTGATTTTTATTATTGATATAAAAATCAAAAATAACTTTTATTTCTTGATTTAAAAAAATAAAAATCAAAAATAACTCTAATTTTTCATTTAAAAATATAAAAATCAAAAATAACGAAATTTTTAATATTTTTAATCAGGCTTAAGTTCATCAAATTTAATTTTCATTAAATTATTTTCATGAAGAAAGGAATTTTACAACATGAAAATTAATAAATGGTTCAACAAAGTAACCACAATTCTAATTAATCAAAAATAACTTTTATTTTTCATTTAAAAAAATAAAAATCAAAAATAACTCTTATTTTTTATCTAAAAATATAAAAATCAAAAATAACTCTTATTTCTTGATTTTTTTGATAAAAGTCATAACAGATCCGGTCCCTGATTCTAGCATTATATATTTACGAATTGTAAAAGAAGCCCTTATAATTTATTTTACATTTTTAGTTTTGTTGTAAGAACTAGTTTTAAAGTCACCGTCAACTGTTCTGTCATTTTTCTCCATTTCAAATTTTTGGACTCATTCCCTTTATCCACTGAATGACTCATATATAGATAACGGGTCCGCCATATAACGTTTATTTTTTCAACTTTTGCTTATTTCGTGAATGGTAACACTTAGCTCATGTCTGATTTGACAGATAATTAGTTTTATCCTTCCGCTGAACGAATATGGTTGTGTATACGCTTGAACAACGCTGGGAAATAGTGCGACATTACTTTGAAAATCATGGTAATGTTGCAGAATGTGTTCAAAAATTGCGTACAGATTTTGGATGAAGCTCATTTTGATATTGGCGGGTATGTAAACAAGCAAAATTGTCGCATTTTGGGCACAGAAAATCCGCACGCATACATTGAAAAATCGATGCACCCAAAACGAGTCACTGTTTGTTGCGGATTTTGGTCCAGAGGCATAATTGGGCCACTTTTCTTCGAAAATGAGCAAGGAGTGCCCGTTACAGTCAATGGCGATCGTTATCGGGTCATGTTGAACGAATTTTTGTTCCCAAAAATTGAAGAGGAGGATATTGGCAACATTTGGTTTTTTTGTCGCTCGTGTAAAATGTGCTGAAAGGGAGGTTTGCATATTAAGTCGACGATAATTTCCTTTAAAAAAATAAACATTTTATTTAAATAAAGTTTTATAGGCTGTTGAATGATATAATTTTTGTAGATGAAAGTAATACATTTTAATAAATAATAACATAGAATTTTTTATTTTTCTCTTCCAACTGTTTTAGTTCTCTATTAACTTAAAACTAACTTAGTTCGTGCTTTTGTAAGCTTTAAAGAACTAAAAATTAATCTTTTTAGTGCTTTTAATTAATTCCTATGTGCTTTTTGAGCCAAAAAGTTCCCATCTCTGAATTAAGTAAATATCGTGAGATGGTTGTTATGTGAAATCTTTTCACAATTATCTTAAAAGATGAACTGTTAACATACATACATACGTACACATAAAACAATAAAAAGACGGCATCCATAAAATGTACAATTTATTAAAGAAAATATGAAATTCTTGTGAAAAGTTTATGAAATCTTATAAGAATAATAGAAAAAAATGTAGCTCTTATCAAATATTAAGATTAACATTAAGAAATAAGTTCTCTTATTCTGTCAACGTTCTCTCAAATATTATATATGTAAGAAGCTATGTTATATATTCTTCTGGAGGAGATTCGCAATAATTTAATTCAGCATTTGAAATTTCACTGTTGTTTAAATTATCACATGTTTGATTTATTTGAAAAGAGTTTCGATTCAAATTTCCCAATTGACCTTCAAATAATATTTCACTTATAGCTTTTTTGGCATATAATTGCTGCATATAATCCATTTTTTGTAGATCGTTTGCCCATGTTTTTGCAATTAAATCAAACTCGTTTTTTGGCTGTGAGAGGCGTTTGCATGCCAGTGAAATTAAAAGTTCCGAATCGTCCTTACGCTTTCTTTTAGGTGGATTGGCTTTGTCCTGTAAAAAAATTATTGTGCATAACAAACCATTAGTATCCATAAATGTATTTACAATTATTATAAAATGATAAGGTAAGAAAATAAAAAAGTGGAATTTGCTCATTTATGTTTCCTGATGATCCGCATAAGCAATAGTCAAACGTGCATAGGAACTATAATGTATAAGGGCATTTTCACAGAAGAGTCTATTTCTTTTCTCAAAAAGTTTTATATGTATTATTTGTTTTTGTATATTGGTGTTAAGTGCAACAAACTCTTCATTTAGAAACAAAAATGGAAAGCATTTGACAACAAAAATGGAAAGCATTTGACAACATCAGCCTAAAATACAAGCTTATTTGCTAGCTGGCGTTACGCTATAAAAAGTAGATATGTCCATAATCAGCTTCAATGTACTATAATAAAAGTTTTACCGTGTTCATAAAAAATAGCCTAAGTTATTTAAAAACTCTTAAATGATGTTTTATCTAGGCAAATTACATTTTGCATGTATGTAATTACTTAATAAAACTAGTGGTATACGTATAGGATGTCAATTTTTCAATAGGTTTAAGAGCGACATTAATTAATTTTTTTCATGTCTTCTGATCTACCTGATTTTTCCACAGTTTGTAATAAACAATCTAATTATCATGTACCAAACATATTAGGCTGATCTCTTTATTACTTTTTTGTTCAGAGATATTCAAAGTTGACCTAAGTGAATGTGTTTGAAATTACCGTATTATATATGATACGTTCTATCGCTTCATGCTTTTAAAAAACTCTTGTAATTACACTATAATGATTTGTTTTATACAATTGGATGTTATAAATGATATACATACAAATGTATATGCAAATAATAAAAAAATTTCTACTATAAATTGTCCAAAAATATTTATTTTTTCCAAATTATATAGCTTGTATCTATTGATCTCCAACGACTTCTAACCATATATCAAATTAAAGCTTAAAGTCTCAGTATAAAAAACTAAAAAAAATTAGGAAAAATTTCCATCACAAGCATGTTATTGCGCATGCAATCTTATCTTGTAATGCAAATATAGATTGTTTTATATACCTACAGATTTATTTTGTGTGTTTCAACAAATAGCATACGCTTAAGCAACCAAGTAGCTACTAAAACCACGAAAATTCAAAAACAATTTTCGAAAAGGGCTTATCTCCGGAAACAGTAATTACAATTTTCTCCTTTTCTCTTATGTATGGTATGGTATGGTCTTACCATAGTAAAATCTGATTTGTCACATTAAAATCTAAACAAGAAAGGGAGTTTGTAATAATTATCTGTAGAACAGGTCTTTGGATCAAGAGCGGACAGAACCTCCCCCTTGCCCGACTGTTGCTAGTCTTAGGATGGCTCCCGCAGTGCTCCTCTGCTTCAAGCCTAGGTTGCGTGTTTTGGATTTTATGGCGCAACGTGTTCATTATAGAAGTAAAATTATTATAATAGTAAAAACAAAAATTATTTGAATTAGAAATAGGCTTACAATTTACAACATTAGAAAAAACTCTACTTCCAAAAGTCAAATGGTTTTAGAGATATTCAGTTTTATGTGTCTCCTGACCACTTTGTATTTTTGCAAAAATTTAATGTACCCATTGACTACACAATATTATTGAATAGTCCCAAAAAAAAATTTTTTTTCATGGGTGCTCAAGCATAATTTAAAAGCTTATAGGGTAAAGTATTTTTGATATTATTTTCGGATTTTTCGAATGAGGTTTAAAGGTCGCTCAAGTCGAAGTTTTGATAAAAATCGGATTTGCCGGTTTTTTTTTTGAGTTTTCTTCATAACGTTGTCAAAAACCACGATTTTCTTCACTTTTAAGGAAATTATTTAAGAGAAAAAAATCCAAGCGTTATTTTTGTGTGCAGAAACTATAAGTTTTTGCAATGAATTTGCTCATTTAGGTACCCTACATTACAATTTTTCGTAATTTTTCCATAAATTTTGTAAATAACACTTTATAACTTTAAAAATTATTTTGCATATGTCTTTAATAATAACAGCCTGGCCCACAATATCAACACAACATTTCTTTCGTATATTTACATTGAAAACAAATTTTAATTTTTTATTATTGTTTTCAATATAAATATAAGAAAAAAAGGTTCTTGTCGACATCGTGGGCCAGGCAGTAAATTAAAAATTGTTTTATTTCTTTATGATCAAGTGCGATATGTATGTATGTATGTTAAAGTCAACAAAACCTGACCACACATACATATGTATTTTAGAAATTGTAACATTAATTTTTATTTTGCAGGCGTGTTCTGGAAATCGAAAACGCAAGAATTTGGAAGTTGTTTTTAATACACTTTAAATCTAATTTTTAAAATGTTTGCTATAAAATTCTGTTTAATATAGAAAAATTTTTTGACAAATAAAATTCATTTATTACAGAAATCTTTTTAAAAACGACGTTTAAAATTCTTCCGTTTTACGTTGTCGATTTCCAAAATAGCCCTGTTTAGTAAACAAATTAATAATTTGGAATAAAATAATTTTAAAAAAATAGAAAGATTATGTTTGGTGGCATGAGTGAGGAAGAGAGGCTTAACTATCAATTCTTTTAGCAATGAGACTAAAAAAAACGCAAATAGATGTGTCCAAAATTTAAGCATCAATTTAATCTATATATAAATCGGCTAAGGCAAAACAGTTAAGAACACTTTTCTCCCCTGTTTTCCCAGCGATTGGAATAAAAAATACACCATTAGAAAGGTATTTGCTGGCAGAAGTGCACAATATATATTTTATTAAAATCTGTTCAATATGTTATAAGTGTTCAAATTTGATACTAACACATATGCATAACATATAAATAAAAATTTAGTTTTTTTCCAATTATCAAATAATAAAAAAAATTAGGGTTGTCGATTATTCGACATCTGCAAGAAACCGGGTTTCGAATATTTCGACAATACAAAACTTATATATAAATCGGCACAGGCAAACCAATTACGGTCGATAACTTTCTTTGTTCATCATATTAAAAAAAAATATGGCCGAATTTCGACCATTAGGAAAACACTTGTTTATATAATTTCAATTAAATTAAAATAAAGAGTTATTTTTTAAATATTTAAAAATATTTTTATTTTAGTTTATTACAAATAGTTTCCGGTTAAAAATAAAAAATTATGTCTGTCAAGTGACCCTCATACCGGCAGGCTCCCAATCTTTTACCACAATTCTTAATCACGCTTTTCAAGAAACTGTTGTCAATGGTTGATATCTGCTCGATAATGTTGTTCTTGAACTGTTGTGGAATTATTGCTGTATACATACTTTCGATTTCAAAAAATAGTCTAAGGTGTCAAATCGCACGATTTCGGTGGCCAATTTACTACTCCTCTACGACAAATAATGCGATGTTTGAACCGTTCTTTCAAAAGATCCATTGTTTCTCTTGCTATGTGGCATCCTGTTGAAACCACATATTTTCTACGCCTTTTAAATGATATCACGATGCAAAATGTTGTATAATGTGAAATGGAAGTTTTTGGATCTTCTTCAACATTTCTGCTCACAGCTGCTACATTCTCGGTTTAACGACCACTACGTCAATAAACTAAACTATGCTTCTGTTATTATGAACGGATTCAGTTTCTTCAAATTTCTCACCCATCAGCTTGATGACTCGATTTTTTGTAGCAATTTCTTTACCGAATTTTGTTTTAAATTTCCTAATTACATCTTGAAAACTTTTTGCATTTTCAAAAAAATGCTTTAATAATAAAAACAAGTTGTTCCTTCGTGTAACGTACCATATTAACTAGCCGGAATGTATTTAGAATCTGAAAATGAAAATTTTTAATAACAATTCCAGGTAGAACAAAATATTGGCAGCAAAATTAAAATGATACTTCAATTTTGGATACCCTTTAGAAATGGTTCAGGAAGGGGAAAATTCTTACATATGAAAATCTTTAAATAGAGTTGCGGGATTGTGAGTCTCATAATTTTCGCAATTTCCTTCGTATGGAACTTTTGACGTCCTTCTCAACAAAGTCATAATGCTCTTAGAACAACAAAACAACTTATAGCGTATATAAAGTTCTCTACGGGCAGGGCAATTCATTTTAAGATCTAAAATGTATAAGTATGATATCACCTCAATATATTGGCAAAATCGCTACTAAAACTTTTCAAACATTAAGTTTTAAATGATAGAAGTAAGCAATCTAAATTTCTTATGTTTTCTGTAATGATATATCTGTGGTCCCTTAACCAACTGAATCAAGTAAGGAGAAAATTATGTGTGTTAAGGCATTGTGTCCATCCATGTCTGTTTCTATCCATTTTTGTTCTTGATATTTTTTATGGTGGCAATTATCAGTAAAAATGTTAAAGATTAACAAGCCAAACTCGTGATAGAAAGCAAAATCTTAAGACTTTCAAACAGTTCAAAACGACTTGTGGGCTATAGAATCAAAAGCTGCAATCTCTACTTTATTTATGAACATGCCTGACAATGCCATCTGGTTCGTTTGATGAATGCTTGTGGCCAGTGAATATAAAAATTCAAAATATGGATTTATCCAACACAAACCCATAGTCAAAAACTACTTATGGAATCCAAAGACTATAATATCCATTATAGCTAGTCGCTTTTAATTGAACAACTAAAGTGTTTGGTACTTTAAATGTTAATCCAATACCATGGGCAATATTTTTTCAGCAAATTTTTAACAATGGAACTAAGTGCTAGTGAATAAAGCAAAAAATAAATAGAAATGCAAACAAGGAAAATTATTTATGTGCATACATCAGTATATAAATTCAACACCTTACTATTCACCCAGACCCCTTTGTGCCAATCTAGTCCGGTCATTAAAGGAGTCCCATTTTGTCCCTCCCAGATTACTTAACAGAGCGTTCCTAGACAGGTTAAAATTCAATGTAAAGGTTTTACGGCTGTGGTCTGCAAATCTACAGTCCGATGCCACCCTCCAATCCACAACAAGTTGTTCATCGCGGATGAATAATGTCAGATCGATCACTGCCTGCCTATCCTTTTTTATAAACGTCAGTGTGTTACCCATATTACAGATAATCAGGGGTATGCTGAAAATCGCAAACGCAAAACGCAAGAATTTTAAACGTCGTTTTTTAATAAGATTTCTGTAATAAGTGAATTTTATGACAAATATTAAACAAATATTTCCCTATTAAACAGGATTTTAAACTAAAAATTATATGAATTAGGTTTAAAGTTTATTAAAAACAACTTCCAAATTCTTTCGTTTTGCGTTTGCGATTTCCAGCACACCCCTGAATAAGATTGTTAGTAGTTATATAATCAATAATTAACTCACCCCTTTTGTTGTTATCAGAGCTCCCCCATTGGTTATGATGTCAATTGTCATCGAAACCCAATACAAGGATAGCACCTCTCCTTCTAGCATATGCCGTCAATTCCTTCACCTCTGTGCTAGGCGGATAAATTGCCTCCTACGGCATATTCACCGAAACCAGTGTAAGAGTAAGCTTACCATTGGCTTCTCCATGTACGACGGTCAAGTCACCGCTCCTGAAAGACTGAGAGATAAGAAAATTCACTTTATTCCTCGCTAGTATACACGTCCTTACCTTGTCCTCTGAAGACGGATAAAACAAAGTGTATACGGTAACCTTTAATCCTCAAACCTTATTTATATTTATCCAAGGCTCTTGGATAAGGGCTACGTCCGTCAGAGTATTGATGAGGAAAGTTGCTAGTTCGAATAAATCTGCTTCCTGTCATGTTTCGGGTACCGGAACTTAACAGTACCCAGACCGAATTTAACAACCCCTCCAACCTCATCTAAGAAATCAATAGACTTACGATCCACGGCGAATTTGAAGTCCTTACCGGCATTCTCATTACGTACCAGTGAGGTCACATGCCTCCATTGGTCGGTAAGGAGCCTACCGTTTTGTTTGCCCAGTACTCTCAGTATGGTTTCCACCGTACGTACGGGTGGTGGAATCCATACTGTGACAATGGACCTGAATGGCCATTCGGAGGCTTGTACGACTTCAAGCCTTGCCCCTGGGTTAATGTCGCCACACTTGCCAATTGTGGTTCTTAAGAATTCCAAGGAATTCTTGTTACCACAATTGACAATTTTTACTCCCTTAACCCAGTCTGCACCATTGAAGGATATATCCTCCTCGTTGCCACTGAACACGGCTAATTCGTCAATGAGCCTTCCCTCAACTAACTGCCATAGATCGGTACTAATCCTCCCATCTGGATCATACCGATCAATAACAGCCACCTGAAGAGGATTTTCCAGGCTCATCGACTTCTTCACCTTCTTGTTTGATGGAGAATGCTGATCATCTCCAGATCTGGCCCTCTTAATGGTTTCCTTGCTAGGACCCTTAAGAACTTCAGCAGGAGATGCACCAGACCTCTTCATTGAGCTCGGTGGCTTAGACAACCCCGGTTTGGAAGACTTGTTCCTACGCGAGCCTTTTCCTATACTGGTCTCCCTAAAATAACCACTAAAGGAATCGGACAGAGGTTTACTAGCCTTCTTCCCCGTATCTGGAGCCTTGACCACTTTGCCTGCTGTCTTCGGTATCGCCCCTTTGCCCGTCGCAGCTCGTTCCGAAGACATGAGCGCCTGGGTCACTGGGGCAGCACCGCCCTTCCCATCATCTGTAGGGCAGGTCGATGAAGTCACCAACACTTTGCTCTTTTGAGCGATTTCAGGGTTGGCAGCTGCATCCACCTGCTTTTTCCGGGGAGAGGAACAACCTAGCACAGTACTGATGGGGCCGTAAATTCTTTCGAATTTAGCGACACTTTGTCGGTGTCGTCTCAGAAGGCGCCTGTCCCTCACAGTGAACGTTGAAGAATCCCTCTTCGCCATCTTATCTAGATATGCCAGAGATTTTCTCGTTCCATTCTTCGCCTTCTCCTCCTTCGTTCGGCTGGTGTTGTTAATACCACGTGAAGGTGCGCTTGACAACTCCTCCACCCTTTGATGTCCCCCGGCCTCGCCGGTAGAAGCAACCTCTATAGTCTGACTGTGAGCATATATCTCTTCGATATCATGCTCCTCGTCAGAGAGCAGAATATACTCCTCCAACCTCGGAGTATCCCCGGTTTTACCACAGGAGTCACTCGACAGCCCCATAAGACCATCCCCATATAGATCGGTATGCACTTGAGGTTCATGCCTAATAGTGCTGGCATAAACAACCGAAAGATTCAAACCCCCCCTCCAAGTGCTATCCGACTCCCCAACCGTGACGACCGGATGACCCTCACCTATTCCCTGGTCGATCATCCCGTACGTCGCGTCCTTTTTCTGTTTATTTGCTTTATTTATTTGATCTATTTTGTTCCCACGAGTATGCTCGTAAATACGGACCGTCTCACGCAGTGACGGCGTGCGTGGACTAGGCAACTAACCTACAACAGCGCTTTGCCCTGACGCTGAGGGGAGCTGTTAACGACTAGTTTATTTTTGCACTAACTAGCCACCCAGGCCCTCGGCACTGCTACAATCACGTTGACCTTAAAAGTGCATATGTCGCGCTCCAGCCACTAGTAAGGCCCCCACCTTACAAGGGGCGAACCTGCGGGCTGGCACGTCATTATATATGTGCTGATATTAAGCCAGTCAGTGTAGGTTTATATTACCGCCTCATTATCCTGACAATATATGTAGTAACCATTGGTCGCACACTCCTTCAGTATTCATGGCCTCCTGCAAAGATGTATCAAGCGTATACATCAGCACAAGCGATCAGAACCGTAGAGTGCACTTAAGCCCTCGCATCTCGACAAGATTGTTACCCAGGCGAAGGTGATAGGTCTTTAAATTCACTGCTCAATTCACGATGTTGAAAGAATTCTTTCTTTCGTACAAATACATTTGAACAATAAAGTTCTTAAAATTTGTTTTTGTTTTGAATGTAGTTGTGCAAAAGAAAGAAATTTTGTCACTCCTGAAAAGTAGTTGTTTTTTAGTTACGAGGTTGCGGAAGAAAACCATCGATATGTATTTACATACATATGTATAACAAAAAACATGCACTTCTGATAAAATTTTTTCTAGAATTTAAACTTACAGTAAATAAATTGTATATATTATTTTTGTCAAATATATCGGCGCGTTTAATGAAATTTGAAAATGTATGCCCGGAAGACCATAGAAGTTGATAAAAAAAAATGTTTACCTAAATAAAAAATTTATGTGTCAACACTTTCTTGGGTATTTAAATACCTATTAGGCAGGAATGGGTTAAAGATTATTATTTAACACGTTTTAAGCAGAGACATTAAAAATGTTGTAGTACCATTTATAGGTATTAAAACTTTTTCCAAGTGAAAAAAATATGTATGTAAAGTGTGAGTATACATAGAGATAAGCATATTGGAATTCGAAGAATTTAAATGAAGAAGAATTAAAAGATCAAACTAAAGGGTGGTTAAATTTAAAGGGCCGATGTTGAATATGAACCAAACCTAAACGTCAAGTTTTTTTCTGCATTTCATTTGACATTTCTCAATTTCAGACTACATATTTCAATTTGAACCATGGAAAGATACACAATCGAGCAACGCGTTAAAATTATTCAGGCTTATTATGAAAATCGGCGCTCAAATCAAAATGTATATCGTTAACTTCTTGATTTTTTCGGTCATTTTAATCATCCCAATGTGCGTGCAATCGGAAAAATCGTGCAAAAATTTTAGCAAGCCTGGTCTGTAGAAGATGTGAAAACATTAGTGCATGCTAGTACAGCTCGTACTGCAGAAAATATAGCTGCTATTCGCAATAATGTGGCTCGTCGCTTTGGCTTTTTTAAAATATTTTGGAAGAATGTTTGCTGATGATCTGACGTAAGCAACCAGTGAAATACGCATAGAAAATGGCCCAGTAATAAATTTTAGTGTTTTTTATCAAGAATAAAAATTGGGAATTAAGCACGACAAACAAAATCTTATTAATTAAAAATTTTGTATTCCAAATATTATTGCACATTGAAAACAGATACGCAAAGACACAGTCTGCTAAAACTACCTGAAAAGTGGTAGGTATAAAATAATTGAAACTTTACAATATGAAGACCTCAAAGGTGCCATAAACTCAAATTTAGGTTAAGTCAACTTAACAACTGTTTCCATTTTGCCACAGAATTAAAAAAGTTGCACTGCTAAAAATTTGTGCCGAATGAGTTGTAAAAAAAGTTTCGTTGACAGCATCTAATCAACTTTTAAGTTACTTTTAAAATTTTCCGATATAAGGTACCTATCGATAGTGATAAAAAATTATCGTTACAAAGTTTCAGTTGTTAACTCACCTTTTAAGCTTAATGGGAAGCAAATTAGGTTAGGGTCATCCCTGGAACCGAAAGGGGACAATTATCTCAGGGTTTGCCTTTGTTATTAAACCTTGGTACGAGTGTACTGGCATTTTTCGGAATCTCTTACACCAAACGCCTTATAACTATTGAAAAGCAGAGTTTTTTTTATGCACGGATACGGATCACAAACTGCAGGAGCTACGGGTGTCAGTAAGCCACCGGCGCAAGTCGGGCTGAGTGATGGTTAAGGTCTCCGTTTAGTTTGCCTCTTGTGAGAAAGACATCTTGTCTTCCATGATGATTGTCTTTGCGGAAGCCCTGTCGCATAGTTTGGGGATACTATTCAAGAGAGCACGGAATTGCCAACTGTTTGCAAACAAGTTCATTCTCAAACTGGGGCATTTGGTAAGTGCTTAATATAAACTCACCAAGTGGTTGAGATCCACCGTGCAATTAAGCCACACGGCAGGTATTCGCGTAAATCGAGACCATATTTGTGTCTATGGTGCACATATTTTCCTTCTCTGGAACATTCCTGATTTTCCAAAAGTCAAAGTAAAAAAAAACTAAGATTCAAATACGTCGACTATTCCTTCACCGGATTTTGAACCTTTTCTCACTTTCTTTAAGACGTGCTTAAACTTGTGCGAAATGCATTGCAAAATTATTTCTTTTAATTTTGTAACCATTGGATTTCATAGGATTTGTTCCTTAGGTTGCGATTACCATATTCAGCAGTTTTTTTGGCTTAAGTACAGTTTACCGACGCAGCTCCAAATAAAAAAAAAAGTACATAGGGTGATAGAAAATTGAAAAATAAGAAGAAAAAATAAAATGGCAAAATTCTCGGAAACGCATAGTTTCCGAGTTATGGACCTCGGAAGTTTTCATATGAATTTGCGATTTCCCATTACATTTCTGAACATATATGGTCAATATTGGTATCATTTGAAAGCTTTTGAATAGATCTTTCTGGATATAAACATTTTATTTAAAAATTCTTAATCCATTAAGGAGCGGCGATGAATTTACGAAAAAACAAAATTTTTTAAGTGATAGAGGTGGTAGAGGAGAAAACCTATGCAGAAAAGCATTAGTAAGCGAAGCCGGTGTTTGTTATACCATAGAGGAGAAAATCTGTTCATCCGGCCGAAGGCCGGCTATGCGAAGAAGCTTTATTTAGCGAAGCCGGTGTTTGTTATACCATAGAGGAGAAAATCCTTGCGCCCGGCCGAAGGCCGGCTATGTGGAGAAGCTTTATTTAGCGAAGCCGGTGTTTATTATACCATAGAGGAGAAAATCCTTGCGCCCGGCCGAAGGCCGGCTATGTGGAGAAGCTTTATTTAGCGAAGCTGGGATTTTTTTGATAAAATTTTTATTACCTAGTGCACCTCCGTAACATTTTGATATAAAATTTTGTAAAAACTGTATTAGGAGCTAAAGAGTTAAAAAGTTTTAAAAAAATTTTGCATATCCAGAAAGATATGTTCAAAAGCTTTCAAATGATACCAATATTGGCCATATACGTATAGAAATGTAATGGGAAATCGCAAATTCATATGAAAACTTCCGAGGTCCATAACTCGGAAACTATGCGTTTCCGAGAATTTTGCCATTTTATTTTTTCTTCTTATTTTTCAATTTTCTATCACCCTATGTACTTTTTTTTTTATTTGGAGCTGCGTCGGTAAACTGGACTTGTTCCGTTTTTTTTTCACAAAAACGGCATTGATTCGTATAATTCGAAAAATTAATTCCAAATATTTTTTTCTTTTAAACGCATGTTCTTTTTTTTTCTTTTAACTAAAAGAGATACACATTGGTATGTAGCAGGGTTGGCATAATTGGTACAATTGTACTTTTTTGGTACTATTTAAACTCGAAAAGTACAATGGTACACCAATGGCTAATTTAGTACAATTAACACTGCAGTTAAAACTAGTTTTGCAGCAAAACAAGTTTTGTGCTACATGTTTCCCAATGCATTTTTCATGTTCAAAAAACTTAAACTATCAGGCCTGTTCTGAAAATCACTTTATCTCAAATCACGTGATTTCAAATCACATGTGCCTTTTTAAATCACAAGACTAATTAAATACATATGTTTATGCAACTCTCCAGCTGATTTATTTGTTTGCAGCGTAAAAATAATAAAATAATATACATATCGAGCCTTTGCTGCAATAGAGTAATAACTCAAAAAACCAAATATTTGAGCTAATGTATTTGATTCTTTAATTCCCAGAGGAACATAGGGCCGCCTACAGGCAAAAAATGTTGAGTAAATCGCCATATCGATTCTTCATATTGTGTAAAAATTTCATATAAATATGTTATATACTCAACTCTTGAGAGGAGAATTAAATTGTAAGGTGTTAGAAAATTCAAAATTAAGATATTACTCTATTGCAGCAAAGGCTCGATATGTATTAGAGTTATGCCCCGTATATAGAACAGAATTTCTATGGCAAAATGCAATTTTTTTCATTCTTTTGCCTTGTATCCCGTAAATTTAAATGTGTTTACGAAATTAAGTTTAATTTTCATGTTCTTCCTGTTTTATTTTAAACATACCTATGTATGTATTTTGAAAATATGTATGCATATATCGCTCATTTGCTGCAACGCCGTCATAACTCATTGTTCGCAATGTTTTCTTTATATCAAGTATAAGTTATTTTGTTGTTTTTTTCTAAGTGGCGCGAGCAATTCAAAAACTTGAAAAACGTTTATTTCGAAGTTTATTTTTTTGAGTTATGACGATTTTGCAGCATTTTGTATATTCATACATACGTATGTATATAGAGTACATATTTATTTGTATTATAAATAAACATAAATAATAAATTTATTTGCATATGACTTTTGAACATATTGTAAGTATAGGCATTCGCCAAAATTGAATTTGATTATTCGTACTCGTATTCGCAAAACCGTTATTCGCTGCACGAAAAATATATTTTTATATAATATGTACCTATATATGTACCTAAATAAACAAATAAGTAAAAGTTACTATTAGAAAAAAACTGTTAAAAATTTGTTTAGCTTTATTTTTTGGCTTTAAATTTTTTTCTTTAGCTCTACATTAAACATGATTTAGCTTTATATTATTTTAAAATCTCGTCACACTGCATATTACAGCAAATGCATACATGCCTGTATGTATAAATCGACGCATGTATGTATATATACTCAGCGGAAAATATTGAAAGGACTGCAAGTGACAGGCCTTTTTGAAGGCTTCTATGCTCCTTTCTAAGAGATTCGCTTCGTATGATATCCAGCCGTCACAAGTATGCCTTCTAGAAGATATAAATTTCTTTTTGAAAGAGCTTCCAAATTATTTACTACACATTCGCTACTTCCTCCTTTAAGAAGGGAGAGAGAAAGTTGTTGTCCTTTTTTAGTGACCTTCCTTACCCCCTTCTTTGGGAAGAGAACGAAGTTCTAATTAAAGGAAGTGTGGAAGGGCTTGTAACCAATGAAACGTGTAAAAAATAAATAAGTATGGAATGCGACGAGGAGTTGTGTCTGCTTAAATAAGGCCTTCTATCAGGCTTCTTTACTTATTATTGTAAACGCTGGTTATATACATATATACAGGGGTGTTAATTAAAAGTGTATTAAAAACAACATCCAAATTCTTGCGTTTTCAAATTAATTTTTTGTTAGTTACGCCTTTTTGCATTTAAGCTAACGATATATATAAACATAAGTACAAA
This sequence comes from Pollenia labialis, assembly GCA_949318255.1. NCBI lineage: Eukaryota > Metazoa > Arthropoda > Insecta > Diptera > Polleniidae > Pollenia > Pollenia labialis. Next base: position 44,862,052 of record OX439143.1, on the reverse strand, counting down.
CGTTTATATAGACACATTGTTACATAAAACGCAAAAGGCCCTAACTAACCAAATTTTAAAATTTACTTTTATATAATTCTGATGTATTGCATCAACAGAAATGTCCACAAAATTTTTGGAATCTTTCGAAAAAAACATGGCAAAATCGTACGCTCGCTACCGGTACTTAAGCCAATTAAACAACAACCAATATAGATATTTTATTGTGTAAATGCTGGATAGAGACCTACATTAATACACTTTTAAAATAAATTAATCGGTTTTGAATATTGCGTTTCATTTGTTGTACAATTTTAAAATTCTAAATGCCATCCCAGGTATGTAGTACATACAGCAGTGTTGCCACCAACGAAATGGTTAATTACACACGGATAATGCCAAAATTACACATAAAAATACGAATTACACATCCTATCTTTTTGCATGTCACAGAAACAAATTTCGATCAAAAGTGGAATTAAATCCGTATTTGGCTTCTTCAGAAAACGTAAACCAATTTCAATTTTCTAAGTGGAATTGATATTTTAAGCAGCATATAATTACTATAAAACTTATTAAATATTGCCACCTTTTTATTTCGTACAGACCACTAAAAATCAAGGTATAGCAAGGTAAATATACCTTGCTAAAAATGTATGAAGCTAAAAACAAGGTGGCAGCGCTAGGTGTTGTTGTACAACAATACAACAAAAACAGATAAATTTGTTTGTGTTTAAACTCCGTGCTGTCAAAAATTATGTGCAACATCGTTGCCATTGTATGTCTTTTCCGACAAAATTTGGTCGGATAATTTTCGCTTAGTCGGATGGTAGGCTAAACCTTAGGGCAATGTGACACGTTTAATAAATACATACACATAAAACAAAAACGAAAACAAAATTAAGATAAAAGCTATTTTAAGATATTAAAGGGATTATTTTTGATGATAATATCATAGAAATCAATATACATACGTATAAACATTAAGGGTCCTCATGATGTCGCTTAAAATTGCCATTTGTGCAAATTGTGCACAAACTTACGAGTCTTGTTTCATGAAGCCCCTTTTTTTACTTTTGTGTAATTTTAAACAATTAATGTCAGTTTGTAAGAAACGTCAATACAAAAATAAATTAAAATTCAAAAATACAAAAATTTGTGTTTAAATTTGTGATTAATATGTATGAGAAATTTGCTTTTAAAAATGCTCAAAGGAAGCCAAAAGACCAATTTACTGAAATTATTGCTAGAATTTATTATTTGTGATTTATAGACACTTGGATTTTTCATTGAAAACGACGTTAAAATCATTAAAAGATCTGTTTGTATAAATGCACAATTGAACAGCGCAAGTTTACGAGACAAAATTGTTGGGCAAATTTACCAAGTTTGTGTAAATGAATTCTCATACAATTTTTGACAGTTTATTTACGAGGGCGTAAAAATGCACAGTTTGCACAGATTACGAGACTTATAAACGATATCATGAGAACCCTTATTGTCAAATTCATAGCTCATTTGCGAATGAAAATATTGTAGTCTAAGGGGAATGTTATTTCTGGAAGGGCGAATAGGAACAGAAAACTAAACAATATAAAGTAATATTTCCGAAACAATTTCGTTATTTAACAAATTGTGCATTAAGGAGAAATTAAATTTATCATAATAAATAAAATTTTTGACAGTTTTATACCCTTGATTGAAGAAAAAGTAGAAAAACAATTGTTTTTAATTCAAAAAACATTGAAATTTTAAGTATGAATCTTTTAGTAATTTTTTCATAATATTTTTTGTTTTATTTGTTGCAGATCAGCGTTGCCACTGAAAATTTTCTATTCGACCAAACTTGATAACCAAAATCCTTTGGACCCGACCAGTTATAGCTGTTAGTTTTAAATTTCTTTTTCATATACGTGCCTGACAAAACAATGGAAACTTTTCTCAAAATTTACTTCCTTACTCAAAATGTATCAACAAAGTGGCCTCAGTACTACAACAATGAAACAATATAAAAAACAACAGGAATTTTGTCGCTAGAATTGAGACGGCAAATGTCAAAATGCCTTTATAAAAAATGTAAATAAACAAAAAAAATGTCGCCAAACGTCATACACGAAGAAAATCACTGCAAACAGCTGCGCTTGTGAGGTCACTTTATTAGTACATTCGGTCCCTACTGTTGGAGGTCTCAAATCAAAATTATTTCTTGAAACAAAAAACTAACAAGTGTTTCAGTATTTTATTTTATAGATTATTTTGATATATTTACTAAAATTAAATAACATAAAATGTCATATATCTAAATTATGAAGCGAAAGTAAAAAAATTCAATATTTGGGTATTGACAAAACAATGGAAATTATTTATTTATTTATTTCATTCACAGTAATATATAAAAGCCTCCTAGGCCAATTAACATATATTACAAAGTTATATTCCTGAATACGAATTAAAATTTTACTTCAATAAAAATAGTTGAACAGTCATCAAAACTTAATATTTTGTTGGATATCCTTTATTTTTGATAACTGCATCACATTGACGATGCATTGACCCAATCAATTTGTCAACTGTGGCTTTTGAAACTTTTTGCAATTCACTTAAAACTGCATTAGATAAATCCTATTTTCGTGTGTAATTACGGAATCTTATTTGGCGATCTACAATTTCCCATAAATAAAGAAATAATTAAGATTTGAGACCTCCAACAGTAAGGAAGTAAGTTTTGAGAAAAGTTTTCATTATTTTGTCAGGCACTGTACCTTTAAAATAAAATTAAAAATTGTTTTGCTTCTACTGAAAATTTGTAAATTTTGGGTTAACATGGGGCCGTAGGTAAATTATGGACCAACCTTCACCATATTTGGTGGCATAACAAGGGGTTTGTTGAAATTTAATGGCAATCAGTGCATTCCGCTACAAATTTATGTTAGTTTTTAGGGAGGTAGTTTCACATTTGAGTGCATAACTAAATCGACTTAGAATAACTAAAGACCCAGAATATACATACATATATACTTTTTGGGATCTTAGATGAATATAAAAAAAAAGATTCACAAATAATGATAAACGTAGTATCCCTTCATGCACCACGACTGATTAAGGGTATAAAACCGTAAAAAAAACTTTATTTATTATGATAAATTTATTCCATTCTTTCAATACAAAGAAAGCCTATAAGGCCAATTATACATGTATTGCTGTTAACATCTATCCATGATTTTTATTTAATTCCTCCTTAATGCATAATTTGTTAAATAACGAAATTGTTTCAGAATTGCTCCTTTGTAATGTTTAGTTTTCTGTTCCTATTCACCCTTCCAGAAATACCATTCCCCTTAGACTACAATTTTTTCATTCTCATTTTGCAAATGAGTTATAAATTTGACAATGTTTATACGTATATTGAGTTCTGTGATCCTTTTAGTATAAAAAATAACCCCTTAATATCTTAAAATAGCTTTAATCTTAATTTTGTTTTGTTTTATATGGATGTATTTATTAAACGTGTCCCATTGCCCTACCATCCGACCAAGCGAAAATTATCCGACCAAATTTTGTCGGAAAAGACAAACAATGGCAACGTTGACAGCACGGAGTATATTACACAAACAAAATTGCCTGTTTTTGTTGTATTGTTGTACAACAACACCTAGCACTGCTACCTTGTAGTAATTTCACCAGGCTCTTACCGTTGCTGAGTTCTACCGGTTGTCAGCTTTGTGCCTAGTTTATAATATTATTACTTATACCCAACAAACAAATAAAAATCAAACGTTTTGTTTTGCTTTGTTTAAAAATCATTTTTGGAGTTCTTACGATATAGTATATGCCCTGCAATAAATTCTGAAAATCAGTTTCAGAAGTTGTGATATTGAAGTAAGTGTTAGCCAAAGCCACAAATCGTTCTGCAACATCATTTATGCACCACTTGTAAATGCTAAACTTTGTTCTTTGCATCTTGAAATGACTTCCCAATTTTCTGGTTATGTTTTTAAAAAATCAATTGAAAAATTGCAAGCTTCAAAAAAAATAAGACCGGTTTTGAAATTAACCTTTGAATTTCTTTGTTTTTAAGGTTGTATTCTGTTAAAATTTACTACTTCGCTCGCTGCTTGGCGTATGTATATTTTTTTCCATTAAACTCAAAGTTATGGTGTCGATATGCTCACCAAAAAACGCTAAGGTAGCCAATTTTGGGGTAAACTACCACTGATGACGTAGAAAAGCTTTTGACCTGGCGCGTTAAACTGCTTCATTAATAATTTTGTAGTTATCTAACTGCTTCATTAGACTAAGATAATTGAGAGAAGCGTATCGAGGGCATTGACAGAGGTACCAAATTTTGAATTGTCCTTGCAAGATTGCAGTGATTTCGAAAATGCATAAGTTTAAAGAACATGTAATTTTCTTCATCCAGCTGGCGCGACTAATAGCTTCTGAAATTTTTGGATAGGGCGTCTATCTATTACCTAAAAATAAGCATTAGATGAATCAATTATTTATAATTTGCTCTTGGTGGCATGTCTTCAAGCTGGGCTTTTATAAAATGCTCAAATCTTCATGTATTGGCAAGGGATAACACGGACATCAATGTCACTACTTCTAAAACTGATTTTAAGAATTTATTGCTGAGCATAGAACTCCGTTGTAAGAACCGTAATTACAAATTGTAAACAAAGCAAAAGCAAGACTTTTTGTATTTGTTTGTGTATTTGTTTGTTGGGTGTGGTATAATATCACAAACTGGGTACAAAGCTGAACACCGGTATAACTCAGGAACGGTAAGAGCGAATTCAAAAATATTTGTTTCTAAATTATTTACAAGTAATTGATCTTTTAAATTGCATTGTTGGTTTGTTTAATTTTCAAAAAAATTTAAAAAGTTACAAAGCTTTATTTACAAAATGTATGGAAAAATAAAGAAAAATTGTAATGTAGGGTGCATAAATGAGCAAATGCATTGCAAAAACTTATGGCGTTTTCTTTTCTGAGTAAAATTCTGCATTTATTCCGCCTTTTACATTTTTGTATGTTCTTTTTTGAAAAACATGTGTTATTTTAAAAGTGTAAAGCGTTCTTTTCTGATGATGTTCCCTTTAAAATTAAAAAAATGCTACATGTTCAACACTCACTTTAATTAAAGGGGCATGAGTGCAGCACTAGATCAAGGCGAATTCAGTACAAGGTGGTGGCAAGTTTCCACCCGTAAACACTAACAATGCAATACAAAAAACATCTGTTTTTTCTGTTGGCTTTGGATTGTTGCAGTCTTGCCACCACCTGTAATTGAATTTACCTTGCGCTAATTGTACTTTATTGTTTTAAGCTGAAATTTTTGTTCTTTTGTAAACGTAAAATATGAAACACTTCTTTTAAATTAGGGGAGAATTTAAAAATGTTGCCAATTCACATGTAACACTTATGCAACACTTTTTTTCAGAAAAGAAAAGGCCATTATAGTCTTTGTATACCAAAATAAAGCTTGGCCATTTTGCTTATAAATTATTTCCTTAAAAGTAAAGAAAATCGTGGTTTTTGACAAAGTTATGAAGAAAATTTAATAAAAGCCAGCACATCCGATTTTTGGCAAAAAATCGACATGAGCGACCTCTAAACCTCTTCCGAAAAATCTGAAAAAGTCTGAAAAATACTTTACCTTATAAGCTTTAAAACACAATAATGTACATATGGATATGCGATTTACACTGTATTTCCAAAAGTATATGGCCATGAATCAAAAAATTATTCATGGTAGGTACCTGTATGGCCAATATTGGCATAATTTTAAATCTTTTAAATATGTCTCTCTGGATATCCAAAACTTTTTAAAAAATATATGTATTTAACTTGAGCTCCCAATACAGTTTTTACAAAACTTTGTATATAAATGTTAAGAAAGTGTAATATGTAGTTTATTCAAATAAAAAAGTAATAAAGTGTAATAAAAATTTAATCATATAACAAACACCGGCTTTGCTAACTAAAACTTCCATGTATATGCTGCCTTCGGCCTCTATGGTATAACCAACACCAAATTCGCTAACTAAAAGTTGTCTGCATAGCAACTGATATCCTTACTAAGAACTTTTGTTTTTTCGAAACACATCCCGGCCCGCTTTTTAGTGGTTAAACAAGTTTTAAATAAATTGTGGGCTTAAATCTAGTAAACCGACGCAGCTCCAAATAAAAAAACAAGTACCTAGGATGATATAAAATTGAAAAATAAGAAAAAAATATAAAGTGAAAAAAGTGGCGCAAACGCATAGTTTTCGAGTTATGGACCTCTTAAGTTTTCATATAAATATGAGATTTTCCACTACATGTTAGTATTATGTATTTAAAAGCTCTTGAATAGATCTTTCTGAATTTACAAAATTTATTTAAAAATTAGGAAGCGCATATGAGTTTGCGAAAATACAAGAGTTTTTTAAGTAAGCATAATAATTACAGTCGAACTTCCTTATAGTGAACTTCTATACAATGAAGTTCTCCTTATTATTAACTTAAATCAAGAACACAACTTTTTCGTTCCACTTTCAATGTATTTTGATCTCCGTATAATGAATTTCCATACAGTGAATTTTTCTTTACAATGAACAAAATTTTGGAACCAAAAATACATTTTACGTGTGTTTTTGCCTCCATATAGTGAACTATTTTTTGCAGCTTTATTTTACACTTGTTAGCAACACTATTTATTAAGAAAATAAGAAATGTACCGTAAACGAAAACAAAAAAGTTAATGATTTGACTTTTAACACCAGTCGCCCGAGTTCAGTGAACAAAAATGACGCACCGGAGTAGCAATTTCTTGAAAAAAATTATTAGTAATTAATAAAGTTGAAGAAGGGACGGACACCAAAGAAAAAAGATATAGCTAAAGAGTTTGGAATTCTTCCCAGTACATTATCAAACATTTTAAAAAACAAGTCAGTTATATGTATGTAGTTCAAACAGAAATACCTGATTATTTTAAATAAATAAAAAACAAAAAAACAAAATTTCTTTATAATGAAGTTTCTATATAGTGAAATAATTGTCTGTCCCCGTGGAGATTCATTATAGGGAAGTTCGACTGTACTATGGAGAAAATCCTTGCGTCCGGCCGAAGGCTGGCTTTGCAAAGAAGCTTTAGTTAGCAAAGCCAGTGTTTGTTAAACCATATAGGAGAAAATCTTTGCGCCCGGCCAAAGGCCGTCTATCCCGAGAAACTTTAGTTAGCGAAGCTGGTGTTTGTTATTTAAAAAAAAATGTTGTACACTTTTACTGGAATAACCTAAACAAGTATTAATCTAGTGCACATTCGTAATATTTTGATGTAAAATTTTGTAATAACTGTAATGGGAGTTAAACATTTTATATAAATGTTGTATATTCAGAAAGATTTTTCAAGAGCTTTAAAATAATACAAATATTGGCCCTCTACGTTCAGATATGCAGTGGAAAATCGCATATTTATATGACCATAACTCGAAAACTATGCGTTTGCGCCACTTTTTTCACTTTATACTTTTTTCTTATTTTTCCATTTTCTATCACCCTAGGTACTTTTTTTTATTTGGAGATGCGTCGGTAAACTAGTAAATTCCAAATTGTGTATATCCTGAAAGGCCTATTCAAAATCGTTTAAACGGCACAACTATAGTATGCTTAATTTGGCTTCAGCAATTGTGCGAATACATGTAATGAATATGTTTTGAACCATATTAAACTTAGGAATAATGTTTTATTAAATTTTATAAAACTGTCATTTGCTTAAGCAAAGTGCGAAATACTTTCCGTACGAAATCAAATATTTTTTGATATTGTTTTTTTAATGCATTGAGAGGCTTTTCTCTCATATAATATATACATATGTATGTATATCGTTGGTCTCATGTAGAATACCCTAACTCACATAATTGCAACTTTACAGGAGAAGGCAGAAACATAATAGAAACTTTATGTATCATAATGAAAAATGGCTTGTTCAATTGCTTGTAAAACTGATATTTTTGATGCTATGTATTGAATTAAATTTTTATGACGAGGTGTATTTGTGGAAAATATATTTAAATCACTAAAAAAACTCAATTTCGAAAAAAAATCGAGTTAGGGCCTTTCTACATGAGACCGGCGATATACATATCGATGCCTTACTTCCTCAACCTCTTAACTTAAAGAAATACGGTTTTGACTTTTTCATATCAAACGATTGCTATTTTTGTGTTCTATTACTGCAACAACTTATTATTTCAATACTTTGTCTCAATTCTGTAAATATTGATAAATTATATTCACGTATCTCATTTACTCCTATTTTCATTACAGCGTCAAACTCTTGTCTTAATATGTGCAGTTGTTAAATAGTTAAGAATTTTAAAAATTTCGTCTTTGCGTACATTTAGTCTGGAACGTTGTTTAAGAGGTGATATTCAAATGTTAATGGTGGACTTGCAAGCAGTACTATAAAACAAAACTGTGTGCGCCCCAATTCAAAATTTTTAAAGAGTATTATACTAGCAGACTGTCAAAGCGCGCAAAAAGATGAGAGTTGCCTAACTTTTCGTTTCGCTATGCGTTAAGAGTACTTTATGTGACATGTTTCGTATAAGTATGAATATTTCATCTTGGGTGTCAAAGCGAATCTCTAACGCAACGCGAAGCTAAATGTTTTTTCTGACATGGCCTTAACAGTCTCATTAAAGATAATACTTGTACGAGTTCTTCTTTTGCCAGCTATAATATTTTGTGTTGATACCGTGCAATCGTCATCAGTTCTTTTGAAGTTAAGAAGTTAGTTCTTGGATAAGTTGATTGAATTTTATATTAAGTGACATACAGAAATATTAAACCATTTATTCTATTACATATATGTATTAGAAAGGTTATTCTGCAAAATTTAATAGTTTTTCCAAAGTGTATGGTTTTATAAAACAAGAAACCTTTTTAACACGAACTATGGCAAAACAAATGTTATATACGAAATATGTCAGGAATTATACAAGATATCACAACAGCCTCCAATATTCCGACTCTGAATAGCCAGATTAGAAGCAAGCAAATCTATAGATTTTCAACAAATGCATGTTATTTTTCAAAAATCCGAAAACAAGACGACAAACTAATATAATGTCATGCTGCCGCGCCCGTAAAATAAAGGGTGGTTAAATTGTAAGGGCCGATGTTGAATGTGAACCACACCTAAACGCCAAGTTTTTTTCCGAATTTTGTTTGACACTTCTCTATTTCAGACTTACTCAATTTGAACCATGGAGAGATACACAATCCAACAACGTGTTAAAGTTATCCAGACTTATTATGAAAATGGGCGTTCAAATCAAAATGCATATCGTGCACTTCGTGATTTTTTTGGTCATTTGATCGTCCAAATGTGCGTACAATCGCAAAAATTGTGGAAAAATTCGAGCAAACCGGGTCTGTAGAAGATGTCAGAACACCAGTGCATGCTCGTACAGCTCGTACTGCAGAAAATTTTGCTGCTGTTCGCGATAGTGTGGCTGAAGAGCCGTCCACCTCAACTCGTCGTCGTGCCCAACAATTGCACTTCTCACGCTCGTCGTTGATGAACATTATGCATATGAATTGGAAGATATGGATGTGGACGATATGTGGATTCAGCAGGATGGTGCCACTTTCCACACAGCTAACGAAACAATGGCTCTTTTGCGCAAAAAATTCAATGGCCGTATTATCTCACGTAATGGCGATGTCAATTGGCCGCCAAGATCATGTGATTTGACACCGTTGGACTTTTTTCTTTGGGGTTATTTGAAAGAAAAGGTGTACGTCGATAAGCCAGCAACAATTCAAGAGCTAAAGGATGAGATAATTCGGCACATTAACGGCATAGAACCTCCATTATGCCTCAGGGTCATCGAAAATTTGGACCATCGGATGGAGGTGTGCCGCCGTGGTCGCGGCGCCCATTTGGCCGATATTTTGTTCCATACATAATTGAGTAATACCAATATATCATAATAAAATAAAATTACAATAATTTCCTAAATAGTTTGTGTTTTATTCAAAATCAACATCGGCCCTTGAAATTTAACCACCCTTTATAACATAAGTACGTGTGTACAGTGCGTTCCTCTTAAGGGGGTTAACACAAAATTTATATATTTTCAGTAGAGACAAAAACCTGTTTTCTTTTTATATGTAGTCTTATACAATAAAGGGGGATACAATTGTATTATTTTTAAGTAAAATTCTAAAGAAACTGATCTAAGATTTGTACAGTGACCACTGTACATCGATTTCTTGCAAAAAGTGAAAATGGAAAAATTTTGAGTTGACTCTCGTTAGAGGAAGCAGTGCGATATGTAAAAATTCATGTACACATGTACATAGTATATTCGAAATGTTTGGTCGATGGGCCCTTGTGGACAAAACTTGTCTCTCTTATGTTGATGTAAACAGGATCCACTCCTTCATTGAATCGACCGGATGGCTGCATAGGAATACTAGCAGCCAGATAACATAGGACCCGTGGGAGACGGTGTGACATGGCAACACAACGGGAACTAATTAATGGATCCACGTGAGCTGTGCTTGATCACGGCTGCCAATAGAACCTTACCTAACCTACATAGTATATGTAACCTTGTGACACATTTCTGAAATAAATTATAATGATTCCTTTCGGTTTTGGCTCTTAGGGAGGAAGTTTTATATTGTATCTTTGGTAAGCTATGAAACAATCATCACAAAATTGGGCAGAGTGGAAAAGTTGCTATATTCCAATATAAAAATATAATTGGCTGGCATTTCTGGAGGAGGATTTATATGGAACCTGTGATAAATTCTGAAACGGTCATGAAAAAGTTTTTATGTATAACTTCGAGTCTAACGAAACTTAATTCAACCAAATTTCACCACAATATCAATTTATATTACCGGATAGAATTAGGGGCGTATTTAACTTTTATTGTTAATTTTTGATTTTAATAACAAATTTTTAATTTAAATTTTAGTTATTTAAAAATAAAAATTTGAATTGAATCTAACAAATAATTTTATTACTGGATTGCTCATCAATTACTTTATTCATTAATTATTTGTTTCATTTCAATCTAATGAGGTAATTGAATAATATATAGATTTTTTCTTAATTATTTTTGTAATTGAATCAATTAACACATTTCTTGAAATCTCATAGTTTTTTGATCATATTTTTAATTAAAATTGAAAATATCATTTATTGAAAAAAAAAAATTTTAAATATTTAATTTCTACAATTTTTAGTAACTTAATTTTCTGAATTAGGTGATTAAAATCCATTTTTAATTTTTTCTGTGATATATTAAATATGGGTTTCATTGGATAATTTTGGTATAACGGGGTTATTTGTTTGTAAAGCTATGAGTGCAACAAACGCGTAACTAATTCATCAAGTATTAATATTACTGTTAATGCAGCAAACTCGTATCTCAATATATGAATTTCATGCTTAAACTAAAGAAGATTAGTACACTATTACTACTAATATATGTACATAGATGTAATCAATTCTTTAATAATTGCATTTGAACTTTTACCCAAACACCGAAGTATAAAAAGATGAAACGTTTTTTCTCTCTCCTGAAAAGTTGTATTTTTTAAGATACAAGGTTGAGAAAGTAAGGCATCGATATATAAGTAGATGAAAACTTCAGAGGTACATAACTCGAAAGCTATGCGTTGTCGAGACTTTTTCCATTAAATATGTTTTTCTTATTTTTAAATTTTTTTCACGCTATGTATTTTTAGGCTGAAGTGCACTTTACGGGGCGTACGAAAAAAAAATGAAAAAATATGCCACTTAGTGATATGTGTGGGTATTCAAATTAAAGGTAATTTGCTCACGATTGCAAATATTTTTTTTTTGTTTTTTGTATTCGCATATTATTTTCCTCTCTAGGTTAATTTAAGTATCTTTTAGGTGCAGAAAAGCGAAGCCGGTGTTTGTTATACCATAGAGGAGAAAATCATTGCGCCCGGCCGAAGGCCGGCTATGCAGAGAAGCTTTAGTTAGCGAAGCTGGTCTTTGTTATACAATAGAGCAGAAAATCTTTGCGCCCGGCCGAAGGCCGGCTATGCAGAGAATCTTTAGTTAGCGAAGCCAATTTTTGTTATACCATAGAGGATAAAATCCTTGCGCCCGGCCGAAGGCCGGCTACGCAGATAATAATTCTTTAGCACATCGAAAATAGGCTATTAGTTACAAAAAAAATAAATTTTTTTTTTAAATCAAGCATAAAACATTAAAAATACAAAATAAAACAAAATATTTACAATCGTGAGCAAACTACCCTTAATATGAGTACCAACACATAGATGTGTGGATGGGGGCCCTTTTTTGACCCAGAGGGCCCTAAAATCCCGCCCGCCCTAAATTTCATTATTTTCGCCCACACATTCCACTAAGAGGGCGGTCGGTTTTTTGGATCCAGGGGCCCACGAACCTCAGCCCCCTTTAATTTTGGTTCTTTTTGTTTTTAATTTCAGAGGGCGTTCAAATTTTTTATTTTATTTTTTTCGTACGCCCCTAAACTGCACTTTTGCCATATTTTTGTATACGGAGTTCCGTTGGTAAACAATATTTAATCCTAATTTTATTTACTTACATGAAATTCTTCTATTTCGCATTTGTCGGAGTACTCTTCATTTAACATACTAGTCTGGGAAGAACACGGCTCCGCGGTATCTGTAAGGAACCTCATATGGTCAAAATACCATAGACTGGGCTCGCACATGTCATCCGCACCTTGACCATTTTTCTGCGAATCATTTATTTTTTTTAATTCTTTACGGAAGTTAGTGCGCAAGGAATTTAATTTTTTTATAAGTTCAGCTTTATCAGCATTAACGAATCTTTGCCTGTATTTAGAAAGTAGCAATGCATATTGCTTGTTTTTTTTGTCACGGTTTAAATAGTCTTTACATTTTGTGTTCCACAAAGCAGGCAATTTTTCGTACAATTTGATGCACTCTATAATAAACCGTCGTTCTGCTAACTTTTCTTTTGTAGACATGTTTACTTTAAATTTGTTTTGGCAGATAATATATCCTTTTTTAATTATTTAAATATTTTATTAGAAAATTTCTAGTTATTACGCACCGCACTAATCACAAATCCACACAAACATATATGAATTGTAATATCAGCTGTTGTCGTCTACTTTGTTGGGAAATAATTATTGTACAATGTTGTCAACATATCATAAAATATTTGCGCAATATAAAACACATTTATATACAACACATATATGTGCATATGAGTTGTATATTCTGCCGGGAACTAAAATAACAAACACACAGCAATTAATTTGGGAATATCAAATATTGTACAATATTAAAGAAAATATGAGGGCAACTATAGTATAAATCATAGAGCCTGAATAATTATTTAAGACGATTGATATGATTTTTTAATGTAACAATGTTCTTTCGTCATATTAATGAAGGTCGCAATTATAAAGAATATTTAATGCAATTTGGTGCAATAGTTTAGGGAACCCCTGATCTTAACGTAAATAGCACCCCATTTTTACGATGAATCGTGTTTTCTGTGTTTCTTTTTTGACTTTGTTTTATTCTTATTTTAAGGTGACAAGTGCTTGATACAATATTGAAAAACCAAAGTATAAAGATTATAAATAAAAAACATTCACTACACAACAAATTTTAAATATTTTTTTACAAAAAATGAACTAACAGCCGTACCAAAATAAGAGCGGAAGGCGGAACAAAGGCCCATCTATCAGATCTGCTTACTTTTACAAAAACAAAAAACGACGTGTTTTGTTTGTGTAAAATTTTTTTTTTAGCTTTTAAAAACTTACTACACCATATAAGTATTTACAGGGCAAAAGGAAAACCCGTGCATGTGTGGCATACCATGATGAAAAAAACAGGTGGCAGCACTACGCCAGATGACGATTTTTTTGCTCGAAACAGCGACGAATGAACATGTCAAGGCGAATTCAAACAGGTAAACTCATCTCTACAACTACAAAAAGCCCCATGTATTTTGTTTATACAATTTTCTGGTTGGTTGTCAAAATTTTTTTATTGCAACTTAAAATTATCACTTTTTTATAAAAGAAATTAATAAATTCACTTCAATCATTCGCAGTTTTGAAATTTTTTTATTATAAAAATAATATTTTTAACACTTTTCATTCAACTTCTTCTCAAAACAAAATCATATTTTGACGTTTGACCATATTTTTTAATTCGCCGTGGAAACAGCTGATGAACGGCTGACGAGATGAGTTTACCTGTTTGAATTCGCCTTGGAACATGTGTAGCGGATGTATGCCGTTTATTTTTGTATGCACTTTTTTTTGCTTTAAAAATTGATTTTTTTTTAATAGTAAGAAATAATTAATAAATTCTATTAAAAATATATTATTAGTATGTATTCATTTCAATGAAAGCATTACCATTGATTGAAAAAACTGAAAACTTTTTATTTTTTATAGAGAGATTTGTCTGTAAATTTGAATTCTCATTCTCTCACCAACACAACTACATTTTTTCTTTTGCACAGCAATGGTCTAGGTTTATGTCAGTTTTGTTTATGTTTACAAAAACTCCACGTTTTGTGCTGTAATTATTGTATTTTATTTAAGTTTTTGAAAATTTTAAATTAAAATAAATAAGATATTAACCAAGGCGAATTCAATCAGGTAAACTCATCTCGTCAGCCGTTCATTACCCAACAAACACAAAGTCAAACCTTTGATATGAAATGACTTTATCATTTGACATCAAACGCAATTCTCAAACGTTTTTCAATTGTTTGATTTAACATTTAAATTCAAATTGATAATGATTTGAAAATAAACATTTGATATCAAATGTTTTATCAATTTGATGTCAAATGTTTGTCAAATGTTAAAATCAAATCAAAAATAAACTTGGCAATACTAAAACGAAAAATAAATGTAAGCATTAAAAATGGCGATTAAAGTAAAATTTTTTTACTTTGTGGTTACATGTGTTTTACTATTAAAAATAAATTTTAATATAAAGTGAACAGTTTATTTCTTGTGAAAAATAAAATTATTTGTGAGAAATTACAATGATTAAAAATACGAAAAAAAAAGAAAAATAATAAAACGGGAAAGTGAAGAAAGTTTGTTGAACGATCGCGGTGCTACAATCCTCAAAATAAAAGGGAGCCAAGTATTTTGTCTTTCCAAGAATTAGAGGACGGAAAGAACACTATTTCATCTTTTAGCTATGGTACCGAATGTTTATATCAAAGTTTTTTTAAATAAATAATAAATTTAAATTAAAAAAATTAAATAGTTTTATTTATATTCCACATTGTATTATAATCCACATTTGAAAAACATTTGAGAATTACGTTTGAAAGCAAGTTGAAAATAAAGGCATTTTTCAATTTGAAAATAATTTCCCCTTTTTGTTGAGAACGCTATGATTTTTAAATGATTTTCAAATCATTATCAAACGTTTGTCGTTTGAGAAAACGTTTGATTTCAAATCATTTTCAATTTGAAATCAAACCTCCGTGTTTGTTGGGTAGCTGTTTCCACGGCGAATTAAAAAATATGGTCAAACGTCAAAATATGATTTTGTTTTGAGAAGTTGAATGAAAAGTGTTAAAAATATTATTTTTATAATAAAAAAATTTCAAAACTGCGAATGATTGAAGTGAATTTATTAATTTCTTTTATAAAAAAGTGATAATTTTAAGTTGCAATAAAAAAATTTTGACAACCAACCAGAAAATTGTATAAACAAAATACATGGGGCTTTAGAGTAGTTGTAGAGATGAGTTTACCTGTTTGAATTCGCCTTGGATTGCATGTTTTGACGCACACACACTGCAATCAACAATGAAATCATAAACCTAATATCAGTTTTGTTTTATATACTATCATAAACATCGCGAAAGAAATACGGTTGAAATGGTATGTATGTACATATGTATATAATTGTATATGGGACAATTTAATTAAATGGCTTACTGGTGAATTATTGCGTAGGTCGTCTGAGCTAAGCGTTGTACTTATACCGTCATCTGGCAGTTCGAATTTCATTAAAAAGTTAAATGCACTAAAATACCATAAATTTGGTTCGTACAGGTCATCCATTCCAGCTCCACTTTTTTCACTTGATATCTTTTTCTTTAACTCTCTTTTGTATGTGATTCGCATGTTCCTTATTCTATTTTTTACTTTTTCGATGCTTGCATTTTTATCAATATTTTTATATTCATTTGTCAATTTTTCATAGGCTTTCGCTCTAATAATTTTATTTTTATATTTGTCACTTTTTACATTCCATAATTCAGGTAAACTTTTGTATAAATTAATAAAATTAATCCAATGCTCATTTTTTTCAATTGCCATTGTCTTTTTTTCACGTGCTTGTCTTTTTTATGCGGTTGAGAAAATTTTGAAAGTAGACTCTTACAGCTTGCTTGTTTTCTATGAACTAAGCAGATAAAAACATGAAATCAGGTTACAAATAGTGCAATCTACATCAATGCAATCTCAAAATATATAATTATTTTGATGTCGATGAAATCTCGAATGCAATCCGAAATGAGTTCATAAACACGAATACAAACGATGCAATCTACAATGAAATTTACCAGATTGCGTAAATGCATTGCATAGACCCACTGATGGGATTTGTGGTACAATTGTACCAAATTTGGTACAAGTTAAACTTTATTGGTGTTGGTATATCCTTTTTTTGTACAATTCAAGAAAAAAAATGCTTATAACCATGGTGAAATTACTAGAAGGTGGCAGCACTAGGAGTTGTTGTACAACAATACAACAAAAACAGGCAAATTTGTTTGTGTAAAATAGTCAATTGTGTCAAAATATGGATTTTCACCACACCAAAATATTATTGCTTTTGAAACGTTGCAAACAAGTTTTTCTTTAAATAAAATCTAAAAAACTAAATTCTACCAAAACATAAATGAAGAATACAAAGATATACATTCATAAGGAAGAAAACTTAAAGCATTATATGAAAGTGATGTTATACTACATAAAAACCAATTAGAAAATCAAAGAATCAGAGAATTATTAGGACGGGAACAAGCAAGAAAGACTAAATTGTACAAGAAGTTAGAAAACGAGGACGAGAACTTAACGGAACCTAGACAATCTTTAAAAAGGTTAAAATTAAAACAAAAACCTACATACATATAATCACGCTAGATAATGTTAATTTGAAGCAATTTCTTCTAAAAGTTCTAGCCAACAAAATGCAGAAATTATGAGACTAGAAGAACGTGTTATACAATTGCAACAACAACAAAGCGATTTCTAAGAACATGAAGCCTTAAGAATAACGTTTGAATTTTTCCCATAAAATTATGAACTTACAAAAAAATAAAATGCAAAATCTAAAACATCAACAGGACTGAGGAAATTTTAATATCTATTTGCAAAGGTCAATCTTTGGAACAGGCAACACTCAAAGAATAAATTATTTATTTTTTTTTAGCTTATACAACAATCTGCTGCAGCCACTAAACTCCTCTCCACTAGCTCATTTTTGGAATTAATTTGGAATTAGCAATCAATGTGTGCCAAATTACAATAAAACGAATTCAACTTTGAGGGTTTGCATTGTGAACTTCACAACATTTTGACGAGTTCTAATCATAAAATACCAGCCACTTCACTTATAGCTGCTGCTCCTTTAAGTGTCCTTCCGTCATTGTTGGATGAGTTCAGAGCAGCATTTGAAGAATTGTAAAATTTTACTTTTTTCGATTGCTTTTTGCACTAGTTAGCCTAAACTAAATTTCTCTTATTTTTTATTGGTTTTTAAAAATAAAACTGTTATAATAATAAATCAATAAATTGCATTATTTTTTATCACAAAAATTATTTTTTTAAAGAAAATTAAAATTTTTTGACATTGTGTGTGTGAAACGGTAGCAAAGTACTCATGGAAGTAAATTTTTGACACTGCTGAGGTGAATAATATTTCACTAACCCTCGGGCACAGAATATATGTATTCTGTGCCTCGGGGCTAGTATAAATTTTGACATTAGCGTAGAAATTTTTAAACATTTTAATTCACCATAGAACTTTGCTACCGTTTCACACGCACCCATTGCCTAAGAATAAACAAATAATTTTGACGTTATGGAAGTTCACCATGGATTGAGCAAAAAATAATAGATTCAGTCAAGGCCCATCTATCAGGTCTGCTTACTTGTACAAAAACAAAAAACGATTCTTTTTAGTTGTCAAAAATTTACTACCACATATACAAAGCAAAAAGAAAAACGTGTATGTGTCGCATACCATAAACGTATACATGCACATGTAAACAACTTTTGACAACTAAAAAGAACATAAACAATGATCATCAGGCTTCTTGCGCAGACCTTTTCAATGGGCCTTGGATTCAGTAGTGCTGCCCATGGTGAAATAATTAGAAGGTGGCAGCACTACGGAATCAATTATTTTTTGCTCAATGCATGGTGAACTTCCATTACCCTAGGTCTACACTAAAGATAATTATCTCAACAAGTTGGCAATAACGTCGGCAGAATAACAGAGCAATATTTCTTATTGCTCAGCTTATGTTAAAGGCATGGGAAAACTTATTTATGTTAACTCATAGTTTGAAAAAATAAAGAAAGAAGGTGCAGTGTAAAAAATGGCGGTATCTTACAAGAATTATTATTATTTATATAAATTCTTTCTTATTCGACTTTATTATTTAAATTTATATTAATTTGTTTAAGCTTGAGGTCATTTTTAATACAAAAACATTAATTTTATTAATTTTTTTATTTTTGTTAATGTAAAATTATTATTTTTTTATAAAAAAGAACGCGAACTTAAACAAATTAATATTAATTTTAACAATAAAGATCGAACAAGGAAAAAATTATAATTTTTGCAATTTTATTTTCGTGTTCATATAATTTTTTAATTTAATTATTTTACAACAATTAGAATTTGCTGCAATTTCAAAAACTTAATTTCTTTCCCCCACAATTAACTTCTATTTTTTTTTCTTTTTTGCTACTTTCTTTCAACTGACAACCAAATTGACTTTTTTTGTAAGCAATAATTGTCAACGAAAATGGACTAACAATTATTGCAACATAAATTGTTAGCAATAAATATGTACAAAATATTGCTGTCTACATTAAAGATAACATCATTTTGACAATTACTGCAATATATGTGGCAATAATTATCTCTGGTATAGACGGGCAGTTATGTCAAAATTATTTGTTTTTTTTGAGGTAATGCCACTTAAATACATTTTTAGTAGATGAAAGAAATTGTTGGCGTTGGTTTGTCGAACCCCAGAAAGGAACGTGTTATGAATTATGGAGTTAACTTTGATTGGAACAAGCGTACCCGTGTTTCTACTAAGTAGAAATTGTAATTTATTTGTTATAAATACATCAGAAAGAATAAAATGGTTTTTTTATGAAAACGAAGTAGTTAATCAAGAATAATTTTTCCAATTTCAAGTGATCTATAAAAATTTTAAAAGATTTGTAAAATACATAATCAGGGGCTAATTCTGGCAGTCGTGATCGAATACAACACAGCTGAAGGGTTTTATTTTATGTAAAGATGAACAAATTATGTGTAATTCTGTATACATATGTATGTTGTTTTGTGTGATGAGCTACCAGAAAATTTAAGACTAATTTCTATTAATTTTTTCTCATTAACCTTTATTTATAAGTTTTCAAGTAGCATAATTTCATGTCGTGCTATACTCGGCACATAAATCGAAAAGGGATTATCAAATTCTGTAAAAAAATTTTAATCTTCGTCTATGTAATTCTTTTTATAACGTTCATCTATAATCTTTATTGTTTATATTCAGTATAGGTATGCAATAAAACAATAATATTTTGGTGTGGTGAAAATCCATATCTTTGACATAATGGACTATTTTACACAAACAAATTAGCCTGTTTTTGTTGTATTGTTCAAGGCCCATTGAAAAGGTCTGTGCAAGAAGCCTGATGATCATTGTTTATGTTCTTTTTAGTTGTCAAAAGTTGTTTACATTTTGCTTACATGTGCATGTATACGTTTATGGTATGCCACACATACACGTTTTTTCCTTTTGCTTTGTATATGAGGTAGTAAATTTTTGACAACTAAAAAGAATTGTATTTTGTTTTTGTACAAGTAAGCAGACCTGATAGATGGGCCCATGGTGAAATTACTAGAAATTACTAATTATTTCACCATGGATGGGCCTTGGTATTGTTGTACAACAACTCCTAGTGCTGCCACCTTCTAGTAATTTCACCATGGTGCTGCCACCTTCTAATTATTTCACCATGGTAGTGCTGCCACCTTCTAATTATTTCACCATGGCCCATAATTTCTTTGAGGTGGATTAACTTAACTGCCCGTCTATACCAGAGATAATTATTGCAACATATATTGCAGTAATTGTCAAAATTATGTTATCTTTAATGTAGGCAGCAATTTTTTGTACATATGTACATATTTATTGCTAACAAAAAGCTAGAAGCATTCTCAAAAAAAAATAATATCTAAAAAAATACCTTTATTGTATCAACAAAATTTTAAGATTAGAGCCATTTTGATAAAATACATTAGGAAATTTAAATATTTTTTGAAATTGGTTCTTAATGGGATAATAATTTGAAATGTTTTATGTGTCATGTAAAAGGTATTTGGAAACACTTTTCAGCGATTCCCATATTGCTTAGATCAAAATTATACTTTAAGAGATATTGGTTAAGAATGTATCAACTCTTATCGGCTATAACACTAAAACAAAGTTCGTTGGCAAACATTTTTATTTTCAAAGCACTTCTAAATGTGATTTTTTGTTGCTTGTTTGCCAATGAGCCAAAAATCTTGATAAGTTCCAGAGTTCTGTACAAAATTAAGCAAGTAATTGAAAGAATATCAATTTTTATATATTTGATATGCAACAAATTTGACGCATGCTAAAAAGCTTGTATACGAATTTTAACAAATAACATATTTGTCAACATATGTAGAACATTTGATGAAAAGTAAAAAATATGGTGTCTAGACGATATGCTATAATTTTGAACAAACGTTTGCTGACATCGATAGCAAATGCCTGTCATATGTTGGTAATCATAAATTTGTTGAAAAAATTTGGTGTAATGTTGGCACTGAAAGCTAATTTTTCAACATAAATTTGCTGATTAAACATATCGTGTATAATAATTAAACCAGAACTACCAAAATTTGCATTATTTTCAATTTGTGTTCATGATGTTATACTTACCCAGAAAACAGAAAGTTTTCTTTCAGAAAGTCTGAGTTTATTGGTGAGAGAAGAAGAGAATATGCTTTTTTCTCTCCTCTCTCACCCATAATCTCGGACTTTCTGAAAGAAAACTTTCAAAGTGTGATCTTAGACAAATGTGTGTTAATATCAATCCTGGAAATTGGCCGTTTATGTTGTTAAATTCTCTGTAAAGCAGTCCATACACTATTCAATTCAATTGTCAACTGAGTCGGTTGTTGTCCAAATCAATGCGTGTATGGCTTTGTCAATTGATTAGTTTGACGGATGTCGAGTTGGGTGATGAAAAATCAAAAGATTTTGATTTTTTCAAGTTGACTACTAAAGCGGCCCATACACCTGCAGTATTATTGTATATGATATCCGCCATATTATTTCCATTTTGTCCTATATTATGCAATAAGTCGCACAAAAATTTAATTTATTCAATAAAAAGGTTAACATAACCTATACAAATAACATAAACAGCATTGTACAATCGTATATCACATACACATTGGCGATATAATTGTACAATACGTAAAACTGAACAATTTTATTGTAAGTGTATGAGCCGCTTAAGTCTTTCAATTCGATTGTACTGTGTGTGCTCAAGTCTCTTGATCAGCTGTCAAAATCAATGTTTGTAATTTTCTTTTGCAAAAAAAAGTTAAAAGTTTAGTATTTTAAAAATTGTCTATTATTTCATTAAATTTTAAAAATAATTTAAAATCTTTCAGTTCAGTTGATGAAGTGTGTGGCCAAGTATCAATTTAGTTGCAAGACTCAGTTTACAATTGAATTGAAATGTGTATGGGGCGCATAATGTGTGTGCAACGTACGTCAGTGATGGAAAGTTCAGTACTATGGTACTATTTTCATTAGTCCCCTTTTACAATGTGACAGACAGACGAATTTGTTGGTAAGGGGGCGACGCTGTATGCGCGACACACTTTACTTTTTTCCAATCTCGCCAACAAACTTTGTCTGTCTGCCCAAGGTATATTTACACAACTTAGACTTATTTGGGAGTGTAGACATGCTGCTCTATAAAAATAACCGAGTGGAACCGAATTGTCAAAATTGTCTGCATATAAATTTAACGCACACATGTACAAATTTTGGCTCATATACACGAAATTTGACATTGGTGTTCCGAATTAGGTAAACAGCTGACAAACATATGGGCCAACTAGTTTACCTTGTGTAAATATACCTTGTGTCTGCCTTCTGTCTGTCACATTGTAAAAGACTTATGCCCAGTTTTCAGGATTGATATTAAAACACATTTATTTTTAAAATCGATTTAAATACAAAATTCTTTTCTTCACTAAAAACTTAAATCAAACTTAAGTCACCGATGTGGTACACTTAGGGCTAAAAAATCACTGATGGTTTAAACGTTGGTTTAGTTGAACTAAACTTGAATTTATATGTAGTTTAAACTCAACAACTATAAATCAGTGTCCCATGTATTATATGTTGTTAAAAAAATAACATGTGGCAGCACTACGATAAATCTTAGCAAATTCATATGGTCTGCATTGGTAGTTTAAACGCCCAATTTTATGCGTTTAAAAATGGTTTATCTCTTTGGTGATTTATAGATTTGTTGGTTTAAACACATTTTAAACCAAACAGAGAGTTTAACTCGCTCTGATTTTTTAGCCCTTAATTTCAACTTAAGTTTCTATTGTAATATTTAAGCAAGGTGGCCTGAATATCACAAAAATACAACAACAACAGGCAAAGCATTAACAGTCAGCTGTTTTTTCAGACCACCTTGTAGGTAATTACACTTTTTTATATTTTTTTTTTGTATTTAGTAGTGCTACCATACTTTTATCTTAATTAAATAAGACTTTTCAAATAAAACTCAAAAACACAATCTGTTTTAAATACGATTTAAGTTTGTTATGAAAATTAACTTAATATAGATTTAAATACTATCCTGAAAATTGGGCATTAGACAAGGTATATTTATAGCAGGTAGCCGCGAGATTACAACAATTGTACAATAAAACAAACAACAGGGCTTTTTATTGTTGTTATGCGATACAAACTGTCAAAAAGCAAAGGGGCTGATAAGAGACAAAAAATACAAAATATAAAGACAAAAAACTTGTTTACTTGTTTACTATACAACATTTGACACTTCGTATCGCAAAACAAGCAAATAAAAAATAAACAGCTGGGTTTCCGAGACTACCTGCTATACATATACCTTGGACTTAGTTATTCCAAGGCCCATCTATCAGGTCTGCTTACTTGTACAAAAACAAAAAACGATTCTTTTTAGTTGTCAAAAATTTACTACCACATACACAAAGCAAAAGGAAAAAACGTGTATGTGTGGCATACCATAAACGTATACATGCACATGTAAGCAAAATGTAAACAACTTTTGACAACTAAAAAGAACATAAACAATGATCATCAGGCTTCTTGCGCAGACCTTTTCAATGGGCCTTGCAACCAGGGTTGTTAGACTTTTTTTCTCAAAAATCGTCAAAAGTTTTAACAAAATTCGT
This sequence comes from Pollenia labialis, assembly GCA_949318255.1. Lineage (NCBI taxonomy): Eukaryota > Metazoa > Arthropoda > Insecta > Diptera > Polleniidae > Pollenia > Pollenia labialis. The sequence continues at coordinate 44,838,268 of OX439143.1, read as the reverse complement.
CAAAATCGTCACGAAAATTGAACAAAATCGTCAACAAAACGTCAAATATATAAATTTTACAAATTAAAGACAATTTATTGCATGGATTGGCTCGAAAATAAAATTTTTTAGCAAGAAATTCTATTTATGAAGAAGAAAGTGATATGGTTAAGTTTTATTTTATTAATTTCATCAAGTGAGCTGAGTATATTTATCATTTAAAAAGAAAACATAAGAAAAAATATATTTGCATAAATGCATAACAAAAATATTTTTTATTTGATTTATCCATATTCAGAAAAATATTAAATAATTAATAAAATCTCATTTGCTTTTAACTCGAGCTATTTTTAAATGATAAACTTTTAGCGCTATCTCTATTGTAAATTGTTTTTTTGTTAAAGGTGGTAAAAACCAAGGATTCTGTCTATATCAACCGACTTGAAACGCTTTATTACGTATTTTTCTACACAACTTCTTATTAAAAAGTACTTCTTACTTCCTAACACGCAATTTTACTAAGAATGACTAACACACAAATATAAATATTCTTCACATGTGATTATTACTTCATCGAAAAATGGATTCGTATGTGGCGACACAAATCGAAATCATAAAAACGCAAAGCGGATTTAACCAATTTTTTAAAAGCGGACCAGATAGGACTGACGCAAATCGGGGCTCTAGTGTATATTTTTTGCAGTACCGATGCCATTTCTATAATTGTAGAATTTGAATTACTAATGCTTCTAATGAATAAACCTAATTTGTGATGGGGGAGGAATTTTTTTGTTTAATTTCCAAAAATTTTTGTATTTCGAAAAATTGATTTTTATGTTTTGGACTGTTTTCAATACAATTGTTAATATTTCTTGTGTGTTTAATCGATGACAGAAAATCGTCATAACACTATTACTTTTAGTAAAAAAATCGTCAATCGTCATATTATTGTATTTTCTCAAAAAAATCGTTCAAATTACGAAAAATCGTCACATCTACCAAACCTGCTTGCCCGATTAAAGTGTTATAAAATTGATGCCAGATTAAAGTTTAAAGTAAATTTATTGACGGGATTAAATCGTCAAAACATTACTGACTCTACATCAAAAATCGTCAATCGTCATTTTGGTAAATTCATCGAAAAAAATCGTCAAAATGACGTAAAATCGTCACATCTAACATCCCTGCTTGCAACAGGCATTTTGTTGCTAGAATTGAGACGGCAAATGTCAAAATGCCTTTATAAAAAATGTAAATAAACAAAAAAAAATGACGACAAACCATGGTGAAATAAACAGGTGGCAGCAGTACGCCAGATTACGATTTTTGCTCCTGCATTGCTTGTCTAGGTTTATGTCAAAGTTTTGTTTATGTTTACAAAAAGTCCACGTTTTGTGTTGATATTGTATTTTAATAAAGTTTTTGATTATTTTAAATTAAAATAAATAATATATTGACCATAATAATATAAAAATTGGCTAAAAATTTATTTATTTCATCACTTTCAGTGGCACGCTTTGATTTTTGTTAAAAGTATTTTTGACGTAAACGGTGATGTATTTCCAATTTTGTTGTATTTGTTGGCGTAACGATGCCACCTGCTTGTTCTACCATGCGACAAACGTCACACACGAAGAAAATCACTGCAAACAAGCTGCGCTTGTGAGATCACTTTATTAGTACTTTCTGGCACCAACCAAGGCAAATTTATTACAGGTAATCTCGGTACTACAACAAGTACAACTCGTACAAAAACCACAAGCAAGTTGTTTTTGTAAAATCATTGTACAATGTCAAAAACAGAAATAAAACAAAACAGAAAAAAAGATAATAAAAGAAAATTAACAACATTTTGACATCAAACAGTGATTTTAGCTAATGTCAGCAGAGCTTTTAAGACCACCTGTAATAAATTCGGCTTGGATATTAGCTAAAATCACTATTGGATGTCAAAATTTTGTTTATTTTCTTTTATTATTTTTGTTTCTGTTTTGTTCTATTTCTGCTTTTGACATTGTACAATGATTTTACAAAAACAAATTGCTTGTGGTTTTTGTACGAGTTACCTGGGATGAATTCGCCTTGGGCACCTACTAACAATAATGAACATATGTTTGTTTTAAAATTATAAGTGTTGACGTCAAATTAAAATGTCACTACATACCAATAACATTCCAATAAGTTAAATGCAAAGCACAGAGATACAAAGTGCAACAATTCAGTTTATTAGTTAATTATAAATTCTACAGAAACTTTAAGTTAAATGTCTTCACAATATTATATAAATGGCACCAGGGATGATTCAAACGTTAAAGAGTTTGATAATTTAGGTAAGTTATAGAAAATTAAATGGTAAGTGCAAATGTATGTAAATATATTCCAATTTCTGTTTTCTTCAAGATGCTCCCATTCAAGAACTTATAATGGCTGCTGTAGAGGCACGTAAAAATGCATACTGTCCTTATAGTAATTTTGCTGTAGGAGCTGCTTTGCGAACTGCAGATGGCAGCATTTATACAGGGTGTAACATTGAAAATGGTGCATACACGGCTGGCATATGTGCGGAACGTACAGCTGCTGCAAAGGCTATAAGGTAGGTTGGCATGGGGTTTTGACAAGTCGAGAAATCTTAGGGCGATTAAGATCTGTGCATCATATGATCACTGTAGTCCACGTAAATAGATGGTCAAATTCATTAGGATGTGTCTACATATGAACTGTAACATTAGGAAGCTTTAAAGGCTGCAGCGTATCTTAGGGCCATTAGGATCTGTGTATCATATGTTCACTGTAGTTGACGTTAAATAGAAGGTAAAATTCATAAGCAAGTATGTATATACACATGAACTGTAGCAGCGAATTTCAGGCCGAGGTTTTAAGAAATAAACATGTTTATTAGTCAGACAGCACTTAAAGAATATATGAAAAGGCTAATGAGGCATTATACAGTTAGATTTTCCTAAAGGCTAGTTTACACTATTTTACTTTGTATTAATACATGTCAAAAACTCAAGTAATATGTAAAAGTGCAAATGCAAAGTGTTATGAAAATGACAAGTACATATTACAAAAAAATTTGACATCTGATATCACTTCATCGTTTTTTGAAAATTTTCTAAATAATAAAACTTTTCATTTGACCAGGGATGCATTTTAACAAGAGCATGTTTAAAAGAGGGTACTACCTTGTAAGAAAAAAATTGCGCCGTACACCCTCATATATATGTAGGTAGTATTTTTGCAGAGGTTTCAATTTTTTTTTGCGGAACGAAGGGGTCGCCTATTTAAATTTTCCGTTATATCTTACCTGGGGGTTACACATGAAAGTACTTTGTTGCAAGTAGAGTATACGTATTATCAACGCAAAATCGAAGAAACAGCCGATTGGCTGAAAGCACATTCATTGTTAAAAACGCACACTTTTTACTAACACACACATCATTTATGTTCTTTCAGCCAATCGGCTCTAGCAGTTACAGTCCGATATTAAAGTATGATATATCAAAGTCTCGAGAAGACGAATGGTTATGGGCCATTGAGCTCATGTATCTCGTTCTAGTATTTATTTACCGGATCTCTGTTCGAACACCCTAATGTACCAACCAAATTTCAGAAAATTAAAGCTCGAAAGAAACTATTAAACTTTTGCAAAGGAAGTAATTCAGTAATTCCAGCAAAAACATTTTTAAATTTAATTAGAAAATTAAGCTCGCAAAAAGCATTATAGTTTTGCTAAGGTAGTACAGTACTTTTCGCTTATAGTCCACTACTATAGTTGCACAACTTTTGTGGACTATAAGCGAATTTGGACTATAACCGATTTTTTTTATAAGCCATTTAATTTTTGCATAAAGAATTATATTCGTATGCTAAGAAAATGTGGCTTTTAAACGAAAATGGACTACATGCGAAATGGACCTTAGGACAAATAATTTGTATGAAATTCGAAAAAATCTGCATGTGAATATGACAGTTTTGGCTTATATCCGTTTTTGGCCTTTAAGCGGAATGGACTATAAGCGAAAAGTACGTACATACATATAATTCCTGTAGAACAGTCGGCAGTCTGGGATTTTATCAGAGGCGGTGGAAGTGATTCAAATCTGTCTGCAACTTTTAATTTTGTTCACAGAAGATTCAAGTTTTAAATAATACTTAAGTATTTCATAAAACGCCACATTTGTATCGGAGCACCCCTAAGAGGTCGAGATAAAGGACAAGTATTTTTTTGAGAAAATATTGAGGACACAAAACTAATTGAGGTCGTCCATACATTTTATCACTCTAGGGGCCACTCCTAAGCAGTATGGGACTTTCTTAAATATATGTAGTTCTAACCTGTATTGAACATTTTGTATGGGAGCCCCTTAAGACAGGGAGATAGCGGTGAAGTGAGGTTGGTCATACATTTGATCCGTGTAGGAGCATCCTACGAGCTGCAGGGGCCAAATCTAAGAATTTTATTAAACCGCCATATTTATTTGGTTGAAATTCTTAAACTTAAAAAAAAAAATTTTATATAGAATTTTTAATGTCGACTATTTTTGTATTTAGGAAACCATCAAAAAAATCTAGTTTTAATCCTTTTAATTTTTTTGTTCCGTAGTGTAACTTAACATTGGTCTAAACCGTCCGTTTTTTTCTAAAGTATAGCTTAATCTATATACATATATAGTACATATATAAAAATAAGTTGTACTATGTTCGTCATTTTATAATTCGAGAACCACTCAAACGATTTTCAAACTAGTACATGCGTTGGAAAGGTCTACTTTCACTGATGGTTTATAAAAAAAACTCCTGACAGGTGGCGCTGTTGTCGTGATATTTCAATTTTTTTATTATGGTAGATAGCACTGAGGTCAAGTTATTAACAAAATTCTCCAGAGGGTCTACTCTGTATTGCGATGCGAAAGAAAATTGTAGCAAATCTAGCGATTGGTACTCTTTAATACGTTTGCGCATACATATGTCTTTCGCATATTTTAATTTTTTTTCTTTTCGTAAATCATCACTTTATTTTATTTAAATTTTCCAATTTTAAACATTTTTACACACTTTGGCATTTTATTACTGTAAAACCGCGCCATCTTTAATTTGTATTGCCACTATTCAGATTCTTTTTCAGAAAATTTTGCGAAAGTGGTAGAGAGTACCAAGTTGGCATTTAGCTTTCGCATCGAAAATGTTTTCGCATCGCAATAGAGAGTAGACCCCCAGTATTTAATTTTTTATTTTTATTTAGAAAATCCCGAGCAGCACCGGGACCAAACAGCTAGTAATTTATATGTAGAACCCACTCCTGAAATATTCTAACAGTCGTTGGATGGCGGCAAAGGTTCGGCGAAGCACTTTAACCGGGTTTTCATTGCCAATTTTTAACCAGAGTACCAAATTCATCGAATTAAACTCGCTCGCGAGCGAATGTTTTTCGAACGAGTTTTATTTTCCACATTAAAAAGAATTGTTCTTTTTGCTATGCTCTCAAAAATAAAACTAGCGATATTACTTGTTCGCGAGTTTTATTTTTGTGTGAACATTTTTTTCAACTAATGATATTTTTTTCTTGTTTATTTGTTTGCATATGTGGATAACCCCCCGTTTCCACATGCAAGTGCGAGTTCGAAAAACTTAATTCGTTTTTGTACTTTCAGCCAATCGACTGTTTTCTCGATTTTTCTTTGATAATACGTATACACTACTTGCAAGTAATTACTTGCATGTGGATACGTAGGGTATATGAGCAAATGTATGAATGTTTCATTAAAGACAGTTGTGTGACAAGCATAGCTACTTTTGACGTAGAAATAGCAAAGGAAAGGATTCATTTGAAGAAATGAAATCATGTAATAAGTTTTGAAAATATAAAAATACCATGAAGAAGCAGTTTTCAGTTTTAAAACTTCTCCTTCGTAGTCCAAAGCTGGGTTATATGGTCCTGCCCTAGGAAATCGTAATGTTAAATAGTCCATGGTTTTTCCATACGTTTGGGTTACTTTTGGACTAGCGTGTTTGAACTAGTCCTATTATTTGCAGGGTACTAACGTATTTAAATACATGTTTATGCACAGCATTCACATCTCTGAATATGTATGAATTCAGAACCCTTTTCCACGCGTCTTGCCTGCCCCTCATTTCCCAACGAACACATCCATATGCATATTTTTACTTGGCCAAGCAAACATTACTTTGTTATTAGAGTTGCTCATATGAAACTCGTTTGAACTCGTTTTCTGTTCTCAAAAAATTTTAAAGCACAAAAATTTTACAAGTCTTAAATAATTTGCGCTCCCGATTTTAAAATAAATCTCGCCAGCACAAATTTTAAACAAGAGAATTAACTCGAATTATGCTCGCGAGTTAAATTTTTTCTACCCTGTTTTACCAAGTTTCTTTGATTTTTTGATTGCATATTTTTAGATATTGTACATAAAAACCCCAGTTTCATATTTTTTTTTTATTTCCAGCGAAGGTAAACGCGATTTTGTTGCCTGTGCTGTCGTCGCTCAACAAGAAGGTGCCTTCACCACTCCTTGCGGCGTATGTCGTCAGTTTTTAGCTGAATTTGCTGCCAAAAAAGATTTCCCCCTTTACGCTACACGGCCACTGAGTCCACCATTTCGTGTATTATGCACAAGCATCTTGGAATTGCTACCAAAAAATTTTACTTTAACAGACTAATAACCATATGACTATATTTTTGCTGCATGGCATTACAAAAATATAATAACATTTCTGAATGCTACTTATATCTACGTATAAACAGCGCGTTACATTTTTGCAAAAAGTTTTATTTGCAAATAAGAAATGCGTGTAAACGGGGTATAAGATAATTAAGATAAAACGAAAATCTTAAATTTAATATAACAACGTGGTGTATTTATTTATTAATATACTTAGGTATACACTTTTATAAAATATGCAGCTTTTTGTAAAATTGTTCATTGATATTATGTATTATTAAAAACAAGTTAGTAAATGTTTTTAGTTTAATTTTATTTTATTTAAAAAGTATGTCGTTATTTTTAATAAAAAATTGTATATAAAATAAAATGATGAAAACTACTCAACATACTATTTTTGGAAAATTGTTTGTATGGATAAGTACGTTAGGGTGGGTCAATTTTTTTGACCACCAAGCGTATAGCAAAATCGTTATCTACGGAAAATGCTAAGAACTTTTCCGAAAGAAACCATGGTTCTAAAATCAAAATCGAGCTCTCGGTTTTTGTCTTGAAAATTTAGTGCTCAGAAAATCCGAAAAATTACTTTTTTGGAAACATTTATTGTAATTAATGAACAGTTAACCTATATCACTGAAAGAGGGCTTGTATAAAAGGAAATTTGCTCAGCTTTCTATACATAAATAATTGGTTTAAAGGTTTTTGTCAAAATAATCATAGTTGGGTTATTCCATGTCAAATCGACCAAGAGTGGGACCCGACCCCTTTCGATTTTATTGAAATTTGGTGAGAAGGTTCTTTTTATCCTATAAACCTTTAAACCAATTATTTATGTACAGAATTTTCTAACAATGAGCACAGATATACTTGAAAGCTGAGAAAATTTCCTTTTAAACAAGCCCTTTTTCAGCGATACAGGTCAACTATTTATCAATTGAAATAAATATTTCCAAAAAAGTAGCATTTTTTCAAATTTCCTGAAAAACAAATTTTCAAGTCAAAAACCGGAAGCTCGATTTTAATTTAAGAACCATGATTTCTTTAGGAAAAGTTCTTTGTATTTTCCGTAGATTACGATTTTGCTATACGCTTTGTCACTTTTTTTGGGCCCGAACAAATTGACCCACCCTAATGTACATTGTACATATACATATATGTATATGTTTAAGACAAAATTACACACTTCAAACTCGAAAGTGATAATTTTAAATTCAAATTTTTCAAACTTAGTCCCATTTTTTTTTCAATCATACTTAAGTAATGATTAGATAATGCTAATGATTGCTAATTAACCCTCTTTTGTGAAATTCTCTAATTCATCAAACAATAAGAAATAGTTCAACTAATTCCCATTAGATAATTGAAATTTTTATTCCAATGGTAAAACTAATTGCAATTAGTTGCCATTAGCAAAAAAAATTGGTTTACCTTTACAATTGGAAATCTAATTGACTTCTGCTAATGCAATTAGATATTGAATTAGCTCGAATTACAATAAATAAAATATCCAGGCAGCCATCAAAGGACAGCTCACTTGGGTCCTTTATTGGTCCCTTTGTGATACCCTGCGCCAATGCCCATCCCTTAGAGCAGTTACTCAAATGGCGTCACTGCAAAGTCCAACCACCTCGTCTTCCTAGTGAAGAGAAGGAGCGATTTTAGTTCCATCCCAGATAGATCCTCCAAGCAGGCAAGCACCGGTTCCCCCAGGCATTCCCCCCTAATGCGCCGCAATCCAGGGCAATGACAGAGAAAGTGAAGCACAGTCTCCTCTTCCTCCTCGTTTTGACAACTTCTACAGTAGTCGTTAAATTCCAGACCCATTCTTCCAGCATGAGTCCCCACCGGCCAGTGTCCAGTTACAACAGATATCACCGTCCTAACCTGGTCCTGGATATCGAGCAGGTGGATTCACAGGTCCACCGCATCTGCGCAACTCTATAAGACTCGCGTCCTATAAGTGATTTACAGTGAGCCATTGGAAGGCCAATGAATTGGTCAATGCATGCATCATCCATGCGGCCACCTTGTTTGGCTAGCTCATCTGCTACCTGTTTGCCCGGGCACCCAGAGTGCCCCAGTATCCAAATTAGCGTTACCCTTGATTGTTTCGCAATCTCATCCAGAGACATCCGACATTCTACAGTTAACCTAGATGTATAGACACCCGCTAGGGAAGCAAGGGCAGCCTTGCTGTCAGTAAATATACGTACATATATCTCCCGATATGCGATGATACCTCAGCCAGTTTTCCGCCCGCCTTATAGCCGAGATTTCCGCCTGCAGGACACTACATCCATCCGGCAGACGAAAGGAAACCCTCACATCCAGTTCCTCTATTAAGAAACCTCCGCTGACCCTCTCACCTTTCCTCGAACCATCAGTATAGACCCCTAGGGTTGGTTCACGGAAAGTATCCAACAGCACACTGCCGTGCGCCACTTGTGTCACGAACCCCGCACCGAAGAACGGCACCGGGGTCCAGTAATCCACTCCATCAGGGACAATCGTACGTTTGATTATCGCGGCGTGTCCAAAGTCACGTGTCGACCAGCTGTTCATCGCGTGCAACCGTGTCGCCGAACAAAGAGCCAACTGTCTGGCCAACTGTGATATAGTTTGATAAGAATTTATAATTTAACATTTTTTAATAATAATATTTTTACATTTGTGTTGTTAATAAAAATTTATGTTTTATGTTGTGTGTATAAAACACGAAATTTGTTTAATACTTAAAATGAAAACATTTGACGAGAAGATTATATATCAATAAAAATATATCCCTGAAGATGTTGGGAATCTCCAACGAAACGTCGCACATAGGGGTTTTTTGCCAATCTAGCCGGACATTACTTTTTGTTTTAGCTTATATTGCTTCTTAAAAGTTATTGAGTGCCCCTAGATCGATGAAACTTGGCAGAAATATGTGATATTGTCATAGGCAGGTAAACCTCAAAAATAAATAAAATCGGACCAAGGAGGAAAAGGTTCCCCCTAGAAGAACTAATCCAACCTCTGAAAAATGCAATTTTTTTTAAACTTTTCCCATACTTTTGTTTGGCAAATGCAACTTTTAACGTCGGCGAAAGTTAAAAAAAACCTAAAATAAGACCCATGAGGTCGTAAAATTACACTTTTCGCCCCCGCTCCCTTTTGAGGGCGGTTACATAAAATAATATTTAAAAAAATGTAAATATTAAAAGAAACAGATTACTAACGCCTTAATACTATAAAAATTAAATTTTTGAACATTTATGGGTAGGGGGAGGTATCCCTCCAAACACCCCCCCCAGGAACGACCCTGTAAAAAAATTTTTTTTTTGCTAATTTCCAAAACATATTAATTTTTAAGATTTTATGTGACTTTTATGTATTTTATAGTATTTATTTTATCTGAAAATAATTAATATATTCGTAATAATAACTTATTTATAATGCTAACAGCAAATTTTATTTAAAATAATAACAACTAATTTATTTAAAATAACCTCTTTTGCACTAAGATGATGATGAGTGCCATGGTTCTTCTTCGTCTGCTTCTTCAAAATCCTCTTCTGAATTTTGATTTTTTATTATATATTATTTTTGTTGTTAATGATTTTAAAAGTTATGCAAAACAGGTACATTTATTTTGCTCCATAAAATAACGTCATTTAGCGGCCGCGCAGGTGGTTAAAACCCGTTACTTACTGTTTCGCACATCTCCTTTTTTACACAGGTAATATTAGTCTTAGATGTAATAATTTAAATAAAAAACATCTACGTACAACCAGAACATTTTAATTTAAAAGTAGAGATTTCAAATTTTATCGTGATGTTTAACATTTTAAGGAACTCAGCGGGGCTTCACCTTCAAAAACCTTTTAAATTTTTTTTTTACAAAAAAGTGAAGAAAAAAATCGTTTTTTTATTTTGAACTAATTTTTTTATCATAAAAACTTCAAATACAATTTTTCTAAAAATTTTCATAATTAGCTGTTAATATAGTCTTTCACAGAAAAAAAAATCAATGTAAAATCTTTATTCTTTTATCTACAAAAAATATATTGTAAACCTCCCAAAACCGTAAAAAGTCAATGAACACGCATGCAATTTAATCAACTTTCCTGGTTTTAACAGTGTCCCAAAACCACAAATCTCAAGCAAAAGACTTCCCTATACGATGCAGAACTTTGTTGTCTATCGAGCTGCGTACTTAAATTTTTTCCATTTCTTAAATTAAATTTTTTGCTTAATGTCCGGCTAGATAGGCAAAAAAACCCCTATGTGCGTCGGAGGAAAAATTATGACATAGTTCTTTTATTTCCATAGAACACAAGACCTTAACAAGCCCGTTTAGAGTTTTCTAAAAAAAACTACAATACAATTAGGAAAAGGTCGATAATAATTAAAATTAAATACACTTTGTTTCAGTTCTGTGTTCACCAGTAAAAAACACAAACGTAGTTCGTACAAACATTAATCTTTCATTTTTGTATTGTTTCCAATAAATACAGACGACGACTGTGCGGATGCAATTTTGCTAGCTTTTTTTTAACGGAAGAGAAAAATAAAATAAAAGAGTTTGGAGTCAACTGTAGTTTAAACAAAAACGAGCTGTTTTGTGGCAACACAATAGTGCTGCTTAAAAAAAATACAATTTTCGACTGAAAATTATGCTAATGATTCTTTTTTAACGTCTTTACTCAGCAGTTTACATTTAGCACTAGACACCACAAAGAGCTTGACAAATATGCAACATGCCTGCAAATTATTAAAAAAATTGTAATATTTCTAGAAACACGCTTTAAATGTTTGTCCAAACACCAACAAACACACAAAAAAAATATTTTCCAAGCAATTTTTGTAGTTTATTTTGCACTTAAATTTAGCAATTTGTCGGGATATTGAGCAAACATCTCAAAAGTATCCGTTGAATTTTGCGATTAGTTAAAAAAAGAAAAACTTACCATTTTCATTTCACTAAAATTGTAAATAAAAAAAGTTCAAACTGGATTTGGTATAATTGTTTATCAATTTATTTATTTCATCCAATGCAACATTCAAATTTACTGTATTATTTTGTTTTAGTTCTTTTTTTTTATTTTTTTCATTTTAAATTCATACTACAACGCCATTTTGACTAAATATGAAATTGTTTTTTAGGTTTCCTTTGGTTTTTGTTTTACTATACTCAATTATTATTTTTAGTAATTATTGTTGTTGTAACTAAATCCAATACACAGGTGTAAACATGTTGTAATGTTTTTGTTCGATTTGCTCCTTTGAAGACAAATTGTGTTTCTTTTGTATAGTTTTTTTTTTTGTCAGTGTATAAAGTGTATAAATAACACAACCCTTTTTCTTTAAGAGTTTATTACGGGTTTTCTTGTACGGTGTTTTTGTTATTTTTTTTGTATTTACTCAATTTATTCATGATAAATGTATTTGTGTTTGTTGTTAATTGTTTTTGGATTGGTTTAATTGATTTTGACATTTTTGTTGTGGTTTTTTTTAATCAAAATTACATGAGAATATTAACAAAAAGACATTTAATTAATTTATTTTTTTATTATTTTTCTTTATATGTATGTAATATGTTTACGATATATTTTAACTATGTATATAGTATGTGTGTATGTATAGGTATAAATTTAGTTTTCTTATTTTTTGTTTTAATAAAGTCCTTTAAAATAAATGTAAGAAAGTAAAAGCGCTAGTAAATTAAAAAAAATGAATAAAAATTTAAAAAAAAATATTTAATTTTTACAAGATTTTTTTAAAAAAAATGTTATCTGTTTTTATATGTATTTATTTGACAAGACAGTGGAATAAGAACAAGCTGAGTCTGAAGAAAATGCACTAGATTTATTTTGGTTGGACAATTTGTAAAGAACTTTTTTTATTAGCTTCTCGTTTTATTTTGTTAATTAATTTAATGTAGGTATGTTTTTTTTTTAAAAAAGCAGTAAAAAAGGTGTATAAAGTAAAAATGTTGTTTACTATTTTTTTTTTAAATAATTAAAAAGATTTGTTTATATAGTTTTTGCTAGGGGTTTTCTCAGTTTAAAAACAATCTAAATAAAGATTTGTTAATAATAAAATTTTCATTAAGTTACATTTAAGTATTTTTTTATATTTTTGTAAAATTTATCAATAAAATATAAATATAATATGATAGGTATATATTTTTTTTTTTTTGGTAATAATACATACATATATAACAACATTTTTCAACTTTCACTTTTTATGCATGGCTAAACTTTACCGCAAAATGTTTAAATTTTTTATGAAAATCGTAAAAACGTAGAGATTTCTAAGAAAAACTAGTTTTATTTTTGTAATTCTTTATTATTGTGATTGATTTTTTTAAAGTTTTGTAATTGCGCATTTTATATACATAGGTATGTACATACATAAGTACTGTGAAATTTTTCGTGTGTCTTTTTAATGATATTTTACATTTATGCAAGTAATTACTTGAAATTAAAAACAAAAAAAAAAAAAACTTTTTCAATATTAATTTCAGAAAATAACCTCTTACTCGTTTTTACAAATACTTTGCATACATTATTTTTTTTTTAAATCGGAAATGGTTGTGAATTATCTCAACATTTTGCACTAAATATGATGTACACTGTTGCATTCAAATAAATGTTTGTTAATCATATAAATAATTAAACGCATCTTTGTATTGTTAAAAAACCGGCAGGGATTTAAAAAAAAAAACGGTAAAAAAAATAGATTAATCTCAACATTAGCCAACACTGAATTAAGTGTGTGTAAAAATATATCCACTTTTCGCGATCTTAAAGTCCCTAAGAATCGCGATTTTTTTCAAAAGAAATGCATGCATTTTTTAAAAGCTGACAACCCCGCAATTAAACAATAACTTTCTTGAGTTACGCGAGCATTTAATTATTAGCCAATAGGAATGCAGTTCGCCTGACGTCATTTGTCCGAAATGCGCAGAAGATGTCCACTTTGTTATTGGATTCTTGGTGTATACTAACAGTTTAATTTACCTGCTAGCTCACAGTTACGTTTACTATGATCATTTATTAGAGATGACCAGTACGTTGTATGAAGTACACTATGGGCCTATTTCACCTGTTATATTTTAATATTAATTAATATTTTTTAATAAATTTTTTTTTCATGAAAAACGAATTTATAAAAAGAATGAAAAGAAATAATTCCCGAATTCTATTTATTAAAATCAAACCTGAAATGCATGACAGTTTCTATACTTTTTTAAAATTCTTGTTTAGTTTAAGCCACAATAAAAAGTTTAATAAAGTTGATTGATTAAATACATAATTTAAAAATGATTTCATTTTTTTTACTTTTATTTTGTGGAAATATTAGAATTTATTTTGTTTTTCTTTATATAATTTTTTAAACAATTTAATTAATTTTTTAAATTTTAATGCCTTTTTAAAAATTTAATTTCTGCAAATACATGACATACACTGATATTAATTTAATAATAATTATAATAATCATAATAATAATTATAATGTTTGTTTATATGACAATTTTTACTATTAACGTTTGTTTTTTTTCTAATGTTCATTTAAGTTTAGCTTAATTTTATAGTAAGTTGTTTTTACTTTTATTTATTTATATATTCTTTTGTTATTTATAATTTATTTAAATATATATGTATATGATGTTTTATATTAAATATTTGGTATTATTTAATAATTTGTAAATATGTATATTTTTGTTTAATTAATTATTTATTAACTTTGTTAGTTTTTTTATATTTAATTTGTGTTTGTGTGTGTATATTCTTTATAATTTATTATTTTTATAATAAAAAAAAAAAAAATGTATTGTTTTATTTCCATGTTTTGTTTTTTTTTCACTAAATATTTTATTTTTTTAGGTAAACAAATGTGTTTTTTTTTATAATTTAACAATTACAATTAGCATTGGGTGTGCCTTGAGGTTGATCGGTCAGTCTTTGGCCCTTTTGGCCGCCACCTACTAACGTTGGATCTGCATCTAAACTTTCAGACATTTTATCGCAAATAATATCAACCAAACGTTCAAAAACAGCCTTGAAAATAAATAATATGTAAAGAAATTGTTTTAGTAAAACTAAATTTTTTTTAAACAAATATTTTTGTAGTATTTTTCTAAATTATAGAAATAAATCTGCTATTGCTAAATGGATAGTCAGATTTTGATTAAATTTTGAGTTCGCAGACAATTCGTTTCATAAACCTTTAATACCCCAGTTTTAATTTTTGTGAATAAGGACGTTGAAGTTTAAGCAATTGATTAGGAATAAAAGGGTCAGCAATGGAAATCATAATCAGTTGTTTTCACCACAATCAAAAGACACCAGCAGAATGGCCCTATATGGTTTTTGCATCATTCTACTTGGATAATTTGATGTTCTATTTAACTTAATCATTTTAACAAAAATTAAACAGGATTTTTTATTTTTTTTATAAATTATTTTTAACATGAAAACAAAAAATGTATGTAAGTTTTCATTTTATTCGAATGCTTTTATAGTTTAATAGTCTTATTGCATGGCGAATTTAAACAAGGTGGTCTTATTTTGAAAACGTTTACAACACTGTAAAGTATTTTAACGTTGTGTCAAAAACAAAACAACACAGTTTTAAATAATTTAAACAAATATTTAATTTTCTTTTTCATTTTAAATTGTTTGTTTTGAAATTTAATGATTTAAAAAATTTTTAATATCATAATTTTTAGCGAAAATTATAAAATTTATTAAATATTCCCCAGAACCACATGAACGGTATATCATTTTGACACAAGGTTAGTAATCAGCTGTTGTTTACGTAGCAAGATAAGATCACCTGGTGTAAATTCGCCTTGGTCCATACTTTTGCAGAAATTTACTATGAATTTTAACCAACATTGTGTCATGATCATTTTACATAGATTTTTTTTCTGTGAGAATGCATTTGGAAAAAATATTTAAAGTTTATTTTATTTTTTGAAATTCTTAAATTTTTTTTAAAACGTTTTGGATTGTTTTTTTTAAAATTTGTCAGACTACACAGTGCAACACGAAAAAATAGACATATACGGAGAAAACTACGTAATAAAAGACAAAAAGACGGTGTTAAGAATCATTTCTAGGAAGTTCATATGCTCTAGAAAATTGTTTCTTAGGTACATTTTTGTAGTTGGACGTTTCCTTGAATTCTTAACTGTTTGCTACCTATGGACCTGAACAGGGGGAAAAAGGTAAAAAAAAATCGAATTTTTTAAGGTTTTTCCGATTTTGATCTTGAAGATAAAGTTTTTTGAGTTTATACATATGTTCCCAATTTTTGTTCTTTGTCTCAGAGAATAAATCAAAATCGCGAACGGTTTGCAAGATATGAGCCTGAGAAAATCATCACTTTTTTTTTGCAAAAATGACAACGGGGCGCCAAATCTTTGGGGGCCTATAAAAAAGTGCATGACTTTGATAAAAATGTTAAAACACGGGTCTTTTTTTTTTTGGTCTTTTATCCCGCAGTTTTGTCCGTATATGGTTATTTTTCCATGACTTAATAAATTACACACAGTGCTATTCTTTATCCCACATTGTTAATTTCACTTTCTGCAATATCAATAAATTTGAATTGAGTATTAAGTGAACCAAGTCCCTCCTAATCACCAATATATAAATTTTTCTACACGTCCTATCACTTGTGTTGTGAAAAAGGCACATTAATTTACTATTGTGCTGTTTTTACGACACAAGTGATTGAACGTATAGTAAAATTTATATGAAAAGCACTCAGTATTTTTAACGCCTTAAAAATGCCATAAAGAGTGCCAGCCAGTGGAAGAACGTTGTAAGTTTTTAACAAAATTATGAAACCGAAATGGGTTTGCAGTGTGGAATAATGTTTAAAATGTCTTTTGCATAAAAGTGTTTAATATCATTATGTATTTATAATTTCAAATTTAAAATGTTTTTTTTTTGCTGTCCTGCAAAATTTTTATTTTTCAACTTAAAATGTTATTCGCGGCTGTGCTTCAATTGTAAGACAGATTTAAGATGGAATACATAGAAATGGTGGAGCAACTCCAATCATTATAAACAAAAAGTAAAAGCTTTAAATAACTGGAAAAATCCAAAAATTTTATCTCAATATTAATGTGATGTATTTTACTTTATTTATTTTTTTAGCTATAAAATTTTTTGTTTTTAAGCGTTATTTTTATGAAATAAACGACGAGAAAAGTTAAATTTTTGGAAAAAAACACACAATCTTATTTTTTTTTTTAAACTAAATGAAAAACGTCAGTTTGCAAATAAAAGATAGCATGTGTAATTCGCATTTTCATGTGTAATTTTGGCATGATCCATGTGTAATTTCCCATTTCTTTAATGGCAACACTGTATATGAATACGCTGCAAATAATAGGACTAGTCCAAACACGCGTGGAAAATGTAGCCCACAAGGGACTAGGATTAGTCGAAAAGTAACCCAAAGTTATGGAAAAACGTGGTCTATTTAACATTACGATGTCCTAGGGCAGGACCATATAACCCAGTTTTGGATTACAAAGGAGAAGTTTTAAAACTACTCCATTGTATACACAAGAGGATTAGTTTTAACTTCGTTTAAAAACGAAAACATATCGTTAAAAAACGAAGGCATGTCGTCTCACTACAAACACTTTTCAACAATCCATGCTTGCATTACATCGGACCAGTCCATTAAGTAGTATATTTAATCAAAATGGAACAGGTGGTAAAATAATATTTGCAGGGCTAGTATGTATTCAATAAATAAATACCTACATATGTCAGTTTTTGCTTTTTTGGTGATTCTTAAAATAGACAATACGCTCTTTCTAATTCAGCAAATAAGCAAATGAAAATTAATCTGGTATTTTGTTGCAACTTAACAACCATATTTTTACTCTTCTTTCGCTGTCAGAGATCGGATATTTTAGAAAAATCATGCCAATTTTCGTTTTTGATTTTGTGGTTGATTGGAATGTTTTTATTTAATAAAGTGCTCCAGGACATTCATATGGGTTAACTTTATCGAGAAAAACGTTTTCGAAAAACAATACTCCTTTAAAAAATCATATTTTAAAGAGATGTGTGATGAGCAATGATCTTGTAAATCTATTAGTTTAACATAAAGTAACTATTGAATAAGAGATCCATGAAATTGGCCATTTGTAAATAAAAAGGTTATCAAGCACCGAACAAATAAATGTCTCCGCTGATTATATTGTCATATGTGAAGTGTTAAGCCCATTTTCTATTTGTCCCACATAAAAGCCTATTGGAGGTCTGACTTGTCTCCACGTAGTCAGTATCCCCCATTTCCGAGCCAAATCTCGCCAACTCATTGGCCATATCCAGGTATCCAGCATAGCCGCACAACATACACCCTTAAGATTTCCCTAAGAGCTCATTTACAATCATCCGCTAGCTTAGAGTTCACAAGATAGCACAGTAAAGCACTAGGAACAACCTGGCTGTCCTCATTTAAAGTGGCCGTCAAACATACAAAGCAATGTTACCCCTTATTAATAGTATATGTATGCATTTTTGCAAATTAACTTTAATTTTCTTAGCCACTTTTTTAAAAAAAATTAAAAAATACAAAATACTTCCATTTATTGTACGTATTTCAAATACAAAATACAAAATACTTTCACGTCATGTACCTGTATGTATTTAAAATACGAAATAAACTATTTTTATTCAAACCAAAAAATAAATTAGATAAAACTAATTAACAAAACAATTATTTACTTTCATAAATATCAGATTTTTGAATGTAGCATATGTAAAACAGTTTCTTGTTGAAGAAAAAATAAAACCTGCTGAAGAAAAAAATCTTTCTACAGGTCCTGATGAGCACAAACTTGTATTAAATTCTATTATACTCTTTTTATATTTGGATAGCTGTCAAGAGTAATAATGTCTTTGCTCTTGTCACTGAGGAAACTGACAAATTCCAACTCCAAATTTGATGTCCTAGATTCACCATCATCCCTATCTACGAAAACAACAAAATCATCGTCTTCTTTACTGGTGCTTCTATTTCTGATACGTTCTTTAACGATTCTAGTTTTTGGTAGATCATAATGCAAACAATCTTCAATAAACTGAAAAATATATTTTGTAAACTATGTTTTTAAAATAGAAAATACTCCAATTTTTATGTATTTAAAATAAAAAATACAAACTACTTCTATTTATTGTATGTATTTAAAATACAAAATACTTGCTGGACACGTATTTAAAATACAAAATACAAAATACTTGCACGTCATGTATTTTAAATACTGCCCAGCCCTGGCGGGAAGTTTTTTCCACATACGGATAGTTCGACTGAAAAACGAATTTTCTCTATAATGCGTTGTGCGAAACACAGGACAATCGACTACAAACGGATGTGATCCACTGGATGAGCGAGTATTACGAAGAAATACTCGGGCGGGTGGAATAAGTTCACTTATCTCAGTGGAACACCTCCCATGGTAATATCGATAGAAAAGTGCCACACAACCCACATTCCGACGATGCTCCAATGTAGACTTTTAAACAAATAAATTCACCAATCTCCCATTTTTCACTTCACTACTCTCCCATTATTTGGTTAAGTTTATTGTTGACTCTAGTTTTTAGTGTTATAATATATCATCTCATCTGTTTTATGAAAATCCATTCAGTTAACGCAATTCAACTCATGCTACTCAGTTCGCCATTTATCCGTTCGTTCACTCACTCACCCAATTTTTTTGCGATTTAAATAAAATAGCGAGAAAAAACATTAACAAAGCCGTTTTCTAACTGCATTACTTTTGTCATAAGTAAGCTTTAAAATACACCTTTGATTAGCCAAAAAAATTAACCTGTTAACTTCAAAATCGTTTTTCTCCAAAACTCATTTTTTGCCTAGAGGTTCCTTTAAACTGAAACTGCCAAATATATTGAAAAAACAGGTAAGAAAGTATAGTATAAGTATGATAGCCTACACCACAGTTTAAAAAAATTCATAGCTAATGCGGCTATAGAATAGAGATAAATCTATGTTTTAAAGTTCATTAAAATCTGCTAAATTGTAGTTCACGTGGTCCTATTTAAAAAAAAGCATAGCTTATGTGCCCTTATAATTATGGATCCATCTATGTTTTAAATTTCATTAAAATTCGTTTGATAGTGGGCAGAAAGACCCTATTCCGGAGAGCAGCTTGTATGTGGGCTATATAAAATTATGGACCAATTCGCCACATTTTCAATAGGCTGGGTCCTTGTGCCATTTAGAACCTACGTAGTACGTACCAAATTATCTTCAAAATTACGACCTGTACTTGGCGCAAAAGCCAGCCTGCCAGCCAGCCGGACGGACATCGACTCAGAAGATTCAACATTAATCTTATGAATCGCTCGCTCTTAGTAAAACCTTTATTTTTAATATCTGTTTCGCGATTTCCAATGTTTTTTTTTAACATACCTTAACATTAACATTTTCTTTGGCCGAGGTTTCAAAGAATTCCACACCCAATTGATCGGCCAATTGGCGACCACGTTCGAATGAAATAACCCTTTGATCTTCCATATCGCATTTATTGCCCACCAATATAACTTGTGCGTTATCCCATGAATACGTTTTGATTTGAGTTACCCTGAGTAAAAAAAATTATTATTTCATATGTTCAAACACTTTATTTTATTAAAAACTTACCAATCTTGTACCGAATTAAAACTATCTTCGTTCGTGACATCGTACATTAATATGAAACCCATGGCACCGCGATAATACGCTGTTGTTATTGTTCTATAACGTTCTTGGCCAGCAGTGTCCTGTAAATAGGAAAATTAAAAGAATGATTTGTAAAATAGAAATTTAAGTAGAAATAGACTAGATAATAATGCCTGTATTCACAAAGTTTTTTTGAATTTAAGAAAGGTTTAAAGAACAAATTTACTATGAAAATTATCCTTAATACACGTTTGTTAAATTTAATAATCGTTTGTGAATACGGGGGTAAATATTTTGAAGGATTAATAAAAATTGTTCTAGGTTTTAGTTAAAAAAATTGGAATATTTAATACGCTTCTAAGTTTTCTAGCTGTTATGGTGAATAATCAGACCAATTATAGACAATTCACATATGGGCTATTCACAAGGTGTGATATCAAGTCATATTGTCCTAAATAAAATTTTACAATTGTTTGAAAAAAAATATTGTTGTGTTTGAAACAAAATAAAAATTGTAAATCTGTGTTCATTATTTAGTCGTAACTGTAACTGAAATCAAAATTATAAGCGCTTGCCCACAGCAGTCATATATATTTCTTTTATATATTTTAACACATATGACTTTACAACTTTATGACTACCTTGTGAATAGCCTAATAGTGTTGTCTTGTGTCATGTTGGTTGTATTTTTTTTATAGCAAATACAACCAATATGACACAATAGAACACTTTATGAATTGCCTAATAGTTTTGAAAATATAAAGGGTCCGCCAAATAACTTTTTTTTTTTTTGAAAATACATACTATAAAAAAAACTACTGAATAATTTCTCAAATTTCTTTTTTTGTTTAAATTACAATCCTTCCGGTTAATAATGGAAAATAATTTCATTCAAATGGCTGCTTTGGCTGGCCATGCAGTAGCCTACACGATCGGTCCAATTTTTAAGCACATTATCGAATGTGTGCAGATGTATTTCACCAATGGCGTCACGAATATTGTCCTTAAAAGCGTCAATTGTCTCTGGCTTGTCGGCGTAACACTTATCTTTGGCGGCACTTCACAAATAATAGTCCAACGGTGTCAAATCGCAGCTCCGAGGTGGCCAAACGACATCAGCTCTGCGGCTGATAATGCGATCTTCGAAAACAGGGCGCAAAACATCGAGTGTAGCTTCGGCTGTGTGGCACGTAGCGCCGTCCTGTTGCAACCAAATGTTGCCAATATCCTCCTCTTCAATTTTTGTAAGCAAAAATTCGTTCAACATGGCCCGATAACGATGGCCATTGACTGTAACGGCCACTCCTTGTCCATTTTCGAAGAAAAATGGCCCAATTATGCCTCTGGACCAAAATCCGCACCAAACAGTGACTTGTTTGGGGTGCATCGGCTTTTCAATGTATGCGTGCGGGTTTTCTGTGCCCCAAATGCGACAATTTTGCTTGTTTACATACCCGCCAATATCAAAATGAGCTTTATCCAAAATCTGTACGCAATTTTCGCACACATTCTGCAACATTACCATGATTTTCAAAGTATATTTCCCAGCGTTGTGCAAGCGTATACACAACCATATTCGTTCAGCGGAAGGATACAACTAATTATCTGTCAAATCAGACATGAGCTAAGTGTTACCATTCACAAAATAAGCACTAGTAAAAAAAAACGTTAGATGGCGGACCCGTTACAAAAAAAAAAAATCACAATAATAAAGTGAGCTTCACGTTTGCACACTTAGTGAAAAAATTTAAAAAGATGGGAAGACAAATAGTAATAGTTTCTAATAAAATTGCAGAACTAGTTATGTATATGTTATTGCTAACTTAATAAAAAGTACAATTTATTTTACGAGAACTCGCTTATACTTAGATATGTTGGAAAAAAACCAAAATACATATTAAACCAAACCTTTTATACTAAACCAAATCGTTAATGCCATTAAGATATCGCTAACCCTAGGTCTACACTAAAGATAATTATCTCAGCAAGTTGGCAATAACGTCGGCAGAATAACAGAGCAATATTTCTTATTGCTCAGCTTATGTTAAAGGCATGGGAAAACGTATTTATGTTAACTAATAGTTTGAAAAAAATCAAGAAAGAAGGTGCAGTGTAAAAAAGGCGGTATCTTAAAAGAATTATTATTATTAATATAAATTCTTTCTTATTCGACTTTATTATTTAAATTTATATTAATTTGTTTAAGCTTGAGGTCATTTTTAATACAAAAATATTAATTTTTTTATTTTTGTTAATGTAAAATTATTATTTTTTTATAAAAAAGAACTCGAACTTAAACAAGTTAATATTAATTTTAACAATAAAGATCGAATAAGGAAAAAATTATAATTTTTGCAATTTTATCTTAGTGTTTATTTAATTTTTTAATTTAATTATTTTACTACAATTATAATTTGCTGCAATTTAAAAAACTTAATTTCTTTCTCACGCAATTTGCTTCTATTTTTTTTTTCTTTTTTGCTTCTTTCTTTCAACTGACAACCAAATTGACGTTTTTTGTAAGCAATAATTGTCAAGGAAAATGGACTAACAATTATTGCAACATAAATTGTTAGCAATAAATATGTACAAAAAATTGCTGTCTACATTAAAGATAACATAATTTTGACAATTACTGCAATATATGTCGCAATAATTATCTTTGGTATAGACGGGCAGTAAAAGAATAGATAACAATTAGAGCTGATTCACACGCATCAGCACTCATAGTTATCAAACTATCAGACTATCTTGTTTCTTCATGTAAAGAATTATCCACAAGTATACATATGTACAAACATATCTATAGCTTCAATGTTCACTAAAGGTTCGCTTACGAAAAAACTGTATGTGAAATATTGAAGGAATAGAACTATTGCTAGAAATCTTTATAAATTAAAATTTGATTCATTGAACACATTCGAAAAATAAAAATGGTTAATATTATAAAAATAACATATAAAAAGAAATAATTCTCACATTCTATTTGCTAAAAAACTACAATTTTACAATACAATTTGTTGATTTGTTAAAGTTCACAAGAATTCTAAAAAACGGTTAATTCAAATCATTTTGTTTTTATTTTTTTATTTAATTGCTAATATTAAATTAATTTAGATAACATTTTAAAACGAATGTTGTAAGTGGAAAATAGTAGTTAACGTTTCCAAACAAAAATCGTATGTAAAAATTAAAAAAACTTTCAGATTGTTTCTAATTGTAATATTTCTGGTTCTTTTGCTTCTGGTTTTTCCTCCAAATCTACGAATCAATTAGTTGCGTAATATAAGAAAAATTATGTATGTAACTCAATTTTTTTCGAAATTAAGTTTTTTAGTGATTTCCATATATTTTCCACAAATTCACCTCGTCACAAGAATTTAATACAATAGCATCAATCTGATATCATTATTTACAAGCAATTGAAGAAGCCATTTTACATTATGATACACACAGTTTCTAATATGTTTTTGCCTTCTCCTGTTAAGTTGCAATTATGTGAGTTGGGGCTTTCTACATAAGACCAACGATATGTGTTTTGAAAACCCCTTTTTTGAATCTCAAAAACTGTTTCAAGAAATTTTTAATCGTTCTTAGATGTAAAGCATTAATTTTGCTTTATATAAACTATTTTTAAGTTTATAAAGTATTGTTTTTCTCTACACGCTACTTTTAAGCGAATGCTGCAAATTCCTCATACAAAAACGTACAAAATAAATTTCACTCGTGTTTCGCATTCGCATTGCCCCAAGAAAACAAGTAGTTAAAGCTAAAGACTCAGTTAGCCGGGAGTAGCAGTAACGTTGCAAATCAGCTGCTTCATTTTGTTTTAGAGATTCGCTTTGCCATCCAAGATGAAATATTCATACTTATACGAAACATGTCACATAAAGTACTTTAAACGCAGAGCGAAGCGAAAAGTTAGACAATTCTCATCTTTTTGCGTGCTTTGACAGTCTGCTAGTATAACTTTTTTTATTTATTTATTTTCAACAAACAATTCGTGTCTGTTGTCAAAGTATTTTGCGTTACGCTTTTCTGTCAAAGTTAGAAACGCCAGGCAAAGCGATGAAGTTTAATCTGACACGACCTTAAGAAATGGTTTGGTCTTACTTTTCTAAGGTGAAGTTACTGTAATTCTCGGCTTACTGAGCCTTAAATCAAAATAAAATACCAGCAAGAAAAGAAATTTTGTTCTTGCTTCGCTTCATTGCCGACATATAAGCAATATAAAATGTCAACAAGTTAATACCCAGTAGTAAGAATACGTATGCCGACCAAAAAGCCACTTTTAAGAAATAAGTTTAGAAAAGTGCCGTATGCGGCACATAATTATAACTTTCACTTTCAATAAAAAACTTTTTACTTCTAAGTTTGTTCATGAACGTTCACAAAAATTTACATTTCCCTTCAAAACATACATATGTCGGAAGCAGTGGTGAAAATATTTACAAAAAAATTCTATCGGGTAGGTATATTTTCAGAAGACTTCATCTAAACCTTCGTTGTCACTTTTCTCCACTACGACAATTTGTCATATCCGTCAAACCAATAATCAGCTAACGATATCTTTAATTTCATTTTAAACAAAAAAAAATAAAATAAAAACTGTTCGATGACTTTAATAGCATTTAAATAACACCCACATCTTTTTTTCTCATACAATACTTTAATTAAAAACTAAATAATTTTATCAACAACAATGACGCCATATGAAAAACTAATGAATATCACTGAATTTATTTGCTGCGAGAAAAGAAAACTATAACAATCAATTTGTATGACAGGTTTAATTTTATGATGGTAATAAATGTAAAACCAAACCAACAACAAATTAACAAACAATATACAAACCCCTCAACCCCACTCGACCTATTGACACACAAAAAAAAAAAAAATGGAAAACGAACAGATAGTTGAAGAGTTTCTTTGAAAACACACTTACCCATATTTGTAGTTTGACGCGTTTGTCATGACGAAAAACTGTTTTCACTTTAAAATCGATGCCAACTGTTGACACAAAGGCAGATGTGAAACTGTCATCGGCATAGCGGAATAGAAAACTAGTTTTACCCACACTCGAATTGCCGATTATCAGTAATTTAAACATGTAATCAAAATTTTGATCGGCAGCATCTTTTTGCCATTTTGGATCTCCGGCATTGGCCATCTGAAAAAAAAAAGATAATTGATAATTAAGTGGTATTAGACATTTTTAAGACTATTTTGAAATAAAAATATACTAAGCCAATTTTCTGTTGGTTATTTTGTAGAAACAACTAAAACAATTTTGTTTTTTACTCTTTAATGTTGTCCTAATTTGTGAAGCATGATAAAACATGCCTAAACAAGCATATTAAGGTTGAAGTTAAAAAATATAGAGGCAGTTTACACGTTGTTCTTTGAACCTTCATTAAAAACCCTGCAACTTTAGTTTTTAAGCGATAGGTACACGCAGAGAAAAAACATAGTTGGAGTATGGCTATAGTCCATAGTCGAATCTAAAG
Source organism: Pollenia labialis (assembly GCA_949318255.1). Lineage (NCBI taxonomy): Eukaryota > Metazoa > Arthropoda > Insecta > Diptera > Polleniidae > Pollenia > Pollenia labialis. The sequence continues at coordinate 44,812,399 of OX439143.1, read as the reverse complement.
TCCTGTCTATAGACTCTTTCAATGAATTCTAAAAATCAAGAAAGTAATCTTAATTTTAAGATCGTTTTCTTAAAATTAATTTAGAATATATTTTTAAAGTTAAGATTTAATTTTAGTTTTTTTTTTCAAAATTAAACATCAATGAAAGCATGTTGTGTAATAAATGGCAAGACGCTAAACGAAGAAGACTTATTTAGAAAAAAAAAGTTTAAAATAAATATTAAATTAGTGTAAAAGGCAATTATCAGAACACAGAACATCAGAACCATACCAATGAGTGACGATTTATTACCGCTGGCCAATGGAAAATATGATGTAATCAGCGTACCGTAGGAAATTGCATCGGAGTTTTTAGACAACGCATTGCTAAAAAAAACTTTCTTCAAGAGTTTCAAATGGAGTCTGTTATCAATTATCTCAAGTGTAACTACATCTTCTTATTTATACAAATGTGTAATTAAAAATTGTTTAAATTCATAGATTAATTTCACCACCTGTTTTTTGACAAATAAATTGTTGCAGACTCAAAAGTGACTTTTTAAAATTTGCAGTACATGAAGAAGGAAGTCGTTAAAGAAGCGATTTCTCCTCTGGAACTAAGAATGGAGTTCCAGAGATTCCAAGTAAATGAACTTTTAGTCTTATAAAATTGGTTCTTTACTTAATGAAATATATATAATTGAAATTTCTTTTTTACTATCCTCCTCCCTCAGTAAAAATAATTTAATGAAAATTAAATTTGATGAACTCAAGCCTAATTAAAAAATATCAAGGTATTAAAAATTAACAGTTCAACTAAAAAATCAAAAATTATCCTCCTTTACATTTATATCCAATTAATAATAGAAAACATATCGATCCCTAACCACGAAAATAACGTAAGCGCCAAAAATCAAATTTTACAGGAGGGAGTTTTTTTTATTTTATTTCATATTAATTTTGTATGAAATTTGTCGCTTACGATAAAATTGTTCTTGCTATGAAATCGTAACGGTACCTTATGTGACCATGGCATTTTAGGAGATGATGCAAGTGTTGCCAATAAAATCATTTATTAAAAAAAAACGAAAATTTATATGATGTCGCTTACGTTATTTTCGCGGTTAGGGCTCGATATGTTAGACCTTAGTTAATATAAGTATTTATGTACTTGTAAGAATTACATTATCATTGCGGTTTCCTTTTTTTTAATACATAAGTATACATATGTAATATTTAAATAAATAAAAACCTGTGTTTTATTTCAACATTTGAATTCGGATAACCAATAAAAGATTATTTTCCAGAATACATTCTTAATAACGATCTTAAAAGAAGAGTTCCATTAAGAAATTATTCTTGATTTAAGATTTCTAATAAGAAAAAAATCTTTGTTTCGATCTTAAAATAAGAATTTATTCAAGATTACAATCTAAAATGCGATCTTAAAACATTAAGATTTTGTTCTTAAATTAAGAATTTAATTTGCGTTTAACAGATTATTAATATTAAAATAATGTGATTTTGAACGTAAAATCTTGAACAGACGGTGACACGTAACTTCTAGTTAGTTACTTTCGAGTTTCATTTGAGGTTATGCCATAGACTTCTATGATGGACCACACATGACGTGACCATTTTGAGGCCGGTTTGAAATGCATTGGAAATCAGTTGCATTGAAACCCGCGTGCAGAAAACTCGTGTTTGTGTTTCATCTGTTCTCGAAGAAAATCGAAATGATTGTGATAATCTCATTACATTTTGGTACAACTAAGGCTGCAGGGTGTGTGGAAAACGATTGAAACTAGTTTCAAAACTATGATTTCTAAAGGGTTTCGTTGAAGTTGTGTTCCACCGTCTGTTCTGGGCCTTAGTGTAGATTACAAATTTTTTTAAACCCCCAGGTTGTACAAATGCAAATATTTTTTTGTTTATAAAATTATTCCATTTAATCTTTAATTAATATTTGTTTACTTTCCCTAAATAACAAAATTATTTTTCCTTAAATTATCTACATATTTATTTTGTATCTTTGTTTTCTGCTTTTTCATTTAATTAAGCCCTTCCATTTGATTTACGTTAATAATATTTGCATAAAATTTTTAACAAAACCCTTACTGAAATAATAATTTATGTTTTCAATGTGTTAAAAAGAAAATCTTTTAAAACTTTTAAGACAAATTTATATACAACTTAAAGTACCTGTGTACAGAACTGCGTCAGCAAAATAAATTTCTAAAGTGGCAGACGGACTTTTTTTGCAAAAAAAAAACTGCTTCATCTCCTGTATCTATCTTTCGTGTAATTTACACAAATGTATGAGTGCATGTACATATTAACCGGAAATAACTGAGTGGCTATTCAGGAGTATTTCTACCAAATAAGGACAAAAACAAAAACAGCAGCAAAAAGAGAAACACGCATAAGTGTTTCCGATATAAGTGGATATATTACAACACTTAGTTAGAAAGTAAATGCACAAACCCAACAAACACGAAGTCAAACCTTTGATATGAAATGACTTTATTATTTGACATCAAACAAATTTTCAAACGTTTTTCAATTGTTTGATTTTAACATTTAAATTCAAATTTATTATGATTTGAAAATAAATATTTGACAATAAATGTTTTATTAATTTGATGTCAATTAAGTATCAAATGTTAAATTCAAATCAAAACTAAACTTGGCAATACTAAAGCGAAAAAAATGTAAACATTAAAAATGGCGACTAGTTATATTTTTACTTCGTGGTTAAATGCACTGTTGGCAACATTTTTTTGAACACTTTCCGCCAAATCCGCTGAATATTTAATTTAGCGATTTTTTTTAAAACCGCTAAAATATAAACATTTTTAACTGTTTTATACAAATCTAGATATATGTTGCTTTTTCAAAGAAATACGACTCTCAAATAACGTTACATACTCAGGTTTTCAACTTCCCTAGCTATTTTATTAAAAAAAAAACAATAAGTTATAGGCTGTGCCGGATCTTTGATAGAATACACCGTTACGGTTTCACTCGTTCTAAAGTTTTTTTCCGAGAAAAAGGCTTTTTATGGCGCCAATGGTTAGTAATGGACCGATCGGCACGAAAGTTGACAGCATAATTTATTCTTAAATAATATTGTGACAGACCAAAATTTATTACAATAGCATTATTTGTTGCGGTTTTAGGCGTTCTTAGCTGTTTCGGAGAGTGGGCTTTAGATGGGGCCTATGGTAAATTATGGACCAACAATCACGAAAATTTACAGTGTGATTTCTAGTCATATCAAGCTGAAACAGAACAAATTTATTGCAATAGCATTATTTTTTCGGTTTTAGCCGTACTAAAGGTTTTTTGAGAGTGGGCCTTATATTGGGCCTATCGTTAATTAGGGACCGATCTTCACGAAATTGAACAGAATAATTTTTAGTTATAATTTTGCAAAATCTTATATCAATATGTGTATTCCGCCATTAGTTATGCTAGTTTTTGTATTAAACTAATAAATCTTTAAGGGTGGTTGTTTCACATTTTGATTCATAACTCTATTCCTACTGAACCGATTTTGCGTTCGAAAGTGAGCTTGAACAGACAGACATGGCTAAATCGACTTAGAATTACTCAAGTAAGTACTCATATTATATATACTTTATGGGGTCTTGATGAATATTTTCACCCTGATTGACACACTTTGTATACCCTTATCACAATTAGTTGTGTATAACGATTCCGTTATAAAAACGCGAAAAAGTCGATAACATTTACGTTTATTTTTTGGCACTTATTTGCCGTTTTAAGCAATTACATAAAATTAGTGAGATAAAGGTAAGTGAATTATATTGCTTGGGATCTATCGAGACAATTTAGATCAATATCTTGCCTTTTGTTTTAAATTTTTTAGCAAGCTTAATGTTGTGAATTGGCACATACAGCTAGGGTCGCCAGATTTTAAATTCGGAAAAAGAGTACATTGAACACAAAAAAACAGTACAATCAAGAAAAAAACAGTACATTTTTTTTTTGTGAAAACACAACAATTTATTTAAATTACATATTATATATTTCAAACTTTTGATTGAATATGCAACAATTACATAACGAAAAACACTTGAAATGTGTAAAGTCAAAGGAATGATTTCCGTTTTATGGCATTTTATACGTATTTAGTATAGAAAAAAAACACTAAAACGAAGCATTTGGCCTAATTTTTTTTTTTAATTTGAAGACAGGAAAACTATAATAGGTGTGTTCCACAAGATCTCGGGCAAGTTCGGACTAATGAGAGTAAAATGAAAATTACTCTCTAAATTTGCCGAAACTACCCAAAATTGCTGGAACGCATTTTTGAACATCTTCAAATGCTAATGCTGCTTACTTTTCAAATTAAGATCTATTTAAGTGATTTAAGACGCTTAAAAGTCATAACATTATAAAACTAAAACATTTGCAACATTGTAATTTTTTATATTTTGTTTTTTTTTATATTAAAGATTAAGGAAAATATGTATGCAATAACGTTTTAACCACTTTAATTTTTCACAAAAACCTTACATTTTGCTTTTTAATATGGTTTTTAATTAAAACTAAACTTTTCCTTTTGCTTGTAAATTTCCTGAATTATTTATCAGTTTCATATGTAAACAAAATCAGCTGATTGTTTTTTCCTGTCCGAACATACCCAAAGAAAAAGTTCGTGCAAATTTGTACAGGAAATGAAAAAAATTACTCTCTCAATTACTCTCTTTATTGCACAAAAATTGTTATGTGGAACGCTTTTGGGTAACTTTGTGCAAGTTCGGACTGTTTCGTTATGCATGTGGAACAGAGCTAATATTCCTGTAAGCCATATAAGAAAGGAGAAAAGCCTAACTTAACTTAAAACAATTAACTTGTTGATTGCGTAAGTAGGACTTTCTTTAAGCATATTGGTATTTAAAGCAAATTTCACCACACACATAGTTGCACAAATCATATAGAATTTGAGAATTTGGGTAAATGTATGTGTCCTAAGTTTATTTTCCAATTTCAAAAAATTTTTAAACTATTTACGGACAATTTTACCAAGTTCAGCTATAATCTATAAAATCCAAAAAACATAGTTTGGTGTATTTTTATTTAACAAAATCTGAAAATATTAAAATAGTAAAAAACAAGTTTCAATAAAATTTATACGCTGAAGATTTTCCATATAATTTTTGTAAAAATGAACATAGCTTTTCTTTATTTCAAAAGTAGTTTAGGTAGAGAAAAGTGGTCCTGAAAGGAATTATGTATTATAAATTTTGAGCCCGGAGAATTTTTTTAATTTGTACGTTTTCAATTTCACGTGGTTTCGATTTCCAGAACTTGCCCGAATTTAAAAAAAAAAATTCTAGGAATTAAAGATAATTGTGTTGGCATAAGTATTTATTTAGAATTTAAAAAATATAATATTTTTAACAAAATTTCGATTTTGTTTTTTTTTTTTTTTTTTTTTTTTTTTTTTTTTAGCGATAAACCAACACTCAGGGGATGCCCCCTATATATGCAGTGCATTGTGTTGATCAGGAAAATAAGGTTTGGGAAGGAGGAAAGAGGGAATAGTGTTTGTGGACATTTGACTTGAATCTTAATAAATTGTAAGTATCGGGGAAGACCTCTGCGGGAAGTTTATTCCACATACGGATAGTTCGACTGAAAAACGAATTTTCTCTATAATGCGTTGTGCGAAACACAGGACAATCGACTACAAACGGATGTGATCCACTGGATGAGCGAGTATTACGAAGAAATACTCGGGCGGGTGGAATAAGTTCACTCATCTCAGTGGAACACCTCCCATGGTAATATCGATAGAAAAGTGCCACACAACCCACATTCCGACGATGCTCCAATGAGTCAATAGAGTTGGATACCCTACTGTCATTGATGAGCTTCACCGCCCTCCTTTGTACACGGTCCAGAAGGTTCAAAATAGACTTTGAAGCCCCTGCCCATATATGGGAGTTGTATTCCATCTTCGGTCGGATATAGGTGGTATAGATAGTAAGGAGATCGGATGAAGTGAAGTAAGTCTTGCACCGTTTTAAAAAACCTAAACACTTGAATGCTTCTTTCGACACTTTAAAAACGTGTTTATTCCAGCGGACATCGCACTGTATTCTCATGCCCAGAACATCAAGAGTATCCGATTCTTCAATATCAATGCCACCCATTACTACAGATGACATAGTTGGTCCCACGGCCCGTCTGTGGGTCAACATACAACATTGGGTCTTGCGTGCATTAAATTCGACCCTATTCGCTTGACCCCACTCAGAGATTGCAGCCAGGTCCTGATTAAGTGTGTCATTCATATTCTGCCTTTTGCCCCCAATCTCAACAAGGCTTGGCCTATGATCGAAGGAATATGAATGACAAATGTTGCTGTCATCTGCAAAAGAGTAGATAGGATTTGAAGTATGACTAAGAAGGTCATTAAGAAATATAAGAAATAGCGTAGGAGAAAGGACAGAACCTTGCGGTACCCCTGAATTCAGATGAAACTCGTTTGATGCAATCCCATCTATAACAACACGTATAGTGCGATCACTGAGGAAACTCGATATAAATCGAGAGAAATCATTACCGACACCAAAAGCAATAAGCTTTGACACAAGCGCACCATGCCACACTCGATCAAACGCCTTGGAAATATCCAGAGCAACCACTTTGCATTCACCAAAGCGGTGAATGGACCGACTCCAACGTTCTGAAAGAAACGCTAACAGGTCTCCTGTAGATCGGCTACCACGAAAACCATACTGTCTGTCACTGAGAAGTGAATTCGTCTCCAGATATTTCACAAGATGGTAATTAACCATGCTCTCCATCACCTTCGAGAGCGAAGAGCAAATTGCGATTGGGCGGTAATTGTCAGGGTTAGTAGCCTCACCCTTCTTGGGGATTGGCTGAACATTGGCCACCTTCCAGCAAGAGGGAAAGATTCCCGCACGGTACGAAGAGCTGAAAAGGTTGGCCAACGGACGAGCTAACGTCGAACAGCACTGTTTCAATACCAGTGCTGATATGCCATCCGGCCCCGGTGACTTGTTTACGTTAAGATCCGAAAGAACCCTTTTGACTGCGCGTGATCGGAAAAATATCTTGGGCATAGTACATGATACTCTTCCGACCACGGGCAGTGATTGATTGCTTTCCGGCAAGAACGAATTACTTGCAAACAGTTCAGCCAAGAGGTTAGCTTTATCAATCGGGTCAGTAAATATTTGGTCGTCCTTTAAAAGCGCTGGGATAGAAGAACTAGCACTGTCCCTAACTCTTTTAACGAAGGACCAAAAGGTCTTACTGCCCCGAGGAGCAGCAAGGACCTTAGCACGAAGACGCTGTTCGTGTAGAAATTTTTCCCGTCTAAGTACTTTGGCACACTCAGATCTTGCCTTCTTTCGTAGGTGATCAGTAGTTGCGTTTTTATTCAAACGCCAACTACTAAACGCCTCCTCTCTGGATCTGACTGCATTTTTGCACGTCTGGTTAAACCAACACTTAAGTTTTGGTTTAACCGAAATTTGCTTCGAGGGAATAAAAAGTTTCATTCCAAGCAAAATTACATTTACGACCATTTTTGCTGCGGCATCAACATTATTGTCAAGGAAACAAAGTTTCCAGTTGAAATGCCGGTAAAATTCGTTAAGCTCGGCCCAACGAGCCTTTTCATAAATAAAAATCGAGCGTTTCGGGGCTGTTTTCGAAACGCTATGAAGTGCCGAATATGAAAAGTAAGCAGAAATGGTATTGTGATCCGAATTCCCGAGAGGATCGAGTGTTCTCACTTCGTACTTTTCAGGGTGAGAAGTGAGAAAAAGGTCAAGAGTATTTCGAGATTGCCCTACAACACACGAATTGTGTGTTGGCTCATTCACTAATTGCGCTAAGTGGTTATGCGCGGCGAATAACTCAACGTATTGGCCCTCGGGAGTTGTATGGCTCGAATGGCGAAGCCAGGAACAGTTGTGGACATTAAAATCGCCAGCAACTACAATTTCACTGTTCGGACAACTTTCCAGGATTCTAGAAATGGTATCGGAAAGGGCGTCAAAGCCATTAAGGGAAGCCGCCGTTTCCATGTTTGGACTTCTATACAGAAATCCGAAATGCAACATGTGTGTCCTGATCCGGAATTTAACCCAGAGGGAACTAAATTCCGCATCACCACATGTAAGATGTTGCTGGTACTGGTACACAACATCGTTGCGAATGTACATAGCAAGGCCCCTATGAAGAGAAAAAAGGGATAGAAGTTGATACCCAGGTATGGGAAAATCCTGTGGATCAGCATCCCCACACACCTGGGTTTCACATAAGGCGAAAACATCCGGCCGATGGAAGCGAATGTGAGCATATAAAGAGAAATAATTCGCTCTCAATCCGCGTATATTGCAGAAGTCTATGCGAAATCTACCTGTCATTACAAATTAAGAAGATTCAAGGCAATACTCCTTACGATAGTAAACGTGACAAAAATACCAAATTGCTGCTGAGAAAGTTACTCAATGGCCAGTGTTATGCCTTTGTCTTTCTCAGGTGTTTAAAGGAAAATACTATTGGAAGAGGTAGCCATAAAATCATATGCCTTTAAAATAATAACATGAAAATATACAACTGCTGCGAGTCACCCATTATAATTAAGATTTCTACTGCGTATTTATGAGAAAACAATGACCACAGCGTTAAATTTTTTTAAGCTATGTACTGTTAAATATTAGGATATTTCCAAATATGGCATTAACAGGCTTTTTCTAAATATCTTGGTTTTTGTAGACTGAAAAAATAATAACTGCAAAGTGTAAAAAACATTATGCATAAAACAGTGCATTTGCGTACTGTTTTGGACATTATGCATAAAACAGTACAATTGCAAAAAAACAGTACGTATGGCAACCCTAATAAAATACTTACTAAAAATCCCAGAAAATGTCATATACAATCTTCAGTTCACTAAAACTACAAAAGTAAGTTAGATCGTGAACATAAACAAGCAGTTTTTAACAATAAAAAAAAAAAAAAACTTAATAAGATAAAGTATAAAATCTGTAAATTTAAAATTTGAGAAAGGTTTTTGTAGGTTTTAAAATCGCTAGATTTCCCGCTTACCGCTTAAACGTTTGACATTTCAAAAACGCTAGATTTAGCGGGAAAATCTATAAATTGGCAACATTGGTCTTTTACCCTAGGTCTACACTAAAGATAATTATCTGAGCAAGTTGGCAATAACATCGGCAGAATAACAAAGCAATATTTCTTATTTCTCAGCTTATGTTAAAGGCATGGGAAAACGTATTTATGTTAACTCATAATTTGAAAAAAATCAAGGAAGAAGGTGCAGTGTAATAACGAGCGCTATGTTGGAAAACTTATTTTAATTCATATAAATTCTTTCTTATTCGACTTTATTTTTTAAAAGTACATATTAATTTTATTAATTTTTTTTTGTTAAAGTAAAATTATTATTTTTATATAAAAAAGAACTCAAAATTAAACAAATTAATTTAAATTTGAATAATAAAGATCGAATAAGAAAAAAATTATAATAATAAAAATAATTTTTGTAATTTTATTTTAGTGTTTATTAAATTCTTTTATTACAATTAACAATTATATTTAGCTCCCATTTCAAAAATTGTATTTCTTTCTTACACAATTTTTACTTTTTTGCTTCTTTTTGTGTATTTGACAACCAAATTTGACGTTTTATGTAAGCAATAATTGTCAACGAAAATGGACTAACAATTATTGCAGCATAAATTGCCGGCAATAAATATGTACAAAAAATTGCAGTCTACATTAAAGATAACATAATTTTGACATTTACTGCAATATATGCCGCAATAATTATCTCTGGTATAGACGGGCAGTTACATGTGAACGATTTATTTCTTATGAAAAATTAAAATTATTTGTGAGTAATTACCTACAATGATTAAGAATATGAATTAAAAAAATAAAACGGGAAAGTGAAGAAATTATAACTTTGTTGTATGATCGCAGTGCTACAATCCTCAATATAAAATATTTTTATTTATGTTCCACATTGTATTATAATCCACATTTGAAAAACATTTGAGAATAACGTTTGAAAGCAAGTTGAAAATAAAGGCATTTTTCAATTTGAAAATAATTTCCCCTTTTTGTTGAGAACGCTATGATTTTCAAATCATTATCAAACGTTTGTCGTTTGAGAAAACGTTTGATTTTAAATCATTTTCAGTTTGAAATCAAACCTCCGTGTTTGTTGGGAATACATTCATTTACAAAACTCACCGACACGTAAGAAACAAACAAAAAAACAACAAAACATTCATAAGTGTCTCTTTGCTTTGTTTTTTTTTGCTATACTGTAAACAACAACTACAAACAAGAAAAGAAAGTTTCTTTGTTGTTGCCAGGAATGGGTGAGTAAGAAATGCAATTGTTGTTAAGAGAGTAAAAGAAAACGGGTTTCATTTTGTTATTTTTCTTTTATTTTAATGCACGATGATGCAAGATTATTTACACATCTATCTTATAAAAAAAAAATCAACAATAACAACAACACTGTGTAGGTGTAACAAATAACGGAAGATGAATGAGAAAGTGTAATAAACGACAAAAAAAAAACTATTTATGCAAGTATGACTTCATAGAATTCAAAATGGAGTGCGAGAATAATAATAAAAAAGTGCATGTGAATGTGTATGAGTAGTTTGTTTAGTAAAACAAATATTTACAAGAATGTAGGTATGTATGTATTTTGTAAATGTATGTACATATGTATGTATTCATATGAATAAAATATCCTTTTTTCCTAAGGAAATTAGACCACAAAAGGGGAAAATGAAAAAGTTTTACACAAACCATAAGAGATAGTTATAAAACTTAATTAATTTATTCGACGTGACATCAGCTAAAGGATATTTACATACATACATACATACATACACATGTATGTATGTATAGTGATTGTCACTTAAAATCGTACAGCACTGCTACGCTTAGTATTCTTAAGTTGTTTAAATAAAAATTACTTTTCTATGAAATAAATTGTATATGCTTTATTTATTACAGTAAAAGAAAGTTATTTTAATTACAAAATAACAAAAATTAAATACATACATTTAGAAACTTAAAACAAAAAAATTAAAATAAGTCACAAAATTCATGTACATACATACATATGTACATACATATGTATGTATTTATGTATCACTAAAAATCGTACAATTAGTAATCAACACTTAAAACTATTCGTATAAAACATTTTTAATATTTATTTGGATATCATTTACATATTTTAAGTGCATGTCAACGCCTAGGCATGGACTACACAAGATTTTTGAACGTTTCGACAGCGATTTTACTTAACTCTTTCAGGAGAGCGATTTTCAAATCATTTTTGCTAGATATTGTCCGTTTTCTTATTTGTCTGTCTAGTATTTCCCAAAGATGTTCAGTAACGTTCATATCTAGTGATTGTGCTGGCGTTTGAATTACTTTGGGGGCAGTTTTATATTGCCCAAAGTCGAGCAACGTGGGATGAGTGCTTTAAGTCGTTATTATCATACAATTTTAAACGGTTTAAAACAGCCATTTTTAAGCCGAATCTCATTAATTGTCTTTTAAACTCCTCAGCTATGCGAACTACTTAGCGATCAACAAATACTAAGCAACAAATACTAAGTATCCCCTAACCATTTGCAAACCTCACCATATTTTAGTGCTGAAGGCAAATTTGCAATTCTACATACTGTAATCCTACCATCGGAGGAAAATATTTTAAATTTAGATTCGCCAGTGAAAATTTCGTCGTACCATTACTCCGTTAGGTATATAAGGTATCAGGTTGCAATAGCTGTCTTGGACGTCTGTTGCGTTCATCTATAAGAGGGTTTTTTCTTGCAATTCGACCACATTAATCGTGATTACGCAAGGTTCTTCGGACTGTAGAAGCACTTACATATTTTTGTAAGTAAATTTTGTTTTAAAAACATACACCTTTTTAACCAAAACTCACTAAAACGACTGTTCCTGTATCAAAACTATATTTTAACATAAAATATTTTCCAATTTTTTTTTATTAATTATTTTTTAGCCAAATATTAACTAACAAATAACGGCAAAGAAAAGAAAACCAAAATATTAAGATTAAAAAATGCCGAATCTTGTATACCCTTCATCATGGTGCGATATGTAAATACCGTTCTTACAATATAAATAAATCAATGGTGTGCCACGCCCACTTCTACAAACCCGCTCACATTTTTTCGGATATTGTGTATCGATTTTAAGCATTTTAAGTAGTTTTTTGAATGAATTTTTGGTTGTATGATGCTCTGAGGGACTTTTGACCATTGTGGACAAACTGGAGGGCCGGGAATAATGGACCGTACCTTATTTTATAGACAACTATCCCAGTTAAGTGGTTAATAATTTATCTTCAATAAGATCGACCAATTAGCTGTTTTTTAAAGTATTTTAAGTAAAATGCTTGTAGCTAATTTGGAAACTTTGGCTCTTGCCGTTCTCCAGATATTCAGAAATCTATAATGTCTTTGTAAGGGGGTTCTACGCTCACTTCTACAATCCCGCTCATATTTTTAGGGATGTTGTGTATTGATAACTGATACGTTTGTACCTAATTTAGAAACTTTGGCTCTTTTTGTTCTCCAGATATACAGACATTTATAATGTCTTTGTATGGTAACTGCCGCGCCCACTTCTTTATTCGCGCCCATTTTTAAGAGACACAAGACACAACGTATTGATAAATAAGATGATTGTACCAAATTTGGAAACTTTGGCTCCTGCCGTTCTCCAGATATATAAAAAAGGGAATAAAAAAACTTCAACAAAGAATTTATGGGTAAAATTAGGGACAGTCGTGGTTTTTTTACTCATTTCTCAGTCATTTATGGACCGATCTGGCTGAATTTCAATAGCAAACTTTAACGGAGTATATGTGACATAAACATATAACAACCGGTCCAATACATTTCTGGGGTCTTCGGAAACCCCATTTCAACATACACACGGACGAACGGACATTGTTACCTTTGGTAAAGGGTATAAAAAGATCAAAAATAGAAATAAACTACAGAATTTTGTTGTTATTTTTAGATACTAATCTAATATGAAAAAAAAACGAGGTGGATCTTTTATTATTACGGCCCTTGCTATAACGGTCAAAAATCGACCATAAATTTTTATGTAAATATGAAGGAAACATAGTTCATCCAAGTTTATATGAATTTATATGTTTCTAGCAGTTATTTTTTCTGTCTTAGTGGATCGATTTGGCGAGGAACCAACCTCTGGTTCGTTTTTTATCCTCTACGTGAGTTAATTTAATTTTGTAAGTTCAATATAAAAAATATCAGAAAATATCAACTGAAAAACAAAAAAGTATCAAACAGTCTCCTTTATAGATTGTCATCCATTTAGAACATTGCATTCTTTGCCTAAAATTAACGAAAATTAATCAAAGTACCAGATGTGGAACGAAAAAGTGCCAAAAATCTCCTTCTTATACATTTTTATTCACTCAGGACCATTCATGTTAATTTTTTTTTGTTGGTCGAATATTAACAAAAATTGAAAAAGTACCAGATAAAAAAACAAAAAGTATCAAAATTTTTCATCTTTTAGGTTCTCATTCACTCAGTAACCTGAACTTTTATTATTATGTTTCTAAGTTCAATACTATAGAAAATTTTAAATTTATTACAAGATGCACGGAAAAGTAAAAGTAAGAAATTTAATTTTCCGAATTTCCCCTTTATGATGCTTTTTTTTCCCCATAGAGGTTCGGGAGACAAACAAAGGAAGAAAGCATTCTTAACTGTTTTGCCTGTGCCGATTTATATAGGCGAAAAATATTCGAATACCGGTTTCAGAAAAATTTCGAATATGTGTTAGTAGCAAATTTGAACGCTTATAATTCCTCTGTGACTAAATATCTTTAAAATGGTGTATATTTTGTTCAAATCGGATGACATACGGAGGAGGAAAGTGTTTTTAACTGTTTTGCCTTTGCCGATTTATATAGAGATGTAAATAATTCGATATAATAAAAAAAAATTTACTAAACACTAAAAAAAGCCCATCCTTTTTACATTACTAAAGTCACAAAATAAGCTATTTTAACCATGTCAAAACATTTTCTTGATATACTGTATGTAGCTGCATGCATACATATCGCGCTTGATCAACAAGAGGGTATTAACTAAAATTTTTTATTTTTTTTATACTTTTTGGAAAAAATTGACACGTGATATTCATATCTACCCGCTGTAAAAATATCATGCTATTTTGTCTACTTTGGTTGGTTAATAAAGGTTTTTTCATATGCCTTTAACATAAAATTAAAAATTGTTTTGCTTCTACCGAAAATGTTTAAATTTTAAGTTAATACCCTGTTGTTTATCAAGTGCGCGATACGTCTGTTTGTAGATATTTATATACAATGTGCATTGAATGCACATACATGCATACATACATATTAACTGGGTTGATGTGGCGTCTCATCGTAATTCTAATTTCTTAACAATTTGCATTTCTTTTCATAGCCATACACATACAAACTTACATTTCATCCATGTTTGTATAGGATGCTTAATTAAATTAAACAATTATTATTTCAATTTTTAATTTGAACAAATTTTTTAAAGAAGAAATATTGTGTTATTTCTAAAATTCCTTAAAAACCACAAGACATTACAAAATAACTTATTAAAAGAAAAAAAAATTGTGGAAAAAGTAGGGATTGCTGTTCGGTTTTAACTTAAATCGAAACCACGGTTTTAAATGCCTAAAAACCGAAAATCGACAAAAAAAAACCTCGGTTTTGGCTTTTACTCTAACAATATATTTATACCTTAAATACATTGCAAATTATACATAATACTCGAACTTCATATACAAAAACTTTATACATACATAATAGCCTGCAACAATGGCAAGATATTTAAGAATTCAAAAAAGTACTAAGAACAACAAATGTTACCTGTAAGAGTTAAAGCAGACACTTAATTTGTGTGGCACAAACTACCACCTGGACCTGGCTGGGATCACTAGTATGGAGTTTTTGTGGCTATGGAAAATACTCACACTAACGAACCCCTGCGCAAGGCTGGGACTACTTTTATATAAAATAGAACAAAATTAATAAGACATCTCTATGGTTTTTTTCAAGAAGGAAGTCGTATTATCTTAATAAGGAAAACCTTTTTGAAAAAATCAAGAAGGAAACTTAGGGTTTTTATTAGGCAATCTTCTTGATTTTTTTTAAAACGGGTTTCTGCTAAAACAGGAACATTTTGTTGGGAAAAAACAGGAAAGAAAAAAGTCTTTTGTGTTGCGCATGCGTTTTGATACGTTTCATTTTGATTTTTTTACTGCAGTACATATATAATGAGCCTGGCCAGGACCAGCTGGATACAATATGCACAAAATTTTCATTTGGCCAATTGCGACGCCCACGGTTTTTAGACTTTTTTCTCAGTTTTTTGTTAAAAACACTTTGATTGAGTAATACATAAAGTTTCGTTCTAATATATGTACTTAAAAATTATATAAAAAATAAACTGGAAAAAAGTAAAAAAAAAAAAAAATGCCGGGCCAGGCACAGGTATACACTTAAGGGCTAATTAAAGTACCTGAATTGAAACAAATAAAAAAATTGTATTACATACACAAAATATATTTTTTTATGTGTAAAATTTAACTTTGATATTTTCAAAACCGAAAACCAAGCCGAAACCGACCGGTTTTAATCATTTTAAACATTAACGAGCGTGCACCCTATTCGGGACCCATGGAGAATCATGCTTATGTGGTCATAAAAATATGGATCCATCTCTGGGTTTAATTTCATTAAAATCGGTTAGAAAGTTTGCGAGAGGCAGAAATTGCCCCCTAACTCACCTTGTGGTCCTATTTTTGAAAAACTACATAGCTCATGTATGCATGTAATTTAAACAAAAATTTAACTGGAAATCTCCATTGACATGGCTGTTTATTTACTTTTTTATTTGATTAAATTTAATAAATGCTAAGTTGAATTTATAAAAACGGTGGCAGCAATACTACAACAAAACAAAAACCTCAGAAACAGCAGATGTTTACGGCTCGAAATGTCAACTATTTATATATAAAATATTATGAAACCAAAACAAATTGGTTCGAACTGTCAAAAAGTCAGCAGGCTTTTTGCTGCTACTTGTAGTGAATTCGCCGTGACTATAATTTTGTAATATGATATAAGACTGAATTTAAAGTGATACGTTTCCTTGCTTTTTCAAATTTTTTTTATTACAAAATAAAATCTGAAGTAAAATTTTAGTTTTTTTCTGAAAGTTAACTGCCTGTTTTTAGAAAACGTAAACAAGTGAGTGAGTGAGAAATTACATTGAAAACAAAAACAAATTTTCGTTTTTTATTGTTGTGTTCAATATAATTTCTCACTCACTCACTTGTTTACGTTTTCTAAAATCAGGCAGCAAGTGCTTTTTCAAATTGTCCAGTTATTTTTTCAAAATCCAGGTGAATTTTTTTCCATTGTCCAGTTGTTTGAATTTTGGTATCTGGCCACCCTAATTACAAGAGTAGTGCATTAAAAATTAACATATTATTATATCTTTTAGAAGTATCCTTTAGAATAAAATATACCTAAGTACCACTGTTAAATACTTTAAAAATGTAACAAGTTTAAAATGTATTGCAAGAGTTATTCTCAAAAGTTTTATATTTGTTTAACTTTTGTATGCATATTTTAAAAATATTACTTTTCCCAATTGACTCCATTGTCTACAGTCTTTCTATCTTTTATTGTTTCCGTTTGTACAAACTCCCCAATGTGACAAAGATAAAGAGCAGGACACAATAAAAAAGCAATACATAAATAGATGTATCTGTGTATGTGTGTATATATGTATGTATTTCTTTATATATTGTGTACATGTAAATGCAAAGCATCGATGTCCTTGAAAAAATACTAAAGCAAATGTAGTACGTGATGATAAAAATAGAGTAGCCTCCAGTCATTAACGCATAAAGTTTTTTTTTTTTTGCAAACGAACCAAGTATTTTATGCTGTAAAGTCAGGAGAAACAAACAAAACCTAACAGATAGAATGATGGCATCCATGCAATCTGTTTACATAAGCTTCATACTTTTTACACAGGATAATATAAAACTAACAATATTTTTGTATGTGCATGAAAACACTGGTGGCTAATTCTGGCAGTCGTGATCGAATTCATTTTCGATTCGAAAGCGATATTATTTCTAATTCTTTTCGTCAATACTGAGCGAATCGAAATTATTTTTTCAGTGTTGTTAAGCATTTATTGGGGTTTACACAACACTGAAAAAATTATTTCGACTCGTTCAGTATCGGCTGAAATAGTATTCGATCACGACTGCCAGAATTAGCCCCCTGGGGGTCGATTCTGGTTCTGTGAAACAGTGAAATGAAAAAAAACTTTTCATTTTCGTTTTCAAGAGCACTTTTCACAATAGCACTTCACATTTACACAAAATGCGATTCCCGTTCTTTGAATGAAAAAGTGTTTCATTCCATTGTAGCTGTGAAACTTTTGTAACTATATTAATAAAATGTAAAAGTCAAGTGCAGATATCGAAGCTTAGGATTTTGAAACGGCGCTAAGCCGCAAACGAGTTTTTTTAATGCTTGAGCTGCAAGCATTTATTTTTCCTAAAAGAGTTTTTTTGAAGAGAGGAAAAAATAAATTTTTATGGCTCCTCTTGTTTTATACAATATAAATTTTTTCAGTAAAAAGAGTTTTTGTTGTTTTTTATTCTCATACATATATACATGGTAAATATTTTTAACTTAAAATAAATAATGAGTAAACCGAAAATTCCGATTTTGTTGCATTTGGGTTTCTTTCATGAACGATATTGCATATGAAAGAGGTTGGCCCCAATGTCCTGCCCAAGTGCGCGCAAGAAATAGGAAAGGAAAAAATTTTACATAAAATGTGTTAATATATGTATAAAAACAACAGCAATTTTTTAACGGAAACAAATTTTTATTCAAAAAACAAGAGCAGTTTGAATGTAAAATCGATCAATCAATGAGTCGACAAATGAGTTTTTTGGGTTGATTGCCCCAAAATATTTATTGCAGTAAATAATTTTGGCATAAAACTGACATCTACGAAAATAATGTTATTGACTTTAGTGAAAGCATCTTTTTAGGGTATTAAAATAAAAGCTTGCTTTTGAAAAAGGATTTTACTTTTAATTTATTTTTTAATAGTTAAAATCAATCACATCAAGTTATTTAATTTGCTTGTTTTGCTACACAAGTAAATTTCGCGACAATTTTTTACATCGTGTAAATTGTGTAATTACAATTGGCAAGATTTAATATCATAGTGCCGGCCCAGACCTGCAATTTTTGTTGCAGTAATTCTTGAGTTTATTTGTGAGAGTGGTGAGAAAATTTGGGAGCGGAACTCATTTCACCAATAAAATCATGAATTTCTGCAACGAAAATTCCAAATTTGGACAATGAATTATAAATATGGTAATGCCTCTATTAGTTGCTAGTAAAATTTTCAAGTAAAAGTTACTGCCAGGCCAGGTAAAAAACTAAAATTTGTTGTTGTTTTTAAAACAAATATACGTAAGAAATGTTCTTGTCGACATCGTGGGCCTGAGCCTTAATTTCTTTCGTTTAAGCTTTCGAGTTATTCTTAGCAAGCCTTTTCATTTGATACCTATATTATATGATTGCATTAAAAATAGCTAGACCGCCATTTTGGCTGTGCTGCTATGTTTGATTTAGAATGACGTTTCATAGTTTACAACATGGTGAAATAAACAGGTGGCAGCACTAAGCCAGATTACGATTTTTTGCTCCTGCATTGTTTGTCTAGGTTTATGTCAAAGTTTTGTTAATGTTTACAAAAAGTCCACGTGCTGATTATGATTATTGTATTTTATTAAAGTTTTTGGTGATATCAAATTAAAATAAATAAGATATTGACCATAATTAAACAAAAATTGGCTAAAAATTTATTTATTTCATCACGTTCTGCGGCACGCTTTGATTTTTGTTAAAAGTATTTTTTGACGTTAACGGTGATGTAATTTCCAATTTTGTTGTAATGTTGTATTTGTTGCCGTAACGATGCCACCTACTTATTCCACCATGGCTTACAATGCATTGTCATCCAAACTGAACGTGTGTACATAATTTCAGCTCAGGCAATTTAACATATCTGCTTCAAATTGAGTTGCAAGGTTTCACCCAAACATACATTCATTGCAAGTTGAATAAAAGCTTTAAAAAACGACCATAAGCCCAACAAATTGTGAAATAAAGATTAATTTAGTAATAGGTATGTTATTAAATATAAAACATAAACATGTTGTAGGCGGCTTTAAATTTACTTTAAGCCGTCGCTAAACCTCAATTCTTCACCGCCGATGGTAATTACATTTCTACTTTGTCATTTAATCAAGTGTAAAATTATACAAATACACAAAAAATATAATTAATTTAAAACATTTTAGGAATATTAGTTTTAATGGAATTATCGAAATAAATTCGGAATGGTTCAATGTAAGAAAACATTATTAACGTTTTTCGTCAGTAATGTTTTGTAGTTATGTAATAAAAAATTGGAATTTTATATGAATATAATTAGTTAAAAATCTGTAAATATGAATCTTTTTAGAAGATTATAATTTTTATTTCTTTAAATTATTATTTATCTTTAGCAATGTCCATATTTTTCTCTAAATAATTTAATTAAAATTATTTTTCACCGTTAAAATGAAAGTGTAAAAATATGGCATAAATGAAAAGTTTCTGACACTTCTTTGCACTGTTACACAGAACAAGAATCAAATTACTGTGAAAATGTGAAAACAATTTGTTTCATTCCATTTGTTCTTCTCATATGAAAACATTCGAATTTATTTATCATTTTTTCAATAAACGAGAATCAGAAACTCTATGAAAATGTGAAAAAAGTTTTCATTTCACAGTTTCACAGAACCAGAATCGACCCCCTGGTTGACTTACCCACAATTTTCAGGCATAAAAATGAACTAAACAAACAAAAAAAAAAACGTTACGACATAATAAATATAAGTTTAAAGCTAAGAAAGTTAAAAACTTATAAAGTTTTTAACATTTATAATTATTCGTCGTTCTTGCCTCTAGTGTATAGAACGTTCTATAGAATAATTAATAACTACCCAGCAGGAATATACAAGGCCCGCTCGCTCCATTCCATACTCATATCTTTTTTACACACGTTGTCATTGCGGAGTAGATCTTGTAACTTGTGCAAAAAACAATACAAAATATATTACTCTTTCTGTACTCCCTTCTCATAGAAGCGAATGTGGAATGTGTATCTTATCTTTTATACGAAGGAGCCTTCTAAGAGGCATTCTTTAACAGTTAAGCTTCGTACAGACGATGGTCAGATCTTACAATATTGGTAAGCAGCGTTGCTTAGACTGCATTATAAATAATTAAAAATAAATAATAAACCTTATAAAACTTATAGTTTTATATTAATACTGGCCTTTCCATTTTACTTTTTGTTAAATTTTTTAATTTAATAGGCATAAAGTATGGATTTAAGAAGCCAAATATTAAAAAACCCGTTATATTGTAGGTCACAATAAAAGAAGAAAACAAAATGTGTACAAAAGTAAATTTCAAAACAGATAATAGCAGATATTCAAACATTGCATTGTTTTCATATACATATGTGAGTAGATCATCAAGCTGTCAAAAACAATAATAGTGAAAAATAACTGCAAATCTCCTACTACCACCTTGTTAAACTTTAAAGACTTGTTGATTTATTGTTTCTGTGATGCCAGATTTTAGCTGTTTGAGACTAGTTTATAAGGTTACTAATATCACTTTATTTTATTGAACTTTCTTTTTTTTTTAATGTACATATATTAAAATCATTCGAATACAAATCGAGAAAAAGCCAAATGCATTTTTTAAAAAAGCTTAAAAAAGAGCTAAAAGCTAAATGAAATATATCAAGCTAAATCCAAAAAAATAAAGCTAAATTTAGCTCGAAAAAAGCTAATATGGTCACACTGATTCCAAATCCGATACGTAGTCTATATAATCTTACATTTTAGTTTGTTAACAAAATTCAACTGTAAACAAACTCGCATGTGGCAACATATCTTTCCTATTCATTTATGGTTACACACACACTGTATAACATGCACATTGTCGTATTTAAGCATTAAAGTTAAAAGGAATTTATGTCATGAATTTATAAATTCTAGATTACGATAATGATTTTTTTTATTATAGTAAATATTGAGTGAAGCATGGTTATGGCATCAGCCTTGCAACGTTTGTGCTTTTGTCCTTGTCACAAATGCACATGTATTCATTTACTCACTAGCTCATTGAAACACACTTTAACACTCCCATATTTAATGATCTGATATGAAAGAAGCAGCAACAGGTTGGCAGGCATATTAATTGAATCCTTGCCTGCCACAACACACCCAGAAATGTAGCGGTATTTCGAAGAATGTGGAATAAATGCAAGTGAATAAATAAGTGTGCATTTTATATTAAGGTCTTGTAATTCTGAAAATTTCATTAATTAATTAAGTCAAATAGATTTTTGAATCTCAAGTAAAGTATACACTCACAATATTATTACAGTAACGGACTGTAGTTTATTTAAGAAATATTCCGTTCAGTCATTTTTAAATAAATAAACATTTAAAATTCCAAGCAAATTTATTTTTAACTGATTCTAACAGTTATTCAAAAAACTAAGTGCATATTGGTACGGATTTTCAGTTGCAGTTAATATTTTCCGTTGATTGAGTTAAATTCTTCTTTATGTTAAAGTAAATAAAAATGTAATTTAAAGCAACGAAAAGTTCATTTAATTTTTACTGTCAAAAATTCAACCGCGAATTCCGTAAAAACAAATCAATATTCAGTTATCTTATATAAATTAATTGTCAAAAAATTAACTACATATTCCGTGAAAACAAATAAATATGCAGTTATTTTATAAAATTTTACTGTCAAAAATTCAACACCATACAGTAAAAACAATTAAATATTCAGTTATTTTATATAATTTTACTACCAAAAATTAATTTTTACTTATCTATAAAAAATGAATTGCTTGTTTTGTGTAAGCAATACCCATTTTCTATTTGTTAAAATAATTTAGTTAAATACCTACATCAAATTTTAAAAGTAAAATAATTGCGAAGCCATATCGGTCATGCTGCTGGTGTCTTATAATTGAGAGTTCTTCTGTAAACAACGTGGTCAGTACAACAAAAGTAAAACAAACGTGTGTAACTGGATAAGTAAATAAAAATATTCTCCCTCTCTCGCTTATAAGAAAATCAAGCGGACAGGTGTCTGTCTGGTATTTTTTTGGAAATTCGGCTCTTTTGTGGAGTAAACGAAAATTTAATAAAATAACTGAATATTTAATTGTTTTTACTGAATATGGGGTCAATTTTTTGAAAGTAAAATTTTAATAAATAACTGAATATTTAATCGTTTTTACTGAATATGGTGTTGAATTTTTGACAGTAAAAATTAAATGAACTTTTTGTTAAAAATAAATGAAAAATAGGTAGACCGGTTTTTAATTGAACTTTAATTCAACTACAAAACAGTCTGTAGATCGAACTATAGAATAGTCCACAGACTAGACAATATTCTAGAAAAAAACTGCAACAAGGCCTATTGAATACTCTGCACTATATAATATCCTATCCATTTAACTTAAAGAAGGACTATAGGACTCGAAATACTATTTGAGTCCCTTTCACACTATTCCACAAGTCTAAAGATTTTTCCTTTCAAAAAATCCCATCACTTTTAGTCTTGTTGTCAACAAAATCAAAAAGAAAATTTGTTCATTACATTTTGCGTCTACACTTTCGTACTTCAAAGTAAAATCAAAACCTGTGTTGATAATAAACAGCTGTTCGGCATAAAAAGATTTATATTTTAGTGGATTTTTTAATTTTTTCGTGATTTCAACAGATATTAAAAAATTAGTAAAACTGGGAAACCCTAATCCCAGGTCTGCACCAAAGATAGATATCTCAGTAATTTAAGATTAACGGAGCAATAATTATCATTGCTTTGCTTATGTTTAAGGCATGGTAATCATTGCTGCCAGATGAAATGTGTCGAAAATCGAAAAATTTTGCAAAGCAAATTGTCAAATCGACTTACTTAAATCGTGGTTGTAAAATAATGCTTACATTTGTTAATTTTTGAAAATGTTTAAACATTTTCTGTTTATTTTGATTGTAATAAAAAAAAATCATACATGTGTATTAAAATTTAAAATAAAAAATGGTTAAAAATATAAATAGATTTTAACACCTTTCACAGACCAACTTAAATATGGGCGGAAAGCTTCTTTTAATTATAAAAAAAAGTCAGGAAACTATTTGAAAAACATGTTGGTAGTACATAAAAGTCAATTCTTTAACTTGTCAACATTGTGTATGATTTTTTTTTGTACGAATTTGCTACAAAAGTTTAAGAACTTAGAATTAGAGACGTGACTCGAATAACATCATTAATTATTTATAAAAAAGTAAGAAAATTGGTTAGTACATGAACTGAGAGATGAACTCAGATTTTACTCATCAGAAATTGTGTTTAAGTGTTTAAAAAAATGGTTGTAAAATCCCAAGTGTTATATGTATTTATATTTGTACTAGCTGTTTGGTATCGGCGCTGTTTAGGATTTTCTAAATAAAAATAAAAAATTAAATACTTTAGAATTTTGTTAATAACTTGGTTCCAGCGCAATCTCCCATCAATAAAAAAAATTTCAATATCACTACAACAGCGCACCCTATCGGATGTTTTTTTATAAACCATCAGTGAAGTAGACCTTTCCAACGCATGTACTCGTTTGAAAATCGGTTGAGTGGTTCTCGAGTTATAAAATGACGAACATAGGACAACTTATTTTTATATAAATGGATTATGAACTACATACTTACACAGGACAATTACTGTCAACCAAATTACCGAAAGTATCAAAGAAGTGTTAAACTTTTATAAATTGGTGGGGTATAAATCGTCAAATCGCCATTTTTGGATCCCAAAATCGTCAAAATTACGATAAATCGTCAAATCTGGCAGCAGTGACGGAGACACGTATTTATGATAACTCATAATTTGAAAAACAAATCAAGAAAAAGTGATACAATCTATAAAAATTATTTTTTTTAATTCAGATTTCTTATTCGAACTTTATTATTATTTTATGTATTGATATACATTTTTTTAAGCTTGAGGTAATTTTAATTTTATTAAACTTGTTAAAATAAAATTAATATTTTTCATTTTTTTATTTTTCGAATTTATTCTATGAGCTAAATTTCAGTTATGTATTTTATAAAGCTTTTTGTAATAGTCATATTCCTTCAATTTTTCAGAAAAAAACTTCAAGCCTTGAAAATCTATATATAAAAATTTTGTTTTTTCCAATTTTCAAATAATCACCCTTATCATGAATAAAATTTCACATGTAAATTTCCGAACGTGTGAACAGTTGGTATCATGAATAAAATTTGTTGTGGAAATTTCCGAATGTTTATATTTTTATACTCCGAAAAAAATAATTTGTGAATTTATTGTTTTACACACGATTGTTAACAGCTCACATGTGATATATTTTTACAACTTATAAAGAAAATAATTCACAAAGAGTTGTCTGTCGGAAAAGGAAGAAAATGTAAGCTTTTATTTAAAATTAAAAAAAAAACGTTTCAAATGCACAAATTTAATTTATTTCATTTAGCGATCCCAAATTAGTTTTAGAGTTTGTTTAAAATTTTGCAATTTTTAGCAAATTTTAGAAATGTTCGCGATAGAAGCGATTTGTTACTGTAATTTTTCTGATTATTTACAGCTTTAACGATTTACAATAAATAGTAGACTTCCGCTTCCGCTAATTTTACAATTTTTACCGAATTTTTGCCATTCTTTATAGTTTTTGGAACTTTTAATTCGTTTTATGGCTTGTTTGAAATATTAAAACTTTCGCGAATTTTTTACAAGTTTTAAATTTTTCGCGAATTTTAGCCATGTTCCCGATTAAAGCGATTTTTTCCTGTGATTCTTTACAACTTTAACGATTTTTAATAAATAGTAGATCATGCCGCTGTTTGAAAATTTTTGCGAATTTCCGCTAATATAAAAATTTTAACCAAATTATTGCCATTTCTTATACATAGTTTTAAAAACTTTTAATAAATTTTATGGCTTGTTTGAAATATTAAAACTTTTCTCGAATTTTCGCTATTTTTGCAATTTGTGTTTTTGTTATTTTCCGACACTCTGTTCTTTTAGCACGTTTAGCGATTTCAAATAAATTTAAGGGTTTGTTAACAAATTTTTTTTTTTTTTGCTATTTTTCGCGAATTTTAGCAATGTTCGCAATTTTTAATAAAAATTAGACTGTGCTATCATGCCGCTCTTAGCAAATTAGAGATATTTAATTCAAATATGGAAATAATTCCATAAATTTCCAAAAACACAGTTTTCTTAAATACATTAATTGTTTTTTGTTTACAACTCCGAATATATTGAAAAAGGTTTTTAAAATCAGGTATGTTATTTTATTCACAGGGAATTCATGATACGAAATTAAAATCCATGTGAATTAAGAATTTCATTCGGAAATTTTCACATGTGGAATTCAAGATAAGGGTGAATAAAAAAATAGGGGTTTCGGTTAATCGAAATTTTCAAGAAACCGGGTTTCGAATATTTCGACTATATAAATCGGCACAGGCAAACCAGTTAAGAACGATATCTTTATTTGTTTGTGAACCACTCACGTGGAACACAACATATGAACCGGATGTTGGTCCGACGCCAAATCGATCCACTAAGATGGAAAAAATTAATATATTTAGATATACTATATATTCTTCATATCAAAGAAAATGTATGGCCGAATTTCGACCATTAAGAAAACACTTGTTAATATAAATTTAAATAAAAAAAAATTATATTAACAAAAATATTTCTTGCAATTTTATTTTAGTGTTTATTTTAAAAAAAATTATTTTAGTGTTTATTTTTAATTATTTGATTCTATTACTTCAATTATAATTTGCTACCATTTTGCAATTTGCTTCTATTTTTTTCTTTTTTTCAATTGACAACCAAATTTGACGTTTTATGTTAGCAATAATTGTCAATGGAAATTATTGCAACATAAATTGTAGGCAATAAATATGTACATAAAACTGCTGTCTACAAAAAGCTGCATGTACACGACATGTTTTTACATTGGAATTGTCAAATTTTCCACTGCAAAATACATACATGCCGTGTGTTACCTTAATTACATTGCTTCTGTAAAAGTCAGACGCAAAGTCATCTGACAAAATTTCAATTAGAGCGAGCTCTATTTTCTTCTAAAAAACCATCTGGCATCAGAAATCTATGCCGGGAAGAAACCGGCAGCGGAGGTCCACTATTGACGGAATCATTAGCCGGCTGAAGTTAATATTTTACATTCTTTATATATGACTGTATGATAAACTCACCACTGAATAGAAATTATGTAAATATACGTATATAAAAAACGTTTCATTATAATATCGTTAATTGATATTTTTGAATTAAAAGAAAAAAATGTTGAGATGGCTAAACTATTTTACGGCGCAAAAAAAAATTTTGTGACGGCAGCAAGCTAAATATTTTGAAACCGAGAATTACTTTGGTTTCTGCAATATCTATGCGAAAAAACAGATACAATGTCAGAAGCAAATTACATGCACGTTTGTGACTGAATATTATAAACCTTCTGTAAAACAGCAATTTTGACATCCATGAACAATTATGTACATGTGACTTAAAAAGTTGGCAAGTCAGATGTAAAAAACATGTCGTCTACATGCACCTTTAAAGATAACATAATTTTGACATTAACTGCAATATATATCGCAATTTTTACCTCTGGTATAGACGGGCAGTAACAACATAAAATTTAATACATATTTATTAACCCCGTTTTTCATAATTAAACAGGTGCATATATTAATTATTTAAGGTTTATTAAACAAATTTTCATAAAAAATTGTTTCATAAGCCTTTTATAAACCTTTTTTATTTAAATGAATAAGTTCTCCTCCAAAGACTTTTGTATATCCACTTTTTTAAGAAATTGAGATTTTAATGCAGTAATGTGCAATAAGTAAAATATACATTGTTTACAACGAAGAAATTAAAGTTACCTCATTTTTTGTTGTTGTTTTGTAGTGATGAGCAAAAGCGCTAAGTCCAATTTATCCCAAAAAAGGCTCCAAGTCCCAATTAAAAGTACAGTTTAACCATTTCTCTCAAATTGTTCCATCACATGTATTTTGATTGTTTTTTGTCTCTCCTGTAAAATTTTCAAATATGGACTTAGAGCCTTTACATGTTAAGCCAGCGATATGTATCTTAAGAGCGGCAAGAGTCAAAGTTTCCAAATTAGGTACAAGCATCTTGGTTATCAAAACACAACGTCCGCCAAAATGTGGGCGGAATTAGAGAAGTGGGCGTGGTACACAATAGATTTATTTATTAATTTATATCTGTTCAAAGCGCACCATGGTGAAGAGTGCTTGCACTCATCGGGTGCTACTGACTCCCATCACCATCAATCAGTTAAGTAATGAGGTACTTCTTCGAACCCAATGAATACCATTGGACCGCAAGGAACTCTGTCATTTTTTTGGTGCATTCCAGCTAGCATTTGCCTGCTTTTAAAATGCATGAGATCCCAAAGGATGCCAGTTAATTTAAGCGTTAAGATTAACTTAATAACCAAGGCAAAATTTATTTACCCCAGAAGATGTAACACCAAGAGAAAGGAGTCCTCAAGCTGTTTTAACTATGCCCAATGAGAGGCGCCGTACATTCCCCGGGGGGAGAAATAGTGCGACTGTGAGTGAGAACAGAAACAAGATGATAAAGAGCATAGTTTAGAACAAGGCGAATTCATACAAGGTGGTCTTATTTTGAAAACGTTTACAGCACTGTAAAATATTTTAACGTTGTGTCAAAAATAAAACAACACTGTAGTAAAAAATTTAAACAAATATTTCAATTTCTTTTTATTTCAAATGGTTTGTTTTGAAATGTAATTATTTTAAAATATTTTAAGTTTCATTATTTTAATGAAATAATTTTAAGCGAAAAATTTAGAAAACATTCCGCAGAACCACATGAACGGTTTATCATTTTGACACAAGGTTATAGTAATCAGCTGTTGCTTACGTAGCAAGATAAGGTCACCTGGTGTAAATTCGCATTGGTTTAGAAAAAAAATTTTTCCAAAATAAAAATGTATCCCCAAAGCCAGCCGCCGCCTTCTGCTCCCCTTATTTTCATCTTCATTTCTCTGCTTGCTGGGTGCGCGTCGTTGCTCTTAAAATTTTTTATTTGAAATATTTTTTTAAATATAAAAAACAAATTTTACCAATTTTTACAATTATTTGTTTAAAAAAATCAGATTTTTTTTAATAAACGAAATGCAAATTAATTTTTGTTTGAATTGGAAAAATAATTTTTTTCTTGGTATTAACCACAGTTGTCAACCGATTAAGAATAAACTCTTGTTCGAATAATTTTTTAATTGCGATTTTCGAATAACGAATAATTCGAATAAATAATGTCGATTAATCAAACAATTTTTTTATTTAAAAATAAATTAAATAAAAGATTAGAATTTAATTTATTCCTTTAGTTTTTTAGTGATTTTATAAAGAGTGGCCCAATCAGAACGCACGATGTTAATTGTTAACAAAACTAAAAGTTTTCTGAGCTTTTTTCAATATTTTTGTTATTATATTAAGATCTATGACAAATATGTGTGAAACAAAATATCGGCCAAATGCTAGCCACGGCTTCGGTGGCAAAACCTCTTTCCGATGGTCATATTTTCGATGAATAAGAAATAATTAAGGTTTAATATCGTGAGTGTGCGGAATTATCTCATCCTTTAGCTCTAGAATTGTTCTTGGCTAATTGACGTACACTTATTCTTTTAACATGGTCATTGAATTTCTCGCGCAAAAATGCCATTGTTTCGTTGACTGTGTGGCAAGTGTTTCTATTCTGCTGGAACCACATATCTTCCATGTCCATATCATCAATTTCTGGCTACAAGAAGTCCGGGTATGTTCGTTAATGTATCACTGCGCTGCATCAGTTTTTTCAAATTAATATCTATGTACATATATGTTTATATCAATGAAGTGGATTTGGATCAACAAATTGTCAAATACTCCACAAAAAAAGTTTCACAAAAAAAAAGTTGTAATTATTGTTGTACTGGCGCGTTCTAATCATCTCGCAATAGCGAACGCCGTTCACGGTATGTGCTTGGCCGACTTCAATTTCGAAAAGGTACGGCACTAGGACGACGCTAGCCTAAAAACCCCACCAAACACTCACTTTTTGTGGAAGCATCGACTTTTCAACAATCACTGCTGGATTCTCATTTGCCCAAATGCGGCAATTAAGCATGTTAACGAATATAATTAGGTTAAAGTGTTTGTCACAAAGTGCAAATGTTAACGCGCTGCTCAATTGTGTACATCTCCACGGTTGAATTTGACAAACACTAAACAAAGCTAAACAAAATTGTAGCCATAGCCCTGATTGTAATTAATCTCAATGCTTAGGAAGCAAAAACCGTGTGAAGTATTTTATGTTTTCCAAAGACTTCAAAAATTGCGGAACTTGGTCCAGTGGAAAAATACATAAAGAGAGACAGCGTTTGTTCTATAGAAAAAACGGATTGCAGAAGTTTGAAGATGGAAGATCTGCAAAGGATTTCGAAAATCCAAAATAATATCGGATTATTTAAGAATTAAGGGTTTTAGTTATACAACGATATGTTTAAGTAATACAACGATATGGAGTTAAGATAAAAAGTTTTACGCTTTAAAAAAGAAGTCAAAGCGGATTTGAGAAAAAATAAAGTAGAAAATGTAAGATTTTCCATAATTGTAGATGAATGGACGGATGTGTCTATTAACTATAAAGAATTTTTTTGTAAAAAATATATTTTTTATTCGTTATTCTCATCGATTAATCGTATAATTTTTTAAATTTAATCGTTTGATCGAACGAACAAAAACAATTATTTGAATTATTCGAACAAAGTTTAAAGTCGAATAATTAACAACTTTAGTATTAACCCTACTCAACAGAAAATCGACCTTATTGTGTAAGGCGTTGTCGTAAGCGCCTGAGTAGTTTTTTTTAAATAGATTAAAGAAGCACACAAGCTGTGTTCTTTAATCTTTAACAATAAAAAAACGACTTTGGCGTTAACGACAGCGCCTTATGCAATAAAAGCGAATATTTAGTTTCAATTGCATTGATGAAGGACTTTGCTCATTATTCTATCACAATTATTTTATGATTATAAAAGCGTCCTTGACATGTTGACTTTTAGTCTATTATCAGACATTTCCCTTTTTTCTCATTCTTATCTAGATATAAAAAATTGTGTATTGCATTATCTTTTTAATCCTTTTTTTATATTTGTTTTTGTAGGTTTCTGTGCCATTTTACTCGTAGATACTACTCGTATAAGCATCATCGACCTCTTACAGCAACATCATTTTTTAATCGGATGTAAATGTTAAAAGCAATCTTCAACGTTACAACTTAAGAAAAAAGTTTTTTTTCCTTAAATTGTATGAAATAATGTTTTATTTTATATGGTAATTTTTTGTTTTATTCCCCAAGACACCTTCAGTTGCAATTATGTACTTTTTATTTTTTGTTTTATTTTATTTCACATTTTTTGTTTTGTTTATAACTTTTTTAAAAGTATTTATTTTATTTTTAAGGTTTAACTTTATGTAGTGCTTAACGTTGTGCCATTAGTTTAGTTTGTAACAACCTTGTGCCAAATATTTGTACTTTTTTTTTTAAATGAAAGTCAATAACGCAAAAAACTTATG
Source organism: Pollenia labialis (assembly GCA_949318255.1). NCBI lineage: Eukaryota > Metazoa > Arthropoda > Insecta > Diptera > Polleniidae > Pollenia > Pollenia labialis. The sequence goes on along the minus strand of OX439143.1, from coordinate 44,781,403 downwards.
AGTATTTATTTTAATTGTATTAATGGAATTTTTAATCAGGAATATTATTTTCGAAAGACACCAATATTTTAAAATTATTTTCATTTACAAAAATTCTCAATGAACTTTATTTTTCAGAAAAAAATCTTAAAATCTAAGAAAAAAACTTTCAAAAAATCGTCAAATTTGGATCACGCAATTAATATTAGCGAAACAAAATTTAGTTTTCACAAAACAATTTAAAAATGTTTCAGGGTTTCGATCAAGCTCTGTTAGAAGAGGATAAAAAGCACAGGAACGAACTTTTAAAAATATATTTTGCTTTTAAAATAATCTTAATAAAGTAAATTTTATGAAATTGATTTTTAAACTTGTAAATGTAATTCCCAAAAAAAATTTTAAAAGTTCCCAAAAATGAGGTTATTTGTTCCAACAAATTAGAGCCAGTCTAAAAATTCTCTATGCAGAAATCGAAGAATGCCAAAACATAATTTGCAATGCAAATAAACAAAGCCAGTCATTACTGAGACCGTCATGATTAGCCATCGCAATATTGAGACAACAAACAATTTGTTGTGCCACATGAATTTGGATAGTGAAGACTGCTGTTGCCGATGTTTTTTTTCTGGTTTAAACAGCTACGAAACTGTTGGTTTAAAAATTATTTTCCATATAACTTTAATGTTCAATTATAAATTGTTTTGCTTCTACTGAAAATTTTTAAATTTTTGTTTAATACCCTCTTTATGATCTAGTGCGTTATGTATGTTATATCTGTCATGTGATAACTGTAATGAAAAATATATTAATATTTGATGACAAAATTACTTCCACTTTCAGCATAACTTGCAAGCAAAAACAAAATCAAATATTAATAGCTTTTTGAATGTTTTTTTTTTTATTTCAAAAACTGTCAATCACAATTTTGACGTGAAAGGCATTAACAACAGGTCTGTTCAATAACAAGGTATATTTACACAAGGTAAACTCGTTGGCCCATATGTTTGTCAGCAGTTTACCTAAGTTGGAACACCAATGTCAAATTCCGTGTATATGAGCCAAAATTTGTACATGTGTGCGTTAAATTTATATGAAGACAATTTTGACAATTCCGTTCCACTCGGTTATTTTTATAGAGCAGCATGTCTACACTCCCAAATGAGTCTACCTTGTGTAAATATACCTTGTTCAATAATTAAGGCTAATTTGCTATAATTGTGACAAGTAAGTGTTCACGTACTCGAAAAAATTGCAACGAAAGTAAAAAATTTAACTAAAAATAAAAGTTTATGTATATTGAAAATAAAATTTGAGTTTTTTTTCCTAAATGGAAATTTTTATTTGAAAAACAGACAATACACAGTAAACAATTTTAAAGTTTTAGGAAGCAAGAAAAGTACAAGAGCGCTGATATATGCGCTGGCTATTACATTCTACATAGAAGCAGCAAAGAAGCGAAAACCATTGAAGTGAATTTTTAATATACAGTCTGAATTTACACGTTTCATCTTTCGATGCTCAACTTTTTTTCAATTTCCTTTTAAAGATTCCAATTTAATCACACGCAGCAATCGGTTTCAATTTCTTTCGGTTCAAAACAACAGCAATTTTATTAACAGCGAATCAAAGAGAAAAAGAAAAGAAAAAAAAAATACTTGCAGCCATCGTTGTGCATATACCAACGAATAAAAACACAAATAGTACTGACCGAGTACAGGTATCTCCGTACTAGCCAGTGATGTTAACTTTTATTTTTTCATTACCTTTCGGTCCTTTAAAAATTACCGTTTTTGAGAAGAAATTACCTTACGCAAAGATTTTTAATCAAAACATTAATGTTCTGTTTCCAAATGCCAGGCGATATATTGTTTTATTTGTTAAAATAACAGCATTATTTATAAGCAATTAATTTTAAATGTGTTTTAAGAAAAATCTGAATGTAAATTTTTGGTTTAAAATAAATTTTTAACAAAAATATTCTATTTTTTTTATGAATAAGGTAGTAAAATAATATTGAATTTGACCCGTACTTAAAATAATCCGAAAATTATAGTTAAATTTATAACATTATTTTAAAAATTAGGGGTAGTCGTGGTTTTTTGCTCATATCTCAGCCATTTGTTGACCGATGTTTTTGAATTTCAATAGCAAACAATTCCGGACCATATGTGACATAAATGTATAATAACCTGGCCCCCATCATATATGGGGTCTTCAGAAAACCCATTTCAACAGACAGACGGACAGACGGACATCGTTAAATCAACTTCGCTTTTCATAAGGACCCAGAATATATATACTTTATAGGGTGTAGGATCAATATTGTAGAAATTACAAACGGAATGACAAACTTATATATACACTCACAATATTCTGTACGTAAAATTAACTGAAATTGTAATATAAAATAAATGAAAGTTCAATTAAAAACCGGTCTACCTATTTTTCATTTATTTTTAACAACAAGTTCATTTAATTTTTACTGTCAAAAATTCAACACCATATTCCGTAAAATCAAATAAATATTCAGTTATTTTGTAAAATTTAACTGTCAAAAATTCAACACCATATTCAGTAAAAACGATTAAATATTCAGTTATTTATTAAAATTTTACTGTCAATTTTTTACTGTCAAATTGACCCCATATTCAGTAAAAACAATTAAATATTCAGTTATTTTATTAAATTTTCGTTTACTCCACAAAAGAGCCGAATTTCTAAAAATACCAGACAGACACCTGTCCGCTTGTTTTTCTTCTTAGCGAAAGAGGGAGAATATTTTTATTTACTTACCCAGTTACACACGTTTGTTTTACTTTTGTTGTACTGACCACGTTGTTTACAGAAGAACTCTCAATTATGTATAAGACGCCAGCAGCATGACCGATATGGCTTCGTAATTATTTTACTTTTAAAATTTGATGTAGGTATTTAACTAAATTATTTTAACAAATAGAAAATGGGTATTGCTTACACAAAACAAGCAATTCATTTTTTATAGATAAGTAAAAATTAATTTTTGGTAGTAAAATTATATAAAATAAATGAATATTTAATTGTTTTTACTGAATATGGTGTTGAATTTTTGACAGTAAAATTTTATAAAATAACTGCATATTTATTTGTTTTTACGGAATATGTAGTTAATTTTTTGACAATTAATTTATAAAAGATAACTGAATATTGATTTGTTTTTACGGAATTCGCGGTTGAATTTTTGACAGTAAAAATTAAATGAACTTTTCGTTGCTTTAAATTACATTTTTATTTACTTTAACATAAAGAAGAATTTAACTCAATCAACGGACAATATTAACTGCAACTGAAAATCCGTATTAATATGCACTTAGTTTTTTGAATAACTGTTAGAATCAGTTAAAAATAAATTTGCTTGGAAGTTTAAATGTTTATTTATTTAAAAATGACTGAACGGAATATTTCTTAAATAAACTACAGTCCGTTACTGTAATAATATTGTGAGTGTACCCTTTTACCTTCGGTGAAGGGTATAAAAATGTGCTAAACAAGCACTTAGCACTTTTTTCGACATTCGTGGTGCCAATTCAGAAAAAATATGCTAAATCTAGCAGAGGCCTTGGAATCTATATGTTTAAAGAACTTCCTTTTATGGTCGCATTATTTTAAGTTGGCGCCAGTAAATTTTTTTTTTCGTTTCCCAACAGTATTTAAAGGCTTATTTTAACCCAAACATATTACGTTATCTGTTAAGAGATCTTTATTGGTACACTGAGAAAATTTAAAGCTTTAAAATCAAAGAAAAAACGTCTTTGTAAAATTGTAACGAAAATATCTTTGTTAGAAGGAAAAAATCCTTGCATCATTGATGTATTCTTTAAACAAGTAAATGGTGCGTCTTCAACACAAACGACGAAAATTCTTTGAAGCTTAATCAAAGAAATTATATTTTCCGTAAAGATAAAATATTTGCTACAACGATTTATTTCTTTGCTAATAAGGGATTGAAAAACGTATTTAAAATTAAAGACTTTCCTTTGTTTTTTTAAAGCTTAGCATCCTTGCTACAAAGACAAAGTCTGCAACTTTAAAGAATTTTGTCTTCAATGCATAAGTGAACATGTTTGCTTGTTCACACATGTTTGCATGCAACGGTAAATAAAAGCGGTTAAAAAAAATAAAGATAAAGTCTGTGGCCCATATTCATAGTCAAAAATAAAGTCGACTTTAAATAAAAACCGGTTTTAAATGCATGTGAACACCATTGTTTTAAAATATACTTTAAAAAAAGTCGACTTTATTTTTGACTATGAATATGGGCCTGTATCTTTAAAGAATTTAGTCCTCAATGTTCAATTTATATATGAATGTTTTTTTATCCAAAAACTACATTGCTCCAGTAGACAAGCTGGTAGTGAGCTAGTCTATCAGCACCGAGGTTGCGCGATCGAATCCCACCAGAGACAGAAAAAAAAATAAAAAATGAAATAAGTAAAATAAAATAAGAAAAAATAGAAAAAAAAAATAAAATAAAGTAAAATAAGAAAAAATAGAAAAAAAAATTTTTTTTTTCTTTATTGAAAGTATTCATGTTTAAGTACTTTTTTCATGTGTTTCCAAAGACGTACATCCTTGCCACAAGATTTTAAGTCTTTGATTTTAAGTATATATTTCATGGAAATCTAAAGATCTTTGCGCCTTTCCGGTAAAGATGTTTTGTCTTTGGGCACAATCTGACCAATAAAAGTCTTTGCAACAAAGTGTATTTTCTTTGATTTTACGATTTATTTTTCTCAGTGTAAAACAGTAGACTTTTTTTCGTAATTATCAGAACTGTAGTGTAGTCTGTATTTGTATATGCCTACATATGGATGTATGTTTGTATGTATGTATCTCTGTAACAGTTCAGGAAGTGGTAAGAGGAAACAAAAACAACATAAGTTAAGTTAAGAATTAAGTGTTTTCGAAAGGATTAAAGCCAATTTATCTAACAAAATACTTGTATTTATACAAATCCATGTATACACGGAAATAAGTTTATTTTCTAAGGTAATCATTTCCGTTTCTTAAAACAAGAAAATCCAAAATTAAACTTATTTTGTTCGTATTAAGTAAAATTTTCTTAAATCAAGAGACATTTTGATTAAACCAAGGCACACATACATATATTTACAATAAGTAATTTTTGGCTTGGACGAGAATCATGTAAAATGTTCTTGGTTCAAGGCATATTTAGTGAATAATTCTTTCCAAGTAGTATTAAACTTAAGCGATAAAAAGGATGTTGTTTGAAATGTTAGACCTGCTTATTTAAAACTTGTTAACAAACTACTACTGTCGGTGTAAAGACTTAACGAATAGTCAAGTTTATTTGTTTATCTCTTTTTTATATTGGAAAGGTTTTTCGTTCCAGGAAGTACCCAACCCTGATGTTTTCATTCTAATTAATTACACAATCGCGCTACTACAGTCAAATCCCGATAATTCGTAGCCGGATAAATCGTAATTCCCGATAATTCGTAATAAACTGTCGGTCCATATAAAAAATCTCTTGAATTCGTAAAATTTCCATAAATTTTGGTCCCCTCGCTAATTCGTAATTTTTTTTTTCAAATAAAATTTCTTTACCTCTTATAAATCGTAATGGTTTGCTAACTACCACTTATAATTCGTAATAAAAACAACAGAAACAAACAAAAAATAATTTTTTGTTTACCGCTCTTTTTTGCGTTGGTTTTTGCTATTACTTGTGTGTGTGTGTGTCTGTGGTTATTTTCTTAAGATCAGTTTGTAACATTAAAAATTAAGAAAAATGTCAAAGCGCACGCATACAACTCTGTCGGTGTCATAAAAACAACAAATAAAATAGACGTTTCTAAGCGGTTTGAAATTGCTCCATCAACTCTTAAGCTTTTTCGCTGCATACGCAGCTGTCAAAAAGTAGAATCTGGGTATTTATACGTAGTAAGTTACATGCAGAAAAGTGTAGATGACTTGAGGCGAAAAGTAGGTTTACTTCCTACTTTTGTAAGCGTCACAGGCAACGTTCGAACAAATCAGCTGATTTTGACAAATTAAATTTAATTTTTACTTTTGCTGCTGCATAAAAAGCGTTGCATGTTACTTGAAACATAGAACGCAAGCAAGGTTAGAAAAGCATGCACTGCCTGGAGGCGAAAACGAGTGATATGGACCTCCAGCTTTACTTCAATCCTTCATAAAAGCTATTTTATGTATTTATTTTATTTATTTTGTATTTTATTTTTAACAATTGTTTTTTATATTTTTTTTAACGATTTAGTAAATAAATTGAAAACCCCCGGTAATTCGTATTTAAATTATTTTAACCCCGTTAAATCGAAACCCTGCTTAATCGAAAACCCCTTTAATTCCTAAGAAATGGCCGGTCCCTTGCGATTACGAATTATCGGTATTTGACAGTCTTTTTTAAGTAATTTTCTTATTACGATATAGTAGACGTATACGTAATATGGAATTGCTCTTTTTTGCTTATAAAGCATGAATCCAGAGCACTTATACGTCAAGAAAATTGACTACAAAAGAATCAAAAAATATTCGTTTATTTAAGTTCAATTATTTTCATTAGCAAATAAAAATAATAGAAGTAATTGTATGTATGTATGTATGTATGTATGTATGTATGTATGTATGTATGTATATTAAAAACAAAAATGTAATATGTGGTTTAGATTTTTTCTTAACCCAAAAAGAATAGACAGACACACATTCGAATTTGTGTAATTTACATTATCACACATCAGCACATTCAAATTTTATACAGGCAATAGAAATGTATTTGAATTTGTAGGAAAAAGAAAAACATATTAACAAAACCTTACCCAGCAAACAATTGAAAAATATTAATTTTGGAAAAGTTAAGAAAATATAAAAAGCAGTAATTGTATGTGTTTTTACAGCGTGTTTCATCTGCTTAATGGTTTTGAAATTATTTAGAAAATAATGACGGATAAAAAAAGAGCTAATATTAAACCAAGAAGAAAAAGTAACGAGTATTTTGTGTGCTGTTTAAAGTCTTAAAAGTCTAAGTTCATACGGCTTATGACTTATTGACATGATTCTTCCTTTTTCTTCTTTGAACATGAATTGACATTCAAAAGATTCATGCCACGTTGACGACATGTTTTTTATTTTGTATAGTCGTGCGTATGCATGTGTGCTTTTTGATATTGAAAACAAAAACAAAATTAAAAACGAATGAAAAAGCAAAGCGTACTGACAGCACATGTATCTGTGTACTCGTTTCTTTTCCCCTCGTCCCTCTCGCCTATAAAGTAGCAATCAAGGCGAATTGACTTTCAGGTGGCGTTGAAAACACAGCTGTGCTACTTTTTTTTCTTAATTAGAGAGAGGAACGTCAAAAGTTACTTGTGTTTTTGACATATCGGCCAACGACAGCAACAAAAAAATACATTGTTGTGTTTTTGGTGTTGTTGCTTGTTGTAGTATCGACACCACCGTTTACATGAATTCGCCTTGGTAGCAATCATGTCATTAAAACATGAGCCGTATGAACACAGACAAACTCTTTACTTACATATTTTAAACATATGAAGGTGTATAAGAACTTGCATTCAGTTGAATATAATGTAAGTTCTAGGTTTGGACTACTACAGCGAAGCGAAAGACTAGTCCTAGTACGAAATCCTAGCGAAGAGCACCCAATGCCATTGTCCATTTTATCAGTTTAATGAAATTTCAACTTTTAGTGTTACATCCTCCGGGGAAATCCCACTAAAGGACGGATATTTTTTTCCGATAGGACCACCACTCAGTTTACTCCTACTAATGCAATGCATTGTGTTGGAACTAGCAAAATAGGTTATGAGAAGGAGGATAGAGGGAGTGGTTTTGTGACTTGAACTTATTCATGTTGTAAGTGAGAGGGAAGACTTCAGCAGGATGGTTATTCCACATACGAATTGCCCGGGAAAAAAATCAATTCAATCGACTACAAAAGGATGGGCTATTGAGGATAAACGTACGGGCTTCGGGAACCAGATACCTAATTTCGTCAGAACACATCCCATTGTTGTAACGAAAAACAGGCAAATAAAACCCACATTGCGACGGTGCTCAAGGGAGTCAATAGAATTGGATACCCTTCCGTCGCCAATGAGAACCTTCGCCCTCTCCTGCACGCGGTCGGGAAGCTCCAAAAAAGACTTTGAAGCACCGGCCCACACATGAGAGTTGTATTCCATACGCGGTCGGATATAGGTATAAATACTAAGAAGATCGGATGGAGTATAGTATATCTTACATCGTCTTAAAAAACCGAGGCACTTGAATGCTTTTTTCGACACCTTGAATATATGTTCTGTCCATCGGATATCACATTGTATCTTCATGCCCAGAACATCAAGAAATTCTGATTCCTCAATAATTATACCACCCATATGTATATACAGATGAGGCACCTTGATCTGTCGCGCGTTTGTGCGTCAGCACGCAACATTGGGATTTTCGGGCATTAAAACCGACCCTATTTGCACGACCCCATTCCTAGACGATTTCAAGGTCTCGGCCAAGCGTATCATTCATATTCTGCCTCATAGCACCGACATTGGATACGCTTGGTCTGCATTCAAATGAGTACGAATGCCAAAGGTTGCTGTCATCTACAAAAGAGTAGATAGAGTTGGAAGTTTGACATAGTAGGTCATTTAGAAATATAAGAAATAGAGGAGGAGAAAGAAGTTGCCCAGTGGTTAAGGTATCCATGTAAATCGTGTCCATAGCTGTCCTTGTTTATCACTTAGTGGCTTTGGTTTATACCTAAAATCAATGGAAGGAAGATGAAAGGAGTTAAAGCTAGAAGCTGATTTTTAACCCATTGTGGAAAAGTTCGGCCTGCTGCCGGATTTTGCTTTGTGCTGTGGCCAGGGCTGCCAGAAAAATTTGTAAAAAAATCGTCAATTTCCTTAGAAAAAATTAAAAAATCGTCTTTCTCGCATTAAAAATCCTTTAAAAAATCAGAAAACTTTAAATTAAGTTTTTTTAAACAATTTTTGTTCGATATTTAAAAAAAACAATCCAACGAAAACATAACAACTTCATACCCAGCTAGCACTTTGTATGGTGTAAGAGCTACTGGAAGCCTCATAAAGAGCTTTATTGATCGTCGACAAGCGCAGTTTTTAATCGTATATACACGGGAGCAACTGTAACAATCGTTTGAGATGTGGGTTAAGATTATCTAACGAGTCTTTCAATTATCTTACAACTCATGATATGCTCGCCGTATATTTATTGAAAATATGATTTATATAGAAATTCGAAAAAGGTCCATTCGATGATGGTTTGCCAAAAAATAAACCAAGTGCAACATTGTTGTTTTTGTACTCATTTAAACATTTTCTTAAGACTTGCATGCTCAACATTCCAAGATTAAAAAACGAACGTATCAGAAAATTTATAAAAATATAATAATTAAAAGAAGAGACATGTTTTTGTTATTGTTTCTCGTCAGATCATCATCAGAAAATTATTTAAGGAGTTGTATAATCCTGTGTTAGCTGGGTAGGGACTCATTAAATGTACGTAAACCGAGATCAGAATCAAAATTTATAAGTTTGTTTTTATATAATACATAAGTTTATCCTTCCGTTTGTAGCTTTTAAATCATTGAAATAGTGAAAGTTAAGAAAATCGGTTCATAAATGTCCGAGTTATAGACAAATAACTACTTTTTTTTTATCCAGAGTTTGGCATAAAAGCACCCATATGAGCTAGGAGGATCGAATTTTGTCCACATTTTTTATCAATATAACAAGTATTTTATGTTAAAAACGAACGGTCCATTATTTCACTTGATCTCCATACTCGAATCTAAGGTCTTGATCACCTCTCAGCAGCGTATTTTTAATAAAGTCAACCTTTCCGACATATTTTGCATTATGCTGTTTACGAACACGCGATATGTAGATATACATACATTTGTATGTTAAGGCCGGGATTAACTACCCTTCACAATCGTACGATTCATTCACACGAAATTCTGATGGAATCTATCCGACACAAAAAAATGTCTGCAAAATCTACTGTCAATGCCACACTATTCCAAAAGAAAGATGCAATCTCAACAAAATGCTACTCTGGTTACATTAAATCTATAATTGTATTGGCCATTTCAATGTATCGACAAACTGTCTGTTACTTAATGTTAAGATAAATTTATTAGACAGATAAACTGTCCGTTAATGATTTTGAGTTTCTCAATATACCGACAAAAAACATTGTTTTCAGTTGGCAACACCTCTCAAAATAAATGTAAAAGTTGGAAGCCAGCTGATTGAATTTCTCTGTTTGGCAAATGAAAGGAAAATAAATAATTGGCAGTTGAGTTCTGGTTAGTTAGCTTTACGACAGAATAGAAGCAAATGAGACATTGAGAAAACCAAATTTCATTAATCGTATTTAATGATCACACGACCCAATTCATACAGATCACAATGTGAAAATGTGACTTCTATTTAACGTATGCTTTTATCACTTCATCGAAGTGCAGACTTTAATACTATTTAGTTTTTATGGAACATTTTAGAAAGACATGAGAGAAAACTAGATGTAAGCACCGACTAAAAGAAGTCCTTTTAAGAAGAACGGAACAGGCTTAATGCCGAAACAACAAAAAAAATTGTATGGGTTTTATACGTGTGCCCTTAATTCTGCTGTGCCAATATAAAAGTTAGGCAAATGTTTTATGTTTCTTTCTAATTTTATGTCCGTCTTATGGCCAACTTCATCAATTCTATTTAAATATCAATTCATATACATAATTTTATTTTTATATGACATGAAAAATTAATTTTAAACAAAAATTGATATTTAAAAAAATTCGTAAAACAGGCCATTCATGATCCTTTTTTCTTTAAAATATCTTATTCTGAATAAAACAGTTTTTTTCATTTTTATAAGTTTTCGGTTACTATTTCATTTTTAATACGAAAAATAATAAGCAATATTAAAAAAAAAATAATGCTGTGTACTTAGTTTTGCTGCCAACTGTATTTATTCTTCGCAACATGAATAAGTAAGATTGACGTTAAGATTTTTGACTGCTATGTTTACTGGGTTATTTCAAAATGTCCATATAAATACAAAGTACATATCGTTACCTAAAATCAGGAAGGCAATAAGCGACAAAAAATTCAAAATCTATTTTTTGATTAATCAAAATATTTACATCATCAGCAAGCAAAATTCGATTTTGAATTTTATTTTTCGGCAACCAAAAAGTCGATTTTGAATTTTATTTTTCGCTAACCGCCCTTTGGACTTGAGGTGACGATATATATGTTTGTGTGTCATTGTCATTTGTATAGCTGAATTAACTTTTAACGATTTTTTCCAACAGATATGTACATGTGAATGAGTCTTTATCAAATTATTTTCTATTTATCTAGTGTCAGACAAATTTGAACAATAACAGCAGCAAAATAATTGTGTTTGTAAAACAACAACAATTTTTTTGGTTCATTGACGCAAAATATGAAAGAGTGTTTCAAAAGAAATTAAATGCAGTTTTAGTTTTAAGATTGTAATTTTTTTTATTGAATTCTTTTAATAGAAAATTCTACTTCCTGTGTTGCAAAATATGCCATTATGCGCAAAAAAAACATATTTTTATTTTTATAACTTTAAAAAGTGGGATTTTAAGAAAATTCTTTGCGTTTTTTGTAAAACAATAATACAATATAAATTTATTCAGGGTGCTGCCCTGGTAGGCTAGTTAGCAGTGAGCTAGTCTATCAGTGCGATAATGGTTTCGATTCCCGCCAGAGACTCTGGTCTACTGTACTACCACAACAAGCAATTAAGTTAGAATATAATTTGTAGTTGTATTAATAACTCTTATTAAATTAATTTACTTTCTAATACAAAATTTGACTACGCTGCATTAAGGGCATACCCTGCAGATAAGCCAACTGGCTTCGCGGGATTAGGTATAAGATCCCTAATGTATATAAAGAATGTAATAAAGTTCTAAAAGTTAAAAAGTTTAATAAACCAGAGAACGATATGATATTTTCATGGAAAGGTACAATTTAAATACTATCGATTGTAATGCAAGATCGATATCACATATTATAATTTATATAATCTAGACGATATCGTTATAAATAATATCCGATTCTCACGATTTGCATAGACTTCGCTCCCATCTATAAATTTAATAAAATTATCTACAAGATTGCAACTTGTACTTTGGGCACTAGGTAAACATGGACAGACAACCAACCAGGCGGACGGATGGACATCGTTTGATAACTTTTAAAAGTGATTTTAAGTCGATCGGTTAACTAAAAGATTGGTTCAGATTTCTAAGTATTACACACATCGCCAAAAAAAGTGTTTCCTTAATTTTTGTTTATACAGTAGAATCCCGATAATTCGTATTAGCAAGGGACCAGCCATTTTTTACTAATTATAGGGGTTTTCGATTTAGCGGGGTTTCGATTTAACGGGGTTAAAATAAAATAAATACGAATTACCGGGGTGTTTCAATTTATTTACTAAAACGACAAAAAAACTTAGAAAACAATTGTTAAAAATAAAATAACTATTTGGAAATTATTTTTTTTTAGATGTTTTTTTATTTGAAAACGCACACACAAGCAAAAAAAAATCATTATTTCAATGTTTCTGTTGTTTTTATTACGAATTATAAGTGGTAGTTAGCAAACAATTACAATTTATAAGAGGTTAAGAAGATTTTTTTTGAAAAAAAAATTACGAATTAGCGAGGGGACCAAAACATATGGAAATTTTACGAATTAACGAGATTTGTTCAAGGGACCGACAGTTTATTACGAATTATCAGGAATAACGATTTATCGGGGTACGAATTATCGGGATTTGACATTTAAAATAAAAAAAAATTAAAAACCTTTAAAATAACATTTATAATTAATGACAAAAGCAGGTTGTCTTACAATTTTAGACTTCAAATTAAATGAAGATGGCGAAATTGAAGCAACACATTAGGTATACAGATAGATATTAAAAAAAAGAAAGCCTTTCTATTAACTAAAATTTCGAAAAAAAAACATTTTTTTTTGATTTGCGGCGACAGCTCTTGTAGGCATCTAAATAAAATTTAACATGTACCAAAATATGCCTCAAAATATATGCACTCTAAACTTAAAAAAATGCTCCAAAAAGGTTTTTTTAACTAATGCCGTTTTCTTTTCTGAGTAATATTCTGCATTTATTCTGCCTTTTACATTTCTTTATGTTCTTTTTTGAAAAATGTGTTCTGTTTTAAAAGTGCAACGTGTTTTTTTCTGAAGATGTTCCCCGTAAAAAGAAAAAAAGCTACATGTTCAACACTCATTTTAATTAAAGGGCATGACTGTAGCACTAGATCAGGGATTTCCATTCAGTGTTACCACCAGCAAAATTCAAAATTACACTTTAGATGAAGCAAAATTACCCGATAAAAATGATATTACACCTGATATAAAATTGAACTTTTATTTAATAAAAAGACATTTACAAAGAAGCAAAAATACAAAAAACTCATTGAAAGAAGATCGATATTAGTCAAACTGTTAAGATTCTTATACAGGGGTGTGCTGGAGATCGCAAACGTAAAACGCAAGAACTTTAAAATTCGTTTTTAAAAAAGATTTCTGTAATAAAATAATTTTATGACAAATATTAAACAAATATTTCCTTACTAAACAGGATTTTAAACAAAAAATTATAAAAATTTGGTTTAAAGTTAATAAAAAACAACTTCAAAATTCTTGCGTTTTGCGTTTGCGATTTCCAGCACAAACCTGATAGTAATTTTAAATAAATGAACAAAAACAACATTTAAGACTTAAAAACTTATGAAAAATAATACGTTTAACTATCATATTTGGTTGCAAAAATGTTCATTGCCATTCCTTTTTTACTTTCTGGTACTCACTAATACACAACCAAAAAATTTTTGGAAATCCCTTCACTAGATCAACAGCTGGTTTTGTTATTATATCAGCCAAAATATTTTTTTAGTTCGTCTCTCGTATTTTCTTTTACTTAGAAATTAGCGGTATAAAAGGCACCAAATTTTTAACGACAATTGTACTTTATTGTTATATGCGGAAACTTGTGTTCTTTTGTAAACGTAAAATATACAACACTTCTTAGAAATCAGGTTATCATTTAAAAATGTTGCCAGATCCCATGTAACACTTATGGTACACTTTTTTTAGAAAAAAAAAACGCCATTAATATGCACTAACACATCGATGCCAAAATTAATAAAAAGCTCTAAAACGGATAAATATATTGTTTCTGCCTTCATTGGTCGCACAAGGAAAAACATGCAATTGCATATTTATGGTTTCCCTGCTTTCCTTATGTACTTAAGCACTTTTGAAAGAAACTCATAAGGTATTATTTACTTTGCCTACGTCAATTAAATGATTCGAAGAAATGTGTCAAAACCAATTGTCAACCTTTCCCATTTTTCCAAATTTTTCCTTCAACATCAAGCATGTATTTTAAAATCTTTTTACAATCTTTGTTAGGAGAGAAACGAAAGAAAAATAGATATCAGTACAGCTTTAGATCTACTACTCGTACAGTTGCTTCTTCTTCGTTAGTCGTTTATTCATACGTTGTTATATTTGGTTGCACGTTGAAGAAAATTTTGCAAAACGAGTAAAAAGTTGGCAGACAATCAAATTTGTTCACGTTAATGCCTACATTGAGCGGAGTTGTCATAATTAGGGGGTTTCCCCCCAGTTTTAGGGGTTTATTGTTCATTAAAGCTTTAACGGGTGAAAAATCTTTGGGAGTATGAACATGTATAATTTAGTTGCTTAGTCATCGTCCATACTTGCAATTTTTGTTGCAGCAATTCCTGAGTGTATTGGTGAGAGAGATGAGAAGATTGGGGAGGGGTACTTAGTTTTATGTACTCTACAGTTCTGTTTTGTTTCGTGAATCTCACACTTTTCACACTTGAAGTTGGCTGTAGGTGTATTTGTATTTATATATTAAATATAAAAAGAAGAAGATAAAAATACAAAAATTCCAACCCTATTGCTTTACTCACAACAAAATGAATCAGCTGATTTGCAACGTTACTGTTACTCCCGGCTAACTGAGCCTTTAGTCTTGTATTTAAGAAACATGTTGTTCAAATTTTTCCTCGCTTTCACTAAATGTAAAGCTAGTTGAGCTTTACACCAAAGTGCAAAAAAGTAAAAAATATTTGCATTATTTTTTGAGAAACAATTAAAAATGGTTGGTGTCGTAACGTGAGAAAAAGTAGACTTTTCTGTGGAAATACCCATATACAGTCTGTTAATAATAACTTTCCCCATTTCAAAAATTTTGGGAAATTTTATAACTTATTAATGAAAAAAGTCTTGTTTAGTTTTTAAAATTTTTTTTTTTTTAACTTATCCGTTTTTGTTCTTTATTTATAATGCTAGAAACAAAAAAAAAACCAAATTCAGTGAAAAAGACACAAAGATATTGCAAAAACCAACATGCACTGCAGTTTGTTAGTGTCAAATAACTCTTTTTCACAAGATTACGTTTTTAAATTTGTTTGGAACTGTTAGCGTTAATATGCCGTTATTTATGACGTCCGTTGGTTTTCTTTGTAATTTTACAAATTATTTGGCATAGAATTTTTGTAGTGCATACCTTGTTGACATAGTAAATTTACGAAGTGATTAAACAGATTTATTACAACCACCAATTGGGGGCAAGTATTCAGGAGCTATTAGAAATGTATCAAGAAGAACCATTTATAATGTGCTTTACCGTCCTGAAAAAGAGGTTGGCCTAGAATTAACGCCTAAAGGTGGCCCTCATACTAAAATAAATAAGCGCATAGAGAGAGTGACGCAAAACCCAAAGATTTCCACAAGACTTGCTAAGGAGCTTGAAGAAGAGTGTAACTGTTGTTACTCATGAGACTGTTCGACAGGTCTTATTTACAAACGCATACTCTTCAAGAGCAGCCCGTAAAAAAACACAACTTTCTGCAGTAAATATAGAAAATGTTTTTCCTTTGCCATAAGAAACATTTCGCAACCTGTGGACTATTAGGACGATGTGATATTCTGCGACAAGACCAAAATAAAGTTGTACTACAAACACACAGTGTAATCGACCGATTTTCTTAAAATTTCGCAGGCAAATAGTGTTACAGCTCGAAAGTACTTCACACCTATAGTTTTTATTATTTAGGGCGTGAAATAAAGCAAGAGGGGTAAAAGCTCCCCTTCCCTATATTTTCTTAACTTTTCAACTGATTTTCTTGAAATTTGGCAGGCAAGTAGTGCAACATCTGAAACGAAATATACCCTATCATTTTTATTATCTTCTCAACTAATGAACCGGTTTTCTGCAAATTTGGCATGCAGACCCTGTAGCATCTGAAACATATAAGTTATATGGCAAAACAACGTTTGCCGGGTCAGCTAGTGCTTAATATATGTAGATCACAATGTGAAAAGAGTTTCTTGACACCAAAAAAATGAGTAGTAACTTTTTATTAACTAAAAAGTACTTTTCTTTTCATAAAATAAAGTAAAAAAACTAATTTGTTTAATGTGAAAACTCAGTCAAATTTAAAAAGTTGAAAAAATGCTGTTTATCATATGAATTTTCATTCAAAGAACATTTTTGTCACAGACATAATCTGTGATTTTTGTTTACGTTGTTAAAATTTTGTATTAAAAACGAAATTTTTCTTTCATTTTGGTTTATTTTATAATTTGACAAAAATTATTTTTTATTTGAGCAAGGAGTGGCCGTTACAGTCAATGGCGATCGTAATCGGGCCGTGTTGAACGAATTTTTGTTCGCAAAAATTGAAGAGGAGGATATTCGCAACATTTGGTTTCAACAGGACGGCGCCCTGTTTTTGAAGATCGCATTATCAGCCGCAGTGCTGATGTCGTTTGGCCACCTCGGAGCTGCGATATGACACCGTTGGACTATTATTTGTGGGGTGCCGTCAAAGATAAGTGCTACGCCGACAAGCCAGAGACAATTGACGCTTTAAAGGACAATATTCGTGAAGCCATTGGTGAAATACAGCTGCACACAATCGATAATGTGCTTAAAAATTGGACCGATCGTGTAGGCTACTGCATGGCCAGCCGAGGCAGCCATTTGAATGAAATTATTTTCCATTATTAACCGGAAGGATTGTACTTTCAAATAAAAAAAGAAATTTTAGAAAATATTCAGTAGTTTTGTTTTATAGCATTTAAAAAAAAAAAAGTTATTTGGAGGACCCTTTATTACATCAAGTTTTCAAAGTAGAATGATGACGAAAACCATATCGGGCCATTTTGTCGATGCTTCTGTTAACAAAGGAGAATACAAAATAAGTGAAACATGTGTTACAGGGGTAATTGTTTTTAATTATTTTTAAATAAATGCATACATACGTGCATATGATACGGTAATTTTTAGAGGGCCTTAAGGTAATAAAAAAATACAAGTTAACATAACTGATTGCCTGTTTTTACACATTGCCACTTCACTACCAAAAAAACGCTTTATTTCTCTTTCTTCGAAAGCTGCCCTCACAAATAATTTAGACAATTTTTTTACGACCCTTTTTCATCTCTGTATGCTTTTGGATAAGTACATCATTAATGTTGCGTAAATCTTCACTTTAATTACAAGCGAACTATGACGGCACAGCAAAGTAGACAAACATTGATAATGTGTGAAAAACAACACAGAGGGTCACTAACGTAAATTATTTTAAGATTATTTGAGGGTTAAATTCGACTATAAATGCCAAAGATATAACGAAAAGTTTAAAAAGGTTGGGCGAACGGGAATTTTTTTGAGGTACTGTATAATGTACATACTACGCACTTTTGAGTTAATGCCCTCTTTATAATCAAGTGCGAAATATGTATACATTTCCAGAGATAAGTCTACTTTTTGCAACGTAACGCCAGCAAGCAATTATAATTGTTGTTAAAAAAGTTTTATAACATAAAACATAATGCATATTATGTATTACATATTTGTTTTTTTTTGTATTTTTGTGTAAAGCGCAACTAGCTCTGCAGTTAGTAACAAACATGGGAAACATGGTCTTAAAATACAAGCTTATTTGCTTGGTGGCGTTACGTTTCAAAAAGTAGCCTTTTCTCAGGAAATGCCCAGATATCAATATGATCAATTTGCATAACATAACATGTTTGTGTTCTGTATTTTGGCTATAAAAATATGGCTAACGTACGTATACATGACTTATACAAATTACACAAATATAAGCCAAGTAAATGTGTGTACAAAAGTTCTTCTGCTGATTATGATGGCAACTTTGCAGTTTTAAATCTCGTTAATTTAAAAAAACTATATCTAAATAAAATATATTTGAACAATAGGGTTGAAAATTTTTACATAAAATCATACATAAGTTTGAAAACTCCCATTAACCGTTGTCCAATAGGAATTTATGTATGTATATACATACATAATTACATTAACAACGAAAGCAAAAATTACTTTTCGGGGCAAGTATATAAAAAAAGTTCAATTTAATGTTTATACTACAGGAATAATATTATAAATTCAAATAAATAAATGAAACAAAAAAAGTCAGCAGTTTTTTACACAATATTTTAGCTGTTTAACTTTGTGCGTCATGAAATTTACGAATGTAACTGATATGATTTGGATCAATATGTCAAAAGCAATTGTCAATCTTATAGTTTGTTTTATTGTTCTTTTTTTATTTTTCTGACAAAAAATGAGAGCAGGCTAGAGAAGATAAAAGACAATTAAGGATAAAACGTAATATAATAATCAATAAAATATATATTTTTTTATCTGTGATTTATACTTTACAGTGTGTCTAGGCGTCAAAATGTGAACTACACCATATGTCAAATACTTATTATGATTAAAAATTAAAATTGTTAAAAGAAGACTTTACTTATTGTATTCCAGGCATTATCACAATATTGTCACATTTAACATTGTATTGTGTGTTTTACTGTTATTCGACTGGCATTTTAATTTTTTGTTATGACAAATATTTGTCATGATTAGTGGCAAAAACAAAAATAAGACAAAACCGAAAAACCAAAGATAATAAAAAAATGTTGACATCCAACAATGATAAAAAAAGAGCTTTTAAGACCACCTGTAATAAATTCGCCTTGTACCCATGAAATGTCAAATTCATTTATTTAAATTTTGACGCTTGTTTTAATTTGTTTCCTTATTTTCTTTTGTTTGACGTTATATGGGTTTTAAAATTGAGAACAACATTTCTAATGACTATTCCTTGAACTTATTCAATATGGGTATCAAATGAAAGGGCTCGCTAAGAACAACTCGAAAAATAAAGTGGTCACTCTTAATAAAATATGTGGGACACATACAACATGACGGACTAGTTACTTTTAATGCACTTCTACAATATGTGTATCAAATTAAAGGGCTTGCTAAGAACAACTCGAAAACTAAAGTGGACAGTCTACATCCAATACGGCGGGCACACACAATATGGCGGACTGGTTATTTTTAATGCACTTCCACAAAATGGGTATTAATAGAAAGGGCTTGCAAAGAATATCTCGAAAAATAAAGTGGCGCCGCTCTAGATACAATATGGCGGACTAAGTTTTTAATGCTTGCTGAGAAACGAATGCGAGTTTTAAAAAAAATTAAAAGTAAAAATTCTATATAAAAAGTAACTATTTTTTAAATGCGTTAAGAAGTAAAAAATAAATTTAAAGTAAAAAACCTTTTTTAAAAACAAGCTTTTATTTGGCTGCGCTAATAAGAAAATAAAATAATTTTTCAACTTATAACGTCATTACACAAATTATATAATATAAAAGCTTGTCGCGAAATTTAATAACTTGATTTAAACTACATATTAAAATTTTCAAACTAAGTAAATACAAATGCATACTTAAATCTCGCGATAAGCTTTTATATCATAAAAATTGTGTAATGACGTTATAGGTTGATAGTAAATGTAAATAAATAAAAGCATGTTTTTTAAAAAGGTTTTTTACTTAAAATTTTTATTCACATTCTTTTACTTTGTAATTAATTTTTTACTCACAAATAAATTATTTTTTTTTTACAACAAATCAAGGTTTTTTAAAGGCGAATTCACTTTATTTTTTTATTTGAAAATAACATTTGAAAACAATTCGACATCAAGTATATAAAACATTGTTTGTCAAATGTTTTTATTCAAATCATTATCAATTTAAATTCAATTGTTAAAATCAAATAGTTGAAAAAGGTTTAAAAATTGAATCGTTTATTTCAGAAACCCGTCAACTCTCATTTAAGATAGGCACTCTTGACGGGATTCTAAAATAAACGATTCAATTGTGTTTGATGTCAAATGATAAATTCATTTCGTATCAAAGGTTTGACCTCCTGTCTGTTAGATGTGTACGCAAGTACGCTACCGGGAATGGAGAACAAGAAAACATATATGGGCGTTTCCGTCAAAAGGTCCACCGTGACCGAAAATTTAAAAGTTATTATTTTACGATATTGTTATAGAACAATATTTAGATTTTACTAATTTTATTATTTTACCCATAAATTTGTTCACTTAGATGAACAATCAGACTGCAAAATTGTGCAAACGTTATTTCTTATTTGTGAGAATGTTTTATTGTATGTTTTCTTTAATATTATCTTCCTTAAAAGAGGTGATATTTGATAAAAATTATTCCAAAAAAATTTTCTTACATGGTCTGTAATCTAAGGAAGAGTTCGAAGAGAAAAATGTTATTCGGATAACTGGTAAATTTAATCATTATTTAGTTTAATTATTATGGAAAAAATTTCACGTTCGAAATGTCACGTATCGACCCAGATTTTGGTTAAAAAAAAAAATACAGAAGATTTTGGAATCAAACCAAAGACATTTTAATGTTACATTGCTACGCAAAATTCTGAAAGTAGTTTGACTAAAAAATTGTTCCAGGTTTCGCTGAATTACGGCTTTTTATATGTACATGGCCACAAAAACTACTTCTATTTTGTTCACGTTCGAACCGCTACTTCTTTTGCCAATATCTTTGACCTAGAATCGCGCCATCCATAAACTTTAGCATAGATAACATGTCCCTCTTAGTGCTTTAATTTAAGGGGTAAAAGAACGGAAATATATTTGTTGCTTAAAATGCTATTGCATTTTCGATCCGTACGACTGTCGCGTTTAACACTTTGGAATTACCCATATGTACATATATGTATGTATGTATTTTGTAAGAATTCTTAAACTAGTGAATACAGCTTTAAAATATATTTCTTACAAATTATAAAAAGCTTCCCTCTTCTACTTAACCTCAAAATTTAATAAAATAATTAAAGGGTCTATACACGATCAAAATGCTTGCCGTCAAGCTAGTGTATGTGTACCTTGACGTAATACATACATGGTTTGATTTTCCATCTATCATCGTCGGTGTTACACATACTAACAAATTTTTAACTCATACTATAAAGTTGCTTGTTATTCATTTTGATCGTGTTTTTATCTTTTTACGAAAGTTGTGAATTTTAAGTAATAAAAAAAACACTTACCATTTGTATAGATTTGATTTAAAAACTCCTTTTAAAGTTGAAATGTGGGTTGTATTAATTTGTACTAGTTTCTACAAATTTGTAGATAAAAAATTAAGAGATTTGGCAACGTTGTTGTTCCACTTTTTTTCTTTTTTGTATATGTAGATTTCTGCTTTTTTCCAATCAACAACAATAAATAGAACAATTATTTAGGTGGACACAATTGATTTATATGTATGAATGTTTGTACATACACCTGATTTAATTTGGTTTGAAAATTTTTTGGGTACTATTTTATTTTTCGTTTAAGTTTTTAATTATTATTTAATTTTATTTTTATTAGGCACGCACTAGAAAATAAAAACAAACGTAATTTATTTTTGATTTAATAATTTCAAAAAACTTTTTCTTTAGTTTTTTAGGTGAGTTTTTATCCTTAAATATGGCGTTGAACAGAAAAAATTCAGCAATTAAGTTAACAAGACACTTTTTTTTGTTTAAATTGTTAGAAGTTTTATTTTAATTTTAGTTGTAGAGATATGTAGGTAGAATGTTGGTTTTTATTCTTGACAATTTTTAAGGACTCTCTTGCAGTCAATTTCCTTTTTTTTAATATTTCACTCAATGTTAGGTGATTTTTTATTTTTTTTCTTGTAAAAATATTTAATGTTGTGTTATTGTACTACTCTACTTCTGCGTTGGTATTGGATACTATGTATGTACTGCTGAACCTGCTGCTGCGTTTGTTGCTGCTTAAGTTGCTGTGGGCTAATGCCGCTGCTTTTGCTAGTGATGTTTGAAATAATATGAATAAAATCTTTGGTGTGGTACATACAACAACTACAATAACAACTTGGACAATAAAAGGTTTTTTTGCAAGTAGAACAAAAATGTTGAAGTACAGAACTTTTAACTAATGAAATCACTTAAGGAACAAAAGTAACAAAAACTGCTTTATGGATTGATTAGCTGAATAATTGGATTCTCTTTAATGGGCAATACAAGGATTAAACACTGAACTGTTTCCTTAAAATAACTGCAAGGCACCGACAGTTTCTCTAAAAAACTGCCAACGTTTCTATGAAGTAATAATTATTGTAATATTTTAAAAGAATTTGAATATGCCTTTTACGACGCTGTGTAAACTTTTATAAAGAAAATGTACTGTTTCCAGGTGACAGGCAGTTGATTGTGTAGAGAAATTTATATGAAAATCACTCGGTTTTTTGAGTACTTTTCATAAAAAATTAACTACACAATCAATTGTTTGTCACCTGGAAACAACACATAGGCCCTAATTTTGTAAACCACAACGCAACGACAAAGAATTACATTGAAAGCAAAAACAAATTCATAAATATTTTGTAATTTTGTTGTTGCCTCTAACAGAAATTCACATTGGTTTTTAAGATTTCATACGCCTCATTGCTTGTGGCGTTGAAAATTTCAATACGGTAAATAAATTTCTGTACAAAACAACAACAAAATTACAAAATATTTTTGAATTTGTTTTTGCTTTCAATATAATACTTTGGCCTGCGTTGTGTTTTACAAAATTAAGGCCTTAATTTAGAATAAAAAAAATTTTACATCTTAAAAATATGTACAATATGCGAGAGTTTCGATATAAAATTGTAAGTTTTTTTTAAAGATTGATTCCGTCTTAAAAAAACAGGGCAGCTACTCTCTTTTGGTAGTTTTTATAATAATCAGTTTTTGAAATATAATTTAATTCCGCGTTTATAAAAACAACAGAAACTTCATTAATACCAATGAGATGGAAATGGAAATGGAAATCGATTTTGAAAACAAAACGATTTTAATTCGCATTCGGAATCATTTTACTACATTTTGCTTTTAGTTCCTGCCTTTATTCTTCTTACGGCCAATTTCACCAAGTTCGGTTAAAATTAACTATCGGTTATAGCTGTCAAAACATATTGGTAACTGGAACTTTAATTAAAGGTTAGTTTTAACTGAACTTGGTGAAATTGGCCGTTAATGTTGTTTAATAAATCGACCTATTAACTGCAAAAAAAGCTTACGCGACAAAACCACTATTTTAAAGGAGATTTTTTTTAAATGTATTTCATAAAAATTTTTTATGAAGTTTGGAACTTAAGCTAAAATAGTTTTTGCTTTAAAATCGTAACGGAACCTTTTGTGACCATGACATTTTAGGAGATGATGCAAGCGTGGTCAATAAATTCATTTATTCAAAAATAACGAAAATCAAAAATTATTTCGCTTAAGCTATTTCTGCGGTAAGCTTTCGATATGTTAATTGAACCGTACTTTAGAACAAAAATTTAGACCTTTATTCAGAAATAGGCCTTAAGATCGTTCAAAATTCATCACACTTTTTTAAACGATCGTTTTGAAATCGATCGATTTTCATCTCACTTCGATAATTTCATGAGAAACAAAAACAGTTAATATAAAAGAAAAACTGTAAAGAAATGTGATAGTAATATAATTTTCATAAAATTCTGTGGCAGTCCGCTAAAAAAATCGATCGTAAAACTGCAATATTATCTATTAAAATCTGTACAAGAGACATTTACAGTAACTTTACCAGATTTGGGTAGTTTGTAAATGAAACTGAAACAGTTTATATAAAAAAACCCGTTTTCTAAAGAAATTGGAACAGTTTCTATAAGTAATTACGACAGTTTCTTAAAAGTTTAAGTTGCTGCAGTTTCTATAAATTTAAACTTTTTGTAGTAAACTAATTGTTGTAGCAAGAAATTTGTCAGTCAAAAAAAAGGAAATTCAAACTGTGCTATGCTTACCAAAACGACATAACCATAACAATGCAAACCAATTGAATTTTGTTTTCTATGGTCATAAGTACGGCTATAACTTTTTGGTTATGTCGAATTGGTTATTGAATCAAAACAGAAAAATATGGGCATTGTCCCTACATCATACATCTGTCCAAGCCACAGATATATGAAAATAACATCTTCTAGAAGTGCCTTCAGGGACTGTTCCATTACACATACACATATGTATGTTAAATATTCAAAATCTAAGTTCAACTACAGTTTTGTTATAAATGTGAAATTTTATTAAAAACAATTTCTCAGCTTAGTCTGGGTTCACACTATGAAAGTTTCCTTTCAAAAAGTCTGAGTTTATAGGTGAGAGGGGAAGAGGCCATGCTTTTCTTCTATCTCATCCATAAACTCTGACTTTCTGAAAGAAAACTTTCATAGTGTGAACCGAGACTAAAACTTATTTTTATCTTCTTTTTTTAATTTGTCTACTGTTCTTTTTAAATTTGTGCAATCAAGTTGAAAATGTTTCAATATGTTTTGCAATCAAAAAAAAAAATCAATCTAAAATTGGGTGACTGCATTCTTTGAAAATTCTTACACAAATTTTTTTTTTTACTGAAGACTTTCACAACTGAAAAAGATTCAGCTTGTGCTGCTTTAAAATTCTCTGCCTCAACTTTGAATGTATTTATTGTTACTGTTACTTTTCCCACATATACATACATACATTAATCGATAACTAACGCAATGAAAATGAAGAGAAAATAGAAAAGAAAAAAAAATTTAACAATTTCTATCTATTACGTTCTATTGTGACTATTGAATGAAAATTAATTGTGACCATCAATTTTTTTGTTTGTTTTAGCAAAAATATTAACTCATATTTAATATTTAATTTCTCTAAGATAAAGATGTAGCAAAATTTTCTGTTTTAGATCCGAGCGTTTAATTAATTTTATTTTTATTGAATGTGTATTTATTATCACATTTGTTGAAAATTTTAAAGCATACGTTAACTTTTTTTTGATATTTTTTTTTCAAGATTTAAGCGTTTACATTATTGGTATGTAAGTATGTATTCATTTAAATAAATCTTTTAGTAATTTAAAAATTTATTTCAACAATTAAACTTATTTAAATATTTTTTTTAAACAATTTGTTATTCTTATTTCAAAAATCGTATTATTACGTTTCTACTTGATTTTTCACTTTACGCCAGGATACTAAAGACAAATTAAGAGCACAAGATTATACATTTTTATTTGTCGTTTTTTCACTCTTCTATACTGTGTGGTTTGGATCCGCTTTTTTTAGTATTTCCTTTATATTTTTGCAGTTTACACCTACAGTAAAAAATATAACTGAAATACAATTCCTTTTCAGCAAATGTATACTATTGGATTGAATGTTCGAAACTGATTTTCTGCCTCCCACTCTATCTATCCTTGGCTTTCTTTAACACATTTCATTTTTTTTATTCTGTTGTGTGTAACAAATTCTCTTGTTTTTTCTGTTGTATTCAATACTTTATATCACACAGATGTTCGGAGAGTGTAAATAAAAATCAATAGGAGTTTATTTATTTGATACGACGAAGATTTTATATTTCTTTCAGTTTATTGAAGATGCGCATGCCTTTAACATAACTGTCATAAGTGACACGTACTACGTGTAGTTAAACGTTGAAACTGTTACTGTTTAACGGTAAATGTAGCAGCTCTGTTATTGTTGTAAAAAAATACATAAAATGCAACTCTGTAGTATGTGAGTGTGTTTTAACAAGTGCAGTGTTGTCAATGTGCTTTAAGCCCCGTTTAAATTGCACTGAATTCTTCAAATTTTATATATTTTTTTAAAATCTACTTCATTGTATGTTATTATCATGTATGGGCAAATGCAAAAAGAGCGAACGGTGTGTATACATACACAAAAACAAAGAGCAAAAGAGCATAACGCAAACGTAAACAAACCAATTAAATGCAAAGCTTTCAATGTAGTGGTGCCCATACCTGGTAATTATCTACTTATTTAACATAAGCAAGATTATATTTACCCTGCAAATAATAGGACCAGTCCAAACACGCGT
Organism: Pollenia labialis; assembly: GCA_949318255.1. NCBI lineage: Eukaryota > Metazoa > Arthropoda > Insecta > Diptera > Polleniidae > Pollenia > Pollenia labialis. Next base: position 44,755,006 of record OX439143.1, on the reverse strand, counting down.
GTAAAGAGTAGCCCACAAGGGACTAGGACTATTCCAAAAGTAACCCAAACGTATGGAAAAACATGGTATATTTAACATTACGATGTCCTAGGGCAGGACCATATAACCCATCTTTGGACTACAAAGGAGTCGTTTTAAAACTACTCCATTGTGTACACAAGAGGATTAGTTTTAACTTCGTTTAAAAACGAAAACATGTCGTTTAAGACCGAAGACATGTCGTCTTACTACAAACACTTTTTAACAATGACATGGTCCATGCTTGCATTACATCGGACCGGTCCATGGAGTAGTCCATTTCATGAAATTGGATCATAATATTTGCAGGGTACATATGCATGCATACATATGTATAGGGTTTTGCAAAAGGTACTTGACAACTTTGAATTTCAATTGTGAACGCACTATTTTACTGATCATCTAACTGTTACTTTCCTTTTTTCAGTAAACTCAACATTTTCATCATGGTAAAGTACACGAACGAACAACGTATGTCTTTTGGCTTTACAAATTTTTATGCTTATAGGTATCTACTAAAAAAAGTTTTGTTCACGCTATACGTTCATTATGACCACTGTGCGTCGCCATACAATACATGTTTGCAATATTAAAAGCCAATTTCATTGCATCGAAAGAACGAGTTCTTTCGCACCAATGCAGTTGAAACCAAGGTTGGCAACCGATAGCGTTTAAATCCACTTAAATTGAATACCTTTGTTGATAGCAATACTGAAGCTATTTTTTGCTTAAAATACCTGTATACGTATACCATTTCCCCTCATACCGGTATCCTACCGACATAACCTTTTCGGTATTAAAATATAATATCAGGGGGGTTACTGCGTATTCTGATTCGAAAGAAAAAATTTTTCGAGTTCGAACAATTTGTACTGGGAAATTTGATGAACCCTTTTTGTTCGTAATAGAGAGTGGCTGTTAAGAAAGGGATTTTTTTGTTTTCAATGAAGTATAAAAAACGTCCGTTTTTCGATACAAAATTACGAAAATCGTTATACACAGTACAAATTGTTCGAATCCGTAAATGATTTCTTTCGAATCGAAATACGCGGTAACCGCCAGTTTTTCAAAGAGTGAAAAAAACATTTAAAGTTTCAACACTTTTGCTTAGGGACCTTAACAGTTATAAGATAAACGACGAACAAATTATATTAAACCATAAATATTGACGAATTTTAGATAAACATTTTAATTCACAATTGTACTATGCTCGAGTTTGACAGTTTTTTTCTGTTAAACGGGACACCCGGCGGTCAAACTTAATTCGAGTATGCTGAATCTAATGGTTCTAAGAGTTTTTTAAGGGCAGCTCTTGTTTACGAGGTATTATTTCGAAAATGAAAATCGGTGGACAAACGTTAATTATATTTATTTTTCATTATTATAGGTATGACTTATATTTCGCCCGAAATAAGGCGGTTACGTTAATATATTTCATCATGACATGATAACGATTTGTCCGAATTGCTCTTACAATAATTTTTTATAAAAAAAAGTCATAAAAATAAGTTATAAACATAAACGTCAAAGTCTATATAAACAACTTTAATATTTTTGTCTGCGTTCTTTTTTTAAAAAAGTTTAACGATTATTATGACAAAAAATTGTCAGGTAGAAGACCCCATTTAAGCGCACACATTTTATATTTTTATAATTAATCGAAAAGCCAACTATATTACAAATAACAAGTTAGAGTGCAATATTTGGCTGTGCCGAATCTTTAATACCCTCCACCGACTGTTCGAATATTTCAGGAGGGATATATATATATGATGTCTATTTATTATTAATGTCTCTTTATAAAAACAGACATCAGCATTAAAATTGGTTGGTTTGAGGTTTAGATCTATATTAAATTATTTAGCAATTTAAACTAGTAGGTAGTAGGGTTTATATGGGGCCTAAGGTAAGTTATAGACCGATCTTCACGAAATTTCAGTGTTATTTCTAGTCATAAAAAACTGTGACGTACCAAATTTTGTTATGATAGCATTATTTTTTACGGTTTTAGGCATACTAAACTGTTTTCTGGGAGTAGTGTTTATATGGGGCCTAGAAAATCTTACAGCGTGATTTCCAGTCGAGTAAAACAAATTTTTGCAAAATCTTATCTCATTCCGTGCCTTGTTCCACCATTTATGTTATTTTTTGTAACAAAATTATAATTTTTTTTAGGTGGTGGTTCCACATTTCGATTCATAGCTCTGGTCCTACTGCACCGATTTTGCTGAATTTCAATCCCCAACTGCTTAGGATAACTACAAGCAATTTAGCACCATTTCTTTTGAGTTGTTCGAAAGTGAGCGTGTTTTCAACAGACGGACATGGCTAAATCGACTTAGAATCACTCAAGGACCCAGAATATATATACTTTATGGTGTCTGAGATGAATAATAAAACAGTTTCACACGGAATGCCAAACTTAATATACCCTCTTCACAACTAATTGTGGTGGAGGGTATAAAAAAAACATAAATCATAAAAATCGATGGCAAAATGTTAAATTTCTTCACGAAGCAGGTTTGTAAGGGAGAAACATAAAATTTCGCTTACCATTGCGCTGACGGAAGAAATGAATTTTATATGGCGAGTTCCCACTTTGAAGCAATACATTTTTGATACATAAAGCGCATTATTCAGCGCATATAAAAATTGTTGTATGTAACGATCGGCCTTACAACCTGAATGTTTTGATACAGTTATTTTTTATTATTCTCCCTTACAAACCTGCTTCGTAGTAAGGAAATGCCGTAGGACTTGAATTTTTTTTTTTTATATAAGTTGTTGAGAGTTCTTTCACTTACTTTACTGCATTTCTGAATGTCTTATTGCGTAGCGCATAATTGAGCGCTTATTTTTTTAAATGTACCATAAGTGCTACGCAAAATGATAAAAAATTTTATTGGGACAGTACTTAATCGCTTAAGCGGCTCATACACTTGCAATAAAATTGGTCAGTTTTACGTATTGTACAATTATATCGCCAATGTGTATGTCATATACAATGATGGCACAATATATATCAATCAAAATACTTTTGATTTTTATTGCACAACGAAAAGTGAAATGTGTTGGCAACATTGTACAATGCTGGTTATGTTATTTCTATAGGTTATGTTCATCTTTTTATTGAATGAATGAAAACATAGTGGGACTTATTGCATAATATAGGACAAAATGGAAATAATATGGCGAATATCATATACAATAATATTGCAAGTGTATGGGCCGCTTTACAATAAAATGCAATATTTGGTAAAGGGTACTTTACACTTTCGTACAAGTGTTACGTTTTTTGACAAAAATGCTCCCGTTCTAATTTTTGGTTTGAAAATTAAAAAAAAAAACAAAACAATTAATTATGACAGGGTTGTATTTTGCTTAAAATACGTAGGACTTGTGCGATAGTGTAAATTAGCCTTAATAAATTTACATATGTATACATAAATATTAGATACCTGCTTTAATTGTAAAGAAAATTAACAATTGCCAACTGATTTAAATGGTTTATGGCATATTTTATTCTCAATCGCCCTTATAATTCTTTTGGAAAACTAAAAAAAAAGCGTTAATTATGAATATAAAACAATTTTCCGCCACTAATTTCGGAATATCTTCTAAACTGTTGAAAATAGAAAAAACTATTGTTAAAGTGACTTTAAGCAAAATTTATTTAAAATCATCAGCTCAATTATGAATACAAATTCCCCGGGAGTTTTTCCCTTTTCCATTTTTACAATTGAATTAACATAGGAAAAATGGGAGAAGGGAGAAATCTCCCGGGGAGTTTTTATTCATAATTGGGCTGCATATGCTGGTAATTAACCAAATCGGAATCTAATTTCTTTTTAGGAGAGAAGGGAAAAGAGAATGCCATTTCTTTTCCCTCTCTTCTAAAAACTCAAAACTTGACTTGTCAAACTTGACGTATGTGAATTTACATATTTATTTAATTTTAACACATGGCAACACTAACCCCCATAATCCCTTATCACAATAGTCCCATCACTAACAAAAATCTCATTTGTTTTCAAGTTTTAATTTCCACTTCATTCCCTACTATTCTAATAACTTCTATATTTGCTGCAAATTTTGTTTAGAAAACAAAATTAAACGTTTCACAACAATATTTGGTTTATTTGGCTAATAAAATGGCCTCAGCTTTGGAACAATACATTAATCACACAGTATCAATTATAACTGCAGATGGTCGCAATTTCATTGGAACACTGAAGGGGTTTGATCAAACCATTAACGTAATACTAGATGAATCTCATGAACGCGTCTTCTCTACCACAGCCGGCATTGAACAAATTGTATTGGGGTTGCATATAATACGTGGAGACAACATAGCAGTGATAGGACAAATTGACGAAACAATTGATTCAAGGCTGGATTTTCCCAATATACGAGGAGAACCCTTGGGACCAGTGGTACATTAATTATGAGTGTAAAAAAAGTAATTGTTAAGTTTGGTAATAAACAAATAATCCTTTTTTTTAATTAAAAACGCAGTTATGAGTTTTCTTGTTTTTTTTTATTAATCATCTTGGCTATAGTTAAAAGAGATTTCATGGCAATCTAAATTTTTCAAATTGATTACGGCTATACTTTGTGTTTTAGCAAAACTGGGCACACAAACCAAACGAGTTAGTTGCCCTTGCGAACCCTCATGGAGTGCAGAGGAAAATTCATTACAATTGCCGGTAAAATAAACATGGGGACACTCTTTTAATATGAAAGGATCAGAATCAATATAGGGATAACATGCTAAGGTGTCTGGTGCAGTAGGGGCTAAATGTCCCCATTGTAATGTAAAACGCAAAGCATCCAAGGGTTTATCTATAGTAGTACAACGTATCAAATCACTTATATTTTGACCAGCAGTGCCCACAACTAATGCATCTTCCACTGTACAGGCGTAGGGATTAGAAACACTTTGAAAATTCTCATGTTTGCTGGCATTGGGAAACATGCAACTATGAAAAGGTTGTTGAGGCAACATAAAATTTGCCGGATCACATGCGCCTGGCATAACATCTATAGCCAAGTAACTTGACCATGATGTAAGCCAAGCATCTAGAGCTTTCATGGCATCTATAGTATCCTTAGAATCACCATCTTTAACTTGCAAGGAGGGTACATGTTTCTCTTCACAACTTTTCACGGAATTGCCAGCAATAATTAAACGTAGCTTCTCAGATTTTTCTCCTTTGAGTAGGTTACCTCTTAACCAATGTTGAAAGAGATTCATAGAGTCCACATAATTGTGTGATTGTTGCCAATCTAAACTTGAAACCAATATTAGAAATCTCTCTTCTCCACCATTCATTTTAAGCGGTCTTTGTATGCCACTTTCGTAAAATATTAAATCTTGGACATCAAACCGTCCGTCTTCTTCTATCATACCCATGACTGCACATACAATGCCCGTAGCCATATGATCACTTCTTACCTTACCGTGCAAACGCACTCGTTGCAACTCATCCTCCAGTATTACTTTATCCTCTGGATCAGAGTAATTTTCCCGCGGCGGCTGTGGTGCCAATTGGTTTTCTTCCGAAATCTCCTTTAATATGCTCGGTTTATGGGACTGATGTTTGTAGATGGTACCAATTAAAATGCATTCCTCCTCAGCATCTTCACGTAAATCGCAAAGCTTTTTTATGGCCACCGTTGAGCCCCATTGATCAACGGCCCGTTTTTCCATTAATTTCGTCATTTCGGCCAAACGATGGGCATATAAATGGCAAAATTGTTTTTGATAATCGAAAGCTTTTATCAAAAACTTTTGGGAATGATTTTCATACTTGTGAGTTGACATTTTGTTAAAAAATTGTGAGATTTTTTTGAATTCCTATTTGTTTAACTTAATATTTTGCAATGTCTTGTTTATTAATTTAGCCGCCAAACTAGAGATGGTATTACAGTGCAGGTAGAGATGGGCAATCAATATCGATATATCCAAATTAAAAAATTGTCGATATACATCGAGGATATTTAAAATTATCGATACTTATTTACGACTACCGAATTCGATATATTTTAATAACTCTATACAAAAAAATGTAATATTTTAGTCGTTCCAACTGCTTATACAGTATTTTTCGGTTAATTGACCCTACGGTTAATTGGTTTCCACGCTTAATTGAACCACATGATCGGGCAAATATATATTGCATACGAAAACCATGTAAATTTCCTCGGATAATTGATCCCGGTTAATTGATTTTCCCGCTTAATTGGTTCAAAATTCATGTCATTAAAAATAAATTTCCTCTTACTTTTACCCGGTTAATTGCATTATTATTGAAAAATAATCTGGCATTTTTGCACATACAGTACTTTTCGCTTATAGTCCATTCCGCTTAAAGGCCAAAAACGGATATAAGCCAAAACTGTCACATTCACATGCAGATTTTTTCGAATTTCATACAAATTATTTGTCCTAAGGTCCATTTCGCATGTAGTCCATTTTCGTTTAAAAGCCACATTTTCTTAGCATACGAATATAATTCTTTATGCTAAAATGTCCACTCTGTTTTTAATATTTTTTTAATCAACTTGTCGGGCGTGTTCTAGAATCCGAATCCACTCGAAAGTGGATTACTTTAGCATTATTGGTGTTCTGCATTTCACATCCACATGTTTTTATTCGTTTTCAATTAGAGTAGATATGGGTTGGTGAAAGTAAACCGAATCGACTTTAATTGTAATGTGATAAAATTTTTAACAAAAAAAGTAATATTGCTTTTAGCTTTAAATCTTCTTAATCCAATTTAATCAAAAATATATCGTTATCTAAAACGTAAAAGGCCCTTACTAACCCTAAATTTAATGTCGACATTTTCATTGATATTGATGTAATTATACCAAATTTTTTTGAACGATTTTTATGTTATTTTCAGACAATTTGTTTCTTTAATCGCTTTAGCGATCTCTTAGTTTTTGGGTTTGTTTAAACTTTGCAATTTTTCGCGAATTTTAGCCATGTTCGCGATATAAGCGATTTGGTCGTGTAAGTTTTCTGATTATTTACAGCTTTAACGATTTATAATAAATAGTTGGCTTTGCTATCATGCCGCTGTTTGCAAATTTTTGCGAATTTTCTTGAATTTAGCAATTTTTACCGATTTTTTGCCATTCCTTATAGTTTTAGGGACTTTAAATCAATATTATGGCTGGTTTGAAATATCAAAATTTTTCGCGAATTTTCGCTATTTTTGCAATTTTTTTTTTGTTATTTTCCGACATTTTGTTTTTTTAACCCATTTAGAGATTTCAAATAAATTTTAGTGTTTGTTTAAAAGTTTGCAATTTTTCGAGAATTTTAGCCATGTTAGCGATTTTTTTGTGATTCTTTACAGCTTTCACGATTTTTAAAAAATATTAGGCATTGCTATCATACTTCGGTTAGCAAATTAGCGATCATTAGTTCAACAAAAGTTTTTTCGAACAAAAACTTCGAATACACAAAAACATGCTGATTTGAGAACACCAATTTATGAATTATGCTGATTCAAAAAATTTTTCGTTTTCAATTCGAGTCTAAACCTAGAACATACCTGTGTAACATGTTTTTTTTTACATTTCTGGTAACTATTATAAATACCAAATTTCGCAGTTTTATTGAAGAAAATAATTTTTATAAAGTCCAAAATGTGGATTATACACTTATAAGCCATTAAATGGCTTATAAAAAAAATCGGTTATAGTCCAAATTCGCTTATAGTCCACAAAAGTTGTGCAACTATAGTAGTGGACTATAAGCGAAAAGTACTGTACATATTTGACATCATTTGTAAACAACATGTTTATTTTTCTTTTTTAAATAATAATCTCGAAAAGTGTGAATATGTACAACATGAATTTATTTGTTCCTTTTTTTTATTTTTTTAAGCACTATGTAATATTTTAATACTTACGTGAATGGAAGAGCTGTATGTATATGCATATGAATTGTTTTTATTCTTTAAGTTTATGTTCTTTTTTGTAAAACCAATACATACATAAATGAATTGTTTTTTAGTTTATAAATTTTATTTTTTTGTAAAACTATTGTGCACATACATAAATAGTGCATTTAATAGTACATACCTACAATAATAAATACCTGCGTATACACATTTTTTTCGTTTAAGGTAAAAAAAATTCTTTTGAAAAACTTAAAGTGCACATATGCGATTTCTTTTAATTCATTAGTAGTTCCAATTATGCGTGATTTCTGTAATTTAACAAACTGTTTAATTAAACGGAATTCTTGTAATTGAACGAATTGTTCAATTAAACGGGATTCTTGTAATTGAACGAATTGTTCAATTAAGCGGGTATCGGCTAATTGGTTCCCCGGTTAATTGAACAAAAAGTTGTGCAAATTTTGATGTGCAATTAACCGAAAAATACTGTACTCTTTGTACACTTGCATATATTTCGGAGGAACGCATGGAAGATGTTGAAAATTGCATCTCACAAGTAACTATGTTTCACACTTCATGTGAGAAAGTTTACGATGCGAGAAATACTGTAAAGTTATTATGGGAAGAAGTTAAAATGTTCGCAAATTGATTGTAATCAGCGTAAAAAGCAGGGCTGTGGAGTCGACAGAAAATAGTTACAACTCCGACTCCAACCGCTGAAATCTTTTAAGTCCGACTCTAACTCAGGCTGCGACTACTACTTTTACAATTATGCAAAATGTATATGAGACTTTAAGCCAGTGATTGAAAATAAACAGTACATTATTTAGCGTTCGGCTCATACAACCAAGAACAATATCTATTTTTGTTAGTGATTGTGTAGATGAACACAGCCCTTAATACCGTTCGTAACTATTTTCAAAAAAGAGCCGAACATTATATAGTGTTCTGTTCTTCGTTAAAAAATTATAGTGATACTCTAGACAAACATTATATTTTAATGATCTATAATGTTTCTTTTTTTACATTGATAAAGCAATGGACAAAAATGTTTAGTAACGACCGCAGTGCGAACAGTTTGATTGTGTATTGTGTGTATGTTTTGTTTGTGTAAAATTATTTTGCTGGCTTTTTGTTTTTTTTTCGTATATGTATTTTGTTTTTTAAAAAATTTTGGTTTTTTACCAGCCAAAAGGGACGAACATTAATTAGCCGAACCGAACACAATGATGTTTGTGGATTTAAAAAAAATCCGAACGGAATTAAATGTTCTTATCTTTTGTAGATTTTGATAAAAACACTATTATTTTTGTGTTCGAAAGATGACTAACAGGGAAACGTTATTTTTTTTAATGGTTTTCTACACAAACTCTATTAGCGTTTGTGTTTTCCACAAATCTACCGAACCGAACACTAAGGAGCGATATTTGGTATTTATTTTCGAACACTGCTTTAAGCACTTTTTTAATGCAATACCTTTTAAGTGCCGGTTCACATACGTCAAGTTTGACTCGTCAAGTCTTGAGTTTTTAGGAGAGACGGGAAAATAAATTGCATTCTCTTTCCCTTCTCTCCTAAAAGTTCAAGACTTGACGAGTCAAACTTGACGTGTGTGAACCGGCACTAAAGGGTTAAATATAGCAAGAAAATTATTCTGTAAAAATTTCAAACCGATATTTTAAATATTGGGTCTCCAATTTCGAAGAATTTTTATTTTGGAAAATATTAGAAAATTTTTTGAGTCGGAGTCGCGCGAGTTTTTTTGGGTACTTCGACTCCGACTCCGGTACAAAAACCTCAACTCCGACTCCACAGCACTGGTAAAAGGCCTATAAATGTGTTATACCTACTCGTCTAGAATGCTGTTGAGTATGGCTCAATCCACCAGCAATATTAACATTACATACGGCGCATTTTTTGCCATTCGAATTATTGATAACTAGCCATTGCAACTTTTTTGTAAATACAGTACTTTTCGCTTATAGTCACATCCTTTAGTTGCAGACAAAACGTGGACTATATCGCGAATGTGACTATAAGTCTCATTCACATATATGCCACTATACGGCATATAACCGAATTCGAATATAATCAAGTTATATGAACATAGAAAATGGTTTCGCAACAGAGTTGCATAATGTATAAAGAGTGGTTAAAATAATAACAAGATATTTCATAACTGATACCAAAGGCAAAAAATAATTTTTAAGAGTAGAGAGTTGATGACAAAAATTAAACGATGTAATTCTTTCTTTGGATGGATTTTGTTAAAAATTCAAACTTAAATAAATAAAGCAGGGACCGTAACAGTTACGACTTTTTTAAAAAAAGTTAAAATATAATAGTTATTTTTTGACTTTTATTCTTTCGGTCAGATATAAAAGTTAAAATTTGACTTTTATTTTTTCGTTTAAAAATAAAAGATAAAATTTGACTGTTATTTTTTAAGTCAAAAAAAAAGTTAAAATCTGACTTTTATTTTTTATTTTCGGTCAAAAATAAAAGTTAAAATTTGATTTTTATTTTTTAAGTCAAAAATAAAAGTTAAAATTTGACTTTTATTTTTTAAGTCAGAAAAAAAAATTGACTATGCCATAATAATAACAATGTAATGGGAATATAAGAAAATAAGATCGATTGAATTCTGAGTCATTGCAATGAAAGAGTGAACAATTTAATATTGAAATAAAGGAAATTAAATGTAATTTGTATTTTCAGAGCAAAATATGCAAAACACCAACTCCTTAACTTTCTACCCAATAAACGTTTTTGTATACTTATGTACTCTATTATAATTTTGTTTCTTTTTGTTTTAACACAAATACAACATGTACTTATAATTCTAAAAATAAAAACTGTGTTAATATTTAATTAAAATTTTATTCAACTTTTTTAACATCTGCTTTCAATAGGAACAAAAGTCAAATTTTAACTTTTATTTCTGACTTAAAAAATAAAAGTCAAATTTTAACTTTTATTTTTGACTTAAAAAATAAAAGTCAAATTTTAACCTTTATTTTTGACCAAAAAAATATTGGTCAAAAAATAATTATTATAAAGTGACTTTTTGATAAAAGTCAAAAAAATTAAAGTCTTTTAAGTTTATTATTCCTTAGCATAACAGCATCAATATGCTGTATTCAAATATCTGATAGACAAATTATATCCACCTGACTTTTTGATTTTAAATGTTAAAAATAACTGTTATTTTCGGTCCCTGAAATAAAGTATTGTTTATTTAAAAAAGTTGTATATTAAGGAAACACATTGATCCCGAAAAATCCCGGGATTCCGAATCCCGGAATTTGTTAAAATCGATCCCGTTTGGCATCCCTAGTATATATATTAGGGTGGGTCGATTTAGCAAAATCAATCGTTTGGAAATAAATATTTTTAAAAATCAAACAAACCAACCCATTTAAAAGATTTTATTAAATTTTTGTCAAACTATTGCCCAAGGCTAATTTCAAACTCAATAAAGCAATTTTTTCAGCTTTTAAATAATTTTCATCATCAAATTGACACAAAAACTTGGGAAATGCCTCAGAACCATTTTCGGTTTCCGTAAAATTCCACTTGGGTATATTCGAAATAGCAGACATCAAAAACGGTTTGCTTTTAGAGCAAGTTGCAGTTTCTGTGGCAATTTTGCCATTCAATGTTTGGCAATTTTGTTCCAAATAATTACCATAGGATATATTTTTGTCAGCCAAAGACAAACCTTTTAAATCAGAAAGTATAACAACATCAGCATCTTCATAGGAGCCTTTTTTTAATGATTTGTTGTTGAGGGTCATTTTCATTTCTGAATTGTTATTTGCTTTGGTTAGAGGGGGAGAAGTGCTTTTATTTTTTACCTTTTCCAGAGCGGGAAATACATTATTCTTCTCCTCAATTTCACTTTCTTCCGATGTCTCATTTTCCCGATTTCCGCTAAATTTAAATAATGCTTTTGTTAGTTTTTTCTGGGAATTTGTTGTATTGTTGTAGTGACGGGGTGTTAGATTAGCACCAAATAGTACGTCCGAGTATAATGTGCCTGGCTTATAGGCAGATGCCGCATCGCTTTCATTATCCAGCGAGTTTTTTTCCTGCTTTTTTGTTTTACTACTTGAAAATCTGAACCAGTTTGGTGATTTTTTGCGTAAAGATTTGTGCTTCTTATTTGTTATTGTGTGAAATGGTGTAATAGATTTTTCCGATCTTTTCCAACTTCCCGATTTGACTTTTGTAGGTGTAACGATTTTGCTGCAATTAATAGAATCATTAAAATGTATCCTGTTTTTATTCGAAGTTTGAGGCAACTGATCAGTTTCTTCAATACTATAGGGATTTTTCGTGTAAGACTTTTTAGTTTTGCTGGATTTTTTATTAGATTTGTGACTTAAAGAAGTGGATTTACGGGAGTTTTGCTGTGGCTTTTCATTTGATTGTTGTCGATTTGAATTTTTACTAAAATTATTGAAAATGTTTAAAAATATTCCAAAATTCCTATTTTTTTTAAGCTTACACAGAGGTAAAAATATCATTAACCATTTTGGCAGGAATATTGTATTTAAATGATTTAAGAAAAAATAATTTAAATTTTAATTTAATTTAATTTAAGTAAACTTAGTGACAGTAGTGATTTATCGAAAAATATTTGAAAAATTATAAAAAAAATTTAGAAAAAAGTACCACAAACCCAAAAATTTTCAAAACTTACCGAAAAACTTGAAAAAAATCATTTTAGATCTAAAATATATTGGTTGACGTTGCGGTCGGAAAATTTGTCTACGGCCACTATTACGGTTTACAACTCAACTCAGTTGAGTTGTAATTTCTTAATTTTTGTATTACGGTTTACAACTTTGCTACAAGAGTTACAACTGATCACAGCCAGCCAGTTGTCTTAATAACAACTCAACTGAGTTGAGTTGTGAACCGTAATGGGGGCCTTAAATCTAAAAAAGTCATGTTAAAAAATGCAGTTGGAAAAATAGCTAATGATGTTTTCTTTTCTACAAAAAAATGTGACATGCAATTTGGTGTTTTTTTCTTAAAAATTTTGCTACCGAAATGGGTGGCTTGTTTTATTCTAAAAAACTCATGCTTTTCGGGAGCAAAATTTTTAAGAAACAGACACCAAATTGCATTTGTTTAATTAAAATGTCACATTTTTTTGTAAAAAAGAAAACACCATAAGAGAAGCAAACCCGCAGAAATTGCAATAAAAAAATTTTGCTAAATTTTTAAATTCATTTGAATTAAACAGAACTTTTTTTAATCGATCTGAAACTACAAGAAAGCTATCACTACTGCTCGTGACACAACGATGACTCTCTTGCTTAGGTATGGCATATCAGCGTAAAAGCTAAGCGAAAGAAAACGTTCCGTATTTCGCTCTTGTTAAGGTACGGCTGTTAAACATTGAAACGTTTTAGAAAATTTAATATTTTATTCTGACTTTGGAGACAGAAAAAATCATTAAATCGGCACTTTGCTAATTTCGGAACAAAAAATCGACAAAATGGCGACAAATCGTCAAATCTGGCAGCCCTGATTGTTTTACTTATCGGATATGAATTGACACTCAGAAACTGTAGTTTTTTGTTATTATACATAAATTGAAAAGTATTTTTTTTGGTGTATTTCATAGACTTTTTTCCTAAGAGCCATTGTACTAGACTAAAGTGATTTAAACCAAACAAAAGAGAAAAACAAAGTTGAATTAAAGCCAATTAAAAATTAAAAATGCGATTTTCGACCGTTTTAACACAACTTATTTACAATTATATCAGCTGTAAAGTTGCCATAATTAAAAAAAAAATCCCGGGAATTCTCGCACAAATTTCCCGGGATTTTTTTCCGCAAAATGTGCGGGATCCCGCGATTATTGTCCCGGGATATCCCGTATGAAAAACCCTAATTCCTACAAAAATATTATCTACAATTTTGGATGAATTGTGTCATATTATTTTTTTATTTAATTGTTTTCAAAATATATGTTTTTTATTATTAATCATGTTACGCTTTTTCACAAATAATCTCCAAAAACAATGGCCAAAAATGTGTTCTGGGTAAATGAACTTAAAAAGATTTCTTTCATAATTTAGTTCAAACCTGAACCGATTTTTTTTAGTTCCCTTTTACTCAATCGAAATTTACATGACAAAAATCGTCTCATAATTGGCGGTGGTTTGGAAAAACTTCAGGGTGGTTTAAAGGAAGAAAAATACTTCTACAACCAAAACTGCCATTTAATGGCGAAAATGCGCGAAGAAGGTGCTAAATTGAAATGTGAAAACTGTTTAAATGATTGGCAAGAATTTGAAAAAGTTTTAAGTGCTAGTAACGATCACAAGGGTTTGAGAGAAACTTGTTTCAACAATAAACATAAAAATTGTTTAGAGGAAGCGTTTTTTCTAAATGAGGTCAGTAAAGAGAAAACTAAAATACGAAAATCCTTTTTTTTTACCCTTCACCACAGGTGAAAAAGGGAATATAAAAGTTTGTCACGCCATTTGTAATTTCTACAATATTGATGTAAGACCCTTTAAAGTTTATATATTCTGGATGATTATCAGTAGCGAAGTCTATTTAACGATGTTCATCTGTGCGTCTGTCCATTTGTGTGTTGAAATTGGTTTTTCGAAGACCCCAGATATGATGGGGCCAGCGTTGTTATACATTTATGTCACATATACCTCCCCCTTTTGTTGGCTGAGTTGTCTAAGCTGCTGCAACTTCTGGGTTCAAATCTCAGTTATCCCACTTATCACAAAAAATATCGTTTGTTTATTATGTCCATAAAAAACGAATTTAACTGCCTGTCCCACGATTTAGAACAAAAGCTTCGCTCGCCTAACTTGCATTTAAAACAAAAACCAATTTTTAAATATTCAGCCATGTTACAATGTACAATTCCGTTCGGAAACGGAATTCATTCCGTAATAAGGTGCTTCAGAAAATGACGAAAAAAATTTTCGAAATTAAACCATTACTGTTTTCATGATCGGAACGGGAGTTTTCTGTATCTGAAAGGCCAAAAAACTATCAATATACACTTTCTAACAATAAACAACTCATTCCGAACGGAATTGTACTCTGTGACATGGCCCGTTGATTTTTTTTTACCTGTAAGTTAAGCGAACTAAATTTTCGTTCGAAATCGTGGACAGGCAGTAAAAGATTTAACAGTTTTCGCTTACAATGTGAAATGTCTTTGTAATTAAATGGCAAATAATTAAGAAAACGTAAACATATTTCCTTTAATCTATTACCAAACAGTCGCAGGCTTATTTTAAATTTGCCAACAACGACAAGGGTGGATTTTTTTTTGAGTGCAACTTTTTTAAGTCAAAATTTATAATAAAAATATAAGAACGGTATTTATATAACTTTATGTTTTTGTCGCACTATGGTGAAGGGTATATCAGTTTCGGCTTAGCCGAATATAACACTCTTACTTGCTTTTTCTGAATTCATTACAGCAAAAGGAGTGTTGTAGTAAAATTCGGAAGGAAGATTTAAAAAATAACACAGAAAGCTTCAATAATGAGAACCATGAATTGGATTCAAAAATATAAACATGTGTGTTTGGATACAACGAAATTCTAAATCTGAAAAATCTTATGTATATTTTGAAAATCATTTTATATTTTTTAATTTCAATAAACTGGTTAACAGATAAATCAAAAGAGTAATATTTTGTCTAGTCCATAGACTGGTCGATACTGGAGTCAATAGACTGATCTATAGTATAGTCGAGTCAATAGAGTGGTATATACATATGTACATATGTAGTATGTACTCTAGTCAATAGACTGGTCTATAAACTTTTATATATAAATGTACAATGTACAGCCAGATTAACTTTTTGAGATGCATGTTTCTGCTGTAGGTGCCTGGGTCTAGTTAAAAATATTATATTGTAGTTAAAATAAAATATGGAGAAGTAAAGCACAATCTAAAACAGTTTTAACTAGTCATTATTTAAACAAGTTTTGTGTAGACTTGGAAATAAATTGTCTTCGTTGTCCAAACTTAATTGAAGATGCAGAGCATGCTAAATGCACGTTGGGTTGAATCATGTTCAAAGAAGCGCTTTATTGATTTTTTTAAATTAATTTCCTTTTTATTTAATTTGGTACCGGGTGAAAGTAGACAAAACTCTACCTCACTAGTAGCTAAAATCGTTATTATAAGTTACATAAGGTCTGTTCAATAACAGAAAATTATTTATTGTTTTCAGTAATTGTTACTAGCAACCAAAGTAAGGATTTATTTAACCACCTGCCACACGTTTAGACACCACAATTGTGGAGAGAGAATAATTTGTGCTGATGTGTGTAACACCTTAATAAATTCGTGCTAAGCCTCTCGATTCGATTTTCGCCTCTCAGACACTATGAAATCAATTTTAATGAAATTTAAAACATCGATAGATCCATGTTTATATAGACACACAAGTTAGGGCAGATAGGGGTCAATTTTCTCTTACAATTATTTAGATATAATTAAATATATTTTGTGCCACACCCTCTTCTCTAGTCCCGCCCAGATTTTGTCAGATGCTGTGTGTTGAAAACCAAGATGCTTCTACCTAATTTGGAAACTTTGGCTCTTGTCGTTCTCCAAATATACAGAAATCTGTAATGTCTTCGTACGGTAGTTGCCACGCCCACTTCTTCAATCCCACACATTTTTCTGTAGAGATTCTGAATTGATAACACAGCTTTATGTACCAAATTTTAAAAAAATTTTCCTTACCGTTCATCTATGTATATACAGTGCCAGCTCGCTTATCCGAAGGTGTGTAATCCGAATTATCCAGTAATCCGAATTGAATTTATGACGTATTACATCCTCTATAGTTCGCATTGATTGCAAGTTCGCTGAACCGAATTTGTATTTATTTTATTTTTCTGTTTTTTTATAATTTTAAGAACCGAATTTCTGTGCAAACTTTGAAAATTTGCAACTAATTTTATCGCAAGAATGACGTGTGAATTTCTGAAGAGGAAATTCTAAGCTGGATTATTAAATCTGACAATACTTCGTGGGAGCATGTGCACTGCAAGAGAAGCAACCCTACATCACAAATTTTGTATTTTAAAAAAACATAACATTTAAAAAAAGCTTAACTGCCGTATTCATTAAAAACTAAATTGGTCTTGAAATATATTTTCAGAAAAATTTGTATAGACATTTTGTTTGAAAATACGTTTGATACAGGGCGAATTCATACAAGGTAGTCTTATTTGAAAACGTTTACAACACTGTAAAATATTTTAACGTTGTGTCAAATATTCAAACAAATATTTCATTTTGTTTTTAATTTTAAATTGTGTGTTTTGAAATATAATAACATTTTTTCATAATTTTAATCGATAATTATAGAATTTAGTAAAGATTCCCCAGAACCACCAGAAAGGTATACCATTTTGACACAAGGTAAGTTATCAGCTGTTGCTTACGTAGCAAGATAAGGTAACCTGGTGTAAATTCGCTTTGGTTTGATATCCAAATTATGTTTTTAAAGCTTAATTTTTTCATTCTTGATTAATAAAAATAACATAAATTAGTTTTAAAATCCTAGTCTTCGTTTTATTTTCGGATATAATACATAATAACAGAATATCCAGTAATCCGAATATCTCGTTAATCCGAATCAGGGTCTGCCATCATTAATTCGAATTAGCAAGCTGGCACTGTATATAACATTGTAACGTTACTGACTGACTCACTGACTGATTCATCATCGCACAGCCTAAACGCCTGAAGCTAATAACTTGAAATTTGGACCAGAGATTGGTCACTCTCCAAATCGATTCACTAAGACGGGATTTTTGGAAATTCAAATGTTTAGGGGGTAAAAAGGTTAAAAACGGGAAAATACGGTAACCTTATATCTCCAAAACTAAAAGAGATACAAAAAAAATGTAATACTTATCGTTGTTCTTTAGAAAAAAAAGCGGACAGGTGTCTGGTACTTTTTTGAAATTCGGCCCTTTTAGGGAGTAAACGGGTAAAACCTGAATTTTGGTACTTTTTTGACACCCAATCTATATTTTGAACCAATAAACATAGAACCAAAGTTTATACCACATTCGAAACTTATCAAAAAAATACGAATACAAATTCGGTACTTTTTCGAAATTCGAACATTTAAGGGGTGAAAATCGTAACTATTTTTGGTACTTTTTTACAAAACATTTTCCTCCATTCTTTGATATATTCGTACTAAATTATGGGATCCCACTACAATACTGAAATTTTTGGTACATTAATGGGGGAAAAAATAGTACCAAAACAGGAAATACGGAAAATTTGATATTTTTGTTTAGCTTTTTGGTTCTACAACTGGTATTTTTTTAATTATCGTTAATATTGGACCTAGAAACATAAAAGTCAACATGTAATGTCCTGAGTGGATAAGAATCTATGAGGGATCTTTTTGGTACTTTTTTGTCCTTTAACTGGTACTTTTTGAATTTCCGTTAGTATTGGACCAAGAAACATAAAATTCAAGATGCAGTGTCCTGAGTGGATAAGAATCTATAAGGGGAAGTTGTTGGTACTTTTTTGTTCTTTAACTGGTACTTTTAGAATTTCCGTTAGTATTGGACCTAGAAACATAAAATTCAAGATGCAGTGTCCTGAGTGGGTAAGAATCTATAAGGGGAAGTTTTTGGTACTTTTTTGTTCATTAACTGTTACTTTTTGAATATCCGTTAGTATTGGACCTAGAAACATAAAATTCAAGATGCAGTGTCCTGAGTGGGTAAGAATCTATAAGGGGAAGTTTTTGGTACTTTTTTGTTCATTAACTGGTACTTTTTGAATATCCGTTTGTATTGGACCTAGAAACATGAAATTCAAGATGCAAGGTCCTAAATGAATGAGAAAATAAACTTTGGCATACAGATATGTCCACGAAGAAAAAGAAGCCGCTAACGAAGTTGCGGGTTAAATTCTAGTTAGATATAAATAAATATATTTTCGTGCCACGCCTACTTGTCCAATGCAGCCCATTTTTTTTTTAAAGTTGTGTATTAATATTCGAGATATTTATTTTAAATTTAATAACAAACAAACAAACATACATTTAAATAGAAGTAAAGAAAAAAAGAATTTGAAAATTTAAACTGGCTCTTAGGCCCGTTTTCACAACTTACCGATAGCTAAAGGTAGGATTTAAACGGACGTATAAAAACTGCTCCATTATTACAACTTTACTATAACCTACCAGGTAGGAAGAACCTTAATCTACTTTATCGCTCACTTTAGGTAAAAGTAAAGGTTTAATAGTGGAACACTTTTTATATGGCCGGTTAAAGTCTACTTTTAGCTATCGGTAACGGGCCTTAATGTGTTTGTACGCCATATAAAAAGGTATTTCAAAATATTTATTAACGATACCCATATTTTTGATCAGGGGCCTGATTCTGGCAGTCGTGATCGAGTAATTTCTCGATTCGATAGCAATTTACTATCTTATTATTTAAGTCATTACTGAACGAATCGGAATTATTTTTTCAATGCTATAATGCATTAATTTGAGTTTCACAATACTAAAGAAATAATTTCGATTCATTAAGTATCAACTGAAATAAAATTGCTTTCAAATAGGGAAAGTATTTGATCAAGACTGCCAGCATTAGGCCCCAGGTCTATAAAGTCTTAAAATGATATTGGTAAAGAATTTTAAAATTTTAATGGTACAAAACTTTAAGATACTAGTTTTTTCTTTTAGTCCGTCACTGAGTTAGTACTATAGATTTGTTTCTTAAATTCTTTCCCCCATATTCATAAAAAATATTTTTGATTTATAAAAGGTTTATTAAACAAATTTTCATAAAAAATTCGTTTTATAAACCTGAAATATTTTTTTAATTAAATAGTTTAATAGTAGTTAGAAATCTTGCTTGATTTTTGAATTTTAATGACGCACGATTATCCACATACATAAATTGTACAGTGCAATCATGGACGCACGCGTGATTAATATTTTTAGCAATCACAATCACTAGTGATTTATACATGAATCACGAACATTTTACTTCACGCGAACACCTCCAAATATAATTTCTGGCAGCTCTTAACTAGTCAGTCACTAAAATAAAAATAAACAAATGATTTAAGGAAAAACAAAAAAAAAAAAAACAACACAATTAGAACGACCGATAGATACATACACTGCGCATTTGACAGTGGTAAATGCAATACGGCGTAACTTTGTGAAATTTATTAATTAAACAAATTAAAAAATATAAAAACAAAACAGTTGTTAACATTGCTTCCAGTATGTTATTAACAGTAAGACGTATAACACAACGCTTGTATCCAAAACAAATACAGTGAGTAACAATGTTCAATTACATATATGTATGTAGTAACTAAAAAATACCTAAATGTTTCCATTTTCCATAAATAATCTAGGCCCATTAGTTGATGGGCTTTGCAAACACCTAGAGATTACATAATTGCCCTACTTTCTTTAAGATTTTTTCATACATACATACATACATCAAAACTGTTTTAATTTGTAATTTAACTGTTTTTAGATTCTTAAAAATGTCTCAAATCGGTGAATTGGGTTGTGGTGCCGGTAAAGGCGGCGGTGGTGGTGGATCCATTCGTGAAGCTGGTGGCAGTTTTGGCAAAATGGAAGCTGCACGCGAGGAAGAATTTTTTTATAAACAACAAAAAGAACAATTGAAGAATCTCAAAACCAAAACAGACACCGCAACAAAACCAAATGAGTCTGCCAAAAACTAAAGAGAAAATAAAAATGAATGGAAGAGAAAAAATCACTGGCTTTTTTCTGCCATAAACTTTGAAAGACTGTTTTGATTGACATTAAACTTTTTAGGAACATAAGAAAAATATATGTATAAAGAATAAAAACGTTTAAAAGAAAGGCAATTTCGAACGAAACGGTTCATTGAATTTAGGTGATTCAAACGATTTTTATTTTTGTTTGAAAATTGTTTTCTTAAGATTTTTTATCTAAAAAGTCCAAGTCACTATTCAAAAACAAAATTTTTTAGTGAAAAGGAAGTGTTTTTACTTTAACAAGCAATTTTTGGGTAAAAAATTTTGTTTTTTAAATTTGAGTTTTAAGTTTTTCAACAAGGCGAATTCAACTACAGGTGGTGTCGCAACTACAACAATCCAAAAACAACAGAAGCAACATAGGGGGTTTTGCATTCCATTTTTTAAATTTTTTTAATGGTAGACATTTTAAAAGGGGTTTTTACCATTCCGCCTGGGGTCTAATCACCGCATACGATATCGAACAAAATTGATCGAAATTATTTATTTTGGTATCATGAATCTCGATATAGAATAAAATTTATTGAATTTGAAATAATAGCATTCGATATCGAGTAACTCGACATTACATTTTTCGAGTTTTCATTCGATACGTCAGTGTCTATCGTATGCAAAAACATTCGATGGTTTTAGATTAGTGATTAGACCCCTGGTTTGTCACATTTATCAGATAACGGTACAAAGTAAATTTTTGTTGCAAAAAGTTTTTTTTTGTAAAAAAATGAAAACTATCAGGGGTGTGCTGGAAATCGAAAACGTTAAACGCAAGAATTTTAAACGTTGTTTTTTAATAAGATTTCTGTAAAAACAGAATTTTATGACAAATATTAAACAAATATTTCCCTACAAAACAGTATTTTAAACCAAGAATTATAAGAATTAGGTTTAAAGTTTATTAAAAACAACTTTCAAATTCTTGCGTTTTGCGTTTGCGATTTTCAGCACACCCCTGTATAATTTAATTTTGTAAAGTTTTGGTACACAAATGTTATTTAATCATAATTTGGATATCGAATTCGAGTGAAATTAAAATCGTTGAACAAATTTTTAAAACTATCCTGGGAGGTTACTGCGTATTTCGATTCGAAAGAAATAATTTACGAGTTCGACAATTTGTACTGTGTATTACGATCTCCGCAATCGTTCGAAACGATGACAGAGGTTGTATTTAAAAAAATGCGAAATTTGATGAAAACTTTTTGTTCGTAATAGAGAGTGGCTGTTAAGAAAGGGATTTTTTGTTTTCAATAAAGTACAAAAAACGTCCGTTTGTTCGAAACAAATATTACGAAAATCGTAATACCCAGTACAAATTGAACATGGCTAATAAATTTGTTCTCAGCTTTTGCGCTCCTAAATTGATACATTTTTCGATTGAAGTCTCATTTTATTTTTCGAACACAAGTCTTATCTAATCCCACATACGCATACATACACATACACAGCCATATATACATATGTATGTACATATGTACATTTCTCCAACATCTTGAATTGAGCATATTTATAACGACAAGAATTTATGCTCTTTCTTCCCCAGTTGTGAGAATATTTAAAAATTAACTAAATAAACAAAACAAACAAAATAACTGAGCACGAAGTAAGAGCAATCAACCGGTCTCAACCGAACTAATTTTGTACTTGAAAATAACAAAAAAAGTAAATTAAATTACGATCATGCAAACAGTTTGAAGCAGACTGTCGAATGGTAAATAAAGAAAGATTTCAAAGAAATTCGATTGCTTTAAAAACTCAAAATCATGGCTAAAAATTTAAGCAATTCCCTAAAGGCCGCCTTAAGAAATCGCATGAAGAATGAAGTACTGAAATCTATAACACCCGAATCAAGAGCCAAGCAATCAAAGGCCATAACTGAAAAGGTACAGAGAATTCAAAGGTTATCACGATAGAATGATATTTATATTTTCCTAATTGATTATTGATTTTTATCTGTTAAAAAGGTTTTACAAACAGAAGCATTTCGTTCAGCTCAGCGTGTTAGTATTTTTTTGAGCACCAGCACGGAGGTAGACACTAGTGAGCTATTGAGTGAATGCTTTCGCTTGGATAAACACGTTTTTGTACCCACCTATGAAGGCAGTCAAATGGAAATGGTGCGGTTGAAAGACTTGGAGGACTATGATACCTTGCCTTTGACCAAGTGGAAAATAAAGCAGCCAAATTTAAAAGATGGCCGTGAAAATGCTTTGACAAATGGTAAGTTATCCAGAATAAATTGTTGTGAGGTTAAAACTGTAGTTTGCAAAGGTATGCTTATAGTCCCACAATATCAAACTTAAACGTTCGCATAGAATTTTCTATGAAATAGACTTACTCAGCGTTAAAAGATGTTTTTGTCACGAAAATTTCGCCAATTTCAAATTTTTTAAGAGAGACATTAGCTGATTCACTGTTTGCTTTTATAAACCTTGTACATTTTGCAGGTTTTGTAAATCTTGATTTCAAACGCGAAAACAACAAAATGTATACTTTGTATATTTACTATGTTTAAGTCATCTACAATGCTTAAATTTAAAATTTATGCATTTTGTTGGTGTCGTGTCTTAAAACAAGATTTACAAGATGTTCAATGTCTATAATAGCAAACCGTGAATTCCGCTATTACATTTGGCATACCTATTTACAACCGTATTTGAATAAGTTTAGTTCCCGATATTTTTTTAAAAGAGCTTATTTTCAATTTTTAAACATGCGCCACTGCCCGTTCTCATTAACGAAATCAGAATTAGTACTTAACAATTTGGCCACCACCTTCGTCAGTTTATGAAGATTATTGCCTGTATTTATAAAATTTTTTCAAATTTAATAAAGGCTTAAAGAACAAATTTACTACTGAAATTATCCTTAATAAACGTATATTAAATTTAATAATCGTTTATCAATACGGGGGTATTTCTCTACTGAACTGAAGTTGAAGTGGAAAAAGTGAAACTTTTAATGGAAAGTGACTGATGGTGATGGTAAAAAAAAATTTGACTATTAAATAAAAAAGTTATGACGATTCCTTTCTACGAAAAATATGTTCCTATATAAACTTTTGAATGTTATCTTTAATCACTCGAAGTGTTTCATGCTGTCCAATTTAATCGAACAAAATTGGTAGCTTTTTTACAACTATGAACATATGTATCACACTTTTATCATTAAAGTACTTGATTATCGATTTTTAAAACTATTTGGGCGGTTTCTGCACAATTTTATGGTTTGGAAACAAATATCGACAAAACTTAATACGTGCAAAAAATTAATATGCAATAATTTTATATTCCTATTTTTATGGTTAAATAAAATTGTCAAGCATATCTACGCTAATGTCAAAAGTTATACAAGCCAAGGCCCATCTATCAGGTCTGCTTACTTGTACAAAAACAAAAAACGATTCTTTTTAGTTGTCAAAAATTTACTACCACATATACAAAGCAAAAGGAAAAAACGTGTATGTGTGGCATACCATAAACGTATACATGCACATGTAAACAACTTTTGACAACTAAAAAGAACATAAGCAATGATCATCAGGCTTCTTGCGCAGACCTTTTCAATGGACCTTGATACAAGCCACCAGGGCAAGTGCAATTTTATTCACCTCACTAGTGTCAATATTTTTCTTCCATGGGCACTTTGCTACCGTTTCACACACACACCCTCTGTGTTAAATCCAAAGCGAATTCCTGCCAAGTGAACTCGAGAGATCAGCTGACTATTTTTTGCTCCCTGCATCTTGATCAAATTTGTATTGTTGGTTTGTCAAAAGGTTGTTTATACAACTGATGTTGGCAAATAAACTAGATATTTATCAGATCGAATTCGGTGAGTCTACCCTATTATGAATTTGGTTAAAGCAGTGGCTGATTTTCTAAGCATCACAATTAAAAAAATGCACAAGTTTTGCAATCGTTCTGCAGTAAATATGTTTACCATCTGGGTTAAAAAAACTGCAGCCGAAACCAAAACTGTCGAACAAAAAAAAAAAAAAAAGGTTTGTACAACTTTTCGTTTTTTGAGTTGGTTTGACAGTCACTGTTTACATTTAATGAATCAGAAGTAAAAGCAACGGTTTTTTTTGGCCAATGACAAATGAAGAAGTTGAAGAAATGGCAGTTTGTCTACTTTGACTGGTTACCATGCAACTATGAGCTCAAGGCATTGTCTATAGAAAAAAGTGGAGTTTTTGAAGCTATCAGGGGTGTGCTCTAAATCAAAAACGTAAAACGCAAGAATTTTTAATAAGATTTCTGTAATAAAAGAGTTTTATGACAAATATTATATTAAATTAAACAGAATTTTGTAGCCAAATTAAAAAAATTAGATTAAAAGAGTATTGAAACCAACATCCAAATTCTTGCGCTTTATATTTTCGATTTCCAGCACACCCCTGTATTCCTTACAGTGTTGCATTGCAGTACTGCGATTAAAAAGTCAGTCAACCTATTCTCGAAATTATGAGCGGTATCTATCATGACAAACAAAATAAAACCTTGGATGTACAAAGAAAGTCGTAATAAAAGAGGGGATAAAATATGCAACATGTTTTTCATGCACAAGAAATTGAAAATGTTTCCCACAACACAAAAATGTAGAGAATGTAACATCCAAAATATTTCTCAGTCGTAATAAAAGTGAACATGCGACATGTTGTAGCATCAAAAATTTTTTGAGAAAAAGTATTTTTTTTTTTGGTGAAAAATTATACTTTTTGGCAAAAAGTTGACTTTTTAGTGAAAAGCGTGGAATGATTTTTATACTTGTAGTCTTTAATTTCCCTTGACTTTAATTTAAGGGAAATGGATGAAATTTGTCTTAAAACTCCTATTTTGGTAAAAAAGTATTATTAACGGAATTCACGGTGTGCTATTGAAGGTTTTGTAAATCGTGTCTTCAAAGACGACAACAAAATGCACACGTTTCAAATTTAAATATTGTAGATGGCGTATACGTAGTTAACTTAAATGTATGCATTTCGTTGTTCTCGTCTTTTTAATCAATATTTATAAGATGCACAAGGTTAATTGTGCGAAACTTTCTCGTGAGTAAATTTAACACGTTATTTTCCATTCTTCATTTTAAACGATAAAAAGTCTTTTTATACATATCTCTTAATAAATCTTTCAATTTCTTGCAGGGAATAAGTAAATTACTAACTAATAACTAACCCTTTGTTAAAATTAAAACTTACTTACTCTCTTTTTCTGTCCTTTCAGGTCATGGTATTGACTTATTCTTAATACCTGGTGTTGCATTTACCCTAAACGGGGGTCGTATTGGTCACGGTATGGGTTATTATGATAAATATTTGAAAAGACATTTGTCCACTTATCCCAATATGAAGACTACATTAATGGCTTTAGCATTTCGGGAACAGATAGTTGATGAAGAATGTTTACCTTTAGAAGCACATGATGTTAGATTGCATACAATTATAACTGAATAAGGGAAAAAAGAAAGCAAACATTTAATTTAAATTAAAATAAATATACAATAATGCAATAAGTAAATTATACAATTATACACAGATTGTTAGGAAATGCATTCTATACGCGATTAAGTTGATAAGAAAAAAATTAAAACAAATTATAAATATGACAAAGCGCTTACATTGTATAAAGATATTTTTTTTAATAAAATAGTTTTTATGTTAATTTGTTGTTTAAAAAAGATAATGATTTTACAAACACATGTGCTATTATGAAAATAAATCAAGGTCATTTTTTTTAGAATATAGACAAAACCAAAGTTTTAATTGCGTATTTTAATTCGAAAATGTTTAAACTTTTAAAGTTAAAATTGCAAAGTTTAGTGTTTTAACGCATGTAGGGTCGAGCACGCATTCCACGTATACGGATTCTTCCAGTAAAATGATTAGTAGAATAATGGGGTCCTTCACCGGGTCCAACAGAAAAATGAGAATCTGGATTAGAGCGATAGTGGGGTGAGCCGATCTCATTCCAAGTAGAAGGTGAATTTGTGCGTAGAATTTTGGTTTTACGATAAGCGGCCACAGCTGAAATACGAGAGCCACGGTTGCGTCCCACTCGAGAGCCACGCATTAAAGGTGGTATTTTATTGTAACCCGTGGGACCTGTTGGCTGGGCACCACAAGTTTCCAAGGCCAAAAAGTCATCAACGTGTAGAGAGGGTGGCCTGGACGTATTAGGAGGACGTGAACGGAAAAGATCGCCTCTTGAGGGGGGAGGTCGTTGAAAACCTCTGCCTCTCATAGATGTTATATAGATTTTCTTCTCTGGCCTGCCTGTAGAAGGTTCTACTTCAACCCTTCTAGTGCGGAAACATGGGGCAGTTGGAGTACGTTCCCGATTTGACTGGGGCGAAGCTGATAAATGCAAGATTCTCTTGCAATCAGAAGAAAGGTTACAATCGGGCGTCAAACAAGTCTGAGCCAATTCTGTCAAATTACAGGTGATCCTCTCAAATTGTGTTTCAAAGTCTTCGTTAGTAAGAGCTTCTATATTCAATGTATTTAGCCAGTGTTGAGCCATCAATTGCCCGTCATCTGTTTGGGAATCATATGTAGTAAAAATGGGTCGTGCATCGTATTGTGTAACAATGCTTTCAGTTTGTGGTAAATGAGGCTCCGAGACCATGGGTTTCTCCTCTGTATTTGCAGTATAATCAACAGTCATAAGCAATTCTTTTAATTGTTGTATATCTGTTAATAAAGTAGCATTAACGTCTTCCTTATTGCGCTCCAAAATCATAGAAATCGATTCAATTATATTGGACTTAGGCTCCTCCGTTTTTAAGCCAATAATCTGAGCCAATTCCAGGCCAGAAAGTTTTAAAGATCTTGCTGGTAAGCAGGAATATTGTGGAGTCAAGTCTTCAATTTGTGTTAAAGAACGTAATAATAAAACCAAAGACTCTATATTGGAATTATAGGAACCAGCCTCATTCAAATCGATAATTTTTTGCATCCACTTCTGGAATTCTGTAGATTTTTGCTTCAACACCAAGAATAAGTGGTAGAACGTGATGCTGGAATTTTCAAGACAAAATTTATAAGTTTTTGATTTTAAGGCTTTGTATTAATTTTTTAATTATAATATTTAAAATTAAAAAAGTACTTACTCGTGCTCCGTTAATATAACTAAGTTCCTAACACCCATTGCCGAGACTTCTGAAGTTACGTCCACTTGTATTAAGTTAATAAAAATGGCCTCCACAATTTTGGGTATTAATTCCTTATTAGGCAAAGCAGTAGCCAAATTAAGCAAAGGATTATTGTTATTGTTGCCAGCGATAGCATGTGAAGAAGCGATAAAGGAAATTTCAGAATCCAAGAAACTCTCTAAAATACGATGTACCGAGATTTGACATTTTATGCCCACCTCTGATGAGGTTTTCATGGTCAATAATGAATTTAAGAAATCCCATAACTTCCCAGACAATATGGATAGTGTCGATATTTTTAAAGATGGATATCCATTAAGACGTGCATAAAATTGCAGCAAACGTGACAAATGTGCTGAAGGTTGGTGTCCTGCAGAGTTCCATTCATTAGTTAATAATTCACTTAAGGTCTTAGAAATCAATAGAGTCATATTAGGTGCTAAGTCGGACAGTTGCAAGCAGACTCTTGTTAATAAATCACTTAGTTGGGGGAATGATGAATGAGCCATTGCTTCAATTAGGCGTGCAATCTGGGCGCCCTGTGGATGCAAGTGGGCAGACCAAAGCTTACGTTCTCTTATCAAACGTTGAGCCTGAGATTTTAATGATTCCGTGTTGCTGGCAGTATAAGAGAGGGGTAGAGGTAATGGTAGAGGAAGGGGTAAAAGTTCGGCCAGAACAAGAAGACCTAAAAAAAATTATGTAAATTTAAGATTTGTGAATTTTGTTGATTTTTAGATAAAAATTTTAGCCAAGGCGAATTCATTACAGGTGTTCTTAAATGTCCTGCAGATAACTTTTTTTTAGCTTTATAATGGTTGGTTGTCAAAATGTTGATATACAATGATTTTACAAAAACAAATTGCTTGTGCTTTTTGTACAAGTTGTACTTGTTGTAGTACCAAGATTATCTGTAATGAATTCTCCTTGATTTTAGCTATTGATAAAATCGCAAAACCAAATAAATTTTATCAAATTTGTCTATTTTTTTTTTTTTACAAAAATATTAGTTTTGTGTTGATTAACCCGTTTTTGATACCTTTAAGTTAAACCAATTTTGGTAAAATTTTCCATTTATATTGTGGTTATTTTGTTGAACTATTTATGGTTTTTAATCCAAATTTTTAATATTTTAATTCGGCTCAAGTTCATCAAATTTAATTTTCATTAAATTATTTTTATGAAGAAAGGAATTTTATAACATGAAATTTAATTAAAATTGTTATTGATAATCTTTTCATTCTTGACCGTGGCCGGGGCTCGAACCTTGGCCGGCAGGTTACCATGACATGTTTCGATCGCAACCACTCGATCTCCTCAGATGGATTTGCCGTCTTACACTCGTAGCCATCGACGACTGCTGACGTCAATAGTCAAACATCAATCCTTAAACCAAATTGTATTCTAACCTTTGGTGGATCGAAATTTGTTTTTTTTTTTTAATGATTATCCATTTTAATTGATTTTACGTGTTTTTCCTTACTTCTGTTTTTTCCGTACTTTTGTCAAAAATTTTTCTTGAAGTCCAAAGTACATTTTTTTTATTTTCATTTTTGCCTTTCTTTTTCTTGTTGACCTTTTTCAGCACAACTTGAAGGACAATGTACATTTTAAAATGTTGGCTTTTATTTTATTTTTTTTTACAATATTTGGTTTTTTTTGTTATGATGAATTATGGGATTTTGACGTTTTTTTAATAAAAAAAATGTCTGAATTTGGCGATTAAAATATGTTTTTTATTATAACAATTTCGGTGATTTTACATGTACTCACCATGAGAAATAAATTCCCAGATTCTATTCATTAAACATTTAATTAAATTTTTTCTGTCGATTTTTCTTTTTAAATTTAGTGCCTCTTTTTCAAGCATACCATTTGTTTTTTGGAATTTTAGCGATTATAGCAATTTATAAAGTAAAATATATGTAGAAATTTTTCGTTCTTCATAAATTTATTAATTTTGTTTTTTTAAGAAATGAAGTTGCCACTCACCTGGAATAAATGTCGAAGGACCATCAATATTTTTTAAAATTTCTCTAATCATTTGGGTCCACAAGGATTTGTGCAATAACTCTTCGTCTTGTTCATTGGGCTGTGTGTAAGCCAACAATGTTTGAATAAGTTCATATTTAGACTTTTCAACTTCTGCCGCTGCTGGACTAGTGGCCGGGAAGAAATGCATTAAATAGTAGGTGCGCATTAAATGGTCAATAGCTGTTAAATCTTTGAATTCCACATCTCTGCATTGTATAGCAAATGAAAGCATTTCGCGCATTATTTGCAAAGTAGGTAAAATAATCTGGCAACAATGAACACCCTGTATGGTCATTAAAGCTGGAGTGTGAAGTCCCGGTTGGTCGAAATAAGCACATAGCTTTTCTAAAATTTTCATTAAGGTTTGCATGCCATCGGCTGCATAGAACTGCAAGGCTACATAACGATGCTTCAGTTCCTCCGTATCGGCTGATTTAAAAATTTTCGTAGCAGGACCAATAGTCAAGTGTCTTAGAATTCTAAGACCCATTATAAGATCTCCGGGGAAGGTGGTGACGTATTCTAAAGACCTTGTAATAACTTCCACTAGAGATGTTATGTCATCATAAGCAAAAATGTTGGTAGCTTCTAAGGGTTTCAAATAGACAAACATTTCCTGCAGCACCGCCGATACAGAAGGTTCAAATGTTTCATGATTTTTAGCCAACTCTAAAATACGAGTACCGAATTCGATTAAATAATCCAAATTGTTACTATAACGCACATAACAGTCTACCATATCAACAGCATAACTTAGGACCGGACTTTTATATTTGGACCCTGGGGAAGCTACTTGACGTTGAACCTGCAAACGTTGTTCATGCTTGATTAGATCCATAAATATTTGCATTTGTTTGTTAAGACCCAAAACTTCAATTGTATGTTGACGTCCTGTGGCATTACAAGTTTGTGAATACAAAGCATGCAAATGAGTTGTCAAGACCATTGAATCATAAATTTCACTTATAGATAAGTAAAATACAATGGCATCTAAATGATAGCGAGTTTGTATTTTATAAGCCAATTCTAAGGCCAATGCTTTCAATTCTTTGTGTTGAGGAAGTTCTTTTAAGCCAGCTGGAACTGCTTCATCATCAGGAGAAGCCATTTCAACGACTTCGTTCACCGAGGTTTGCTCTTTTGCTTCTGGGTTTTTTGTTAAAGTTTCCACAGAATTAGAAAGTGCGCTTGCAGAATTGTTAAGATATTTTTCTTTAGAAGATTCCATATTAGGTGCTATTTCATCAGAGCTGGGAAGTTTTGCTAAAGGAAAGAAAAATTTATTTTTTTTAATTTGTAATAAACAATTTAATTGTAATTTTTTCGAAATATTGCCAATGTTAATTGTGTGTTTTATTATTCCATTCTTGGCTTACAAAAAAAATAAACTTTTGTGTTTTTCTTTATTTTTTTGAAATAGTTTTAGAGTTATTATTACAACTTGCCGTTTGTTAGAGTTAGGATTTTTTTGCCACTTATAAAAAGTTTTTCACTATTACAACTTAAAGTTCATTCTACCGGGTAGGATGAAGTAAAGTTGAAATATTAAATAACTTGTTATACGTCTGAAAAATTCTTACGTTAAACTTATTTAACTGTAAGTTGTAATAATGGCCCTTAAGGTATAATCACACTTTACATATATTTAATTAAAATCGTGGTTACGTATAGCCCAAAAAAAAAAAATACCTTCCATTTCAGCTTCATCTATCTCCTCGACTTTCGAAGGCACTTCATCTAATCCTAGTAGAATGGCCACCAGCATTTGCGACACCTCAAAGCAATCATCGTTAAAGTAATCAATGCCCACGCTGCACTGCAATAAGGAACCTAAAGCATCCATGGTGGTAACTAGCAAGGAGGAAGGCAGCATACTTATATTGCTGAAAATCAGCAATAAAGATTCTGCCAAAGAATGCTGTATGAAATATGACCTTAGAGAATTGGCAAAATTTTTTTGTGCAGCAGCATCTACTGATATTTCAAATTTTTTCGAAACAGGCAAAAAACGTTTGGGCTGCTGATAAGAAAGACAATTTTCCTGTAAAGCATCAAGAAGCTGTTGCAAACAGGCATCCAAAGTTTGATAAGACTCCATGGAAGTAGCTTCATAGTTGGTTAGTACGAAAAGTTGGGTACAAGTCTCACGCAGGGTTGAAAGGGACTCATTAAGATGTAACTTTTTGACAATAGATTGCAGAAAATACTTTATTCGTGTTGGTTTTGAATTTTGCAACAAGTCCAATATAAGTTCATAGCCATTAATGACAGGTGATAGGAAGTGTTGTAAAGCGGCTTTACAATCTAGTAGTGAATAAATAGTCTTAAGGAGCAATAATTTTATAGATAAAGCCATATAATTTTGGTGATATAAGGAAAGAACTACTTTGAAAGGATCGAACTTTTCTTTATATAATAAATGTTCAAATATTTCGGTACTAGAAGCTAAAAGTTCCATTAACCTAGCACCTGTTTTAATATGTCTTATTTTAAAGGCCGGTTTAGGTTGACAACAGGCCGCTTCAAAGTCTAAAGCAATAATGCAAATTTTGGATAAAAGTTTTAAGTTTTGCTGATTTTCGAATATGTTAACCAAAATTTGTTGTCTTCTTTTATAGTTTTGGTTGATATAGGATAGATGATTAATTAGTTGTTCACAGAGAAAAACAAAATAATCCCTTTCGTCTGTGGTAGTGGCCGAATCTTTAAATGATGTGATATTATCATATTTAGATTGTAGTTCAAATTTTTTTAGTATTGTCTGTAAAATATCAATATCTTTTTGATATTGCAGAGAAGAGTTTCCGGTAAACTTCTGCACTGGTTGAGAATAGGGATCAAATTCTATAATTGATGGTTTGGCTTTAAGGGCCAAAGCTTGTATTTCCTGTTCAAACTCATCGACATTTGTCGAGGGTGCCTCGTTTGTGTTGGAATCATTATCTTGATCATCTCCCATTATTTCATCATCACTTAAAATAGGCTCATATTGTTCTACGGGTGTACCAGGATTTTCGTCATCTTCAACAATACAAGATTCTGGAGCATCTGCTGTATTTCCTGATGCCGCCAAAGATTCAGAAGATCTGCGATATGATCTAGTTTTAAGAGTTTTATAATGATTATTGGACTCTTCGTCGGTATAGTCGGGAGATCTAGGTCTAACTGGAGAATCTATGGAAGCTGGTGGTGTCCTGGGCCATTTGGGAGGTTCTTCCACATCAGAACGTGATCTTTCAGACCGTTTTCTTCTCGAGTGACGAGAATACACAGGACTTCTGGACCAATCTCTCAAAGGTTTTTCTCTATCCCTGTCGCGCTCTCTTTCTCTGTTTCTTATATACTCATTACTCTCCGAAGTGCAACGATTGCGGGATGAGGGGGATCTTTCTGAAGATCTAGATGATTTTCGGAGTCTTCTATCCCTTTCATCCCCTGAGTCTCTTCTGTAATGACCGTCTGAGCCACGAACTCTAAGATTTTCATAGTCCACTTCTTCATGATCATTAGCATGAGCACTTAAGTCACCCGG
The DNA here is from genome assembly GCA_949318255.1 of Pollenia labialis. Lineage (NCBI taxonomy): Eukaryota > Metazoa > Arthropoda > Insecta > Diptera > Polleniidae > Pollenia > Pollenia labialis. The sequence goes on along the minus strand of OX439143.1, from coordinate 44,721,538 downwards.
CAAAGGTTCTTTCCACTCTTCTTTAAGTTCATCTTCAGGTAAATTTGGGTTTCTAACTGGCTCTCCACTTATATTGGGAATTTCATCCATTTCTTCCGGCTCACAAGGAGCCGGAGGAGGGCTAGCTATATTTTCCGTTAAAGAATTAGTCAATATACCATATACTGCCAAGGTAATGGTACTATACCATCCTCTCAAAACCAAACCGTCAGTTGGTATTTTTTCCTGTGTACACTCCAAATGTATACAATCATTTTGATTATACTGCAACTGACCCAAATTCTCAAAAGCAGAAGCACCAGGCATGCCCAAATCATTGACGAAAAACTCTATGCCAAATTTGGAAGGATTTGTGGCACCCAAACGCACACCTCCAGGAAAATCTGCCTGCACACGGGCACCCAAGGGTATAATGCGCACTTGGGTTATGAAAACCGGCTTAGGAAATTGCACCAGATCCAAATTAATATCCTGAAATCATTTAGAAATGAAACACAATATATATACATTTAAGACTCCTTTTAATTGTTAATATTTACAGCGTCCGATTCATGGGAAAATGTATCAAAAAATAGTAGTTCACTAAGATCTTCCGTTTCTGCCATACTTATTGGCTTCTTAATCTATTATTAAAATAATTTCTGATTATATCTTAATAATTAAAGATATTTATTAAAAAAAAACTTGAACTTTATAAAATTAAATCACGCAAGCAAAACACTTTTTCACACCGCAAAGAAAACAAACTGTGTTAATACGTATAAAAAAGCTGAATGCTATGAAAATTAATGTAATACACGACTGGAGTAACCAGATGGGTCACATATTAGGTGACAGCAAAAAATACCAATGACCAATTCATTGTTTATTCTAGTGAAAAATTATGTTAAGGTACTGTCACTTTTCTTACCCATATGTAATTCCGTATGTTTGTCAAAATTTCCATTTTACATACGATTCATAATTTTTGCTATCACACCTGCTTATGATTTTCCTTATGACATAACCTATAAATGTTTGGTTTATGTTTTCCACAGGAAAATAGAGCATGTTCTAATCGAAAAAATTACATATGTATATCCACATGTATTTTACACATGCAAAGTTTCATATGTATTACACGATGTGTACAACTTTTACGAATGGAAAATTTGACAGTACATATGTAAAGAACTGCCCGTCTGATAGCACTTTTAAGTGTATTATTTTATATTAAGTATGCAATACTGTTATACTATGTACATTCTCTCTGAGCGTCTTTATTTTTTCCAAAAAAATGTTAACGGTTCTTTTCCAATGTTCGAAAGTATAAAAAAACTCTGCATTAATGCAGTCCATAAAATAGCACCGAATGAAAAAAATTCTTTAAAAAATATTAATAGTTGAAAAAAAGAAAAAACAACTGAAGGGAAGATATTTGTTTTTATTTATTTACAGAGATTAAAAAAGGCGCTAAGTGTGCCTGATAGTGTTGAAACTATTCGTCGAAGATTGCGAGACAACAACTTGAATGCCTGTTGTTTCAGAAAAGTGCCCCTGCTCACGCGTAAGCATGTTGCAAAATGATTGGAGTTTGCTAGTACTCATAAGGAATGACCAATTAAAAAGAAGAGCAATGTTCATTATACAGATTAATCCAAGGTTGTTTTATTTGGATGAAAAGGATCGCGATCTTACGTCAGAAGACCACCTAATGCTAAATTCAATCCAAAATTCACAACGAAAACCAATAAACATGTTGGTTCAAGCATTATGATATGGGGTGTTTTTCCTACCATGAAGAAGGACCCATATATTGGATCAGAACAATCATGGATAAGCCACTTTACGTTAATATCCTTCAGGAAGTAATGCTACCATATGTTTCAAAGGAAATGACGCTTGGTTAGGTTTTCCAGCAAGACAATGACCCGAAGCATACCAGAAAACTTGCCAAAAAGTGGTTTCAAGACATTAAAATAAACGTGATGGAATGGCCAGCTCAGTCCCCAGATCTAAATTCAATCGAGAACTTATGGACAGATATAAAGAAGGATGTATCCCAAATACAACTAACCAGTAACGAAACCCTTTGGGTGGCTGTTAAGCAAATCTGGAACAGAATTTCAAAGAAGAGGTGCCAAAATCTGGTGAAATCTATGCAAAAACGTTCTGCAGAGTTTATTGCTAATAATGGGCACGTAACAAAATATTAATTTCAATATGAGAAGACATCATAAAAATAAAAAATTCAAAATCTTTAATTTATTCTGAAGTGCTATTTGTTTGACTGAGTGTTTTTAGGTTGTTTAAAAAAAGTTAAAAATTTGATATCAAATAAAAAACCAAATTAATCGTTTGTTATTAAATATTGTTTGACAGTCCTGTAAGTATCTCATGACAAGTATTCAATGAAATCAGTTTGACCTATTTACTTGTATCTAACGAAGAATTTTTTTTTTATATCCTGGTGCTATTTTTTTGACCGCAGTTTAATTTTAGAAAAGCTATAAATATATTAAAGGCTTAACCGTAATATGCATAGCCTTGCTTATCCTATTGTCATAAATTAACAAAAAGTCTCTTAAATGTATTTAAAAAAACGAAATAAAAAACATTTGATTCCGTCCGGAATGTGCGATTAGATTCGCACCTTGCTTAAGCAAATGACAGTTTCATTAAACTTAGCAAAAAGTTTCCTTAAGTTCAATATGGTCTCCCTCATATAATTAACATGTATTCGCACATTTGCTTAAGCAAACTTAAGCACATTGTGGCTGGGCTTTTGAATAACAAAAAACTAAAATGTAAAGTTAGTTAAAACGTAAATCAAAGATTTTATTGAGTTTTTCTATTTTATTGCCTATTTTTAATCCATTGAAATAAAAAACGTTATTGTGTTTGGTATAAATCCTGAATATGAACTAAATGTTCGAAATATATTAATGTTAATAAAAAATATAATAACGTTTCTTATTTCAACCGATTAAATAGAGGCAATACAACACAATCGAAAAAAACTCAATGTTATTATTTGATCCAGCAATACAAAATCTTCATCCATAATTTTTTTTAAAATAATTTTTTTATTGCAAAGTGTTACAATTCAGCGTTTTTTATTAACAGTACGGCAACCTTTAACATTCTTTTGTTTGCTTCTGCCATTTTTTTAACTTTTCCACAACAGCACAGCTCTGGAATTTTTATAAGTGAAATTTACATTTATTACTTTAAGATAACAATTTCATTTTGTGAGGAAAATGTCTTCATTGACAAAGGAAAATATTCCACATCTTTGTCGGGCTTGTTTAAGGAATCTTATGAAAAATAAGGTTCAACATATAACAGGTGACCAAAAGCAGCAGGAACCTACTTTCTATCATATTGATCGCACACAAAGTCTTCACAAATGGATGACAATAATCAACCCTTTGGAAGATGTGACACGTCTTAACAATACACAACAACACAAACATTACCCAGAATATGTGTGTCGCTCATGTTATGAGAATTTCAAACATTTAAATGATTTCAAAGAAATGGTTGTACATTCCTTTAGTGTTTTGACTAAACTGCTGTCAAATGATGAAGGGAAAAAACAAATACCACAAGTGCAACAGCAACAACCTGTGATGCAAGGTGAATTGGTTATTAAATCGGAACCATTAGATATCGATGATGAAGATGATGACGACGAAGACGATGAAGAAGATATTGATGATGATGAGGATGATGACGATGATAAATATATGGAAAATGATTGGGAACTTGAAGATGCCACAATGGTTAGCAATGAAATGGATTTGTTGAAAAAAAATATTAAATTGGTAAAATTATTTTAATCTAATTTTGTTATTTTTTATATGTATTTTTACAATCAATTATTTTTATACTTTATGTTCCATGAGTTAAATAATCATGGCCAAATTTTAATGTCACAGCTTTGACAAATGGTCACCGAGTGCTATTAAGTTTTAAAAACTTTCAACAAATTTGAAACTTGCCATAAATCTGAATTGGTTGTTAATATCAGACGAAACTAATTTCTAACAGTTCTGGGGGGCTACTCTCTATTGCGATACGAAACAAAATGGTACATTTGTCTTTCGCATCTTCTTATTTTTTTTTAATTTCGCATCATCACTATATTTAAATTTTGAAATAAAGAGTAGCCCCAGGTACATCTATAGTTTACGTTAAAGAAATTTACTGCTTTCACTCGTGCCAAAAACTCTAGTTGCTAGTTAGCCTCTAAATTACCTAGACGCTTATTATAGTTTAACCCATGCGATACGTCATAGTTTGAATTCTTGGAAGTGGTTAGTGTTAAAGTTAAGTAGGTACATAGTTTGATGCCATATGCTTGGGTCTTTTCTCTATATTTAGATAATGATTTTAATACCATATAGCCAGACTCAATGTACTACTGGCCCTGTTTCTCAAGTTACAAATCTATAAGTAAAATACATTTGAAAAAAAAAATTTTTTAAATTATTGCATTTTCAACGTATTTCACTTGTAGATTTGTAACTTGTAGTTTTGAGAAACAGCGCCCTGGTCTACTTTAAATTCTTCAATCGTAAGTTCTTTTGTTGAAAATATGACCAATTAGATGTTATTTTGTGTAAGATTTCTATTTAGCCGAACGTAATCTCAAATAGAGATCTATGGCGAAACACAAATCCACATTGACATTGCTAAAAAGAAATGAAGCTAGATTTTCAATATTTTGAGAAGACCTCATTATTAAATATCGAAAGATGGCAATTGACTGGAACCCTCAAGACAGCAGAAGAAGAAATATGTCCGTTATCACCTGGAGAAGACTTCTAGGATCCGTAATAAGCAAAACAAAAAATCCTGGTCTGAAATAAAACTAATGGCAAAGGAAAGATTCCGATAAAACGATTTTAGTTTTATTACATTTGCAAAATAAACTTCTTAAAAAAACGATAAAAAGTTGTAAATGTATTGAACGCCACTTTTAAGATGTGTCCGCACCATCATATAAAATATTAATTTTGTAATTCTCTTCCACATACTTTAGAATAAAACGACAAAATTAATGGTGGCTGAAACTTAAAGCTCGATAATGAACTTAACGAGGTATTTAAAAGGAAGCAAAAATAAAGGTATATGGTTGATTTCGATCTTTTGTTTTGTTATGATATTTTAACAGAAATGCGATATTATTATTAGCGTTAATAGTACAGCAACTCAAGCATGTGGCACTTCTGCAAGCATTTTCCTGGTTTCACCAGAAATTTCAAACTCTAAAAGAGAAATGTTACCATGATTAAATGAACTAAAAAAAATATTTTTTCCTGAAAAACGACAAAAAATCAGCTTAAAAAAAGAAATAATGAACTAAAATTAGAATCTGAAAAAGGGAAAAAACTAGAGTACAAAAAAGATGCCAAAGAGTTTTAAGTTCTTCATGCAAAAATTTTGAAGAATCTTCAAACTTTTAAAACAGGTTGAACAAACTTCTATGCCTATGAGGCTTATTATATTACTTTTTTTGTGAATAAATAAATAAATAAATAAATAAATAAAAGAAAATTACTTCAAAAATCACTGACTAGTAAAAGCACATCTAAAATAAATGCAGTTAACTATTTCTTTATTAGGGACGATATCAGCAGAGCTTGCGCTGGAAAAAAGAAACTGTCACTCGTGGAAAAATTAAGAAACAAAAACGGTATCTGTCTGATACGAGGACAATCCATACGCAACGTTTACACAACTAAAATCTAAATTGGCCCATAATGTATATATATCGCACTTGTTCAACAATACTGTATAAACTCAAATATTAAACATTTTCAGTGGAAGCAAAACAATTTTTTATTTACCATTAAATGATAAATACATATGAAAAATAATTTTTAAACCAACCGTTTCTTTACCAAAAAAAAGAGACAAAATAACACGACATTTTTACAGCGGTTAGATATGAGTGAAAAAAATAAAAAATTTTAGTTACTGCACTATAGTTGAAAAACTGCGATATTATAAATATACTCCATATCAGATAACGCTAGATAACATATTACTTTCGAATACTCCACAGCAAAGTTGAAGTATGTACATATTCGGATACTAATGATAATCGTAGAGAAAAATTTAGCCCAAGAATGGTTTACAAGAATTTTTACAGGAAAAGTTTGTTTTCAAAAGATTGCTTACACAATTGTGCAAATGTGTGTAATAAATCATTTTTTTTATTAGTTTCTGTCTGGGAAAATGTGTACTCATATATGTATGTATAACCTGCATGCTTATTATTTAATAAAATTGATTTATATCTTGTTGGCAAGTGCTAATATATCTTTAGATAATAATTTTTTTTTTTACTTTTAATAGGATTTCCATTTAAATCCTTCATTATACGAAAAACGTTTTTTTTATTTTTAATTAATATTTTAAACTAAAACTCTCATATCTATTTAATTTCAGGAAGCTGCAGAATTCGCAGAACCTGTTGCAGCTACATCATCTTCATCACCTCCCCTAATAGGCGAAGAGGGTCAACCAAAAGCTACCAAAGCCTTTAAATGTCCAATCTGTAAAAGCAGTTACATACACCGATATACTTACGTTGCACACATCCGACAAATGCATTTGGGTATCGAGCACGCCTTCGAGTGTGACATTTGTCACAAGACTTATACGAAATTTTGCAATCTCTATCGTCATATGCGCAAAGATCACAATCAGTCCTTACGCCAATATAAATGTGAATATACCAATTGCAATCGAAGTTTTCGTCAACTGACCACAAGACGAAAACACTACGAGAAGTTCCATGATCATGAGCCAATACCCAATAATGTTGACAAAATATCGGAAGAGTGCTTAAGACAAGAAGAATTACAAAACTCTCAACATTCATCAACCGCGCCATCATCATCATCCTCGAGTACTGAGACAGCAAAGAAAGGAAAATCATTAACTCCTAATAAAAGAAACTATATTTGTGCAATTTGTACAAGAAGTTTCGAAACCTCCTACGATTTGAAAGTTCACATGGACAGGGCACACAAGGGTGATTTAAAGTACCGTTGCCACTATTGTGGTAAACATAAGATTTCCCAGCTCAAGTTAGACGAACATATAGCATCGGTCCATCAAAGTCAAAATGTAACATGCCATGTGTGCAAAAAGGTCCTCAAATCAAAAAGTCATTTGAGACAACACATACTATCGGTGCACAATGGTGTCAAACCATTTAACTGTGAGTACTGTCCAGCTACGTTTGCCGCAAAGAATACCTTGAAGGTTCACACACGTCTGCATACGGGCGAGAAGCCTTTTAGATGTTCCATATGTGATCGTCGATTTACACAGTTGACTCCGATGAAAAAACATCTGATTACCCACGAAAAGGGACATCGCAATGCTATTTAATAGATTGGCAATGAAAATTTTTAGAAACTTATTTTTTTTTCTTATTAGAAAGTTAAGGCGATATGTTTTTTCTTAGTATTTTTAATAATTAACTATTGTTTTTTAGAAATATATAAACTATTATTTAAGTTAGGATGTCATCATGAGTATAAATAAAGTTCGCGGAAAATTAAAGATTCCATATTAAGATGAACTTTCAAAATTTTTTAAATTTTAATATGTATACCTACACTGAAAATAATCCATGCGACATTTTACAAAGGTAACTTTTGTAGTTACTTTTTTCAATCTAGACATTTAAAAAAGTTTTGTATATAATAGGAAAAAAGGTATACCAAAGTAGGGAATATTGAATGGATTCCAAAATCGATTTTCTATTTTTCGATCGACTTTTTTTATTTCGGTTTTTGAAATCGATTAATCGAACCTTAAAAATGATTTTAAAATCGATTTCAAAATCGTTGAAGATTAATTTGCAAAGTTATTCCTTATATCAAAAAGGAGGATACATTGGCATTTTTTGGCAAACTACTGGAGAAATTGAGCTAATATTTTCACAGTGGCTTAGGTTAAGGTTAAGAAGGGTTATGTGCCAAGGGCACGGTCCATTGTGAATCACTTCAATGAAAAAAGGGATGTAGAAAGAGAAAAGTAAAGAAAAGAAGTATGAGGTGGATAGAATTAAGAAAGTTAGTAGGTACCACGTAGAACTATTACCCTCTCTACAGTCCCCTCAACAGAAACAGCCGCACTATTTCCCTGACAAACCCCAGTAGATCATCCGGATTACATCCAGCGATGCACCCCAGTTCGTGAAATCAATCTCCTAGCCACTTTTGGCTAAGACCCTGCATCCTAGGACAATGGCACAATACATGCTCGATCGTCTCCAGCTCTTCAGAATCATAGCATAATCTGCAGAAGCCCGGTATGGTGTTGTCCCATTTGCCCGTAAAAGCCCGCGTCCAACCATGCAGTGTTCAGGTACCCAACACAGCCTAACATTGAATGCCTCCATGAGTTCCCTAAGAGCATTCCTACACCGAGCGACCAAAAACGATCGCACTGTCAATTGTCAATGCCCTAAGCGCCGCGTGACTATCGACGTAAATTGTCACCACAGATGCACCCACGATGTGATCCAGTCGCCCTCAAGATCGCTAGGATATCAGCCTGGAAGACACTGTACTCATCAGGGAGTCTGAATGACCTTTTCACTTCGGTGTCCGCGATATATACACTGGCACCAGTGCCGGTTTCCATCTTGGATCCATCCGTAAATACTGCCCACCCCTCAAACAGTCCATTGGATTCACGCCAAATTTCCCTATCCGGAAACTCCACTGGTGGTGTTGCACCGAAGTACAGGATCATAGTCCTATGAACCGAAATTCCCTCGAGAGTAATACCCCGATCAGGCAGACCCACCTCGCACAAAATTGCCGTGTGATCATCCCGCCTAGGTCTAAATAAGGAAGACGCGTAAATTCTAAGTAAGTTCCTAGCAGCCACACACCTCACATAATGCTCAATAGGGGACAGATATAGTAGGATGTCCAGCGCTGCCTGTGGAGTGCTTCTCCTTGCGCCTGTGATGCCAAGAGATGCACTCCTTTGAACCTTGCTGAGCATCTTCCTATAGCTATCCACTCTCAGCGCATCTTACCAAACAGTGCATCCATAGGTAAGTATAGACCTAACCACCGATGTGTAAATCCAGTTTACCATATCCGGCCTCAGACCCCAGTTCTTACCTATGAAGTTCCTGCATGTGCAGTAGGCATTGAGTCCCCTTCTCATCCTTTCCTGAGTTTGCAGTCCGGAAAGTTACCCAAATACTTTGCACAGTCCGATAAAGGTTACTCGACGCCATATAGCACTGGCCCCCTCTATCCTGTACAAGGTTAACACACAGCCCCCTTCCTTTGCCTATGCCCAGAGTTCGCCCCGCATCACCTGCATATTTTTCCAGATCGTGGACAGAAATTTTCCCCTGACCAGCAGAACTATGTCGTCCGACCTGAGAATCCCGTTGATCGCAAGCAACCACAGTAGAGGTGATAAAACCCCCTTCTGGTGTCCCCCTGGTAACCCTCCTCTTTATCACATGATCCCCCACGCTCGAGTTTATAATCCTACTGCTAAGCATGCAGACTATCCACTCTACTAGAAAGTCCTCAACTCCATCAACGAATCTCTAATCGCATCAATCCTAATGTTATTAAAGGCTCCTTCTATATCCAGAAACGCAGAGAGACGTGTAACGCACTCTCAACAGATTTACCCTTCAGGTAGGCATGTTGATCGTTGCTAATAAGGCGGGATCTCAATACTACTCCTGAGATAGAAATCTATTAGTGTCCCAAGAGCCTTCAACAAGAATGAAGACATACTAATAGGCCTAAAATCCACTGGTTTCGAGTGGCCCGCTTTACCAGCCTTGGGTATAAAAATCAACCTAACCTCTCTCCACCCCATAGGCAGATTCCACCACTGAGGAACTTCGAAAATATATTCACCAGCAGAAATGATGCATCGTCCGGGATGTTGCAAAGCATGGCCGGAAAAATGCCATCCGGACCCGGTGACTAATATGGGTCGAAAGTATTGACCGCCCACCTAGCTTTTCCCTTGTGACAATTTCCTCGGCGCAAGCGGAAGTATGACCTGATGTTGTGGACATCACGTCCCACTGACCATCTTTCATACCACCGGGTTCCATGCACCCGGGAAAGTGCGTCTCGTGGGTAGATATGACTACTGTTTATAATTTTCCTGCAAAAAGTGAAAATGTGTAAATTTTGAGATGACCTTTAGAGGAACATATGCAATATGTATGTACATTTCACATTAAAATTGTGTTTTCGTATCTTGCTTCACATAAAACGAAATCACTTTTGATCGGAATTGATTTTTGTGACAAGCCTGAATGTTTGGATAGTATTTCAAAGGATTATGGCAATAGTTCCTGATCGGTGGCGATTGGCTTTGCTAAGTTACTATTAGGATTTAGATTTAGAAAACAAGCGTTTGCTTGTCATTGATGTCGGAAAGAAGCAGATTTATTTCCTTGTAATTTGGTATTTGTTAGGATAAATTACATACATACTTGTTGTTTTTGACTCTGATTATAACTAGATTTAAATATCGCTCACAAACTAGTCCGTTTAAATATTAGCGTATTTAAACAGGAAAGCCATGGTTTAATTCACTTGTTGTGTTTCTATAATATGTTGATTTTCACAAAGCTGGTTTTCAGTGTTTGGTTCGGTACGATATGTTTAAAACTGTTTTGGACACTGTGCATTAATGACTTAAATTTTTGAAGACCAAAGGCCCCTACATTAAAGTTGAAAGTATACAAATGTACTAATAGGTAAATACGTAAAACAACAACTTAAAACTAGGAAAATTGCATAAACATACCTACACACGTATGTACGCACAAAAAATCTAAAGTTTTATTGTGCATGCCCATAATTTATCGATTTAATTAAGATTAAAATAAAAATTGCCAACATTTTTATAAAAATAAAAAAATCGATTTTAAAACCCAATAATCGATTTTAGTATAAAATCGCATACGTAAATTCGATTGCAAAAATCGATTTTTTTACAACATTCCCTAATGCAGAGTTATTGTAAGGAAGTTTGACTGTGAGTAATTTTTGACGCTTGTGTTGATATTTGTCTTATTTTCATTTTGTTTAACATTATATTTATTTTATTAAAAAAAAACTATTGTTTTGATGCTCATACAATGGGTATAAGCCATTTTTAACTTATTGACCAATAATTAATAGGTATTTTGGTTATTTTATTGAATTATTTGAATTTTTTATAACGTTTTTTTTATTTTCCCAAATACATATGTTAAACCCGTAGAATTTAAAATCCCAAATCTGGCAGCACTATTTACAGCAGCATAACTTTTTTTCTCATCCTTGTTTTTTTTGTTTCCTCCCAGTTTTAGTCAGCGTTGCCAGAATGAATATTTTATCTTATTTTTGAAGTACATAATATTTTTTAAAATTTTTAAAACAATTAGGTTTTGTATCAGCTTGTTGTCTATTGGTTTCGCAAACTTTTGTACCCATTGTCTAGCATACGCAAAAATGCGTCATTATTTCTGGGCATACAAGATATTAAAAAAGCATCTTAGATTAGCGGTTGTTAATTTTGAGAAAATTGATGCAAAATGATAATTTGAGAAAAGAAAAAACTCATGGAACTTAAGAAGCTTTTAGTTTGAAAATTCCACATGCCTTCGATATAATAACAGTATCAAAAAAATATAGTACATAATATTAAATTGACAACCCTCAAGATTTCGTATGATGTATGAGCTTCATAGCTTCCTAACTAAAATCTTCTTGCCTAAAGTTTATATATCTCTAATTTTAGCATTTAATTATTTCAAAATTATTTCAAGAAACTTTTTCATTTAGATGGATTTTTTACGATCTTATTTATTAGAAATTAAATGGATTTAAAATGTATTTTTAGAAAAAAATTTATGGAGAATATTGCTAAAAACACAATTGAAACCTTCTATTTAATTTTGTATATGTACCGTAATTATGTATTTGTATTAGGGGTTTCGGGTTAGTGTTAATCGGTTAACCGATTAATGACTACCCGATTAACTGGCCGTTTAATTTAAAATTGGCTATTTTCGATTAACGATTAAACCGGCTAATATCAGTCGATTAACCGATGTTACAAAATTTTGAAAATAAGTAGTATTTTAACATAGTATTTTATGTTTTAAACTATTTGTTTTTGCTCGTAATTTCAACAAACCGCGTTCGTATCAACAGTTATCTTTACCTATCCGGTAAAAATAGTTTGGTAATTTTGCCTACGTGTTTTTTCCTTTTAGTTTTCTTTTAAAATATGGCAAGATTTGTATTTTTATTATTATTTTTAATTAACTGTCAAAAATCAATGGTGTAAAATACACTACAGTTCATCCAGTAGGTAAGACAAACATGTTAAAATTATCAAAAATTCCATAGATATCTATACACAGCCAGATATCTGCTTGCAGAATTTACGGGCATTAGTCTCATAAACAAAAGGTATGTGTTAAGAAAATATTTTTTCATACACTATATTTCCTTTTAGCAATAAATTCTTAAAATACAGTACAAAATCAGTAACTAAGGAATTCGGAAATACATTTTTTGCAGAATGTTCTGTGCTGAGCTTTGCCAGAACGACTCAAATGATGACCTACCAACAGCAGAAACTCTCGCTAGGAACACAAACAATCTTTCAACAGAATTTTCCGAAAAAATTAGAAGGGTTTAACAATTTTAAAAAATTAAAACCGGACTGTAATGGCAAAATGGAAGATTTTATATGTTTAGGGAAATCCTGGAAAAAATGAGAAATATCTTTAACATCTTTGATAAGTAAAATAACTTTTTTTTGCTCGTTTTAGTCCAAGAATTGTTTCGTTGGTTATGTTATTGTTTGTTTTTTGCTAATAAACTCCCAATAGTAAATAATTTTAATATATAACAAAACTTTATTAATCGGTTAACCGATCAATAACAAAATAAACCGATTTAACCAAAACCTTGGTTAATTAATCGAGCGGTTAACCGATTAAAACAATAGGCCGATTAAATCGAGCCCTAACCGCGAAAATAACGCAAGTGACATAATTTTCAAATTTTGTTTTTTTTTGCATAAATGAAAACACTTGCATCATCTCCGATTTTATAGCAAGAACAATTTTATCGTAAGCGACAAATTTTGAAAAAAAAACTCTCCTGTAAAATTTGATTTTTTGGCGCTTACGTTATTTTCGCGGTAAGGGCTCGAAATGAATACCCTGGTATGTATGAATTTTAATTTATATAGTTTCTATAGTAAAATGTTTTTTCTTATAAAAAATTAATTATTTTTTACTTTTTTGCCTTGTTATAAAAAAATTGAAGATTTTTATCTTCAAAATGAGATTTTTTTCCCCAAATTAAGATTTTCCTTTCAAATCTTCTGGCAGCGCTGGCTTCAGTTTTCGTTTTATTATTTTTATGTTAGGCGGTCTTTTTTTGGTAATCAGTGAAAAAAACTTGTGCAAAATTTTTAAATTAAATTAAATTAAAATTACTGGATAAATAATAAAAAATAAAAACAATTGTGCTTTGGTATACATATGTAAAATGGATTAAGAAAGGCAATCTAATAAAAAAGCTTAACGTAGAAAAGCAAATAAATTTATAAATATCGGGTGTCTGTTTATTTTGCAGTGAGTTGTTTTAAGCTTTTTTAATGCAATTAACTGTTTGTTGGTTAATTTTTTATACATAATATCTTAAAGTTTAGTGCAAAGTATTAAGTTTAGTATATTAAATTTGTTTAAAGTTGATATTAATGTTTTGTTATAAAAAGAAAATTTCGTATAGTAAAACAAATAAAAATATTGTTTTTGCTTTTCTGTGATCATGTGTTACGTGTTGCCATGTGGTAAAAAATATTTGTTAACAATGGAATATTTTAAAAAATATTTGTTATTCATAGGTAGCTTATTTTTGTTTGGTTTAAAGTTTCAGTAAGATATAGTATTTATTAATTAATGTGCTGTTTTCACAACACAAGAGATTGAACGTGTTGTAAAATTTTATGAAAAACACTCAAAAAACTGAGTGCTTTTTATATACATACATACATACATACATTTTACTACACATTCAACCACTTGTGCTGCGAAAATAGCACATTAATTAATAAATACTTTCTCTAACTGAAACTTAAAACCAAGCAAAACTACCTTAACGAAAATTCGAAAGTAAAAGGAGGTAAGTTTTTAAAGTAAATTATAAATTATAATAATTGTAATTTTTTATTAACATATGATATCAATCGCGACTTCACAAGAATTTCAGTGCAGTGTTGAAAAATGCAGTACTTTGGTACTTTTTTCATATTAAAAATACCGCAGTACCCCGCGTTGTTTTCAGTACTTTTTTTTATCCTTTGAGCTTTTTAACTGTGATGAGATCATTTCGATAGCAGGCTTTGGTCATCATGTGTTTGTTGCAAAACTTATGTTGTTGGTTTTTTTTTGTAAAAAAAAACAATATTGAAATGCAAGGCGTGGACGCCAGAAAATTTTTAAAAAGGTATACATTGGATAATATGTTACTTGGTGGCCACACGATCAAGTTTTTCCTTTCAATTCCTTTCAATTTGCAATACATTCTCACTTTTTTACTAACACACTCACACTTTTTAAATTGACCACGAGATTGCTTACGTTTTTCACCTTTCTATTTGTTTGGAAATTTTGCTTTCAATTTAACAGCTGATTACATGTTTGTCTTTATAAATTGTTTTTTTTATGACATTATGAAAGTAAAAGTAAAAAAATATAGCCAATATTAAGAACGAAACTAATGTATGCCGACATTTCACATATTGATTTTGGTACTTTATCGATACCACATTTCTGAGCATCAATTGAACGCACATTTTCAAACGCAAAATGATGTAAAAAGCAAAGGAGGAAATCGTTTACAACTGGTAGTTGCTGTTGTAGTTATAATATTATGTATGGGGCGCTTGACGCTTATGTACAACAGAAATATTATAAAATTTCTGTTGTACATTATTATTTCTTCAACTATAAATTCTGTTTATCTAATATGTATTTTCTTCGACCTTTATTATTTTTAATATTGTTAATTTTTTTGTTAAAAAGAAAAAGAAAAAAAACCCTGAAAAAGGCACTCAAAGAAGTGCCGAAATATTGGTTTTAAATATATTTGTGAAGAAAGTTTTTTATATAAAAAATAAGACCTTAAGCTCGAGAATTTAATTTATATATAAATTCTGTTTTTTGTTTCTTTTTTTCATAAATTACTGTTTTATTTTTTTTTAACAAAAAGTACCATTTGGTGGGAAAAATACTCGTTTAGTTGAAGTTCAGTACCATTTAAAAATTTTAATTTTGCAAAACTGCTTCAGTGTATCACTAAAGGTCATGTCAGATAAAACTTTTGATTCACGTTGCGTTAGATATTCGCTTTGACATCCAAGATGAAATACTTATACGAAACATGTCACATAAAGAACTTTTAACGCAGAGCGAAGCGAAAAGTAAGGCAACTTTTATCTTTTTGTGCGCTTTGACAGTCTGCTAGTATAATTTTTTTTTTTATTTTATTTTAACAAACAATTCGTGTGTGTTATTAATGTGTTTATTGTGACATACACCTTTTGCCTTGCGCTTTTCTGTCAAAGTTAGAAACGTCACGTAAAACGAAGAAGATTTATCTGACATGACCAAAATTTAAAATTAAAGTAACCAAATGCAAAAATTGCAACCAAAATATTTATGTTTTAAAAATTCTAGTTTATTTGCACTTCAGTTAAAAAAAATATTAGCGCTTTTCACTCTTGATAGTAAAATGCCCTTGTAGACTTTGTTAATCTTTTTTTTAATTTTTTATTATTATTAACAACAAAATGTATTTAACTTTTATTTACAACGCTGTGGATGTAAAATTACACAAAATGCAGTGTAGTACAAAATAGTTGACGGAACTCTATTTCTATCTTTCTCTCACTCAGCAGATTCATTAATTTACAATACATACGAAAAGGACACTTTAAAGTATAATATAGAGTTTCTACGCGAGAAAGAATTCCCGGGAATCCCGGGACATTATTTTTAAATTATTCCCGGAAAATTGTTTCCGGGAATTTTCGGGATTTTCAAATTAAATTTTTTGAAATCTTAATTTGCTTGCATCGTTAAAATAAAAAACGAGCAATAAAAATATAATCTTTACTTAAAACTACCTACAAATCGAACTATTTTTCCTACTCCAATAAAATTTTTTAATTGCTGATGAAATGTCTAAAAAGCTTCTTGAAGTAGATTCAATATTGAATCCATATTTATTTATATTTTAATATTTTTTAAAATTTATTTTAACAGTGAATAATATTGAATAAGCGTGATTTAAGATTATTTTAATATTTTCATTTAAAATTAATATGAAATAATGATAAATTTAAATAATGGGCATTCTTTTGCAGAAATTTACTATGATTCTCAATCAACATTTTTCCATTTTAATTTTACATTGGAATATTTTTCTGTGTATACAGCCACACGATAGAGTGTTGCTTTCATTCTTTTTACACATACTACTTGTCAAAATTCACAAAAATTGAAAACGGTGAAGTAGGCTGCACGCAATTTTAAAGCAATTTATTTTCAAATATCATCAAGAAAACAACTTATAAACCCAATCCAAAAACTGCTCATTTAAATTGTAATTAGCTGTTTTTGGAACATCAATTGAAACAGTTATATTAAAAGTGAAACTGAAAGCAAATTTGTTTCAATTTTAAAAAGAATAAGCGAATTGGTAAACAAGCAAGAGGGAATTAAAACTAGAAATGCAAAACTTGATCGTCTAACTCCTAAGTAAATAAATAAAAATAGCTTTCCCTCAACAATAAATTTCAGTGTATTTATCAAATATGAAAAACTGGGAATTTAGCACGTCATACGGAAATCGTATTAATAAAAAATTGCTTATTTTTCAGTTAAAAAAAAGTAACCAAAACGGAAAAAAGTACACACATTGAAAAAAAGTAACAAATTTTGGTTAAAAGTAAGCGTATTTGACTTGAGGCGAAAAGTAGGTTTACTTTCTAATTTTGCAAGCGTCACAAGCAGCGTTCGAACAAATCTGCTGATTTTGACGAATAAAATTTTATTTTGACTTGTGCTGCTGCTGCATAAAAAGCGTTGCATGTAGCTTGAAACGTAGAACGCAAGTAAGGTTAGAAAATCATGCGCAGCTTTATGTAGCTTTTATATCCTTTTATAGTTGGTCATTGTTTTATAAAATTTGAAATACTTGGTCTTCCTCGTCTTCATTCCGAAAATCACAGTCTATGTAATATTATTATTTTGTATATTACGCCTAATTAATATTTAAGCGTAATTGTTTATCGCAGCTTGTTTTGGTACCGATTATCCATATATTTTTAGCAGATTTCACAATTCGATATTTACGAAAAAACAAAAAATATAACCATATCGAACTAAAAGTAAAAACGGGATAAATAGAAATGACAAAAGGAACTGAATTTGCGCGTTTTTTAATTAAGGGCTAAAGAAAGTGCAAAATCTAGCCCACAAAGGGCTAAGTTCGCATCACTGTGTAGATATGTTTAATGGATAAGGTTTTTTTTTCTAAAAAAGGGTGGTTTTAATCAAGGATTACAGCAAATTTCGATCCTACAATACCATTGTTTTAAATATTGATGTTTGACTATAGACTGCCAGCCGCCGCGGTGGCGCAAACGGTACAACGTCAAAGAGTTCTGACGATGAGAAAGAAGGTGGATATTCTCGAAACATGTAAATTTGACCCAAGTTCAATCCACCGTTTAGGAAAAAATTTATCAAAAATAAATGTATATTAATTTCATGGAAAATTCCTTTCTTCATTAAAATAATTAAATGAAAATTAAACCGCAATAAATACTGATATCGGCACTCCCACAAAAAAGCTCTCTTTTTGTCATGTTACGCCACCAAGCTATGCCATTAAGCTTGTATTTTAGTTTTCTATTGATAAAATATTTTAACTCTATCACTTAACTCCCCGTTTCCACATGCAAGTGCAAGTTCGAAAAACTCAATACACTCACACTTTTCACACACAGCCAATCGGGTGTTTCCCTCTCGAAATGTAGGGTAACGAAACGCAGCAACTGGATTTACAATAAAATACAAAAAAAGTTAATATGGGCTACTTCAAATTTGTTGAGCACCTGCTGAAACCGACATACTATGGCTCTTATTTCGTTAAGTTTTATGAATTGAAAAAAACGTTGTACAGGGTTTGGATGACTATACTTGAAGGATATGACGTGCAAAGTTTTACGTTGAAAAGTTCTTACCTTAAGAATTGGTGGTCATCTTAAATTCGAAAAATTAAAAAAACGACTTGAAACTTGCAAGAGTTTTTCATTCATTCCGTTTTCTTTGTAATAGTTTTAAGCTTTCAGATCCAAACTCATACAAAATATAGTCACTAGACTTGGATAATATATCCACTAAAAAAAATGTTGATATCGCTGCTGGGTGAAAAGTTGCCTGGTGTTTTAAAGTTAAACCAAAATTTTCCAAATTTTGAAATTTTTGAAGATTTTACATAACGTTTTTGCGCCGTTTAATAAAAATGAGTTTTAAGCGCAGAATTAAAAAAACTGCGTAATTTTATAAAGTTTGAGGTGTATCAAGTTGGTGTCAGCGCACCAATAACGTATCACGGACATCACAAACTTAAAAGAAATTAGCGTACATTTTTTAAAAATGTATATTTTTTGCGTCTGACAATCTGAATTGCCTTTTAAGTTGGCTAGTGTATTGCGTGATGTCAGTAACTTCGTAAGGGGCACCTCCGATGCGAAAACGCACTTTAAAATTTTTAAACGCAAAAATTTTATGAACTTTTGAAAATTTTTGCAAAAAAACAATTTATTTTTAACCTTTTTTTTATATCAAAACATGTCATGGGAACATGTTTAGGTATCTAAATAGATTCTTCGCGACGGACTAAACTGATAAAGTGCAAAAAAAAATAATTTTTTTCAACCCTGGCGCGTGCAGCGGCAGTTTTTTCCAAACACATTTCGCTTTGTGACAACTGAAGCGCTGTATCAATTCTGCTCAAACGAACATCGAATAGAAGACTTTACTGAGCTTGACACTTAAATTGAAAACGCACCAAAAAATTTTAAGGATTTAAAATTTTATGGAGGAAACAAAATGTTTCTAACCTCAAAAAGCATCCTTGTATGAAATATTTGATTTGGTTTCAGATTATACATTTTAAAAGTTTTTTTCCCAAAATATTGCAAATTATGTCTTATGCTAGCCGTAATTTTGTAAAATGTTTAAAAATTTTAAATAAATTTTTATATGAATACACGATGAAAAAAAATTTTTTATATTTTTTTTCCAGTGTATTTTAAAAAGTATTCAAGCTTTTACAAATATTTTAATGTACTAAGAAAGCCCTTAAGGGGTATTATCCACACGCGTTATCCTTTTTCAATTATAACAAAAACTGTAATTTTTATATTTTTTTTTCAATTTTTAACTTTAAACCGCAGTAAAATTTGCGCCGTGTAATAAAAATGATTAACGCGAACGGATTTCACATGCTCAAATATCGGTTTATACACACGCAAATCAACATTGATGTCAGACAAAAAAAAAAAAAATTAAAAAACAAATGTCTAGGTGTCGTAAATTTAAAATAGTGGCTTATTGTGACAAAAAGTTAATTTTCTTTGGAAAAGCCCATAATATATCAATATCAGTAAAATATCCAAAGATATTTAGAATATGGTAATCTCAGACTGACAACAACAAATATGCATTTGCATAAAAATCCGGGCCTTGGTAATAACTAGGGGTTAGGACTTCCTTGCAAATGCATGTATTTTTTCGATAGTCTTAGAACGATGTCAAACCATTATCTTTCCGAATCATTAAATTTGCGTTAAAATGGCATCGATTTGTTTTTGCATATTGTTTCATATTTTGACGAAAATGCATATTCTTGCATATTTAGGTTTAAATGTATATTTTTGCATATTTTGACATTTTCAAGTAATTTTTTTTTAATTTCCATGTTATTAAAAAAATCCTTAAAACTATTTTTTAATTGACAAAAAAACCTGCAGAAAAAATCTTAAAATCAATAAATAATTTGGAGCTTTGCTTTAAATACATGATTTTCACGATTTCTATTTTACATATTTATTTTGTTTACATATTTAAGTAAAAACTATTTTATCAAATGTAAAACTTTGTCTTGTACATACTTGAAGAATGCAATGCATTTAAAAAAAATCCATTTCCAGATTCCACATTGATTCCAGATCCGATTAAAAATATTTGAAATTTTTCGAAATACTAAATTTTTTTGCAAAACGTTTCAGATTTTTCTTCATGTGTCGGGCTATTTTTCCATCCACATTATTAATTTTACTTTCTGCAATATCAATTTATTTGAATTGAGTATTAAGTGAACTAAAGCCCTCCTAATTTGTTATTATTTCACCAAAATATCCGCTATTAGAAAATACAAATGCTAATTGACTTCTGATGTTATCTAAGTTGAATATTTCTTTTACTTTTTTAATTGCATAATCATCAGTATCAACAAGCTCTTCTTACATTCTTAAATAACTCGAAATCTAGACAGACCCCCATCTCGTTACTACTGGTTGTGGTGGAGGGGGAATCAAGGGATACATTTCTTTAAAAATTGCAATATTATCGAATTGGCTTCTAATTTCCTCTATAATGCTGTATAACCCATGTGCCAAGCAGTGTTTCCATCTCACTTGTAATTACACATATCATGTGAATTATTTTTATTCATGTGTAGCCCATGTGTAATTGACTGCATGAGTAATTCATGTGTAATTTAGTCCCTAATTCTGTAAAACGCAACCGCAACGCCAAAAATAACATTAAAAGCAAAAACAATGTCAAAAATTTGTCACAATTTTGTTGTTGCTTTCTATAGAAATTCATACTGCGTTTTAAAAATTTCAACGCCACAAGATATGCAGCGTTTGAAATTAAAAAATGCAATATGAATTTCTGTGGAAAACAACAACAAAATAATGAAATATTTTTTATTTTGTTTTTGCTTTCAATGTAATTGCTGGCGTTGCGGTTGCGTTTTACAGAATTAGGGACTTAATATTGCAAAACCACAAATTAAATACATACAGCCATGTCACAGAGTACAATTCCGTTCGGAATCGAAGAAAACATATTTACTTATTGATAGAAAGTGTATTTTGATAGTTTTTTGGCCTTTCAGATACAGAAAACTCCCATTCTGTTCATGAAAACAAAAATGGTTTCATTCCGAAAAATGTTTTCGTCGTTTTGTGAAGCACCAAAATACGGAATAAATTCCGTTTCCGAACGGAATTGTTCTCTGTGACATGGCTGATAAAATAGCATTTGTCTGCAATCTATTTATTTCTGTGCACTCTATTGAACTGCATCAACAACTTTATTTTAACAAAATGTGGACTTTGCTACGTACGTGCGAAGTTAACGATACCGAGTCATTACCGCAAAAAAAAAGCTGAAGCGAAAAAAACAACATTTTACAGGAGAAGGTTTTTTTCTATTTAATTTCACAAATAATATGAGGGTTGTCACTTAAGATAAAATTGCTTTTGCTATAAAAACGTAACGGTGTCTTATGTGATCATGACATTTTAGGAGATGATGCAAGTGTTGCCAATAAAGTTAAAAAAAAACGAAAATTTAAAATGATGCCGCTTAATATAATATTTTTACATAAAAACATTTCATCAAGCTTTCAAAAATGTATAATTACACTGTGTGTAATTTTTTAAGTCATGGAAAATAGACCATATACGGTAAAAACTATGTGATAAAAGACAAAAAAAAAGACCCGTGTCTACCAGTTTTTCCCAAAGATTTGGGGCCTCGGTGTCATTTTTGCAAAAAATTGATAATTTTCTCAGGCTCATCTCTTGCAAACCGTTCAGAATTTTGATTTACCCTCTGAGACAAAGTTGTAGCTCTTGCGTTTTGTTCTTTTTTTTATGTCAAGAGCTACAACTTTGTTTCAGAGGGTAAATTAAAATTGCGAACGGTTTGCAAGATATGAGTCTGAGAAAATGATCACTTTTTTGCAAAAATGAACCAAAAGTTTAAAGTATCGTATAACGCAATAAACTAAACTCTAGTGTTAATTAAAAATTATTTGAAAAACTAAAAGGGATACTAGATTTTAGGCGGTATCAAAATTTATATCTTCCTTATGGAAATGCCTTAAAAAACTTTATTGAGAATGTAAAATGTCTTTAAATGAGATTGTGAAGCATCCGTTAGTAACACTTATGCAATAACAGGGCATGCTAAGCAGATAAGATTGTCAAACGAGGTCTTCTGGATGTCAGATTTATTGATCACCTCGTTGGCTTTTCAATGGCTCACTGCATGCCATTCATTAAGGGCGAGTTTTATACCCTGGCACAGTTGGGGTGGACTCGCTAATCTACCTGTTCCATATCCAGGGCATTGTGACCTGGCTATGACTAACGGACTATAACTATCTCTCTACTTCACTTCAATAGGGAACAGATTAGAATAGTGATTTCTATGAGAACTGGGCACTGGCCGGTAGGGAACCATACGAAGAGTATGGTTTTGGATTTCAACGACTACTGCATAACTTAACGAACCGAAAAGGAAGATTATACTGTATTTAATTTCTCTGTCAGTGTCAGTGAATGCTGGTAAACTAGGGAAAGATCTCTGGAAAAAGCCAGTGTTTTTCTGTTTGAATTATAACTAAGGTTGCTTCATCTCTTAATTAGGAAGACAAATTGGATGAATTCTGCAGTGACGCCTATTGAGTAACTGGCTTGTAGCATGTACAGTGGCGCTGGGTATTACGAAGGGACCACAAGGGACCAATCAAAGCCCATGTATCAGGTCTGCTTACTTGTACAAAAACAAAATACGATTCTTTTTAGTTGTCAAAAATTTACTACCACATATACAAAGCAAAAGGAAAAAACGTGTATGTGTGGCATACCATAAACGTATTCATGCACATGTAAACAACGTTTGACAACTAAAAAGAACATAAACAATGATCATCAGGATTCTTGCACAGACCTTTTCAATGGGCCTTGGGACCAATGAAGGAGCTGTATTTTTGATTGCTACCTAACCGTCATAAGCTAAGAATGTAAAACATAACTATTCTCATAAATTTTATGTGAAATTATTTAACTAAATTCTGACTTTATAAAAACGCAAAATGTTTTACTACCGCCATAATTAATCTTCTTCTGGAATTTTTATTATTTTTCAAATACATCAATATTGTCAATAAAATCATTAAAACAATTTTTAATCAATCCATTAACGTTTTCATGTAAAACAAATAAACAGATTTTTTTTTTAAGGGAGCAGTCAGCCAGTTGCACATCACTCGCCGATTAAACAATTGGATGTGGATGTAAATAAATATTTTTAATCTAAACTTTGCACACAAACGTGTGCCTACTGTAAATTATATTTCATAATCAAGGAACGATTGAGTACTCGGCACTTGTTTGCAAATCAGTTTTTTTTTAAATAATAAAACAAAACATTTTATTTTTTACGCCTTTTGAATATTTTATAATTATTATTTACGTACGACATTGTTTAACACGTTGAGGGCTAAAATAGGTTTTAAACAATTTCGACTAGACTATAAAATGGACGACTATAGACAAGCTTTAATTCAGAAAAGGCTAAAGAATAGACTATAGACTTGGCTATACAATGGAATTTAGATTAGCCTATAGAATGGACTATAGAGAAGAATTTAGAATGAACTACACATAAGACTTGAGAATTGACTACAGGTTCGGTTTCACTCTAAATTTAACTAAAGACTGGGGGCAAAGAACGATATTCAATATCGACGAAATTACACTACAATTTAAATGGAAATTTTAATCCATTTCAAATGCCATAATTTGCCCCCCCCCGACCTTAGACTTACCTAAATACCCGACTTAAATCTTGTCTTTTAAGTCAACTATAATCTGATCTATTTTTAACTAAATAATTAATATTGGATATTTGAAAACTCTTATATTAAATTGCTGGTGTAGTTCTGGCACTTACGCTTTCTAAAGTGTTAAGTATTTGACAATATATCAAGTGATTTAACATTAATGCAATTAGTTGATACATATGAAAAATATTTAAATTTTTATGGTACTTTTTTATACGAGGGAGGAAGATCTAAATGCATACAAATAGCTAACAAGTACCTACGTAGAAAAATTCAAATGTAAACCTCTTAGATAAACACACACACACACACATTGATTTGTACACAGATTCATATAGATTTTTATGAATGAATGATTAACTATGCAGGAACACACCTAAATTTTAAGATGCAGGTGTTAAGATTAACAATAACATCAACCAAACAACCGACTGACGGCCTGACAGATACCAACAATGGCAGAAAATAAATAAATTACGACTGATTTTGAACGTTATAAATAAATTGTTGAATTACTAAGAAAATATTTAAAGTCTAAGTAAGTCTAATAGAATTTTAAAATTGTTTCATAAGAGAGTGAAAAATGTTGTGCGTTTTACTTAAATAAAAATGCAAAAGTTTGCACCTTGTTATTTAATTGTTCGTTAGCAGTTTAGGAGGTGTAATTTCTAGATTCGTAATTGATTAGAGATTAATTGAATTAAATGCTGCTTTTCGTTTAAAACAGTGTTCGAAAATAAACAGTACATTATTTAGCGTTCGGCTCGCACACTCAAGAACGATATCAATTTTTTTAGTGATTGGGTAGAAGAACACAACCCTTAATACCGATCGTAACAATTTTCAAGAAAGAACCGAACATTATATAATGTTCTGTTCTTCGTTAAAAAAACAGAACAATTGCAGTGGTACTGTAGACAAACATTATATTTTAATGTTCTATAATGTTTCTTTTTTTACATTGATATAGAAATGAGCAAACAAAAAATTTAAGCAACGACCACACCACGAACAGCTTGTGTGTATTGTGTATGTGTTTTGTTTGTGTAAAATTATTTTGCTGGCTTTTTGTTTTTATTTCGTATGTGTATTTTGTTTTTGTAAAAAATGTTTGGTTTTTTTTACCAGCCAAAAGGGACGAACATTAATGAGCCGAACCGAACACAATGAAGTTTAAGAAAAAAATCGAACGGAATTAAATGTTCTCATCTTTTGTCGAGTTTGATGAAAACAGTATTATTTTTGTGTTCGAAAGATGACTAACAGGGAAACGTTATTTTTTTTAAATGATTTTCTACACAAGAACTATTGGCGTTTGTGTTTTCCACAAATCTACCGAACCGAACACTAAGGAGCGATATTTAGTGTTTATTTTCGAACACTGCACTATGGGCAAAAAAGCGATCAGCTGTATGCTCCAGTAAATTTTGCATTGTTACTTCTGTTTTAGTATCACAATAACTGATTTCCTTAGGTCTGCATTTCAATTTTGATTTTACAATCTCGGAGTAAGGGGGATAAATGTCACATCCGTGCTGCTTATTTTATTTAATTCCTTGGTGTTAATGTATTGTTGCTTTGTAAAACCATTTTCAATTAAAAAGCTAATGCCTCATCAGCACTTATCATCAACAGATCACTCCTTTCCAGTTTCCTTATAATTCCTGTTAAGTTCGCGTTGCTAACCGCTTTTTTTCAAAACAAATGCAGTTTGTTTTTCGTTTGAATTTTTAGCTAAAACGGACGCTGCTTCTGCAAGAAAAGAGGTGTTGAAGGTTTTTGTTCTGCGGCAAGCTCAGATGCTAACTTTCTCTTCAAACGAGGCCCTGCATCAGTATTGTCTAAATGCCTCCGACCTCGTTTATTGCCGGACAATCACATATTTCAATAGTTATTTTGGATGCAAGCCAACGCGAGTGTTTTTTTGAATCGTTCAAGTATTTAATTGCATTTTGGCAAATTTAAATTTATGAAAGCAATAAATTGCTTGACTTTTTGTTTTATTAACTGATGTTGCTCATCTGATTAGTTTTGTTGTGTAATATTTTCCAAAGTAAACTCTTTTACACTATCTTTTTGTTGATTTTTGCTGCTCCAAACTTCAAGCAGTGTTTAATGGCAAAACTCCTATGAAACTACAAAATTAAGTAAAAGGAGCAGAACGTATTAATTACGTTTGATTAAATACAGTTTGATTAATAACTTTTTTCAAAAATATTGCAAAGGAATTGTAATTGTTGTATATTTTTTGCAGCTTATTCGGACTGGTGGTTCTCGAGTTATGACAAACAACAGAGCCTAAAACGTGACAAATTCCCCTATACGATACTTAATAACTTCAAATTATTTATTGATGTACCATGACCAAACTAATGATGCAGAAGTTCTTCTTTTTGGGTCTACTTTCATAACCAATTATCAGAATTGAGTCCTGAATCAATCACCTGAAAAATGTTGTACTGTGTAATGTAACCATGAAACAGCTGACTTTTTCCATTCATAAATAAACATCAAAATTATAAAAAACGTTTATATAACCGTTAGAGTATACGAATTGAAAAAACAAAAGTAGATTTTAAATTTAAAAAAAAAAAAAAAATTGAATTTATGACAAAAATAGCAACGTTTTACGCACTGGTTTAAAATGCTTAAGAACGAAAGATTTAAGACACAAACTTGAGAAGATAAGATTGTATAAATAACGTTTTTGCAAAAAGTACCTTTTCTGTGTTTTTTGGGTACTAAAATAATTTTTTATTAAACAATTTTTAATACAACTTAGGGCCATTATTACAACTTGCCAATAGTTAAAAGTCGGATTTTGTTGGACCGATAAATAGCTTTGCATTATTACAACTTCCATTTTTTATTGCAAGTTGTAATAATGGCCCTTAATGTTTTTAAAAAAAATCACAAATAGGGATGTGATTTCCATGCAAATACATGTTTTTTGCCGATTGTCTAAGAACTATTCAGACCTATTATCTTTTCGAATCATTAAATTTGCGTTAAAATGGCATCGATTTGTTTTTGCATATTGTTGCATATTTTGGTGAAAATGCATATTTTTGCATATTTAGGTTTTAAAGACATATTTTCACATTTTTGAGTAATTTTTTTTAATCTCCATATTATTAAAAAAGTTTTTAAAAACATTTTTAATGTGCTGTTTTCACAACACAAGTGACTGAACGTGTAGTAAAATTTATATGGAAAACACTCATTAACTCGTAGTAGGGGCCTTAATATACCAAAAAATTAAAAAAAAATTTTAAATTACTAATTAAATAAATTCTTTTGTAACTTTGCTTTAAAAACAAAATTTTTAAGATTTCGACAAAAACTTATGTGCTGTTTTCATAACACAAGTGACTGAACGTTTAGTAAAATTTATATGAAAAGCACTCAGTTTTTTGAGCGTTTTCCATATAAATTTTACTAAACGTTCAGTCACTTGTGTTGTGAAAAAAGCACATTATTCTTTTTTAAACCGATCCTTCCAATGGGTTTCAAATATTTTATCCAAAACTATTACAAGTTACTTGCTTGGCATATGGGTTATACCGTGTCACTCTGATAATTTTGCGATTTTCAATGAAAGGTGTGATTCCCCTTCCAACCCAGCCAGTAGTAACAAAATGGTGGCCTGGATAAATGCTTCAGAATTCTACTCAAAAACTTTGAGTAATTTAAGAATGTTAGAAGATCTTGTTGATACTGATGATTATGGAATTAAAGTCAATTCGCATTTGTAGTTTCCAACTACGAATATATTGGTGAAACAATAATTAGGAGGGATTTAGTTCACTTTATAATTAAGTCAAATTAATTGATATTGCAGAAAGCAAAATAAACAATGTGGAAGGAAGAATAACCCAACAAATTAAAAAAAATCCAAAAGTTTTGCAGGAAAAATTAGGGAGTTCAAAAAATAAAATAAATTTAAAATATTTTTGATCTGATCTGGAAAAAAAATTTTCAAAATGCATTGGAATTCTTCAAACACAAGAAAAAGTTTTACTCTTAATAAAACAGCACTTATTTATTTAAACAAACAAAAATTTTAATTAGTTATTTATGTTCTTTAAAGATATTTAAATAACAATGGAATGAATTTTTTATATTTTTGTTTTTAGTAAAATTAAAAAACTATTTTTTGTGGAAATTTTTTAAGTTTTTAGTTTAAGCGCATATTTTCGATTTTTTAGTGCATGAAAATCTCATTTCTAATTATAAAAAATAATTTTATGACAGACCTTTAAAAACATTTGAATACAGTTTAAGGAGCTGAGTGTAAAATTTCGGAACGATTGAAATCATCATTTTGGATAACAAGTAAACACATTTTTTACAAAAATTGTTTAATAAAAAGTACGAATTCGAAGAAAAAGTAACAAATGAGGAATCTTTTTTTAAGAAGAAATGTAATTTGAATATAAAATTTGTCTTTCTTTTTATACCCTTCCCCAAGGGTTGCCAGATGGCTCCAATTTGGCTCTTTTATTGAATAATTCTATGAAGCATTTTCGAAATAAAGCGCTCAGGTACAAAAATACAAAGTGTTCTTAAACCATTTGATATTTGACATGAAGCAGAGTTTTGTTTTTCCAAAACTGTAAGCCTACATATGTTTATGTTGTAATAGTGAAAACAAGAAATTAATTTAATTTAAACAATACTTAAAAGAGAAAATTACAGTTTTCGGAGATGAGCCCGTTCTTAAAATTATTTTTGAATTTTCGTGGTTTAAGAAGCAAAATGGCATCTTTAGTGTATGCAATTTATTGAAACACCCAAAAATTCAGATAATCTTTAACGTTTAAACATATATTTTGCTTTTAAAGATAGAGATTAATCCCTTTGAAGATTCATTTATGAACTCTTAAATTTTAATAAAAGTAAACAACATTTTTAACGAAAGAGTTTGATATTATTATAAAGTATCCATAAGCACATTTTGGTCCATTTTTATCTGTTTAATAAGATAACAAATTAGATTCATTAAAACAAAACCACTATATTTCATCAAGATAAACATAAAAAATAGAAATCTTCTTCTACATCTGCCTATGAATACATGTCGGTTGGCCGTTGGCAAATGTCTTCGTAAAAAGTTTGGAAATCAGCTATCTGGATATCATAATCCTCCGAGCAGCTGGATTCAGTCATTTCGAAAATGAAGTTAAGCAAATTTGGTTTTTTTTTTAATTATTATTAATTTTTTTCTGAAACAGTGTACACTATTCAGATTTTTAAATAATGGCAAAAGTAAAAATAATTTTTCATAACTAATTGACCACATATTCAAAATTTAGCTCCCACTGTAAACATTTTGACTGCGAGGTATTTTCAGTTACTAACTACAACACATATTAAATATTCTTAATAAATATGGAGATGATTTTAAAATACCACCTGTTTTTTACTGTTATGGAAAGGGCATAACATATAGCAATTTATTTATCGGTCTATATGTGCACCTCAAAAAAACCGCAAAAAACTAAATTTTCAAAAATTTGTAACTGAGCCATTTTCTAAATAAATGATTCATTTATATTCACAAAATTTCAGAGCAAAATTAAGTTCTACTATCTCAAATGGTGAAGGCGTTACTTCGCCAAAACATTGATTTCTGAAAGAAATAGATAGCAATATTGTTGTCTACAGCTGGGGCATTTACAGACCGATATTGGTATTTTCACCACCAGTACTTAACTTGGCTTATTTTATGCGAAGGTTGAAAAAAAAAGTCCAAACATTATAGAAAGGCTTTAAAAAGTCAAGATTTATGGGTCAAACTTAGGGATTTATTGGTAATAATAAGAAGCCATCGTAATTTTTTGCTGATATCTCAGCCATTTATGGGCAGATCTGGCGCAATTACCATCGCAAACTTTTCCGGACTATACACGATATAAATATATAATAATCTGCTCCCCATCATATATGAGGTTTAAAAAAACCCCATTTTAATATACATACGGACAGATAAGCCGTGACACTTCCCATACAAACCCTTTATAGATTTTTTTTATCTGGCAAGAACGGCAAGAGCCAAAGTTTACATCTGGCAAAATGTGAACGGGAGTGGATAAGTGGGCGTGGCACAAAATAGATTTATTTATACCTAAAGAACGGTAAGAGAAAAATCTTGTACACAAAGCTGGAATATCAATACACAACCTTTCTAAAAAAGGGCGGGGTTGGAGAAGTGGGCGTGACATCTCTCGTAAAAAGATATTCTAGATTTCTATATATCTAGAGAACGGCAAGAGCCAAAGTTTCCAAATTAGTTACAAGCATCTTTGTTATCAATGTGCAGCATGCGAGTAAATGTGCTCGGGATTGCAGAAGTGGGCGTGGCACAAAATCTATTTATTTATATCTAAAGAACGGTAAAACATTCTGTTCTTATCGCAATATGATGAAGGATAAATAAGATTCGGGATAGCCGAATATAGAACCCGTTCTTGTTATTAATAATTTAATTTTTAGCTTAAACATTTAATGAAGAAGTCAAAAAATTTGGGTATAGAAACAACTTCAACTGTTAAAGCACGATATTTTGAAATATTTTTGAATAAAAGTGGTTTAAAAAAACTTATTGATAATATCATAATTTTTATTAAATAAACTTGACTTTTAAAAAAAAAATTCATCGATAACTTTTTGAACCTATTTAGCGATTACTTAACAAACCCATAGACAAGTCATCGATAAGTTAAATAATTAATAGAAAAGTTACCAATACCATTAAAAATGTATAGAAAAGTTATCGATAACTTTACTAATAAATTAAAACGTTATGGATAACTTTACCTCTATGTAGAGTAGTTATCGATAGCTTAAAACTAAAGTAATCGATCACTTTACTAATCATTAAAAAAAATTATCGACAACGTAACTAATTTAAAGAAAATGTATCAATAACTTTACTAATTCATAGAAAAGTTGTCCATAACTTCACTAATTTAAAGAACATTTAAGGAATACTTTACTAATATATAGAAAAGTTATCGGCAACTTTACTAATCTAGAGAAGATTTATCGATAACTCAACTAGTCTAAAGATAATTTATCCATATCTTTACTAATATGTATGTAATTAAGCGAAAACTTTACTAATCTAAAGAGAAGTTATCGATCATCTAAATTATCTTTAAAAAGTTTTCGATAACTTGCCTAATATATAGGAAAATTATCAATAACTTTACTAATATATAAAAAGGTTATCGATAATTATACAAACCTTCAGAAAAGTAATAGATATCTTTACTAATATTAAGAAAAATATCGATAAATAGACTAATGCAAAGAACCATTAACTTTAACCATTGATATAAAAGTTATCGATAACTGGTCTAATCCATAGAGTAATAACTTTAACAATCTTCGCAAAAATATCAAAAACTTCACTAATTTATCGATAACTTTACAAATCTAACGCTAAGTTTTAGGTTGCTTTACTAATAAATAAATAGAAAAGTTATCGATAAATTTACTAATCTACAGAAACATTTTTGAAAACTATACTATTCTATTAAACAAATTTAAATAGGTTTAACAATCTATAAAAATATATCGATAGGTTGACAGATATATGACGAACAAAAGGCAAATTTTACAAAAGAGGGTTTTTTTATTTGAAATCATTTATTGTTTTTAAGAGCATGCTGAAAATCAATCGATCATAGTTAGGGATACAACATCGTTCCGAAAAACATCGATTTTTCAACGATAAGCATCGATGTTACGTCGATAATAGAAACTACTTTGCATTAAGGCAGATTGCAAGATGTCGCATTGATTTAACTAAACAACGTATTACGTTTGCTGGACCAATTGAATACAATTACTTACCGATAAGATTAAAAAATATATGTATCAGTGTTATCATCCTTTAAAAGGGAACTTAAATTTTACTTGTTGGGTAACCTAGAAACACTTCTATTCTAATCTAAAAATTTTCGATGTTAACATCGATGTATCGCTTGCATCCCTAATCATAGTACCTGTCCATTACAATAATTTTAATGATGTCACTTACGATATAATCGCAAAAAGGGCTCGATATGGAGAAGTTATGGTAATTTCAAAAGTGTAACACTGTGTTAGTTTTTTTCATGAACTTTAACGAAGTTCATTCCATTTAAAATTAAATTAAAATTTCGCCCTTGAGTTCTATTTACAAAACAAAAAATTAACTTTCATTATCTTTCACTATAGCAATTTCGGTTGAATTTCTTAAAAAAAAATTCAAAAAAGCTTTTTTCACGACAACTGAATTATATTTTTTTTTTCAAACAATTTTACTTTTTTTAAGGTTCAGGAACCTTTTTCGAATTTCAATTGCTTATTCAACGTTTATTTTACTTAAAGGCAATTAAATATATTTTGTTTGTTATTTTCATATCGTTAAACTTTTATTATTTGTAGTTTGAACTTGCCGGAATTTATATTGTCGTAATTTAAACTTGAACTTGTCATCTTTATGGCAAATGACACATAATTTGTCAATTGTTTTTCTTTTTTTTTTTGTTTAAAGTTTAATTTTATTATTTGTTGTCTTTTCTTTTAGTTTAAATAAGTAATTTAAAATAATTGTTAAAACATGTATGAGTGTGATTGTAGATTATATTCGTTGATAGTGACAGGTAAATGCACCTTTAAGGTTTTCTTTTTTTAATTTGTGCAAAAGAAATAAGTTTTAAAAGAAAAGTCATTAGATTTGTATTTTTTTAAACAATGATTTATTTATTTATTTTGAAAATAATCTTTATTTATTATTTTTTTTATTATTTTCCAGAAATAAATCCTCTAAATTTGATTTGCCTCACTAAATACCCATAAATTGTTTTTAAGCTCTCTTTTTAACTTAAAATTCTTAAAATTCCATTTTTAACACGTTTTTACGTATCAACGAAATTACGA
This sequence comes from Pollenia labialis, assembly GCA_949318255.1. Classification (NCBI taxonomy): domain Eukaryota; kingdom Metazoa; phylum Arthropoda; class Insecta; order Diptera; family Polleniidae; genus Pollenia; species Pollenia labialis. Next base: position 44,688,593 of record OX439143.1, on the reverse strand, counting down.
CAAATTTAGTTTATTTTTTTCGGCAATAAATTTTGATTAGCATTAAAACAAATACCGCTTTCTTAATCAAATATACGAAAGATGTTAACACATTTTGTTACTAAAAATTTTTTTAATGCACGACAAAATTGGAATGAATGAAACAAAGAATTTTATTCTTCTTTCAATGAGATAATTTACACGTCTTTGGACAGACTTTAACTTAATAACTAAAGTAAATTTTTTTTGTGAGAAATTCGTGAGACACCGTTTATTTTTGCATATCATCCGGTTAATTTCCGCAAAAAAAATTCTGAATATTTCAGTAAGTCAGTAGTTTGTAATTATTTACGTCAAATTTAATTCGTTGTTTATTTTTAAAACAGAATATTAATTAAATAATAAAAAAAATTTTAAGCATTACACAGATAAAGTGACAGCTTATGATGCACTAAATTTACTTCTTTTTACACAAAAAGATTCTTAAATACAAAAAAGTTTCTTTAGGCAAAAATTTTCCTTAATACACAAAAGTACCTCTTTTATTAAAAATTTTCTTTTAACAAAAAAAAAGGATGTTTTAAGATAATTTTTATGGAAAAACGAATTGTTTTACACGAAAATATATTTTTTTTTATTTAAAAAAGGCTACTTAAAAAATTATTTGAAAATACCTCTTTTTACTTAAGTTTTCGAAAGAAACGCAATAACTTGCGATCGATAACTTATTTATGGAGACAAGTTAAGTAATAGCACTGTTTTGTAGAAACTTTTCTTTTATATAGTTATCGATAACTATATCAGATAACTATAAGTTATCGGGAACTATATCAGATAACTATAAGTTATCAAGAACTTTCCAATAGTAAAGATATCGAGTTTATATGTTATAGAAAAGTTATGTTGTGAAGAGTACAAGCAAACTTAACAATAAAGGTTCTATTAATTTAAAAAATAGTCGATAAATGTTCTATATATTAGCATAATAATCAACGAAAATGCATAGCTTTCGATAACGTTTTCTTCCAAAGCTAAATTACCATAAATTTGCAATGTAATGTTTAACTTGTGCATAGATAAGTAAAGTTATTGATAACGTTTCAAATGATTAGTAAAGTTGTCGATAACGTTTCTAATAATCAGTAAATATTTCGATAATTTTTCTATGGTACTTATCCAATTTTTCTTGAGAGTTGTAAAGGATTCGATAGCTTTTGTATAGTTTGGTGAAGTTCTATAGAGTTATTAAGTTATCGAAAACTCTTTTAATGATAAGTAAAGATTGCGATAACTTTTCTATGGATAAGTAAAGTAAAGATGAATTTAAATAGATTACAAAATATTAGCGATATCTTTACTAAAGTTTTCCATACATTTTCAATAAATTACAATAGTCGATAACTTTTCCAAAGATTAGTAAAGGTTTCAATAACTTTTGTATGAATTAGTAAAGATACGATATCTTTTCTATAGGTCACTGAAGTTATCGATACATTTTCAATAGATTACAAACCTTATTAATTTCTTTTGCTATAGATAACTAAGTTTTCGATTACCTTTCTTAAGGTTTCGATTACTTTCCTTTGGATTAGTAAGGTTGCGATAACTATTCTTTAGATTTCAAATTTTTCAATATCTGTTCTCATAGTCTTTAATGTTATCGATAAATATATTACAAAAGATATTAATATCTCTGTAAAATGAATGATAACTTTTCTATATATTAGTTAAAATTTTGATAACTTTTCAATATTTAAGTAAAATTAACAATAGCTTTTCTATAGATTAGTATAGTTATCGATACTTTTCTAGGGATTGGTAAAGTTTTGGTCTTTTCTATAGATTATGAAAGTAATTAATAAATTTTCAATAGATTACAAAAGATATAAACAACTATTGCTATAGACTCGTATAGTTATCGATAAACTTTCTATGGATTAGTAAGTAAAGTTATCCATAACTGATCTAAAGATTTCTATAACTTTTGGACAGGTAAGTAAAGTGACTATAAATATGCTATAGATTACAAAATTTTCAATAACTGTTCCCATAAATAACTAAAATAATAAAATATTAATAACTTTTGCTGTAGATTAGTATAGTTATCGATAACTTTTCTATGGATAAGTGTAGTTAACGATAACTTATCTATAGATGAGTAAAGTTAACATTAACTTTTTATAAATTGGTCAAGTTATCGATAGCTTTTCTAAAGAATAGAAAAATATCGACAACTTTTCTGAAGATTAATATAGGTTTTGATGACTTTGCATTAGATAACTTAAGAAACCGATAAATTTTTTGTGGATTACAAAAGTTATTTAAAACTATTTCTATATATTACTAAAGTAATCGACTACAACAGATATCAATAACTTTTCCTAAAGATTAGTTAAGTAAACCAGTTATCGGTAGGAAGGTTATTGATATCTTTTCTTTGGAAAAATGAAGGTATCAATAACTTTTCTTAAGAAAAGTGAAGTTATCGATAACTTTTTTTTGGAATAATATCGATTACGTTATTTTGGAATTGTAAAGCTGTCTTTGAGTTAATCTGGGTTCACATTATGAAAGTTTTCTTTCAGAAAGTCTGAGTTTATTGGTGAGAGGGGAAGAGAATATGCTTTTTTCTCTCCTCTCTCACCCATAAACTCAGACTTTCTGAAAGAAAACTTTCAAAGTGTGATCCCAGACTTAGTAAAGTTTTTTTTAAACAAGTAAATAAATGAATTTTTTTTTATGGTTTACCAAAGTTATCGGCTACTTTTCTTTAGTTTCATATACTGTTTACATGATTTTGCAATCGGGCCAATTGTTTTAAAGTTCGTATAAATATTTTTGTAGTTTTAAAATTAATGTAATTGTTTAAATGTTTAAAAAGAATTGTGTGCGAGTTTTGAGATGTCTTTATCTGGAAAACAATGGCAATCATGCATGTCAGTTAATTGATAATGGACAGATAATTAATGGTTTTAAAGTGATTTTACTGTTTGGATATACATATTTGTTTTCTGATTTTTTTGTGTTATTATAAAATAAATTAACATAAAATAACACGAAGTAAAAACATGATTACTTAATTTTTAAAATGAATTAGAGATGAATTTAATTGGTGGTACTGGCATTACGAGGAGTGACTTGAAAGACTTGCATAGCTTTTTAAATATATGTATAAATAAATAAAAGAGGATACATGACTTGTGTAACAACATTCAGTAGGATTCTTGGGATGTAAAATTTTTATGTGACCTTTAACACCACTTAACAGCGGATAACAGTTTTATTTGAATTTTAAGGGCAGAAATACATTGCCCTCGTACAAATGCACTGCGATCTTTTCTGAAAAAAACAACATTTCTAAATGGGTTCAAATGGGCCAATAAAAAAGTAACATTTTTATTACAAAAAAACAAAACAAAATTTTAATTTCTTAACGAGTGCATAATAAGGTGGTTGATTATCCATCTGTTTGATTGCCTGTCTGTCTGTCTGTCTGCATGAGCTTGTCTCGTTAGTCTGAAGTCTTAAATGAATATTTTGTTTTTAATAGACTTAAATGATTGTTATGACTGATGCTTTTTTAAGAAAAATATGAAATTAAATAATTTAAAAAATTGAAACACAAGTGATCTCAAATGAACCTTAATGTACAAGTCAAATGCATTTTTAATGTTTTTTATTTGTTCGCTCAAACAATTAAAATTTTGAAAAAGTAACAAACAAATTACTTGTAATTTTATTAAATTAGTCAATCTGTTCAAAAGTTGTTTGATGTTGTAAAACAATTTTTTTTGTGTTGTTTTATTAAGATGCTGTAATACGTTTTTAATAAAATTGTCTATAACCCAATAAGGATTTGATTTGAACGATGTAATCTTATTATGTAATCATTTTTACCTAAAGTGATTAAGACATGAACAATTTCATTTAAATTAATTGAGGCTTTTTAAAGGGTTACAAAAAAATTAACGCAAGATTTAAATATGCTGCCATGTTTGCAGTCAAGTGTTTCTAACCCCAAAAAAATAGTTTGTTAGGTAACAGTTAGATGAATTAAATCAGAAGATCAGCGAGTGGATGCTGATTTTTCGTGTTAAATTATACCAAGTGGCCTTGTAAGTCGCTAAAATTTGCATATTTTGGTGCGGTTTTTGGACTAAAAGTCTTATTTAAACATGAGACTGCCCAAGCAGTTACTGATAGTGCGATATTATAAGAAATTTTGTTCTCCTCGAATTGCAATATGTGATTTAAGCAATTCATTGCCAAATTCCGAACAGAACGTGAAACAATTTTATCAGTAGATAATTTTGCGCAAATTTAGATTTTTTTATTTTGAAAAGTTCTTTGAATCAAAAAATTTTAAAAAATATTTATGACTAAATAAACTTTTAACCTGAAAAAGAAATTTTTACTTAAAAGAAAAATAATTTTTTATTTTTATTGAGTACTCATTATTATAAAAACATAATGGCGCATATTAAAAAATTATCACTAAGTGTAAACTTTTTTAAGCACCTATTTAAGTTACTCACAGTTGGTTACTTTCAGCAAGAAAAGTTTACTCTTAATTATGGCAAAAACATCCAAACAAAAAATAAAATAAACTTGAGATGTGTTTTTGGTCACAAAATTTTATGGAAAAATTCTTTTTTTACAGGTCCCAATTTTAATTGGCTTATACAAAAACTATAAGTAAAAATTACTTTTTTAGAATTTGTATGCATTTAAATTTAAAGCTTTAAAATTAACTACAGTATATATCGTTCAAAGTATTATCGACATTTTGTTTTCTTTCATCAACTGAAAGCAGTTGCTTAACTAGTTATGGATTATAAATAAGATCTTTTAGTATCTATGAACTATTTGTTGGTTTCTGTTTTGTTAGTTGCGACTTTAGTTATGATTTCTGAATATGGGCCAATTTTTTTTTAAAACATTTTTAAAAGATCGTTTAATTGCGGACAGAAAGACGAATTCCTCTACGTGACGAATTTTTCAGTCAAAATTCGCAAAAAAAATTCCATGTATAAAACACAATAATATTACTAATCTATATAAAAGTAATCGATTACTGTACTAAAAAAGTTATCGATTATTTGACCAGTCTATTTATCCCTAATTTTATTAATCTATCAAAAATATTAATGATAGCTTACTAATCTATAGAAAACTTAAGGACAACTTTACAAATCCATTGAACAATAATCGATTACTTCACTAGTCTATAGAACAGGGAGGTATAAAGACATCGACAACTTTACTAATACATAAATTGAAAAGTTATCTTTATACTTTACTTATATATGTATAGAAAAGTTGCTGATAACTTTACTAATCTATGGTAAAGTGATATTTGTAGATAATTTCACTAATTTATAGGAAGTTATCGATAATTTTCTTATTATTTAGAAATGTTATCAATAACATTCTTATTCTTTAGAAAAGATATCGATAACATTCTTATTCTTTTATAAAGTTATCGATAATATTACTAATTTTTGTAAAACTTAACGACAGCTTTACAAATTCATTGAACAGTGATCGATTATTTCACTAGTCTATAGCAAAGGGATGGATATAGATATCGACAACTTTACTTATCTATCGAAAAGTTGTCGATAACTTTACTAATATGCATATGAAAAAGTAATAAGCAACTTCACTGGTCTATAGGAACACTATGGTATATGTATTTGCTTATTATTTAGAAAAGTTATCGATATCTGTCTTATTCTTTAGAAAAGTTATCGATAGCTTTTTAATCATTATAAAAAATGTTATCAATAACTGTCTTATTCTTTAGAAAAGTTATCGATATCTTTCTTATTATTTAAAAAAGTTATCGATAACGTTTTTATTTTTTTTAGGAAAGTTATAGTTTCCTTTTTTATTCTTTAAAAAAGATATTGATAATGTTACTATTCTAAAGCGGCATGACACATCCACACATCAAATTCGGGTCATCAAACTTCATTTAAAAGTTGTTGTAATAATAAATGAAATTGAATTTTATTTTCGGATAATATTAAATTATTTGTCAAATAAAAAAATTTTAGAATTAATGTTTTTTTATACATTTTTAGTCAACACATAAATAAAACTTAAAGAAATTACGTGCACACACACCACAAATTGGCGTCATATTTTTTTGAAAATTAAAAGAAATTTGATTTTCGTCAAACCGTGCGTGTAAGTTTTTTTTTATTACTTCCAAAATTACAAACATGATAGTTTGAATATGCAGTTTGATGTTTGGCTATGCCATTTAAGTAAATTTGTATTTTTCTTGATAACTTTTTTAATATCCTATATAAAATTTATCGACAGCTGTACTTTTTTTAGAATAACTTTTAATTTTCTTTGTAAGTTATTAACAATTTCAAGATTTGTTCTTAAAAAGTTATCGACAACTTACTTTTTTTTTAATTTATCCATAATTGTTCTACTTTATTAAAAAAATAATCGATTACTTTCCTTAATTTTACAAATGTAATCGAAAATTTGTATTATAGATATATATCGATAGCTTTGCTTTACTATAGAACTTCTTGCCTTAACTCATCTACAAAACACTTTATTTATCTTTGAAAAATGAAAAAAAAAAATCTCGGCAACTTTTTTATTATAGTGAAAAGTTATCGATAGTTTTCACTTTTATATTAAAAAGTTTTCTAAAAACTAATTTTCCCATAGAAAACTTTAATAAACTAAATTTTTCTGTTGAAAAGTTTTTGATTTGTAAAGTTGCTATAGCGCTATCGATAGTTTTACGTTTTCCAAAACAATTTTACTTTTGGTATAATATTATTCAGAAACAAGTGAAAAACGATTTAATTGCAACTGTACATATTTCTTATCAAAAGGAAATGTTTTTATATGTGTGCAAAAAGGCTAAAAAAGAAGCAAATATACTAAAATCATGAAACAAATGCACAAATATGCATTCGTTATTAGTTGACTAAATGTATACGTCCATTTCAAATATCCCGATGGAAATGGTTTTAGTTCTATAGTTGCAATTGTAATCGAATTTTTTTTAAACTTATTTCCATTTAATTTTAGTTTTTTGAAGAAGCAAACAATTTTTTTCAATGTTCATTAAAGATCAAAAATTTAATAATAACACTTAAGGTACGGTCACACTTATCTAATATTTGACGAAAAAAACGGGACCAACAAGAAAACTAAATAATCATCTCCCTCAATTCCAATATTTAATTTGATAATAATACCAGATCTTACAAACAACAATTTGTTGCTATGTCTAAATGTATAATTAGTTTATTTTGTGATACATATTAGTATCTTGGTAAATCTCAATAACTATTAACTAAAGTAGGGGTTACGCTTATTTGGTCAAATATTTAATAAGTGTGACCGTAGCTTTAGGCCCTAATTTTGTAAAACACAACGCACGCCAAAGTATTATATTGAAAGCAAAAACAAATTCATAAATATTTTGTAATTTTGTTGTTGCTTTGTACAGAAATTTATTTACCGTTTTAAAATTTTCAACGCCACAAGCAATGAGGCAACAACAAAATTACAAAATATTTATGAATTTGTTTTTGCTTTCAATGTAATTCTTTGTCGTTGCGTTGTGTTTTACAAAATTAGGGCCTTAATTTCGTGAAAATGTCAACCACTATCTCGGGGGGAAATTACTCATACTTTTGTTTACAACAGTTGTTACTTTCGATAAAAATAAATATACAACGGCGACAAGAACTGGGTCAAGTTAAGCACCCGAATTAAAATCAAAAACATATTTTAAATATTTCCTATCAGTTTTATTTTCGGAAATACAAGATAATTTTGAAGATTAAACTAAATTTGTTTTGTTTACGGTTTAGCTGCGATACGCGCACAAATGAAGGCAAATTAATTATGATTTATTGTCATTGTTAAGTCCAACTATTGATATAGAAAATGAAATATTTTTTATACATATTCGAACTTGTCTTTGGGACATCTGTGACCACAAGACACATCCCAAAAATTAATGATTGACCTTCAAGCTTTATAATTTTGTTTATTATGTTTTACGAAAAAAATCTTAATAAATTAGAGTTTACGATTTAAAATAGTAGTTAAAAAAATTCTAAACAATAGGAAATCATAAAGCTTAAATCCTGCCTTTTTTTTTGGCTTGCAAAACAAAAACTTCTTAATGATTTTGAAATAAATATTTTAAAGATTTCCATGAAATCATGAAAAAAAATTTAAACAAATTGAAGAGAATAAAATCACATTTAAATTAAAGGTGATTAACTCGCAAACGTAGATAGCCAGCCAGTGACTCATTCAGACTTTGAGAAAAGTGCAAAAAATACAAAATAATAATCCAAAAAATTCTTCAACCTTGTCTAGGAATGAGATAACCACGTTAGGGAGTTAATAATGCTTTAGTTGCCAAACTACCTGTGACATAATAATGAGTTTCCTGAAAGTAGAAATAATGATCACTCTCATATGTAAATACATACATATGTATGTATGTACTTATACCCAGTTGGCCGTAAACCCATAGTAAATCCTTGACAACATGTCGACGACTTTTTCAAACAAAAGGGCACTAAAGTCGTAGACGACAATGTAAGCGACGTTGTTGTTAATGGACATATGGGCAACAATGTGGTTAAAGTTGTCATTGGCGACTATATAAACGACTTTTTTCTCATAAAGTCGTTAATGCCCGATTAAGGCTAGTTTACACTATTATACTTTGTATTAATACATGCCAAAAACTCAAGTAATATGTAACAGTCTGATAGTGTGAATGCATGTGTGATGAAAATGACAAGTATCAAGAAAAAGAGTTTGACATCCCATACGACTTCATAATTTTTTGAAAAATTTCTAAACAATAATACTTTTCTTTGGATCAGGGTTGCATTTTATTTCATGTGTGAGTGTTTATACTTTGTGTGATGGTGTGAACGCGACCTGTTATGTTAAATTAGATTTTTTGTGGCTTTGTAGTGTCGTCAAAATTACGTCAGAACCACATGCGCGTTTGGCATTTTACATTCCGTGTACCGTGTATAGGCTTAAGACTTGTGAGATAGTGTAAAATAGCCATTAGCGACATTACCTGAATAGTGCCGTTGATGACCGATCCCGATATTTTATTTATTTATTTATTATTTAAATCAGAAAAATATAACAAGTGGCGTATTCCATTTTGGATAGCAAAAATATCTGAAAAGAAATATTTAATATGTAAGTAAAACCGAACATTTCACAAAAGTTGAAGGCAATCAAAAATAATAACTAATGTGTAAACCGATTGACAACAAAATAACAGAATTATACAGCAAGAAGAAAATGTTACAACTGCTCTAAAATCAAATGCTTAAACTTCTTAAAGGAATATGAAAATTTCCACTCTGAATAAGGAATTAAAGAGTTCCATAAACTAATAGATTTTACCACAAACGATCTTTTCATTATAAGTGTATCATATCGTGGAGTAACAAGAACTTGAGTTCTTGTAGAGATACCAAATAAACACCAACGTCTCAGATATGCTGGACAATTAGTCTGAATTACCTTATACAACACAAGCATAATTCTCATGTTGATAAAACATGGAAAGTTACAGCCAAGAAGTGATATTATGTATGATGTTACAAGGGTTCTATATTTAAGCCCATATACATATCTTACCATCCTTCTAAAATAATGCTCTAGTTTTTCCAGGTTGTGCTGCGAAGTATATTTCCATTCGATAAAGGAAAACGGGCATGCAGACAGAAAAACCCAGGCTTTTCTTGACAATAACTGAAAAATAGCAACCTAGTGCATATAAGCGTTTCAGTAAAAAAAAATTTAAAATCAAAATTTAAATAACTATCAAGGTATATGCCAAGCGACTTAACATATGATACACACTCAGTAGAGCCTCCTGCCAAGATAAGGTTAATATTGGCACGTGAGTTTTTGGAAAACAAAATTGCTCTTGTTTTTATTGGGTTGAGATTTAAGAAATTTCGTTCAGACAAATGCAGAATTCGTTGTTAATCTTTATTCAAATTTAAAGATAAGTAATTAACACCATCCCCTTTGTCAGATGCAACTAGATGTATATCATCGGCTGGATAAGCAAAACATGTACAAAAATTTATTTGTGAAAAAATATCATTAACATACATCATACAAAGTAGAGGGCCAATTATTGAGCCCTGTGGTACGCCCCTATAAGTTTTTAAAGTAGATGATTTTACACCCTGGACTTCGGTAAAATGACTTCGAGATAAATGAAAAGAATTTATAAGCTTACAAGACGTGTTACCAAACTGAAATAAATTCAACAACTTTTGCGCTTACATTTTATGGCTTACAGATTCAAAAGCCTTGAAATAATCTAAAAATATTGCCAGCGATTTAAATTTTTTATCCATATTATTTCTTAAAATTTCCCCTGCCTCCAACGTTAAACCAGTAGTGTTATAATTCCGTCTAAAACCCGATTGAAATTCACAAAATTACTTTTTTACCCGCATATAATCTTGAATCTGATTCCGTAGTAACACTTGCAACATTTTTGAACAGCATGATAATATACTTATAGGTCGAAAATCAGTTAACAATCTGGGTGATTTTATCTTCGGAACTGATACTATTCTTCCTACTTTCCAAATATCAGGAAATTTTGATGTAGTTATTATGTTACTAAAAATAAAAGCCATACATCGGCGATACTTTAGATTTGCGGAGGCTCTTAGGATTCGAAGGCCGTAGAATTTGTCAACCTGGGGCTCTTCGGCCACTTTATTTGTGGCCAGCTCTTAGGGTCTTGATGGACTGTGAATTCCAAAAAGTGAATTCCAAACTAGTAAATGATTGTAGAATGGCTCTAAGGAAAATATAAGAAGAGTTTGAAGTGAGTGTATGATAGGTACCTGGTCACTGCAACATCACCGCAAATGAAATGGTCGATGAGTTTGGGAGGCTGGGCCCGAAAATAGGGGATAATGGCTGTGTGGAAACAGCCACCCCAACAATAGGCTTTTGGTTAAAAAGGAAATGGGTTCTGAACTTAACATATTGTAATGTAGTCAGTAGGAGCATCAATTTGTTTGTGCTTTTTGGTCCATCAATTCACGAATTTCCAATATCACAATTGAAGCACAGACGCGAATAACGTTGTGCATTGAAAGAATTTTCTTTACAGATCCAATGAATTTTGACATTAATCTAATGAAAAATTACATTAAAAGTCAATGTAGCCTTTCATTGGATTAAAGAAGAATGTTACTTAAGCCCCTGTTAATGAAATGTTTCATAAAATCGATGAAAATTGTTCATATTTTAGTGTCAGAAAATTTTATTATTTGTCATCATATTAATGAAATATTTCATTAACATAATGATAAAGAGTCAAACGCTTAATGATTTTTTTTATTAATTTAACATAAATGTTTCTATATTTGAATGAAATTTTTAATTTGTTCAATAAAATAAATGCATTAAATTAATGATTAAATTTAATAATTTTTATGACAGTCTTTTATTAGTTTAATGATTGTTATGGGTTTATATTTATGTTTATTTATTTTAGCCATTTTTTAATATGCATTTTAAGTTGTCGTAAATTTCTTTTTTTTTATTCCTGTTTCAAATCATCAAGTTATATTATTTTTATGTGCTTTTAAATTTCTGTTATATCATTTTATGTTCAAGTAAATTGTACTTAATTCATTTTTCAGCCCGCAACGACCTTCATCTGCCTTATTTCCATTTTCCTGCCTTGCACTACTACGTTAATTTTGTATATTTAAATTAACAATTAATGAAAAAAGAATGTGAGAATTTTTTGCTTTTGTTTTTTCTTTCGCGTTGTTTGTTTTTGAACCATTTACTAACATTTAGCTAAAATCAGTATTTTGTTATCGTAATGAATTTTCATTGATGTTATGAAACATAAATTTAAAAATTTTTTTCATATATTTTCATGTCCATCGCTAAAATGAAATTAAAAAAAAAAACGTTTTTCAGCAGTTATAGGAAGAAAATATTTTCTAGTTATAAGGAAATATTTTGAAAAATATGAAGTAACAAAAGATTCCTTTTTTTCATTAACTTAAAATTATTTTAATATTTTAAATAAAAGTTCATTTCAATCTTAAAAACTCTATTAAAATTTATATATAAAAAACTCGAGAACCACTCAACCGATTTTCAAACGAGTACATGCGTTGGAAAGGTCTACTTTCACTGATGTTTAAAAAAAAACTCCCGATGGGTGGCGCTGTTGTCGTGATATTTACATTTTTTTATTGATGTTAGATAGCGCTAGGGTCAAGTTATTAACAAAATTCTCCAGTATTTCATTTTTTATTTTTATTTAGAAAATCCCTAGCAGCGTCGGGACCAAACAGCTAGTAATGTACATATAACAATAATGTGAATTTTACTTTTGAAAGAAATACTAGGTTGTCATTAATTAAATGAAATATTTTAACGAAATTACGAAACTCAATTTTGTAGTGTTAATCAAATTGCTTCATTATATTTGTAAAATTTCATTTCCGTAATGAAATTTTTCATTGGATTAAAGAAAAAATGTAATGAAATTGATTCATTAGATTTATAAAGCCTAATTCTCTTATGCCCGTTAAAATGACCAAACTATTTTTACCGGATAGGTTAAGATAACTGTAAGGTGCGAACACGACCAGATATCTGTTTGTTGAAATTACGGGCACAAAAGAATTATTTTTCAAGAGAGCAAAAAAAAAAAAAACGTTTTTAACAGGCAGGATTAGTAGTAGTAGTAGTAGTAGTAGTAAGAATTCTTTATTCAATAATGTTTTTTTTCAAATTACATTATAAAACTTAAAAGAATGTACGCGTTGTGGCGTTGACTATGGCGTTGACTATGTCGTTAGCCGGAAAAGAGAGTTTATAAATTAATTGTTGTATTCAATAATTAAGGTCTTTCTATAAGCCAAAGCATTGATTATATATTTTACAAGTTTTTCCCACTTATCCTCACCATCCAAAATTCTTATCAGCTCATTTTCTGTAATTGTTATTTTTTGGAACCAATATTGCCGAAAATTGTTAAATATAGGACACCTTCCAATGAAATGTTGTATATCTTCAATCTCCCTTTTATTACACAACAGGCAGGATTATATATTTATTTTTATTATAAATATAATGATAATAAAAGCAAAATATCAAGAAATTTTAATTTTAAATTACAGTTTTTAATTTTTTTAGTAGAGGACAACGTAAGAAACAAGACAAAATTGAAGCAATGGTCACTTACGTTGTCCCCAGTAAAGTATTATTAGAGACAGATTTTAAAAATGTCTCCAAAAAAGACTTTAATGTGATTTTAAACACAACAAAATGAAGACATAGTTGACGACATTTGCGTCTATGACCACTTTGCCATCTGGGTATCGATCGCACCAACACATTTAATGAAAAGTTAACTACAGATTCGTTTCCTAAGCATTGATTAGAAATCTATTCGCAGAATTTCTTAAAGATCGGTCCAAAATTTACCATAAGTCTTATGCAAAGCCCAATATAGGCCAGTTAGATTTTTTGGTAAAATTTTATCCAATTTCGCTTTATATGGCTACAAATAAAACCATGCAATTTTTTTTAATAAAGCACTTTTTCATTTTTTACGATTGTTTAAATGCAATATTGTACATTTTTTGTCCAAACGATGGAATAACCAATTTATTATTTTTTTGAACTTACAAAACAGCCCTCGTAGATAAACATATCCATAGCAACTGGTAACTCTTGGCTACGAAATAAAACTTCCTTTTCCTTCAGTTATTTTTAAGTCAATAATAAAAAAAAAAAAAAAAAATAAAACATTTAAAAATTTCAACATAAACCGATAAAACCGAAAAGCAAACGTATTGCGTAAAGAATATGGTTATTTTGCACGTCAAACGCGGGGATGAGAATCTTTTTTTATACGAGACAGGCGTCCATGAAAATACCACCAGCATTGTCAAGGAAATAACAGCCATCTATAATGGCCGATTGAAAGTCGAACGTATTTGTATGGAAATGGAGGAATTAGCTTCACATGGCACTCTTTTGCCACCCGAAATCATGGGTCTAACCGATGAACAGGTCGAGGAACTAAAGCTTAAAGACGTTTGGGGTGAGAAGTGTATACCATCCGGAGGTTTTACTTTCCATAAAGATCCTATAGGACGTCGCAATGGCCGTCAACCCAAAGAAAACATGCAGGAGGTTTTACGAAATGCTGTTAAGGAGGCCATGGACATGATAGATAAAAAACTAGTTTTGGCAAGGAAGCCTCTCACCCTCAAGATTGTGGGTGAAGCTTTAAATCTACTCAAAGGAGCGGTTACTATCGTCTACCCCATGCAATTGCCTCCTCATGACATAATACGCATGGAATTCAATAATACCGAGGATTTGACTGGCACCCAAGCTTCCAAGGAGGTAATAGAATTCTCAAAGGCTCAATTATGGTTTGCCGGAAGGTTGATTTTACAGGATAAAAAGTTATCGGAATTTATTGGCAACAATGATAAAACAAAAGTTTTGGTAAAGTTAAATTGTCATGGGGAGGGTGCTCCTTCAAGAGAGCCTGTGATAACGGAAGACTTTCGCAAACGTATGATGGCCGATGCTTATAGACGTCAAGAGGAGTTGAAGAAATTGGAATTGGATGATGATGACAGTTATTTGGATTCTTCTTGGTCTGATAATGGCAGTTTAAAGCGTCAGGTACATGGTTTGAATAATGTCCGTTTTCAAATGGGTCCATAATTGAATAATGTCCGTTTTCAAATGGACGCCATAAATGATTATCTAAACTTCTCTTAATAAATTAAATCGAAAATAAAATACAAATAATTGTTTTTTATTCTTCTTTTTAATGCAATTTGATAATATTTTCCATTATCATTATTACTAAAGAAGACTTTAGCAAAAATTATTGTTTTTTATTTTTCTTAATGACATTGAAAACACAAATAAGTACAATACACCAGTGTACTTTAATAAAACAAAAGTTCATTTGAAAATAATTAATATTTTCCCAGTTTAATTATAATGCACAATGTAAATGAAAAAGGTCGTTTAACACCACCGCAAAAAATTATGATGGGAAACTTTACATGGCTACCAAGTCGTCGTACATTTAAGACAACCACAAGACATAGAGACAACTGCTTAAAACACGCCACAGACTGCTTAACCACAACAGACAATATTTTTTACTCCATATTCATAAGGTGGATAGAAGATAAGAGTTATCGAGCAAAAGAGTGAGGAAGAATTGAAAGCAGTGTTGGTTAAGTGAAAATAGAAGTGAAGTTTGTAGTTGCACCATCTGGGATATGGATACAGGTACCAGAGGAGCCTAAAGAAAAACCAGGCAATGGAAAACAGCTGCATAGCTAAATGACACGTCAATCTGTTAAGTTTCTTTAAATATCGCTTTCCATCAGAGTTGATTTTAGTACTAAGGGTATAACACGCACAGTACATTTGAATTCTGTATCTTTTATTAGTAAACCCAACATGTGCATTACATAGTGACTAGGGTTTCAAACGTAGTCACAAGAAGAGATGTTTTAAAAACCAAAACGCACGATATTAATTGTAAATAAAACAAAAATGTTCCAAAAAAAGATTTTAATATTTTTTATTATGATAGAAGAATCAATGACAATTATGGGTGAAACAAAATATCGGCCAAATGCTCGCCACGGATTCGGTGGCATACCTCTATCTGATGGTTCATATTTTCAATTACTCTGAGACATAATTGAGTTTCAATTTCGTTAATATTGCCGAATTTTTTCATTCTTAAGTTCTTGAATTGTTCTTGGCTTATTGAAGCAGACTTTTCCGTTAAATATCCCCAAAGAAAGAAGTCCAACGGTGTAAAATCACATCGTAGCGGCCAATAAACATCGCCACGACGTTAGATAACATGGCCATTATATTTATTGCGCAAAAGAACCATTGTTTCTTTAGCTGTGTGGCAAGTGGCACCATCCAGTTAAACCCAAATATCGTCAAGCAGTTACCGTGAACACCATTCACGGTAACGGAATGAAAACCATTCACGGTAACTGCTTGGCCCACCTCATTTTGGAAGAAGTACGGATCGCTCATGCCACCAGCCCATAAACCGCACCAAACAGTCCATCTTTGTGGATGCATCGGCTTTTCACCAATCACTCGTGGATTCTCTCGAACCCACTGAGGTGACCAAAAAAGTCACGAAGTGCACGAAATGCATTTTGATTTGAACACCCAGTTTCATAAAAGGCTTCAGCAATCTTTACGCGCTGCTCAATTGTGTACTTATCCATGGTTGAATTTGCCAAACACAAAAAACTTGTCGTTAAGGTGTGACTCACAATTAACATCGTGCATTACAATGCAATTCTATATCCGGCGTGTCTCTTTGTCACAGAGTTTTACAGATATAAAAAAGTGACATGTGAAAAGCGCTTAAATAAGTTGCGAAGGCAGTTTTCGAAGAAAAAGATGGAAAGCGTTTTTTGATAGTGAATTGGCAATGTGTAAAAACAGGCCGCCTCCATCAACACAAATTGCGTGATCAAAACAAAATAAACAAAACACAAACCACATTAAACAAAAGCATTAGTTCAACAAACTTTTTTTTTTGCAAAAAATGTATTTAGTTTAGTTTATTAACCTTTTTTACGATTTGTTAGAAAAGAGCCAAACATTGCAGTTATAAAGGGAAGCTACACAGAAAAAATTATTTTTCGAATTCAAACAAAAAATTTGTAGTATCAAAACATTTTTTGTCTGAAATCGGTCCTACAAACAAATTCGCATATTCAAACAATTTATTTGCATTTTGTTTACTAAAAAAAAACACTGATTTTTTCAAACAAATAATTTACAGAATCAAACAAAAAGTTTACTGAAATTCATATAAATTTCAAACAAATAATTTTGCTGAATCAAACAAAAATTTTTTGCACAAGTAATGACGCGCACCCAAGCTATCACTGAAGAAGATGATGAAGGCTTTGAGACACATGTTATGTTGGAATTATTTTTGAACGAAGTCTTGTTTATACACACAATGTTTTTCTTCATCACTCACTGTTGCTGTATCCTTTCCTTGGCTAAAGAAGAAGAAATGTAACAAACAACGGCAGCAGACCGACTCGATATGTTTTTCGTCATCATTTTATTTTTGTATTTGATGTATTTAAGTAAACAGTTTTCAAAAATTGAATACGGGATTTTGTTTTTCATTCTTTTTTTCCAACTTCGAAACCAACCAAAAATTCATTTTGTTTCTTATAATGTTGTTGTTGTTTCTGTTGTTTAAAAAAGAATAAAACCTTTTTTTTACCTGCTATTTTTTTTTTGTTTTTTTACTAATAACCTCGTCGCGCTATTTTATCATCTTTCTTCTTGTTGTACTTTTTTAAAGCGTCCAAAAATAAACTGTATGTGTTTTGTGTTGTTGTTCTTATATTTCACATAAAGAAGTGTTGCTTACGATCAAATAAAAAATGCAAAAAACGACAACATTAAAGAGCGTTAAATATTTCATACAAAATTATGAAAAATTGAAACCAATAGCGCGTATATTACATTATTGAAAAGTTGTCAACATTTTTGTTGGTTAAATAAAAATCAAACAAAAATATTAATTGAATCAGTAAAAAAATTTGTAGAAATTAAAAAAAGTTTCAAACAATCGTTTGTTTGAAAATAATACGGCAATAATTTTTTCTGTGTAGAGAATAATTATGCTCCACTCATACTTTCCAGTAACGTTTTCTACAAAGTTGCTAAACACACCATATGCCTCAGATGTAAAGAACGCATAGTTTAATATACCGATGTGTTTATGTACTTAAACCCCATCTTAATAAAACGCCGAAACACCTACATCCGTTTTTTATCTCCTCTACTAGAATCCATAGTCAGAATGCGGTTATTATGGAAAAAGTTCGAAACTGTTGTAAATGGGTATTTTTGATAAACAAGTGTCTTCATTTATTGAGTGGTATCTAGTGGAGAAGTACTTAAAGTTGGTTAAACTCTGGTCGACATGCGGCGCACCACCTATACGAGGAATCGCTGATCCTTTTACTGAATGTTTTCACAAAACTTGTTTTCATATTGTAAAAACAGGCAGTAAATTAAGAAACATTATGTTGGAAGTACAGGGGGCTAATTCTTGCAGTCGTGATCGAATACTTGTTCGATTCGAAGGCAATTTTATGTCTAATTCTTTCAGTCGATACGGAACGAATCGAAATAATTCTTTCAGTTTTTGTTTTCGAATTGAAAATTTATTTGAGTTCTCAGATATTCAAAAGATGTCATCGGAGTAGTCGACTTAACTTCGACGTTGAACAGTTGTAGTCTCCTTAAAGCATATGACATAAAATATTTTCACATGTATGTATGAGGAGAGAGAACGCTGTTGCGCTTTCACAGCTGTAGAGTGATGCCCATTGGAGAAGTATTCAAAACTTAGGTCCCCTACAAGCTGACTCAAAAATCCATCTAACTATGTAAAGATCATTTATTTTTTTTTTTTGAGGACGGCATCATACTTAAAGCCTACTGGGGCAGCAAAGACCATGCCATCTCTAATATATGCCTGGAGTACTAATGATACCCATTTTGAACTCAACTGCAAGGCGAATTCGTTACAGGTGATCTTAAAAGTCCTGATGATGACTTTTTTTTAGCTTTATAATTGTTGGATGTCTCTGATGGCTCAGATGTTTCTGTGAGTTGTACTTGTTGTAGTACTGAGATAACCTGTAATAAATTCACGTTGCTCAACTGCCTTGCAAACCCTACTACAATTATGAACGCGGTTAAACAACAGACTTTATGCCTACTGGGGCAGCATATCTCTGGGTTCACACTATGAAAGTTCTTTTTCAGAAAGTCCGAGTTTATTGATGAGAGAGGAAGAGAACATGCTATTATTCTCTTTCATCTCATCAATAAACTCTAGACTGTTTGATAGAAAGTTTTCATAGTGTAAACTGACTTATACTGAACTGGCCTGCAAACCCTGATTTAATGGGACCCTCTTATGGGCTTATTCAATGCATGCACGAAAATTCATTGGTAAAGCTGTTGCAATAAGAAGAACAACACAATCCACTGCGTGAGTCCCCTCAAAACTCACTTTATCATCTTTATTATTTTTAAACAATGAAAACATTAAATGACTGTCTCTTCTGTGTACAGCAGATGCGCAACATTGCCTCTAACAATTGCAGGTTTTCTTACTCTTTATGTTTTGTCTTGGTGGTTTTTTTTAATTTTCTTACAATTTTCCATCTAATGCAGGTACAATTTTTTGTTAAGAAAAATTAAAATATAAAAATATTTATAGAAAAAAGTAAAAAGAAAACTTTATGTATGAGTTGATTTTAACAATCATTTGAGTTTTAAAAAATGTTTTGCCTGCTGCCACAACCACCAACACAAGCACTTGTTTTATTCGTACAACGACTAATTTGTCGTGAGAATTGTGCAACCAACCTTGAAGGTTAGGGTCAATTTTTCTATATGGCCAAAAGACTAAATAACAATAACAACAATTATGTCTTTAAGAAATTAAAAAAAAGAAAAGAAATAGAGAAAAAAAGACTTCTTCAAAATTTTGTAACAATCAAAAAAAAAGGAAGTTCAAGATGTTTGAATAGTATTCAAATGGAAAAAAGTAACGAATTTTTTTTTCGTTTATATGAGTAGAAGAATATATTTTGGTTAAGGGAAAATAAATTAAAATAAAAACACAATTTCGCTTTCTTTTTGGTTTTTTTTTTTAAATTTAAGTTTTTGGAATAACTAATGAGTTTTTCTTGTGGTTTTTTGACCCTAACTAGAGTTAAGTTGTTTTACATTTTCCTTAGATGGGTTTACAATTAGTTTATTCGTAGCTTAATAATGTTTTTAATTAATTACTTTTTAAAGTTTTCCACACTTGTTAGCAATTTGTGCATTAATGTATATTCATAGTTTTTATGGATCTTCATCTTAAGTCAGTGCTGCCAATTTAGCCATTTAGTGGCTAGATTTAGCCATTTTTCACCCTGTTTAGCGATTAAAAAATGAGTTTAGCCATTAGCCATTTTTCAACTCGTTTAGCCATACATTTTTTGCCGTTTTTCTTTTAAAAATTTAAAAAAGTAAAATAAACATTTTTAACAATTAAAACGCCTTTAATTTCAATCACAACTTTTACAATTGTTGAAAATCGCTATAAACTGATGATGAAATAAATATCTTTCAAAATCAGTGTTCGAAAATAAACACTAAATATCGTTCCTAAGTGTTTGGTTCGGTAGATTTTTGGAAAACACAAACGCTAATAGTGTTTGTGTAGAAAATCATTAAAAAAATAACGTTTCCCTGTTAATCATCTTTTGAACACAAAAATAATACCGTTTTTATCAAACTCAACAAAAGATAAGAACATTTAATTCCGTTCGGTTTATTTCTTTAATCCACAAACTTCATTGTGTTCGGTTCGGCTCATTAATGTTCGTCCCTTTTGGCTGCCAAAAAAAAAATCCAAAAATTTTTTACAAAAACAAAATACACATACGAAAAAAAAACAAAAAGCCAGCAAAATAATTTAACACAAACAAAACACATACACAATACACACACAAACTGTTCGTGGTGTGGTCGTTGCTTAAATTTCATTCACAAATTTGTTAATTTCTTTATCAATGTAAAAAAAAGAAACATTATAGAACATTAATATATATAAAGTTTGTCTACAGTATCACTACAATTGTTCTGTTTTTTAACGAAGAACAGAACATTATATAATGTTCGGTTCTTTCTCGAAAAAAGATACGAATGGTATTTAGGGTTGTGTTCGTCTACACAATCACTAAAAAAATAGATATCGTTCTTGAGTGTGCGAGCCGAACGCTTAATAATGTACTGTTCAAAATAAAGGAACAGTATTCCAATATCAAATTTATAAAATGAATCAACACAAGCATCGGTGTTTCTTTCTGGTTGCAAGTATTTCAATAAAGAGATGCAGGCGACAACAAATTTTTTTTGGAAATTTAAGAATTGACTATAAAATTGCTCTCACTTCCATGGTCTAATGCTGAAGTAGTAGTTAATTTAACATCGTTAAAAGTAATTTGAAAAATAAGTTACATTTAGCAACCGTTAATTCGATTTTATCCATTAGGTAAATATTTTTACCATAACAATAAAATATTTCTACAAACACCACTATGGTGGGGAAGGTACTACGCGTTTGTGCGGATGGTTGTTACACCTTAAAATATTGGTCCTAAGCCCACCTTTACGTATACCGCATGACTCAGAATCACTTTTTGAGTCAAATTAACAATGTTTGTCCGTGATTCCTATGAGATGAACAATAACGACATCGAATATATCGATGATTTAAGTTTTTAAACATCTTTCAAAATATTTAACAAATTGATCTTAACTTACAATTTCATCGTTGCTATTATATTTTAATGTTCTTTCATTTAAAAAAGTTTAAGCCATTTTTTAGCCCATTTTTTTCCGTAAATTTAGCCATTTTTGGTCACCAAGTTTTGGCAACACTGTCTTAAGTGAACCCCAGTACTGAAATGATGTAGCTTTTTAACGACAAATTTTTGTCGTTAACTAGTCAAAATTCGTTAGTTAACGATAATTACTTATAATTATCGCTAAGAGCTAATCTCTAATGAAATTTTAACAATTTTTATCGGTTGCTAAAGACAAGGAAAAAAGCTCGATTATAAATGTTCTGTTAACAGATTAAAAATATGTAGTAAATAAGCCAATTTGTAATGCAAAAAAGTAAGAAAGAATTGGGGATAAAGGCCGACCATAAACCGCACTATTTCATACCCATGGGAAATCATGTTTCCGCAAAAAAGTGTATGTTATGAGCAGGGAAACCATAAATATGCAATTGCATGTATTTTCTTGTGCGACCAATGAAGGCAGAAACAATTTAAATATCCGATTAAGAGCTTTTTATGAATTTTGGCATCGATTTCCTAGAGCATATTTTACCCTTTGCAGCATTTTTTTTTTTTTTTTTTTTTTTTTGCAAAATTTTGTTAAAAGAGTCTTTTTGCAGCATTTTTTAAGTTTTTAGCGAATATTTTGCCTTTTTGAGGCATATTTTGATACATGTTGGATTTTTTTAGATGCCTACAAGAGCATTCGCAACAAATAAAAAAAATTTTTTTCGGAATTTTGGATTTTGAATTTTAAATATTTATCTGTTTACCCAACATGTTGCTTCAATTTCGCAAGTTATCATTATACATGAATAAGCAGAAGTAAAGGAAAAATCAATAATATACGTTTTTGGCGATGTGTGTAATACATAGAAATCTGGACAAATATTTTTGTATACTGATCGACTCAGAATCACTTTTTAAGTGATCTAACCATGCCCATCCGTCCGTATTTGCTGGGTCATTGTTCATGTCAGTCTTGTGCGCAAAGTAATTGTTGCAGTCTGGTAGGTAATTTGATCAAATTTGGTAAATACATTTTAATTGTACTAAGGGCGAAGTAAGAATTGATCTACCTTTAATCTCACATATTATCCATAAATACTTTTTTCCAAATTAGACTCTTTGTGTCCGTAAACCATCTAAATATGTTGTTGTTTGGATTAAATTCGCCCCAAAAATATTTCACTGCAAATTGATGTGCCATAAGAGAAATGTCATCGGCATAGTCAATATCATTTAAGTATTGATCCAAATTCCAACGGACTCCAAAAGGTGCTTTGATATTCGTTTCTTCCATCACACTATCCATCCAAAAGCAGAAGAATAAAAATAGGAGATAGATTATAACCCTGTCTTATTCCTGTATATGTTTCGAAGTATTTGCTTTCCCTTCCATTAAAACGTACTGTATACTGTGAACCGGTATATAACTTACATATTATATTTACAATTTTCTCTGGGATACCTTCTTTAATGAGTGTTAACCAAATTGAGCTACGTGATACTGCGTAGAAGGCACGTTCAAAACCTACAATGAGTAGGTGAATATGTGAATTATACTCTGCTGATTGTTCTATAATTATGCGTAATGTATTGATATGATCTACGCAGGAATGACCAGGTCGAAATCCGGCTTGCTCCTTCCTAAAAATATCATCCAACACGGGTGATATTCTTCGCAGTGTTATCGTGGCCATGACCTTACCAAAGAATTGAGTAAGTTGATACCTCTCCAGTTTTTACAGAGGGTAAGGTCGCCTTTCTTTAGGATGGTAATTACAGCGCCTTCTTTCCACTCGAAAGGTATCTGCTCGTTGAGCTCGTGTGAGAAACTCTGCTAACGTTTTACCACCATATTTCAGCAACTCTGCCGGAATGTTGTCTGGGCCTGGTGATTTGTAGTCCTCCATTTTACTTAAAGATGTCTTTACTTCTTGACTCGTAAGGGGACCTGTGAAGATGTCACTTCTCGGATTACGCCTTAGTAACGGAACAATATCGCCCTGGTTTTCATCCTGGAGTATATCATTTGGATCAGTTGACTGGACTGCAAAATGTTCACGCCACCTAATAAGTTGTCTTTCTGTTGTTGTTAGAGCGGAACCATCGGATGCTTTTAAAACTGCCGTACTTCTTATGTTGTTAAAAAATCTGCCTGTTATAGATGAAGACGTGCGTGCTTTAAAGCTGCCCAGACTTCACTTCAGGAACCTAAATGCAGCTATAGCTGACCATTGGTCTAGTGAGAAACACTCTCAAATGCTACAGCTTCCTTACAATGAGCTGTGTAAAAGGTGCGACGACGAGAAAAAAGAAGAGTCAACAGAACATCTTCCCTATCCTTGCCCGGCATTCAGAGACCTAAGACTAAAACTGTTTGGCCAGAGTACCCTTAGTGACAAAACTTGACGCTCTGTAACTAATTAAAGTGGGATCCGATCCTTCATTGTATCATCCAGCTGGTTGAGTAAAAATGACGGCAGCCAAGTAGAATTGGATGTCTGGGAGACAGTGTCACATTATAGCACAACGGGAACTCATTGCTCGACCCACATGAGCTGTGCTTGATTACGGCTGCCAATGGAATGAGGGAATGATAAGTATAATTTCGCAGAAGTTTATGCTTAAGTTCAGCTACGTTAGCCAAACTTAAAGATCATTAACTCCGGAACTGAGATTAAGAGAATTATAAATTTTCTATCTCCTAAAATAATTTTAAATATCAATATTTAAACTTTTATATTCTGGACTTCCTTAAGGCCAAATTTACTTATAGAAACTCTAATACAAAGCATCTGAAAAAGGATTATATAAGTCCAGGGCCAGGATAAAAAAAAATATATATGCCCAATCTTAAGCACTATTAAAGAAACTTTTATGGAAAGTAAATGGCTAAACACAACTTAATGTTTTAGTTGAAACAATTCCCACAAATTTCCCTTTGATTGAGAAAATTCAAAAACTATTAGTTCTTAAAGCAAAAAATAAAATGGATGATGTGCTTAATTAATTAACACAAAAGTAGGTGTGACTGGATTTTGTGCGGGTAGTGGCTGTTTCTTTCTGGTTCAATTACTTTATATGAAGGGGATTTACATGGTTCATTCGGGACAATATCTGCGACAGACATTAATTAAATCGAAATCGAATGTGTCAATGACTTTTCACAAAGTGTCAAAAAGGTGCCGCCTCTTAGGACATCGCCATGTTAAACAGACATGTCTCCTTCATATAAAGTGTTATAACTAGAACCAGTCCCTACCACTTTAGAACTGTCACATGACAAATTTTGTGTTAGTTCACTTTTCCCTAGGAAAAGCTCAGACCCTACACTTTTCAATGGTCTGAAGAGGACCAGAAGTTTTGACTTTGCAAAAATATACGCTAATATTTCATCAACATAGAGAAGTTTTGAAAGCTTGAACTTTTCTTAAACTGAGGATTTCTGAAAAGGACAACGAAACTGTGAACTGCTACATTTAAAATAACTTTTAAATTATAGTCTTCTCAAAGACCGGGAATGCCTAAAATCATATTGATGAATTTCAACCACTATTAGGAAAATTTTTAGGCGCAAAATTTTTTAAAACCAAGAAGATCCACAAAAAATTATTTTACAGGACAATATGCTAAAGTCTGTACATTACTGGTAGAAGTTTTTGGATCCTCGAGTTATTTAACATGCCGTCTTGACTAGCCACCGCTTTGTTAAAACAACAAACAATTTCTTGTAAACAAAAGAATTTGGATAGTGAAAACTGCTTTTGTCGATGTTGTGTTCTTTATAAAACAGCGTTGTTAAAACAAAATTGTTATACGTTTTCCACGTATCGAAGAACATCAATAATTGCGCTCTGCTAGTTCTGCTAACGTTTTGTCTGGACGACGTGTAAGATAAAGCATGTCAATGAAATATTATATAAATTTTTTTCCAAAGTATGTACAAAGATCATCTTCTATATTAATCAGCAAAGGCAAAACTGTTAAGAGCACATTCCTCCTCTGTTTGACAAGCGATTTGAACAAAAATAAACCATTTTAAAGGTAGTTGCTTACAGAAGCGCACAAACTATATAATTTAAAATATGAGCGGGTAACAACGGGTAAATTCGGTAACATCATATCTCAAAAATTAAAATAGATATAAACAAATTAAAAAGTTGTCGTAGTTTATTAGAAGATACAAGAGCATCTATCCCATGTTACTCTGGTACTTTTTTGAAATTCGGCCATTTTTGAGAGTAAACGGGTATAATCTGTATTTTGGAACATACATAAATTTGGTACTTTTTCGTAATTCGTAAATTAAAAGGGAAAAATCGTACCGATATGAAAAAAATAAAGGGCTCCCACTAAAATATGGTTATTTTGATACTTTAATGCGGTGAACACAAGTATCATACAGGCCTGTTCTGCAAATCACTTTTACTCAAATCACGTGATTTCAAATCACACGTACCTACTAAAATCACACGTGTGATATTTTAGTGTCTTTGTGTGTTTTGGTGTGATCTTCAATTGCCGAAAGCACACCGAGAAACACAAAAACGGTATGACCTTCAGAACACCACAAAATCACACGTGATTTGAAATCACGTGATTTTCAGAACAGGCCCGATAAAGGGGTACTACGGCAAATTAAATATCTTTCTTCCCAGCAAATAAAATTGGACCACCTGACCCATTTTGATAAAATGGACTACTCCATGGACTGGTCCGATGTAATGCAAGCATGGACCATGTCATTGTTAAAAAGTGTTTGTAGTGAGACGACATGTCTTCGTTTTTTAACGACGTGCTTTCGTTTTTAAACGACTTCAAAACTAATCCTCTTGAGTATACCATGGAGTAGTTTTAAAACTACTCCTTTGTGGTCCAAAGGTGGGTTATATACCATGGAGTAGTTTTAAAACTACTCCTTAGTGGCCCAAAGGTGGGTTATATGATCCTCTCCTAGGACATCGTAATGTTAAATAGACCAGGTTTTTTCCATACGTTTGGGTTACTTTTGGACTAGTCCTGGTCCTTTGTGGACTACTCTTTACACGCGTGTTTGGACTGGTCCTATTATATGCAGGGTTATACTTTGCCCCGTATCGCATGTGGTAACTGTTGAATTTTCTTTAATATTGAACTTAGAAACATAACATTATAAATGAAGGGTCTGAGGGAATGAGAACCTATAATATGAAAAATTCTGGTACTTTTTTGTTCTTCAACTGGTACTTTTTGAATTTTCTTTAATATTGGACCTAGAAACATAAAATTGAACATGCGTGTTCCTAAATTAATGAGAATCTATAGGAGGGAGCTTTTTGGTACTTTGTTGTTCTTCTACTGGTACTTTTTGAATTTTCGTTAAAATTGGACAAAGAAACCTCAAACTAAACATTCAATGTCCTGAGTGGAATATAATTTATAAGAGGGAACTTGTTGGTACTTTTTTGTACTTCTAGTAGTACTTTTTGAATTTTCGTTAAAATTGGACAAAGAAACCTCAAATTAATCATTCAATGCCCTAAGTGGAATATAATTTATAAGAGGGAAATTGTTGGTACTTTTTTGTTCTTCAACTGGTTCTTTTCCAATTTATGTTAGTATTGTACCTAGAAACTAAAAATGAAGAATGCAAGGTTCTGAGTGAATGAAAATCCGTAAGAGGGAAATTTTATTAATACTGAACCAAGAAACATAAAATTCAACATACAAAGTCCAGAGTAAATAAGCAACTTTCAAAGGGGACACTTTAGTACTTTTTTGTTTTTCAATTGGTACTTTCTGATTTTTTTTTATATGATTGAAATTGACTAAAAGACGATCGTGTCTAAAATAAATAATAAATAAAGCTCAAAGAAATGGAATTTAGAATCCAAAAGCCTTTTTAATTATTTTTAGAGCTAGACCTCTAGTAAAATCGTTTTCTGTTTCTTTTAGACCCAACGGAAATCACAAAAAATGCCTCTACTAACTAAGTAGTATTCACTTAATAGTCGTTTTCAAAATAATGCGTGCATTCTTTATTCGTGTATAATTAATTCTCCCACAATTAAATGTTGTTTGTTCAATCTTTACTCTCTCAGTTTTTTAACCTTCTTTTTTTTAACACTCAAAGATGGAAACAAAATAAATTATATCTTTTAGAACATTTTTACACTTGAGTTAAATGGAAATTTTGTTTAAACATTTTAATAATTCGTAATAAATCTTAAAGCGTGTCTAAACAACATTTAAACGAACAAATACAGAAAACTATGTATTTGTGAGAAAAAAAGGGAAATTTTTAACGGTGGAATTGTACAAGTGTTAAGAAAATTTTTAGTTTATTTTGGGAAACAAATTTATGAAAGATTAAAGAAATGTTTCCGCATTTATTAACAAAAAATTTTTTTTTACATACCAGGCTTTTTTATTAGGATGTGACTGTGGTCATACGAGTTCTATCGTCTATTTATACTATTTATAATTTCAATCTAGTCTTCGTAAAACTTCAGTCGCATGCTTGGCACTATCATGATCATTTGTGTGTGTTTAAATTTCAGCTCTACGCTAAAGATCTTCTAAAGTATTTTTCTAATCTGTACGTGTATTTATAAACAGTTTTGGCAACAAGTAATCCCCTCCGTATATTAAATCGATCTTGTGTACTTATATAGTTTTCCTGCTTCATCTGGCGATCTGATTCGCACAATCCCGAAAGCAGCAGGTTCTAGTTTACGAATTCCCTGCATACTTGGACCAGTTTAGATGGATCTAAGAGTGTATGATTTATTTCTTTCATGTTGAACATCGTCTTCGTGGTTATAATTTTAATTTTTTGTTGTTTCGTTAATAATTTAAATTTAAGACAAATATCCGGATTCAAGTTGATCTGATATAGCAGCGGTACCCTTTGCTCCAGAGGAAGTTGAAGGAAGGCGGCTATGCAAGCGTAATTTTATGAAAAATAAGAAATGATACTGCTTCCTCCATCCTTGTGGCAATCGGAACCTATGATCA
Source organism: Pollenia labialis (assembly GCA_949318255.1). Classification (NCBI taxonomy): domain Eukaryota; kingdom Metazoa; phylum Arthropoda; class Insecta; order Diptera; family Polleniidae; genus Pollenia; species Pollenia labialis. The sequence continues at coordinate 44,660,106 of OX439143.1, read as the reverse complement.
GTTTATTTAAATTGTCTCCAAAATTGCGACCTGTACTTTGAGCACAAATTTTACATGGACAGCCAGCCAGCCGAACATCGTTAGATCGATTCAAAAAGTGATTCTAAGGCGTTCGGTATAGCAAATGGATTGGTCTTGGACCAATATTTTAAAGTGTTACCAAACATCAGCATCTCTCCTCTATTGTTATAGCAATTGTTTTGGGCTATAATTCACAAATGACTTCAGAATATTTTGAATACTGGAATTTTGCATTAAGAATAGGATTGCTTAACGTTTTGGGTGCTCTTTCTAGGCGTTCAATTGATATCGTATTTAGATCAATGTTTCTAAAAAGATAAACCAACCGAGACAACTAAGTAGAAGCTTACTAAAAGGATTTTCTAGATTTGATACATCAGAGAATTCAGGCAAGTTTTAACGCAGATGAGGTATTTCATGGATTTAATAGGCTTTAAAGTTATTTTGTTCTCTTTAAAACCCATACTCCGCTTAAAGACTATACACTCAGAGAAAAAAAAACATATTTAAATATGGTCACCACCAACCAAACTATTTTTAAAGAAAAGTTTAAACATATTATGTTTATTATAACGATATTATTGTCAGCAAGAATACCATATTATGGTTAAATTAGGCCTTCATCAAGAACCCACAACCATATTATGGTTGCCTCCAAACATGTTATGATCAATAATAACTAAAATTTGGTAAACACTTACTACAGCATGGTTGGGTTTCAACAATAGTAAGTTGCTCTTGGAAAAGAGGAAAATACTATTGTAAATTTAAAAAGAAATTATTGTCATATTTAAACATAACATCTTTAGAGGCAACTATAATATGATTGTAGGTTCTTGATAGAGGACTAATTTAACCATAATATGATTGTCGCTGACAATTATATGGTATGGTTATATTAACCATAATATTTTTAAAATTTACTTTAGAAATAGTTTCGTTGGAGGTAACCATATTTAAACAAGTTTTTTCTCTACGTGTAGGGACAATCATGACTGGGAATTTTAATAGCAATTATGGTTAATTTCGACATCGAACCAGACGACCAAAGTGAAGTGACTGTTTTATTGTGAGGCACGTACTGTCGAAATGGAAAAATTCAGCAGAGTCAAAAATTGGGAATCGTTTTTTTGTGAACCGTTTTGAAAATTCAAGCCTTGATTCGAATCTTAAACGTCTTTTTAGAAATTATATCGGTATTATTAAAATGTCCAAATCCTATACTTTATAAAGTTCATATTGGAGAAGGTTTTATTGCGATTTATTTAATTCTTAAACTTACGAAAATTTCTAATGACTCCGTGTTAACGGTGCTAATAGTAAAGATTTTTAGAGACATCTCAAAGATGCTTCCAAAAGAAGACTTTTTCAGGATATGTTCTTTTAAGCTTCTGTGGCGTCAGACAGTTGCAAAAAAGTATTAAACTTATTCTACCTTTTTGATCATACAGCTTTTATATATAGAAGACCTGAATACCGTTTACTCCTAATCTAACCTCAAACATTACCAGAATTCCAAATGGGTAAGCCTAATTGACTATGTTCTCGCTAACAGTTAACATTACAATTTTTAATGCTTTCCTCCACATTCTCATCTTCTTCCAAAGGGACAGTGCCCAAGAGATATCAGTACATCAGTACACAGTAGGCTCCTTTTGACGTCTATTTTATTGAATGCTAAAGACTTAAACTTTCAAGGAGAATTTTCATGACCTTTAAACGTTTCCTCTAGCGAACAGAAGCAATTGCTAGCGAGCGATTGAAAATTCTTAGCTCCCATTTTACTGCCAACCAACTGTCACCATCACAAAGCATTAGCCAGGATGGACACGACACATGATTGACTTTAACGCAACGCCCACCCTGCTTCGAAATCCAAAAGTAAATGACCTCTGCGAACAATGTAATTCTCATTTAATAATGACTGTTCATTATTTTGAATAAACACAGAGGAAATTAATATTATAAAACATTGTTTACTACTTCATTCACTTTTATCCCGAGAAATCCAAACAGCAACGAAGCAATCAATCCACCTACCATCATCTCTATTATCACCAGCCTTTACGAGTTTTTTTTTTTGTTTTGATGTTCCATTCTGTGCATTTTGTTCATTCAACAAATTAATCTAGAAAAGTTTATGTTAAGTGAAGGTTCTTAAACATAAAAACTACATTTGTGATGCATAATGCAACATTTATTTAGAGAAGAAGAAGAAAAAAAGAAGTTAGAAAAGAAAAATAGAATGTGTCTTGTCTAATGCCACACAATGGAAGAACGGACGGCTAAACATCTAAAGATTCTTGGAGATATAAAAAAGCGGCCCAAGAATTTAAATTGATTTAAAATATCGAGAATTAGAAAGAAAATAATGGAGGAAGAGATGTTAAAAAAATGCACAGATGTGATCTTACAACAACAACACCAACAATAACTGAAGTAATATTAATACATATTAATAAATTAAAAAAAACCACTATGGTGGGGGTTTTTTTTGATCTGGAAGCATCTTGAGTTGTTTTTGTTGTTGGAGATGCGAGTAGATGGAACATTTTGTAGCAAACAATTAAGCTGGCTTATTCGGCAGATAATAAAGCGTTTATAATTCTGAATGGCTGGTTTCTAATGTTTCTTTTTAAACTTTATAGTTGGGCTTTTGTTGTATGATGCAATATAAATTTTAAGTCGTAGACTATGAAAAGGGAAGGTAAGCGAAGGTCGTGGACTTAGTCTAGATAATGAAAAGTAGATAAGAAGCATCGAAGGTCTGCTACTGATATCATTAACAATTTCAACATCCAGTGTTTGGGACTGAATTAGTAAAAAAATTCAACAAAAAGGAAATGAATCTTAAAATATCAAAAATTTAAAAAAAAAATCGTCTAAAATTAAAACAAGAAAAACTAAATTTATGACCCATTAAGTTGGCGGGAGCGTTATAGAACCAATGGTTAATAATTAAAAATCGCCAAATTTGTAAAAATCTAATGACTCCTATGAAAACTTAAAAACTTTGAACAAACAAAAAAATCGCTTAAATAAAAATTTAATTTCGAAAAAAACCGAAGCAAATAAATTAAGACCACCTTATTTCATAAAGACCAACATCAGCTTTAATAATTAAAAATGAGCCATGCGTTAAAAATTTGAACGTAGACACAGATTTAAAAAAAACGCTCAAACGGAAATTATCTTTAAAATTAGAAAACAACAAATCAGAAATAATCGCCCAACAAGTAAAAAATCGGTTAAGTTGAAAAAAATACTATAAAATGAAAATCGGAACATAATATTTGTTTTTTTTACTAAAGACTTAATAAACAAACTTTATGAAAAACAATAATCGCTAAATTTAACAAAAACCTAAATCAATTGAAACCAATGAACTAAAAAAATGTGGCGGAGGTTCCAAACTGCGTGATAAAAAATATCGCCTAAAATTCAAATTTGCCTGAAAATGGGATGGAAAAAAATCAACAGCAGAAAAAAATTGTCATTTTATTTTTTATATCTAAAACTTGGTCATTTAAAAAAAATTTTTTTGTACGCGAATTAGAAAAAAATCTTAACCAAAATTGACTTTAAAATAGAAATGACCATCTCGACAAATTTCAAAAAAAAAAAAATCGCTAAAATCTAAGTCAACTTAAAATAAATACATATAAAGAAAATGTCGACAAATATGTAAAACGAGAGATAAAATATCAATTGTTGGGGCGTTGTTTGGTTATAAATAAAAAACAAACAATTTTAATATGTGTTTTTTGCGTGTAAAACTTCCAAAATACTTTGAAAAATCACCATGCAAAAACTAACACCACACTGATAGAATAGGCGTCGAAATGCTGTTGTATTTTGGCATCAGTACTAAGACAAAGTGTCTTCGTTTTTGACTCCATGACATTTTTCATTATAATGATGTCAGCCTTAACACCACTTGGCCAAATTGTTTGCCTTTTATTTTACTTTTTAAATATTAAAATAATTTTAATAATACACAAAATGTGGAATTGAATTGATGTCACTGTGGTCACAGCATAGATGACACATAAAATATGACAAAATTTTATGATGACGTTCGTCATGGGATTGATGCCACTTTTTGATGCCATTTGTTCTAACATTGATGTAAAAATTCTCATGTAAGGGCATCATCAATATGAAGATGCATTTTTGAGTGCGGAACAGCGTTTAAAAATCGTGGAAATTTATTTCCAAAATTGGCCCTCTGTTCATCAAACTTGTAGAGCATTTTATCATGTTGACGGTGCGCTTAATTGTTCATCTTAGCAGCTAATACGCAAAACTGTGAATTGATTTATGAACACATTTACACTTTTGCCGCTGTAAACATGTGCCACAGAGAACTAGACTTTATTGATCCTACGGCCGTTCTTAGAATAAAGACCTCTTCCTGTCCACTACATGAAAAAACATCCATATAAGATCCAACTGGTGCAGAAATAACAAACAGCGGATCATCGGTAAATGTTCTGAGAATCAAATGTAATTAACTGAGAAAAATCGCCAAATTTGTATACCATCAAAAATAGATAAAAACGAAAAAATACCAGAACTTGGCACACACAAATATAACATGCTTTTAATCAACACAGATTTAAATTCAATCAATTTGTACTTAATCGCATCCTTCCCCTAGAATTTTTGATTATTTAATATTTTTCTTATTCATACGAGAATTATGTTGTATAATTATTTAATGTTGTATAACATTTTCTTGTTAGTGTTCGTAGTAATTTTAGAGAAGTGTGGGCTTTAAAGCTGACATTAAAACTACGATATTTTGTTCATTAGATTTGATTTTCAGATATGGCTACAAAAAAAAATCGCTCCTTAAGAATAAAAACAACACCTTTAACTCCATCTTCAGTTGGAAACATAAAAAAAAAATTCAAAGTTTTACTTATAAAGTTAAGAAACGAACATGGGATCACTCACAGAAAACTTGTTTTAAAAGTCGGTATGAATGTTATTTTTCTATCGTCTCCCAAATAAATGAAAAACTCAAAAATAGTTTAATGACAAGCACTTCTAATAAAACATTTAAATATTTAACTAAATAACTAAAGGAAACCCCCTAAAAAACTGATTTTTTTTTTTGGACATAAAAACTAATTTACAAGTTGGATTTTTTTACTTTAAAATAGAAAACGGCAATAAATCGTTTTTATTTATGTTTTTCCAAGAATTCCATTTCAAAATGTAAAAATGATTTGATTGTTTTAAAAAGAACATTAAAAAGAAAAATCTTTAATTTGTTTAACATTTTTTTTTTTCAAAAACATAAATAATTTCATTTAGGCTGCAATTAACTTTAAAGACATGATAAATCATTGGGATTTTATGTTAAAACGTAAAAAAATTCTAAAACAAAGTTCTAAATAAGTTCTTATTACATCTTAATATTTTTATTAAATCTCTAATTAAGTTTTAGTTTTTGTGCTTTAAAGTAGAAATAAATTATTTAATTGTTTTTTTTTTTTTAGAATTTAATGGGATTTGTAGGTGGTGTTTTTAGAGTGAGTTAAACATTTAATTGCTTGTATTTAGGTTTTAGGTTCTGTTAAAAGATTTAAATCTGGTTTAAGCTAAAAAGCACTTGTTTAATAGATTATTCGACAAGAGAATGGGACCCCAAAATAAGAGGTTCCCTTAAAATATAATATAAAAAAGACATTCATGGCAAATGCGAACATTTTTGCAGAAAATTTGATTACTTAGCATTTATACATGCCACTGCCAGTTCGAAAAACTCAATACAAAAACGGTTTTTTTTTTACTAAACACTCACATTTTTAGCAATCCCAACAAACACGAAGTCAAACCTTTGATATGGAATGACTTTATCATTTGCCATCAAACACAATTTTCAAACGTTTTTCAATTGTATGATTTTAACCTTTAAATTCAAATTGATAATGATTTGAAGATAAACATTTGACTTTAAATGTTTTATCAATTTGATGCCAAATTGGTATCAAATGTTAAATTCAAATCAAAACTAAGCTTGGCAATACTAAAGCGAAAAATAAATGTAAACATTAAAAATGGCGACTAGTTAAATGTTTACTTCGTGGTTAAATCTGTTTTACGAGTGAACGATTTATTTCTTGTGAAATATAAAAATTATTTGTGAGTAGTTACTAGGGTGTTCAATTAATCGGGTTTTATTTTTGTTTGATTAAAAGATTAATCGATATTTGGCATTTTTAACTTATTCGATTATTAAATTATTCGATTACTCGAATAATTCTAAATCCAGAAATTTTATAAATTACGAGATTTTTTTGTCGATAATTCTAGAAAAAATTAGCACTTAAGTAAATAAACATTCTTTTTTTAAATAAAACTTGTCAATGTTGCTCCAAATTGTTGTTTCACTTTCGGGCACTTACTAGATTTTAAAAGAGAATGCTATAATTTTCAAATGATTTTGAAATCATTATCAAACGTTTGATTTAAAATCTTTTTCAATTTGAAATCAAACCTTCGTGTTTGTTGGGAATGGCAGCTCCAGTGGCAGCAAAATTTGCATGCGAGTGGAAATTTGGCACATGCATGCCATTAATTGCCAAATGACAAACATTGTTACCCTGTTAAAATTTAAAGCAAATTTACTGGATTTTTGTCAAATTGCAATTAAAGTTTTAACTTGAAAAATTTATTATTATGAATAGTTTTTTGAAACGCGCATTAATTACTGCAATTTTGCTAATTATAGAGCATTAATATTGTTCAAATAATGCTAATACAAATAAATATAAAACATTTCCCCAAATATATGTCAATATGATTAACTCGGTAAATCTATTTTGTTTTCTTGACAAATTTCCTCAAATTGACGCTTCAACGACATTTTGAAAATGAACTCGCAGTGTAAACACAAAAGCAAATGGTGAGATTCGACTATTTCGATCAAATTTTCTCTGATGTATACAACAATAGTATGCCACTACTTGCATGGTTAAAGCCAGCGTTACGTACATTTATTCCATTTATTAAGTTTTATTGGAAAAAGTACATTAAAATTAAAAAGCTAATTTTAATTAGGACATGTATTTTTAATTCAGGAACTTTTTTTTAAAAAGTAATTTTTACTTTAAAAGAGACTTTATTTAAAAACCTAGTTTTTATTCAAAAAGGTAATTTTTATACAAAAATGTACTTTTTATTCAAAAAGGTACTTTTTATTTAAAAAGGTACTTTTTATTCATGCTAGCATCTAGGGTGATTAAGTTGGATCTGGGTGGTTCGTCGATGACCATTGAAGCAACCAAAGGCTGCCCACAGGGTGGCGTTTTATCGCCTCTATTGTGGACCTTGGTTATCGACGAGCTATTGGAAAAGCTTAATAACCTAGGTTTGCGAACCTATGGATATGCTGACGATCTGGTTATATCTGTGACCGGTTTTGATGATGCGACGATTTCAGGGGCCATGCAGCGGGCCCTGGACTTGACACTTAGCTGGTGCAGGCAGAGGGGACTTAACATTAATCCCGCAAAAACTACCTTGATACCATTCACCAGACGGAGAATTCTGAGGCTGAAAGAACCGACCCTTAACGGAGCGGTTATCGGATTCTCTAATGAGGTGAAATACCTGGCGATCATTCTGGACAAATCCCTCAACTGGAACGCTCAGTTGGTACATGTCACTAGAAGAGCGTCTAGGGCAATATATGCCTGTCAAAGACTCTTCGGAAAGACATGGGGGCTGAAACCCCGGATGATCCACTGGTCTTTTGTTGTTATTATTAGACCAATATTGTGCTACGCCGCCCTGGTGTGTTGGACTAAGACCGAACAGGTCAAGGCTAGAGTGATACTTGATAAGGTCTACCGCCTGATCTGCATATCGATCACGGGTGCCATGAGGACCTGCCCCACTCTGGCTTTGGGGGCTATCCTGCATATTCCTCCGCTGCACATTTCTATTAGGAAGGAAGCCTGCAGGGGTGCTAGCAGGATGCCGCGCATTGCTGAATATAGAGCAGTGGACCTGGTGGGTCACATGCGGATCCTGGAAATCATTAGGGATGATCCATCCATTATGGTGGGTGATCATATGCTGCCTACTTTGGCATTAGATAGGAATTTTAATGTCCTTATACCTGACAGGGACCAATGGGCGAACCAATCCTGGTGGAGTGCATGCGCGGACCAGGTCTGGTTCACGGATGGTTCGAAACAGGTAAACGGTGATACTGGTGCGGGCATCATGGGCCCGGGTTTCCAAAGGGGCTTGCCAATGGGCAAACAGCCGTCTATATTTCAGGCGGAACTCTACGCCATCATTGAATGTGCTGGGGAATGTCTAAAGAGGAGGGCAAGGGGCTTGAGACTTTATATAATGTCAGATAGCCAGGCCGCTCTTAGAGCACTTTCTTCTTTGGAGATAAAGTCAAGGTTGGTCTTGGACTGTTTTGCGTCTCTGAATGAGCTTGGGAAACACAATGAATTGAATTTGTGTTGGGTTCCCGGCCATGAGGGCCATGCGGGCAATGAAAGGGCTGATTGCTTGGCAAACAGGGGCGCTCATCGTCCATTTATAGGTCCTGAGCCTTTCTTCGGCGTCCCTGTGGGTCACATCAGGGGGACGCTACAAAAATGGTCCGAGCGTGAATTCCTTCACGCATGGACGTCCACTTCTGGATTGAGACAGTCCAAAAGATTTGTAACGCTGTCCCGGCACAGGGCAGGAAGGTTTCTGCTGCTTGAAAAAGCGGAACTTCGACTGCTCGTTGGCCTATTCACGGGGCACTGTGGTCTCAGGTACCACCAGTTTTAGTTGGGTAATTCACCTACCAAAATGTGCAGATTCTGCGGGTTGGATGATGAAACGTCGGAACATCTGCTCTGCTGCTGTCCCGCCTTAGGGGTTTTTAGGCGGAAATTTTTCGGGGGGCATACAATGGGCCCGACCGACATCTATGATCTTCCACCGGGCAGGGTAATGGGCTTTATACGCGGCCTAAACTTGACCTGGTGAGACATATAGGCTGCACAAACGATCCTTTGGGTCGGGGTGCACATGGCCTTAACGTGTATATACTACTACTACTATTTAAGAAGTTACTTTTTATTCAAAATTTTACTTTTTGTTAAAAACGTTTTATTCAAAAAGGTACTTCTTATTAACACATTGAGTGCTACGTCGTATGTTTCCGCACGACACCTAAGTCGTCGTTTGGTGCCACGTCGTAAGTTTTCGTACGATAGTAATTTTTTTACTTAGTTTATTTAGAGCCTGTAAATAAAGAACTCTTTACTGAACAGTTTTGCAAAAGCATTCATGGGTCTAGGACAGCCATCGGCAAAATCAGGGCGCCGCGTTTTCTCTTTTCTCTTTTATTCTCTTGTATGCTCTTTTATTACGTACATGTGCACTACAACGCATATAATCGCAAAATGTAATAGTATAGGTTGCCGATGGCTGGTCTAGGATGACTTTTTTAGATTTTATAAAGTAAAAAATGTATAAAATGTAAATAGCACAAAAATTGCTTGGCCTCCTGGGAAGGTTTCGTCAAAACCCGCTTGGTGCTTTTTATTCAAAAAGGTGCTTTTTATTCAAAAAGTTACTTTTTATTCAAAAAGTTACTTTTTATTCAAAAAGCTACTTTTTATTTAAAACGTTTTATTCTAAAATGTACCTACTTTTTATTCAAAAAGGTATTTGTTCTGAAATATACTTTTTATTTTAAAAGGTACTCTTTAGTTAAAGAGGTTCTTATTTTTCAATAAAGTACTATTAACTATTAATTCAAAAAGGTAATTTTGATTCAAATAGGTACTTTTTATTCAAGAAGTTACTTTTTATTCAAAAAGTTATTTTATATTAAAAAGTTTTTATTTTCCCACAGGCTTCGTTTCATCCAAATTAATTTTGAAAGAGACAATTTAATTTAGAAAGTTTATTTTAATTGAATAATGTACTTTGTGTTTAAAAAATTAATTTGTATAAAAACTGTACGTTTTTTAAGTACTTTTAACTAAAAAAATGTATTTTCTATTCAAATGTGTTAAACATATCTATATGAAAAGGTACTCTTAACATAAAAGTTTTTTTTGGTTTATTTTTACTTTGAAAACTAAACAAATTTTAAAAAAGTTATTTTTAAATATAAAATTTTATCTTTTATCCCTGATTTCATTCGCTTTAAAACTAGAGCAAGATTTAAAAAAGGCTTATCCAATAAAAAACAATTGCAGGGATTTTATTAAGTTTTCTAAATCTGTATTTATTTTATGGTTAAATATTTTTATAAACAACATTATAATATTTATTATTTTCCGCCAACACACATCCGTTTTAAGCACTCGATACTCAATCAACATTCAGCTGGCTACGTGAAATGCAAGGTTTGTCTAAATATGTATATTCCGTCCTCTGGACCATATGCAAATTTATTAAAGAGAGAAAAAGTACCAAAAGTACAAAATTTTTCCTCTTTAAAATGTACCCTATATTTAAATCAGGGCCATATGCTAACTTACCATCTACCAAATTTTAGCCGAGTCAATTAGGCGGCTTTCGCATACAAACATACAAACTCACACATTCACACTAAAGTTCAAGAAATTATTTATATGAAAAAAGGAATTTTACAACATTAAATGAATTAATATTTATTGATAATTTTCCATTCTTGACTGACCGGGGAATCGAAGCCACGTTCACAGACGGGTTGATTTGACATGTTTTGTTGGTACCAAAAAAAAAAAAAAAAACACAAAATAATTTATGATTTTATGAAACTAAAATTAACGAAGGGGTTTGAATTCGTAATAAATAACTTTTTATTTAAGAAATAATTATTAATTTTTTTTTTTAATGCAGTATATTAATGGGGTATATTTTAAGTTTAGTTATGAAAAATAATATCTCACCAGTGGTGGTCATTTTCTGCTTCGCAAATTTGTGCTCTTCCCAACACATTTTCCATAACCTTTCGCGAAACTTCAGGTGTTATGTTGTTTATTTCGTCGCGTATATTGCTGGATGGTTCTAGGCTTATTAATGTAGACTTTTCCTTTCAAATAACCCCAAACAAAACAGTCTGGGGCGGTTAAAACCGGTGACGTTTATTGTTGACTCTGAGGGTCCAACCCGCACATTAAAATAACGACGATATGCACGCTGACAGTGCTGCCACAACCAATACAATTTTTACAACCAAAATTTTTAAAAAAGTTACCAAATGTAAAAAAATATAACCAAATTTACAATGACTTTTATTAATTGAGAATTCTTTTACATATTGAAAAAATAACGAGATGCTTAATTAAAAGTATTTATTTATTTGAGACATTTTTCGTAAAAAAATTTTTTTAGTTTACAAGAGTTAAACCCGTAAAATATCCATACAAAATTCAGTATATTCAAAGTTCATAAATTGAGTATGTCTTAAAATGCCAGTTATAAAGAACAAAAATAGAAAATTGTTTTTCGCTTTTTAGTTGTTATTGGCAGGACTGTCAAATGTGGCGATTTCTTAACCATTTTGACGGTTGAAATTCACGTTTGGCGATATGCGAAATGCATTTTATGTAAATATTTTCTAATTTACATATACATATATAAAATATTACAAAAACTTGATTCTCTTGTTTGTACATTTTATTTCAAATTTATACTTCTATAATAAGAATAACTGATTCATAATGGTTATATTTGATATATTTTGTGAATCATTATAAAATATTATGGCGAATAAAAACAAATTCGCCTTTCGTAACGTACATTCAATGGGGAAAAAGGAAATGACTGACAGTAAATTTTTTTTACCAGATAATAATCTTAACCCTCAAATCAAGCTCAAAAAACTTACGTTAGTTACCCTCGTGTGTGGTTTTTTACACATATGCAATGTCAGTATACTTTGCTGCGGCTCCATAGTTCGTTGATTTACGTTACTTAACCGATTTGTGATCAACAGCAAAGCCTACAAAGCTGGTGCGCTCAATTTATAAAACATACATTGCATGCAGTTCGCAATAATATCAAAAATAATAACACTTTTCCGACAGAAAATTAGGCTCTAGTGCAAAATACGTAGTAACTACATGTGTGTGGAAAACTCAAACGAGAAATAGTTCTGAAATATTTTGTCACTAAGAAATATTTTTAGTCAAAAACTGTGTTTTTTTGTACTTATTAGATATTCTTTAGTATACCTCAACAATTTTTTGTTTATCGTGTTAAAATGACTCCTTTTGTGTGGTTTTTCATACAAGGGTGATTTATAAGTGATTTAAAACTTACAGCCATTTCTTAAAGAAAATTCCATAAATTTTAAAATTACATTCCTATGTGTATTTACAAATATATATGTAAATATAAATGAAAATAACCTAAATTCGGAACATTAAACTTTTTTTCAAGTATAGAAACACTAAAACGTCTTTTGTGTAATTTTTTAGTAATTTTCTGAAATAGATTCCGCATGATTTTATACACTTCTTACTTTAATGTCCGTAATTTCTACAAAAAGGAAGCTGGTCGTGTTCGTACCTTATAGTTATTTTTACCTATTTCAATGTTTATTTAGACTACATGTTTTTAGCTTCAGTTTTATTTTAAAATATGGCAGCTTTTACACCATAGATTTCTATACACAGCTAGATTTCATTTGTAGAAATAAAAAAATTATTTGGTTGCTGTTTTGAAAGGGATTTTTTTGTTTTTGATAAAATATAAAAAACTTCAGTTCATTTGTAACAAATAATGAAAAAATCGTAGTTCACAGTACAAATTATTCCGGCTCGTAAATAATTGTATCAAGAAAAAAATATTCGTACGTTTTATTATTTTAGAAAAAAGTAACCAAAATGAAAATAATATTCACATCTCCACATTGAAAAAAAATATAACCAATTTTGGTTAGAAATAACCAAAAACGGCAGCCCTGCACGCTGAGTCAAAACAATGGGTTGTTGATTTGAAAAATAAAGCTCAACAATTTGGGCACGTTGTTCAATTGAGTACTGCTCCATTTTAAATTCCCCAAGTCTTCTTTACAAAAAACTGAAAAGAAAAAAAAATTTTTATAAAAAAGTTATAAGCAAACTTCTTATGTAAAATCTTAAAAACCCCACGAGATATAACTTTTTGAATTCTGGTAGCTCATGATGTTATTGCGCAAACAAATTATTAAATTGTTTTCGCTGTAAAAAATTATTTAATAATAAAATTTAAAATGAAAGACAACAAATTATAACTAAAACTAAGCAAGTGGCGATTTATATACTGAGAAATATGTTGCATAAATGTTACATGTTCTACATTTTTGTGTTCGCTTGTACAGTGCGTGATCAAAAATATTATATTGGTGAGCGTGCGTGCCATAACTCTTAAAACACTAACGTGCAGAGCCTTACTTTTGACCCTAATAGACAAATTTTTTTTGAACGAAATTGGAAATTATATCACCGTTTACGTCAAAAAATACTTTAAGCAAAAATCAAAGCGTGCCGCTGAACGTGATGAAATAAATAAATTTGTAGCCAATTTTTAATTAATTATGGTCAATATCTTATTGATTTTATTATTATTTTCTTAGAATTTATCTAAACAGGCTTTCAAGGTCATTTGTATTTAAATAAAAGATTATTTATTTATATTTTCATCCTACGTTTCGTTGGTATTTTCCAACTTCATCTGGGATTTTCAGTTTATTAAATATTCAATCTTTGTTAGATTTACATTTAATAATATAAAACACACAAGTTTTACAACATAAAACACGAAGTTGTTTAAAATTATTTAAAAATAAAAAAGTAATTAAATATCACAGGTTGTTATTGGTAATGTATCACAGTTGAACTCAAAAATTATCAAAAACTTTATTAAAATACAATAATAACAGCACAAAACATGGACTTTTTGTAAACATAATAATAAACTTTGACATCAACCTAGACAAACAATGCGAGAGCAATAAATCGTCATCTGGCGTAGTGCTGCTAACTGTTTCTTTCACCATAGATGATCAATCTACAAGATTGTATATTTTCGTAAACAAATTTAAATTCCAATTAAAATTTGAAATATAATTCTTCTCCGTTATTTTTATTTGTCCTGGCTCATACCACTCCTTTTTAGCACTCTCTTGCCAAATAAACATTTGCCTGCGTCAATTTCCTTCATTAAGACGTTTCACGCAGAATTAATTGATGAGACGGCCTTTAGAATAAATTTAGACAAATACATAAAGTTATTAAAGAATTTCAAACATATGAATATGTACATTTGTATATCGTAAAAAAATGTTCACAAGCAAATACAAAAAATATGATATGTGCACACACATACAGACATTTAAGTACAAAAGTATTAACGACTTATTGTCACTTCTTGCAGCCCTGTCATGGTCGTTCGTTTGTTGGTTGGTTCGATGTTCGATGGGTCGGTCAATATTCAATGGAAATCAAAGAAGCATAAAAGCCAACAACAGCAATATTAACATACACTTCTTTAGGTACCTATTAGGGGGAACGATTATTCGACTTTTTTTAATAACCGGTTTTCGAATATTCCGAATAGTTGCTATTTTAAAAATAACCGGTTAACCGGTTTTAATTCGAACACATACAAATACAAAAATCAAATTAGTTTCTGTAATAAAAAGTTAATCAAAATAAAACCAAAACAATTCACGAAGGTAAGGAACCAACAAAGTACACAGATATGACTTAAGGTATGTTCAGACCTAACAAATACAGTGTAACCTCGCTTAACGCAACCAAAAGAAAACTTGGGCTGTTGCGATAACTGAGTTGTTGCGCCACCCAAGTCACAAATTTCTAGTCATATTTTTCTATTTAAAAGCTTATTTTGAACCAATCAAGAATTTTATTAACAAAACCAAGGCTTGCTTTTAATAATCGTATATATTTAATTGAAATAAAGAATAAAAACAGAATATACATCTTTTAAAAAATTAATAAAATAAACATCCAAATGTATGTTAATTTCTCCTGATGGTTGTTATTGAGTTATAATGCTCAGTGGCAGTTCGTCTACTTCAGCCCATCCATGATTAGGGCGCAGTGCTACGTTCCAGCATTTTGCAATGGTACTGGGCGTTATTTTATTCCAAGCGTTTGCCAAAAGACAAACAGCATTCCACAAATGTGGGCCAAAAGACTTTTCTTATACAGAAGTTCTGTAAATTTTATCACGTTTTGTCAATAGGCTGAATAATTGCATTGCAGTTTGCTGGACACATAACAGTTATCATTCCATCATTACTTTTCAACTCTCCCTCTTTGGGATGACCCAAAGTAACAAAGCCTTTAACGGAAGTTTTTTGGAGGATAGAAAGGAGTTTACCTAAACCAACATTTTTAAACTACAGAACTAAAAAAACGAAAACAATAATTTAACCTTTGGTAAGCCATTGCTCAAAAAATTCTTAAGTCATCCAAGAGTTTTTGTTGGCTTTGTAAACAATTATCATATTGACAAATCCTTTAAATGTTAGGGTTTTGGGCTTTACCAATTACAAAAGGCGTAACTTTATGCGTTCCTGTTGCATTGGTGCAAGCAAGAAATGTAATTCTTTTTTGCTTATCATTCTTAGAATAACGGTATATCAAAAAGACTATTGCAGTTTAGCATAAGATTTTACGTACCCACGTTTTAGTTTTCAATTTATTTATCAAACACGAAAAAAAGCCTAAAGGCCCAACTATAATATGCATAGCCTTGCTTAACCTACTGTCAAAAATTAACAAAAAGTGTCTCAAATGTATTTAAAAAAACAAAATCAACAAACATTTGATTCCGTACGTAATGTGCGATCAGTTTCGCAATTTGCTTAAGCAAATGACAGTTTCATTAAATTCAACAAAAGGTTTCCTTATGTTCAATATGGTTTGCATTATATGATTTACATGTATTCGTACATTTGCTTACGCCAACTTAAGCACATTATGGTTGGGCATTAACTTGTTTTGCTTTTGCAAAGTTGCGTTAATTGAGGCTTTGTTTTTTGAAAAGTTGCTTTTACAGAGTCACCAATGTTACGAAATTGGGTGTTGCGTTAAGCGAGGGGTTGCGCATATCGAGGGTTGCTTTCAATGAGGCTACACTGTATTTGACGATCAAATAAATAAAAGCGCAACCAGTAAATTGATTAACCATTTTTCTATTTATTTGCTAAACTTTAAATTGATAATTGTATTTATGTAGTTTTAATGTAGTTAAGAAATAATGTTTGCTCTAGCCATACGTTTTGCAAAAGAAAACAATTCTTTAAGAAAACTAGTGGTTACGTGTAGGACGTCAAATATTTGATAGGTGTGAACATGGCTGTAGAAATTTTGAAAAACTTTGGTTTTAAAAAATTATAGGAATTTAATAAATTTATTATTTGAGATATTCTCCAAAATTTATTTAAAATCTGTTTTAATTTGTTGGTGGCTAAGCATGTCTATATGAATCAGTAAACTTCAGCCAATTTTTTGAAAAGTTGCAAACAAAACCTCTTATCCAGGATTATATATTTAAATTTTTGTTTGTTTCAGCATTATAGAAATAATAGCAATATGAACATGCTTTTCGTATGAAATATCTGTCAATTCGTCGATCACAAATTAAACCCTTCCATGAGATTTTTTGATTCCTTCAATTTTGTTTTAAGTTCTGGGTGTTTTAATAAATAATACTGAAGAATTTTTCCATATCGTTGATTTCGCCGGTATGGTGTAGTTTTAAACATGAAGATATGCTGGAATTACTTGAGAGTTTTTAGTACCTTAACGGGCATTCCGTCCTCGTCAGGACAACAGGCTAATAATTTACCCAATGATTTATTTTTGGCAGCATATTTTAGTAAAGTTTTATTTGCAGTCTCTTAAAAACTACTTGGAACCGAGTCAAGTTTTACATGGCGTATATTTATGTTAAGCTTGTAGACTAATTAAAAGTTATTAATAAGTAGTGACGTTGAAGAACCTTTGCAACTACTATTTTAGGGCCGTTTAAGCACCATTGTCTTTTAAATTAGTTCGAGATTATCACCAGAGATGACATCTTTATAAAGATATATATTAGTGGTATTCACACCGAGCTTGCTAGTTTGTTAGTTGTTAATCGTTACTTTTTTAAACGCATTTTGTTGTTGTATATTTAACTCGCTACCGGATTAATATTTAACAAATTAACGACACGGCACCCCTGATAAAATAGTTGTTAGTTGGTAACTCACAATCAGCTGATGCAGTTTCTAAATAAATATAATAAAAAAGTCATTTGTGATACATTTCTAAAAAAATATTTGTGTTTTGGCAAATTTTTGTGTACATAAATTGTCATAAAATGTGTCAGAACAATCAATCTGCTGTTGTACTACGAAAGTTACCAGCCTAACAAAGTTTTAAAAAGGGGGTCGTTCACAGTTGGTAACTTTTACAAATTAACAAACTACCGAATAACTAATTACAAAGTTCGGTGTGAATACCACTATTGTATTTCGAATACTGTTAAATTGCTAAATACCTTTCAAGCTGAACTTTTTTTTTAGTATTTTTAATTTTTTTATTGCTTTTTGTTACAAGAACACACCCTTTTATAAGCGATTAGTATTTACTTTGCTCATAATGTTTTTTTGACTTTTGTTACATTTTGTTTTGAAATTTCTTATAAAAAGTTTAAGTTTGCCCAATATTCAGTTAGAAAAATACTTTAATTACGGCTACATTTATAACAAAAGTAAGGAAAACGTATATAAAATACACATTTGGGGTATTCACAATGTAGTCATAACGTTGTAAAGTCATATGTCTTAAAATAATTACAAGAAATATATATGACTGCTGTGGGCTACCGCTTATAATTTGGATTTCTACTGTAAAGTTATGACGTATCAATGAACACAGCATTAAAATTTTTATTTTGTTTGAAACACAACAACATTAATTTTAAACAATTGGAATATATTATTTAGGACATTATGACGATATGACCTGATAGCACACCTTGTGAATCCCCCAATTACTAAAATAACCAGTTTATTTTTCTTAAATAACCGGTTAACTCGATATTAAACAAATGGACATTTTAAAATATTCGGCTTGGGCAAAACTAAAATAACCGGTTAAAACCGGTCGAAACCTATTCGATCGATATCCCTAGTATCTATTGTACAAATATATTAACTAATGTTTGAAATAACAACACATGTGTCTATTGTATCTGTAAATCTAAATAATTTTTTTTTTATGAAAATGATGAATTTTATTTATTGTATTCTGGACAGAAAAGCATAGAATTTTTTTTACTTAACAAAGAAACTTGCGATGAATAAGAATAAACAACAAAAACATTAAAGTGACCTTGAGTCCAAAATAACATGTTAATTTTGATTTTTTTAAATTTTTTTTTTCTGTTTGCACTCGAACTTAATGTACCATGGGGTAGATAAAAACACTATTAATGTAGGTACTTAAATTTAAGGATTTTAAAAGAATTAATTCTTTTGAATAATTTTTTAAGAACTGTTTTTAAGTACTTTTTTGTATTAAAAGTATTTTTTTCTAAGTCAAAGTGTCTTTAAGGTTAAAAAAAACTTATTTCAATTAAAAAACTGTTCTGATATCGAAGTACTTTTTGAAAAGTAAGTAAGAAAATATTTTTGCCCTTTAAGTACCAGTTTTTAATAGTTGTCTCATTATTAAAGTTTTAAAATTAGTATGGGTACACATATAAAAAAATTGTAACGTTACTGACTGACTGCAATTTGGACCGGAGGTTGGTCTCTCTCCAAATCGATCAATTAAGACGGAATTGTTGGAAATTTGAATGTTTGGGTGGTAAAAAAGGATAAAAAACTTTTTTTTTCGCAAACTTCATATCTCCTTAACTTTAAGAGATACCAAATAAAATTGAATACTTGTCGTTATTTATTAAAAAACAAGCTGACAGGTGTCTGGTACTTTTTTGTAATTCGGACTATTTAGGGATTACGCTAGTAAAATCTGTTTTTTGCAACTTTTTTGTCACCCCAACTATTTTATAAATTAATGAACATAGAAATAAAATGTGTAGCACATTTGTAACTTATCCAAAAGTTACAAATAGAATTTGGTACTAACTATTTTTGGTACTTTTTCACAAAACATTGTGCTTCATTCATTAACATATGCATACGTATTCCACTACAATATTGACATTTTTTAAACTTCAATAGGGAGAAAAAACTATCAAAATGGAGAAAAACGGAAAATGAAAATTTCTTCTTTTGCTTTCCATTCTACATGTAGTACTTCATGGATTTTGTTAAAATTAAGCTTAGAAACATAAAATTATAGGTACCGGGTCCTGAGTGAATGATAACCTATAAGATGTAAAATGTTGGTACTTTTTGTCAAACACCAGAAATATAAGCTTTGGCACGAACAAAATGGAGACGCTAACTAATTAGCGGGTTAAATGCTATCATGGGTATATTTTGGATTAAAACTCCATTTCCACATAAATTTCCAGCTTTGGAGTAAAAGTTCCATGTTAAAATTTCAATTTCATTTTTTAATTAAAGGAAAAAAGTAACAGAGTACTTAAATTGCAAAAGTTCTTTTAGAAATAAAAATATCATTTGAAACTTAAAATCTGGGGATAAATTATGGCATTCAATATCGAACGAAATTTTAATACAACTTAAATGGGAATTTCGATCGATATCGAATGCCGTAATTTGGCTCCTGTATTCGAAATTAGAATAAATTTTGCTGTAAAGTTTTTTTTTTAAATTAAAAGAGACTTTTCTAAATTCATACAAATGTTTTTTTAAATACAAATATGTTTTGTTGTTTAAATTTATTTGTGTTGAATTCACTCTTGCAATAAGGTGTGATAAATAAAAAGAAAAAAGGAAATTTAAACTCCATTCTGAAAATTGTAAAAAGTTCCTATAACAGAGTAGCATTCTGAGTGACACTAAATCCTCAATAAACATAAAAGGTGGTCTCTCCGAATCCTTCTCCACTACAAGAGACCTTCGACAGGGTAACAGATTATCGTGCAGCTTCTTTAACATATTGATGGAGCAAATATTGCAAAAGCAGAAGAACATCAAAGGTCACATTCTCCTTGCACATGCCATATTTTTGCTGTTTTTTCCAGAATCAATAAGGAATCGGCCAAGAGGGGTCTGATGATGAACGAGGACAAGACCAAACTTATGCTTGCAGGCGCGGATCCAGCTCGAGCCTTAGGGGGGGGGAAATTTTTTTTGATACAAAAAAGTAAAAAATTTGTTTTTAAAAGTTTATTAAAATTAATATGTGTATATTTATTAAAAAAACTCAACAATAAGGTTAAATGAAATATAAGAGTAGTTCAATATAAATTAATTTTTTTAAATAAGCAATTTATGATTTCCTCGTGAGGCAAATTTAGATAGTACGGTCTTTCTTCTGTCATTGTTGATCTGAGCTATGCTTTTATTAGACGACGGGTAGGAAATTACCTCTCTCTCGTAGATTACTGACGAGTAGGGCAAGTTTTTTTATGGCATATGCCATTTTTGCCATTTCTTCAATTATTTTTTTTAAAAGCAATTTTTGGTCCAGCTTGCTAAAGAATACCTTTTTGCAACATAGAAAAAAATTTTTGAATAAGCTTAGCGAATATGAGGCAGAATCTATTCGAAATGCTAACTGAATAATGCAAAAATCGGACGTAAAAAGTACTTTCAATGCATCTGCTCAAGCCTCTTGAAGTTACAAACGAAAGGAATTTCTATGAATGAAAGCTTTGGCTTAATTGATAGTGCTAAGGAAAATAATACAAGATGTCAGTAAAAAAGATTTTGTTGAAAAGTTTAAAAAACGTTTTAGATCGTAATACATGTGGTAAATTATTCAATACTCCTGAAAAATCTATATGGCATGGCATTTCAATTTTAAAAAAGTGTTTTAATCGATTTTCTCACAATTTTGTTTTAATGAAAGTGAGACGGATGAATTTATTGACAATCTTTCTCCATCTGAACTTTTAGTGTTCAAATATGCTCCAGTTACATCTTGCGATGTTGAAAGAGTGTTTTTCATTTATATAACTGTTTTATGTGATGATAGGAAATTATCAGGGGTGTTCAAGAAATCGAAGACTCAAAACACAAGAATTTTAAACGTTTAAAGAACGACATTTCCCTGATAAAAAAATTTTGTGACAAATATTATAAAAATATTTCTTTATTAAACAGAATTTTATAACAAAAATTAGATTAGCCCTGCTGACGAGCATTGAAACGAAAATTTTTTAATATTTTTCTTAGATTTCGGTAGATATCTTTATCACAGTTTATTAAATCATCTACAATGTTATCTGATAGATTTTTAGATATTTTCCATGTTTGTTGCAAATGCAACAGCTCAGACTCAAGTTTAGATATTAGTAGGTGTTTATCTATATCTTTTATCAAACATAATCAGTTCATCAGCGAGTTGTGATTTTAAAAGTTTTGTATCTGTATTTGACTTGATTACACTTTGAGGTAGAAGTTTAGGTATGTTCAATACATTTAGGAGATCTATTGGGAAACGTGTTTTAAGATCTTCTAAAATAAATTCAATAAGAGGAATGTAACCTACAACTCGGTAGTAATCTTCAACATTTTGAATGTGATTGGAACCTAGATTTGAACGCAGATAACTTTAACTTTTTCAAAAATCGCTTTAAATAGTTCTTCGGCTTTATTTCTTTTCTCTTCAAGGCACATGATTTAAGTTTTGATAAGGCTTAATACTTTTTGAAGATCTATATCGTTCTTTTGTAAACTCATACTAAGCGGCTGTGATACAATAAGTATGACACTTAATATGCTTATTCCGTAAATGAATTCAAAAGTACTAAGCGAGTTCCTTAATAAAGGCTTTTGATGCAGTATCTCTACCTTTCCACTCAGATATTTTTTCCAAAGCTTCTACTACATATATGATGTACACTTGTGGCAAAGTTAAAATTGAGTCGTGACGGTCCAACCATCTTGTCTCGCATAATGTAGAGAGTTTGGCTCCCAAATACTTTGCTAAAACTGTGTTTCGCTTGGGATGAATATATTTAAAAAAATTTGTCGTTTCTTTAACAAATGATACAACTTATTGTTTTAATGGCATTTTGTTGCTTTTTAAAATTGAGTTGTTTGATTTATGGGAATAGCAAGGCGTTTGTTTTGCATTTGTCCAGAATTTTATAACAGCTCCATTTTCTGATGACATCAGAGGACACCCATCTGTTCCATTTCCTACACAATTTTTTATGTCAAGACTAAACTTTGTCAAAGCTTTTAGAACTATTGATGATAGTGCCTTCGCATCAATTGACATATCACATTATCAATATCCTTTGAAGCCTCTTCAAATGCGTTTACAACTAAGCCAATAAATGCTTTCCTAATAATTTTTTGTTGTATGTTGAAATATCTTTAAGATAAGGAAATCTGGGTTTTCCCCGAAAAATCTGTGTTTTCGTCAAAAATTATCGAATAGAATTTTGATTCATATAACACATATATACATAAATATTGCATATATATACTAAGGCTTATTAATAATTCGACCGCACGCATTTTCAAGTCAAACGTTTATTCTTTGGATATAAATAGATGCCACCTGCTGGGATTGAATGTAGAATAATAAGTATTTAAATACAGTAAACTAGATGTTTCATTGGAAATATCTAATAAATAACTATTAGAATTAAATTTTGGATACTTATTGAAAATTTCGTTAGATTCAATAAAAAAAACAAAAAAAAACTTTGCTGGGATTTCCTAAAATTTTGTGCATATAAAAAAATATTATTATTGGGAATTCTTGTATTATCAAGAGAAACCAAACATATTTTTAGAATTTAGGGGGGGGAAATTTCCTTATTTCCCCCCCCCTGAATCCGCGCCTGTATGCTTGAAACTGTTAGGCAAGTGTCCCGCTGACTTAAGGGTGACACTGTACAGGCCGGTACCGCCATCAATAGAAAAACGATGCCAGCTTTAAAATATCGCTAAGAATCATGCTGGAAAAGAGATGCTGCCTTGGGCTAGGCAGACAGTTTAAGAACAGTGCCTTCTTGACGAAATAAAATAGCATTAAACAATACGCTTGTTTAACCTGTGATTAAAAAGAACCGCTTTGAACAAAAAGTACCTTTACGAATACAAAGTAAAACTTCTTTGAAAAAATTATTTTTAAATAAGAATACCTTTTTAAACAGAAATCATCTTTTTAAATAAGAAGTATGTGTGCATAAAAAGTACTTTTTGCATTAAAACTAATTATTCTTCCAAAATAAAGTACCTATTGCATGATTTTTTTCTTTGAGTGTATATTTTTTTTTTCATAAAATCCCTATTTTACGGCAAAAGTTCTTTTTTTTTTAAGGAAAACAACCTTTCTGATATACAAGTAGTTTTGCCTCAAATAGTACCTTTTAGCATAAAAAGTACCATTTTGCACAATAACTACATTTTGCGTAAAAATAACTATTTTTTGCACACAAAGTACTTTTATGCATTAAATATTTACCATTTTGAATATGAAGGTTAAAATAACTAGCGTGTTTGAATTGTTTTCAACCCATGTTAATTACTTGCCGCATCATTGACTGAAGTCAATATTTAAATACTGATAATCGCTGTAGTCGTTTGTAATTCCTTTTTTAAGTTGTTTTTTTCTGTTTTTTTTTTAATTCGTACTTGTAAATTTTAACTGTTGCTGTTTGGTGCAATCAGTTGATAATATTTTTTTTTTAATTTTCAGACTTTTAATGCATATTTAAAGAAGTTATAATTAAATGATTTTTAATTATTAACCTTTTTGTTGTTGTTTTTGTTAAAGTTGTCTATTTACATTTAAAGCAATTAAATAATTGAAAATTTACAATTTATTTGTATTTCAAAACAAATAAGGGAGGGTGAGTTATCAAAGGGAATTTTATGATGCATTCTTCATTTATTAATTCTTTTAGATTGTAAATTACAACATTTTTTTTTTTGTTTAAATATGAAGTGAAGGTTGCAATGACATACTATTTTTGGTAAATTTTGATTGGTTGAGAAAAAAAAAAACAAAACAAATACTTTAGAAAAGAATTAACGCGAAATTAAAGATTTTTTTTTTGACTACTGTTAAAAAACAAGTAATAGTGATTTATTCGACTATGTTGAATTTGATGTACCCTTTATCTATGTACCTGTATAGTATTGAAAACCCCTTTAGCTCATATGGTTTCAGCGCTATCGTGGTAAAATCCTTATTATAAAAGAATACAGAATGAATGCACAAAACAGTTACTCCAGGTTAAAAAAAACATCCTTGGAAAAGTTTCTAAAGGAACTTGATGCCACTTCACAATTTGGCTACTCATTGTGGCGTGTAACCAGTATTGCCAAAACGTATTAAGGAAAAAATCCAAAATTTAAAAAAAAAAAACATGCTAAAAAATGCTAAAAAAATGCTAAAAAAATGCTAAATAAATGCTACAAAATTTATATGAAAAATCTTAATTGAAGTAAGGGCCAAGCACATATGCTGCATTTTGTCCTTTAGCTTTCGTGTCGAGGTGTCAAATTGCCTTTTACAAAGGTTTGACAGATGATCGGCAGGTGCATTTAAACTGTGCACAGCACATAAACTTAATACCACCTCTGCTAAACGTTGTAACAAATTCTTTTAAAAGGGATTGAATGGTTTTAAGTTATGCCCGTAGCTTTTTGTGCTTCCTTCTTTCTGCATATTGCTCCAGGCCACTTAATTTATAAACAATATCGCATTTGCAGTAATTCCAAAATGTTTTTTTTATATGTTTCATTCATCTTTTCTTTTAACTTTAGGTGTTTTAGCAAATCCTTGTGGAACTTTTTGAATAGGTTTTACTACTTTTTCGAAATTTTTTCCTTTTTTTAAATTTTATTTCAATTTTTTTATAACCACATTAACGAGTATTTACATTGTTGAATTTTTTAGATCTAATTTAATGTAAGAATTTTTTCTTTTTTTCTTTAATATTTGTATTAAATATTAATGGAAAATATTGAAAATACCACAAGAACTAAACAATCATTAAATAAAGCTAGAAAATATACCAGATGCTAAAACGTTTTTTCATGCCAAATGACTTTAAAAAATGCTAGATCTAGAATGAGAAATGCTAAATTGGCAACACTGCGTGTAACTAAAAAAAATTTCAAAGAACAGCAAATTCTAAACCAAATGGAAGATGGGTAAGAAGAAATGATCTTGAAACGATGGGAAACCTGCTAGAACATTTTAAAAATGTATTTACCTTAGAAAGATATTTAATAGAGTACAGAAAAAAATTTCTTTCAAAACGAAACCTTTTTTTCGCCAACAACATAAAGAAAAAAGCTGTTGTTATCAAAGTTGAATTGATTTAAATTGAACAGTGATCACAAAACTAAAAAAAAATTATCGTTTTATGGTACTTTAGTATCACATTTGGTAAAACTAAATTTTTCATATGTAAACATATTTTTAGGTCAGATAATTTAGAGCTTTAAAAGGTCTACCGCAAAAAGCAGTTAAGGAGGTTAAAACGTGATGACCAAGGCCCGGATTTCTATGCAAATGCATAATTGTTCCCGTCAGTCGGAGATTACCATACACAAAATATCTTTGCAAATCAAGAAATTTGCAGTAATATGGCATCGATTTGTTAGTGCATATTTTTGCATATTTTGCTTTGAATGCATATTTTTGCATATATTGCTGATATTGCATATTTTTGTTGCATATTTTGTTTTAATTGCTTTATTTTGCCATGCTCCCTTCCGCAGAAGAGGTAAAAGACAACTTCGATGATATTTATTTATTGATTTCTTATGGGAAAAATATTTTGTAAAGCACCTTCGCGTGTTTCCGCATATCAAAATAATTATCCGGATTAATGTCTTCCTCTATAGCCTATAACAACCAGATGGGGGACGTGATTGTAAGCAATTAACTGTTGCCAATTCAAAGATGTTGTAAAAGGATTCAACAATGGTGAATTTAAGTTAATTGATATTGCCATACGTAAGATGTATTTTTTGGACGGTAACTTAAGTTAACAAATTCGCAGGAAGCTTAATAAAGATTAAACAAAAATTCAATTTATTGTTTTAAATCCTTAACTGCTTGCATATTTAATTTAAATTGTTCTCAAAACAGCGCAATGAAAATGAATATACCACAGAGAAACTATCAGCATTTAATCATGCACATATCACTTCCGTTTTATTTTGTTTAGAAATACAGGCAGTTAATTTTTATTTTGAAAAAATGTAAGGTCAAATATATCTCTAAAGACATTTTAAAAAACAAAATCAATAAACAGTTGATTCGTATGTTATTGCGATCAGTTTCGCACTTTGATTAAGCAAATGACAGCTTAAAAAAAATTTAACAAAAAGTTTTCTTTAGTTAAATATGGTTTGACACTTATGATTAACATGTATTCGCACAGTTGCTCAAGTCAGCTAATGTATATTATAGTTGGGCCTTTACAAGTGACTTAATTTGCATGATTGTAAATGTTTCTTTATATGTTTGTGTTTTACTTTATTTTAACTTCTACTTTTATGGTTATTATGCCTTACTTACTTGTTATTTTATGTTTTTTTTATCACTGATAAAAAAAATTAAAGATAATTTTAACTGCATATTTTTAAGATTTTTGTCGCATATATTTCTATTTTTATTGCATTTTGTATGCGCATAAATCGCAATTATTACTGCATAAAAGTCCGGGCCCTGGTGATGACGTTTAAATGTAGCAATGCATCTGAATACCAATTGCACTGCGCTTAATCAGCCGTTAGATCAAAACGTTATTAACTTGCTCAAATTACTTTACAAAGAAACTGCTCACCCATTTTTTCGGGGAAAAGGAAACAAATTTGGAGTTCAAAATAAAAAATTTCAATCTTTAAAATGCAGTTCATATTCTGGATACTTTTAGAACAAAGTGCCAGAAAAAAATATCCAAAAATCCTGGAACGTCTTGCTTAAATGCAGTGGCGAATATATATTTCCACTATTGGAAAAAGGAGTCAACCCTAGGGGAATATAATGTATGACCGACCTCAATTTGTTTTTTTATCCTTAAAATTTTCTGGAGACATATTTGCCATTTATCACCATTTATCTTAAACAAAATCAACAGCAATAAATAGTGAGTTTATCTTTTCTTACATTCCCCACTACAATTGGTTGCAATTCTCCCAACATTGGTGCTTATAATTCTTATTCGCTTAACCGTTGTATTTGTGTTCTTCTTTTGTGAATAAAATTAAAAAGTTATTAACAGATTTTAATCTTTTATGGCTTGTTTTGTTAACAACTTTGCAACTTTTTTTTTTATATCTAGAAAAAATTAGAAGCATAGCTGCATTTGCGAATTTTTAATGAATTTTTAACAAACATAAAAAATTAGGTCTCTAAATATAATTTTATTGCGAAATTTCGGATTTTTTAGTATTTTCAATAAACTAAACCGTTTTTGAGTTAAGCGAGTATATGTTGTGCAACCTCCTCCATTTTCGAAATAACGGTATATCTCGAAAACAAGAGCTAACCTAAAAAAAAACATTGGATTCAGCGTACCCGAATTAGGTTAAAACACCTGGACAAGCCGGGTTGCTTCAAAAAAGTGTCAAATCCTAGCACAGTGTAATGAACCAAAAAAGAAGCTAAAAACTCCAATTTCTTAAAAAAAAAATTTTAAATGTAAAAATATTTAATAATATGGAGGGCTAAGAGCTGAAGCGAACCAAGTCAAAAAAGAAAATTCGAAAATATATTGAGTTTGCGTAAGTAAATTGCCATTAATTACTGGAGCCACTGACTTGGGCTTATTACCGTTACCTTAGGAACGAAACTGTTTTTGATTTACCCCATTACAGAACAGGATTGAGTTAAATTTTGCGAAGACTTTCGCACCAGATTTTAAATACATATACGTGATATATTTTATGACTTGGTTCGGTTCAGCTCTGAGCCCTCCATATCAAATTTTATTTTTTAATAAAATTTTGGTTTTTGTTATCGCGAAAATTTAGTTTTCGTGACAGGACTGCTTAATTAGTTACGAATATCGAGCTCGCACTGTACTTTCCACCTGTGGTGATGGATATGATTTTTTTTTATATAAATTTTGCTTTTCGTTTAAATTATAAATATTTATAGATTTTGATTATTTTGTTCTTTTATAAAGTCAATGGCAGTTAAAGATTTTTTTAATCCTTTAAGCACCTTCCTTTTCGAAACGCAGTAGTTCATTTACTTACCATATGATCTTGTATTTTATTTGTTGAACTATTTTAAAAATTAAATTGTTAAATGTCTATTTAATTAATTTTCATTAAAAAGTGATTATTGTCTAAAATCTCAAATAAATGCCCGATTGTTTTTAGTACTCATTTGTATGGAACTAATTGAAAATAAGTATTTGTATAACTAAATTTTGCAGGTACTTCTTCCATTCTATATTAAAGAAATAAACAAAAAATAACAAGTAAAATTATCCTTTATTTCTGACTTCTAACCAAAATGTTTAAAAACAAATCCTAAATGATTAACGTAACTAATTCCCAAAGGCAAAACGGAAAATTTTCCTTTTAAATAAAAAGAAAAAAATTTCCCATGTCTATTAAAACTCGTCAAACCAGACTTTGAAACTAATAAAACTACAACAACAATTATTTTTTCATCGGGGGTACTTTCTTGCATGAGTACTTAATAAGCACTTGCATAAGAATTACACAATCTTTTTGTTACTGTTGTCCTTGTAGGGATAATGATTGAAAGTCAGATACAGACAGTTTTCTTACATTTCAACAAACACTGGCCAGGTAAAACCTTTTGTTAGATAATGATCGTCTTATTTAGACCAGTAGTCGGCAACACACATACAACGATATTTACTGCTGTGTGTGTAAATCAGCAAAAGATTTACTTTAAAGAAATATTAGAAAAGCAACGGTGAAGCGACAAAAGATAATGAATGTATTTTTGTAATTTAAGTAATTCCCTGTTTCTAAATTCTTAAAGAACATTTTTTTTTAATTATTAGCGCATATAATTTTCGAAGTTCTTTTCACTGTTTCCTGTGAAAAAATACCTGGCCAAACAAATATTTTTAGACTGATAATAATGCCTGTTTTTTTGCCTTTCAATAATGAAATGTTTTTTATGGCGCGCCAGGGATTATGACACAATTCTCAAACGGTTTTATTGAGGGTATTCTAACCTTAAATAAATATGTATTAAAATTTTTTTGAAATTTTCTTTAAATCAAGAGAAAATTTTAGACATACATACATATTTATCAAATGTTTTGGTTATAAATTATCTTTATCTGCTTCGAGTGTCCTGTTGATAACGGTTGTGTTTGTTTACTTTTGTCAGATAGTGTAGGTCACGTATTTAGTACAAAGGCAAATATGTATAATGAAAAGTGGTTAAGAATGAATTAGCTCTATTGCCCTAAATAAGAGCTCTATGATAAGATCACTAAGTGTTCTTTCTCTCTATTTGTATGCAGTAGGAGGGACATTTATTGATTGTGGCATTTGTTTATCCTCTTATGTGTGACGAAATTAAGAACTTCATAATAGTTATGTACTTTAAGGTGGTATTCATCTTAAAGGACGTGGAAAAACCCCGATTAATTTCTAAAATAAATAACATATTGCCAGAGTACATACACAAAGCACAAGTACGAATGCTTATTCAAATGACTGCCTCGGCTGGCCATGCAGTAGCCTACAAGAACGGCCCAATTTTTAAGCACATTATTGATTGTGTGCAGCTGTATTTCACCAATGGCTTCACGAATATTGTCCGTCAATTGTCTCTGGCTTAGCGGCGTAACACTTATCTTTGACGGCACCCCACAAATAATAGTCCAACGGTGTCAAATCGCAGCTCCGAGGTGGCCAAACGACATCAGCTCTGTGGCTGATAATGCGATCTTCAAAAACAGGGCGCAAATCATCGAGTGTAGCTTCGGCTGTGTGGCACGTAGCGCCGTCCTGTTGAAACCAAATGTTGCCAATATCCTCCTCTTCAATTTTTGTGAACAAAAATTCGTTCAAAATGGCCCGATAACGTTCGCCATTGACCTTAACGGCCACACTTTGCTCATTTTCGAAGAAAAATGGACCCAAATTCGCACCAAACAGTGACTCGTTTTGGGTGCATCGGCTTTTCAATGTATGCGTGCGGGTTTTCTGTGCCCCAAATGCGACAATTTTGCTTGTTTACATACCCGCCAAGATCAAAATGAGCTTTATCTAAAATCCGTACGCAATTTTCGCACACATTCTGCAACAAGTTGTTCAAGCGTATACACAACCATATTCGTTCAGCGGAAGGATAAAACTAATTAACTGTCGAATCAGACATGAGCTGAGTGTAACCATTCACGAAATAAGCACTAGTTGAAAAAAACGTTAGATGGCGGACCCGTTATATTCCGCTGTGCCGAATCTTAAATATCTTTTATCAAATTAAATGCAGCGCCTTGGTCCACTTACCCACTAACACACATTATAAAACAGAAATTAAAAAAAAAACAAGTATGGCACTCTGTATTCGGCAATACCGAAACATATATACCCTTTACCATGGTGCGATAAAAACAGAAAGATATTAAAATAACATTCATGAGATATAAATAAATCTATATTGTGCCAAGCCTACTTCACCACACCCACCCACATTTTGGCAGATTTTGTCTATTGATAAAAAAGATGCTTGTACCTAAATGGAAACTTTGGCTCTTGCCATTCTCCACGTATACGGAAATCTTTAATGTATTTGTACGGAAAGCGCCACGCCCACTTCACCAATCTCGCCCACATTTTGTCGGATGTCGTTCATTGATAACCGATATGATTGTACCTAATCTAATTTGGAAACTTTGGCTCTTGCCGCTCCCTTGATATACAGGAAAAAAAACAACAACAAGTAATTTATGGGTCATATTTGGGAAAGTTGTAGATTTTGTCCAAATATCAGCTATTTGCGGACGGATCGTTCTGAATTACAATAGCAAAATCTAGCGTAGCATATGGTTCATAAATATTTATATGCCAAACAAGTCTTAATTATTTTTTAGGGTCTTCGGAAAACCCATTTCAACAGACAGACGAACATCGTTAAATCAATCGTGCTTCTTATAAGAAATTACAAATATCATGCCATATTTTTATATACCCCTTCCACTTTCTACTTAGTGAATAACATAAGGGAACAATGTTTTTGTTGATTAAGAACTGAATGTTGTTTTTAAAGTAATTTGAGACGCTGAATCTAAATCTGCAATTAGTTTTCTAGCTACATATATTGGATTAACTTGGAAACGGTTCGCTATATTCAGTTTAAAAAAAAAATCAAAATCGGAACCAAAATCTGACAACAATACATATTATCTTTAAGGCGTGCTAACGTTTTTATTTGCCCAGAATTTTTAGAGATGTCGTTGAAGTTTTAAAAAAAGATAAATTAAAAAAAAAAAAATTTTTTTTTTCTTCATAAATTCATAAAATAAAAGGGTGGTTGAATTTTAAGCGCCGATGTTGATTTTGAATGCAACATAAATTATTTAGGAAATTATTGTCATTTCTTTTTATCATGATAATATTGGTATGGTTTTATTTTGTATGGGACAAAATATAGTCCAAATGGCATCCGCGACCTTGGCGGCATACCTCCATCCGATGGTCCAAATTATCGATGACGCTGGGGCATAATTGAGGTTCTATGCCGTTAATGTGCCGAATTATCTCTTCCTTTAGCTCTTGAATTGTTGCTGGCTTATCGACGTACATCTGTTCCTTTAAATTACCCCAAAGAAAGAAGTCCAACGGTGTCAAATCACATGATCTTGGCGGCCAATTGACATCGCCACCACGTGAGATAACATGCCATTGTTTCGTTAGCTGTGTGGCAAGTGGCACCGTCCTGCTGAAACCACATATCGTCCACATTCATATCTTCCAATTCAGGAAATCACAAGTTCGTTATCATCTCACGATAGCGAACACCATTCACAGTAACTGCCTAACCGGCTTCATTTTGGAAAAAATACGGCCCGATGATGCCGCCATGACCCATAAACCGCACCATGCAGTCACTCTTTGTGGGTGCATTAGTGTTTCGACAATCACTCTTGGGTTATCATTCGCCCAAATGGGGCAATTCC
Organism: Pollenia labialis; assembly: GCA_949318255.1. NCBI lineage: Eukaryota > Metazoa > Arthropoda > Insecta > Diptera > Polleniidae > Pollenia > Pollenia labialis. The sequence goes on along the minus strand of OX439143.1, from coordinate 44,627,853 downwards.
GCTTATTGACGAATCCACTGAGGTGAAAATGTGCCTAACCACTGAAGAAATTTTATCATCCACTGTTGCCATTTCTTGCCACCATTCTGCCCATTGACGACGTTTGGAATGGTTAAAAGGCTTTAGTTCTTGCGTAAATTGCACCCTGTAAGCGTGTAAATGCAAGTCTTTGGGCAACATGTTTATCAACGACGAGCGTGAGAGCTGCAATTGTTGGGCACTCCGACGAGTTGAGGTGGACGGCTCTTCAGCCACACTATCGTGAACAGCAGCAAAATTTTCTGCAGTACGAGCACCCACTTGTGTTTTCACATCACCTACAGACCCGGTTTGCTCAAATTTTTGCAAGATTTTTCCGATTGTACGCACATTTGGACGATTAAATTGACCGAAAAAATCACAAAGTGCACGATATGCATTTTGACTTGAACGCCCATTTTCATAATAAGCCTGAATTACTTTAACGCGTTGCTCGATTGTGTATCTTTCCATGGTTTAAATTGAGAAAAGTCAAATGAAATGCAGAAAAATCTCGACGTTTAGGTGTGGTTTACATTCAACATCGCCCCTAAAAATTTAAGCATTTAAAACATGCGACAAAAATTACAGTTTTTGCTTAAATGCTTATTTTTTGCTTTACGAGATAGAATGCTTTTGATTGAAATCAAATTACGATCATAAAAAACTTAAAAAATGAGCTTTATTTGTTAGGGCTTTTTATTATTGGTTATTTTGGCTATAACGGCTTTTTTATACCCTCCACCACAATTAGTTGTGAAGAGGGTATATTAAGTTTGTCATTCCGTGTGAAACTTTTTTATTATTCATCTCAGACCCCATAAAGTATATATATTCTGGGTCCTTGAGTGATTCTTAGTCGATTTAGCCATGTCCGTCTGTCTGTCTGTCCGTCTGTTAAAAACACGCTCACTTTCGAAAAACTCAAAAGAAATGAACAAACTTGATGCCAAATTGCTTGTAGTTATCCTGAGCAGTTTGGGATTGAAATTCAGCAAAATTGGTGCAGTAGGACCAGAGCTATGAATCAAAATGTGGAATCACCACCTAAAAAATCATAATTTTGTTACAAAAAATAACATAAATGGTGGAACAAGGCACGGATTGAGATAAGATTTTGCAAAAATTTGTTTTATTCGACTGGAAATGACGCTGCAAAGCCAAAGTCTGACAACATTTTAATAAGAACGTGCTCTATTTTCTTCTGAGAAACCATCTGGCATCAGCTGTTGTTATTATGAAACAAATGTTGTCAGAAATCTAAGCAGCGGCGGTCCACTATTGACGGAATCAATAACCGGATCAAGTTTATAAATATAACCGACATCTGTATATTCATTTATCCTTGTAAAAGAAATTATGAACTTACACACATAAAAAACGTTTCATTATTATATCCTAAATTGGTATGTTCGAATTTATGGAACCTATTTTTAAGATGGGTGAACTCTTTTACGGCGCAAATAAAAGATTTTTTGAGGCGGCAACACGCTATTTTGAAATAGAGAACTACTTTGGTTTCCGGCGATTCACTATCCTATTCAGTCTTACGATTTGTCAAAAAAATCGTGTGTGCTTATAAAGTAGGATACTGTGGCTTAAAAATGAATTGTGTGACAGTATTTTTTGACAAGTCTGTCCGACTTGCAAATGTTTATGAAAATTTTCATAAAATTATAGTTTCTATGCGATCAGAGGGATAGTGTGGCGTTGACAGCAGATTTTGAAGACATTTTTTTTATGATGGATAGAATTCCATCAGATTTTAGAGTGAATGAATCGTACGATTGTGTAGGATAGTAAATCCTGGCCTGAAAAAGCAATTAACATGAACTTTTGTGACCGAATTTTGTAAACCTTTTGTAAAACACAAATTTTGACAGACATGCACAGTTACATAAAAAAATTTGACAAGTAAGATGTAAAAAACATGTCGTGTATGCAGGGCCGGATTTAAACTTTTGCCGCCCTTGGGCACTGAAAAAAATGCCGCCTCATTATTTTTAAAAATTCAAATATCTAATGTATTGCAAATAATTTATTATATATTATATACTTTGATATGACATAAAAAATATTTGTTTTTGTTCTTAGAGCTATACATTTTGCACTCAGCTTGACTCATGTGTGCTGTTTTTATAAGACGTTTGCCAAACGTCACTCAATCATCTGCATGTTGTTGTTGCCGTTACAACAACAAAAACAACATACAGACGATTGAGTGACGTTTGGCAAACGTCTTATAAAAACAGCACAATAATTATAATATAATAATTTTATCACAGGCAAATACGCCTGACTTTTTGAGTTGCGAATTGGTCGATTAAATCCTCACAATCTAAACGTTGAAGCACTTCCGATTCGATGCATAGAATAGCTAAGCTATTGAGTCTATTTGCACTCATTGTAGAACGAAAGTAGTTTTTAACCCTTTTTAAACAAGAAAACGATCGTTCTGCGCCACAGTTTGTTATAGCTAAAGTAATAAATATTCGATATGCGATTTCTACGTTCGGAAATTCAGTGTAAAGGTCGTTTGCTCGCAAAAGTTTCAGAAGATCGGAAGGTGAATTATTTTCCATCGTTTTTTCAGTGCAATAAGCATGGAAGTGCACGAATTCGTCATCCAATGAGAACTCAAGATCTGAAGAATAAATCTTTCTTAAACGTTCAGCTATTATCCAAATTGCCAAATTCAATTATAACTGAGAACTTTTCCTGTATCTTTTCATACGCAACACATCTTTTTCGTAATTCGAAATCCAGATTGTCAAGAATGACATTAAACGTATTGACTCTAAAGTAGTCTCGACCTGACAGTTGCACATCTCCATCCCGTGATTCATCAGCATGTAATTTTCTCTTCCTTTGTCTAGAAACTGTTGTTTTATATTCTTTAATCTCTGAAATATTTAAAGCATTTTTTTCATAGATTTCGAATTCATTTCGCGTATCAGCAACAACTTTAATCAAACCATGATAATCGTCGATCACGTCAGCAATCAACTTTTTGCAATCTTTGACTAACAGCATTGAATCGCGAGAGTAAAAAATGCCAAAATATTTGCATAAATGCTGTTTCAAGTCGCTCCATTTGAATACAAATACCTTTTGCTTGTTGTCTTGTAATTGCATTTTCGTCAATATCTTCTTCAATAATAATCAATGTCTCGATTATTTCGTCGAAATATTGATTAAGTACATGAACAGCTTCATAACGAGCTGACCATCTGGTTGCAGATAAAGATTTTAACGCGATTCTTTTTCCGGTATGAGATTGTAAAATTTCCCAGCGCTGCGTCGATGCAGTAAAGAAGTTATATAAAGTTTGTACTGTATTAAAGAATGAAGCAGCTTCTGGTGCGCATTCTACTGCGTGAACTCCAACTAAATTCAAAGAATGAGCAGCACAAGGAGCATGTTCTGCTAGATCATTAATTTCATGAATTCTTGCCTGTAAACCTGAATACATTCCTGATACATTGTTAGCATTATTATATGACTGACTTCGACAGTCTGCGAGGTCAAGATCAAAAAACTCAAGAATAGACAATACAGCAACTAGCAAATCTTCAGCTTTATGTCCAGAATTTTCAATAAATATCAGAAAGCGTTCAACAGGCGTTCCATCTTTTTGCACATATCTAATAACAAAAGAAAGTTGGTCAACGTGAGATATATCAGGTGTGGAATCTACAATAATAGCATAATATTTGGCTGATTTAACTTCTTGAATTATGATAGAAGATACTTTTACTGACAAAAGCTGTATAAATTCTTCGTAGATAGTTTTCGATAAGTAACTTGTACTGCCAGATCCTTTATTTCCAAATTTTCGAATATGCTCTTCTAGGAATGGGTCAAAAGAAGCAAGAAATTCAATCAGCATTAAAAAATTGCCATTATTTGGTGAGCCAAACTTTTCATCACTTCCTCGGAATGGAAGCCCTCGAGAAGCTAAGGCTTTAGTAGCAGCGACTACTCTTCTTAAAACATTTCTCCAATAAGAGATTTCTGTCTCTGTTTGTATGACTAAAGGTACGGTCACATATGGCAAACATTTGTCAAAAAATATCAAATATTTGTTTGCCCTTATCTGACCACAAAATATTTTTGAGGGGCAAACAGAAAAACAGCTGATTTTGGGCAAATAAAATTATTTGCTAGCAAACAAAAATGCTCCTAATGTGACCATTTAACGTCAAATATTTTCCTCGATTTTAGGCAAATAAATATTTGTTCTTACAAAAATTTTGTAAGACCAAACAGCGGCAAATAAAAAAGCTTTAAAATAAAAATTATTGAATAAAATTGAAAAAATTAACAGAATTAAATAATTTTTTTATTACGAAAAAACTTATTTATGGAAAACAATTTTTCCTGTGTTCTCTTTTTAGCAAAGAGTTGCGCGGTAAGTAGGTTTCAAGATGTTACAAAATACATTTTTCTTAAGTAAATGGGTAATTTATTTAATATGCTTATAATATATGAGCTAATGTTACGAATTATGCATTGCAAAAATGGCGTGTCTATATAAATAGTTTGGGGTCAGTGGACAATCATGGACCCGCCAAAATAAAATGAAATAATGAATTTAAGATTTATATAAAACTTATTAGTGCCGAATAATTTACCGACATCGACATCTTTATGAGATTTTTTCGTCTTGAAGTGATTGTAGCAAGTGACCTAGAACCAATACTCGGCCTACCAAGACAACATTTACAAGCTATTATAGAAATTTTTGCCAAAACCAACATTTATAAGATTATTATGACATTAAAAGTTATTTACAGAATCGGTATTTGAATAAGAGCTATGGCACAAAACTTTTCTCCAGATATAAGTTTTTATGAGCAAAAAAGATACGCGAAAATTGCAAAAATAGCGATAATTTTTCATATTTCAAACAAGCCATAAAATTGATTAAAAGTCCCTTAAACTATAAGGATTGGCTAAATTAGCGGAAATTCGCAAAAATTTGCTAATAGCGGCATGAAGCAAAGTTGAATATGTATTTATTAAAAATCGATAAAGCTATAAAGAATCAGAAGAAACAATTGCATCTATCGCGAACATTCACGAAAAATTGCCAACACAAAAATTTATTTGAAATTTCCAAATCGGTTAAAAAACAGAATGTCGGAAAAAACAAAACAAAAATTTACAAAACTATCAAAAATTCGCGAAAACTTTTAATATTTCAAACAAGCCATAAAATTGATTAAAAGTCCCTAAAACTATAAGGAATGGCAAAAATTCGATAAAAGTGGCTAAACTAGCGGAAATTTGCTAATAGTAAAGTTTTATATGTATTTATTAAAAATCGTTAAAGCTGTAAAGAATCAGAGAAAACAATTGCATCTATCGCGAACATTCCCGAAAAATTGCAAACCCAAAAAATTAATTGAAATTGCCAAATCGGTTAAAAAACAAAATGTCGGAAAAAACAAAAAAAAAATTACTAAAGTAGCGAAAATTCGCGAAAATTTTTAATATTTCAAACAACCCATAAAATTGATTAAAAGTCCCCCAAACTAAAAGGCGTGGTAAAAATTCTGTAAATATTGCTAAATCAGTGGAAATTTGCAAAAATTTGCAATATTTGTGTGAAAATACGTATTGTTTTCATTATGTAATAAACATTTTAAACTAAAAACCAATATTATGTTTTTTTGCTAAAAAATGTTCTCACATATAAGAATTAAAGTCGATTCGTTTTACTTTCACTAACCCCTTACCACTCTAATTGAAAACGAATAAAAACATGTGGAGGTGAATTGTGGAACACAAAAAATGCTTCAATAATCCACTTTCGAGTGAATTCGGATTCTAGAACACACGCGATTATCTCAAAAATTGCGACATGTACTTTGCGAATAAGGTAAACATCGACAGATAGCCGGACGGATGGACATTGTTATATCAATTTAGAAAAGGATGCTGACGAAAAATAAAAATTTTGGCCGCAAGTTCGTCCAAGCAGTTTGGATTGAAATTCAGCACTTTTGGTTTAGTAGGAAAAGAGTTATGGAGCGAAATGGGAAACAACCTCTTGGAAAAATCAATATTTATTTACAAAAACTAACGTAAATTGGTGGCGGAATGCACCTTTTATCGTTAAATTTTGCACAAACTCAATTTATATGCCTAGAAATCATATAACTGAATTTCGTGAAGATCGGTCTATAATTTACAATAGATCCACTCTCTAAAACACTTTATTGCTTGCGTCTAAAACCGTAATAAATAATACTTTAGTTTCATAATGTATGTACATACATATGTTAATTTAGTTGTATAAGACTGGAAATTACTTTGCCAAATTGCCTTTATCCCTTTATTTGTTATCTTAATCCTCTTTTATTTTTAAAACTGCTGTTCTCGCTCTTCTGTACCATAAAACCACAAAAGTTTCCATATTTTGCATAAAAATGTTAATTTTTAGTTTTAATAAAAAGTAATTTTATTTATTTAATTTTTATTTTTGACAATTTGATCAAATATTTATTTTTAGGCAAATATTTTTATATGTGAACACAGGGCAAACATGTTTTCCCATTTTTTATTTGAAGGTATTTAATATCTGTTTGAACAAACAAAAATGGGCAAATAAATGTGCGTAGTGTGACCAGCAAATAAAATTTTTATTTCTTTTAACAAAATTTAAAAAAATGCCGGCAAACAAAATTTTAAAATTGTTTGCCATATGTGACCGTACCTTAAGTCATGGTCTATTCTGTTCTTAGTATCCGATCTTTGCTTAAGGGTTAACATACATTTTTTATGATGTTTTGAGTTTTCATGCTCACCAACACGAACGCCTCCATGTTTCCAATCATTAAATCCGTTTTTGCCATTAAATGAACACTCTCTGTCAAAAAGAAGACAAGCTGCACAAAATACAGAACCTTTACTAACTGAGTAAATGAGCCATGGGCGTGGAACTTTTTCACCGTTGATAAGTTTTCTTAAAAATAGTGATTCTGACAGCCATCTTGAAGTTCCATCGCTGTAATCACGTTTTGTACCGGAGAAATCCAAATTTTTATTTTGTTTACATCCATGGTTAGCTACGTTATCTCTGGTGAAATCGTTTATAACCCATTCTCCTGGATCATCGCTTATCACAATATCCCCATGCTCATTATCTTCTATATTTATTGTTGGAATTGTAGCTTGAAGTTCACTTTCGTGATGGTTATTCTGTGGCAGCGAAGAAGTCGTGGTACTATCAGTATCATTACTCGTAGACGGAGTTCGTTTTGAAGTTGACGTAGAACATGCATCATCACCTGCAAAAATTTACTATTATTCTATTAACCTAATTATGACAGTAAATAATGAATATACATTTTATACACATCGACAAATGAATCATTATTATACTTGGAAAAATATGAATACTTGAAAAAATATGATACAAACCTTCATAATCTAAATTCGTACAATCTCTATTGTTAGTTTCTGATTTTTGTGTAACACATACTTTTTTCGTAAAAAAATCATCTAGTTTGGGAGTTTTACTCAAAACCTCTTGTTCCTTTTTACTTTTGTCCAAAGCGCGCTTTCGATACTCAGATCCACTCAATTTTTTGCGTCCATCAGCCATGGTTGACAATTGATCGTATATTTATGCTCAACATTAATGCAATTTTTTGATATCGATAAATTAATTTAACACCTTACTCAATCAACACTTACTCTTTAATGAAGAGCACGTTTAAAAAAGATAAAATAAAACTATGCAACACATAATCAATGATATGAAAAAGGGGAATCCCACAATTTAATATGTACAATGTACATATAGTGTTGCTGTGGCTTATTATTTTGTATTTTTGTATTTTTCTCAAAACACAACGAAAGCTATGCAACGAACTGTCAATGAAAGAAAAAGGGGAATGACACAATTTAATTTTGTAACGCTCTTGTGGATTATTGTTGTATACCTACATAAATGGAGGTTTCAGTTTTATTACCATTTTAAATCGTTAAAGAAATTAATTAATTAAATAATTTCGAATATAAATTTTCACTTAAGGTGCCAAAATGATGATTTACAAAATTTCAATTTGACAAATATTATACGAGTCGCATTTCTTGAATTATCTATTAAATAATATATGATTAATTAAAATATAAAATTTCTATTGAGAAATTTTGATGACAGTAAAAAATTTTTTTCACTTTCCCAATTTTGCCGCCCTAGAAAATTTGCCGCCCTGGGCTCTAGCCCCGACTGCCCCTAGTGTAAATCCACCACTGCGTGTATGGTGACCTTGAAGGACCCCGAATACTCGTTCAATACTTCATAGGGTTTTATACAGAACATAAAGAGCTAACTTCAAAAAGAATTGCCTCTACTATTTAACGTTTGTTTAGACGTGTGCCACCCTAATATTATCGATACTTATTGGCATAAGGTTTAGATAAGATTTCCAAAGCTTTTGGCCCCAAATGGCCTTTATCTTTTAATTAAACTTTTTAATTTATATTTATGCAATACACGATTATCTGCTTTGTTTGGTTTATTTCAGTGAGGGTTCAAACAATTCAATTAAATTAAGTAGAACTGATAACAGCTTAGGCTATGTGGGGGATTTTAATGTGCCACAATATTTATGGCACCCTTTACTTGTTGTTATGATCTAAGGCAAAAAAAAAAATATTTTATTAAAAAAAAACTTCGAAAAATTAATTATTATAAATAGTTAAAAACAAAATTGGGATTTTTAATCTTTGAAATTTCCTATTGTACCAAGAAATACATTTAAATTAATATATTTTCGTATACACACCCCTTTCCCTATGTGCCTTTAAAAATCCTTTTAATAACTTTAAACGCTTTTTTCACCTCACATTTCAAAAACTTTTACGCCACAAATGCACTTGCATTTCAATTCAAATTAAACTGGCATAAATGGACGCATAAATAAAAAAAACTGAATTACTCGATCTTGTATTTTATCCTGGTCTCGTAGTTGCCCTTTTTAATGAAATGCAACAACGAATGGAAAGATGTAAAAAAATGACAACACAACGCAGCTTAACTCAATTCCATTAAAGGTCGATTTGTGGCCATTAAAAAAAATCATTATCATGATAATGAAATTCTACATGCATAAAATATTAAAAAAAGAACCGGGTAAAAAAAATAATAACAATTAAGCAGAATTCGAAAGGAATGAAAAGTTAAAAAATATCATAAATAGATAATCATTTAAAGCCAATTTCGATCTAAGAAAGGTTAAATACAGTTTGGTTTAAAGATTGATGTTTGACTATTGGCTGCCAGCAGCCGTCGATGGCTGTGAGTGTTAACCTACAAAACCCTCTGAAAAGATTAAGTGGTTGCAATTGAAACATATAAGGGTTACCTGTCCCTAAAAGCCCCGGTTCGAGCCCAGCGTCAGGCACGAAAAAATTATAAAATAAATTTTAATTAATTTCATGCTGTAAAATTCCTTTCTTCATCGAAAAAATTTAATGAAAATTGAATTTGATGAACTTTAGCCTTATTAAAATATCAAAATTTGGATTAAAACCCATGAACAGTTCAACAAAATAACCTCTCAAAATTAAAAAAATAAAGAGTACTTTATTCGGCTATGCCGAATCTTATATATCCTTACCTATGGTGCGATAATATTAGAAAGTAAATAAATATATTTTGGGCCATGCCTACTTGTCTAATACCGCCCAAATTTTGTCGGATGTTGTTTTGATAATCAAGATGATTATACCTTATTTGGAATTTTCGGCTCTTGCCGTTCTCCAGATACGCAAAAAAAATAAAAAACAACATTAACAAGAAATTTTTGTGTAAAATTAGAGGCAATCTTGTTGGTACTTGGCTCATATCTCAGCCATTTGTAGACTGATCAGGATGAATTTCAATAGAAAACAATTCCGGACAATATCTGACGTAAACATATAACTACCCATTTCAACGGACACACAGATAGAAAGACGGATGGCCAGACGGACAGACAGACATCGTGATTTGAACATTTCTTCTCACATTATAAAAATAACAAAAATAAAAACCCTTTAGCGAAAGGTAATAATAGGCTTAATTACAAAATGTAAAAAAGATATTAGAAACATTTTGCAATATTTGGAACCTTAAAAAAATTGCCACCTTAAAAATAAAGTTAAACTCGGAAAAATACTCTAAATTTTTTTGATAAAAAACCCAAAATATGTATGTTAAACTTTCAAAAGAGGTAAACAATTTAAAAAAAAACGCTAAAAATAAAATACACTAAAAACTAATATAAAAAAATTGCCACAAAAAACTTCAAAATAGGAAATTAAAACAAAAAAAAAAAAATCGCTTAAAACTAAAATTTAAAGCGAAATACAAAGCAGAAAGATCTATAGCCAAAAAATAAATTATGATAAACTGCTCAAAATCGCTTAAAATCGAAAATTTAAAAAATATTTTAAGTTAAAACGAACCACTTTAATAATATTTAATATTTTGAATGTATTTAACTTTAAGCTCCAGGTCTTTTTATAAAAAAATTTATTTAAAATATTTATTGAAAATGGTCAATTAAAACTGAATTTAAAAGTTAAATATTTAATTTAATATTAAAATAAATAGCTAAAAAGCACAAATTAAAAATAAAAAAAACATTTTAAGATAAAATTAAAAATAAAATTATCCCCACTGTTAACAAATCATTAAAATCACGAAAAAAAATTTTTAAATTTAAAAAGAAATATTCTCAAATTGTTTGAAAAAACTATTTTTCAGATCGTTAAATTCGGAGAATTAAATTAAAACATCTCTTACAAAAAAGTTGTGCAAAATATTAAAATTAATGAAGGCCCCTATTACGGTTTAATTTCTTAATATTTGTATTATGGTTTAAAACTTTGCTATATTGCGGTGAACAAAAACATAACAAGAATTAGAACTGATCACAACCAGTTGTCTTAATTGCAACTCAACTGAGTTCAGTTGTGAACCGTAATTGAGCCTTAATGCACAAAAAAACTTCCAAAAAAAACTTAAAAATTACTAATTAAATAAATTCTTTTGTAGCTTCGCTTAAAAAACAAGATTTTTAAGATTTCGACAAAAGATCCTTCTATTTTAAACCGATCAAATCAAATTTGAAAAATCGTCAATATAAAAATTTAAAAAAATATTAGAGAAAATGAAATCGAAAAGTGAAAAGTAAAAAAAGATCATAAATTCGTTGAAAAAATCTTAATAAATTATGAAAATTGTCCAAAACCACAAAAAACTATTCATAAAAATGGCCAAACAAAATATAAAAACAAAGAATTAAAAACAATATGGAACTTTATAAAAATCGCCAATTAAAAAAAAAAAATCATAAAACTCGTACATAAGTTCGATTAATTTACGCGAACAACTCAAACAAAAGTTAAATTAAATCTAGAGATATAAAAAATAACAAATTTAAAAACGACAAAATAATATATCAAAAAATCACTTAAATTCCGAAATAATTTTTTAAATCTATAAAACGAAACCAAATCGAATATTTTGCTAAACTAGTACAAAAAAATATTTGCTATGAAAATCTCTAAAATAATAAATTAAAAAAAATAATTCAAAATCGCTTAAATTGGAGAAAAATAAAAAAATTTAAAAATCGCCAAAAAGAAAAGTAAACTGCCTAAAATCACTTAAGATCAAAAATTTTGAATAAACTGGAAGACAAAATAAAAAGTTTTGTTTTATTAATCGCCAAAATTAAAAGTAAGACCGATCGTAATAAAATTGCCCAAAAAATATATATTAAAATAAACAGCTAAAAATCGCTTTACATCGAAAATCGAAATAAAATCGAAAGATAGAACAAAAATTAACATTAAATTTCCCCTAAAAATTCCAAAAAATCGTTAAAAAAATAATTTATCAAATCGTTAAATCAAATCGGCGAAAATATTTCTAAAATGAACAAAAAACAAAACGTCTCAAATTGAATAAAATAATTAATTAAATTAAGCCGATAGCCTTAGTTGCTAGTGCGTTCGCTTAAAGATTTATTGTAATTTTTATTATAATAAATATCTAAATAAATAAATAAAAATAACTTTTTAAAAATATTGTCAACATATTAAAAGTGATAAATTCAAAATTAAAGAAATCGCCAGTAAATTGTTAATTCAGTGTTCGAAAATAAACACTTAATACCGCTCCTTAGTGTTTGGTTCGGTAAATTTGTGGAAAACACAAACGCTAATAGTGTTTGTATAGTCAATCAATTAAAAAATAACGTTTCCCTGCTTGTCCTCTTTCGAACACAAAAATAATACTGTTTTTATCCAATTCAACAAAAGATGAGACAATTTAATTCCCTTCGTTTTTTTAACCACAAACTTCATTGTGTTCGGTTCAGCTCGTTAGTGTCCGCTCGTTCTGTTGTGCGTAGCGCCCTTTTGGCTGGGAAAAAAACCAAACATTGTTTATAAAAACAAATATTTCAATTTTTTTTGTTGTTCATTTCTTTATCAATGTAAAAAAATAAATATTATTGAGTATTAAAATATATTGTTTGTCTTCAGTATCAATATATTTGCTCTGTTTTTTTAATGAAGAACAGAACACTATTAAATGTTCGGCTCTTTCTTGAAAATAGTTTCCAACGGTATTAAGGGTTGTGTGTGTCTACACAATCACTAAAAGCACATACATATATCGTTCTTGGGTGTGTGAGCCGAACGCTAAATAGTGTTCTGTTTATTTTCTAACACTCTTTTTAATATCTTATGACCTAAATCAGAAGAAAAGAAGAAAAAACGCTTTAATTAGAAATTGTTTACAAAATATTAAAAACCCTCTTACGGCTAATTTTTTAGGTTTGGTATTAAATGACATTTTTATTAAAAATCGTTTTATACACAAAATTCTATTCCTCACTTACGACTTAAACGAAACCTAATTCACCAAGCTGGCACATTTAAATTCAATTTATTTTTCAATTGCTTATAATTTAGTAAGGTGGCCTCAATATCACAACACTTCAACAACATCAGGCAAAGCAATAACAACCAGCTGTTTTTGAGACCACCTTGTTGATAAATACAATTTCTTGTATTTAGTAGTGCTACCATACTTTTATCTAAATTAAATAAGATTTAAGTTTATATGAAAATTAACAAAATACAGATTTAAATTCTATCCTAAAAATTGGACATTAAAACCAATTATAAAAAAAATTTGAAACAAATATTTGAAAAAGCACCAAAATTAAAAAAAAACGTCAAAATATCTCAAATTTCGAATTAAAAAAAATGCTAAAAACGAAATCATTACAAACGTTGTAAAATCGGGGAAATGATGTAAAAAAGAAAAAAAAACGCAGAATTTTCCGACAGTTATGAATTTTTTTTATTAAATAAAAAGCCGAACATTAAAAATAAATGTAAAAAGTCGAAAAAAATATCGGGCTTGGATTTTTTGCCGCCTAATTGTAAGCTTTGCTATCAAGCAACGGATTTACTTGAAGAAACATTTTACAAAGTCATTACATCTCGAAGAGAACCAGTCAGTATTATTTACCATCTTTAAATTACTTTCGCTGGCCTATGTTTATTTTGAATAAATTGAAAGAAAAGAATATATAATAAAAAAAATGAAAAAAAACCGAAATATTTCTGGAAAAATCATTTAATACCTTAAAATGGCTGTATTAAAAGAAAAATCCCTTATTTTTTTTAACTGACGAATTACTTTTGGCCCCACAGTTTAGTCAAGTGGAAGGAAGCCAGTGAGCTGACAAACCAAACACTTGTTGCCATTTTTATTAGTCCAGACTACTCCAAAGCAACAAAAACAAAATTTCAACAGTTTTTTTTCTCTATAGAAAAAGGATACGGCCAAAAATAACTTCGATGATTTTGTAAAACCAAATTCTTTTAAAACAACAGCCTGTCCGATCAACAAACAGCGAGCGAGCGGTCTTTGATGATGATGAGTCCGTCAGTCAGTCAGTTAGTCATCAGTTTAAATAACAAACATTATCAAACAAGTGTTGGTAGGAATGCGAATCTGTGAATGTGTGTGTGTGTGTGTTACCTTAATTTCAGGTTGTATTGAGTATTGATGACAGTCTGCATTCAACATGTTGCATTAACTGAATTTTGATAATTTTTTACATGGTCGCTTTGTTTTAAAGTTGCATTTTCGAATTTTATGTGTACATTTTTATGGACGTGGTACTTGAAAGAATTGAGTCTTAAAAAATAAAATATTTAATTATAAAAATGGGAAAAGGGAAAAAACTCCCGGGAAATTTGTATTCATAATTGGGCTGAATAAGTTGTGGCAAATCTTAGCGCAGAATTCGGCATAAGATATTTTGAATGTTCATATTTGAATATGCATATGGCAAATCGTAGTTGCCGAGCAACAGGTTCTCATTTATCCAAATTACTTAATTCGTATAAATGGGACTTGTCACTACGGGTGCTAACTATTGGCTAAAGTTTGCACATAACTAGGAAGGGCTGCTCCAGAGTGGAAGCATAGCAAAAATGGGTGTATAAGTAGATATTTATCAAGTGTTGGACATGTTTAGCTATTACCTTTTCCCATCTTTCGGGCCAAGAACGAATTAGTCAAGTGCAAATACTCTGTTCTGAAGTAAAGCGAATTTCAGTGATAGCGTTGAGCACCGATCAAAACAAATGGTAGGTGGTCAGGGCAAGATCTGGATAGTAAAAAACTTCCCAATTACTATTTGCTTATCATATTTTAAATGGCGCTGTTTTAACAGAATTTTATGGTTTCATGTCTGGTCGAATATTCCGGTCGGTTTTCGGACAACGCTCGCTAAAAAACGAATGAATTGTGTTCGCCACAAGTTTCCTTCCTGTAATCGTCTTACTTAATTTTAGTAGCTCAAAATAGATTGAATCCTTTTGGCCCCACCAAATGCAGATCATTAACTGGGCGCCACGGATAATTGCTTTAGCGTTAACTTGGCTGGTTGAATGGTCTTCACACAGAAAAAATGTTTGCTTAAAATTGTTCAATTAAAAAATTAATTGATGTACATTAATTTTTTCAATTAATTAATTGTTTGCTGCAATTAATTTTTTTAATAAAAACACAAAAATTTAAATGTGTGTGTGCATATGTTGTCTTTTTTTAATTTATGCAATTAATTTTTTAATTGACTAAATTTGTGTGGCATGACTCGAAAATACAAATCCGTTAATTGATATGATCAATTCTTTTGCAGGGGCAAAATTAGTAAAAAAAAATTAATTGTCTGAACGAATTGTTTAATTAAAGTCAATTTTCTATTTTTTCTGTGCGCATGCGATTTCTTTCGCTTCAGATTGTCATATTACTGGAAATCGATGCCAAATTTACTTAATTTTTTGTCGTTTTAGTAGTCTTTCGTTCTTAGAAAATCGTCATCAACTCATGTGGTACCCAATTTCCTTGATTTTGGATGAAGCTTGCTGCTTTAAAACATTTTAAAATTTATGCCTTCGCAATCCCTTTTTCAGTTTAACAACAGGTTTTATGCAGCAATGCATCCAATCCCTAGAGGGAAGCGAACTGACACCAAAGCAGTCCCGTGATAGGTCTTTGGTGGTGGAGACCGGTTCTAGTTCTAACACTTTATACCAATAAGACTTATCACTTTTACATGGGGTTATCATTGGAGGGGGTCAATTGACACAATTTGACCAGTCACAGATCTATTCTCAATGAACGTGCTTAGTGCCAGTTAATAAAATGTAGTATTATTTCAAAACAATGTATTATTATTTCAATAAAACAAGTTTTAGAATTAAATTCGAGAACCAAATGTTAGAAAATACCAACAAATATATCACAGCACCGTTGAATACTGTACTGTAAGTCATTACTTTTTCTACCTTTTTGTTCTTTATAAACCAATTTAGGGATTGGTTCTTCTTTCACTGGTCATGAGTCCTTTCTTTTTGGACTTGTTCTATTTTCACACACCCAGGACTAGTCTGTTGGACCAATTGACACAAATTTCCCGTAGGGATTCAAAACATTTTAACTTTTTTGGCTCACCTTGGTAGACTTTGTCTTTCGTGTTAAAAGCACCACTCCTTAATCGCACTAAACATCTCTCCTACGTTGAAATCATTTAAATCGATGATCAATTCGATTCTACTTCAAAACTTTAAGTCTATATATAAATCGGCAAAGCCATAACAGTTAAGAACACTTCCCTCCTTTGTTTGCCAACCGATTTAGGGGTAAAAAGGGTAAAAACGGGTAAATTCGGTTACCTAATATCTCCAAAACCTCCTAAATTGTGTCATTCAAAAAGGAGCTAATTGCAGACTCTGGTTTCTTTCCTGCAGACAAGCATAAAGCTTCGCGGGATAAGCTAGGAAATTATAAAAAAAAAAAATAGAGTTTAAATTGCTGGTAAATGCCACACAGTATGAAAAATATCTCCAAAACTAAAAGATATAGATACAAAAAAAAAAAAATAAAAGTGATCGTTGTTCATTGAAAAAAACCGGACAGCTATCTGGTACTTTTTTGAAATTTGGTCCTTTTGGGGAGTAAATGGGTATAACCTGTAATTTGGAACTTCTTTCTCACCATAAAAGCCAATAAAGATTGAAATAGAGGTTATACCAAATTCGTACTTTATCTTTAATATAAAAATATAAATTTGGTACTTTTTCGAAATTGGTTTAATAAGGGGGGGGGGGGGGGGGAAATTGTACCTTTTTGGTACTTGTTTTACAAAACATTTTTTTCATTCATTGTCATACACATATTAAATGATGGGCTCTCACTATGATATTAAAATTTTTGATACTTCAATGGGGAGAAAGAAAGTATCAAAAAGGGAGAAAATACGGGAAATTACATTTCTTTGTTTAACTTTTCAGTGCCGTAAGTGGTAATTTTTTAATTTTCTATAATATTAAACTTAAAAACATAAAATTATAGGTGCATAGTCCTGAGTGAATGAGAACCTTTAATATGAAAAATTTTGGTACTTTTTTGTTCTTCAACTGACACTTTTTAAATTTTCGTTAATATTGGACCTACAACATACAATTAAACATGGATGATCCTAAATGAATAAGAATCTGTAAGAGGGACATTTTTTGGTACTTTTTCGTCATTCTTTTTGATACTCAATAGGAGAGAAAATAGTATTAAAAAGAGGAAATAGGGGTAATTAAATTTCTTTCTTTTTAGTACTATTTCGTTCTACAACTGGTACTTTTTTATTTTCATTAATCTTGCACCAAAAAATATCAAATTAAACATTCAATGTCTTGAGTGGATGAGAATCTATAAAAGGCAACGTTCTTCTACTCGTACTTTATGAATTTTCGTTAATATTGGACCTAAAAACATAAAAATAAACTTGCAGCGTCCTGAGTGGATTATAATTTATAAGAGGGATACTCTCCGAATTACCGTTTGTATTGAACCTAGAAACCTAAAATTAAACATACAAGGTCCTAAGTGAATGAGAATCTGTAAAAGGGAGCCTATTGGTACTTTTTCGTTCAAAAACTAGTACTTTTTAAAATTTTCGTGAATATTGGACCTAGAAACGTCAAATTAAACATTCAATAAGTAAATAAGAATCTAACTGAGAAAACTTTTTGGCACTTTTTTGTTCTCCTACTGGTACTTTTTGAATTTTCGTTAAAATTTAACCTAAAAACATAAAAACAAACATGTAATCTGAATTTGAATCTTAAAGAGGGAACTTTTTGGTACTCTTTTGTTCTCATACTGGGACCTTTTGAATTTTTCGTTAAAATTAGACCTAAAAACATAAAAACAAAAAAAAATGAAAGGTCCTGATTGAATGAGAAACTGTAAGAGGAATCTTTTTAGTACTCTTCGTTCTTTTGCTGGTTCTTTTTGAATTTTTATTAAGACTTAACGAAGAAACATAAAATTCAACATGCAGAGTTTAGACTGATTGAGAAACTATAAGAAAGGACTTTTTCGTACTTTTTTGTTTTTTAATTGGAACTTTCTAATTTTTTTTTTCTATTATTGAACTTACAAAATTAAATTAAACATTTACGGATTTGAGTGAACTTTAACATATGGACCGGAGGTTGGTCCCAACACAAATCGATCCACTAAGACGGAAAAAATAAATTCTCGAAACTTCAAAATTAATTTATGCCTTGCGGAAAATTTGTGTCAATTGTTACAACAGACTGGTTTTCGGATTTGTGAAAATAGAACAATTACAACAAGACAGAACTCATGAGCAGTGAAAGGAGGACAAATCATTTAACTGGTATATAAAGAACAAAAAGGTAGAAAAAGTAATGAATTACAGTACAGTCTTCACCAGTGGTGTGAGACATTTTTTGGGACTTTCTAAAATTTGGTTTTTAAATTTAGTTCCAGGACTTGTTTTGTTGAAATCATACTACATTGTATTGAAATAATACTACATTGTATGTAGTAACAAACACTAAACACGTTCATTAAGAATAGATGATGAATGACAACTCCATGTAAAAGTGATAGCTCTTATTCAAATAAAGTGTTAGAACTGAAAGCGGTCTCTCTTCAACAAAGACCTGTCACGCGACTACTTTGGTCGAATTTCGCCCGCTGGGGAAACACTAGTTTTATTAAATGCTCATTTGCAAACCAAAATGAAAAAATCCTTTGACATATCTGATGCATTTTTATGACGCTGCCAATGATGATGAACCAGTTTATTTTGTATGTGCGCGTATGTGGGTAAAAATATTCGAAGACATTAATTCTTGGAATTGTTTTGTTAAATAGTGATTGATAAATGGATTAAAACGACGTGTCGGTGGTTCTTAAGTACACTTACAATCAATGTTAAATCCCAGCTTGAACAAACACACACACACTCACAAATAAACATAAATAAATATTTAAAAAAAAAATTTTACATTTAAGCGCAAAACAATATTTTCCTTGCCCTTCCTTTAGCCTTTCAAATGCGTTGTAAGTCAGTCATGAATTAAAAAAAAAATCAAGTCTTTTGTATTCTTAAGATATTTATTTGTTATTGTTTTTATTGTTGTTTTTTACTGGCAGTTCAACATAATCCTGGTTCTTTGCTTATGCTCATTTGTTTTTCTTCACCGGTTTATGACCATAATGCTTAATTATATACAAAGTCCGCTTTATGGCCGTTAATTCAATGGGCTTAGGATCGTTTTTCTTTTCTTGGCTTGTAACAGAAACAAATCTTCAATCTAAAAGTTCCCAGTTTTTTTCTTCTATTTATTATAAAAAGTAGAAAATTCTATTTCAACTATAAATTCTCATATTTTTAGTCTTTTATTGCAGACTGATCATAAATTCCTTTTAAATGTGGGTTTTACAAATGAAGCGTTAACAGGCCTTTAAAAAACCTTAACAAAAAATTTATAATATTTATCTTTGATGGTGGCAAGATCGTAAAAATCTACAAAATACAGGCGTTAATAATCAGGATCCTGCTGGTGCTTCTACAAAAAAAAAAGAGAAAGTAAAAGCAGAGAACAGATATCAATACAAGAGACATACAAGATTCTGATTTTATAATAAATCAACATCAATTAAATCTCCAAATGTTTTTTTTTCAAAGAAATTTCATCTTTAAGTTTTCCTTTAAATGAGTATTTGACGCTGCTTATTAAATTAATTATGTTGTATTTACTGTAAAACAGTTCTGAATCAACTCCCAAAATTCGTTAAATCTTAAAGTTAGGAAAATAAATTTTAAAAATTCTTTTCTATAGGAGAATTTAATAAATGAAGATCTTTTCAAATAATGATTTAATCGAAACCTTGTCAGAAAATATTAAATAAAAGTGATTTTGATTGGCAGATTAAATTTGATTTATCGTTATCTTGTGAAAATTGTTTTTGGAAAAACATTTGAAAATAAATTAGTAATTAGAAATCGTTCAAAACTTTATTGAATGAATGGAATTGAAAAAAAGAATATTTATGATCTCCTAAGACAGTACCTGCCTTATGATTTATTTGCTTGAGGGGAGTCAGATCTGCCTTAAAATTTTTGTAGACAAAAGGTGTGGAAAGACTTACATGCCTTTCTAAGGCCGTCGCCCGCAAAAGTTCGAAATCATGCCACGATAAGCGAAGATTTCCGGATTACTATAGAGGTTTCCAGGCGAAGATACTTTCGTTCAAAGGTGTGAAGTTAAATACGTCCCACAGTTATTTTAAATACGTTCCACACGCTGTTAAACGAGTTGCTAAAACAAACAAATTTTATTTTGTTAACACAAAACAAAATCTCGAAATAGTTTATATAGTTTCCTATATGCAGGCTTTCAAGGTCATTAATTTAATGTTAATAAAAGAGGAGATCAAGTGGTTGTGATCGAAACGTGTCATGGTAACCAGCCGCCTGGGTTCGAATCTCAGGTCAGTCAAGAATGAATGATTATCAATAGCAATTTGAATTAATTTTCATGTTGTAAAATTCCTTTCTTCATAAAAATATTGTAAATAAAAGATTATTTATTTCATTTTCAATAAAATCCGACGTTTCGTTGGTATTCTTTCCAACTTCTTCAGAGATTGAGTTTTTATTCAAATCTGGCATCATTGTAAAATATACAGGCTATTTGGATAAAAGTAGACATTTTGTCTATTTTAATTTTGAAATTAAAACAAAAAAATTTTTTTAACGGATTTACTGGAATTTTTTGGGACAAATGTGCTTCCGTATGGTCGTAAAGAGAAAATGTTCGTTCCACATACTCATGTTTATTTTTTTTATTTTTATATTCATTGCAAACCGCATTTATTTATATTATTTTACATATTTAAAATATATACATATGTATTTATATACTTAAAGGCTATGGTAGGCAGCAAAACAATTTCTATCATTATGTGCGTTCGTTTACTTTTCCAGTAAAACGCCAGTAAAATCCAGTAGGTGATTAATATGAAAATTTTACAAATTTATGTGTACGCGAACGCATTTCAGTAAAATCCAGTACAAATTTGTACAAATTTTGGGGTAAAAGAACGCAGCTATTAGTATAACAGAGGTGAACCTTCCACATATTACAAGTATTGTTTGTCCGATTTTCTTTTTTGAACTTGGCAGTGCCAAGTTGGCACAATACACACATCGCTTTCTGCTGTTACATTTTTCCATGGAATCTAATGGCAATGGTCGTTTTACAGTTTTCCGTACTGCATTGGTTTTTGAAGCCTCTCGCTTCCTGGCTGTAAAACCGTTAATCAAACTCCGAGCTATGACTTGTTTGAACTGCAAACTGGACAACAGGCTTTCTTCTATATCATTTTTGCTATGAAGTATAGTGCATAAAAAAATAGTCGGGGATAGTACTTTATTTTTGATCTTCGATCAAGCTCATATCACACCTTACGTGTTGATCCATTAGGCCAACTCCCCCCCATATTTTGATTATAGTGCGAAACAATTCTAGGGCATTTTACATCAATCTTCGCTGCTGAACCACCTTGACGGCGTTGTACAGCGTCTATTTCTGTAGGCGATAGGAAGTTGGTCAGCAAATGTACGGTTTTGTTGTCCATCCATTTGACACAACTTTTGCCTCGGAAATAGTGGGTTGGTAGAATGTCTCCGCGATTCATTTTTTCAACGTGTGTGTTTTTTGGAAGGTGTTTCCGATTTGTTCGTATAGTTCCACACACCTTGATGTTTAGAAAGGACAGTTTATATTGCAACAAGGGTGAAATGATTGCTGACTCAAATAGAATCACACCATTACGGGCCATAGGGACACCACTGCCCCTTTATGTTATTGACTACATATCAATGCACGCAACATGAATAATGATTTTATAACTGTATGCAACAAAACTGCACCTACCAGGCCTAATATATCGAACCCTAATAGCAAAAATGATGTAACCAACAAAAATAAAATTTTACAGGAGAAAGTTTTTTTTAAATATTTTACCTTGAAGTCTAGGGTTTCGTTTGAAATTGCTTTTGCTCTTATTTCTTAACGGTACTTCCCAGAGATATGATATTTTGAGAGATGATGCAAATGATCAAAGATTATCGATTTTCATAAAAAAACAACAATATTTAATGTTGTTGGTTACATAATTTTTGCTATTAGGGCTCGATATATCGCAATATAAAATTTTAAAAATCAGTTTTACACTTAAAAACTATCAATTTTTAAAGACAATAAAAAATAAAATAAATATTAATCTAAACATATTAATAAAAGACTCGTTTAGGAACTTACTTAAATTTAAATTGCACCCATTCTTTTTTTCGCTATTCAATGCTTTTTTCTTGGGACACCGGTGTCCCCGTAGTCGTCAAAGGGTTAAGACTATTCTTTTTAGGTCATAACATGTATGAAAATTGTTTTTGGCGAATTAAAGGTTACTCGCCTCAAATATACCCAAGAGTGGAGTGGAAAAAGCTGCGGACACTGCAGATTTATGAACACGACAATCTCGAACCTGAGGCTTGATCACAGCTTCAGCTTATCAGATACTAAGCCGGAAGGTATGGAGAAACATTGTTTCATACAAGATGAAAAGTGTAAACTTCTACACGGATGGCTCAAAGTCAAGAGTAGAAGAGGGCTTCAGTGTACACTGAAGGGAGATCAAACTCGCGATAAGCGAAGACTTCCGGACTACTAAAGCGTTTTGCAGGCGAAGATTATTCCAATCAAGAAAGCTGTAGACTGGTTCAGACCGTTTGCTGTGTTGACGACTACTGTTGATATTTACACTGACAGCCGAGCCGCCGTTATGGCCTTGTATTGGATTCTTGGGCTCCCTCTCCCTGAGAACGAGGACAGCTTTTGACTGCCGCTCATCTTTCTAAATCTCATCTCATCTAAACGAGATGGCTGAACAGTTTGATATAAGGATCGTATTGGTCTCAGGGCAGATGCTGGCGAACATTAAGGCAATAAGTTTGCTAGACCTGACACTACCGTACGGGTTCCATTGGATCAGGAAGAGCTTGGAGTGCCTCTGCTCTCATGCAAACACGACCTTCGGCGATCTACAACCAATATTATCAATAATAGATGATTCGCGAACACTTGATGCAAGATTGCCAGGAAATTGTGGTTTTGCATGAATGGCGTGCGAAACTTGTGCACACTATCAATGACCAAGAGCGTATCACTTTTGGTATCTGTTGCCATGGGACACTGCGGCATGTACAGAATCTAGGAAACTTACGCAACTGTTATCAAAAAATTAGGAGGAAAACGTAGAACTCCTCTTTTGTCGCTGTGTTGCACTGGCGAGAGGACGACTTGCAGAAAAGTACGGGTTGGTTCTGCATAGCGGTTCTGTTTAGTGGAGCTCCATGGTATCGCAACGGATCATTGGGTCAAGGTGTGTTAGAAGCATACTGACTCCCATTTCTACCTTACCTAAATCTTTATTTTTAAGATGTCTGGCAGTACAATTGATTTTGAAAGTAGAGTTTTTTTGGGAGCAACAGTCCACAATCAGGACTAACGGTGAGGGCTATTTTTAATAGTGGTTTTTGTATGCAATTTGTAGGGTATTATGAACTTACTGCCACAAATTCTTTAGCGTTGATTAAGTCATACATCAATTTAATTCATATCGAAATTTATTTACTACCAATATTATAGCGACATTTTTTACAAAAAAATTAATCCGCCCTGCAATAAAAAACCAAACCAGATCTTTAATCCATTTGGTCGTTTTAAATTTGTAAAAAAAGCTGCCATCCGAACGCCTGTATGCATTGACAAAGCAGTGTTTTAATCAAGCACTGCAAATGAAATGCATTGTTATTTCACGCTTTGCAAAAGCATCGTTAATTTAAAAAAAAAACGTGCTACTGTTTTATTCCTTTAAAAAAAGTGTGTTTGTTTTCGGCCATTTTTGAGGCTTTAAAGATGAGAAATTCCTTTGTAAAAAGTCGAATGTAAATTTAAGGTTTTATTGCCCTTAATAGTGATCATTGTCTGTTTATCAATGTCGAGAAATTTGTTTTTGAAAGAAAAAGAAAGGAAACAAAACAAATTCCAGCATAGTTTAATACTATTTGCACTATGGTCCCAATGTCAAGCATGACGTAAATGAGTCTCGTACACACACAGAAAAAAATCAATGTAAAATCGTCGAAAACAAGGTTGATTTCACGGTTTTCGCTATTAATTTAACATAATTTTACAATAACTTGCGAACAACATTTTTTTCTTTTAAAATAACTATAATTCATCTTAATTTAACATTGACGTAAAGTTAGAGCAAAATATCATTTATATTGAAATAACAATACGAATAATCACGTTGAATGAAAGTTATTTCAAGTTGAAACAACGTGAATTTCATATAGAATCAAATTGGTTTGAGTGTGATATAACAGTGTGAAGAAGCTTCAGAGACAACATATGCATTTATTTAAGAATAATGCAAAACACTTACCCCTGTAACACACGTTTCACTTATTTTGTATTCTCCTTTGTTAACAGAAGCATCAGCAGAATGGCTCAAAATGGTTTTCTTCATCATTCTACTTTGAAAACCTGATGTTCTATTTAACTAAATAATTTTAATAAAAAGAATACGGGAATTGACTTCTTTTTATAACATATTTTAAACATGAAAATAAAAAAAATTTACATACTTAAGTGTGTATGCATGTTAATTTACCAAGATAAACTTTTGATTTTAATATAAAACAGGTTTTTATGGATTCAATATTGAACAATGTTATTTTAACAGTGAATAATTTTAAATAAACGTGATTTAAGGTTATTTTAATATTTTTAGTTTAAAATTAATATGAAATAATGATAAATGTAAATAAAGGGCATACTCTTGCAGAAATTTACTATGATTCTCAATTAACCTTTCGCCTTTGTTAATTTAACATTGGTATTTTTTTTCTGTGTGCAGTGGCACTTGTTTGAAAGTTGTCAACATTTTCATAATATTTATCTGTTTAAGGAACCAGTTCTTTAATATTATTCAACCAAAAACCAATTGCATTCCATTCAAAGATCGAATCAGACACACTAAATCACTGACGACAAACTCATCAATGAAGCAAACGAACAACGTAAATCAATTAACAGCAACAAAAACACAATAGATTAATATAAAAAAAAATATTTACAAAATTTCAATACTAAATTCTAATCAAAAAATTTCAAAAAAAAAAAAAAGAGAAAGACGTAAATAAAAGAAAGAAATTTAATTAAAAAAAGTTAGCCCAGGGCTGCCAGACTTGGGGATTTCATGCGAGGACAAAGAAAGCCATTTGGGGATTGGGAATTTTTTTGGGATTTAAAAAAAATTCGGAAATTTTTTGGGGATTTTATACATTTTAAATATAATTTTCCCTTCTTTTATTATTTTCGCTTATTTTTCTTTGTTTCGTACATAAAATATGAAAAAAGTACAAACAACTAATACAGTGTAAAGGCGACCGTACATGGCATTTATCTGTCATCTGACATGCCAAATTTCCAACTGCAAAATACATACATGTCGTGTGTTACCTTTTAAACTTTGCTTCTGTAAAAGTCAGACGCAAAGTCATCTAACAAAATTTTAATTAGAGCGTGCTCTATTTTCTTCTGACATCAGAAATCTATGCCGGGAAGAAACCGGCAGCGGCGTCCACTATTGGCGGAATCATTAGCCGGCTGAAGTTAATTTTTTAAAATACCGAGATATGTTTGATCATCTTACCATTGAATAGAATTTATGTGAATATATGCACAAGAACCGTGTTATTATAAAATCCTAAATTGGTATCTTTGAATTAAAAGAAAAAAATGTTAAAATGGCTAAACTATTTTACGGCGCAAATAAAAAAATTTCATGGCGGCAGCAAGCTGTTTTAAAATCGAGCACTACTTTGGTTTCTGCAATAACAATGCGAAAAAAACAAAGACAATGTCTGAAGCAAATTACATGTACGTTTGTGACCGAATATTATAAACCTTGTGTAAAACAGCGATTTTGACAGACATGCACAATTACATGTGACTTGAAAATTTGACATGTCAGATGACAAAACATGTCGTCTATATGCTCCTTAAGGGGTCTTAATTAAGATTACTATTTTTGTTGAGTGTGTAAAACGTACTTAATATTATTCTTGAGTGAATGTTTTAAAAAGTAATTTAAAACCGTTGACAACACACACAATTTTTGAATTTTTAGGACAATTTTCAAGCAAATATGTTTTTCCCAAAAATAAGTCAATCGTTATCTGAAACGCAAAAGGCCCTAACTAACGGAAAATTAAAAATCAACGTTCTTATTGATTTTGATGTATATAATCTTTCGACTAAAATTTGCGATTGTATTATCAAAAAACAAAAGCCTATCTACAAAAGATACTATGGTAAAAGCTAAAAAGCCTAATACCGTGTGCAGATATGCACCTTTATTCAGTTTTACGCAATAAATTACATTATTGAGCTCAATTATCCATATAAAATTGGAATTTAGTTATTGCTCTATTTAAACGAAATTATTATAAATTTTGAGTAAAATTGAAATGCGACCCTGTCACAAGTGTGTTTAGTGAGCAAAACACAACTTACTAAACAAAATGTTTTGCCATTTGGCAACTTAAATTACAACAAAACATATAAAAAAAAAATTCCTTTAAATTGGCTCATTTGTCTTCAAAAACAGCATATTGCTCTGCTTGTAATTCCTCACTGGATCACATAAAGAGTATTAAAAAAAACATCCCGTAACCAGTTTCTTACTATTTTTAAAAAAAATTTTATATTTTTAATTAAGAAGATTTAAAATTTGTTCAGAAAAAAACAAAAACAAAAAAAAAATATTAACTTTTTAAGTTTTTGATTTTCAGTTTGTGGATTTTTATGTTATTTTTTGGGGACAAGGAACAAATTACCTACCTGACAGCCCTGAGTTAGACACCAAAAAAATTTAAGAGATAAAATAACTGAACGACACTAAATGTTGTTATTGTACAGTGTTGCCAGAAGACATTTGGCTTGTGTCCCCAATTTTAAGGATTTAAGTCCCAAAAAATTCCCATCTCATAACTAAAATTTCCAAATCTTATTTAATGTACAATAAACTAACACATTGGCTATGAATTCTAAATAAATTTTATCAACATCTAATATTTAAAATGAAATTTTTAAAAGAAATCTATTTTCATATAAAATCGTGACATTGTCGTTCTTAAACGTCCTGCTCCCCCATAAAAAATCGATTTAAATTAAAACTAATGATTAGGTAGACATTCTAAAATTTGAGATCTCTTTCGCTCTTATGCAAAAAATACTATTTCATTATATTAAGTTTTTGATTATATTTAATTGAAGAAGCCTTTAAAAGAAGAACAAACAAATTTGAAAATATTGCCAAAATCACTGAAATCCTAAATAAGATACATATCTCAGCAGTTTGGCAATAACGTCGGCAGAATAACAGAGCAGGGTTGTTAGACTTTTTTCCTCAAAAATCGTCAAAAGTTTTAACAAAATTCGTCAAAATCGTCACGAAAAATTAACAAAATCGTCAACAAAACGTCAAATATACAAATTTTACAAATTAAAGACAATTTATTGCATGGATTGGTTCGAAAATATAAATTTTTAGCAAGAAATTCTGTTTATAAAGAAGTGATATGGTTAAGTTTTATTCTATTTATTTCAGCAAGTGAGCTGAGTATATTTATCATTTAAAAAGAAAACATAAGAAAAAATATATTTGCATAAATGCATAACAAAAATATTTTTTATATGATTTTTCCATATTCAGAAAAATTTTAAATTATATATAAAATCTAATTTGCTTTAAAATCGAGCTATTTTTAAATGATTAACTTTTAGCGCTATCTCTATTGCAAATTGTTTTTATTGTTAAAGGTGCTAAAAACCAAGGATTCTGTCTATATCAACCGACTTGAAACGTTTTATTACGTCCAATATTAGTTCCAAACTAATACATTTTTTTCTCATTGCACTCATTTTTCTACACAACTTCTTATTAAAAAGTAACTTCTTACTTCCTAACAAGCAATTTTACTAAGAATAACTAACAGAATTAATTGGGATTTGCCTTTTTACACACAAATAGAAAAATTCTTCACATTTGATTATGACTTCATCGGAAAATGCATTCGTATGTGGCGACGCAAATCAAAATAATAAAAACGCAAAGCGGATTTAACCAATTTTTTAAAAGCGGACCAGATAGGACTGACGCAAATTAGGGCTCTAGTGTATATTTTTTGCAGTACGGATGGCATTTCTATAATTGTAGAATATGAATTACTAATGCTTCTAATGAAATCCACCTGGTTTGTGATGGGGGAGGAATTTTTTTGTTTAATTTCCAAAAATTTTTGTATTTCGAAAAATTGATTTGTAAGTTTTGGACTGTTTTCAATATAATTGTAAATATTTCTTGTGTGTTTTATCGATGCCAGAAAATCGTCATAACACTATTACTTTTAGTCAAAAAATCTCCAATCGTCATATTATTGTATTTTCTCAAAAAATTGTTAAAATGACGAAAAATCGTCACATCTACCAAGCCTGCTTGCCAGATGAAAGTGTTATAAAATTGATGCGATTAAAGATTAAAGTAAATTTATTGACGGGATTAAATCGTCAAAACATTAGTGACTCTTCATCAAAAATCGTCAATCGTCATTTTGGTAAATTCATCGAAAAAAATCGTCAAAATGACGTAAAATCGTCACATCTAACATCCCTGTAACAGAGCCATATTTCTTATTGCTCAGCTTATGTTAAATGCATGGGAAAACGTATGTATGTTAACTCATACTTTTAAAGAAATCAAGGAAGACAGTGCAGTGTAAATATCTTGCAAAAATTATATTTATTAATATAAGTTTTTTCTTATATAATATAACAATATTAATTTTTATTAAGTTTATTTTTTTGTTAAAATAAAATTTATAGTTTTATATAAAAAAGAACTCAAGCTTAAACAAATTATTGAAAATTTGTAATCCAAATTTTGACATTTTAATTAATTCGTCAAATTTAATTTTCATTAAATTATTTTTATGAAGAAAGGAATTTTACAACATGAAATTTATTCAAATTTATTGATCATTTTTCATTCTTGACTGCTGCGGGTCTCGAACCCGGGCTTTCACGGACAGCTTACCCTCACAAGTTTCGATTGCAACTACTCAATCTCTTCAGAGGGGTTTGCCGTTTAACACTCACATCCATTGACGACTGCTGGCAGTCAATAGTCAAACATCAATCTTTAAACCAAATTGTATTTAACCTTTGTTAGATCGAAATTTGCTTTGAATTGTTATCCATTTTAATTGCTTTACATGTTCTTCCTTACTTCTATTTTTTCGTACTTTTTGTTCTTTTCTGTTGAGTATTTCGGAACTGGGCGTGTTTTCAACAGATGGACATGGCTTAATCTACTTTGAATTGCTCAAGGTCCCAGAATAGTAATAATGTATGGCGTCTAAGATGAATATCAAAAAAAGTTTCACACGGAATGACGAACTTAGTATATCTTTATTCACCACTACATTGTGGTAATAACTAAAATCCATATCATAAATCGAAAATTTAAATTTTTCGCTTAAAATTACTATGGAAATTACGTTTCAACTTTGCGTGAAGTTGTTAAAACTATAAAAAATTAATCCAAAATCTTAAATTTCCAGGGAATACAAGATAATCCTCAATATTATTTTTGAAAATAATAGGTACACACCTACACAAAGAAATTTTAATATCCCCACATTTTTTAAAAATCCATAACTGCTTTCTACAAAAATCTGCCCCTAAACGTTGAAATCCACAATTTGTTAACAAATCCCCTTATCTGGCAACACTGCTTACGCAACCAAACTAGCCAACAACAATAGAAATTTAATGGAATTCCAATTTTATCTATTACTACCTAAACACACTACACTTCACTCGTACAGTAGAGTGTGGTGTCTAATGAATGAGCGGCAAGCAAAGGTGATCATGTCAGGCCAAAAACTCCACTCCCGAGTTTCGGACAAAAGTCATATGGTCATTTTAATATGAAATCAAAGGAAAGAAAAAAAATATAAAAAACGATTATTGTGTCTCGGGGGGAAATATGTTGTTATTTGTGATAATTGATAAGCGAAGATTTAGCTAGACATTATGCACTATGGGACTGATAGAAAAAATATGCAGAAGAAGTAAAAAATATGTTTTGGTTATTTATAATGAATGTCTTAGGCCTTAATTTAAGCATTTTTTTAAATACACCATTTTTCACTGCAATATAGAAAAAACCAAGATCATCTTTGAATCTATTGCAAGTTTTAAAATATTGAGTTCAACATGTGTCCAAGCTTAATCTGAAATTTGTATCTATTGAAATTTTAGTAACAAAATTAAATCTTTTGAGAAAATCAAAACCACTCTGTCTAATGTTTCAATAAGAAATATTGATGTAAACAAAAACAAAAAGTGCAATATGCAACTGTTGCACTTTGTTAGTTTAATAAT
Organism: Pollenia labialis; assembly: GCA_949318255.1. NCBI lineage: Eukaryota > Metazoa > Arthropoda > Insecta > Diptera > Polleniidae > Pollenia > Pollenia labialis. The sequence continues at coordinate 44,597,343 of OX439143.1, read as the reverse complement.
GTTGTTGTTATTGTTTCTTTAATATACTACAAAAGAAAAAAATAACAAAAAACAGAAAGAGCAAAAAAAAAAAAGAAACCTAAACACAAAAAGAAAACATAAAAACGAAACAAGTGTAAGAAGTTAAATAAAGTTACCAGCCAGCCGTCCCGTCCATCCATAGACAAAATCACACATTCCCACAATAACAAAATAATGTCAGATGACGCATTAAAAACGCTGAGCACACTACTCACCGCTTAATGAATGAAGTAAAAAAAAGAATGGAAATAAACATAAGAAATACACATACAATCCAAAAGATATAATGAAAAGGAAATCGAAAAAGAGATACATTTCTTAGAAATCTCTGAAACACTCCGTAAGAGAATGCGAAAAGAGCGATTGTTTTGAAAAGAGTAAAGTTAAAGAGATAAAGACAGTGCTGCCACTTTGTGGGTAATTACTCGAATAAGGTGTAATTTTTACAGTCGGTGGTAGAGTGCGGGTTATTTCTTTATGATGTAGATCAGGTGTATGTTAATTTAAATTGGGTAATTTTGGTTCATCTCAAGTGTAATTTTGGGTTTTGCTGGGGGTAACACAGGATCAAGATTATTATTTACGATCTTGAGTTTGAGACGGCATAGCACTTGTTGGGAATTCTTGTATATGATATAAAAATGTTTAAAATTCCCATTCAATACGGAAATTTTTGTGTACAAAATTAAAAGATGGATGTTATAACGATCATGTAATTTCGTTTGTACCTAGTTTTTTTTCCAGGAGCAAAAGTATAATCTCTTAATAAAATGGAAATTTCTTTCGATATCATATGCCGTAATTTGCCCTTTGGACTTCCTGACAATATTCCATTTCCAGCGATCCCTATATTAATCACGTAATTAAAATACATATTACGAAACAATTTTATAGTTGTTTAAAAATGTGAAATATTTTGAAACTATTTGGAAACCAAAACGTTTCTAACCAAATTTGCGCAAATTTGTATCGATGTCGACTTTTATATAAAGTGGGTTTTTGTTTTAAGACTTATTGAACTGAAAATTAAAAAAAAACACAACAAAAAATTTAATTTTCTTTAAAAGAAACATTTCTATTCGAAAGATATATCCATGGCATTTATATTTAAAATGATAACGGCCATGTGGGCACCGCGGCTTTTCTTGATGAAGCGCATTCTGGGCGACCAATATTTAGCCACTTTTTCAAGCAATACCTACTAATTGAATGTCACTAATATAACTAACAATGATGGCCTCCAAGGCGTTAGTTGTTGCTAATTTTTCAGCATAAGCCAGTGACTTCATGTAGTCCCACAAGAAGTTGTCGAGCGGTGCCAAATCGCATCACCTTATATATTAACTGACAGGCTCATGTCTCGAAATCGAAACTTATCGGAAAATTTTGATTTCAAGAAGTCGATAGTTGTGGTCGCCGTACGGCTCGTAACGATGCTCTGTTGAAGCCACATCTCGCTGGAATCTAAGTCATCCATATCATTGATCATGTTGCGAATAACCGTGAAGCAAACTCCAGCTTCTTTTTCTGAAGAAATAAGGGCCGATGAAATCACTTGTGTGTTTACCGCACCAAAGTGGTAATTTTTTTAATTTTTTCAAATTTTTCGTTTACTTACCATCCCGTTCAGATAGACGATTATGTGCCTGATGGAAATCACGAAATCTTCTTTAAGATGAACGTACGATGACTGATTTTTAAAGTAATTTTGGATAATATGAAAGCGTTCTGCAATCTATTCATGACAATTTGCCAGAGTATACTATTCGTTGATCAAAATTGTCAAAAAGTCAAAGTAGTATTACAGTTCGTGTGACAGTTAAGTTTTAGCGAGCTTTTAACAACACCCTTTTATATTGATTTTTGGTTGAAATAAATATCGGCCATTTACTTCAATAGTGAATTTTAAAGTTAGTGATGCACAATTGTTCGCTTTGTTTTTCTTTATATTTTCTATAAAATTCATCTTTATATATTTTATTCTTTCCCCATTTGAAGAGAATGTGTCTTTATTTATTCTAAGTGGTTAAAGAAAAAGAAAACTTTAAACGCGTTTATCTCGAAATGGATTTTTTTGAGTTATGTCACTATTAAAGTAAATGAGCGATATTCTAGGATTTCCGAAAGACAAATACATAAATATTTACACGTTTTATTCTTAATGCCCCGCCAGAGAAATACACCAACGTTGACTGAATCAAACATTTCATGGAGACTTCGTACAGATTACAATCAGACATTGAATATACCAACTGTCTGGTCGCTTTCTAATCGACTTCACATTAACACATCGGAGCAAATTTATGTGTCGATATGTCTTATAGATTTCTGACGTAATTCATACAGATGTGTCTAACGAGTCATATTTTTTTGGTGAAAAAGTACTATTTGCTGAAAATATTTTTAATTTTATTTTTTTTTACAATAATAATTTTATTTTATTTTACAATAAAATTAATTAAAACTAATTCTTTCCGCTATCTATCAGAAAGCAATAAGAATGTGGGCTTACACATTAAAATTTCCTTTGTCTTTATTATTGGATATCTTTCAGAAATGCCGCCAAACACCCAGAAGTTCCCACGACATGTCTGCTAAAATTCATGTCAACGACTTCGTACATTTTTGCGTCAGAAATCTGATAGAATTCGTGTACGATGCCGACTATTTTGTCGACGTTTCTCTCAGATATCTGGATGATATGAGACAATTTTACTGGTGGTTATTAAAAAAACTAAATCAAATAACATTAAATTGTCGGAATTCAATTTTAACTTGTTGTTTTGCCATAATGATTCAAAGACAAACATGTAAAGATTTTAAAACCTTTAGCGTGGCTTTGCCAAAGTCCATTTATGGTATATTTGTTTGCAGCTATTGAAATAAGAATGAACTTTGTCTGAGAAAACGAAACTATTCGGATGAATAAATTGTCGACGAAGCTGATGGTCGTCAATCTTTAATTTTTAGTAAGTTTTAAGCGCTATGTACATGTTGTATGAAAAATTTTTCGCATGATGGTTTGACCCAACAACTCTAAATGTTGAAGTTTTCTATTGATTTTACAATTTTTTTTTTGCAGGAGCGATATTTTCAGTTGAATGACCAGGACGAATAGGCACTAATAAGTTTCTGCCAGTAGTCGAGAAGGTCGTTTATTCCAGTCTTTGTGAGACGTTGATAACGCCCTAAACTATAACCAAGTTTTTGACATCTGGTTTTAACTGATCCATAGATCGTTAAACGTAGTCATTTTGGTAAATTGTTCACTTAAAAAAAAGAAAAGATGTCGGCGATTTTCAGTTTTCAGAAAAAAGTTTATAAGAGTTGTTTATCAAATAATTTGCTTAAAAAAAGGAAATTACTTCCTAAAGTTTTGTTATAAATTATTCTACAAACTCATAGTGCAGACTTCATCTATGGTGGTAAGGAAAAATAGTAGGATCCGGTAGGCTAGTTGGCTAGTGCGAGGGTTGCTGGTTCGATTCCCGCCAGAGACTCTGATCTGTTTCACTACAACAGGCTGAAAGTCTAAGTTACTAATGCAATTTGTATTTGTATTTGTACCTCATAATATATAAATAAATAAATATAAATATTTTACACATCTGTCAAACTTTTACAACGATCGTCTACTCTTTCTTCGACAACACTGAACATACTTCACAAATTTTGCTTAAAGAGCGAAGTCTGTAAATAAAGAGAGGAGAGTTTATTTTTCTTTTCAATGTAGTCGTTGTTGTTGCTATTTTGTATCAATTATTTTATATATTTTTACCACTTTATTAAAGTTAATGCAGCGCTAATGTTTCCTGAGGCTCGAGCTACCAACAAACTGATCAATTTACAAATATAGACATGCTAGTTGTATTTTAAGAGTCGTACTTTTTGGTTGTTGTAAGCGCGTAAAACAGAAAATTTTTATAAACTGTTTTTTTTAACGCATTAATGCAAAAAAACATGGAAATTTAAAAAAAAATTAAAGTAATTTAAAAAGTGTGTATAAAAAGAAAAAAAAAATAAACAAAAATTTAAAAAAAATATGTTTTGAAGATTAAAAAAATAAAAATAAATGTAAAAAAATTGTAACAAGATGCTTTTAAAAGTTTTAAATTAATAGTTATTCTTTTGTGTTTTTTAATAAAAATTTACAATTTAGCTTGACATTTTTTATTTAATAAAATTTTGTGCTTAAAAACGATTTAATAGGTATTAAAAATTTTATTTAGTTTTTAAACAATTTATAAAAGTTTTTCTATACAATTTACAGTTATTTTTCGATTTATCCTCTTGTTTTGTCAAAAGTAAAAAACAAAAAATAAATCAAAGAAATACCTACAAAACACAACAACTAAGAAACAACCGTTTTTCTTACGATTTGTGCTTCTTATAATTTTTTATAAACGGTGTTGGAGTTTGGCTCCCCTCAGTCGCTCCCCTCTTTGACATAAAACAAAACAAATAAAAAACTGTTGATTTTTTGTTGTTTTTTTCGATTACGATTGATTATTTTGGTTTCGGTTGTTTTAAACTTTAAAATTTAAAGAGTGACTCTCTTCATTCGTGTCTCAATAATAATACAAATAATCATTATGTTCGTGTTATTGTTGTTGCTTTGATTGGGTTTTTTAGAGAAAAAAGTGCTGCAAGTGTGTGAGTGTTAAAAAATTTAAATAAAAGAAAAAACAAATTAAATTAATTTAAAACTAAAACTATAACAACAATAAGTAAAAAAATTTCTATAAAATTTGTTGTAGTGAGTACATAAAATTAAAAAAAAACACACACACACACAAAAAAAATTAGCTGACAATTTGTCGTTGTTGCTGCTTCTTAAAATTCGCCAGTTATTTACTCAACTACAAAAAAAAATAAAACCAACAAAATTTTTTTTAAAATATAAAATTATAAAACAAAAAAAAAATGTAAATGAAATACAATACAAACTGAAATAAAATACAGCAGCAAATAATAAAAAAAATACAACAAAAAGTTAAAAAAACGTGTTGTTTATTTAACATTTTCACTTTTATTTAAAAAAAAATTATTTGAATTTTAAATTAAAACAAAAAAAAAAAATCAATTGCTTAGAAAAAAATTTAAAAAAATCTGTGAGAACTGAAAAAAAAGTTTCAAAAATTTCAAAAGATTGCAATTTGTTGTGGTAAGTTTTAGCAACTATTAAAACTAATTTTTAATGGCTTTTTATAACAATTTATTTAACTTTATTTAAACATGACATATTAAATATATTTTTTTTTATAAAATCAAATATGAAACTTATTTGGCGTAGCAGAAATTTTTTGTTTTCTGGCAAATAAAATGTTTATGGTAATTTTTTTTTAATTTTTTTGGTAAAATTATAATATTGAATAAGTTTAGATCATCTTAATAAATCTTTTATAACATAAAATTAAATCCATTTTTCAAATCTGAGGAGAAATTTACATTTAAGGCCAATTCGGCTTAGCTAAATTGATTTTTTATTAAAAAATTTAAAAAAAACTATATACCTATGTTTATTTCCACAAAAATTATACAGTCGAACTTCCTTATAGTGAACTTCTATACAATGAAGTTCTCCTTATTATGAACTTAAATCAAGAACACAAATTTTTCGTTCCACTTTCAATATATTTTGATCTCCGTATAATGAATTTCCATACAGTGAATTTTTCTTTACAATAAACAAAATTTTGGAACCAAAAATACATTTTACGTGTGTTTTTGTCTCCATATAGTGAACTATTTTTTGCAGCTTTATTTTGCACTTGTTAGCAACACTTTTTATTAAGAAATGAAAACAAAAAAGTTAATGATTTGACTTTTAACACCAGTTTAGTGAACGAAAATGACGCACCGGAATAGCATTTCTCTTGAAAAAAGTTATTAGTAAGTAATAAAGTTGAAGAAGGGACACCAAAGAAAAAAGATATAGATATATATAGTTTGGAATTCTTCCCAGTACATTATCAAACATTTTAAAAAACAAGTCAGTTATATGTATGTAGTTCAAACAAAAATACCTGATTATTTTAAATAAATTAAAAACAAAAAAAAAATTTCTTTATAATGAAGTTTCTATATAGTGAAATAATTGTCTATCCCCGTGGAGATTCATTATAGGGAAGTTCGACTGTATTTTAAAACCAATTCAGCTTAGCCGAACAAAGGTTTAAAAAAATAAATTTAAAAATCGGTATTTATTATAATTTTTAAAGAATTCAGCTTAGCTGAATAAACATTTTATAAAAGAAAATTGTATACATTTTTTAAATTAGTTCAAATATTCAATTTTAAAGCTAATAAAGCTTAGCTGAATTGGGTTTTTATAAAAGAATTTGTAAAAAAAAATTTATATACATGTCAGCTGAATTAAGTTTTTTTTTTTTAAAGAAAATTACATAAAGGTATAAAAACGTACATAATTTATAACAATTTTTTTTAATGTTAACAAAAATCATCACTTTGAAAAACTTTTTCTAAGCTGAATAAACATTTTATGAAAGAAAATTAAATAAATTTTAAAAATCATTACAAAAAACTCAAATTTAAAGCAATTTATTGAGTTTTCAAGAAAACAATTTCTAATAAATTTTGTAAAACTTAAAAAAGTCTAGTTTATGGACTTAGCTTTAAAAAAAATTATATAGGGGTATACAAAATTTAAAAATAAGAAAAAAATATTAAATATTAAAAGTCTTGTAAATGCAAAAATTTCGAGTTATGTGACCTTCTTCGAGAAAAGGGAGCTAATATGTCAAAAAACGTGTTTGGACTTAAGAGTGGATTCTGGTATCTAAAAGGGTGTAGAATAACTTAAAATGCGTTTTTCTCAAAACTTCATTTTCACACACTAGGTCCCTTTTTTCGGAGAAGTTCACATATATTTATGCGATTTTTGACTACCCTTCTGAAAGTATATGACATATATTGGTACCATTTGAATATACATATGTATATCTTTCTGGATGTACACAATTTAGTTAAACGTTTTTACTATATTTTACATCAAAATGTTAGGGAACTAGGTAGACACAACTAAAAATTTATCAAAATCGGATATTTTCTCATAAATAAACGAGTTCACAAATCAAATCATAGTCGGGTTTTGCATCTCATTGAATCTTGAGTTGTGACTGTTTATAATTTAGGATGCGGGTCAATAAAAGCGCAATAAAAATTTAATAAATTTATAATTATCAGCTTCGCTAACATAAGCTTCGCTGAAAAGTTGGCTTTGGCAGGACGCAAGGTTTTCCTCCTCTATGGTATAAAAAAACACCGGCTTTACTAACTCTCTGCATAATTAAAAAAAAAATTAATACATTCAAAAGCTTTCAAATGATACCACTACATTCAGAAATGTAGTGTAAAATTTATATGAAAATTTCAATGATCCATAACTCGAAAACTATGCGTTTGCAAGACTTTTACCATTTAATCTTCAAACAAATTATATTTTTAAGCAAATTGAGCTTACGTGAATAGAGCTTTTTGGAAACAAAATTCTAAATCGCCATAAAAACATACCCAGTAAAAAATGTGCTCCAAAAGGAGCAGGTTTTATGTATGAATGCATTCCTCAAATCGCTTCAAACCTGCTGATAAGATGCCTGATTTTTGTATGGAGTGTTCCCGGTTTGGAGGAAAAAATGTGCTCCAAAAGGAGCAGGTTTTATGTATGAATGCATTCCTCAAATCGCTTCAAACCTGCTGATAAGATGCCTGATTTTTGTATGGAGTGTTCCCGGTTTGGAGGACTATTTACTGCTGACAATAAGCGCTGTTTTTATCATGCAAACAAAGCACTCCTAAAGCGCTTTTTTTAAGGGATAACTATATTTCCAAATTCATTGATTTTTTGCTTTTAATATAATAATTTTCGTAATCTATTATATATTTGTATTTTTTTCGCTTTAAAACCTCTTCGTTGTCAGCACTAAAATAGCAGCTTTTTCAATATTTTATTCTTTATCATTTACTGCTGTATAAGAGCTCTCTTATTGGAGGCTCGATTATGCGCTTTTTCTCTAAAGTGCTTCAAAAAACCCAATTTTTTTTACTGGGTAATTATTAAAAAATATTTTTTAAATCTGCATTAACATAATAATTTTCAGCTTAGCTGAATTAGCATTTTTTAAAAGAAAATTTAATAAATTTTAAAAATCTGTACAAAAACTCAAATTCAAAACTAATTTAGTTAAGCTGTATTGAGTTACAAAAAATATTAAACAAATTTTATAAATCTTCACAAAAGCTAAATATATGTATTTTCAAAGAGGTTTCTAGAAACAAAATTATAACTCAGTATAAAAACGCAATTTTAAATAAATATTTTATGTCTGTTTATTTAAAACATGATTAACAATTAATAACAGAAAATTTATTAAAATTAGAAATACCATACAGAAATAAATATTTTAAGCTAATTAAGCTTAGCTAAATTGAGTTTTTATTACAAATTTCTTAGAAATTTTGTAAGTTTTTATGAAACTTATATTTGCCAACAAATTCAGCTAAGCATAATAAATGTTTTTTTTACAGAAAATTAAAAATTAGAATAAAAACATAATTTTGAATAAATTTCGTTGAGATGAATTTTCGTATTTATTAAAAAAAATTTGAAATTTTCACAATCGGTCATGTTCTAGAAATCGAAATGAAGTGGAATTGAAATCGGACGTGATTTTAATCTCATTAGTTACAAAATGACTAAAGTTTTGACTATTTTTAACAGTAGTTCTTGTAAAGATAAAAATTAGTAGTCAATGTATGAAGTATATAAAAAACAATAATTTGTACGATTTTAATGCCATTTCAATTTATAGAATAAGTCCGGATAGTTTTTAGTACGTACGTATTTAAAACTTGATTAGAAAGAAATTCAGCTTAGCTGAATTGACTGTTTTCAAACAGAAAACAAAATTTTTAAATTTATTTGAAAAACATAAATTTTTTTTAAATTGGTATAAAAATTTAAACTTTTAATAAATACTTGGCTGAATTTAGTTGTTAGGCAGCGAAATTTGGTAACTGTTAAAAATTATAATAAAAATCTTAAGAATTCCCTAAAGTCTATTCGAATCGAGTCAATGATCTCTTGTGGAAACTTTGGCTATTCAATAGTCGAGATTTCATACTTATTCTTATTCCATATTTAAAACTATGGACTGGTCGGATTAATTCGATTTTTTTTTCGTTTTTATTGCTGGAAATTATGCTCATCATTAATGCGGATTCGTTTTAATTTATTAAAAGGTCAATAGCTAAGGAATATTTTTTTAACATTTTCCATAAAAATACGACTACAAACTGAAAATAATTGAATTTATAATAAACAAAAACGTGCATTGAATGCAGATTTATTTAAAACAGTTTCGTACGTAAAGAGAAAACTTGCATTTTAAGGCACACAATTCTAAGGTATTCAAACAAAGTATGGAGTTGAACAAAAAAAAAAAATTGTCTAGTTTAAAATAAAAGATTTTTCAATAAAATATTAATAATTAAAACAACTTAGCCATAAATATATTACAAAGTTTTAAGTTAAAAATAGAATAACAAAAGAAATTTTCAACCTAAAAATAGTCCGAAATAGGAAAAAAGTTTAATAGAAAGTCTTTCATTCTTTTAAAAAATTAACAATAATTTTGAAATTGGTTTTTTTTAATTAAATAGTTAACTAGAGTTTAGCTTGGTTAAACCATACATCACGTTTTGAAACTTTCCAAGGTCCTTTGAATCTAAAATCTTTTATTCCTCTTTTTTTTTTTTTTTTGGAGAATATTTTTTTTTCCTTTTTTAAGGTATTTGTTCTTATTTGTTACAGTTTAAATCAACATTAACGTACTTAAGTTTTAATTGCAAGTTTAAGCTTCATATAACTCAAAGTTTAAACTTAAATTCGAATTGTTGTTGTAGAATAGCAAGCGTACGATTGAATAAATGTAATTTTTAATGTGTTTGGAATAAATTTTCATTTTTTATTTATTTAGAGGTTTTCAAAACAAGTATTTACATAAACACACCATTTTCCGATGGATTTCAATATTGATAAAATTTTATTTACGCTTTAGAAATCTATAGTTAAATGCTTAAGCTTAGCTAGAAATATTTATATAGTAATTTTTTTTTAAACATTTCTGATTTAGTTTCTCTCAATTTTTATTTGAAACTTTCTAAATAATGAAAAATAGGATAAAGTATCCTATAGGATGGACTAAAAAGCAGTCTATAACCAGAAAACTTCTAAACATCTGCTCCGCAACTGCCCCGTTTTAGGATCACACAGACATAGATTTCTCGGGGGAACTCAAAACGCATCCAACTGAACTGGCTTCCAACTTTGTTTCCGACATTTTGGGTAGGGAATACATTTGCTGCACAAAAGGTAAAATGGGTCGTTGTGATAATGGCATTAATTTATCTAGCCAGTAATTTCGTCTACCTAAAAGTAAAAGACTAAAGAGTAGTAAATTTGATGGATTATAATCGCAAGAGTAATGACTGGTCTATTCGCTGCACTGTAGATTGTAGTGCAAAATAGAATTTAGACAAGTGTAAAATCTGAACTATAGACTGGTCTATCAGCTGGACTAAAGACCTGTCTATCGGCTATAAACTGTTTTGTAGGCTACTCTGTATTAAGGTTTGACTTAAAACAGCCTTCAATGAAATTGGAAATGGTGTAAATAAACTTATTTTTTTATTTGTTTATAAATATTTCTGTTCACTATTTTTTAACTTCGACTTCAGTTTTATTTCTATTTTTGCCAATTTGTTTTCATTTGGTAGGACTCATGCCAACGGCTGAGGTTCAGTTTAAGTGGCTGTTTTTAGTACTTTTTATGCTAAACACTCATAGAAAATAGTACTGTCCGTCTACATATTTAAACTTCAATTCACGTTCATTCCATGGAATTTATTTGAACGCAAAATAAAAACAAAAACCGTCTGAAATATATATTGTATGTATACGGATTGTAAATGACAGTAGAAAAATATTTATACTTATTGGCGTCATAGAAATATGGGTAATTTCGTTTTGAAGCTAAAACAAAACACTTGGCAAAATAAAAAATATTTACATAACTTTAAATTTTTAAATTCTATTAATAATACTAAAATTATTGGTTAGTTACAATTTTATTAAATGTTGAACGAATATAGAGAAACGAATGCCAAAGTGTAGGATAAGTTTTTATCAATAAAAGTTTTCAAGATTCATATTTAAATTAAAGGTTTAGATTCTACAATAAATTTCAGTTTATCAATAGTTATAATTGGGAATATAGCAAACTTAAACAAAACCTTGTTACTTTATTTGTTATTTACATTTAAAAAAAAAACTAATAATTAAAAAAAGACATTAAAAGAAACACAGCGTAGAGGGCGCTGTACTACTTAAGTTGAACATTAAGAAAAAACAAAATTTACGTTTTTTTCATTGTTTCGTTTATTATTCCTTTCCACATCGTTTTTATTTAAGGCGGTTTGAAAATTCGCCGACCTAACAAAAAAAAAAAAAAACATACAACATTTGAGACACAGCTTTCGCAACTTAAAATTCTTGGACAATAAGCGATGTATAGCACTTTTTAAAATGCCTTTTTTAATTTTGCTAGCTCGCGAAACCCTTAGTCGACGATCATACAAAAGGTTAGGTTAGGTTCTGCTGGCAGCCGCAATCAATCACAGCTCACTTTGGTACAGCATTTAGTTCCCGTTGTGTTACCGTGTTTCACTGTCTTCCAGGAGTGCTATGTTATCTGCCAGCAGACATTAGAAGTCAGCCATCCGGTTGATTCAATGATGTAAATCAATGTCAGAGAGACAAATTTTGTCCCCAAAAGTTCTTCGACCAAACAGCTTGAGTTTTAGGTCTTCCAGTGCCGGTCAACGACAGAAAAAAAGTTTCGTGGAGTCCACTTCTTCCTCGTCGTCGCATCATCTACACAGGTTATTGTAAGGAAGCCTTTGGGAATAGGCCAATGGCCAGCTATAACCGTAATTAGGTTCCTGAGGTGAAATCAGGATTTTTTTCAAGTCTGTTGGATCCTTTTTCATCTTCAATGGGCCAGCTTTTTCTGATTTTCCTGCAGGAAGTTTCATTGAACCATCTCTGGCTAGCAATAAGATAACATTTGTGTGCGATTAGTTGCTTACCCTTCGAGAGCGAAATTCCTTTATCATATGTTAAAAGGTTCTAATTTAAGGTAGTGACTGCATGCACCAACCAGTCAGCCACACACTTTTGATGTATGTCCCGGTGCCCAATGACACATTTAAGGGTATCCATTGAATACCCCGATATCTCCTCCAGAGACATCCAGCATTCTTAAACAATTCTCGATGTGATAAACACATTCTCCGGGGATCTTATGAGCGCTTTACTGTCCTGCCAGACATACCAAATGTGCCAAGCAGCTGTGTAGATGGCTATTATCTCCGCTTGAATGACATTACAATAAACCGGCAGCCTAATGGCCTGTTCGTCAATTTCGAAAGTTTTTGTTTTACATAGAAGTTAAGCGAACGAAGTTTTCGTTCGAAATCGACGAACAGGCCATTAGAGTAATGTTCGGGGCCAATTGCTGGAAGGCAATGCCTGAACCAACAGCATACTGTGTTTTAGACTCGTCAATGTATCATCATCATAGTGAAATAAAGTGTACTGTTGTATTAAAAATGCCCTCGGTGAATCCGGGATCAAAGATTGGGTCACATGTGATGTAAATAACGTCCAAGTGCCAATTTATCTCATACAGGATTGTTGCATGGCCGATGTTGTAATCTCTCCAAGTTCTAGTGGCCTTTACTCTTACCACTATGTTTGCATCTAACATTTTTTGCCAAAATGTCCAGTGGTAACAAGTTCAAGATTGTAAATCATGCCTTAGAAGGGGTGGGCCTAATGGCACCCATTACCATTTTACAATCAAACTTGGTTAAATGACGATCATACAATACCATTTTGTAAACTTTGTTACACGTTTCTGGCGTGGACACCTTAATTGGTCGAAAACTCTGCCTGCCAATATTTTAAAGTTGCAGATGAATGAGTTTAATCTGTCTCTAGGTTTTAATATTGTTTGGACAAATATCTTTCAACTGAAAGTATTAAATAACATTGACCAAGTTTTTTCACACTACCGCCATTTTTGAATTCAGATGTGTTAATTTATTAAGCCGCCCTCGTAACTCTTATCAATAAAATTAACCTTTAAAATTTCCATCTTATTAATAAGCATTTTTTCCTTTTCTCTAATTTCAGTGTTAAATTTTCTTTTAACCTTCTTATCGAATCAAACACAACAACCATAAAATTTTTGGGTAAGTTTTAATTATGTACACAACCATTTCTCACAGTGCCTATTATCGGTGATAAATTTATGTTTATTTATAAAAAACTGTGAAATTATTTGAAGATTTTTAAAACAAAACATAAAATGCCATGTAAATCTATTGGCTAAAGAGAAATCAAATTTTATTACTTTTTTTTTAATTTTTGTGATCATATTAAATAACACCACAAATCGGTGTAGAAACAAAAGCCAATTACAATAGAAATCAAATCACCATCTATAATAAAAAAAAAATATTAAAAAGAGTTAATATAACTTGAAGAATTCAATACTAAAACACCGCATTGAAAATGAGATTTAATGAAAGAGTTGTAAAAATTTATCGTAAAATAGCCCACAAATTAAAATAAGTTTTAAACGTTTTTTAAGTCTCGTTGCTTCAATTCAAAATCCCCTATTGAAATCTTAAAAAGCTATTTAAATCATAAAAATATCTACTTAAATAGTTTTAATAACTTTGCCTTTACGATCTAAAGACGAACCGCGTTTTTAAAGGAGAAAACTAGGGGAGGAGTAGACAGTTCCTTCAAATATTAATTATTTATGGTTTTATAATAAGTTTTTCAAAAAAAAAAAAAAAAAAAAAAAAAAAAAGACCTTTTTGCACTATAAGTTTTAATAAAATACTACTTGAACACAGAATTAATTATAGATCATGCTGTAAGGTGCACTTTAAATCAGAACAAAAGATTAGACTATACACTGAAAGAATTATGCTTCATAAATCTATTGAATCAATTCCATTGAATTTTGTTTTTTAATCCTATGAAAAATTTCATTACGGGAATGGAATTTTACAAATATAATGAAGCAATTTCATTAACACTACGAAATTGAGTTTCGTAATTTCGTTAAAATGTTTTATTTAATTTATGACAACTTAAAATCTCTTTCAAAAGAAAAATTCAACTTATTGTTATACATTTTTTCACTAGAATTTTGACTGGACTAAAGATCAGTCTATTACTATGGATAAGACTAAATGCTGTCTAAATACTGTTAATTCGTTGGGCTGAACTTTGAATCATTCAAGAGACTAAACCATAGATTTTTTTAGAGCATAGCCAGCCGAAGCTTTCAATTTAGTTGTGCTTTATGAAATATAATAAATAAAAACCTGCTCCTGTAAAATTGTGTTTTTGTTGCTTACGCGTTTTTTGCGCTTAGGGCTCGATATGTTCCCATTGATTCTATAATTAGCAAAGGATCTCAATAAATTGGTTGAACATATTCCTGTCTTGTGCCATCGACTTGCCTTCTCCACATATGAGCTGGGCGCCCTCTTCTTCGACTTCCTTGCGGGTTCCAGTCTTGTGATGTCGTTCCTTGAACGTGTGGCCCATCCACCGCCATTTACGTCTCTTATTTTTTTTTGCCTTGAGTTGTTGGTTGTATTATTTCCAAAGCCTGTTGTTGGACAGCACTCTAGGCAAGATTATTCGCAATATCCGGCGAAGACATTGATTCACATAGATAAGTAGAGGGAAAAGCCTGTAAGTGTTATCAAGATTTTTTTTCTAAGTTTAGGTTAAAAATTTATCCAAATTTTTCCAGAACTTTATGACATTTATTTTCCCCGATCATTGAATTCGCTTCGAAGCATTTTCAGTTACATTTCAAAATAGTTTATATAATTCTGAGAAGCATTATAACACAGAAAAAATTTTTGCAAAAAATTATTCAATTAAATAATTAATTATATATATATATGATTTCCTTAAACTCCTACTGGAGCATAGGGCGTAATGCTGTACATTAATTATTCAATTAATTTTTTGTTTGCTGCAATTAATTTTTTTAATTAAAACCCATAAAATTAAATGTTTGTGTATATGTGGTGTATTTTTTGTTTATGCAATTAATTTTTTAATTGACTAAATTTGTGTCCCATGACTCGAAAATACAAATCCGTTAATTTATATGATCAATTCCTTTGCAGGGGCAAAATTAGTTAAATAAATAATTGTCTGAACGAATTGTTTAATTAAAGTCGATTTTCTATTTTTTCTGTGAATGTCTTTTAATGGCCTTCTCTATATTTCCTTTAATATTTGATAACCTAAAAGTCATGCGTTATTAATCATGAAATTTTTTTCGTATATCATTATATTGATTTGAAATGTTTGCTGGATAAATATTGTGGCCTCATTGGCATAAGAATATGTGTGAAGTACTATGAATTGGTTGCCTATGGCTTAGAAGATATTAAGAACTTGTTGTTTCCTACTTTAAACTTTATTTAAATAAATATAAATACTTTTAATTTTATAAAAAATATTAAATAAAATTCAAACAAAAGCTAAATTTATGATGTTTGATAATAAAAAACCATAACGCTTCATTACACGTCTAGTTTACGCTGGGCTGCCAGATACTTTTTTCTTTGTCCCCAAAAAATTAAAAAAAAATCCTCAAAAATCCACAAACTAAAAATCAAAACCTTAAAAAGTTAATATTTTCTTTTGTTTTTTTTCTGACCAAATTTTGAATCTTGTTAATTAAAAATTTAAAATTTTTTTAAAAATAGTAAGAAAAATTTTAATAGGAAATCCCTAAAAATCCCCAAATAAAAATTTTTAGTAAACATTTATTTAATTTTGTTTGTAGCGACTGGTTTTGGCTTGTTTTTTTTAAATCCTTTTTATGCGATTCCAGTGAGCAATATGCTGTTTTTGAAGACATATGAGCCAATTTATAAGATTTTGGAGCTTGTTCAGTCGGTTTAAGCCATCCTTAAAATCAGCAATAAAAATATATATATTTGTGATTTATTTAATATTTCGATGCGTAATAAGTACTTACCAATAGCCCGGCATTCTTTTTCCCAAACTTTATTATATCCGACGCTCAAAATAGAATGGGACCTGAGGGAAAACCCGGTTTTGTTCAGGAGACCCTTTTTAAGATTTAAATACGTGTATCTTTGGTGTACCATCACTGAGCGCGTTGGTATTGGTCTCATTTGAAAGCGAAACATCTCATGACGTCAGGAACGTGTTGGTCAACCTTGAAAACGTAGGTCGTCCCTACCTCTTGTTTTGTGTAGTTGGTTATTACTGTGTTATACCAAGCGCGCTGTTTCCATGAGTTTGATATCAATTTTGCTCGCGTTTTTTCGAATCCAGGTTTATTTTCTGAAATTATCATTTGTGAATTATAATAAATAGTACTCATTTATAATTCTTTTAAATCGTGAATATCACTCTGTTAGTAAGAAAATTTTTTCACATAACCTTATTATATTATTCGCGAAAATAATTTAAAAATAATAACATTCTTACTGACTGTTTTAGGATGAAATGGTGGACGAATTCGAAGAAGTAGATTTAATTTATCGCTTCCCTGATGACGAGGATGATGACGATCACTTCTCAGAATTATCGGATAGTGACTCTGAAGATGATACCGATAATATGTACCTTGATAAATCTGATCTTGATTTACGTGAAGAAAAGTTAGTTGCTCGACTGTATGGTTCAAAAATACCTCCGTGTCGTTCAACTCAATGCAATAAAATGATCCCTAAGAAGATGGCTGCGGATTTTCGTACGTCTTTCATGAATTTAGATAAGCAATCCCAAAATTTAGTTATTCTCGCACATCTGGCAGCTCACCGTAGCGATGCAATGCTCAGCTCAAAAGTTAGTGATCGATCGCGAGATATGAAGAAACGGTACAATCAGATATATTATTTTCGAAGTTTGCCGATATGCCGTGATATGTACTTCTTCCTGTATACAATGGGAATTAAACGCTACAAAAATCAGGAAAAAGTAAATAAATAAATGAAA
This sequence comes from Pollenia labialis, assembly GCA_949318255.1. Lineage (NCBI taxonomy): Eukaryota > Metazoa > Arthropoda > Insecta > Diptera > Polleniidae > Pollenia > Pollenia labialis. The sequence continues at coordinate 44,580,164 of OX439143.1, read as the reverse complement.
ATTAATAAATTTTATCGTTAGGTCCCTTTCTATTTGCGCTTAGAATCGTCGACTTCAATTTTATAAAACGCGCATATCTCTGGGGCATGGGATCGGTCTCATTCAAGCTCAGATGTTGTCCACATCAAAAAAAAAGAGAAAATTGATTTTTTTTTACCCTTAGTTCGCTTTCTCTATGCGATGTCACATATTGTCTTTTATATTTCGCCACCTAATACGCAAAAGTTCCTATCTAATATTTTGAAAATTTCACAGCAAAAGCAAAAACTATTCAAAATGATAAATTAGTAAATCGCCTTAAACTGTTTATAAATACATTTTCTTTTATTTTTCTTGTAAAACCTTCCAGTTGTTTTGATAATGTTGCGTATTATGCAAACTGTGAGTTAGGCCTTTTAGCGTTTCCCATAGTATCTTTTGTAGATATGGCCTTTTGTTTTTTGATAATCAAATCGCAAATTTTAGTCGAAAGATTCCAAAATTTTTTTTGTGGATATTTGTGTTGATGCAATTCATCAGAATCAATAAAAACGGTGATTTTTAATTTTTCGTTAGTTAGGCCCTTTTTGCGTTTCAAGTAACGATTTACTTATTATTGGGAAAGACATATTTGCTTGAAAATTGTCTTGAAAAAATCAAAAATTGTATGTGTTGTCAACGGTATTAGATTCCTTTTTGTAATTCTTCCTTTTTAAAACACTCACTCAAGAATAATAAATATTAAGTACCTTTTACACACTTAACAAAAAGGGTAATCTTAATTAAGACCCTTTACACTGTATTAGTTGTTGCTACTTTTTTCATATTTTATGTACGAAACAAAGAAAAATAAGCGTAAATAATAAAAGAAGAGAAAATTATATTTAAAATATAGAAAATCCCCAAAAAATTCCCGATTTTTTTTTAATTCCCGAAAAAATCCCCAATCCCAAAATGACTTTCTTTGTCCTTTCTGCTCGCATGAAATCCCCAACTTTGGGAATGAATTCCCAAGTCTGGCAGCCCTGAGTTTACCAAATCACTATTAATTATTCAAAACAATGAAAAAAACACTCAACTCTGCCCTATCGCCACTACTTATGCAGTTAATGGGTTTTTATGTCTCTGTTTACATCTGTTAACAAATGTCGCCTGTAGTTTTAGATCTGTTTTAACTAGTATTTCCCATAATTTATGTGTGTTTTTCTTCATGTCTTCATGCCACTAGTAATAAAAAAACTAGTTTTCATAAATATTTTTTTAAAGTTTTACAACGATTTCGACAGAAGTTAAGAAACAAAAAAAAAAAAACTATCAATTTCACTTTCGATTTTTAAGCTAAAATTATGTTTTAGCTGTTTGGTCTAAAAGAAGAATTCCTTAAAACACATTAAAATATAAAAAAAAGATACTAGATACTTTTATAGATACATTTATACCACTTACACTCGGCGAGAGATGTCACAGGCAGAGTCAGTCGCATACAAAAATACCTTTCTGGCTAGACACAACATCAGAAAACTATTTAAAGATTTAAAGCCAAACAAAAAAAAAAAAGAGAAAAAAACGACAATTTGGAATGGAATACCAGAAAAAGAAAACAAGAAGAATCTACGACCAGAACAAAGGTTATAAAATGTTGCTAATGTTGTTGATAGTTTGTTGGTTTGTTTTTTTTTTGTACAATCTAAAAAATACACTGCCGCTAAATAAACTAACTGACAGACATAGAAATCGAGTCTGAGTAATGCTGAAAAACAATCCAAAAAAAACATACAAACTTTTAAATAGTGGTAAAAATGCAAAACAATGCCAGTTGGAAAATAATACAATGTCCATACAACCCCACTTTATAGCCTTATCTTATGATTAAAGGGTAATCTGCTCGGTTTGACTTCCAAACAAGACTTTCGCCTAATCTCAGGACTACTAAATTGCTTAATATCCAAATTTGTCTACAGGCTGAAATTAAAACTATTAATCTTTAGACTCTATAGCCAGATATCTAGGCTAGTCTATAGTCTAAAGTCTAGGCACTTCAATAGGTAGATATCTACTTTGGCCTATCGTCTGATATTTGGACTAGTCTGACTTCTAAACTAGTCCTTAGCTTGATCTCTTTACAATTTAATAGTTTAACCGCTAGACTAGCCTATACTTGAATCTCTACTATGGTCTACCGTTTGATCTTTAGTTAGATCCAAAGTCTGATTTCTAGGGCAATCTTTAGCTTATCTTTAAAACTTTTCAATAGTCTGAGGCCTAATTTCAGTATTCGATATAGATCAATATTTTATTGCAGTTTCGATCGATATCGAATGCCGTATTTTGAGCGATGATCTCAAATCATCGAGTCTTCAGTTTTATATTTGGTGAGAACTTCTCGAACCGAAAAGATGTGAAACAAAATATTCCATCGTTTCTCGAAAAGTGAGAAAATAGTGTGTATGTGACTCATGAAATTACATCGTTACGTTAGAAATGTCATAATATTCAACTCGAAGCCGATGTGAAAATGCAGACGTTGAGAACGCCAATCCCAAATATCATTGACGGCGATTAAAATTTAGTAAAATTGAAACATTTTTAACGAAGGCGGCGAAAATGCAACTGGTGGCTATCTATCTATATATATAAAACAGGATGTGTGTATGTATGTAACGTATGGACTGAAATTTTCAGGGAATCTTCAGAATATTCAGGCGGGTGACACTGTGAAGTCTGATTTTTGATTTTCGGAATGGCTTTCCAAATGAAAAATAGAAAGTTCTCAGCCAATATTCGATAGATGGCGTTATACGTTGACTTAGACTTTGCGCAATCTGAAAGGTGCCATTTTGCATTTAAAATTGGGGCGAGGCGAAGTTCGCCGGGTCCGCTAGTTCCAAATAAGGTTAAGTGCTACTTTTATGTTTGGTGCTTACAAAATGGCTTTGGAAACAATTGTATAATTTTTAAAAATGTTTAAAGCAAAATAATTTAACAATCGCCAAAATTGTCATAGACGCAGTTAATTGAGAAAAACTGTTGTTTGTTCTCACATTTCAATCGAAAAGTTTCTCGATGCAGGGGTTACAGAACATGGGCAACGCAACGTTGCATTTACGTAAGAGTACCAATTTATACATTAGCTTGGTAAGGAAAACGGAATTGCTGATCCGCAACGTATGCGCTTACGTAAGAATAACGAGGCCTTTAGCTAAAGATTTTACGTCTTACTTATAGTCTGATCCCTAATTGATATGAAGACTAGTCTATAGTAAATTTTCTTGACTAGTCCAGGGTCTGTTCTCTTAACAAAGTGCTAACTTGCCTTGCCTAGCAATTTCCTCCTGGCTTATTTCAAAAATATTTTTTCGAAAAAAATACAAGAAAAAAATCTCAAATTGCAACATGATACAGAAATTATTGCCAACCCAACCAACTATTACTGCTTGCAACAAGAAAAAAAAACATTTTTAAAAATAAACTTAAAAAAAGAAAAACAAATAAAAAATGCCACAACCAAATAAAAAAAAATCTTTTGGCTGCTGCTGTTGACAACTATTGCAGAAGAACAAGACAGACAACGTCGACAGCAAATGTAGAAAATCAGCAACAACTTTTAACTTTTATTTGTTTAACTACTCATTCGTTTCACTTTAGTGAATTTTTTGGTTTATTTTTAGCAGATGATGAGCAGGGTGTCTTTCAGTTTCTTTTAAGTACCTTCATATTTTGTTTTTTATTTATTTTTTTTTTGTAAATTTTTGTAGTCATCACCTTTATCTGCTTTCCTAAATTATTGTTATTATTAACTGCTTTTGATGATGATCATCACCAGCAGCATCATAATCATTATTGTTTTCTTCAAGCATCATGACAAAAGCTTCTCATTAGTGTATGTGGCAATAACAACACATGATTTGTTGCATTTACATTTACACATTATCATAACCAACTTGTTTATTTTATTATACAACCGTAACAAAGAAATTATCACAAATGCATATACAAATGCTTATGCAAGCCTATAGTTATATTCATACATCCATAGATTGATGCCTTGTTAAACTAACATATTAAGACCCAGCTATAATATCCATAATATCCATTGGCTTAAGCAACTATGCGAATACATGTACATGTATATTGAACTTAAACATTTTTTTTTTGGAGAGTTTTATGAAACTGTCATTATTTGCTTAAGCAAAGTACGAAATTGATCGCACATTCCGTACGGAATCAAATGTTTTTAAATTTTGGTATTTTCAAATGCATTCGAGAGATGATTTTCGTTAATTTTTGACTGTTGCTTCAGCTTGCTCATGCATATTATAGTTGGACCTTTAATCTTTAGTTTTAACCAATAGTTTGATCCATATTTAAGGCGATAAACTGAGCCATAGTCTAGCGAATAAAATGACCTACAGATGAGGAATATACTGATGTTCAAGTTCTGCAACTCCCGCGTCGAAATTTTTCGATTGAAATGTGTTAAATTAAACAAAACTGTCATCAATTGAAACAAACAGCGGGGTTTTTCACTAAGCTGTGTGTGTACCTTTCTTTTTTTTTTTTTGGCGAGTAAAAGCCTTTACTCAAAGAAATTACTCGCCAATTAGTTGGTAAGATAAAATTTTAAAAGGAAAAAATATATTTCTCACTTTTCGAGATACATGGGAATACATATTCAGCCCAATTACGAATAAAAATTCCCCGGGAGTTATTTCCCTTTTCCCAGTTTTACAATTGAATTTACATAGGAAAAATGGGAGAAAACTCCCAGGGAATTTTTATTCATAATTGGGCTGATTTTGATTCACATCTTTTCGATGCGCGAAGTTCTAAAGCCTATAGTACACGGAATGTAAAAAGTCACATGCGCGTGTGGTTCTGACGTAATTTTGTCGTCATCACACAACACGAACTTGCTATTGTGGCTTGGTAGTGACGTCAAAATTACGTCAGAACCGCATGCGTATGTGGCTTTTTACATTCCGTGTACTATAGGCTTAACTAAAGTTTCAGAACACGGGTACAGGATAGGGTAGCCCCGTTACCTGAAACTGAACTAGGGACCGGCAGCCTTAGCCAGGCGGAAAAAACCATTGTTGTAGATTGACGGAAAAAACTTTCACTAGAAAATGCTTGACTTCCAAACAGACAGAGTATCCGAATTGGGTATGACTAATTTTTACCCTCCTTAGGGGCCATTGACCTCAAGTATCTCGTTCTAGTATTTCTCCTCCAGAGCTCTGTTCATACCACCCTAATGTCAGAAAATTAAAGCGCGCAAGAAACTATTTAACAAGAAATAAATGAATAAAATCTATCTACAACTTTTGATTTTATTCACAGAAGATGAAAAATATTAATTTAACTTAAGAATTTCATAAAACGCCATGTTTTCATGGGAGCCCCCTAAGGAGTTGAGATAAAGGGCAAACTAATTGAGAGCGCTCATACATTTTATTCCCCACAAGGCGACTCCTGGGAAGTTATGGTTCTTTTTCTTCAGTATATTTCTAGTCTGTATTGAAAATTTTGTATGAGAGCCCCCTTAAGAAATGGTGATGGCGGGTAGGTATGTATGTTAAAAGCAAATGATGAAGATGTAAAATAAAGAGGAGCTGGTCATACATTTGACTCGTCCTAAAGCATCCTACGCGCTGATAGAGCCAAATTAAGAATTTTATTTAACCGCCAAATTTGTGTGGGTCGCAAAAAGGCGTCCCCTACGTTTGACAAAAAAAAAAATTTTTAGAGGGTGTACGGGGAAGGAATCTTTTTTTGAGGTACAGCTTAATGTATAAATATCCTATAAATTACTTGAAAAATTTTATAAATTTATTAAATGCTTTGTTTGCTATATTCCTTATTAAATTACCATTAATATTCTTGTAAAGTTTTTCGATAGAAAGAACGTAGGTAGTCAGTCAGTATTACGTAAATAATTTTTAGGAATCAAGAAAATATGATAATTAAATATTCTACTTACAAGTAAAAATTGTAAAAAAAATTATTATAAAAACTTAATTATTATACAATACACAATTTCCATTTTTTTTATTTATACATATTAGTGGTATTCAGTGTTCAGCGCAAATGATCTTGCAAAAGAGGAAATGGAAAATATCGTAGAGCTTTTGTAGAGTCCAACAACAAGATACACTGAGTTGCCGTTTGATTTTTTTTAACAGCTACAATATTTTTAATTTTAAGCATACACTGAATACCCGTATTGTAATTTTTTCTAAGCCAAATTAAAAAAAAAATAGGATGGTGGGATTTGATTTAGTAAAAATTATAATATTTTTTTCATATTTATTTACTACGTAAAAACAATTTTATTACAATTATAATTTTATTAAAAAAATGCTTTTAATGCAAAAAAGCAAAAAAAAAACAAGTAGAACTTGTTATTTTTATTACCATAAAAGAAACAAAAAACCACAATGGAAGTTGATAAAAAATAGTAAGTGGAATATAAATAAAATAAAATTTAAGCAAAAAAAAAAAAACTAGTTCGTTTTTTACAACAATAATAAACAAACAAAAATCATAAACCAACAACTACACACTTATAACAACTTGCCAATAAGTAGTGCCTGACTGCATGACAGAGCAGTGCAAAACTGTTCTGTATTTTATAGTTTTAAAAAACAAAAACACTTTACTTGTCGTATTCACTCACTTAGTTTAGATTTAACTAAAATTATAACATCTTTATGGTCATCTTAGCTGATTTTGATTTTATTTTTATTTTTTTTTATTTCTATGCACATTTTCGTTGTAGACACTTCATATTCTAGTAAATAAAACTATTGAAACCATTCGATAGTTTATGAATTTGCTCTACAAACTAATGGACTTTTATATGAAAGATGGTACACTGATAGAAAAAGCGTCATAACGCTGATGTATTTTGACATCAGTACCATGACAAGTGTCTTCGTTTTTGACCCCATGACACTTTTCATCATTGTGATGTCAACGTTAACATCACTTGGCCAAAGTGTCACCAGGGTCGAAATGAAATTATGTCATCAATGGGATGACACATCGGAATCATAGTAATTACGAAAATGTCCTCAGTGCGATGACGAAGTAACATCGCAGAAAGGTCACATTAGCATCAATTTGATGACAGTTTGTCATTAAGTCAAAGTCATTGGAATTGACTTAAGTCAAAGTGAGAGAATATTATTATAAACTTACCCGTTACATATGTCTGTTTCACGTTTGTTGAATTACGACCTTTGTTTACAGCAGAACTCTCAATAATAAGACACCAGCACCATGCCCCATATGGTTTTCGTAATCATTCAACTTTAAAAATTTGTTGTATTTTTTGCTTCTTTTAATACGTTGTAATCATGAAAATAATGTTAATAATACAAAATACATATGTGGCGTCGAATTGATGTCACTATAGTCATAAAATAGATGACACGTAAAAAATGACAAAATTGTACGAAGACGTTAGTCATTGGATTGATGTTGTTTTTTGCATCATTTATGCCATTTGTAGCAACATTGATGTCACAATTCTGATATCAGTGCATCATCAATATGAAGATTCATTTTTCTATCAGTGTACAATTGTATTTGTACACACAGAAAAAAATACCAATGTAAAATTAACAAGGAAAAATATTGATTGAGAATCATAGTAAATTTCTGTAAAAGTATGCCCTTTATTTAAATGTATCATTATTTCATATTAATTTTAAATGAAAAATATATAATCACGTTTATTAAAAAAAATGAAAAAAAATATTAAAATATAAATAAATTTGGATTCAATATTGAATCCATAAAAACCTGTTTTATATTAAAATCAAAAGTTTATCTTGTTAAATTAACATGCATACATAGTTAAGTATGTTAATTTTTTTTATTTTCGTTCTTAAAATATGTTATAAAAAGAAGACAATTCCCGTATTCTTTTAATTAAAATTATTTAGTTAAATAGTACATCAAGTTTTCAAAGTAGAATGATGACGAAAACAATATCGGGCCAATCTGCTGATTGATCTGTTAACAAAGGAGACTACAAAATAAGTTAAACATGTGTTACAGGGGTAAGTGTTTTGAATTATTCTTAAATAAATGCATACGTTGTCTCTGAAGCTTCTTCACACAGTTATAACACACTCAAACCAATTTGATTCTACATGAAATTCACATTGTTTCAACTTGAAAATAACTTTCATTCAACGTGATTCGGATTGTTATTTCAATATAAATGATATTTTGCTCTAACTTTACTGCAATGTTAAATTAAGATGAATTATAGTTATTTTAAAAGAAAAAAATGTTGTTCGCAAGCAATTATAAAATCAGGTTGAATTAACATGAAAAACGTATGAAGTAAAATCACCACCGAAAAATTTTAAATCTACCTTGTTTTCGACGTTTTTAACTTGATTTTTTTCTGTGTGTATCTTAAGAGTGAGTGCAATTAATGTAAACTTGTTGACGATTTTGCATCGTCTTCGTTTTAAGGTTTTTTTTAACAAAAAAACTAGTATAAGTTTTTATATTTTTTCTTTAGGTATTTTATAAGTTGTTATTAACAATGTTTTTTTTTTACCTGTTAAACGAACGGGTGGTCATTTCAATTATAAATCGACAGACCAGTTTTATTTATATATTTTTTTTATTATTTTATTTTCATCTCGTTTTCATTCATTAAGAATTCAGTTTTTCATATTGACTAAAACAGACAAGTTGTTATAGAATGGCAACACAATGGGATTAATTTTGTATATAGTTGTCAAAAATTTATAAAAAAAACTAGTGGTTAAATAGAGGAAGTGTTAAGCTTTTCGAATATGCTTAAACGATTTATCTTAATTGAGCGTAAAGAAAGTTATTCCGGCTCAAAGGTGCTAACTTAGTTTATCTAGTTAATAACACAATAGGGCAACTTCTAAAAATATCAGATGAAACATTTTTACCTTGAGAGTAAAAGATTTAGGATTATAGAATCTGCACTAATATAATAAAGAGGTAATGTATGTATGTGTGTTTGTAGGAGGTAATCGACAAAAACACTGAACCGCTCTTTATGTAACTTTTATTGACGGTCTGGGAGCCCTAATTATTTTTTGTAATTTTAGGGGGCGGTGCTCCTCCCATACAAAGATAATATAGATTTATGTATATCTGGAGAACGGCAAGAGCTAATACCCAATCTCTGAATAAATGTGGGCGGTATTGCAGAAGTGGGCTTGGTACAAACTATATATCTACCTTATCTGGAGAAGAGTATGTGCAAAAAGATTCAAATTTAGTGCACATAGTTGATTATCTATATAAATAAAATTCTAACTGACAGATTCATAATCGGACAGCCTAAGCGGGTTGAAGCCAAAAACTTGAAATTAGAACCGGAGGTTGGTCTCTCCCCAAATCTCTTCCCAGATTGACTAATACGGGATTGTTGGATATTCGAATTGGGGAAAAGGGGAAGGCGGGTAAATTCGGTTACACTATCCAAAATTATAAGAGATACAAAAATAACTTAAAACTTATCGGTGTTCTTTAGAAAAAAAGGGCGGATAGGTGTTTGGTACTATTTGAAAATGCGGCCTTTTAAGGAATGAATGGGAAAAACCTTTATTTTGGTACTGTTTTGTCACCCCATCCTTTGTTTAAACCAATAAACATAGAAATAATGATCCGAAATGGTACTTTTTTTTAACAAAATATTTCTCTCTATTAATTAGTTCATACGTATTAAATTATCGGCTCCCAATGCAATATTCAAATTTTGATGCTTCAATGGGGAGCAAGAAGTACCAAAAAGGGGAAAAACGGAAAATTGAATTTCTTTCATTAGCATTTTTGTTCTATAACTGGTAACTTCTTTATTAACGTTAAAAATTGGACCTAGAAGCATAAAATTTAACATGCAATGTCCTGTGCGATAAAAATCTGTTAAAGAGAAGTTTTTGGTACTCTTTTGTCATTTTGCTGGTACATTTTGAATTTCTGTTGTTTTGTACGTCGAAACATAAAATGAAACATGCAAGGTCTCCAGTGAATGAGAAACTATGAGGGATATTTTTGGTACTTTTTCGTTATTTAAGTGGTACTCTTTAAATAATCGTTAGTATTGGACCTAGAAACATTAAATTAAACGCGCAATGCTCTGAGTGAATGAGAATCTGTAGAAGGGGCTTTTTGGTACATTTTTGTTCTTTAACTGGTACTTTTTTAATTTCTTCAACTGGTGCTTTGTGAATTTTGTCTACGAAGGAAATGGCGACGCTTGCGAAGTAGCGGGTTAAATGGTAGTATTTTATAAAGTTTGATTTAATTTGTTAAACAAAAAATAGTTCTACAATTTTTAACGGAAAAGTTCATTTTCTTTATACTGTTTTTTCGCTCTCACCGCGGAATAGCGCTACAAAAAGTGAAAACAAAGTGGCAAAAGTTGGCTTTTTTTTAATAGAAGCAGGTTTAAGCTTTCAGTCTCAATAATCATTTCGAGTTTGGGATTGACTAATTGGGCCAAAGCCTCTGAACCTAGTTTTTGGGGCTGCCAGCACACTTCTTGGACGGTGAATTGTTACACGGTATAATACAGGTGAGCTTCAGTGACTAGTTGCTATCAGTCATCACTTCCTGAGACGTAGCATTGTTAGTATGCCATTTATATTACTTAGCACTGTACTGTATTCAACCGGTTGCCTGTAATACATTGCCAGGGAACACTTGGTCAAGTCGAGAGTAATTTAAAAATTTCAAACAGTGGCAACGCTTTTAAGTAGATAGCGGAAGTGGAGCATTAAACTTCTTTACGAAAACACTTAAAATTATCCGAAAACAGGATTAAATTTATTAAAAGTGCGGTAAAATTAATTTCAAACTGTGCTTTGTTCAAGAATTTCTAAGATGGTTTAATGTTTAGATTGATTCTTACCTAAACTCTAACTCAAGAGAACAAGAGACAATATTATTATTTTACATACTCGTTACACATGTTTATTTAACTTTTGTTGTAGTTGTCAATTATAAGACACCAGCAGCATGGCCAATATGGTTTTAGTAATCATTCTACTTTGAAAATTTGAAACTAAATTATTTTAACAAACAGAATATGGGAATTATTGTTTCTTATTTCACTTTTTAAGCATTAAAATTATCCATATTTTTCTTCTTGTAGATTTGTTGCTTCTATACAAAATAATTAAATCTTTTTAAACTGTTTTTTTTTTCTACAACAAACTTTTACAATTAAACGCACGCATATGGGTTTTCGAAAGTAATCGCATTTTGGATTATTTCAAGTACTTTTAAGTATTATTCGTATTTACATTTTTGATTACGACTCGCTTTGAAGTAAGTAGAAAAAACTAAGTTAAAAATGTTCTTGAGAAAGTTATGTAGAATTAAAAACTTAAGTTATACACCCTTAAAATTTGTCTAGAACTTTAAATTAAAAAAAAAAAATTACTTAATACTCTGAAAAGCCAAAGAAAACTGCCGTGGATTTTAAGTTGTCCTCTTGCTTAAGAAACATTTATTTTTATATTTTCCATTAGCTTTTTTTTGTAATCTGTATTTATAAAGATAAAAAAAATTCTTTACAAAATTTTCACTTTTAGAAAAAACTATTTATTCAATACAAAGTGTGTGTGGTTTTTCCGGATAAAAAAAAATTTACCAAAAATTAACAAAAATTTTGTCTACATCTAACAATCAAGCTTAACATGAAAATAACAAAAAAAAAAAAGACAAGATGACAAATTTTTAATGCTATAAAAATACCAGGGACCGTAACTGTTATAACTTTTATCGTTAAAGTCAGAAAATAAAAGTTATTTTTTGACTTTTATTTTTTCGATAAAAAATAAAAGTTATTTTTGACTTTTATTTTTTCAAGCAAAAATAAGTTATTTTTTGACTTTTATTTTTTTTGAGCAAAAATAACAGTTATTTTTGACTTTTATTATTTCGAGCATGAATAAAAGTTATTTTTTGATTTTAATTTTTTTGAGCAGAAATAAAAGTTATTTTGTGATAAATTCATTATATTTATTAAAAAAAAAGGGGTTGAAAACACAAAAATAACTTTTATTTCTGCTCGAAAAAATAAAAGTCAAAAATAACTTTTATTTCTGCTCGAAAAAATAAAAGTCAAAAAATAACTTTTATTCATGCTCGAAATAATAAAAGTCAAAAATAACTGTTATTTTTGCTAGAAAAAATAAAAGTTAAAAAATAACTTTTATTTTTGCTCAAAAAAATAAAAGTTAAAAAATAACTGTTATTTTTGCTCAAAAAAATTAAAATCAAAAAATAACTGTTATTTTTGCCTGAAAAAATAAAAATCAGATTTTTAAAAAGCATCGCATTTTTTGACAATTTGGTCCAAGACTTTCAAAATGGTATACTTGGTTTCATTCTCCGACATTTCCTTGAGGTTGCTTTTTTCAATAAAAAATTCAAAATTAACAGTTATTTTCGGTCCCTGAAAAATACTTGTTATATGCAATATTTACCGAACAATATCTTTAACTTATTAAAAAAAACATTAAAACTTTTTAAAAATTCAGTCAAACAATGATTGATTGGTCTTCTCAACATTAATTTTGCTTCTACACTTTCAGACGTTAGAACATGCAAATTATTACAAAAACAACAATATTTTTGAAGTTAACGAAAACTATAAGAAATCATAGTTGAGAGTGAAAAATGTAAACAAGTGAAAAAAGAAAAATCATTATGAGCTGCACTCGCACTAAAAACAAATTCATAAAATTTCAATTTACAAAAACACATATCAGTGTTGCTATTTTGACGCTTTTCGAGTATTTAATGACGCTTTTTTGGTCTCTCTGCCGAATACCTTTTTTTTTGAAAAATGGTATTTTTTTATGTTTTCTTCATTTCTTTGTGGCGCTTTTACTGCTTTTTGTTAAAACCATGCAATTGTGGTTTTTTGCAATTTAAGTGCTTTTTTGCAATAAAATATTTCGTACTCGAATATCTCTATTTCGTGTGTACCTATAACATTTAAGAAAAATAGGTGGAGGTTATTGGATTAAAACACAGAAAGAAAAAACTCGTACTAAATTTAAGTTTTTTTTACTTACTTAAGTGCGAGTCGTACGCTAATAGTGTTTGTGTAGTAAATCATTAAAATATAACGTTTCCCTGTTTGTCATCTTTCGAACACAAAAATAACACCGTTTTAATCCAATTCAACAAAAAATGAGAAAATTTAATTCCTTTCGGTTTTTTTTTAAAACCACAAACTTCATTGTGTTCGGTTCACTTTATTAATGGTCGGTTATTTCTGACCATTGTATAGTGCATAGAAACAACAACAACAACACTACAGGTGGAAAAATGTAGATGGTTTTCATGTTTAAAAAGTAAAATAAAAAGCCATAATTCCCATATTCTATTTGTTAAAATGCTTTAGTTACATACATACATCAAATTTTTAAAATAGAATGATTACGAAAATCATATCGGGCATGCTACTGGTGTCTTATAATTGAGAGTTCTTCTGTAAGCACAGGACCGAATACAACAAAAGTGTAAAAAAACATGTGTAACGGGTAAGTTGAATAATAATATTCTCTCCTGTTCTGTGGGGTAAGTGTTAAGCTTACAATCAATCTAATCTCACTTTCAGATTATTTTAAGTACGAATTGAGATTAAACTGTCTTAGGAGTCAGGAATGAAGAATCAAGCACAGTTTGAGATTAATTTTATCTCACTTTTAATTAAGTGAATCCTGTTTTCGGATTATTTTAAGAACGGCGCACTTGAAAAATCCGTACTTGAATTAAGGATTCTGTACTTGATTTAAGGAAGTCCGTAGTTAACGTACTTTTGACACCGCTTAGGCTTGATTAAAGTACGAATGGATTGCTTTGTTTTTTCAGTGCACAAAATTTCATTGATAATTCGTCTCTAATAAATAAAATAGAAATTTCCCTTAAGAATTTAACATTGCAAACATGAAAAAATAAGCAAAGAACGGATAAATTTTGGATTGAAGTCTGCAATTTTAAATACTCTTTGGGTTAAACTACTTTTCAAGACCTAACTAACTTTATATCCTTTCGTTTCCTTACTCAAATGCCGAAGGCGAATTTGGCTCAGTAAATTTTTTTAAACCAAAGATTAGAAATCGATAGTAAGTGCTATTTAACCTTAAATAATACTTTAGTACTAGGCACTATAGCATACATTGTAAATTTGCTTAATGTTTGATTTATATTGATAAATTTAATCGAACGAAAAATCGTAGGCGTTTGAATAAGAATAAGCACACTTCGAAATAAAATACAACCACTGCAAAACAAATGAACAAAAAGCGATCCGAATCTATGTACATGTAATTTGGCCAAATAATCTGCTTGAGAAAAATCCAACAGCCTTTACGAATATTAATCAAGAATAGTTGCAAAATGCTTGTATTCTACAAAATATAGGGCCTAATTATGTAAAACGCAACCTAACGCCAAAAATTTCATTGAAAGCAGAAAGAGGCTTTTTAGTGCCACTGCGAGAAAATTTAAAAAAAGCACTGTAAAAACTGTTTTTACTAATGCCCGAAACTGTGTGTAATGGCATTTGAAAATGAAAAAAGCACTTAAAAAATTCACGGAAAGCACTAAAATGGCATCGCTGTCTATTAATTACTCCATAGTGCAAGTTTAATAACAAGTATTGTCGTTGTTGTTTTTTTTTATTAAATATTAATTTTGTTATTGCTTCTTTGAATATCATTGATTTGAAACTCGTTGTTGTTGCTGCTTCCAGCCATGATTGTTAATGATGATTATGGTGTTGGTAATAATGGCACTATCATCTTCTCTTTATTTTGTCAATGTTGTAGTTGTTTTTGTAATATACATAGATATTTGCTTTGCTGTTAGAAGAGGAAAATGTTGTAGTTCTGGTTTTTTTTTTGAAGTGACAATAATTTTTGAATGGTATCAATGCAAACATAAACATGCTTGTTTTATTTGTACAATATATTTTTATTGTTTTTGTAATTAACACTACAGTGTTGGTAGGTATTAATATCACAACAGCAACAGGCACAAAGAGTTGGGCAAAATGGATGGGAAAGAAAATGAAGGTGATTGAAAATTTAGTGATTTTTAAAAATGATTACAACTTTTAAATATGTAGTTAAACTGATTGACCTGAAATTTAAAATACAAATGGAGAAGGCAGTAAGCTTTTTCACTGTTGTCACAAGAAATGTTTGTATGTATGTTTTAAATAAAAAGCCCTTTGTCTGTTCAAAAGGTACAATAAAGTTAAATGATTTTAGTACATAATAAATTTAACTTTGGAAGGGCAAAAACTGATTTTTTAAAATACTTTAAGCTGCTGTGTATTAAACTAGACCATTTTGCGACAACAAAAAAAATTTGATTAATGGGCAGTTAAATGATTTTAAAAATTAGTGTAACTTATCAATATCAAATATTAAAACGGATAGATATCGAATTTTATAGATGTAAGTATTAAGTTCATTTCATTACAGGTGATCTGCTGATAACTTTTTTTTAGCTTTATAAATGCTGAATGCCAAAGTTTTGTTTATTGTCTTTGTTTCTGTTTTTGACATTGAAGGTAGGCACAATGCTTTAACAAAAACAAATTGCTTGTGGTTTTTGTACGAGTTGTACTTATTTTAGTACCGAGATAACACAGAAAAAAATTGAAATTGATTTCAATTAAAAAAGTTGTGATATTAATTAAAAAACTAATTAAATTTGTACCAGTCAACAAATTAATAGTTTCAATTAAAAGTTTAATTCACTTGATTAAACGTTTAATTCACTTGATTCAATTTTTAATTAAAACTGCTTTTATTTTTTATTAATGCTTTGGTGAAAAATTTTGAAGAATTTTTTCTGTGTAGGAATAAAAAAGGATGTAAGGATTTTGGAATATTGATTAAATAAATTTAAGATTAAGATTTTGCTTGTTGTGCTAAATTCCCAATATTCATTCTTGTTAAATACACTGAAATTTACTTTTGGAGGATAAGCTAGTTCCTATGCGCATTTCACTAGTTGCTTAGTCCAGATCATGAGGTAAACTTTTCCCAAAGACTTTAGAAAAGCTAAAAATATTATGCAAATAAAACTGTAGAGTGAATGAGAATTACAAACAAGTCGCAAGTCTCGTATTTGCAACGATATCGAAGCTTAAACAAAATGCCAAGAATAAAGAGAAGGTTTATCTGTTTTCTTTTACATTTCCCACTACAATTGGTTGGATATTGGATAATTAAGATACAGATTTAACATTTTCCGACGCTAAAAGATGCTTTTGAAAATTTTATGATTTTGTATATCGTTACCTAAAAAGCAAAAGGCCTGATAGATTTGCCATTACTTTAAATGCACAACAAAAACTCCCTTTTACGCTTTTAATATTCAAGAGCAAAGCAAGCTCCAAATAAAGTTTAAAAAGGGGGACTCTGCCGAAAATAATGGACGATGAGAGGAAACGGTCATATTCAAAGACTTTTTTTAAAAAGAATCTGCTGAAATGGTGCAACGGCTTGTTAATTCTTTTTAAAGCAAAGTAATCCAAAATATTAAAGCATACTTTTCATAATCCTTTTTCTCTCCCTTCCCTTTAACAAAATAAATCTTTTCATTGAACTCTATAGCTGATAAACAAAAGAATCAACTACAAACAAGTTTAGTGATTAAAAAAAAATATATATTATTTTTCTTTCAAAAACTAAACTGGCAAAAACTCTTTAGAATGATGAAAAACACGTCTTCTTAGGAAACATATTGTTACCATGAAGCAGAACAGAACAACTTTACAGATTATTTATTTATTTATATTTTAGCTCATGTTTCGTAATGTTTACAAGTTGAAAACTTAAACAAAGAATAAATAATTCTAAAAAAAAGCACAAGACAAAAGAATAAACATCAATACAGTATAACAACAACAAAACAAAACAAAAAAACTTTTTAAAAAACAAACTATTGTGGCAATCAAGCAAATAAGACCTCCTCACACTTTTTATATCTTTCAATTCGTATTCCATCAAATGTGTGAAGAATATCTTTTATTTCTTTTATTAATTTTTTTTTTGTAAGATTCAATACAATGCAATCGATAATTGTTTTTGAATAACACCCACGTCGTTTTGCAGTTATTATTGTTGTATTCATTTTACCCCCACCTCAATAGTAAAATGGGTACTATGCGTTTGTGCTAAAGTTTGTAACACCACTAAATATTGGCCCTAGGAACACCTTTAAGGTTACCGAGCGACTAACCCCCAAATTCACCAAGTTCGGTTAAAATTACCTTTCAGTTATAGCTGTTAAAACATATTGGTAACTGGAACTTTAATTAAAAGTTAGTTTTAACTGAATTTAGTGAAATAAGACCGTAAGAATCACTTTTTTAATCGATCTAAAGATGTCCGTCCATCCGTCCGGCTGGCTTGCTGGCTATGGTCGGGTTTAAATACTATTTTAATTGTTTCAAAATTATAAAGAAACTATAATAATTTTAATGGAAACTTTACAAAGTCTTCCAAGTTGCAAATGAAATAACAAAAACAAATTGTTTTCTTCTTATTAACAAAAATTTTTTTTTTAATTTATTATAAAACGTACTCACGTATTTTTAACGACATTTAAAATTCCTAAGAAATCATTACAAAAATGTGTCAAATTTTGGTCTAGTTTTTTTTCTAATTCTTTTTCACTTGTCTGACAGACTGACACCTTGTCGTGCTTGGAATGAGGGGTGTTAAATTGTTATTGCCAATTAGAAAGTGGGCTGTTTAGTGTTTTATTTTGTTATTGTTTATTATTTGTTTTTCTAACTAAAGTTTGATTTAATTCTTTAACGAGAATTGTGGCTAAGAATGTGTTTAAACATTCGAAAAATGTTTGCTCTAGAATCCGTAATAAATTTAAGATATTAAAATCTTTTTCGATATAATTTCAAGCGGGTGCTTTAAATTTATTTGAAATTAATGGATTTGTTTAAGGCATGTGAATTTTAAATTAGGTATTTAAGAATATTAAGTAATAAAAATTATAAAATAAGGAATTATGTATGTATTTTCAAAATATTCTAAGTTGAATTTGTAAAAATTCTATAAATTAAAGCTTATTAAAAGAAGAAGAGCGATCAGCAGTGAAGAGAAAATTTGTTTTAAAAATTTCAAAATAAATTCGAATTTTCGATCTTGCGATATTTTTTGCA
The DNA here is from genome assembly GCA_949318255.1 of Pollenia labialis. Lineage (NCBI taxonomy): Eukaryota > Metazoa > Arthropoda > Insecta > Diptera > Polleniidae > Pollenia > Pollenia labialis. The sequence continues at coordinate 44,561,962 of OX439143.1, read as the reverse complement.
AGGAAAAGTAAAATATATCAAAAAATCTTAAAATATTTTTAGATTGACAAAGAAAAAACAGAATTTTTCGAAGAAATACGAAATTTCAAAATAAAGTTCGAATTTTTTAAGTAAAAAAGGCCTGCAAAAAATTAGCAACTGGCTTTTAAATCTTCAATATGAACTCAAAAGAAAGCCATTTAAGATTGTTTTTTTTTTTAATTTGGAAAACTTTTTAATGTAGTTTAAAATTTTTAAGTCTACAAAATACGATAAAAGTAAGTAATTTTCTATTTGTTTTAACTACAAATATAGAAATAAAATGTGATTTAATGAATTATAAATTTAAAAAAAAAAATCGAATTTTCGAAAATTACAGAACTATGTAAAATTTACCAAATATTTCAAAAACATTTGACATTTTTACAAAAAAGCTTAAAGGAAAGCATTACAAGACAAATTTGAAAAAAAAAAAATTAATTTTGAATTTTCGAAGTTGGCAAAATTAGTTTTAAATTAAAATTTTTTACTTATTTTGTATTCTCCTTTGTCAACAGAAGCATCAGAAGAATCGCCCGATATGGGTTTCGTCATCATTCTACTGTGAAAATTTAATGTATTATTTAACTACATAATTTTAATTAAAAGAATACGGGAAAAAAGAAAAATTCTAGGATAATATGTAAGAAAATCTTGTAAAATTCTGTAATTAAGGTCGAATTTTCGAAGTTAAAAGAATTCCTTTTAAAACTTAAAAGAAATATCTTTAAAAATACAATTTGTTTAAAAAATATAAACAATTATTTTAAGCCAAATTATAGATCTTCGAAATTTTTGATATTAATTTCTAAAGTTTGAAGTTTATATATAGTAGTTAAACAGTTTGTGTAAAAAATGATACTCGAGCAAAAGCAAAGTGTTTTCATATATATGTATTATAAAAGCTTGAAATACTGAAGTTAAACAGCCGTATTCATAAAAATTTATTAATGGTTAATTAACCAAATATAAGGCAAAATCGCTAAAATTGTATTCATAAACGAAAAATAGTCTATTAAACCTTTAATAAAATATTCATAAAGTAAGAAAATTTATTGTTCGATTCACCCTTCTTTAAACCAAAAATAAAATGATATTTTGATAAGTGTCTGCATTTTATGATACATATTATTTTTGTGAAATATGTTGGAAAATGATGAAAAAAATGTTTTATTTATTAATATGGACATGTTAAATATATTTAACTAAATTTTTTTCATTTTAGACAACCAATTTAAAGTTATGTGGTTTATTATTTAAAACATTTTTATATGATTTAAAAGAATATGTTCAGGGGCAAATGCAGATATTATCTTTAATAACTTATTAAATTACTGCAACTAGTTGTTTTTTTGTTTAAACCCACAAATAATTGTTCAAAAATATTAAAAAAAAATAAATATAATAAACAAATCATAATGATAGTGATGTTAATAAAAAGTAAACAAAATTTTTATTCGAATACTTTCTTATTGTATATTTAAAAAAGGTTCAAACAAAAGTGTTTATGATACCCTTCGGCAAGATTTTGTTCAGAAACTAAAATAAAATGTAGTTTTATTTGATAAGAATAATTTTTAAGTTCTACAATTAAAAAATAACTATAAAAAAAATTAAATATAGAATATCATGTGAACCAAATAGAAGTTTCATGCATCACTAGCAATAAAATGGCAGCAAAATATAAAGAAAGTTGCCATACTTAAACACAAAATCGCCACAAACAGTTAATGGTAATAAAACTGTTAATGTACGTTTATGAATACAAATTTTTATAGGAGGTTTATTAGACAAAAAGCGTTTTATGGTTATTACATGCTATAGGCTTAAAATAAGAACCTTTTATGAATATGGGTGTAAGTTTTTATTTTAAAAATTCGAACACTTAAATATCTTAATTTTCGGCAACGTTGAAGCTCTCGAATTAAAATTCTCGAAATGAGCTTACATTTTCTTTACATAGAAAATTTGTTACAAATTTATATGTTTACATTGAAAACTGAATTCAAACTGTTTTAGACAAAATATGTAAGTAATTTCAAAATTTTAGAACTAAATGGAAAATTTGAAATTTTGACTTTGAGTTGCTAAAATTTTTTGTGGAAACGTAAAACTTTTTTTTAAAAGTATTAATATAGAAAATCAACTTAAAATTTAATTAAAAAAGCTTAAATTTACATTATTTTTGGTCTTGTAAAGCTAAAAAATGTTAAAATTCTTATTGCTTACGAACTTTGACGCTTTTTCGAACTTAAATTCGATTTTTGATTTTAAAAATTGAGAAATTTCACCATTATTTTAAATTTGTTGCTAAATACGTTTTGTCCAAGATTTAGGAAATTAACTTCAAATTTTTAAAACCTTTTAAATTTCTTATGCCATTTTTTTTTCTTTTGTTCTTTACTCATTACTAAAACTTTACGATCCTGCAATATTTATTTGTCAGCAACAATGTTGCTGGTCTTCTTCCAGAAATTGTATTTAAAAGATACAGACACCCAATCATTGCAATCATGTTCGGAAAATTGCCCATAACAATAAATAAAATTAATTTCCATTTACACTTTTATTTACAAATGTTATTAACCATGATTTAAAATACCAGACACCAGCAGATAGATACGAGTACATGTACTCCAATGACCACAACATCCATAAGAAACTATTTCACAAAAACCAACTCGTACAACTCGTACATTTGTTATGGGTCATTTGGTCGTTTCTGGGTGTTAAGAGTTGCGATAAGCCATCGTCCAACACTTGCATCTTTAAGTTTTAGTTTTATTTATTTATATTTTTTAATGAAAACGAAATAGAAAGAAAGAAAGAAAGAAAGAAAAACAATTCCAACACACGTTTCATTGATACACTTGGTGATGGAGATGGTTGGACTGGTTGGTCATCTACTGCGTATTTGTTTGAATGGATGATGACTATTGGTCGGTATGCGTATTATTATGTGATGTTAAGTGCTTGTAGCGAGGATCGCAGAGCTACTTATCAGGTTAAGTGGTTATCAGTAAAACATTTCTTACATATTGTGGTTACAGTGGGGAATAAAAAATAAAAATATAAAAAATACTTGCTTCAAGTAGATTTACATGATGATTGTTTGTTTGGGGGAAAAGGCAAAACTTGGATTTTCATTATAACTTTTGTGCTCTATTTGAGATTTTATGTAGGATCTACTGTCCTTCACAATCGTACGATTCAATCACCCAAAAATCTGATGAAATTCTCTCCTACATAAAATCTATCTGTTGTTAAAATCAAACTATCGCATAAAAAAGTTCCAAATCAAATGACTTGGCTATTTTACATGAAAATACAACTCTGATCGCATAGAATCTATGAACACTTTTAAAAACTTTCAAAAGATTTTGTTATTCGTGCTTAATTCCCAGTTTTTATTATTGATAAATGTTAGATGAGATGAACACACTGTTTATTGTTGATGTTGTTTTGTTTAAACTTTGATATTATTACAGGTAGAACTGTTGCTATAATTCTTATACGTTTAACAGTTTTATTTGGATGAAGTTTCCTGATGATCTGGCCTAAGCAACCAGTGAAATGCGCATAGGAATAGCTTATCCCATCAACAATAAATTTTAAGTGTTTTTATCAATAATAAAAACTGGGAATTAAGCACGAATAACAAAATCTTTTGAAAATTTAAATTTTGTATTCCCAAAAATTGAAATTAAATTTTTAAAAACATTTGGCAAGTCGGACAGACTTGTAAAAAATCTGTCACTTAGTTTTATTTCCGGTCACACTATCATACATTATGAGCATTTTTTATGAGATCTCTTTAACAACTCGTGCGGGTGAGTAGGATAGTAAATCGCCGGATTAACAAAATATAAAAAAAAAAAAAAAAAAATTACCATGTTTTTCATTTTTTTTAGTTTTGTCCCATAGTGCATTTTAAATTGGACAAATTTTAATACTTTTAAAAAGTATTTTTTGTTTTATTGAGTTAAAAAAAAATTAACTTTCTTAAATTTTTCTTTAAATTTGACAATTCTATTTTTTGCCCCACAGTGCTTCATACTTAGAAATGATTATTTAGCTGTATTTATTTTGTATCAAAATAATTGTGTTTTTGTAAAAAATTTAAACAAAAACAAAATTTTTGACAAGTTGTTATCTTCTTTCCCATAGTGCGTTTTGATTTTGAGAACTTTTAATAATGTTTTATCATTTTTTTTTAAATTTTATTTGAAAAAATTTTAATTTTGTGGATGTTTGTTAATGTTTCTTTAAAATTTTCACATAAAATTGTTGTTTTGACGCCATAGTGCTTGATCTAAAGTAAAAAATTACTGTTTTCTGAAATGTTCTTGAGCAAAAAATCAGAACCTTAAAAAATTTATGTATGAATCTATACGAATATGAAAATGTACAGAACGTTTTTACCACACATTTTGAATTTTTGCCCATAGTGCATTTTTCACAAAATTAAATGCTTAACTTTAAAATTTTTTATTTTAAAAAAGTTGTTTTTTTTAAATTAGTTTTAGTTACATTGGCTTTTATTTGCTCCATAGTGCTTTATACAAAGAATAAAATAATGATTTTGCTCAGTTCTTACATGTTTAGATAAGAGCGTTTTTGTGCAGGGTCTGCCAAATAACTTTTTTTTTTTTTGAAAATGCTATAAAAAAAACTACTGAATATTTTCTCAAATTTCTTTTTTAATTTTTTTCTTTATATTTCTTCTTATTTATTGACAATTAAAAGTCTTTTTCATTCAGTTTTAACATTTTTTTGGAAAAACTAGTGGACTTTTTATCAACCCTGTCACAGAAATTAATTTCGATCAAAAGAGGAAGTGATTTCGTATCTTGCTTAACATAAAACGAAATCACTTTGGATCGGAATTGATTTCTATGTCAGGCCTGTATATAAAAAATCTTAACAATGGGTTTGAATAAGATTTAAAAGTTTTGTCCTGTAGTGCATTTTGATATTGACAGCTTTGATTGCTTTCATAAGTATTATTTACAGATTTAAAAACATTGTTTTTTTTTTGTATTTTTTTACATTGAGAATTTGTCCCATAGTGCGCGATACAGGATAAAAATTTAACGTACATGCGGTAATTTTTTCTTGCATTTGTTGTTGTTAAAATTTTTTTATTATAAGAACAAATTTAAAATTTTGCGAATTTTCGAAAATGTGTCCCATAGTGCACGATATCTAAAGCCAACAATTTTTTTTTTATAAGTTTGTTCTTAAAATGCTTTAAGTAAGAAAAAAAAGTTAAACAATATTCTACCGTATTTTACAAGTTTAAACCCACAGTGCATCATTTAGGATGTAAAATCAAATTTAAAAGTGCCGAATTTTTGATTGGTTTTATGTTTAAATTGCAAAAAGCAAACTATTCAAACATTTTTAATCGTATTTGGTTTCTTTCGACCCATAGTGCTTTGCACTGTTTGTTAAATTACCAGTTGATTGGATATTTGTTTGTTAGTTTCTTAAAATTAATGGTGGCGCATCTTTTACAAATGAAAAACAGATTTTTTTTCATTTTGCTTTCCTCCTTAAGAAAAATCATTTGTCTCCAACAAGATCCTCTGCCGCTGCCAGAGATTGTTCTGTGAAATTCTTTAGGAAATAAGTTCCAGTATTCTGAGCTGAGTGGTTATTTGTAATAGTTGATTATTTTTTGTATGGTTTTTTTTTTGCAAATTTCCTCTTCAAATCACTAGAGTTGTGTTCATTATCAACATCGTTATTATTTGTAATTTATTTAGATTTCGCTATAAAAATGTTTTCGATATATTTTAAAATCTAGTTTTTTATTTAAGATTTGTTTTTGTTGCTTGTCCTAAGCTTTTTTTTATGTGCTTAAAGCAACATTCACATTTGTGTAAAGATATGTATATTTTTATTTCGATTATTGTAATAATTTTTCACTTTTTATTGTAAGACCATTTAGAATTCTTACCGTTTGCCAATACGGAAAATGTATGTGTTAGCTTACTGGCAATTTTTTTAGTAACTTATATGCAAAAGCAACCTTTTAAAGGCATGCTAAAGTACTTCTTACACGCTCTCCGGCTCCCCTTAAAGCACAAACTATTCCAGTCTGATTGTGTGGCTGTAAATCAGTGGTGGGCAACAATGCAAGCTTGCAATGTACAACAGCTGATGGTTTTTTTTTAAATTACAAAGCAGAGCATATATAGAAAGAGAAAGAAAATTTAGTTCGGCAAGACCCCTTTCAGACTCGGCAAGTTAGTTGCGCAAGTTACTTGCCGAGAACAACAAAGTCTGAACAAAATTGTTTTTTCCTTGCCCCGACCTTACCGCTGACGTCTACAAACCAAGAGTTGCACACGAGACTTGCGCAAGTAACTTGCCGAGTGTGAAACGGGTCTAAGCAAAGTATTGTTTCCCAGTAAAAGAGAATGTGCTGGCCACCACTGTTCTAGATTGCTGGATATTCATTTATTCTGTTAACAAATATGTGTAAAATGTTTATTATTCAATCGACATTATTAATTTTTTTTTAAATTTAAATTCTATAAATGATCGATTGTGTATGAAATTATTTCGAATCGCTATACAAATTGAGTTTATTTGTTATGGATTTAAATGCATTATATTTGAATTGTTATTGCAGTCTATACTTTTCCATTTAGAGTTTCAACGCGTATAAGATTTATCGCATTTTTGCAGATAATTGGATAAAGTTAAATAAATGATGACATAAATAAATTTTAAATTTTTTTTTCTCCGAAATCTACATTAAGTTTTAAAATTTTTTTTGTGTTGTTTTCAAAGATTATTTCAAGGTTTCCGATTTTGTCATTAATTTTAATGGAAAAATTTATTGAAATTAATGACAATTTTTACGAAAAAAGAAAATGATAAATGAAAATAAGTTAATTGTATCAAGGCAAACAAAAAACGGCCATAGTTGATTGAATAAAATTATGTTCTTAATATTTTTCACCCGATGTTAAATGCAAAACTTCTCAGAATTCAACATTTTGGCCTCAAACCCTGTTTTACACATCTTACGCATTCGTTTATGCGTTTCTTTCTTTTAAAAGATCTTTAAGAGCTGATTTACACGCTTCAGGTTTTGTCATCAAGTCTTGAGTTGTTAGAATAGAAGGGACCAGAGAATGCCTATTCTTTTCCACACTTCAAGTCGTCACGATTAAAACCTGAAGCGTGGGAATCAGCAATAACTATTTATTGAAACTATTTCCCCTTCTTAATGTCGTTTAAAAGTGAATGCGTTCGGAATTATTTATGCCGCAAAACGATTTTCATTAAAAAAAAAGAAAATGAAAAAAATTATGAAATCCATCCACATCAAACAAAAATTCAGTTTGTTGCTCAGTCAGCCCAGCCAGCAAAATCCGCATGTCATAACAAGAGAAGGACCGATAAACACGCAAAATGTTACAGAAACATTTTTTCTTAATAAAAATTTAAACGAAAATTGGAACCACAACGTGAGGTCGGTCCTTTTTGTGTGCTTTTGTGTGATACTCATTGATCAATGGGTTGACTTGGCAGGTTTGGTTTGGATGCAGTTTTTTTTTTGTTGTTGGCAAACTTGAAAACCCACAAATCAGTTCTTTTCTCCTTTATTTTTTGAATCAGCAACACACAAACACGCATCGCATCACATTTAGATTCGCATAAAAATAAAATAAATTTTATAATAAATTGTAGGTTTTTCTTCTTTTGTGTTGATACGGCGAACTGCAAGTTGTGGTGCAGATCAGTGCATTAAAATCGGTTGGTTTTTAGTTGAACCAGTTTAAAATTGTAAAAAAATTTTTTGCAATTATTCTGAAGGTTGTACGAACACACACCCAAACACTCTGGTTATTTGAAGGGCATACATGGCAAATGTTTGTAAACCTTTTTAACTTTTTTTTTCTTTCTTTAAAGTTTAAACATTTCCGCCGCTGCCAGTTGTGGTGGCAACAAGTTGTTTGTTGCCTTAGTTGCATTGATGCAACCAACAAGTACGTAATTACAACCAGTAGGATGAGTTGCTGCTGCATTTAAAATAAAAAATTATCTTGTTGTTTGTAAATTTCGATTTTCCTGAAATGAGTGGTGGAATCTTTTATTTTTTAGTTTCTTATTCGAAAGGAAACTCCAAGTGCATCTCATTAAGGCGATTTTGCACCTGAAAAGAAAATTGTTGGTTAAAAAAATTTAAATAAGACTATAAAACAATTTTGAAAATTTTTAAATAATTTAATTTTAGTTTGTTTTCTACTTTAGTCATTTTAAACAATATTAAAATTAAATTTGACAAATTTTAACTGATTTTCTCTTTTTTCTTCTTTACAGATTGCCACATTCTTAAAAGGTAAATAAAAAGAAAAACTATTAACTATAGGACTTTTATATTATAAAACATTAATGGAGAAAAGCAGTCAATTAAAAGGCATAATCTTAATTTCTTTGCACTCATGCTTGGGCGACGAAAATCTGCTTGTACGTTGTTTACACTAAAGGCCTGCGTACATAAATTTAAAAATCACGCTCAAAACAAAAATCAAATCTGTGTACAAAACGTTTGTGTGCAACAACAATGACAAATACTATGCGGCACTCTTCGTTACGCAATATACATATGTAAATAGTGTTCTAAAGGTTAACAAATTCAAAAAATACATTCCAGACAGTGCTTCTTTCTTTTAAAACTTTTCAATATCGTAAAAATGTTTTGCCTTTACTTCTAGTATTTGAAAAGTACCTCGTGCAGCAGGGATGTTAGATGTGACGATTTTACGTCATTTTGACGATCTTTTTCGATGAATTTACCAAAATGACGATTGACGATTTTTGATGTAGAGTCTCTAATGTTTTGACGATTTAATCCCGTCAATAAATTTACTTTAAACTTTCATCTGGCATCAAATTTATAACACTTTAATCTGGCAAGCAGGGTTGGTAGATGTGACTATTTTTCGTCATTTTGAAGATTTTTTTGAGAAAATACAGTAAAATGACGATTTTTTGACTAAAAGTAATAGTGTTATGATGATTTTCTGGCATCGATAAAACACACAAGAAATATTTACAATTATATTGAAAACAGTCCAAAAGTTGAAAATCAATTTTTCGAAATACAAAAATTTTTGGAAATTAAACAAAAAAATTCCTCCCCCATCACAAGCCAGGTGGATTTCATTAGAAGCATTAATAATTCAAATTCTACAATTATAGAAATGCCATCGATACTGCAAAAATATACACTAGAGCCCTAATTTGCGTCTGCTCTATTTGGTCCGCTTTTTAAAAATTGGTTAAATCCGCTTTGCGTTTTTATGATTTCGATTTGCGTCGCTACATACGAATGTATTTTTCGATGAGGTCATGTGAAGAATTTTTCATATTTAAAAAGGGCGTATTTTTTGTTCTCACTCTAATTGTGGCGTATATTTCTCATTCCCTTGTTTATTTGTGAGAGCAGTTTTAATACCTGCTCTTTCACTATAGTATTTAAAGCATTTGCTTGCTTCACACGTTCACACACTCACGTTCCCAGCGGAAAAATTAAGTATTAAAGAGGCCTTCCAAAAAGCTTTTTTTTTTGCAGCCAAGGCCTCCCAGCCGCATTTCAATTTTATTTCTAATTTAAAAAGCCTGTCATTAGCGACCAAGACCTTGCCATCTCGCATTTAGTTTACGAAAATTTTAATTAAAAATTTTTCGCAAACATTTCAAAAATTTTTTTAATTCTACAAAAGTGTAAATCACGTTGTACATGTGCATATTTTCTTTCACCAAAAATTTATAATTTTCTCCAAGTGTATGCTACACCACTACTTGAAGCAAAGCAGAAACAAACGACTAGGGATAACGATGTTGCAACAACATAATTACACATGATTTTTCTAGTTGTTGTTGCTCTTGGGTTTCCTCCCTAAAAATTACTATAATTCTATGGTTGATATGACTTCACATAGTATTCTCAAAGAGTCAATTATTAAAAAACCATTGTAAACAAGGCAAATAATCAGTAATCAGTTAACGAAAGTAATCAAGATAAAAAGCTAGATTCTATTTAATTAAGGATAAAAAAGAATTTAAGATTTTATACAGATTAAAAAAATTTAAGAGATCATTTCTTAGATTTCGAAAAACTAAACAGAGAGTTTCAGTTAGTCTTGTTTTATCTAACTGAAATATTTCAAAACAAAATTTTTCAGTTTTCTTTAGCAATTTTCATCTATTAAAGCTTTGTCTGTGTCATCCATGAATATTAAATTAATTTTTTTTTGTCATTCGGAAAAAAGTTTTTATTAGACTCGTTATAAGATTCTTTAAAGTAATGATTTCTCATAGAGACGTCATTTATTTTAGAGTGCAACAACATTTTCATTTTCTTTAATGAAAACGAAACAGGAAATTTATAATTTTTTTTTTCTACAAGTCGTTTGAATATTCAATAACGAACACAGGATGTGGAAATAAATACATAGTTCTAAAGTAGATAAGAAGATGGAAATTAAATAATTTTATGTTAATTAAAATAATTGTTAGATAAATTTTTGATGTTGCTAATCATTCAATTCCTAAAAAGATTTTGTTAGTGAAATAATTAGTGAATTTTCGAAAAATTTATTTTAAAGAGTGAAGTTCTGAAAAATTTACTATTAAAAGTGAATTTTCGAAAAATTTACTATAAATAGTGAATTTTCGAAAAATTTATTTTAAATAGTGAAGTTCTGAAAAATTTACTATAAAAAGTGAATTTTAAAAAAATTTACTATAAATAGTGAATTTTCGAAAAATTTATTATAAATAGTGAATTTTCGAAAAATTTACTATAAATAAATAGTGAATTTTTGAAAAATTTGCTATAAATAGAGAATTTTCGAAAAATTTACTATAAAAAGTGAATTTTTGAAAAATTTACTATAAATAGTGAATTTTTGAAAAGGTTACTATAAAAAGTGCATCTTTGAAAAAATTACGATAAAAAGTGAATGTTTTTAAAAATTTTACACTAAACAGTGAATTTTTTCTAAAAAAAGGAAGCTATAAATAGTGAATTTTTAGTGAAATTCTGATTTTTAAAAAATTTACTTCTTAAAATTAAATTTTCGAAAAATTTACTATTTATAAAGGATTTTCGAAAAATTTACTATAAAAATTAATAAGTAAGAAATTACAATAAATAGTGAATTTTAGGAAAGTTTACGAGAGATAGTGAATTTTAGAAAAGTTTGCTATAAAAAGTGAATTTTCAAATAATTTACTATAAATGAATTTATGGAAAACTGATTATAACTAAATATGTAGTGAACTTGCAAAAAAAATTTCTATAAGCAGTGAATTTTCAAATAATTACTATAAATAGTGATTCCTAATGAATAAAGACTTTTTGAAAAATTTGAAAAACGGGCTAGTTTTCACAACTTACCGATAACTTAAAGTAGACTTTAACGGGCCTTTTAAAAAGTGTTCCATTAATAAAACTTTACTTTAACCTCACGTGAGCGATAAAGTAAACTAAGGCTCATTCTGTCTGGTTGGTTAAAGTAAAGTTGTAATAATGGAATAGTTTTTATACGGCCGATCCTTTAGCTATAAGTTGTAAAAACGGGCCTAAGTAAATGATTATAAACTTTATCTCATTTTGTTTTTCAAATCTTTTATAATATTATGTCTTTACAAATTTTGCAAAGTAAATGTTTATTATTTTTAAGGAAAAACAGAAAATAAACTTAAATTTTCACATGTTCTTATCATCAACAACATGACAACTGACAACAATAGCAGAAATAAAAAAAAAGTGTTGAAACAAAAGTTTGTAAAGAAAAAATCTTGGGCTTCCCCTCAGTAGAGACCGTTTTATACATACTTTTAGAAAACAACAAGAAGAGAAGGCTTAAAACAAACAAAATGCGCCATTTTTTTTATCGAACTTCTCATGTTAGTGTTAGAAGTGTTAGAAGAACAAGTCATGTTGAAATAGCAATAAAAATGGTGTAAGTCTTTAGCAAAAGCTTAAGAGACTAAAAAGAAAAACTTTTTTTCTTTTCTTACAATAGAAGCCTTTTACTGCGAAAAAAAGTAGAAGCGAAATGTAACGCAAGCATTTCTCTTAAAATTTTCTTATAATGGCATTTCCAATTTGGACCTACTCTTCCAGTCATTTTCTATGATCTCAAAACTTACACAGCAACTTCGTTTTATATTCCCAACCACTTAAACAGCCATCTTTCTACGAGTATCCATCTTCTCAACTTATTCTTTTTTTGTTTTAAAAATGAAGATTTTATTTTTTTCTGAATGAATTTTTTTTTCACAAATATGATGGTTTTGTTGCTGTCACTATATTTTCAAGCTAAAAAACAGATTGTATTACGAAACTACAAAAAAAAAGTGATATTTTGTAATCGAGAATGGGGGTAACTGATGAATGGATGGCTCTTTTTCTTTCTATTTCAATTAGGTTTTCACTTTTATGACATTCGTTGTATCAACAAAAAAAAAACTAACTTCGATTATGGTTGTCAATATGAGGGCGAGTGAATAAAAAGTACATTTAGAGAGAGCTTTATGAACTAAAAATTAAATCGACCCATAAATATTTTTTTTTTACAATTTTTAAGCGGAAGTGTAGCGACATGAACTTTTTTTTTTTAAATTTCACTTTCTATATATTTGTAGCTGATAAAAATGTTTTTTTTTTTTTTTTTGCTTTTTGTAGAACAAAGAAAATGGGTTACTGTCAATATTTTTTCGAAGAAATTTATAAAAAAAAGGAAAGTGAAATTTAGTATATAAAAATTAGCAATTTATTACAGTTAAAAAAAAATATAAAAAAATAAACGAAAAAATTTAACATGTTATTTTCTGAAATATTTGTTCATAATAATTTTAAAAACCTTAAGGCTCAGAACAGATGGTGTAACGGAACTGCAACTTCTAGAAATTTCTGTTTATTAGAGCTTATGCCATAGAGTCGGTTTACAGGAAAAATAAAAATTGATTTCAATTAAAAAATTTGTGATATTAATTAAAAAATGTATTAATTTTCCACCAGTAAACAAATTAATAGTTTTAATTAAACATTTAATACACTTGATTTAACGTTTTTTTCACTTGATTAAATTTTTAGTTAAAACTGATTTTATTTTTGATTAATGATTAAAGTTGTTGACAGACCACACATGACGCGATCATTTTGAAATACATTGGAAAGCAGTTGCATGGAAACTGACGTGCAACTCATGTTTGCATCTTATCTGTTCTCAAAGAAAACTTAAATTATTGTAATAACTTCATCAAACCTGGGGTACAGCTTAGGTTGCGGCTGATGTGGAAAACAATTGAAACTGGTTTCAAACAAATAATTCCAAAAGGGTTTCGTTGCACTTGCGTTTCTCCGTCTGTTCAGGGCTATATCGAGTTAAGAAATTTATGATAAAACAAGTTTCAATTTGATAACGATGAATTTCACGCACAGCTACAGTACCAGGACGATACGGATGATATTTTTTAATACCACCAGTAGCTGGGGCACTTTCATAGGAAGCCTGTAAGGACATGTGCATTCTAGATTATCGGGAGTACCTGTCTCTCGGCTTTACCTCACTTATATGTCTACTAACGCCTTCCCCCCCCTCCTGATCGCACACTAATACACAGGAGGAAATATTGGAACACAATTGTCTGGACCATGTTTATACTCCAGCTAAAAGCTGGAGATAGTTTGCTATTCATGGAAGGCTGTATTGCTTTGCAAAGCTAAAGAAATATGGAAATACCTTCTTGCGGACTCAACTTCTCCCTAGGTTATGGGCAAATGTAAGCGTCTTACTTTTTATTTTAAAATCTATCTAACCGGGAATCCCCGAAGGAGCCTTACTAATAACCAGTCTGGGGTCTATCTTCCTCCCTAAGAAAAATTTGTTCCCTATTCTCAGTTAGGAAACTAATCAGCTACGATCTGTTGAAGATCAGCTAATTTCAAACCCTGAAGAAGCAACTGGTAAAGTCTGCACTTAGTTTTTTCGATATATCAAAGAATTTCCCGCTTAGCATCGTTTGCTGCTTTATATCGGTTATTATGAGTAAAAAAAAATTATTCCGTTGACCGATTAAGTCTTAAGCAACATGGACATTACATATTTGTCTTAACTTTTCAACCGATAAGAATAAGAATTGAAAAGTTAGTACTTTATCTTTATTTGCGCTTTAAATTTTTTTTTCATTATTTGCAATTTTTTGTACGCCATTAAAAAAATATTAAAATAAATTTTAATTATTTACATGACACAATTAAAAGCTTATGCGTTTTTCTTTATCGTTTTATTTCTTTCTTTATGCTTAAAACTCTGGAAAATCTTATAATTTTTTTATTGGCGAATTAAATAAAAATTGTTTGTATTTTTTTACTTAAAATTATAATTGCTTTAAATAGAGAATAAAATGTGCCAATCTTATCTGGTTTGTTTTTTAAACGAGGAACAAACCGTTAAGTTTGAATAAAAAAAAATCTTCTTTTTTTATAAATTATAACTTTATTTTTAATCAAGCATATCTAGAAATTTTTGATCACTAATTTGTTTATAGATCACCAAAAATTAGGAACCTTAAAAAATTATTATTTATCCGCAAAATAACATAATAACTAAATCTGATTAATGAAATTTTTGACTCCCAAGAAAACCTTTGATAACAAATATGCAAGTGGCAGTGCAAAAAACTGAACTGGCAACAATGAAATAAAGTACATAATTTGTTTTTATTTTTGTTTTTTCTTTTTGTTTTCCCCTTACAACTACAATTAGAGTTGACAAAACTTCATCCAATTGTAGTCGGAATTGTAAGAACAGATAAACTCACTGTTTGTTGTGAGTTTTGTTTAAGCTTTGACATTATTACGGGTAAGACTTTTGAGTGTTTATAATTCTTATTCGCTTTAAGGTTTTATTTGTATAATATTATTAGCTTTTCTAAAATCCTTGGAAAAGGTTTCCTGATGAGCTGGCCTAAGCAACCAGTGATATGCGCATAGAAGTTAGCTTTCCCTCAACAATAAATTTTAGTGTATTTATCAAATATGAAAATTTGGGAATTTAGAACGTCATACAGAAATCTTATTAATAATAAACTTTGTATTCTTGAAAAGAACTTTTTTGTTGTACCAAAATATTTAAACTCATTTGTCACTTAGCTGTCCACTGGTCGCCTAGAATATAACCAATATTGGAACTTTTTATTACAATGAGAGATATTTAAACGTATTGACACTTCGCTACCCACTGATCTACTTAAATATGGATAGTAAACTGTATTTTAGTACAAGTTATGGCTCACAATCCAGCCATTAGTTTCAAAACAGTCTTTTTCTTTTTTAATACCGTAAACTAACGTTTTCTTTTTCAAAAAAAAAAGGTGTTGAAATAATAAAATATTTTTTTTTTGTTTGCTTGACACCCAAAAGCAGACTTTTTTAGCATCTCGTTCTTAAATCAAATAAATTTGTTTGTTTTTAAATCCATCGTTAAGTTCAAACTCGTGGCATAAAGATAAAACAAAATAATAAACCGAAATAACTCTGAAAGAAAATATTTAATTCACTTAAAAAAAATACCAAACAAATTTCAAGGAACCACAAATAAAACTCTTGGTCATAAAAATGCAAATTTTTTTTAATTCAATACACTACAAGGTTGATGCTTTTGATTTTTGGGTTTTTGTCTTTTTTCAATTTTAATCAAATCTAAAAAATTTGTCCATTAAAAAAAATATTCACTCATATTATTGGTTAAAAAATAAACATGACAAAAAACCAATTAAACTGGTTTATTGATTTAACGCAAAATCTTTTCAAATGAATACACAAATTTTTGGCAAATTAAATCACACTTAACAAAAGAATTTCAAATATTAACAGTGGGGGGTTAAATTATAGAAAAGACAGCATGGAGAATTTGTTTAAACTTTAAAATTAGAATTATTAAAAAAGAATTTATAACTTTTAAACTAGAAGAGCAAACGAAAATTGTTGTTCGAAAAAGTTTGCGAAGGGCTCTTTCATAAAATTCACTAAGTAGCAACTTTTTTTCAATTCTATGAGAGTTACAGGGCAAAATCACATTTTTTTTTAAATATTTACAATGAAAATCCAAAATAATTATGGCACTGTAAGAAGTATCATCAACGGTAGTTGGTTTTTCAGGGATTTTTGAAAAATAACAAGTTTTTTGAGTTGTTCCCCTTTATGTGAAATTTATTCATTTATATAGTGGTGTCATTTCAAGTTGTGCCCGTTTTACTGAAAATGTTGTTTAAGTCTAATAACCGTTGTGACACTAGCACAACTTAAAATGATTGAAACAAAACTGATATGAATTCCGCTTACATTTGAGGGCAATTTAAAATATTTCTCTTTAATAAGATTTAGTTTTAATGTGCTAAATTGCCAATTCTTACTATTGATAAATTGAAATTTATTGTTGATGGGATAAGCTATTCCTATGCGCATTTCACTGGTTGCTTAGGCCAGATCATGAGGAAAGTTCATCCAAAGATTTTAGAAAAGCTTAAGATATTATTCAAATAAAACTGTTAAGCAAAGAGGAATTATAAACACTCAAAAGTCTTACCCGTAATAATATCAAAGCTTAGCAAATGTTTGGGCTTGAACGACTATACTTTCCTACTTGTTTTTACATTGTATAAGAGAACAAACACCAAAGGAGAATATATAATTCTTTTGATTTGTTTTAGCTTAAATGCTTCTAACTTTTGCAAATATGGACTGAGTCTGATCATGCCGATTTAAATTGATATGAAATTTTGGAGCGGAACCTTAACATTCTAAAAATAAGTGCAAAATTTAAGTTTGGAAGAAAAGGAAGTAAAACAATGTAACCAATTCCCAAAGAGTTCACATTTTCATAATCAGTTGTTTGTAAAATGATAAAGTTGCCAAATAACTAATTTTCTTTAACCCCACTATCTGTTTCTTTTAAACTTTTCTCTGGCTTTCTCTCTAATGTTAATATTTATTTAACTTAAAAAATATTCTTTTATAATTTTTTTTTTGTAAAACTGTTGATGTTTTAATTGCTCAATCATCTTGTCAATAAATATTTACATTTTCTTATTGAAATAAGAAAAAAAAACAAAAAAAAATATATTAAAAAGCAACAAAAACGCAATAAATTTGTTTAATAAAATTTAACACATTTTTATGTTCATACTCTCTAAAACTCTAAAAAAATTCAACATACTTGTCAAGGTTCTTTTTTTAAACAAATAAAAAAATTTATATTAATACAAGAGAGCTATATTCGGCTGTACCGAATCTTCGATACCCTCCACCGAAAGTAAGAATATTTCAGGAGTGCGCTTTATGTGATTGTGTAGAC
Organism: Pollenia labialis; assembly: GCA_949318255.1. Classification (NCBI taxonomy): domain Eukaryota; kingdom Metazoa; phylum Arthropoda; class Insecta; order Diptera; family Polleniidae; genus Pollenia; species Pollenia labialis. Next base: position 44,544,551 of record OX439143.1, on the reverse strand, counting down.
GAACGCAACCCTTAACACCGTTCGTAACAATTTCCAAGAAAGAGCCGAACATTATATGGTGTTCTGCTCTTCTCTTAAAAACAGAACAATTGTAGTGATACTGTAGACAAACATTATATTTTAATGTTCTATTATGTTTCTGTTTTTACATTGATAAAGAAATTAACAAACAAAAAATTTTTGCAACGGCCGCAGCACGAACAGTTCAAATTATTTTGCTGGATTTTTGTTTGTTTTTTTTCGGATGTGTATTTGTTTTTTGTAAAAAATGTTTGATTTTTTACCAGCCAAAAGGGCGCTACGCACAACAGAAACAAATGAATGAGCCGATCCGAACAAAATGAAGTTTGTGGATTAAAAAAAAACCAAACGGAATTAAATTTTCTCATCTTTTGCTGAGTTTGATAAAGTATTAGTAACAGTATTAGTTTTGTGTTCGAAAGATGACAAACAGGGAAACGTTATTTCTTAATGATTTTCTACACAAAAACCTTTAGCGCTTGTGTTTTCCACAAATCTACCGAACTAAACACTATGGAGTGATATTTAGGATTTTTTTTAGAACACTGATTATTCCATTTTTCGCTACGGTCTGACGCTTACTTAACGGTTTCCCGATAGTGGGCCTTATATGTGGCCAATGGTAAATTATAGATCGATCTTTACAAAAGATGACAGTGTGATTTTAAGTCTAATTTAACTATGAATGACGAAATTTAATCGTTACAATTATATTTATTTATTCATTTATTTTGTCCATGGAAAATAATCCTAACAGACATTTTAAATTTAATATTCTTAATTAAGTGGACATTAAAATTTTATGTTTAATACAATACAAAATATATAAATTGTTTTTTTTTTAACAAAAATTATGAATTATATAAAATAATTATTTTGTTCTTAATTACATTAGGACTTGAAGAAAAATCAATACAATTATAGAATTTATTAAATTCATTGCACATTATTCTAATAAGAGGATCCGATCCGCATTAGCATAATTAGCTCTAAAACATCGAACTGATAATGGAATAAAATTACGTGATGGGCGTTGAGGAACATTAAACGAAGTATTGTAGAGAAAAAAAGCAGTGCATACTTCGCCAGTAATTATGTTGAAAATAACCGATATGTTTAACATAGTCCTATGACTTTTAAGGGTGGACAGCTTTATAAGAGAAAGTCTGGTAGAATACGAAGGCAAGTTTACTGGATTAAAGTTAAGTCCACGAAGACAAAAGAGCAGGAATTGCATTTGGACGGATTCGATAGCATCGGAATGTTTTTTATATTAATAGGGTCCCATATTATTGATCCATACTCTAGAATAGGTCTTACAAGCGCAGTAAACAAAGTTTTTGCAACATTAGGGTCATTAAACTCTAGCCCAGCGTTCGACGAAACCAAGTACACCCCTAGCTTTATTTACTTTCATAGTGATATGCGAAATAAAATTAAGTTTAGGATCAATCAAAATTCCAAATTCTAAGAAATTTGCCGGCCAATTCCAACTGACTACCACCAAGATGATATTGTGCAGGTATCGGATTCTTTCTGACAAATCGCATAAATTTACATTTATTAAGATTTAACTCCATAAGATTTATTAAGCACCATGAATAAAACGAGTTTAAGTCATTTTGTAGACGTTGTTGGTCAGAAACTTGACAATAACTTAGAACAACTTTTACATAATCAGCAAACATTAAAATATTTGAAGTTTGAATCGCATTAGGCAAGCCGTTAATGAAAAGTGAAAGAAGAAGTGGACCAAGGTTGCTCCCCTATGGTACTCCAGAAAGAACATCAATTCATCTGGAACAGGTGTTTTTAAAGAGAACGGTTTATTTTCTACTAGTTAAATATGAATTAATCGATATAATACTGAGGTCTGTGAACCCCAAAAAATATAATTTCTTTTTAATGAGCAAATGGTTAACTTTATATAACATCTGTTTGTTCTTGTTGAAGAAGGTTTACAAATAGAACTGTTGCGGTAATTCTAATACGCTTAACAGTTTTATTTGGTTTAATATCTTTAGTTTTTCTAAAATCTTTATGGATGAAGTTTCCTGATGATCTGGCCGAAGCAACCAGTGAAATGCGCATAGGAATAGCTTATCCCATCAACAATAAATTTCAGTGTTTTTATCAAAAATAAAAATTGGGAAATTAAGCACGAAAAACAAAATCATTTAAAATTAAATTTTGTATTCCCACGAAAATTATTTTAATAATAGTTTAATAAGAATTGTTTGCCTCTACACCCTACCGTTTGGCGAATGCAGAAAATTTGCAAAATAAATTTCACTCTTGCTTTGCTTCATTGTCGTTAGAAAAAAAAGTAGTAAAATCGAATTTTAAACAAAATGACAACAAGAAAATAAATTTCACTCTTGCTTTGCTTCATTGCCGTATGAGAAAACTGGTTCATGCTAAATAAAATGTCAACAACTTAATGAACAGCAGTAAGTTTACGTATGCAGCACAAAAAGCTATTTAAAAAATTTAAGAAAATTACATTAAGTGCTATTTACACCCTTTCACAAAAATTTAAAACTTTCTTCAAAACATACGCCGAAACTTTACTTAAACCTTTATTATCTTATTTCACTATAACGGCTTTTCGACATATGCGCCAATCCAATAATGAGCTGATGATATATAAGAACCTAGTTTCCATCATATCTGGGGTCTTCGAATAACCTATTTCAACCAACATACAGGCAGGCGGAAACCGTTACATCGACTGCGATACTCCTTAGGATCCAGAATATACATTTATATATATTTAACAGAGTATATCTTTCAATATTGCTTAAATTACAAAAGGCATGACAAACTTATGCCTTTTCCACCTGCAGTGAAGGGTATACAAAATAAATAAAATTGAATATCGGGTTAAAATTTTATAGAACGAGTTCGAGTGCACACAACTGATTCAATATTTAGGAAAAAAAATTTTTGAGATGATGTATTTCGTTTTTGAAAATTTTTATTTGATTTAAAATTTAGTCGTTAGTATTTAAACAACGTTTAACAAAAATAAAATTTATTTGTATTTTAACTCTTTTTTTTTTGTTGTTGATATGACTAACCGACTGGCTGAGTGTGCCTGATTGACTTACAAAGTGGCTGCTTGAATTTTTTTTATTAAGAAAATAATTTAGTTATCTGTTTAGTTTAATTTAAGATCTTAACTGGTTTCTGGGTATTTTACAAATTAAGTTATTTTTTGCTCATAAAATTCTTGTGAATCCTCCCTCATTTTGTTTTCCAAATAAAACTATTTAAATTTAAATTAAGTTATTTTTAAAATCATTATAAATTTTAATTAAAAAAAGTGATTACAAAGCCTTTAGAATATTATAAAATATGCTTTTTTGATCTAGATTGATTGCAAGTGGCAGTGTTGCCAGTAGGTTTCTAAAAAGATACCTACAGAGTCAATAAAAGTAAATCCGAAAATAACTTTTTTATTGTTAAAAATGGTTCCTTAAGTCCTCGAAAACAAAAGTTGTTTTACAAATTATTCACTTTGGCCTATTAAAAAAATTTATCGTAATTTTTCACTTGCTGAAAAAAATTGCCAATTAGAACCCCCGAACCGCAAAATTTGATTTTACATTGTTGTAAAATTTTGCTAAAAACGGTTATTTTTAATTTTTTGTAAAAGTTTTCTAACTAATGCTTGCTTATTACGATGTGGCGTCTTTTTGAAACAAATGATGACACAAGATAATTTTACAATCTTTCCAGAAAAGTATTAAAGTAGTGTACGTTCGTTAAAGCTGAAGGTCCACACCATGCGTTTATGCGTCTGTCCTTTTTATGCATTTGACAAAAAAGTTGAATCAGTGTAATTGCATATGACAAGTTACACACCAAAATGCATAGAATGCATAGACGTACGAACGCATCAAAGTAGGTTTACTTTCTACTTTTGTATCCGTCGCATGTGTGGTGAATAAAAGTCAGCTGTTATTGATGGCCATGGATGACAAATCATATTTTATTTTCAATGTTATCGATAAATATGTTTGTGTGGTGGATTACTTTTTACTATTTTTTTGCATTAAAAAAGGTTTTTAATAAGAGAAAAAGCTTTCGTTATTAAGATTGTATAAACTTTAAATAATAAAATACATTAAAATTAATTTTAAGCACAATTTTATCACGAACAAATTTTGCCATTCTAGTTATGGATTACTTTTATGTTCTGAGTGTCATCTTTGTTGTGTTTATTATATTTTTTTTTTTTTTTTAACAAATGCCATGAACTGGAAACTTATTTATACCGTGAAAAATCTTGAATATTTTTATAATAAGAGCTTACTTTTCTATGAATTCTTTTAAATAAATTCTATTAAAATATCAATTACACTTTCCATTTTTGGCAAAATTGCTTTTAATTGATAAACATATGTATTAGCAAAACAGCTGATAAAAAAAAAAAATTTGGCGCATAAAACGCATGGCATGTAACTTGAATTTAGAAACGCATAAAATGCATAGAAAGTATCATACGCATCTACGCATGAACGCATGGTGTGGACCTTCAGCTTAATGCAGTTGCGCATTAGTTAAGCTAAATGTTCGTAAATGCATCACTTGTATAAAACCTGGCATTGCTCTCAAAAGTTTTTATGCAGTGATGCCATGCCGCAGCTCTGCAGCAAATGTTGGCAATAAATGCATCAGTTAAGTAATTTTCTGATGCAATAAATTTTAATAACAGAAATCGTTTTATTTTTCTTTTTGATGAGTTTTCTTGTAATTTATAAGAAAACTATTACTTTTTGCTTAAATATTTTCCATAAAATTTGCCCTCGCTATTGTTGATAAAATTGTTGTTATTATTTTATGTTTGCCTATAAAACTTCAAAAACTAAGCTCGTGTTGAAAAATTCAAATTTTGCACAGCTGTTGTGCAGTAAAAAGGCATCAGCATCACAAGCGCAACTGGTGAATACACATCAGCAATAAAATTTTGCACAGTTTTTATACATTTACGAACGTAGCCGTACTTACGAAAATCGGATAAATAACGTGGCAACTACAGGCAAAGGTATATACAGTAGAAACCCGATAATTTTGACCCTGTGAAATTAAAACCCACAATAATTTGTAACAATTTGATAAAAATTGCGTTAAGTCGCGATAATTCCATACATTACGGTCCCCTTGTCAATTCCTATTTTTTTTTCAATACAAATTCTGTTTAACCTCTTATAAATCGTGATTGGCTGTTGATAATCTTTTATTTTAGTAAATTTTTTTCTTAGTTGATGCGGATTCGCTTTATCTTTCGACCAGCAAAAAGATCTCATATGGTGTAAAAAATGGATTTAACTGGTTTACACTCGAGGCCGAGGATATGTTTGTAAATAGACATAATTGGAAGTAAAGCCTAGTACTCTGTTCAAATTTGTGAAAAATGTTGAGCAACATTAATTATTTCCCACGAAAATTTTGACATGTATCAATGTTACCTTTCATGCGAGTTTGTACAATTTGACGTTTATAGTCCTGCAAAGTATGCGACATTGTTTTGCGTATGTAAACAAACCGCACATGTATTTAACTAAAAATTATTTTTTTATTAAAAAATTTAGAAACATTTCCTAACTTTTTCACAAAATGAACAGAGTACAACTCTATCAACATTATTTCATAGATAATCCGCACAAGTTTTTTTCATATGCGTTTTGACAGCATTTCACGTGAAATGTTGAACACAGTACCAGGCTTAAAGCTGGATTTGCCGTTAACTTTATGGATTTTTTGTTTCTGTTTTTTCTTTTTTTTTTTTTTTTGTTGCCAGTTTGTTATTGGATTATTCTAATGAGTTTTTTTTCTGTTCATTCTTTCAAATATATAAATAGAAACACCTCATTAATTCATATTATATTTTATTTGAACATCGTTAAACCGTTCGTAAGAAATGGCTGACCCCTTGCTATTACGAATTGTCGATATTCTACTGTAAATAAAAACAATAATTCTTTAATAAAACTAGTAATAATAAATAGTCGCTTTAGTCCGACCAAATGATACCTTACACCACAGCATTTAAAAATAAATTTTCGAGAGTGCACCCTATTTGGGACAAATGGGCAAATTATAACAAAAATCTCATTTGAAGAAAGCTTTTGTTATCATATTAATTTTCTTTATACCAGGCTTTCACTGTTCTTTGTTTTTAAATATTAACACTTCTTTTGATTACCTCTAACGGTCATTTGTCATCAATTTATTGATTATTTTTTTGTTTTGTGTTAACTTTTTTTAACCTGTGAAGTTTTCAGATTTTCTATTTGTGACAAATTGATAAGATTTTGATTTTAATATTTATTTATTGTTTTGTTTATTTAATTATCAGTCTGGTTATTAACAGTTAAAGTGTTATAAATTTATTAAATTTATTGTTTAAATTTCAAGTCAACTAACTGGTTGGTATATGAGTAATATTCTAATTTTAAATCGCTTATTAATTTTAAGCAAATCTTATGTTTTAAGTTAATAATAATAAAACGTTTGATTTTTGTTGGTAACAGAGGTTTGTGTTTTTGGCGGGAAGATATTATAGTGTTGGAGATTTGAATAAAGGTGGAATTGAAAAACAAAAGTTTTAAAACTGAAATACAAATTTGACTTTGACATGACCGAAAGTGAATAGAAAAGAGAGGTAAGGAAATAAGAAACAGCTTTCAATTATTCTCCCTCTTTCTCTTTCGCCTGTATGCAAAATATTAATATTTCTGCTACATGGGCACAGTCGCCGCAGTTACCAGATAAAACTGGATAGATAGATCTGGACGCGTAAATTGATTAGAATTCAGAATTGTTATTGGAGTTACACAACTAAAACATTATCAAAAGTAATAGCATTCAATAAGGAGTAAGAAATATATTTACCACATGAACTAAATCATGGAGATATCGAATACCTATTTTACACGTCGAAAGTGTAAAAGTGCTTCAAAAGGAATGGTTGGAAAATGAATCTAATAGAAAGGTACCATTGAGCAAATCGAAAATTTGCATTGCGCTAAAATAAAATATATTTTTTGTATCATGAACTGCTAAGACATTGAAACTATTGCCAATCAAATAAAGGCGGCATTTATACGATGTCTTTTCGTACATGTCTAACAAACACGTTTGTTTCGTTTGTTGGCGATCGGGTAAGAGAAGAAGGGGTTGCCAAACAGACACGAAATGAGTTTTCATGTTTGTTAATATAAGTTTTCATGTTTTTGAGTATGTATGTATATTTTTGTAGACTAAAAGACATGAAAGCAGACTTGTTTGTTAAGACATCGTGAAGTTAAAAGATTTGGTGGTTTGTTCAAAAGACAATGAATAAAACAGACATGTCTGAAAAGATGTTGTATAAATGCCGCCTTATACCAACAATATTCCTAATTTCCTTTGATCCCTTCAAAAACTCTTAGAAGTTTAGACGTTACGTTTTTTATTGCGAGCCACAAGCTACAATTTCACGTTTAATGTGTGGTTTATAGAACGCGGGCGCAAAACTCGTCCGTTTAACTTTCATATGAAACAGAATTTCGAAATTTGTTTTTGTTTTAAATTCAAATTTAACAAACAATTTTTTTTTACGAAACATATTCAAGAGGAACATGAGATTGTTGCTTGATTTTACATTTCAGGCGACATTGTTTACCCTGAAAGCACCTCTACACCTTTCGTCACCAATAATCTGTTTAATGAAATATTTCGGTGCAACATGTCGCATATTGTGAAACATGTATAAGAAGATAAAATAAAATTTAGGGTATAAATCGTCCAATCGTCAAGAGTCTATATTTTAAGCAAAAATCGTCAAAATGACGATAAATCATCAAATGTGGCAACCGTGATCGTCACCTAGTTAGTAATTTTAGAGAACTTTGCCACCCACTAAGAAATAAAAGTAATACAGGAAATAATACACAGAAAAAATGGAAAACCAACTTCAATTAACGTATTTGTTAGAAAATTTGTACTATTGATTACATTCCGTACTGATTTTCCGCCAGCAAACAAATTGATCATATCAATTAACACATTTGTAAGTTTATTCTTTTCTTGCTGTTCAGTTTTAATCAATATGTTTAATTGAAATGTGACCACCAGCAAAAGAGGCTATAGAAATCAAAATAGTTTTTCCAATCAACACAGTTAATTGAAACAATAAAAAAATTTTTTGAAACTTAAAAATATTTTAAAGTTTGTGTGTATGTTTTCATATTTGCAAATATACACACAAACATCATAATTTTTATTTTCACTTAATGCAAACTAATTGGAACAATTAAAAAAATTGTTTGAAACAGTATTATTGAATTAATTAAAAAAATTTTGGGAAAAATTTGTTCTGTGTAGAGAGCGTTTAAGATACTTTTTCACTCTTGCTACATTGCTTTTTTAAAATAAACTTAATAAATTAGTAACTATTTCATTGTTAGTTTATTATTAAAACTACAATTACCCATTGAAAATCATAAACTTCTTAGAAAACACGACAGCATAGTTATTATGCCCTTCACCACTATAGTAAAGAATGATGGTATACTAAGTTCGTCATTCCTTGCGAAACTTTTTTAATATTCATCTAAGACCTAATAAATAATAATATAAATGCTGGTTCCTTGCGTAGTTCTTTGTCGATTTACTCTTGTACGTCTGTCTGCTGAAAACACGTTCACTTTCAAACAGTTCAAGATTATTTCTAGTTTCCCTAAGCAGTTCGGAAATGAAATACAGCTCAATTGGTTCAGTACGATAAGAGTTATTAACACATATATTGTTCCTCCCTAAAAATTTATATATTTTCTATAAAAACTAACATAAAGAGTTTGATATGACTCGAAATCATACTACTTAATTATGTGAAGATCGGATCATAATTTACCATAGGTCCCATATAAAATTCACACTCGGAAAACACTTTAGTATACTGAAAGAAAAGGCGTCATAGCTCTGTTGTATTTTGACATCAGAACTATGACAAGTGTCTTTGTTTTTTGACGCCATACACTTTTCATCATTCTGATGTCAGCCTTAACCTTTTTTTTCCTTAACATTGTCTTCAGGTGATATTATGTCATAAATTGGATGACACATCGGCAACACAGAAATGACGAATTGGAGTCAGTTTACTAAAAAATTTCATCAGTGCGATGACTCAGAAGCATCGGAGATAGGACTCATTAGGCTCAATTTAATGACAGTTTTAATGCGATTGACTTAAGTCAAAGTGAAAGAATATTATTATTAACTTACCCGTTACACATGCTTGTTTCACTTTTATTGTATTCTGCACTTTCTTAACAGAATAATTTTGAATTAAAAGACACCAGCAGCATAGCATGCCCGATATGGGTTTCGTAATCATTCTACTTTGAAAATTTGATGTTTTTAATTAAATAATTAAATATGGGAATTCTTGTTTCTTATTTTACTTCTTAAACATGACAATAATATTAATAATACACAGAATATGGTATCGAATTGATGTCACAGCATAGATGACACATAAACATGACAAAGGTTTATGATGATCGTTGATGCCATTAATAATAAAATTGATGTCACAAGTCAGCTGTAAGGGAATCATCAGTATGAAGATGCATTATTCTATGAGTGTATGGCAAAAATAATTCTTTGTTATAAAAGTGGCCTGGCATAGTTTTAGAAAATTGGAAATTTCTTAAGGATTTGACCATAATTAACCAAAGGCCCCTTATAAAACTAACACTGATACGCCTAACACTGCATAACATTTTAACACTGCATTGGTTGACAATTTTTAGTTATAAAGCTCAACCCTGAAACAATCTTACTCTGATTGGAGGGTATGAAAGATTCGGTACAGCTGATTTTAGCATTTTTACTTGTCATAATTATAAAGTATATTTTTTTTATCATTTTTTTGCTCAAAATAAAATTCTTTATTATACAATCTGGTCGTTTATCAGACAATAAAACTAAATTAAAAACAAAATTAACTAACATATAATTTTTTTTTTGTAATTTAACAAATATAGTTTTTAATAAAACTTAAAAAAACCCCTTCTAATTTGAACAATTATTGTCAATCATAAAATACTTGAATGGAATAAAAAAATATTATGAGAGAGTTAGATAATTATTGTTATTAAAAAAAATAACACTTTTAAAGTGTTAATTTATTTAGCAAGAAAATTGTTGTTAAATATTTACACCCTTAACATACATATTTACAAAAAGAAAAAAAAAAAAAAAATACAGATTTATAAATAAGGATGTTAAATTTATTTATAAGTTAAATAAATATTTCAAACACTCACTTTTCGAAATGTGTGCTGAGACCTGTCTTACAAGAAAGTTTTATTGAGAGTTTTAAAAATGTAAAACTACAATTTTTCCCAAAGAACTTTTTTAATTTCTTAACTTTCTTCTTTTATTTATTAAATTAAATTAAATTAAATTAAATTAAATTAAATTAAATTAAATTAAATTAAATTAAATTAAATTAAATTAAATTAAATTAAATTAAATTAAATTAAATTAAATTAAATTAAATTAAATTAAATTAAATTAAATTAAATTAAATTAAATTAAATTAAATTAAATTAAATTAAATTAAATTAAATTAAATTAAATTAAATTAAATTAAATTAAATTAAATTAAATTAAATTAAATTAAATTAAATTAAATTAAATTAAATTAAATTAAATTAAATTAAATTAAATTAAATTAAATTAAATTAAATTAAATTAAATTAAATTAAATTAAATTAAATTAAATTAAATTAAATTAAATTAAATTAAATTAAATTAAATTAAATTAAATTAAATTAAATTAAATTAAATTAAATTAAATTAAATTAAATTAAATTAAATTAAATTAAATTAAATTAAATTAAATTAAATTAAATTAAATTAAATTAAATTAAATTAAATTAAATTAAATTAAATTAAATTAAATTAAATTAAATTAAATTAAATTAAATTAAATTAAATTAAATTAAATTAAATTAAATTAAATTAAATTAAATTAAATTAAATTAAATTAAATTAAATTAAATTAAATTAAATTAAATTAAATTAAATTAAATTAAATTAAATTAAATTAAATTAAATTAAATTAAATTAAATTAAATTAAATTAAATTAAATTAAATTAAATTAAATTAAATTAAATTAAATTAAATTAAATTAAATTAAATTAAATTAAATTAAATTAAATTAAATTAAATTAAATTAAATTAAATTAAATTAAATTAAATTAAATTAAATTAAATTAAATTAAATTAAATTAAATTAAATTAAATTAAATTAAATTAAATTAAATTAAATTAAATTAAATTAAATTAAATTAAATTAAATTAAATTAAATTAAATTAAATTAAATTAAATTAAATTAAATTAAATTAAATTAAATTAAATTAAATTAAATTAAATTAAATTAAATTAAATTAAATTAAATTAAATTAAATTAAATTAAATTAAATTAAATTAAATTAAATTAAATTAAATTAAATTAAATTAAATTAAATTAAATTAAATTAAATTAAATTAAATTAAATTAAATTAAATTAAATTAAATTAAATTAAATTAAATTAAATTAAATTAAATTAAATTAAATTAAATTAAATTAAATTAAATTAAATTAAATTAAATTAAATTAAATTAAATTAAATTAAATTAAATTAAATTAAATTAAATTAAATTAAATTAAATTAAATTAAATTAAATTAAATTAAATTAAATTAAATTAAATTAAATTAAATTAAATTAAATTAAATTAAATTAAATTAAATTAAATTAAATTAAATTAAATTAAATTAAATTAAATTAAATTAAATTAAATTAAATTAAATTAAATTAAATTAAATTAAATTAAATTAAATTAAATTAAATTAAATTAAATTAAATTAAATTAAATTAAATTAAATTAAATTAAATTAAATTAAATTAAATTAAATTAAATTAAATTAAATTAAATTAAATTAAATTAAATTAAATTAAATTAAATTAAATTAAATTAAATTAAATTAAATTAAATTAAATTAAATTAAAGTAAATTAAATTAAATTAAATTAAATTAAATTAAGAGAATTACTTTTAATTTTCTTAAAACAGGAAAATTTTTAATGAAAGGGACTTTTTGTTCAACAGAAAAAGCTATGGATTTCAAGGTCAATTTAAAAATATAATTTGGGAATTATTCCTTTTTTTATAAATTATTTTATAATTTAAACATTTTTTCGAATGTGTTTCTTTGAGTCAAATTAAAATTTACTTTTAGTTTTGTTTTTGATAAAAAAGGTACTTTTTTAAAAGTTACTTTTCGATAAAAAAAAATACGTTTTAATAAAACGGTACTTTTTGATAAAAAAAAAGGTACTCTTTGATCAAATGGTACATTTTGATATTTTTAGAATTGGGGCTTAAGTGACTTGCGTTCATGCATAATTACAAGGGAAAGAAATGCAAACACACACGAGGAATTTTGATATTCTTACAAACTCGTTCGATGACTAACAAAACTTTTGTTATTCCGCACGCCCACTAACAAATCATTTAAAAATTCTCGCAATCGCGCAGACTCATGGCGTGTTTTATTACAAAAAAGTAAAGAAGGCATAAATGAGGGCTGTATTGATAACCCAGCAAAAACTTTAATTATTTGGAAAGTTAGCAAGTAATGTTGGAGCAAAATTAACAATACTTCTTTTTTTTTTTGCTGAATAATTACTTCCTTTTTTTTTTGTGAGGTGTCCACAGAATTCAGTACTTACAATACACTTTCTAGAAGTCAAAAAATATCTAGTTACTAGCATTTAACCCGCTACTTCGTTAGCGTCTCCTTTTCCTTCGTGGACATATTTTTATGCCAAAGTTTATTTTTCTAGATTTTGGCTTGTTTAAATTCTAGCATTTAACCCGCTACTTTATATGCCAAAGTTTATGTTCATAAGTTTTAACAAAAAAGTTCCAAAATTTTTCATCTCATAGGTTGATATTTACACAGGACTTTGCACTTATAATTTTGTGTTTCTAAGTTCAATATTATAGAAAATTCAAAAAGTACCACTCGTAGAACCCAAAAGTAAATGAAAGAAAGTTTATTTTCCGTATTATCCTTTTTGATAATTTTTTCACCCCATTTATCTATCACAGTAACTTTACAATTTTATATTATATAAATAGATGGAGAAAAAGGTTGTGAAAAAGTAACAAAATTAGGAACGATTTTTACACCTTTAACGTTTGAATTTCAAAAAAGGTCCAAATTATTTTTGTTTTTTTTTAGATAAACTACGAATGTGATATAATTTTTATTTGTCCTTTTACACCCCAACAAAGCCGTACACCTGTTCGTTTATTTTTTGAATGAACAATAATAAGTATTTAATTTTTTGTATTTCTTTTAGTTTTGGAGATATGAAGTTAGCGAATTTTTCTAATGAACTACAATAAGTGTTAATGTTTTTTAACTCTTTTAGTTTAGGAGGTATGAGGTTAGCAGGATCAATTTGGCGAGAGGCCAGCCTTCGGTTCAAATATTAACCTTTTAGCTTCATTATGCTCTGCGGTGAAAGATAAATATATGGATAACAAATCTTATGAAAAAAGTAACCCGTTTACTACCTAAAACGGCTGAATTTCGTAAAAGTACCAGACACCTATTTGCTTTTTTTATTTAATGCACAAAAATAACTATTTAATAAAAAAAGTACCAGATTATTTAAAAAAGTACCAGTTCGAGAACGAAAAAGTACCGAAAAATTCCTCTTACAGATTCTCATTCACTAAGGAACTTGCATGTTTAATTTTATTTTTCTAGATCCAATAAATATGGAAATTGAAAAGGTACCAGTTAAAGAACAAAATAGTACCAAAAACCCTCTAACAGATTTTCATCCAATAGGACCTTTCATGTTTAATTTTATCTTTCTAGGTCCAATTCTAACGGAAATTCAAAAAGTAGCAGTCAAGAAGCAAATGAGTACCAAAAACCCTCTTATAGATTCGCATTCGCTAAGGACCTGGTATGTTTAATTTTATGTTTCTAGGTTCAATTCTAACGGTAATTAAAAAAGTACCAGCAAAAGAACAAAGAAGAAAAAAAAACTTCCCTCTTATAGATTCCTATCCACTCATTACATTGCATACTGAATTTTATGTTTCTAGTTCCAATAATAACGGAAATTCAAAAAGTACCAGTTAAAAAACAAAGAAGTACCAAAAAGCGATTTTACAGATTCTTCTGCAATCAGGACGTTGAAAGTTAAATTTTATGTTTATAAGACCAATATTAACGAAAATTAAAAATGTACCAGTTAATGAACAAAAAAGTACCAAAAACTTCCCTTTAATAGATTCTTATCCACTTAGGACATTGCATCGTGAATTTTATGTTTCTATGTACAATACTAACAGAAATTCAAAAATACCAGTTAAAGAACAAAAACGTACCAAAAGTTCCCTCATAGATTCTTATCCACTCAGGACATTGCATGTTAAATTTAATGTTTCTAGGTCCAATACCAACGGAAATTCAAAAAGTACCAGTCTAAGAATAAAAAAGTACCAAAAAGTTCACTCTTATAGATTCTCATTCCCCCAGGACAATGCATATTGAATTTTATGATTCTAAGTCAAATAACAACGCATATTCAAAAAGTACCAATTTATTCACTCAGGACCACAAGTCCAACATTGCATGCTAATTTTTAAAAATTCTTCTTTTGCTTGCATGTTGGACACTTTGTGCGAGAGTAGACATAAATCACCCCGTTATCCAACTCCTCAAGTTGGCGATTTTTTTTTATAAATATTTGTTAACCAAAATAATCGTTTATGTTTGCAAAATATTAAAAAAATCCACACGAGTTTCTCTCGATAACAAACTTTTCATTTCCGTTTTTAACTTTTTGTCTACTAATTTATTTATTGCTCATAGACAATTTCGTTGTAAATATGTTTGTTTTGCTAATTGCAAATTTATTGCATTTTAATACTTCCTATAACAAAAAGTTATTTTAATTGAAAAAAATAATAAGAAGATTTAGATAAAAAAATAATTTGTTTGAATTTTAGTAAAAATTCATTTTATTAAAATGTTTAAATTATTTAACGATTTCATGATGATGTTTATTTTTCTAAAAAAAAGAAAAAAACCTTTTAACGACCAAACGAAAGATCGAACTTATTCCCAAATTATATAGAATTTATACTTTTCTTTAATTGTCTCTACAACATATTGTTGGTCCTGGTCTGCCTAAAAAATTATTTCCACACTCAAATGAAAAATCAATCCATCCGTACTCAGATCAATCCGAAGCGGTATTAATAGTACGGTGAGTACGGATTTTCTTGAATCAAGTACAGGAAGATTGATTCAAGTACGGATTTTCCATCGCAAAATACTTTAATTATCCATACTTAAACCCGATTTCGTACTTGAGATTGATTTTAGAAAAACTAAGATTGAATCAATCTCAAAATGCACTTAATTCAAGTATTATAAAGATGATTCAATCCCGAATTCTTACTTGAAAAAAGCCAAAAGTGAAATTAGAAGGATAATTTTATTATGATTGATTTACATACCCATTTTACACATTACAGAATTTCAATTATAAAACACCAGCATCATTCCCGATATGGTTTTTAATTTAAAAACTTAATGTATGTACATATATTACTGAAAATATAAACTAAATGAGATGGAAGAGTTCTAAATTTTACTTCTAAAACATGCAAATAGTATAAATCAAGAGTTCTCAATTTTATATTTTAAACATGAAAATAATGTGTTTTCGTCTTGGTCTGTTGTTTTTGTTGTTTCTACACACAACAAGCAAATTGTTGTTTAACTACATGTATAGTGTTGTTGAAGTGTGTGCAACAAACTTTAATAAGTTAAATGAGATTAAAACGCTCACTTCGTAATTATACTCTCAGAGTGGCACTACCAACAAAAAGTTTAATCTTTTTTTACTTGGTTTAAGAATTTTGTACTTATTTTAAGAAATTCCGGGATTGATTTTCGAAAGTAATCCCATTTGGGATTATTTTAAGTACGTTTTAGTGTTATTCGTACTTGAATTTTTTAAGTAAGATTCGTACTTAAAGTAAGTATAAAAAAAAAATTAATTTATCCTGAGTGTTCACGGAGTGTTGAAAGCTGTTATATTTGTCTTTCGAGATAGGACTCTGGTCTTAAGCTTTTACACTAGCCCGAAGTGGCATCTTTTTGCATTCTTTTGGTTTATTATGGATCCGAGATATGTAAATTCGTCTACTACCTCGACGTTGCCAGAACTATCTCGCATTTCTATGGTCGCGGCACCCCTCTAACTCTCTATCTCACATCTGTTTTAGTTCTGCCGACAATATCTGTCGTCTGCATATGCGAAAGGGATGCGGGCCTTTGTGTTGATGGTACCTGTTTTTCAAAATTTTCTTCATTAAGATGTTGAATAAATTACACGATAATCGTTCACCCTGTCTGAGGCGTCATGTAGTAAGTAGTAAATGCTTCGAAGAGGTCACTTCTTATTTTAACTCGGGATTTCGTATAACTTAGCATCGTTCTACTAACGCGTGCGTATTTTGCTGGGATACCATGCGCAGATATAGTTTCAAAAAACTTATCTCTTTTAAGCTCACTACACACTATCCTATTTAGTCGTACGATATGTCAAAAAAATCGTGTGTGTTCATAAAGTATGATAGTGTGGCCTAAAAATTTAACTAAATGACAGATTTTTTTGACAAGTCTGACCGACTTGCAAAAGTTTTTAAAAATTTTCATAAAATGATAGTTTCTATGCGATCAGAGTTGTATTTTCTAATACAGCTGATAAGAAAACAACAATGTCGGCTTCATTGATTTAAAGCATATTTTTTGTGTAATAGTGTTGCACCTGTAACAGACTTTTGTTGCGATTTTTTTTGAGTGTGATAGAAATTTGTCAGATTTTCCAGTGAATGAATCGTACGATTGTGTAGGATAGTGTATCACGACCTTAAGGAGTATCGAATGCACAATTTACGAAAAGTGGCATGTGTCGATTTACTTCTCGTGGGTCTTTTCCAGATAGAAAATTCATACAATTATGAGAAAAGCATAGTCCATGCTGGCAGGGATGCCAGGTACTTTTTTCCTTGTCCCTAAAATCTCGAAAAAAAATCCCCAAACTAAATATCAAAACCTTAAAAAGTTAATAATTTTTTTGTTTTTTTTTCTAACCAAATTTTGAATCTTGTTAATTAAAAATTTTAAATTTTTTTAAAAATAGTAAGAACAATTTTAAAAGGAAATCCCCAAATAAAAATTTTTTAAAAAATTTTTTTTATTTTGTTTGTAGCGACTGGTTTTGGCATGGTTTTCAAAATCCTTTTTATGCTGTTTTTGAAGACATATGAGCCAATTTGGAGCTTGTGCAGTCGGTTTTAGCCAACTTAAAAATCAATAAGGAAAATACATATGTATGTCCGTAATTTATTTAATACTTCGAAGCATAATAAGTACTTACCAATAGCCCCGCATTATTTTTCCCTAACTTTATTATATTGTTTTTTATATCTTGCATATCGTCACCTAATACGCAAAAGGCCCTATCTAACATTTTGAAAATTTCACAGCAGAAGCAAAAACTATTCAAAATGGTAGATTAATAAATCGTCTTAAACTGTTTAGCATTAAATATTCTTTTATTTTTCTTGCAAAACTTTCAAGTCCAGTTGTTTTGACAATGTTGCATATTATGCAAACTGTAAGTTATGCCTTAGCTTTTGTCATAGTTTCTTTTGTAGATATGGCCTTTTGTTTTTTAATAATAAAATCGCAAATTTTAGTCGAACGATGCTTTACCGTATATTTCGATGTAGCGTGCAACATTGAAAAAGAACATTTGTTATCAGTGCGTCGGGGGTATTTGTACAATGCGCATCAAATATTAGTAACAAACAGATATTTTTGTTGAAAATTTAATAAAAAAATTTTTGCTGGAAAATAATCAGTGCTTTTCTCTTGGTACTTATTTTAAATTTGTAGCGTGCGACATCGTAAGTGTAAAATGCATAAATTCAAAAAACAAAAAATTTCTAAAATATCTTTATTTGCGATGGCCAATAACTACAAGCAGCAAGGATAGCTTATTCCATTAAAAAAAACTTTATTTGAGAATAGCAATACTATTTTCAGTCAATTTAGTTTTTGTTCTATATTTGTATTTTTCTTTATTGAAGATATTTTTTTAAGTTTATAATTTTTGTTAGGAAAATAAATATATTAAATGTATTTAAAATAAAGTAGAATCATCTTACGGATGTCTTGTTACATAAAAAGTAAAAACGTAAACATAAAAGGATGATGGAACAAAATGTCGCATGCTCCATGTAGCGTGCGACAGTGATTAAAATTAAATTAAAAATAAGCTACACAATATTTTTGAATCAAATAAAAAGCATTATTAAGATACATCAATGCATAACATTTTAAAATTAGTCGCATTAAAATATTTCATCAGGTTTCGCTGAAATCAGTGTTTGAACTGTTTGCCGTAAAAGCGACTTCTGTTTTTGTCGCATGCAAATGCCTTGGTTTTTTTAATTTTCTTGAAAACGAACAATTGCTCAAAACCAACCTTTAGCACAAATTATAGAGCTAATCAAAAACTATAAGTTTCGCCTTTTGTCAAAATAAAATTAATGTTTTGGTATATGTTTTTTTTTCACTTTTAAGGCGTACGAATGTCGCATTCGACATTAGAGAAATGCCCATATTTGCTTGGAAATTGTTTTTAAAAAATCGAATATGTTATGTGTTGTCAAAGGTTTTAGATTTCTTTTTTAATTCTTCCTTTTTAAAAAACTCACTCAAGAATAATATTAAGTACCTTTTACACACTTAACAAAAATGGTAATCTTAATTTAGACCCTTTACACTGTATTAGTTGTTGATAAGAGTAAGGTAAAAGTTTTGCTACTTTTTTTCGTATTTTATGTACAAAACAAAGAAATGTAAGCGTATATAATAAAAGAAGGAACAATTTTATTTAAAATGTATTAATTTAATTAAATCCCCAAAAAATTCCCGAATTTTTTTTAAATCCCCGAAAAAATCCCCAATCCCCATATAACTTTCTTTGTCCTTTTTGCTCGCATGAAACCCCCAACTTTGGGGATAAATCCCCAAGTCTGGCAGCCCTGCTTGCTGAATTATGCTCTTTTACCTTCTCGATTGGTGAGAGTGGTTTAGAGTGTATTATTTGATAATAGTTTCATTACATTTAATTACAAATACTAATTTTTTATTATTTGTATGACTTTTAATACCTTTTAACTAACTGCCAGGCCCACGATGTCGACAAGGACATTTCTTTCGCATATTTATATTGAAAACAATAATAAAAAACTAAAATTTGTTTTTGTTTGCAATACAAATATACGAAAGAAATGTTCTTGTCGACATCGTGGGCCTTATTGTACTACAAAAAGAGTTCAAAAGCAACAGCAAAATTTTTGTTGATAACTTAACAAAAAGTAAACATCAAAATAAAAAAATAAAATAATTTGCAAATGTTCTCGTTTATAGAAGTCGTTTTTACAAAAACAACAACAACTATAAAAATTGTATACTTGAGAAGGTCGTTCGAACGTTAATTTTTCGCTTATCGCTTTCGCACACTGTGTCGAGTCTACAAGTTTTCTGAATGCATTCTGTTTACTTTTTCGTTAAGTCTATTGACTTTGTTTTAAATATTTACTTTTATATAATTTATTTTTTATCTGTTTTACTTTTATCTAAGTGTTGTTAATTACTTAGATTAATACTTATGCAATTGTTTTTATTGTTCTGCTTGTTTTGCCATTTAAATAAACTTGATTAATACTATTTTAGATTGGTAAGAAAATAATTAATGATTAATTTTATTAGGACCGTACGTTTTTTTTTTTGAAAAATAGGCATATTGCATATCTCGTTAGACTTTTATTTATAAAAATATTTTTCGTTTACCAAAACTTTTTTCTGGTTTATATTCCAAAAGACCATTAAAGTTAAGGGCTTTGCGAATGAATAATTGTAATTATGCTAAAAAATTTGTTAAATTTTTCTTTTTATTGTCAGCTGATTACTATTAACAACGAGTTAAAAAGTTCAAAGTTAACCAACTTTCTGGCGCTAACGCGTCAAAATATATTTGCATGTAGCTTGTTCTATTAAAATACACTAGTTTAACTTTTTTTGACAGAAGTCTACAGAGGGCGCGCGCACTAACGCGTATTATGTACTACTACCTTAAGAGTTACGATGTGGAATAAGGCCGGGTCTAACAGGAATTTTTATAGGCTGTTGGTGTTGAACAGAGCTTAGAGCTTTAATTCCTAAGCAATAACTAAAATATATAATTCATTTGCTAGAAGATTGTCCTATGAAAAAATTATCCGGCCCCAAGGCTTTTTTACTTTCCTAATGTCGAACCACTGTACGTCTTTAACACATCTGTCCTCTTTTTCAAATCGTTGCGGGTCTTGTTTCTTATTTTAAAGGGACCATTTAAATTAAAAAGTAAATTTTTGCAAAATGTGCCTTTTTACAAAAAAGAATCTTTTTTCAAAATAGTACCTTTTTACAAAAAGTTCCCTTTTACAAAAAAGTAACTTTTTAAAAAAAAGTATCTTTTTACAGTAAAAAGGAGAAAAGCCCACATTTAAATACAATCAAAAATAATCTCTTTTTTAAATGTTTAATTTCTATTTTTAAAAAGAAAAAATTCTTCTTCCATTATACATACCTTTTTGCAGAAAAGTACTTAAAAAAAATTTAAGAAAAAAAAAAACATTTTTTGCAAACATAATTCTCCAAACAAATAATTTTTTGGTCCATAAGAGTAATTTTTTTGTATATAAAAAAATACTTAATATCGCTCCGTAGTGTTCGGTTCGGTAGATTTGTGGAAAACACAAACGCTTAAAGTGTTTGTGTAGAAAATCATTAAAAAAATAACGTTTCCCCGTTAGTCATCTTTCGAACACTAAAATAATACGGTTTTTATTAAACTCAACATAAGATGAGAAAATTTAATTCCGTTTGGTTTTTTTTTAATCCACAAACTTCATTTTGTTCGGATCGGCTCATTAATATTCGTCCCTTTTGGCTGATATAAAAAACCTAAAATTTTTTACAAAAACCAAATAATCATACGGAAAAAATAAAAAGTCAGCAAATTAATTTTACACAACAAAACATAAACACAATACACACACAAGCTGCTCGTGATCATTTCCTAATCATTGTAAAAAAAACATTATAGAACATTAAAATATAATGTTTGTCTACAGTATCACTACAATTGTTCTGTTTTTGTTTTTAATGAAGAACAGAACACTATATAATGTTCGGCTCTTTCTTGAAAATAGCTACGAACGGTATTGAGGGTTGTGTTAGTCTACACAATCACTAAAAAATAGATATCGTTGTTAGGTGTGGGAGCCGAACGCAAATAATGTACGGTTTATTTTCGAACAGTGTTTATAACTTAAAAGTACTTTTTCTAAAAGAGAAATTTTTACAAAACTAATTTAATTTTTTTTTCTCCCAAAAAGTAACAAATAAGATAGTTCGAAAAAGTTGTTCTATATAAACTTTTTGATTTAATTTTAATTTTAAATTTAATTTTAATTGTACATTTTAAAAAATTAGCTTCTAATCATAATAATGCGTACTTTATTTAAAGTAATAAAAAGTCCTTTAATAAAAAATTTATTTAAATATCTTCTTTAATAGTTGACCGTTCAGTAAAAAAGTATTATTTCTGTCAAAAAGTCAAATTACAATCCTCAAAAGGTTTTATACTTTAATAGTCTTATTCCTTTAATATTTTCTAGGAATATTTTCTATGCACTATCAGAATTTTCGTTGGTATATTTCTGTTCGAATAATATGAAAAATTATATAATAAAATGTACTCACCAAGAGAAATAAATTCCCAGATTCTATTTATTATCTTTTTTTGTTTAATAAAATGTTATTTCTTATAAAAAGTATAATTTCTTATTTATTAAACAAATAACATTTAGTTTAAAAATAACTTTAATGCAAAAGTATTGTTTTATAAAAAGTACCTTTTGAGCAAAGAGTAATCATTTTTAAAGATACCAGAAAAGTGCTTTTTTCAAAAAATTAACCTTTTATTGAATAATACAAAAATAAAAATGGGATTTTTTTTTAAAAAAAGCTTTCCATAAAAAGAGTTTTTTTATGAAAACGTAATTTATATTTTTGTGTTATTCAATAATGCCTGTGATATTTTAAATCTAATAAAGGTCTTGAAAACAAATTTTGTATGAAATTTGATTTAATAAAAGTTTGTAAAATGTAATAATCGTTTATGAATACGGGGGTAAAAGGTTAATTTTTCGAAAAAATTACTTTTCTGGTACCTTTAAAAATGATTACTCTTTGCTAAAAAGGTGCTTTTTATAAAACAATACTTTTGCATTAACACGTTGAGTGCAATGTGCACCGCCGGCGGTGCACACTTTTCTTTTACTAGAGTGCCATGTGTACCGCCGGCGGTGCACAGCTACTTAAGTATTCAATACAATATATTTTCTGTGGTATTATAGTAAAGCGAATAAATATTATGTGATGGCACCTAGAGAAATGCATTTTTTTTTAACTTCAAGAATTTTTTGTGTATCTTTTGTATTACATGAGTTATACAGGATCAAAAATTTATAATTTTATTTAACCTAACCCACTTCAATATATAAAAATTCAATGAATAAAATAAGAAAATAATATTTAATTCACTTTTAGCTTACATATAATGAAAAATGGCACTTCATATTCAATAAATATAAAAGGAACTAATTAGTGACTACCGGCGGTACACACGGCACCTGCCTAAAATTATATCATCTGTGTGCCACGTGTACCGCCGGCTGTCACAAGTATAACGGTACAAATAACACACATATACAAAAAAAGATTTTCACAAATTCATTTGTTATCACAAAAATATTAATTTACACTTGTTTTCATATATTGGCACTTTAGTAATATATATTTTTTTTTGTATGATGGCACTCAACGTGTTAAATTTATTTTTAAACTAAATGTTATTTGATTAATAAATAAGAAATTATACTTTTTAAAAAGTACTTCTTTACAAAAAGGATACCTCAATATCAGAAAGTAACTTAAGTGAAAACATTTAAAATCAGCCAAAATTTATTAAAATTGTTTCCTTTTAACAATAAAGTTAATTGTAAGTTTTAATGTAATTTTTTTTAAAGTACTTTTTGTAAAAGGTACTTTTTTTTAAAAAGTACTTTTTTTTAAAGTCCTTTTTTAAATACCAAAATATCAAAAAGTTACATTACAGTAAAAAAGTTAACAACAATATTAATTTATTAAAATTTGTTCTTTTTAAAAAGTGTAGAAATTTTAAGCAATTAACCCTCAAATATTTGCATGTGTGTAACCTTTGTGAGCTTCGTTTGCGTTAAATAAAACGTTTCCTCATATCTAAGAGAAACTTTAAAATTCCTGACCAAACGTTAAGAAGCCAATCCCCACCAAAATCTCCGCCAAAGATACAAAGAGAGAGAGAGAGAGAGAGAGAGATAGAGTCTTCATTGTTCTTACCAGATTTAACAGAATTTATGGTGTAAAAGTTGTCTTAAAATTATGATTTATAAGTGTTAAGAATGAAAAGAATTGAAACTGAAAATGAGTTAAAGAAATAAATGTCGTCTTAAAAACATGTACCAGAATGACCAATATAAATAAAAAATATATATAAAACGTTCAAGAATAAATGTCTTTGAATGTAATTTAAGGTGTGTCTGAAATATGTACATACATACACTACGATCCGAAATTCCCGTCCGTCTGCTTTATTTTCAACTCTCCTTTTACTTCAGATGGTGTTGAAGATTATTTTTAAATTTTTTTGTTTATTTGCTGGTATTTATTTAAATATTTGCGTGCGTTTAAATTTAACAACAAAGTCAACAGATCAACCAGCAAATGCCAAAATCAGATACCAAAAAAAAAAAAAAAAAAAACACCCAACAAACTTCATGACGAAGAAGAACATTAAGATTTGTACGCATGCAAATTAATTCATTGTAAATATTTGTTTCAGTTGTGTTGCTTTAAGCTTCTGCTAAAGCTTTTTTGTTTGTTTTTATAAACAAAAAGTATTTCTGGCAAAAATTATTGTTGGAGCTTTTTTCTTATGGTAGATTTTTTACCTGGTTGACGCCATTCAGTTGTTTTGCGCTTGCAAAGATAAGAAATTCTTAATTTTGTAGTTTTGTTTGCTTTTTTTTTTTTTTTTTGTTAATTTTATTTTATTTCAACTTAAATTCATGACATTCTTTAAGTTTTATGCGGAAAATGATATTGTCGGTAGGTATGCATTTAATATCGTTTATTTTGCTTCCTCGATGGAAAGTTTATGCTTATAAATAGCCCACAGTGCAGGAAAGTGTGTCAGGGGTACTAAGATGGAATATGATTTTTCTCAGAACAAAAAAAATTTTAATATCTTCAAACCATGAAAAATCTTATCTTAGCTTCATACCATGTTCACACGGACAGCAATATTCGCGTTTCGCTTTCGTATTCCTGTTTCAGGCCCCAAACATGATTGAAACGACTTGTTTCCCCATGCACAATTTTGAGAGCGCAACAGGTCGTTTCATTGTGAAACAGGCTGCGAAGCAGGAAAAATGTACTATCATTCATTTATTGAGTTGGATAAAAACAGTATTATTTTTGTGTTTGTAGGATGACAAACAGGGAAGCGTTATTTTTTTTAACTATTTACTGCACAAACACTATAAGCGTTTGTGTTTTCCACAAATTTACCGAACCGAACACTAAGTGTTTAAAATTTTTTATATTTTTAATTAGGCTTGAGTTCATCAGACTTAAGTTTCGTTAAATTATTTTTACTGAACGAAGGATTTTTACCACATGAAATTTATTCAAATTAATTGATAATTTTTATTCTTGGCTGAGTTGGGGATCGAACTCGGGTTGAAATTCAGGTTTCAAGAATCACCACATTCTTTCATCAGAATTCTTTGACGTTCTTTTCGCACACTGATTTTAACTCAATTCTAAACTTTTGTTTAAATTGTAGCCTTAACTTAAGTCTTAACTTTAGTCGAAACTATGATCTAAACAAAAGTTTAAACTACTGTCGAAATTCTGTCTACAATATAGTATTATCTATTATCTTAGTCTATAACCTAAACTTTAGAGCAAACTATAGCCTTAACATTAGTCTATTAAGTCTTAATTTTAGAACAAAATATCCATAATATTATATCCATAATCTGAACTGTGGTCTTATTTATAAACTTAACTTTAGTCTTAACTTAAGCATATAAAAAATTGCAAATTTAATTTCCTGACGATGCTAACCAAAGGTTAGCGAAATATCGTAATAAATAAATATAATATTTTATAAATAAAAAGACCTTAACATGTTGCCTGTGACAATAATATGGCCTATGCAACCATAATATGTTTTTGTTAACGGTGACTATGCTTTCTTTGCACGCATAGCAATTTAAGGCAGTTTTAAAATGTTTTACTCCAATTTTTTCTAATCCATCCCATTGTGTTGAATACATTTATTACATGACATCTCAGATATTAACACCCAGAATAATTTATTCATATTTTTGATCGTCTTTTAATAATTTTTCCTTAGTACTTTTCGGATTATTTTCAATTTCGCTAAATTAAATGTCGAAAACGTTAAGAAAATAAATAAAAGCATTTCATTATTTACCAAAAAAAAAAAAAATATTTCTTTACTTTGGTAATTGTATGTATATATTTTTTTTTTATTCTTTAATCTTGTGTCCGGATGTTTCATTTTATTCACATTCAATACTTTTTATTGAGGAACAACTTTTTCTGGGTAAAAATAATATATGGAAAAAAGAAAAAGAAACCCTTTTGTGTTATCGTATTAACATAAAGTTTAATGACTTTAAAGGTTAAAAAAAATGTTGATATTAAAGTTTCAAATAACAAAAAAGGAATTAATTAAGCTTCTTCAGAAAAATGTTAAAATTTATGGCAATTTTTATTAAATTTTGGAAAAAGCAGAAGTATAACGCTGCAAAAGTCAGATGATATCGCGGAAAAACAGTATTAAAATTGTGTCAAACTTCAATACAAAATAAAAATCAATTAAAAAATATTTTCATATAAATTTTTAACTAAATGTTAAGTGATTTACAAAATAAAGATGGTTTATGGCCACAAAAACTTTATTCCGGAAAAAAGCTTCTGTGAAATTATAAACCGATTCTCACCATTTTATATGGGCTGGCTGCTTGTGATTATTAGAATCTCTATACCAAATTTCGTCAAATTATCTCCAAAAATTGTGACCTGTACATTGCGCACAAGGTTAACCTGGACAGCCATGGACATCAAGCCAGCGTTAACGTAATGATTTTTATTCAAATTTGCGCCCCAAATTAATTCTATGAGCAAAATTTCAGTAAAGAATTTCCTTAAATTTTTAGGAATGTCTTTATACTATTACAAAAAGCTTTATAAAATACATAACAGAAATTTAGCTCATTAATTTGAAAAATAAAAATGTTGAATATAATAAAGTAACTTATGAAATTAACTAATTCCCAGATTCTATTTTTTAAAACACCAATACTAAATATTTATTTTTAATATAATAATTTTTCTTAAAAACAATACAACAAATAACATTTTATTTAAGAACTATTTTTCATAAAATTCTATTGTTGAAAACAGTTGGTTTTTGTTTACTGCTTTGTTGGTTGTCTTTTGTAGCCACTTAAATAGTAAAGAGTTGAAATTTTATGGCTTAATTTACATGTAATGCCGATTTTTATTTTCAAACTATCGTGTAATTTGTAAAATCTTTGGATGTGGCAATTCACAAGGGGAATGGGAACTACCACAAAACTCGTCACGTGACCGTTCTAAAGTGGTAAGGATCGGTTCTAGTTCAATCACTTTAATTGTATAGGACTTGTCCCTTTAACATGGCGATGTCCTAAGAGAGACCTTTTTGACACTTTGTAACAGGTCATTGAAATAACATAAACGGACACATTAAACATTCGATTTAAATAATGTCTGTGGCAGATATTGTCCCGAGTGAACCATGTTAATATGATAGATCGCCTTCATATAAAGTAAAAGAACCACAGAGAATCGGAGAGAATCAGCCACTTTCCGTACAAAATACAGTCACATCAATTTTTTTTTGAATTACCTTTCATCTGGAGTAACACAATTTAAACACATTACCACATGTTAAGTGATATGTCTTGTTTTCATTTATCAAATTTCCTTCCTTTTTTATAAAATTGTATTTACAGGTCACAGGATAAGTACTTTAAGAACAGTTGACACAGTCTTCCTCCAAAGTATAGTCATTTGACAATGTGAAAATGTTTTAAATTAGATGTTGCTTGAGACAAAGCTAATGAGTGGATTGTTGCCGCTCGCTTAAGTTACCGATCGACATCGTGAGCCAGGCTTTAGTGCTGAGTAGTGTAATTATTAGTCAATAATTCACAGTGTAAAGCTATAGTCCAATCAATAGTCTTGAGTAAATCTTAGTTTATAGTCTAAAATATGATTATCGGGCATGTTCTAGAAAATGAAATGAAGTGGATTTGAAATCGAGTAAATTTTAAAACCGACCCTCAACTGAAAGTTCATACAAATATTCCATTTTATCAATTTCATTTTGTGAGATCCCATTTTCTTTACAAGAAAAGCTCTTAAAACCAAGAAAAACTACGGTCATTTTGTAAATAATTGAACTTAAAATCTCGTTCGATTTCAATTTCACTTCATATCAATTTTTCAGACTAAAGCCTTGTTTTAAGCCTAAAGAGTAGTTTATGTTTAAAATTATTCTTTAGTCTTAAGTCTTCAATTATATATTCAAAAAACAGGTATTAAAAAAAATATTTCTTAATTTAATTATGACTATAATCTCTTAATGATTTTTTGATTAAATCGAAGAATTTTAATTATAACTGTGTATCTTTCTATCTATCTACTTTCAGGTATGTACTCTCCACTATTCATACTTGCAACAGGTAACAGTAAAAGACAATGTATTGATTGCAACAAACAACATAAATCATGTTGAGTAAGTGAAATATTGGCAATGATGTTACTGCCTCTTGTATTTTGTGCAACATCAATAACCTGCAACATTTGTCAGAAAAACGTTGGAAGGAAACACAAAACAAAAGTAAAAATCACATTAACTAAATGAAATCTATATGAACACATGCCGATTACTAGACAGGACAGCCAGGTATCAGTTAACAATATATCGATATTCCTAAAAATTTCTCAAAAAAAAAAAAAAAACAACTAAAACCAACAGAATTTACCTTTGCTTCTTCAAAGATTACATTCCTTTAGTTTACATTACATTTTAGTGTTTGCGATATTCATCAATACTTTTGCAACATCCAAACTTTGTTTTTTTTCATCTTTTATTTTGCGTTTAAAATTGCATTTAATGTATTCGGCTGCAGTTACTTTTAAAATATTTTTCGAGGCAACAGGTTTAAATGTACAAATAAACGGGATTTCTTGGCTTTTTTTTTGCGAGTTTTTTGTTTGTTTGCAACTTGGCTCGCATTACAACTACTGCAACAACTTGTTCATTTATCTACACACCCATTACACATTTTCGTTTTAGACCAGCAATCAGGCAGTCAGCCAAACTGCCAGCCATCATGTGTTTTTGTAAAGTACTTGGACGTCTAACTGACTGAGTAAATCGCCAGAGTATGTGAATTTGGATAAATGTTGCAAGTATGATTTAGAAAACTACAAAGTGAATCTAGCTGGACGTTAAGCAATAGAGGGCAACTTTTCACTGTCAATCTGAATATGAAAACAATATGAGCTGGATAAGGAAATATTAGAGATTTTTGTTTTCAAGTAGCGGAAAATTAAAAACCTATGACATGAAAACTACTGTAAGGAAGATTATTTTTGCAGATATAAAAAAAAAATCGTACGTATGTATGTTCCTCAAAATGTTTTCTGGACTGATTGAAAATATATCCGAATCCATAATCCAGCACAATTTTATTTATACTTTAATGGCATCCATAGTCCTGTCAAAAGACTTGGCTACAGTATTTTCTTAAGTCTCGTGTATAGCCTGGTCTATAGTCCCGTTCGTCCATAGCCTGTCTTTAGACTTGTAAATAGACTCGTCTGCAGACTATTCTCTTCGTTAGACTCGTTTATGGACTTGTCTATGCACATAATCTCGTCTATAGTATCGTTTAAAGTCTCGTCTATAGTCTCGTTTAATGTCTCGTCTATAGTCTCGTCTATAGACTCGTCCAAAGTCTCGTTTTTTTCCATTAGGCAGGTGTAAAATCTTAAATAAGATTCCCGTGTCCTCCTTGACCTTGACACCTCCCGCGCCATTCAGCACCGTGCGGAACAGTCCCTAGAGATACTGCATCGCAAGGTCCGAAAGCCATATTTTGGCTGCGTCCATTGTTTGAGTTTTCCTTAGTCTCTCCTCTATCACTAGTTTTTGATGGATGTTTTTAATCATCGAGCATACTTCATCCCAGTGTTCCTTTCTGTTGAGGATTTTACTTAAAATGTTTTGAACGTGCAGCTGTGCCCCAATCTCTTCTGCTTTCTGGCGATCGTGCCTAAAGCGTGGGCAGTGGAACATGACGTGTTCTGGATCTTCTTCTTGATTCGAACATGTAGGACAGTATGGACTACTGCCCAGGCCAAATCTGTACAGGCAGCTTCGATACCCTTCATCTGCTAAAATAATTCCCGATATGACTTGGGCCGCTTCATCAGAATTGGTTCGTAGGGCAGATAGTCTGTATACCGATTTCAGTTTCTTCGCTATGCATTTTACTTTCAAAGCTCCTGCATATGGAGGCGGCGTATAGTATAACTGAGATCACCACTGTGGATATAATTCTCTTTTACATTGCCTAGGTTCGCCTTCATTTGACATTTATCTTTCCAGTGCAGCTCTGACGTTTGCCGCCTTGTTAGCAATGTACTCAACATGTGTTCTGAAGTTAAGTCTTGCATCAATGAAAACTCCCAGATATTTCGCTTTCGAGTTAATTTGATGTTCTCCAACCAGGACTCTAATATTTTTTCGTTTTCGCCTGCTTGAAACGAGTACGACTTCAGTCTTGCAATTTTCATCCAATTTTGGATAGTCCAGACTACCCCGTTGGAGGTTAGCTCAACTTCGTCTACGAATCTTGTCGCGACAGTAACAGCTATGTCGTCGGTAAACCCTGCAATGTCTCGTCCATAGTCCCGTCTATAGACTCGTCAATAGTCTCGTCTATAATCTCCTCTACAGACGCGTGTATAATCTCTTCTATATACTCGTCTATAATCTCGTCTATAATCCTGTCTGCAATCTCGACTTAAATCCCGTCTATAATCTCATCTATAATCTCGTCTATAATCTCGACTTAAATCTCGTCTATAGACTAGTCTATAATCTCGTCTATAATCTCGCCTAAATTCTCGTCTGTAGACTCGTCTATTATCTCGTCTATAGACTCGTCTATATTCTCGTCTATAATCTCGTCTGTAATTTCGACTTCAATCTCGTCTATAATCTCGTCTATAGACTCGTCTATAATCTCATCTATAATCTCGTCTATATTCTCGACTTAAATCTCGTCTATAGACTCGTCTATAATCTCGCCTAAATTCTCGTCTGTAGACTCGTCTATAATGTCGTCTATAATCTCGTCTATAATCTCGCCTAAATTCTCGTCTGTAGACTCGTCTATTATCTCGTCTATAGACTCGTCTATATTCTCGTCTATAATCTCGTCTGTAATTTCGACTTCAATCTCGTCTATAGACTCGTCTATAATCTCGTCTATAATCTCGTCTATAGACTCGTCTATAATCTCATCTATAATCTCGTCTATATTCTCGACTTAAATCTCGTCTATAGACTCGTCTATAATCTCGCCTAAATTCTCGTCTGTAGACTCGTCTATAATGTCGTCTATAATCTCGTCTATAATCTCGCCTAAATTCTCGTCTGTAGACTCGTCTATTATCTCGTCTATAGACTCGTCTATATTCTCGTCTATAATCTCGTCTGTAATTTCGACTTCAATCTCGTCTATAGACTCGTCTATAATCTCGTCTATAATCTCGTCTATAGACTCGTCTATAATCTCATCTATAATCTCGTCTATATTCTCGACTTAAATCTCGTCTATAGACTCGTCTATAATCTCGCCTAAATTCTCGTCTGTAGACTCGTCTATAATGTCGTCTGTAGACTCGTCTATAATCTAGTCTAAAGACTCGTCTACAATATCGTCTATAATCTCGTCTATAGACTCGTCAATAATCTCGTCTATAGACTCGTCTGTATGTCGGCTTTAATCTCATCTATAGTCTCGTTTTTAATCTTGTCAATAGTCTCGTCTTTAACATCGTATATATGTATATACTCGTCCATAGTTTCGTTTAAAGCCTCGTCAATAGTCTCGTTTATTTCCTTATCTATAGCATTGTCTAAAGTCTCGCCTGTAGACTCCATTATAGTCTAGACTATCGTTTTAGGTCTAGTTTCCTTTAAAATTTCATCTATATTCTCGTTTATTCCCACCTTAAAAGTTTTTTACAGTTTCGTCTATAATTTCGTGTACTGTCTAAACTATAGCGTCGTCTAAAGTCTGGTGTAAAGTCTTTTCTAATGTCTCTTAAATTTTCTACTGTAATCTTTTATACTCCAGACTATATTCCTGTCTGGTCTTGGGTATAGTATCCTTTAAAATTTTATTTATATTCTGATATTTATTCTCTTTATAGATTTGACTACAGTTTTGTCTACAATCTCTTGTATAGTTTTGTCTATAGGCTCGTCTATAGTCTGGTGTAAAATCTTGTCTACAATCTCTTCAATTTCAGTACGCACTGAATGCTAAAGTTGTGTCTTGACAGTAGTCTATTGTAGATTCTCGTTCATAGTCGAAGCTATAGTTTCGTCTAAAATCTTTTTTATAGTTTCGTTTATAGTTTACTATTTTTTTTAACATTAATCTTATCTTTTTCTTTGTCTTCCTTAGTCTCGGTTAAAATCTTATTTTCATTTTTATCCAAAAGCCCTGCAAAATCTTAATACTGGAAAACTTCAATATAAAATTAAGTAAAATGTTCTTTCTCTCTCTCTCTCTTTAATTAAAAATTTCAAAACTTTTTTTATCATAACGAAAAGTTTAATTTAATAAATACAAACAACTTTAATCAAAAACAATGGATAAATTTGTTTAAACAAATAACCCCTGCTATGTAAAGTGCTTATCTTGATATTCAGTCTTTTTCTGATAAAAGCAAAAAACTTTACTCGAACACTCGCAAATGTGTATTTTAAAATGACCACGATTATTTATCTATGAAATGTGTTTTGTTAAGAAATAGTAGTTTTGTATCTTCCAACAAAATCAGCATCATCAGCAATTGATTGCTTGTATTATGATGTCGAGATGGATCTTAAGTAATCGATAGAAAAACAAACTTCACATGCTTTACAACTACTTCCACTACTGCTCACTCACAACATAATAATGATGAAGCCAAAGGCCATAAAATATCAATAAATGAAACAATTGATAAGAAGTGAAACCACAAAAATATTTTCGAAAAACAAAATATTCATTTCAGAATCACATTTAGAAAAAAAGTAATAATAAATGATGAAAAGTACAAAATTTTAAACATAAACTAAATGATTTGATGATTCATCTTAAACAAAAAAAAAAAAAAAAAACATACAGACAGACAGACATGAATGAACTCTTTCACTTGAACAAAGAAACTAATCATAATCGTAAAAAAATACTGGAAAAAAACAAACACGAAATCTCTGAAAGCACAAAAGAAAAAAAAGTGATTATCAGACATTTAATGCGTGTTTAAAACATACTTTAAATTCATCAAACGAGAGTCATATGTATGAGATGGATAAAATAATTTTTTTTTTTTGGTTGAGAAAGGAGTTTAATTTATTTATTTTTTGAAAAACAGTAAAATAAAAGAGTGAAATCTTGTATAATTTCTCGTTTAATCTATAGTTTATAGTCTTAAGATTCTTTTCTCTAGATTTTCATTTTGTAGTCTTTAGATTCTCTCGTATAGTCTTTAGTCTTATCTCTAAAGTCTTTTTTCTATGTTTTCTAGTCGACACCCTCTAGCCTACAGTCGGTTGTCTTTGTATTCTTTCGTTAACAGTCTTTCATCTTAAGCTTTTCGTATATAGTCTGAAGCAAGGCGATGCTGCTACTAGTACAAACATAAAATTATTATTGTTCCTTTAGTTGATCAAAAAACATAAGCAGCATAAGGTCGGTCATACTTAACAAACACAAACCCACACGGAACCACTATTTTTCTTACACATCTTTTTGATTTGGTGTAACGTATGCTGCATCAGACAGCAGTAAATTAATTACATTCTTCTTCAATTTAATTCAAAAATATAGTTGAGCAAATCAACAAAAAAAATGATAAAAAGAAAGTTAAAAATAGATCGATGTAGTGCTCACGCTTTTTTTTAAAATTTTTTCGTCAAATATTTGTTTAATGTGAATATACCTGATGTCGCTGCGATAACGCTTACGTTTTCTTTTGGAGTCCTTTCAAAATCCACGCGAATTTACAAAGACTTTTGTTGCAACAATTAGGGGACATGAGAGATGATATCATATATTATAATTCACCCAGATGATATCGTTATAATATCGTTTGGTTGGCTGGGTAGTGTAGCTTTTATTCAAATTTTTATATTTAAAATACATCTCAAAATCAATAAAGTATACAATTTTTCATATTCAAATCTATTGCGAATCGTTCTTCATTTATAACAAAAAAAAAAAAAAAAAAAAAAAAAAAAAATTGCAAGAACAAATCAATTTGTATAAGAAATGAATAAATAAAACCTTAGATGCATTTTATTCTAAATTAATTACAAATTTCGTTAATCAACTCATAAACAAGTACTTATGTATCAGATTATATGTCAACCATCACTTAACAACCTCTATGTAATGCAGATAGTATGAAGTAGTCATTGAAAAATAAGTTGTTCAGTAATTGCAAGTCAGTACCAAGTGTTTGCTGGGTTAGTAACTAATTATTTGTTTGAGAAATGTAGAATTAATGTACAAAATAGGCAATGCTGACAACAATTTATAAAGCAAAAGTAAATATTTTTTCAAAGCAAAATGTCTGATTTAACCAAAGAAGAAATTATTGATGAAATTGTGAACTGAACTGGCTGTCTGTTGAAGATGATTTTGAAAATATTCTATGTGGCAACACTGTTCAAATGCAACATAAAAAAGTACGAGAAAAAGAAAAAAGTATGTTAAAGAACAGTGGAAAAATTGTAGCTTTAATTCTTATTACGTGTAACTTTTGCTTTCCCGCAAGCTTGTCCATACTTGCCGTCAACAAATACGAGTCGCAGGCGACTTGTCACACCGACATTACCCTTAAGGCCCAACTATAATATGCATAAGCTATTTTAAGCAACGTTGGGAATACATATTGAACTAACGGAAGCTTTTTCTTTAGTTTTATTAAAGTGTAATTAGGTTAAGCAAATGTTTTTGATTTTGTTTTTTTTTTTTAATTCATTTGAGAGAGGCTCTCTGTTAATGTTTGACAGTAGGTTAAGCAAACACATGCATATTATAGTTGGGCCTTTAATGTAAACAGCTTCTAAGTTAGATAAAACAGTAGCTCTGTATTTTGAAATGCCACCTGTAAAGTGAATTCGCCTAAGTCTGCAGCATATGACACAACTAGAATAGAAAGAAACATACACAAGAAATTTTACTTAAAATTGTGAATATACAAAAACAAAATAAACACATTTTAAAAAGCCGAGTTATATTGTCTCTTCTCCCATGCTAGTCGTCATCTAAATTTTGTAGTATTTTGTCTCTCGTTCCCCAGCCTTTAGTCTGAAGTCTTTCGTTTATGTCTTCCGTCTACGCTGTTTTATGTATAGTTTGCAATGTTTTGTTTCTCGTCCTTGTTCTCTAGTCTAAAGTCTCTCGGCTATTGCAAGGCGAATTCAGTAGAAAATGAGGTCAACTCTTCCACAACACTGCTTTTGGGGTCTGGTTGTCAAGAATATGGCAAATTAAAAAAAAAAAAAGGTTTGTTTACATAAAAAATTGTAGTTTGAATTAAAACCACCTTCTAGTGAATACGTCTTGGCCTATATAATCCTGTTTTAAGTCTTTCGTGCAAAGTCTATAGCTTCGCGTCTCATTTCTGTACTCTTAACCGCATTCTAGCCTACTTTTCAGTTTACATTCTGGAATAACATCAAGTCCTTAGTTTCCAAAAGTTTAATCAAAATTCTACACTTTAATCTTGTCTTGATGTGTTTTATAGTTTTTTTTTTTATTTCGTTTCTCGTCCATGTTCTCTATAGTTGTTTATAATCTCTCGGCTTCTTAATCGCGCCTAAAGTATCTCATTTTAAGGCTTTCATATATTTTCTGTAGCCTCGCGTCTCCCGCTTATACTTCAAACCTCATTCTAGTCTACGTTTTAGTCTAGTCTAATATCTCTTTAGTTTTCAGTAATTTGGTCTAAAGTCCGCACTCTAAAATTTTCAACAAGCTAAAATCCAGTCTAAAGTTTAACACTTTATCAAGTCTTCAGTATAGTGTTTAGCTTACTAGACTAGTTTAGCCAAATTTTCATGTTTTCCTTTAAGAATTAACTCCTTTTAGCTAAAATTTCAATCACATGCTTTATATAATTTAACGCTTAAACGAAAATATTCAAGAAAATAAAAACAAAAACAAACCTGTAACAAACGACGAATAATGACAATGATGATGACGGTCATCCTTCTCTGCTTAAGCTGTCATCACACATGCAGGTTGCAGCAGGTTGTAGTTGGTATAATTGTTGTCGGTTGCTGCTGCTGTTGTTGGTACAAAAATACATCAAAATCAAATGTCAAATATTAATGTAACAGCCGACAAAGGAAAGACAACAATCAAAAGCAACGAACAAAAAACAAAAACCAACATACAACAATGTCATGATGCAGCACAAAACAACTACAACAAAAACACGACAATAACAAAAAATAAAAAATTGCTCAGCATTAATGATGCATACTGGTTGCAAGGCAACTTCAACACACCAACCAACCATCCATCCATCTATCCAATTCAGTCCATATTTGAGAAACTTGTCCATCTTTATGTCTGTATCATGTGCGTACCATCTGAAAACGCAACACAAAAAGGAAAACGCTGTAAAAAAATTTAAAAAAAGCAAAATTAAATCAGTGCATCACCTTATAAAGTATTTTTCATTTTATGTCCCGGCCTAAGAGATCCATCCATTGGACAATGGTAACATATGGACTAGACAATTTTTTATACTATTTGAAGTGCACTTTTTCGAAACGCAAACTCAATTGTAGTCAGTGTCAAAACTCTCTGAAAATATATAAAAGAACAAATGAATTGTACCTTTATCATTGTCATTATAACACAGATGATCAACTGATGCAGCAGCAGCTTTTGTTGTATTTTAACTTTGCAAAAATGGTCATAAAATCCAGTTGACAAAACGAACAGAAAAAAAACAAGATTTAAAATAAATTGTTCTCCATTATGGAAGTAGTGTAATGGAAGTGGTTTCTATTCTATTGTTTTGTTAGATTTCTTTATCTTAAACATTTGAAATGGCAAGAAAACAATGGAAAATTTGCTATAAAATGCGGTATTATTTTTATGTCACTATTGTCACATTTTGTTTTTAGGTTTCTAAAACACACGCCAAATTTTCAAATTTCTGTTAAAGATTCTTTGGGTTGGTATTTGTAATATGACAGTCACAGTATTGAGAACAGAGTTTCTAGGTTTTGTAAAAATTCGCAGCTTTTTCTTGTAAAAAGTGGCAATTTTTATTATAAAGAAATCTCTACTTTCTTTGTTAAAAACTGGCTATTTTTTCCATTAGAAATTTGATTTTTTTTTTTTAATTTGGCTACTTTGAAAACGTAAAAACTCTGGGAACAAACGAGTTCCTTTTTTGTGAGAAAATAATTACTTTTAAGTTACTTTTTCTGTAAAAACGCTGCTCCTTTTTATATTAAAAAAATTTATACCTTCTCTATTACAAAAGTGGCTACTTTTTATATTAAAAAGTGGCTACTTTATATATTAAAAAAGTGTATACTCTTAATATAAGAAATTTAGAACATTTTATATTGAAAAACCGGCAATTATTTTTTAGCTGCTTTTATAAATTTTTACTTTGTTACGAAACTGTCTCTACTTTTTCTATATACTGGTATCCCTTGATTTACACGATACTTCATTTACGCGATTAAGATATAACACGGATCAATAATAGTAACCTTTTTTTTAATGCGCGCCTTTTTTACGCGATTTTAATAAAACACGCTCAAAAAATGATGGCAATGTGTAAAGTTACCAGTAAATGTTTACTGTTTCCTGAAAAAATTACAGTATGCAGCAAACTTTTACAAGTTACTGAAATAATGCAGTACTCAGCTAATTTCTCTTTTCTGAAACATATATTTTACCTGAAAAAATCTAAAAATTAACATAATGTATGTTTGATTCAATTATTTTGTTTAATCTTTTTTAATTCAATTATTTTAAAAAATAAAAAAACAAAGCTTTATGCATATCGTTATAAAGAAATATCCTTTAATTTTTTAAAAGTAAAATATATGTATATCGTTCTATGTTCTTGATTTAACACGGTTTTAGGGCCCCAAAATGAAATTTTGTATCAATATATAAGTAATGTTTTCGTAGAAGATATCTTTTCGTTACATAAAATTTAATTGATTGCATAGAAGCAATAAATTATATGGGTATATATGTATATAAAATTTCCAAAAAAAAATTTAAATAACTTAAGTATACTAGAGGGCTCGACTATGGGACTGTGTATAATAATAATTTATAAATACTATTTGTTTATTTGTAGTTTAAGTAGATGAATTTAACTTAAATAAACATTATAAAAAAAAAAAAATGAAATTTTGTATGTGTCTCATGTTTTGATTTACGCGATATGTTAAATTTCTGGTCCTATAAACGGAATTTGTACCAGTCCTGAACCTTGTTTTACGCGAATTTAATTTACATAAAATAGCCGCTTCTTTTTCAATGTAACTTTCGCTACTTTTTCGTTTATAAAAAACTTATTTTTTCTAAAAAAAAAAAGTCGCTAATTTTTATGAAAACGTAAATATTTCTTATATTAGAAATTCTCACATTTTATATTGAAAAAGTGGCTAATATTTTTTTGGCCCCTTTTAAAATTGCTACTTTTTTATGAAATTGTCGGTACTTTTTCTACACTAAAATTTGCTACTTTTTTATGAAATAGTTCCCAATTTTTCTATACAAATTTGTTATTTTTTTATGAAAGAGTAGCTACTTTTTCTATACAAAAATTGCTTCTTTTTTTTAGAAAAACTATTGTTACCTTTTTATGATAAAGCTGCTATTTGTTTATAAAATAGAGTCTTATTTTTGTATGAAAAAGTGGCTACTTTTTCTATGAAAAAAGTGGTTACTTTTTGTAGTAGAAATATACACATTTTATATGGAAAAAGCGGCTTGGATACTTTCGCTATTTTTCTTGAAAAAATATCGCTTTTATTTTTTGATAAAGATGCTACCCGTTTATGAAGAAGCTTCTATTTTCTATGAAAAAGTGGCTATTTTTTAGTTTAAATAAGCGGCTTATATTTTTATTGGCTCCTTTTTAAATTGCAATTTTTTTATGAAATTGTCGCTATTTTTTTCTATACCAAAATTTGCTACTTTTTTATGAAATAGTAGCTTCTTTTTCTAAACAAAATTTGCTACTTTCAATACTTTTTTTTAGGAAAAATATATCTTCTTTTTTTGATAGGTGTTTAAAAAAAAGCTTATTTGTTCTATGTCGCTATATTTTTATGAAAAAATGGCTACTTTTTAAAGTAGAAATTCTCATATTTTATATTGAATAAGCGGCTAATATTTTTGGCTCCTTTTTAAATTGCCACATTTTTATGAAAATTTCGCTACTTTTTCAATACTAAAATTTTTATTTTTTTATAAAATAATAGCTATTTTTTCTGTACAAAATTTTCTAATTTCGCTAATTTTTCTAGAAAAAATATTGCTACTTTTTTATGAAAAAGGTGCTATTCGTTTATAAAATAGGGTCTTCTTTTTCTATGAAAAAAACTGCTTCTTTTTCTATGAAAAACTGCTTCTTTTTTTATCTAAACAGTTCCTATAAAATACATTTTTTTTTAAAAATTAATTATTTCCCTTTTGAGGACGTAGCGTGGATACTTCATCTGTGATGGAGTGATAACTATTTTTTTTAAATAATTTCTAATTTTTCTCCAAAAGAATGATACCACCTTTTTGTTATGAAGCTGCCTAATTGTTAATACTTTTTATTTATAATTTGCGTTATAAAAATATTTAAGAAATCTCACACAAATGTTTGTGATTTGAAATATTGCAAATTATCTTACCATCTGCAATTCCTCTGATTAATCATCACTCTCTTTCTCTTACAAAAATACTAAAACACATATTAACTCAATTAGTTACGTTCTAATTCAATTCAGTAGCATCTCAAATTAGCTCTTTGCCTAAAGAAAGAAGAAAAAAAAAACAGTCAAAACTGTAGAAAAAAATTTCAGGAATTTCTTTTATGGTCGATTATAAAACTAATTGTGACTAAAGTATTGTAATAAAAATATTAAAAAAGAAATGTGAACTAAAAATGGTTTGTCTTTCACATTTTTTTTTTTTTTTTGGTCTTTTCGCTTAAATATGATGAGATTTACAAATGATCATTAATTTTATTTCACCTCTTCAACCATCAATCATTGTTTGTAATGATAGATTTTTGTAAAAATTATTAGAAAAAAAAACTGATGGACAGTTTAACATGAATTTTTTTTATTTTTAAGGTTATTTTATGCAGAAATATTTTTAATATTTTTTTATTTAAGATGTAGCTGTAAAAAGTAGTAAGTTTAAGTATAAAATCAAAAACACTTAGGTTGCTTAAGAGTTCTTATGTACGAAAATTTGCAAAGGCTATTTTTCAAATTCCCGAATGCTATTTCGAATAAACCGTTAATGCAATGTTTTGATTAATTACATTAGATATGATTTATAATATTATTAAAAAATAAAAATAAAAAACATATATGTATATGTATATAAAAATAAAGTTTTGAAGACATCTGTGCCAATAATTACTTTTTATGTCAGAAAAATTTTTATTTCCAAAACTTTCTTCTTAAAAATACAAATCATGTTTCGACTAAAATTACTTAGACCGGGTTTTTTTTATATGCTTAAACTTAGTTTAACTTAGTTGTAAATTCGGATTTTTCCGGCGAAATGTGAGTTTTTTACTAATTCATTAAAAACTAACATTTTAAGCAAAACTAAGCTGTTGCTTTAAAATTGTGTATACAAACTTGGTAATGGCGACACAAATCTGTTTAAAAAAAAAAAAGCTTTTTTAATGGCAAAATCGACTTGTTTGAGAAAAAAATTATTTTTTTTTGTGACAAAACTGACATATTTTATGACAATAGTAGGTTTTTTTGGTTAATTTTTTGTTACAGAAGTGAAATTTTTGTAAGAAAAGTTTTTGAGACGTTCTTGACTTTTTTGTGACTAAAGTGATTTTTTGTGACAAAGGTAACAAGTTTTTTTTAAGGCAAAGGTGACTTGCTTGTGACAAAATGACATTTTTTATGACAAACGTGACTTTTGTGTAACAAAATTAACACTTTCGTGACAAAATGGATAGTTTTTGTGGTTATAGTGACTTTTTTATGAGAAAAGTGACTTGTTTGTGACAAAATTAACATGTTTTGTGACGTTCGTGAATTTTTTGTAACTAAAGTGATTTTTTTGAGACAAAACTTTTTTTTTGGCATAAGTGTAATTTTTTGACAAAACTCTTTCTTAAAACAAAGGTGACTTGCTTCTGACAAAATTTACATTTTTTATGACTATTGTGATTTTTTTGTAGCAAACGTGAACTTTTTTGGGACAAAAGAAACTTTTATGTGACAAATCTAACTTCCTTTGTCAAATCAACATTAACTATGACAAGACTGAATTTCTGCAATAAATGTCAGAGCGATAGAGGGCCGTTTAAAACAACTTGAATCCATGAAAAGTTTCATCACTTCCCATTTAATTCAAATTAAAAAAATTTCTTTCTGTGTTCATTCCTCACATTCCTTTACTGCTTCAGGGCCTTTTGCAATTACATTATTAATTCTCACTCTTGTTAACGTTACATATGTCGGTCGGTCGGTTGGTTTGATTATAATTTAAACTGTTGCCGATATTTATACAAATGGTGAAACGATAAATAACTCCCAATTTTTTTTATATTTTTTTTTCATGTATCTAACAAACTATTCTACTCTAATTATCAATAAAATCATGTTGTTAGGCTTATGGTGAAGCACAACAGCAGCAGAAACGGCAACGGCAGCACACATGCACTCACTTAGTTGCTGGCTGCTCTTGGAAAGAAATTATGATTATTAACAATAATCATGATAATGATAATGACGGGTGTAGTGGCGGTGGCAGTAGTAAAAGGAAATAAAACGGTATTATGGCTGATGAAATGGTTTTTGTTGCAAATTTCATTCATTGTTGTTGTTTGTTCTCGTGCTGCAGCCGTTAAGTCAACAACAATTTAATAAACTTATAACGTTTTTCAGTTTTCGGGTTGGTGCCTCTTTTTGTTACTTGGCCATGTTTCATGATTTTTTTTCTGCTTGTTTTTAAATTCTTGACCAGTTTTTCTACTTTATTTTTTGTTCAGACCCACATGAGTTGGGATAAATAAAAAGAATGTATTACAGCTGTTTGTGGAATGTTGCAAGTGCATTTGTTGATTGTTTGGAAGTTTTTTTTTGTTTTTAAATTTATTCTTTGAAATCATTATTATTTTATTTTTTATTTTTAGAGGTTTATGTAAAAACAAATTTTATTAAATTAAAGTTATTATTAAATTCAAATCAATTTTTCTTTGACCACCTGTTGATTTTTTTCCTTGTTTGGTTTTTTTTTTGTATTCGAAAATTCATCTTTTAGCTATTAAATTGTATGTCATTAAAATAGATTTCTTTTTCAAAATCATTAAATATAAAAAAAACTGCAATTAATGTGCAAAATAAAAAAAATCACTAAATATTAATAAAAAAAATTAATTATTTAAAGCACGTATTTCAAATAAAAACAAATAAAAAATTTCACTTCCACTTCTGGGTTGTTTGTTCTACAAAAAAAAAAAAAAATAAAAAACTTCAGTTCAAAAGAATCGAAAATTTCTGCACAGTAAAAAAAATTTAAATTAAATAAAAAAATAAAAATTGTAATAAATAAAAAACGTGCAAAATTTTCAAAATTTTTATGCAAATTTTTCGAAACATTTATTTTTATGAGGTGATATTAATAAGTTTTTTGCAAAACCGAAAATGGTAAAAATTAAAATATCAAATCACAAAAATGTACTTTAATCGATTGATTGACAAATTTATAAAAATGATTTTTACCCCCCGTTTTCTGTACTTTGTGACAGTGACAAAAACAATAAATGCATTTAATAAAAAAAACTGAAACTGAAAATAATGTCGCTTAAGCTATTTTTGTGGAAAGGGTTCGAACAAACTAATTGCTATTCGAAATATATTAATCATTATTAAAAATAAGTTCAATAATACATATTTTTTATTTCAATGGATTAAGAAAAGAGGCAAAACAAAAGAATAAAGCAATTTTCAATCTTGTTTAGTTAAGTTTTAACCAGCATTTTGAAATTTGTCTCCAATAAATTGATAGATTTTTTGTTGTGAAGAATTGGCAGCAACTTTTTGAAAATGAAAGTATTTCACAAACACAAATTTATTTAAGTAACTTTAGTAGTTAATTTTAAAAAAAACTGTTTCATTTCTTTAAAATTTCTCCCTTAAGTCTTAAT
Source organism: Pollenia labialis (assembly GCA_949318255.1). NCBI lineage: Eukaryota > Metazoa > Arthropoda > Insecta > Diptera > Polleniidae > Pollenia > Pollenia labialis. The sequence continues at coordinate 44,501,392 of OX439143.1, read as the reverse complement.
AATAACTTGCCATTTTGTTTTTTTTTCTTCTTCTATTTGCAGCTCCCCTTCAAAGAAAAAAAAATTTTTAACAGCCATTAAAAAAACACCAAAATAAATTTTATGTAAGTACTTGTGCCCAATATTTTCTATTTTCTTTCGCGAAACTGCTAAAAACAAACGAAGACAACAAAAAAAAAAAAAAAAAATTCAAACAAATATTTTTTTGAAAGTAAAAATTTTAAATTGGCTTTCCAAAAATCCTAAAAAAAAATCTACTAAAAACAGAAAAAATCATTGATCATTAAGCATCATAAAGTGTGATACAAATTTTACTGTTTTTTTTCGCTTTAAACTTTTTTTTATAAAAAAAACAATAACTTTATGTGGTTTGTTAATTTTTTGTTAAAAACTTTTCGCTTTTTTTTTTTGCTGTTTAACTTTTTAATTATTTTTACTGCTTTTTCTTTTTTCGTGGATTTAGTCAGTTATCTTAATTTTCTATCTTAAAGATATGAACACTTTGTTTTTATAAACAACGAAGCAAACATTATTTGAACACGCATTAGAAATATTGCCAAAGTTTTCCTCAGATTTTATTATAAAAGACTTTTTGTGCAAAAAAAAATATCAAAAAAAAGGCTTTTTTTTGGTAGCAAAAAAAAGTAATGCCAAAAAGATTTTTGTGTTTTAACATACATACATTTTGGGTCAAAACAGCAATTTTTTAAAATGTTATGTAAATACAGAATTTTTTTTTTTAATTTTCAAACTCAATATTTTTTCTGATATTTTAGCTCAGAAACTTTGTCAGCCGAAAATAAAGCATGTATTTGCCAAGCTAGTCTTACAACAACGTAATTAATAATGAATAACTTTAACTAGATTTAAAAATACAATTCAACGATTATGCCCGTAATTGTGTATGATTTTCAAAATTTTAAAACTTATTTCTTACCTACGGGTTAAAGTGTAATGTATTTTACACCACCGATTTTCATTAGTTTATTCACGTAGCTAAATTTCACGTTTACATTAACAAAATAGTGGTACCGGATAGGAAAAGATAACTGTTAGGTACGAACACGACTAGATATCTGTTTGTAGAAATTACGGGCATTAGTCCTTCTTTTAAATAAACAAAAATTATCTTAGACACATTTTAGTCTAGACACCAATCTTTGCTCAGTGAATAGCTATAAAAGCTGTCTTCAGCTGTGAACACAACTATTTTTTCAATAAATTGATACACAATTTTTGTTTTTATTACTTCAGCTGTGTTATTAAACTTTTCTATCGCTATTTTTATAATTTGGTTTTGAAAGTTTTACCTTTTTTTCTGCTGCAGATTTCAAAGAATAATGGTTTTCAAGTCATTTTCATTTGTTATTAGATTAAACAATGAGAGTTCCCAAAAGTTCTCATCATAAATTTTTGTTATTTTGTTTTTCTTTTAGTTAAAAAACAAAAACTAAGTTTCTGTGTAAATCAAAATGTAAATCTTTGTACTCGTACAAAAGAGACAAAAGATAATTATAATTATTTGCTGATTTGAAATCAAATTTATAAGTCATTGTGCTACGTGCTGCAATGAAATATAACACTAGGTTTTTCTTTACACTCACAATAATCTCATAGACAAAAATTACTTTAAAAAGTCAAGCCGCCTTATGGAAAAAACAGAAAACTAAAAAAATTAGCAAATAATATTTGCAATTGTTTTTCAAACATCATTTATGTATAGCATATGTTTTTTTTTTTTAATTTGGCGTATTTTCCCCCAGGAATTTATTACAGCAAACAGAGTAATAAAATCCATTGAATTAAAAGTCAAGTGGACAGACAGACATTCAGACAGACAGTTATTCAGCATGGAAGAAAGAAAGAAAACCATATAAAAAATTGAATAATAATTTTTTATTGTTTAGTGTTGCTTGGCTTTTGCCAAGTGTCATTTGTTGTATTATTATGTTGCACGTTTTATGTTAATCATTTACATTGTCTGTCTGCTCCTCCTACTCCCAACCGCCTTTTAAAATAAAAAAAAACAACCAAGACTATTTAAACGGGCTGCCTCTCTATCTTTCTGTCTATCGAACTGCCACCTTCTTGGGAATGTGTGAATTTGGGAGAAGAAAACAATTCAACAATTGTTAGCAGCTAGTTTTTTTTTAACCCATACAAGTCAAAATGTTGCAAGTAGCGACAGCTTGTTAACAGCGTAAAAAATTCCCTCAAACGTTACCAAGAAAATCCATGTTTTGCAGTTCATTAAAGTTAAAAAAAGTCGAGTTATATTTAATTAACTAAACAAAAAAAAAATTAAATACATTTTTAATTTCTAAGTTCATTAAATGCGACATGCTGTCACACGTAATAGTAATTTTAATTTTAGCTATACTCATTAGGGTGGTTTTAGTGAATATGGCAAAAAAAACATTTTTCGAAATTTGAAAGTGCTCACGACTAAAAATGTTCCATTTAGTGATAATACAATTGTAAAAGTTTTAGCTCAATCGGACTTTGCTTTCCCGTGCCTAAAGAGCCCCAAAGTTTTAGAAAATGACTGGTTTTCACGAAATAGCGCCATGTTTCTGCTATATCTGATGATATATTGTATTTTAACACTAACTTGCATAATTCTAGATGTGAGCACCTTTAAAATTCGAAAATCGAAAAAACCACCCTAATACTCATGCTGAAATGCTAGCAAATTCAATTAATATAAAGGGTGGATTTTTAAGCCCCATAGATCTTAAAATTGTAAAAAATAACACACTTAAACAAAAAAAGGTACGTGGAGATAACGAAAATGTAGGTTAAGCAAACGAAACATTAATTAATTTTTGTCCAATAAATTTGTACGTTGTAACAATGAATGACCGTTCTTTAAAAGATTTTATTTTAATAATTTAATGAACTGTTCGTTGATATAACGAAAATGATCACAGATTTATAAATATAATTTAATGAAGGAATTTTTCAATTCAATAATCTATTTCGTTAAATTAGTGAACCTTTACATTAATTCAACGAAAAATTATGTTTTACAAATTTGCTGACTTAACGTACACGGAGCATTATCTCAATGAACTATTTTTTTTAAATTTTCCCTTGCAAAATTGTACCGACAGTCCGACCAGGGGTGCCAGAAGATTTTAATAAGAAACCGGCATATTTTCAAAAAAAAAACGGCATTATCGGCACTTTAATTGAAAAAAACGGCAAAAAATCGGCAAATTTTAAATACCTCTTTTAAATACAATAAAACACATTTTTAATAACAAAACAGAAAAATTCAGCATTAACTAATGTTTGGAACAGAATAATCAATAACAAAAGATATTTTTTATAAATAATTTGTAGTAAATTAAAAATAAATATATATATTTTGTACTTTAGGGTTGAATATTTGAGCTTTGTATAGAAATCTATGGTTTAAATCTGCCTTATTTTAAAAGAAAACTGAAGGTTAAACCACGTTGGCCAGACGTTGGTGGAAACAGGTAAATTTAACTGTTAGGTACGAACACGACCAGCTTTATTTTTGTAGAAATTACGGGCATAAATCATACTTGCTAATTTCGGCAGTGGTGATCGAATACTTTTTCGATGCGAAAGCTATTTTATTTCTAATTTGTTCAGTCTATGCTGAACGAATCGATTTTTTTTCAATGTTGTAAAGCATTTATTTTCGTTTGACAGAATGAATTAGAACTAAAATTGCTTTCGAAATCAGTTTCGAATTATTAAAGGGAGCATCGAAATTTTGTTCTATTAAGATTGACTTGGCTTCAAATTCTTTCATGATTTTCGAAAGATTGGAAGGAAAATAATTTTTTGGAAATGCGCCACTTAAATTTTAAATCTGAATTTTTGCCAAAAAGCTTGCAAATTTACTTCATTCTCTTACGTTAGATTGGCTATTGGATATAGCTGCATCATCCTCAATCTTTTAAGAATAATTTTTTTATTCAAACTATTTTTATTGATAGTGAATATAAATTTAGCTTACCCTTACTGCTTTGTAAGCGTCTATTCATTCTCAAACTCAAATATAAAGTTCTTTATATTTCCTTATAGAAAAAGATATTTTAACCGATGGCTTTTTTCTTTAATCTGGATTTAGTTCTTTCATTCTTCATAGTTGAACATTTTTCAAATAAAATTTTAAAAATATACCAAAACAAACAAAAAGTTACCATATTTAGTCGTTTATTGAAAAATCGGCATTTTTGAGCAAAAAATCGGCAAATCGACACTTTGATAATTTAGAGGCAAAAAATCGGCAAATATGGCAGGCCTGAGTCCGACTACTACTGTAACCCCCTATAAAATTAAAAAGACTCATAATTGAAATGTGTTTACATATATTTTATATTTTTTCCTATTTTACAAAAACGTTTCAAATTAATTGTAGTACATATATTTGTGTATGTAAAATATATGAAGATATATAAATACATAAAGCCATATGTCTTAATATAATAACTTGACAAATACGACTGTTTAGAACAACCCCTCATAATTCAGTGTGCTATTTTGAATTAAAATAAGCGGATTTGAAACAAATATAAAAAATAAATATTTACCAAAAATAAAAATATTTTTTAATTCTAATCCATGAATCAATAAATTAAATTAGATCTAACCTGACTTTTTCCGTTTTTCCGACGCAAATCCGAAATAAATTGTATTTTGTTTGTTTACCAAACAGGAGAGTCCTAAGCCGATATAATTTGATGTCGTAAGTGAATTGTTGCAAAAATTGCTAGCCGCAGGTTAAATTCGGATGTAAGCCAGATAAAAGTTAACCATCATCTGCGACGGCTTACAAAAACTAATGCGGCTCGGCTCAGCCGTTCATCGCAAGTCTCTTCTTATTAATTACGACAGCACAATAAACATAGCAGGCAAAGTTTTATTTATTTAAGAAACTTTTTGTGTAAAAAGCAACAACAATATTTTTATACCATTGTAAAATGGTATAACACGATTGTGAAAACCCCAATAGTTTCTTTATAATTTTTACAAAGTTCTCTGAAAATTAAATTTTATAGTAAACTCTTTTTGGTTTTCAATGGAACATTGTGCTTCCTTTGTTAAATTGGAAGTCAATGGACCACTTGAAGCTGGTCTAAATAAACTATCAGCAAATCCACCGCTCTTAACTTTATTAAACACAAGTATAAAATTATAAAATTATTTTTCTGAATCGAATTTAACCCACAAAGGTTCTTTTTCACTTTTATTTAATTTTAGATAGTGTTTTTTACAGACATGTCCATGTTTTTAAATTTTACACTGCATTTTTGAATTTGTTTAAATAATATTTTAAGCACAATCAGTTCGAATAGAATAATAACAAGAAATGCTGAACTAACAATGTTTTAAAAACCAATTTAACAAACGTTACGTTACCCCCATCAAACTGTTTTGATTTCAACGTACGAGATCGTTGAGCCGACAAGTAAAATATAAATTTTATGCGTGGGGATAACATTTTATTAAGGTTTCGTAAACTGAACGAAAACTATACAAATTTTAACGTACGAGTTTGGCAAATTCCTGTAAAATTACCCATTTTTTTAATTCAAAATTAAGCTAAGTAGCATTTTAGCTGCATATTGTAAAATGCTGATAAATTAGCCAATTTTCTAAAAATACATGCTAAATATTTTAAATTGTAGCAAAGACAAAAAAATCTTGCAATTATAATAAAATTTTTACGATCTTAGTAGTTTTTTAATCTTCGTTTAAATAGTTCGATCAGCGTAGTATTGACAGGATTCTTAAAACAGTCTTCTTCTTCTTATTTTTCAAATATAGACTCTTGTCACAATAACTAATACAAACATTTGCACGAACGAATTGTCTTAATGCCAGTTTGAAGAAAAAAAAAAGAAAAACAAAAAAGTTTTATAACTCATTGTTGCCGTATACCTTTTTTCAATAGCACGCACTGAGCACGTCTTGTAAAAACCATGTTTTAAGTAAAAATTAAAAAAAAATCATGAGAATAACAAACATATAAAAAAACAAACAAAATTCTTGGAATGGTTGACTGATTTTGCAACAATGTTTTGCAGAAATTAAAAAAAGAAGAAAAATGTAACAAACATTTCTCTACACCAATCTAAAAGTGTCTTAATGAAAGTATGAATGTAAAAATGCAATTTTTGACTAAAGCTTTCCATTTCGCTTAAAAGAAAAGATCTTAACAATGCATTAAAATATTTTTGGGCCCGGAATTATTGTGCAACCCCACCCTTAAGCATGCCTGATCCAACATTTAAAGACTTAATTAGATAACAATTTTTGTAATTTCAGCAATTTTTAAACTTTAAAATTTAAATTTCAAAAGTTTAGGTTTAAAGCTTAACTGAGGGTTTGCTTTGGAATGCTTAAAATAAAAAGAATAAACCTAAGCAACTTCCAATAATGATTTGATTTTTTAAGGCGTAACAGAAAGAAAGAAAATGTGTACATATTTCTTTAAAAATAATCTTTTAACTAGTTTTTATTAAAAGCTCTTTTTTAGGCCTACAACGTTTACAATTTTTATAATCAGAATTATTTTTTTACTAAGCTTTTGATTTGAGAAAGGAGTAAGGCATTTTTTTAAACAATGATACAAAAATCACTAATATGGTTTGATAAAAAAGCTAAATATATATTTTTATTGAAAGCTCTCCCTTTCAATATTTAATGTATTTAATTTTATTTTTACCAAAAGTCGTTTAATATAAAATGATTTAATCAAAAGAAATTAAAAAATTTTTATTAAAATTATATTTTAAAGCTTTTTAATGCTATCGCATTATTCTTAAAAAGAAATTTGACTTTGGTTAAAGCTCTATTAAAAGTTTGCAATTTTTAAAACAATTTAAACTTTTGCCTATTCAAAGCTTTCAATTCAGTTAACAGAAACACTAAATCCGTTGCTTAAAATTTTTAGTCTTATTGGCACTTTCTTAGGCTTTCTTCATATGTTTAGCTGCCTGGCCCACAATGTCGACAAAAACATTTCTTTCGTACATTTATATTGAAAACAATTATAAAAACTTAAATTTGTTTTTGTTTTCCAACAAGTATTCAACAAATATTCAAAACTTAAGGCACCGGTTTAATTTAAAGCATTTTTAAAAAGCTTTAACTAATTTTTTTCCGGAATGCTTAAATCAAAAGGTTGTTTAATAAAGCTTTAATTAGACGCTCTTTCAGTAAAACTTAAATTAAATGCTACTTCGATAAGGTTTAAAAATTAAAAAAAATTTTTGTAAAAGATTTATTCATAAAGGCAAACAAAAGTTTTTAAAAACAATTTTTTATTTAAACAATTCCTGAAAGATTAAAAAATTAACCTTTAAAAGTGCTTTAGTAAAAAAGTTTTTCAATAATGTTAATATTTTATGTAAAAATTGAACTTTATAGTCAAATTTTTAATCAAGTTTTAAAACACTTTTCGCTTTTAATCTTGCCAAATAGCTTTTTATTGTAAGCTTCCAGTACAAGATTTATGCGTGATTTTAAAGCTTTACGGTTTTAATAAAGCTAACAGAAAGATTTGCAGAAACTTCAAAAGGGTTTCTCCCTTGCATTGAAAGTTTTTTTTGTAAAAGTTTTGTATAAAGCTTTATCCTTTTTAAAAGAAGGAGCTAATTGCAGACCTAATGTGTTTGTTTGTTGATGCTAAATAGAGTTTAAGTTGCTTGAAAATGCCACACTGTGTGAGAAAAAATCTTTTAGTAAAAGCTTGTTAGTAGTTGGTTTTCGATAATTAACATAAAACTTTTAATAATTTTTTTATTCAACCTTTTACTTAAAGCTGTCTTTGTAAAACCTTTAGGTAAAATTTTATTAAGTTAAACTTTAAATTAAAAGTTATTCGGTTAAGGCTTAACTAAGCTTTCTAGTAAAGCTTTTTTAGTAAAGCTTTTTCAGTAATGATTTAAATCAAATTTGTTTAAACAGAGCTTTAAGCAAAAGCATTTTCAGTGAAGCTTTCAGCTTTTTAAAACTTTTATAATAAAGAAGAAAAATTTGATTAACATTTTTTTTAAATTTTTCATAATACCTAAAACTTTTGTAGCAACCCTCGTGAATAAAGTGAAACTTATATCTAAAATCACAACCTCTGAACTTGTGTTGGTCTTATTCCTATTATGTTTTTCTATTGAACATAAACGAAAAATTCAACAACAAGTAATTTATATCGTTTAAATCAACTTAAGTATTTTTACATTTTTTTTGTCGTTTTTAGGTGACTAGGCCAACAAGCAAAATTGAAAACATTTTTAATGACAACAGAAAAATTTTAAATGCTTGTAAAAACAATGCAATAAAAACCGAAAAACAAATATAAAAAGAAATTAAGGTGGGTCCCCTTAAAAAAAAAACAAACAATTTACTTTAACCAAAATAAACGTAATTTAAAAACGGCGAAGTCAATAAATAAAAGCTCACGCACTATTTTTGAATTTAAAAAAACTGCGTGCTGGCTTTTTAGTCACTCTTGAAATGAATGAGTTAAGGTTAATTTATCTAGAATATTTCTTGTTTTTTTTTTTATTAAATTTATTTATTTAACCCTGGCTAATGAGTTTGTTGAATGAGTGAAAAATTGTTTGGTGTTGTTGGTGTTGTGACAAAGTTTTTTTCTACCCAATTCGCTTGAACTTTATTGGCAGCCTTACGAATCGATGAGTGTAAAGCTCATTAATAATTTCATATGTTTTGTTTGTGCAACGAAAAACGCCTTGTTGGTTGTCATCAACAATTAATAATTTTACGCGGTGGTATCTTCAATTAAACCATAAATATGAAAAAATTAATATTAATATTGTTAACTCTTGACATTGAACAGTCATGTTAAATTTATGTTGTATTTGTTGCTTTAAAATATTTATTATTTTAATAAATTTTATATAAATACTAACTCATATGTAAATATTTCGTATGTCATATTTTTGTTATGATCATTTATTTAAATTTATTTAATATCTGTAGAAATGTTCGCATGAAATAATTAATTTAAAACAAATTATTTAAAATAAAAAACTAAACTTGGCCTGATTTATGAAAAACACGTGTTTAGATTTTTGTTGATGTGTTTTAAATAATTACTAGGTACTTCTTTATTAATCAGATTGCAGTTATTCAAATTGAAGTTATAAACACAAGTTAGAGTGCTATATTCGTATGGGCCGAATCTTTAAAACCCTGCAACAACCATCACTAACAAAATTAAAAAAAAAAAAAAAAATTGTATTAAATTTTTTCGTGTAAAACACATTTCACTAATTAAGTGGCAAATCATGTTTGTATTTGTTAGGTGTACAAAAAAAAATTAGAGGCAATCGTTGTTTTTTGCTCACATCTCTGTCATTTATGGACCGACTGGCTGAATTTTTGAATACTTAACAATCCAGTCCCTATTATTTCTGTTGTCTTCTCAAAAGCCCTTTCAACAGACAGACGGACCCTTTCCACCTGTGGTGAAGGGTATAAAAAGCTCCTAATCGTAGTTGCCAGATACAATTTGTAGAAAATACTAAAATTGACACCCAATTAAAGTGAAGACAAAAGATAACGAAATCCTTCTTCAACACTACAAAAGGAAGGTTTATTTGTATGGGATGGCAGCTGCGATAAATAGTGAGTGAGTGGATCAATTATGAGAATTGCAGCTTTAAATTGTATAATTTCATTAGATACTGACAGTTTTTACACAGAAAAAATTATCAGTAGTTTTTAATCAATTAAAAAAAATTCTAAAATGTATTTCATGTGATAATTGAATCAATTATTATTTTTTGTTGAAAGGAAATTAAAAATACAATTTTGATTTACTTAACATTTTGATTGTTGTGAAATAAATTTTTAATATTTAATTATTAAAATATTAATTAACAAACAAAATCTCTTAATTAATTTTTTCGTTTAATATAAAATAATTTTAACTTGTAGAAATTGTTGTTAATTTAAATCAATTAACACATTGTTTGAAACGGCAAAGATGTTGGATCATTGTTTAATTAAAATTAAAAATATCATTTATTAAAAAAAAAAATTAAAAATGAGAGACAAAAATATCACTGTTAGCCAGGCGCGGATCCAGCTCGAGCCTTAGGGGGGGGAAATTTTTTTTTGATACAAAAAAGTAAAAAATTTGTTTTAAAAAAAAAATTCAACAATATGGTTAAATGAAATATAAGATCAGTTCATTATAAATTGATTTTTTTAAATAAGCAATTTATGAATTCCTCGTGAGGCGAATAGCTGAATACTAGCTCAATACTCCTGAAAAATCTATATGGCTTGGCATTTCAATTTTAAATAAAGTGTTTTAATCGATTTTCTCACAATTTTGATTTAATGAAAGTGAGACGGGTGAATTTATTGACAACCTTTCTCCATCTGAACTTTTAGTGTTCAAATATGCTCCAGTTACATCTCGCGACGTTGAAAGAGTGTTTTTCATTTATAGAACTGTTTTATGTGATAACAGGAAATAATCAGGGGTATTCTAGAAATCGAAGACTCAAAACGCAAGAATTTTAAACGTCGTTATTTAATCAGATTTCCCTGATATTATAAAAATATTTCTTTATTAAACAGAATTTTATAACAAAAATTAGATTAAAGTGTATTAAAAACAACTTCCAAATTCTTGCGTCTTGCCACAAGAATTTTTTTTTTTGACAATTTAAAGAAACATACTATTGTAATAAAATAAATGTTTCTTAAATAACATGTTTATTTTTACCATTTTTCGTGCCATATTGCCAGCCATTTTAAACCATTTTTCGTGCCATTTTAAACTTGCCCTGCTGACGAGCATTGAAACGAAAATTTGAATTAGTTTTCTTAGATTTCGGTAGATATCTTCATCACAGTTTATTAAAGCATCTACAACGTTATCTGATAGATTTTCAGATATTTCCCATGTTTGTTGCAAATGCAACAGGTCAGACTCAAGTTTAGATGTTAGTAGGTGTTTATCTATCTCTTTTATAAAAACATAATCAGCTCATCAGCTACTTGTGATTTTAAAAGTTTTGTGTCTGTATTTGACTTGATTACACTTTGAGGTAGAAGTTTAGGTATGTTCAATACATTTAGGATATCTATTGGGAAACGTGTTTTGAGATTTTCTGAAATAATGCAAACAGAGGAATGTAACCTACAACTGGGTAGTAATCTTCAACATTTTGAATGTGATTTGAACCTTGATTTGAACGCAGATAACTTTAACTTTTTCAAAAATCGCTTTAAATAGTTCTTCGGCTTTATTTCTTTTCTCTTCAGGGATTGTTGTTTTGATAAGGCTTGATCCTTTTTGAAGATCTATATCGTGCTTGTGTAAAATTATACTAAGCGGCTGTGATACAATAAGTATCACATTTAATATGTTAATTCCGTAAATGAATTCAAAAGTACTAAGCGAGTTCCTTAATATAAGGCTTTTGATGAAGTATCTCTACCTTTTTACTCAGATATTTTTTCCAAAGCTTCTACTATATGATGTACACTAGTTGCAAAGTGTAAAATTGAGTCGTGACGATCCAACCATCTTGTCTCGCATAATGTAGAGAGTTTGGCTCCCAAATACTTTGCTAAAACTGCGTTTCGCTTGGGATTATTATATTTAATAAAACTTGTTTTATAATTTTTTTAATATTTTTTCTTGTATGTTGAAATATCTTTAAGATAAGGAAATCTTTGGTTTCCTCGAAAAATCTGTGTTTTCGTCAAAAATTATCGAATAGAATTTTGATTCATATAATAAAGGCTTATTAATAATTCAACCGTATTTTCAAGTCAAAATTTATTCTTTGGATATAAATAGATGCCACCTGCTGGGATTGAATGTAGAATAATAAGTATTTGAATACTATTAGAATTAAGTTTTGGATACTTATTGTAAATTTCGTTAGATTCAATAAAAAAAAACAAAAAAAACCTTGCTGGGATTTCCTAAAATTTTGTGCATATAAAAAAATATTATTATTGGGAATTCTTGTATTATCGAGATAAACAAAACATATTTTTATAATTTAGGGGGGGGGGGAAATTTCCTTCTTTCCCCCCCCCTGAATCCGCGCCTGCTGTTAGCAGACACGGAAAATATGAGGAGATTATAAGGAAGGCGGGGCGTTTTTAAGGTGATTGAACTGAAGAAAATCACAAACATTTTCTCATAAAACTAAGTTTGTTTTTCTTTTAAAAAAAATCAATAGTTTTTTTAAATGTAAACGAACAATAAATAAAACAAACTTTACCATAAGAAACTTTTATTTTTATGGGAAAAAAGTTTTTGATGGAAAATTAGATGCCATTCGCAAATGTGAACAATCTTGCAAAAGTGAACTGGCATTGTTTTAATTAGTTCATATTATTTCGAGTGCACTGTAGGTGCAAAATCAACAAATTGTTTGCTTGATTCTATGATTAGAAATAATTTTGAATTCACTTTTCACCAATAAACCACAAATCAGCCATAATATTAAAAATTGTACGTCCGTCATTGCCGAGATCTGATACAACAAGAAATTCAGTTAATATAAAGGTGTACATCATTGGAGCTATAGAAACCGAGATAATCGCAAAAACCTGATTTTTATGACTCTTGACCTGGAAAAACTTGTGGTGCAGACACCCGATTTTTTTTAACGTTATTAAGAAAACTTTAAGAACACCAATTTGAAGGGGAATACGAGTTTACAGCTTATTATCTCTCATTCTAAAGTAAAACGCCTAATAAGACTAATGGCTAATAAATCACTGATAGTTTAAACGCTGGTTTAGTTGAACTAAACTTGAATTTATATGTAGTTTAAACTCAACAACTATAAATCAGTGTAAGTGTAAACCATGTATTATATGTTGTTAAAAAAATAACATGTGGCAGCACTACGATAAATCTTATCAAATGCATATGGTCTGTTCTGGTAGTTTATACACCCAATTTTATTCGTTTAAAGATGGTTTATATGTTTAGTGATTTATGGATTTGTTGGTTGAAACACATTTTAAATCAAAAAGAAAGTTTAACTTGCTCTGATTTTTTAGCCTTAAGATATAAGAAAAACCAGGTTTACACATTTTATAATAAAGCGCTTATGAATCAAAAATATTTTTTAAGAATTAAGGGGTTAATAAGCAAAAAATCAAACTTACAACAAAAACCAAATGTTTGTACAAAACGTTGGTGTACAACCACAATGGCAAATGCTGTGGGTTAAGTTCATAGCACAAATTAAAAAGTGTTGTGAGGGTACAAGAATTGAAAGAAATACACTTCAAACTGTACTTTTTTCTTTTAAAACCTTTTAATACAGCAAAAAATGTTTGCTTGTACTCTTAGTAATTGGAAATTACCTCGTTCAGTCAGCGACTTGGTAAGTGTTTGAACATTATTTAATGATTTTTAATTTACATGAAGGTATAAGCATTTCCTATGCGCATTTCACTGGTTGATTTTAATATGTGTTCAAATGGAATTTTACAGGCCTTTACTTAAAAGAAGCATTTTCAATAGATGTTTTGTTAAAGTTTTTAACTTGAAAACAAATAAAACCTTATTTCATTGTGAATTCAATGATAGTCTAAAACCATATTTCTGATATAAAATTAAAACTATAAATTGTTTATGATCCAAAAACATCTAATAAATTGCAAATGAAATTCTTCGTGAAACAAATCTCTTCAATAAATTAATAATGGACACAAAACTTTTTTCCGGAAGGTTATTGCAAATACCTGATTGTATCTTAAGGAAATATCTCTTTATTACAACTTGCAATCAAAATTAAGCTAATAATTAGCCAAAAAAAAAAACTAAAAGATACAGATAGTAATTTTTTTAATTTAGTTTTAACAACAATTGCATCTAAGTAAAAAACAAATAAAAGATTTCTTTTATTTTTTTCTTTTAGAAAAAGAAAATTTCGTGTTTTGTGGCAAAAACTTTTGTTTAGGAAAATTAGTTAAAAATTGTAATTGCATTTCAAATGCTATTTTTTTTTTGTCTATTGTTTGAATTTATTTGTTTAAGTTTTTCGTTTCTCTTAAATTTTAAATTAAATTTTTATTTGTTGTATGGTTTTTATTATTGTTTTTTTTTAGGAAAAATTTTAACAGAAGTTGTAAAATTAAATAAAATTGCTAGTAAAGAAAAAATACTTTTTTTTTAAATAAAGAAATACTGTTATTTTAAGTTGGTTCAGTAAAACGATTTAAACTACAAAAAATTTAAACTCTAAGGCAAATTTCAGGATTACTACAGTGGGTAAGAAGAAAAAAAAATTTATGTGTAAAATTTACACATAAATTTATTTATGATTTTTATCGATAAGATTTGGTCAAATTTTTAAACTGCCAAACAGTGTTGCTAGCAAAATATTAAAAAAAAAAACTACGCAGCATATAAATAATTCAATATTTTGCCTAAAAACCAACTAAGTTTTCTATCTCTAAAAATTTAAACAACTTTTGATTAATGAAAATTTTAGTAACAAAAATAAATAATTTTTAAAAAAATTTTTTTGTTGAATTTAAAAAAAATCTTGTACTTAAATTTTAATTGCTGAAAATTTAAAATTCCAATCATTAAACTTATTAAACTAAAAAAATTGTATAAGCCTAAAAAATGCCTTCTAAAATAAATCCTACAATTGCAAGAACTGTTTTATCTGATAATTTCTGTCCCATTTTTTAACGCTACAATTTCATGTAGCTTTCCTTACTTCTGGCAACACTGATGTCTGCAGGAGCAAAATACAAACCGCAACAAAATAAAAGTGTATGCAAGCTTTTTGATATTAGTCACTTTATGTACTTTAATCTTTTAAATCCCGTTTAAGAGATTTTTTATTTAAAAACTATAGAAAAGATTTTGAACTTTCAGGAAATGCAATTGGAACCACCCTGTTTTTCTTCAGGGAGCAGTAAAGGGCATCAAGTTTGACTAGCTAAAATTTAGACAAAACTTTTACTGCTTTTCATTAAAATAAATGTATAGTACATTATTTTAAGCCGATCTTAACTTAAATTAAGCATATTTTCTTGTAACAACCCTGTTGAGGTTGTGGGTCTTAAGGAGTACCTATCTCTTGACATTTTATTCTTAGAGGAAATAGATGCGTCTAGTACTCCATCTTTGTTTGGGGTCGAGAAATGTACAGATTTTTTTGAAAGGTTGTGGCTGACTTGAGTCCGGTCTGGTACCACAGGTACTAGTAGCTCCTAGGATTTTACAGGTCCTAGACACGTTCTTGGTATGATTACTGTTGCTTAAACATTAATTTCTGGAAGGGACATCCTAGAAATGCTGAAGTTTGAGCTTAACATAGGGAAGAGTTCAGACTAATAGCAGAGGTCCCTTGGTGTTCCTAAGAGCCGATTTACATTAAGGCTGATGTCGCTGCCACACTGCTAACTTTCGCTTTTAGAGTCTCTTCTTAAATCCACGAACATTCACATAAATACTTTTTTTTTTTGGCAACAGGCAAGGGTTTTTTTTTGAAATGAAATTAATCACTACTTATTATTCGTTTATTCGTAGCTGTGTTGCCATAAAGTAACTAATTTTGAGTTTGAGAAATATAAAGTTAATTTTCGAAATAAGCAATACTGACAACAATTTATAAAGCAAAGTGAAATTTTTTTTAAAAACAAAAATGTCTGATTTACCGTAGAAATTGTGGAGCTAACTGAACTTGTATTTGAAACTTTAGAATTATGGGTCGATTAAGGATGACAACAAAACTGAAGTTGAGTTGCCAACAGTGAAATCCGGCAACGGCGCTCTTGTTGAAATATACAGCATCAGTAGCCATCCGTAATTGGCGCATTAGATGATGCTGAAAATATAACGAAAATACGGGAGAAATATGTAAAATAGAAGTCAATATTTTTGATTCTCATTACCCTGAGCGTCTTAGGATCACTGTCCAAAACTTTATTGGTTTATGTCACTTCAAATAAGGTTATGTGTTTTTTAAGTTTGTTTTAAGCCGTATTTTTGTAATTTTTTAACGGCTCCAATTTTTTTAGGGTCCGGCATTCTTAAATACTGTTGACGTAGTACCAATTTAGAACCCTGGATTAAGTTACACTCAGGTTGATTGTAAGATATAAAATTTTACATTTTTAAATCGAACCGATATTTTGATTATACGGTTTTTCTTCATCAATCCCACTGTGCTCTGGCTTGTACAGCTGATTTTTTTAAAGCAATTAATTGTTGCTTTGTGCAGTTTTTGCCAGTTACTACTTTGCAAATACTTTCTGTCCAATTGTCTGTCCGCATGTCTGGTTTAAAGTGTTGTAAGCAACAACTGGCTAGCCGGACTATCTTAATGTTTTACAAGTTTTTTTTTTTTGTTATTATTTTTCTATTTTTATTTATTTATATTTTTTAAGTAATTTTATTAGTTAAACTTAGTTTTTTTTTTGTTCTGTGCAACCAAGTGTATAGAAAAATCAACTTCAACTGCAAGGTACTCTCAGACTTAAGTAAAAAAAATTTCACATTAGAAACGCAATTTATATTTGACCGATTGTCCATATGGGCTGGCCAGCAGCAGTTCGACTGACTGGTCATATTTTTTTTTAATATTTTTTAGTATTTATTTTTTTTTAATCGTTTATAAATATAGAAAAAAATGTATAAGACATGCTGTGAAACCTATAAAATGTTAGCAAAAGTACCTTGATAACATTTGCATTAAAAGTTAAATATTCATACTGTTTTTTTTTTTTAAATTTAGTTTTAAAAAATACTGGTCACATTTAAAAATTTTCTTAAAGTTTACTGCTTAAATTACTATATTGGTTTGGTACTTATTGGCCGACTTTTTATTTTGTGGTTGAGTAAAAAAAAATGTGTGTGTCTTTTATGTTCAGTGACACAAATTTCACTTTATATGCCAAATTGCTAGAGCAACAGTTATGTATATTTTAAACATTTCAATAAACTTTGCAAATGTTGCTTAAAATATATTGACTTTTAGAAAAGAAAAAAAAAAATAAACAGAACACAACAGACTGACTGACAGCAGCATGCTGGCAATCTAGCAAACCACCAGCATTTTATGTTGCATGTTACATACTGTAGAATACAGTGCGTTTGCTGCTGAAATATAAGGGAATCATTAAATTTGTTTGATGCCAATACTTAAAAGGGTAAATCAGTACGAAATGTTATTGTGTAAAAATAATTAAAAGCAATTTTGGACTTTTATAATTTTTGATTAAATACAAGAGATTGGAAATTTTGAACGACGACGGCGAAAATAAAACCGACGGCTAAACCAAATAGTGTAAAGTGCGACTTAAATATTTGTTGTTTACAAAATGGCTTTGATAACATTCTTTTATTTTTTAAAAATCCAAGTAATTTTGTGGGAATACAAACATTTTTAATTTAAAAGATTTCGTTTGCTGTGCTTAAATCCCAATTTTTATCCGTGATAAAACATTTAAAGCAAGATAAATAAACAATAAAAAATCAACTAAGAACAAAATAATTATTATGCATTTTTTATATATTTTATTCTCACCCCATTTTTATTTGTGAATTTATTTGACAGTTCAATACGGAAACTTTTTCACAAAAATTTTACAGACGCACTTTTTCTGTAAATTGGCGAGTAGTTTCCTTATGTGACAGTTATAACTCGCCAACAAATTTACAGACGCAGGTAAGTGAGAAAAACAGTTGTGCTTTTCCATTTATGGCATTTTTGCTTCATTTCTCACGTTTCATTCGCAAAGTTTCTCGACGCGAGAGTTACAGGACATAAGCACAGTATAGAATATTTCGAAAATAGTAGTTGCGAAGTTTTGCGAAACCCTGGAGTAAAATGTCTTTAAGAACAGGTTATCCCAACTTGGCTTTATATGTTCCTGAACTTAAGAAAGGAGTCTCAATTAATCGCAAGGTCTTATTACCAAGCCAACCAGATGTTTGATTTTATAAATTTAAAGTCCTAACATCTGATAAACATTTTAATCTACCTAAAAATATCTATACCAGTAAAGTAGCATTAATGTATATTCTCGCTTGAAAAACTTTTGCACTCTTGTCTTCCAATGTGTCGCCCCCATTAGTGCATATATTTTCCTGAGCACAATTGTTTGAAGTGCGAGCTAATCAGTAGAACCTAACCGAGGTCTAATATTTTCTTCATACAATTCATGCACACGGAAAAAATATCAATGTAAAATTAACATGGCACAATGTTGATTTAAAATCATGGTAATTTTTTGGAAAACTACGGACTTTATTGAAAGTTATAATTGTTTCATATTAATTTTAAAATTAAAAATGTTAAAATAACATTGTTCCACACTTTGAATAGAAAAACATATTTTTTTTTATTTTCATGTTTTAAATAATTTATAAAAAGAAGAAAAATTCCCGTATTAACTTTTCAAAGCAGTATGATGACGAAAACCATATCGGGCCATTTAACTGGTGTGGTTTGATTGTGAGTGCTTCTGTTAACAAAGGGGAAAACAAAAAAGTTAAACATGTGTTACAGGAAAATTAATATGTAAATATATTCTCTCTCCCTCTTCCCCTCTCTCTCCTTCACTCTGGTTGAGCGGGTTTGAAATTATTCTTAAAAAAAATTTAGTGTTTGAAATTATTCTTAAAAAAATTTATGCTTCCTTTCACTGTTCTTTCACACTCAAACCAATCCGATTCTACATGAAATTCACGTTGTTTCAACTTGAAATAACTTTTATTTAACGTGAATTGTAGTGTTAATTCAATATAAATTACATTTTGCTCTAACTTTACTGGACTGTTCAATTAAATTGAATTATAGAATTCGCAAGTTATTGTAAAATTTTGTTAAATTAATATGAAGTAACTGTTAAGCAAAATCACTACCGAAAAATGTAAAATCAACAATGTTTTCGAGGATTTTACATTAATTTTTTTCTGTGTGTGACATTTAGAGATTTTATGAATTTTTTTTCATATTTGTAGTTGCTAATTAATGAACTTGTTATACCCTTCACCGAAGTTAAAAGGGTATATACATATAAGTTTGTCATTCCGTTTGTAATTTCTACAATATTGATCCTACATCCTATAAAGTATATATATTCTGGGTCCTTATGAAAAGCAAAGTTGATTTAACGATGTCCGTCTGTCCGTTGAAATGGGGTTTCCGAAGACCCCATATATGATGGGGGCCAGGTTGTTATACATTTATGTCATATATGGTCCGGTATTGTTTGCTATTGAAATTCAAAAAGATCGGTTCACAAATGGCTGAGATATGAGCAAAAAACCACGACTACCTTTAATTTTTCCCAACAATTATTTAGTTTTTGTCTAGTTGCTCTGTATTCTGCTCGCACAATGGTGAAGGGTATATAAGATTCGGCATAGCCAAATATAGCACTCTTACTTGCTTTTTATTATATTATTTTTCATTAAAAAAATTATGTTTTTTTTTTAAATTGCGCCTTTTCAACCTCTTTTTAATACACTCTCTGAACTTTAATTTGCCTTATATGTATGTATGTATGTATAACTAATTTCAGTAAATTACATTATTATATTGCATTATTATGATTATACTCGTGTATTGCATCGTAATTATTTTAGGAAAGAAAGAAATAGACTCATGCTTTCTTGGTAATAAAAGAACACAGAAATAATTGACCATTTAATGTAATTTGCTAGAATATTTGCAATAGCAAATGACCCCAAAAATAAGTCTTTAACAGACTAAATAATTGAAACATATTTATATCAATATCTATTTAGTTAAGAATGAACGTATGAACGAACGAATGTCCTGAAAGGGACAGACATCTGTGTAATTTGCGGGATTAATAATGCATTGATTTCGAGCCAAAAGGAATCATCTTTTTTTTAAGCCAACAATGAATCAAGATAATTGCTGTTATCCTGCTCTGAAATGATGTATATTCGTGTGAGATCGTTCGATCGAAACAAAGAGTAGTTAGACGGGGCCAAGTCGGGAATATAAAGTAAGCAAGGCGAAATTTTCCAACACTTTTTTTCTAAATTGTTTTTACTGGCCTTGCTGTATTGTCATAATATGTATTCTGCTGCGTCGGACTGTATCTGGTAAAACCCCCTATTAAAATTTGTATATTTTTTATGCTGTTATAACTAACAACAACAAATCAAATATAGATTTAACATTAAAACGGAACTTTTCATTTAACAGAACTTTGCATTTCAACTACTACATATTTACAACATACTAGCACCACTGTATGCATTATTTTTAGTCTTTATAGTTGCTCTTTGCATTACTTTATATTCTTGTGATTCTAAAATTGGATTTTCCTAAAGCTGAACATTGATTCTGTTTCGAAAAATTCAAAAATTTCAAGGCCCGGAGTTTTGAAAATTCGTTTTACATACATTGCACGATTTTTTGGTCTTAGAAGAGACATAGTAACATTTAATGCAAAAAATATACTTTTGCATAGTATACCTTTATGTGGAAGTTAAAAAAAGGACAAAAATGGCCCTTTAAAATGAGTATTAGAGGGATATTATATATTCTAAGAAGAGAATTGCCATACAATTCTACTGAGGGCATCTGTAATAGTATTTTAGCTCAGAAGTACATTTAGTATACATATTTTTTTTTTGAATTTTACCAAACTACTCTTCAAGAAATTAAAAAATTTCAATGCCCGAAATTTCGAAAATCCGTTTTACATACATTGCACGAACTTTTGGTCTTAGAAGACTCCTAATAAAATGTGATGCAGAAAATATTCATGGAACATTTTAAAATTCCCTTAAGTGCCGTTTTAGTATACTTTTGTGTGGAAGTTAAAAAATTACCCCTTAAAAAGATTGTTAGAGGGTTAATATATTCCAAAAAGAGTTTTGCCAAACAAGTCTACCCAAGACATCTGAAATAGTATTTTAGCTCAGAAGTACATTCAGTAATTTTTTTTTACTTATACATACCAAACGCCTTTTCAAAAAATTCAAATACTTTAAGGCCCGATATTTCGGAAAGCCGAGCTTACTTTTCTAAACCCTTTGGTAGATTTGCTCTACCAATAGTGAAGTTTCATTTCGCTTTGCAAGTATTGAGGCTGGCAGCAATGACCCGAATTTTGTTACACTGTGTAATTAGCCGATCCAATGGTATTTTTGTTCAAAGCGTATGTACATTACTTTTTAACATTTTCTTTAAGAATTTGGCTTCTTTACATGCAGTTGCGCTATTTTCTTTCCTGGTTGTCGCTCTTGCCATTTGCCTTTTATTTTCAAGTGAATACTTTAAACAATTTCCTCTTATTTTTCATTAAACAGGTGGCCCATAAATTGTTGCGGCTACTTTTATGTAGTTTTTTTTTTCTTCAAATGCTTAGCAGTTGAAATGCATTTTAATTAAAAAATATAAATTTTTTTAACGTCTTATTCAAAAGTTTTAGTTTATTTTTGAGACTTTTTTTAGCCAACAACTGCTGCTACTGGCAGTTATGGCATTTTTGGGTGTTGGTCACTTGTTTGAAAAAAATGTTAAAAAAAAGGTTTTAATTTTGTTTTTTATTGTTTTAGTTTAGTTTTGTTAGTTAGTTTTATTTATTTTTTTTTGCATAAATAGCTGCACACTTTTTATGTTAAACATGAACACGCTTTTTGCATGAGTTTTTTACTGAAATTAAAAATTGGTGCTGACTTAAATTGTGAATGTCGTTTTGTATGAGTGAGTTTATTTTGAGAAGGAAAAAAGTGGCGTTTGACACGTTTAGTATTATTATTATTATTTTTTTTTTGTTATTTTTTAAATATTTAAATAAATATAACATCAATAAAATGTTTTAAATAACTTCCTTAATAAATGTTTTTTATAAGAAATTTATAATTGAAATAAAATTATGACAGATAAATTAAAAGAATGGAATGTTTAACATAAAGAATTAAGTGATTGAAAATTCTGGGCTTATATAAAGAACTTATGAGTAACTGAGCTACTTAAATAAGAGCGGCAAGCGTTTTTTTTAAGCCAAAACTTCTTATTTTTATATCGCAAATTCAGTGCCACCCGAATGGAAAATCTTATTTGAAAGATCGTTAGATCAGTTTGTTTTATTGAAAATGTATTGGCAAAAGAATTTTTATGTTTTAAAAAACGCTAGCCGCTCTTGTTCAATAACTCACTGCCAAAGTCTTGTGGGGTATCCCATCATATAGAAATGGGCAAAGTCTCCTTAGTTGGTAAAAAAAGTTATGGCCAGTTCAAAAATTGTAAAGTGTATTATTTGCACGTGTTGGTGATAGCATTTTCCGCCTATATTGATTTGGCAAAACAGTTGAAGATGTAACTTGTACAATGTGATACCAAAGGTGGGGTTTCCCTTAAATCTTCAGTTCATTTTATATTCCACATTTTTTGCCAAACTACGAACTGTGCTTCAATGTAAAGGTTTTTTTTTTGTCCTATTTCATCACTAATCGAAGTCGTCCATTTTTGCTTTAATCTTAGGTCATATTACATATCAGAACTGTAAATGAATCATTCTTTTTTGATTTTAATTCGTTACGAATTAGCTAAATTTTTAATTAATTCGTTTCACTCTGCAAAAGAGAATTGAATGAAATTTAAATCGATTCAAACGAATAAGGCAGAAATGAATTTCAAATCGTTTTCCAATTTAAATGAATTTGTAGAAGGAGTTGCAATTCGTTTCCAATTCAAATGAATTTTTTGAACTGAATTGCAATTAATTTTACAGATTCATTTGAATTGACTTTGAATTCATTCAAATGAATTAGAACAATGAATTGCAATTCAAACGAATAAAATAAAAAATTAGTTGCAATCAATCAAATTCAAGAGCAGATCTAGGGGGAATTACTAAAATTTACTAATTTTATTGCAGTTGGACCGTCCCCGCTTCATACTTTCTCTTGCGCAACTCATGATTTGTAGTCGTCAGCGGCAAGGTTGGGGTAAGGAAAATAAATTTTTTTGCAGTCTTTGTTGAACTCGGCAAGTAACTTGCGCATCTAACTTGCCAAGTCTGAAAGGGGCCTTGGAAGTTTTCAATACAAAAAGTAAACAAATTTAACAATTGTAGTAAAAGTGGTAAGAATTTCGAGTAAACGAAGACAGCTTTGTCAGCAAAAAATGTTGTTGAGACTAAAAGTTGCTAAAATCCTTAATATTCTATTGAAAAATTTAAAATAGAGAAATTTTCCACAATACATATCTACAAATATGAGATTATTTAAACAAAAAACTATTGTTTAACACACTTTAAATAATATTTTCACACTATTTGATAAAAATAAAAAATTTAAGCTTCTTTTAGCAAGTAAACAACATTTTTCGATTTTGATAGGATTTTCGCCAATACCTAATAATTAAATTCCTATTCTGCCGCTGCCTGTCAATTCCATTTCAGTACAAAATCAATTCCAATTTCAATCAGTTCAATTCAAATGAGTTGAAAATGAATTGTTAATTATTTTTTTCTAATTCATTTGAATTAATTTGAACAAAATCAATTCTAATTTCAATCAGTTCAATTCAAATGAGTTGAAAATGAATTGTTTATTATTTTTTCTAATTCATTTGAATTCCTTCGAAATCAAATCAATTCAAATGAATCTCTAAAATGAATTGCAATTCACTTTAAAAAAATTCATTTGAAATTGAAAACGAATTGCAATTCATTTGACAAATAAATTTGATTTAAAAATGATTTGCAATTCATTTGAATTGACTCAAATTTCACTTAATTTATTTTTTTGGGTGAAAAGAATTAATGCAAAATTTTTTAATTCAGTGCGTGAATGATCCGCGAATTAATTAAAAAATTAATGATTCATTTAAAGCTCTGGTACATAAACATACAAACATAGTTCTTGTTTTGCTTTAATCGTTGTTCTGTCTTTGTCCAAACCGCAGGTCTTCATGTATATTCAATTTTACTCTAATCGTTGGTCTTTTGAGATGATTTTAGTTTTATTCTAATAAAGTTTTCTAAGCAGTGTTAAAGAAATAGCGACTTATTAGCCCTGCTTGACCGATCCTATTGCTGGGACTGCCGACAGTCTCTAGGCAGGCTTACACTCAAACTGGCAAAAGAAAAACTGAGTTTCAGTGATTTTTGCAAGTTGCCTGTCACTTTATGACCGGAGAGGCATTGACTAACTCTGCTATTCTGGCTAGTCAACTTTCCGCCTTCTGATTTTAGCTGCAGTAAGACGGATGCCTCAACTACATTACCAGGGGATACTTGGTGCAATCAGGTGCTTGGGAAGTTCAGGCCCTTTACTCCTTGTAGGAACTAAAGGATTTTAACCGTAAGCCTCTATTTAAAACAAGTTTTGTTTTAATTATAAGATATCGAATATTTTTTTTTCAATACTGGAATTATTTTGTTCTAATTGCGAACCTCACTTTGTTCCAATCGAATAATTTGTTTTTCTTAAAACTGTAGAACTCGTATCGCTTTAATAGTAGTTCTTGGTTTGAACAAGTCGCAGGCCTTATTATAGTCCCAGTTCTTCACCGTTCGTATGTGTTAAAACTTCTAGTTTAACTCTAATTGTAGGCATTGCTGTGTGTTCCAACCTTAATTACCATCATCCATCGTGGGGTTGATATGTTCGAAGTTAAACTCCTAACGCTGAAAGTTATGTATTCAAATTTTTTGGCTCATCTTAAAAGGCTTTGTAGGGACTTAGGACTTTCTCGTTAAGCTCTATTACAACCCTGTATATAATCAGAATCTTCATCTGCTAATCTACCTTTGGTCATATTATGTTGCGACTTTTTAATACTTTTCTAGTCTGTAGTGAATGCCTCTACTTTATTTCCTTTACTTTTTACTCTAGTTTAACAACATTTTTATTGCCGAACACTTCTTTTAGGAAATATTTAAAATAAAAATATGCAAAAACGATTACAATTTTATGCAAAATTTTAATGTGCAAAAGTTAATTGAAAACTTGAGCCCACAGGTTGACTGTTAAGTAAGAAAAAATTAACAGTAATTTAAATGCAAATATTAAGACTTCATTAAAAATCGCACTTACTAAAAGTTTTTTTGAAAATATATTTATATATCTGGCATATTTTAAGCACAACAAACAACCACGTTTATTTTAATTTTAAAAAAAAGCTGCAAATTTGTGTAAAATTAATTTTTATGGGCTTCGTTTTCAATAATTTTATTAACTCTCAATACTTCTGTTGCTATTTCTCATATGCATTTTTGTAGCTTTAACATGTTTTCGGCCAACATTAGTTCCGCATAAATAGTTTTAAGCGATAAATTTGTGAACACACACACACACAGCCACACAGCCACACAACCTTTTAGACGTAGTGGACTTTGACTAACAATTTTGAATTTAACTTGACTCTGTTAGTCATGATTTATTTATTTTTTAATATAATTTTTTATTATTTATTTTTTTAAACATATTATTATTGTTGTAATTTTGTTTTAATGCATTGTTTTGCACACTTAAAAATGTATTCTCTGAGGTGACTATTTGCTGTCAAAGGTGCCTGACAGCAATTGCAGTTGACTGCTTGCCTGCGAATGTTGTTGCTGTTGCTGCAACAGTCGCAGGCAGTCAGTCAATAAATGGAATGTTGGCTGGAAATGAAACTGGCGGTGTATGGCATCGATAACGGCTTGAGTTATTTGAAAAATCATTTTGGGTGTAACTGTTGTATTGTTTTTGTTATTTTGTTAATATCTGTTTGCCTGATTCACTCTCCCTGGTTACTTTACACCTCACTAGATCTTACTTTCATGTCAAAGATTCTTTAATTTGAAAAACAAAAAAATACAATTATAGTTTGCTTATTTTTTTTTTAAATTTACCTCTTTAATAGTTTTGAGCAAAATTACTAAATTTCACTATCCATGAGAGATTTTTACTTTGTCTGTTGACATTCTTTTTTAATACAGGGGGTTTTAATAAAAAAAAATAGATACAATATTCCAAATAAACAGTAGTTCTTACAAGCGATAAAACAAAAGTGATAACTGCAACCGTTTGTAGCAAAACCTTCATAATTCTAAATCTAAATACTTGAGCTTGAAATGCTATTAAAGGGTACTTTACACTATCCCACATGTCTTACGTATTAAAAACAATAACAGCTTATCATGTCAGGGTTGTATTTTCCTCAAAATACGTATGACTTGTGTGAAAGTGTAAAATACCTTTTTGGTACATTTACACAAGGTTCATGCACTAAAGAAGCCTATACTGGCTGTCCCTTTGTAAATGTACTCTGAATGATACTTTCCGTTCTCCTGTCTAAATTTTACAAAAAAAAAAAAACAAATTTTATATAAAACGCAAAATTTTCAGTTATGGCTATTTGCCAACAAACGTTGAATATATTTTACCAACATATAACTGCGGGGTAAATTCCGGCATTCGATGTCGATCGAAATTACAATGGAATTTAAATTAAACTTTCAATCGTTATCGAATGCCGTAATTTGCATACCGCTGTTCTACCAAAATTAACTTCTTTCTTTGACTCACCCTGTTTTTATCCAATTTATTTTGTTGCATTCATTGTAAATGATTTGAAAATTATTTGCAAATTGAGCTGATAGTTTTGTTTCCATTTGCGTTTTAGACAATTTTGCATAGCAATTTTTCTAGTTGATTGTAACAAAATTATGGTAATTTGCCTTTTTCTTTTTGTTTTCTATATAAAGTGTAATTGCTTTCTTAGAATCTAAATAATTTTTCCTAAATAAGAAACAAAGAAATTTGGTTTTGAAATTTATTTAAATAATCAATAAAAGATAGAAACCAGAACTACTTATTTAATGAGGACTTTTATTAAAATTTGTTGGAAAAAAGTCTTTTTTAGTAAAAAAAAAAAAAAAAAAATATTTAAAAAAATTTTGATTTTTTTGTGGAAAAGGTGACTTTTTGTGAAACAAGTTACCTCTCTAATGGTGTTTTCTTTTCTACAAAAAATTTGCCTTTTTTTAAAAAAAAAATGCAATTTGGTGTCTGTTTCTTAAAAATTTTGATCCCGAAAAGCATGAGTTTTTTAGAATAAAACAAGCCACCCTTTTCGGGAGCACAATGTTTAAGAAAGACACCAAATTGATTTTTTTAAAAAAAAAACTCACATTTTTTGGTAGAAAAGAAAACACCATAAATAAAGCGATTTTTTGTACCCAAAATCCCTTATTGTTTTTGTTGTTTTTTAAAATACCTGATGAACGGCAAAAGCCAAGGTTTCCCAAATTAGATAAAAGCGTCTTGGTTATCAATACACAACATCCGACAATATGACGGGGGGATCGGAGAAGTGGGGATATTATTTACCGTACAAAGAGTATATATTTATGTCAATATCTTAAAGGGCAAGAGCCAAAATTTCCTAATTAGGTACATGAGTCTTGGTTATCAATATACAGCATCTAAAAAAATGTGGGTGGGATTAGAGAAGTGGGCGTGCCACAAAAAATATTTTTTTATATCTAAAAAACGGAATTTATATTACATACTTTCTGTTCTTATCTGACCATAATGGAGGGTGTTTGAGATTCGGCATGGCGCTCTTGTGTTTTTTAAAATTAATTTTGCTAAACAAAAAAAAGTTTTGTGGCAACCTGTCACATTTTCGAATTTCTGCTTCAATTCAGATACCTATTCCCAGCTGAGAATTTTGTGTGTTAATTTTAATTTATAATTCAACTAGTTTGAATTATTTTTCTTTTGTTACAATTTAATTTTTTTATTTTTTTTGTTCAGCCAAGGTTATTCACTGACAGTGCAACAATTCCAATTGTCAGTTCAGCTTTTGTCTTACTTATACAATGACATTTACAACAACTATTGACCAGAAAATTATATGGTCAATTGTGCATGTGTTTGTTTGTACAGTGGGGAGTATTAACGAATAATTTAAGGAAAAAAAAACAAAAGCAAACATTGTTGTTAAAATCAAAATGACGACAAAACTCTCATATAACGGCAAATAGAAAATTGCAAATTTCCGTTAAAAACACTACAAAATGAAAAAAGCACAATAACAGAAAAAACAGCAATACAACAAAAGGCAAATTTAAATAAACACAAGAACACAGAGTAAAAACAGATCCTAAAAAGAATGGCATCATAAAATACTCCGATTACAGCCGTACCTTACGCTAATATGACGTAACTAAACAACTGCGAAAGGACGAACGTTTTTTTTCGCTTAGCTTTTCCGCAGATATGCCATACCTAAACAAGAGCGTCAACGTTGTGTCACAAACAGTAGTGTTAACTTTCTTGTTAATAAAACCTACATTATAGAAATATAAAAAAGAGAAAAAAACCGCTATATTGACAAAATAGCTAATTTGTCATTATTTATTAACAATAGCGGCCAACTTCGCTATTAAACGCGCTGTCAAAATTGGATTTTTCAATTGCAAAGCGTTGACGCCGCACTATTTATGGAATTTGTATGGGCATAAGAATTTTTGACAGCTAGAAAACGCTTTTCGCTCTTGTTTAGTTACGGCTGTAACTCTGCTAGAAATTTTAGAAAATACCATAAATATTATAATCACATTTTGATAATTACTTTCCGCAGATATTTGTTGGTCTAAATAGTTTCAATGATTTAACTCTTTTACAATATCGCCTAACAACCAACAAACTGCTAACAATCTTAAGTGGGAACACAGTAACAGCAAAAAAAAAACTGTTGAAGAAAAGCAAATAACCAACAGCTACCCAGTAATGACAACGGATACAGGCCACTTACTACCAACTCCACTACTGTGACATTCTATTCTTAACGTTTTTTTTAACATTCGAACAACCGACCGACCGTTTAACGATGTCGTAATTGATTTCAATAAAACAGAAATAAGAATCGAAAAAAAGTAGCACGACCAATACAACTCAAAGTTGGAATTAAATTTAAATAACCAAAAAAAAAAAGTTTTTAGATTTTAAAACGGGAATGACTGCCAAATTAGAAAACCATAAAATTACAAATTGGTAATACAACGAACTAAAATTGAGTGGAGAAAAAGTGTGCCAAGTTTATGGAAAGCATTAGGGAGGCTTAAAACAGGTTAAGGTACATTTTTCGTTAATAATTTTTAAAATTAGTTGGACGATGAGGATTTAGTCAAGTCTAAAATTGTTCGTTTAAAAAGTCGGCATAATGCACATTTATTTAAAAAGTTAATTTTATTTCATCAAAAATTTCTTTTTCGCAAGAAAAGTCCATTTTTCAACTTTTTATTGGAAAGTTATTTTTTCACTAAAATTAAGTCCCTAATTTTACTAAAAAAAAGTCGCTTTTTCACTTAAAGTCCGTTGAACACTGTAATAAAAACAAACATAAATAATGGCGGAAAGCACACTTTGATAAAGATTTTACAAAAATTCGTTCTTTATGACTGAAAACCTTGCCACAACATTTCGTGAAGATCGAACCATAATTTGCCATAGGCCTCATATTGAGATCGAAACAAATAATGTTTTTGTAGCAGAATTTGGCAGTTCGTAGTTTCATAAGGCTTTAAATCACAGTAGAAAATGTCGGGAAAATCGGTCGATTATTTACGATATTCACCACTCTGGGAAATTATTTAAATACGCCTAAAACGCCATAGATAAATATTGTGATAAAGTTTGGCCAATTTAGCTTCATATGGCCAGACATAATATCATACAGTTTTGTAACAATTGCAGCCTTCCGAAAACCACTTCAAATCCGTCCGTTCTTATAAATATTTATAAGACCCACGCCTGGAATATACTAACTGTCGATGCAGGGTATCAAAGATTCTGCACAGCCAAATTAAGCGCTCTTACTTGTTTTACTATAAAGTCCTCGGCTGACATTAAATCCTTCTGTTTTAACTAAAGATCCAATACTAAAATTATTTAAGGTACATATGGTAATTTTTGTTATTTTGTTCAAGTTTTTATATCGTTGCAGATATAATTTTAAGTGTTTGTAATTCTCATTCACTTAACAGTTTTATTTTGCTTTTCTAAAGTTTTGAGGTAAATGTTTCCTGATGATCTGGCCTAAGCAACCAGTGAAATGGAACTAGCTTATCCTCCAACAATAAACTTCAGGGTATTTATCAAGAATGAAAATTGGGAATTAGGGGCTACAAACTAATCTTATTAATTAAAATTATGTATTACCAAAAATTACCTCTGATAATAGATTTGCAAGTGCCCGTGAATAAAAAACTGAACAGGCAATTTGCTTTATTTTGCTCATATTGCAAAATCATATTGAATCCCGAGAAAAACTTTGATAAAAAAGCAATTTGTTTTTTTTTTAATTTTGTTTCTTCTTAGCCCGCTAACAACTACAATTAATGTTATTGCATTTTGTTTAAGCTTTGATATCGTTGCAGTGTTTGTAATTCCCATTCACTTAACAGTTATGTATTCCCAAAAATTACTTAAATAGTACATACATATGAACATTTATATCTTTTTCGACAATAAGTCTCTTTAAGGCATATTCTGAAATCGAGGGAAATTGAAATCGATGGAGATTTTAAGAAATTTTTTTTACCAAAAGAGTCACTTTTCTTAACAACACTTAAACAACACTTTTACTTAAAAGCAAGATTGGCAACCGACATCGCTATTTAAATCGAAATCAATCATTAAAAATTGAATACCGGTATTGATGCCGATAACGAAATTCGTTTCTTCGGTTGCCAAAAAAGTTTGTTGAACAAACATATTTTCCATTAGCTCAATTGCTGAAAATTTTAATTTGTTTCTAAACTGCAAAAATGATGTTTAAAAAAAAAATAATACAATTTTTAATATTTTAGAGAGATACCCTTTTGATAATTGACACTAAGAAAAAAATGTGTCTGTCACCAAAATTTTGCTTCCTGGACAAAATTTATTTACAAAAGTTCACTTTTTCACCACAAAAACTTTTTTCGTTTAAATTTCTTTTTTAATAAATTATGTTTCACCAATGGCGTTCATCTTTTTCAATACTTTTCAATAAAAAACCAAGAAAAATTCTTTGTAAAAAAGACTATGATGACTAAGATGGCAGATTCATATTTATCAAAAAATCCGGAAAAACGCGGTAAAAATAACAGGAAGAAAACCACGAACTAAAAAAAAACAAAAAAAAAAACCAAAACAAAAGAATTCTGAAGAAATTTACATAAAAAACTGCTAATTTGTGTTTAAAACTCTTTCAGTTTACAGCTTAAACGCCAAATCATGGCTAAAAGCAATGCCAAAACAGCACAGAGGGAACAACAAATAGAAGAAGAATGAATGTATCATCAGGCAGCCAACCAGCCGGCAACACGGCAGCAAAGTCATCCTCATCATCATACACTTGATTAGTAATTTGCCAGAGTGCGAGTGAGAAAATTTAATTTGAGTTAAACTCTAAATGGCACGCATGCGCCACTTGACTTCTTTCTTTCCTTTAACACTTGTAGTCAAGTCTTTAATACTTCTTTCTACTGCTGCTGGTGCTGGTCTCTTTTACAAAGTATTCACGATTATTCACTATTTGAATAGGTAGTTTTTGTTGTTTATTAAATTTGTATTTCGTTTCGGTTTTCTTTTTCTTCTATAATGACCTGTTAATGGCTTTTGTTAAAAAAAAATAAAACATTTATTGTTTTACGTTATTTTAAACAAAATTAATGTTTTTTTACATTTTTGTCATTAAGATTTTTAAGTTGAAACTGTCGTTTTGTTTTTTCTTTCTTTCTTGTCAGGGGCTTTGCCAAAATTTTATACATATTTTTCATAACTTTTTTCATCAATAGTACCACAAGTCATGAACTTTAATTTTTTTTTTAAAATTTTTTTTTTGTTTTACTTATATAAAATAAAAAAAAATTAAAGAAATAATCAATTTTTATTAGTGTTTAGCCAAAACAAATTAAAAATTTTAACTTTCTTCTTTTGTCATTTGAGTTGTCTTTTTGTACTTTTTGGACAACTGACAAGTTGTCTTACAAAACCGGAAATAATGTGATTACGTAATTTTTTATCTTGGCAAATATTTTATACTTCTGGCGAATTTCAATTAAGAAATTGTAAATTTTTTATTATTTCAAAATGATATGACTTTTGTTAGAAATTGATTTGTCTTAATAAAAAGAAAACCAATAAATCTTTTTAGTTTTTCACGAAAAATTACAATCTTTCTTTTAGTAATATTTTAAAAAAAAGTCTCTAATTTCACCAAAAAGGCTCTTTTCCCAAAATGAAAAAATGCCAAAAAAAATGTCAAACTCCCGAATAATAAGGGAAAAGGTGAATTTTTGCACAAAGCTTCCTTTTGTGGTTCTAAACAACATCTATAAAATTCCCGTTGATCCATGTGCCGCTAAAAAGGTTATGAGGAGTTTAAGGTAAACAAAAACGAGGGGTAGCTTAGGAAATTGTCTACAAACAACATACATATTTGGATTTTTCGTGGTTTTAACCGTTTTTTCAACAAAATTGTTTGAAAAAATTGAAACGTGCAGTATGCTAACCAACGCACAGAGGGGTATTCGGCTCGAAAAGCTGACCAAAATTACTTAATTTTATGTTTTGAAGTCCTGTATTTCCTAAACTTTAAGAGATAACTGTTTTGTAGAACTCGCCTAGACTTTTATATTGAAAATAAAAAAATTGTTTTAAGATCGGTCTAAAATTAAGAATTCTGGATCGTTTTTAATTTTTGTAATAGCCGTGGTGCTCTAATTTGGATACTTATGGCGGCCCTCTTGACAGGTCTATAAACCCCAAAAAAATAGAGTACAAGTCCTTAACTGACATCTGACATTGTATTCCAATTGTACTTACCGTTTAGAAAGTTCAGAATTATTTCCATTTTGTCATTACAATTTTACGAAACGAATTTTCTCAAAAAACAGTTAGTATGTTAAAGGCCGCGTTAACCGACCGTAAGTTAAGATAAAAGAGAAAAAAAATAAGTTCATAAGTCATAAGAGGTCTTTAAAAATTTTTACAGTTTTCTGAAACTGGCTGTTCAACATTCCAATATTGCCCCCACAGATGTCGAGCGTATCTTGTCTGAAAAATGGAGGGAAGCGAAGAGAGTGGTAATTGCACAGACCCCCTCAACTTAGGAATTTACTAAAATAGTGTACAAAAAGACTAAGAAAAGTATTGCAGACTCAGAAAACGGCTTCTCTGGAAAAATATCTTAATGAACTTGATGCAACTCCACAATCAGACTACCCATTATGGCGTGCAGCTAGAAATCTCAAAAGGCCAGTTGTCTCTAAACCACCATTAAGAAACTTGAATGGAAGTTGGGCAAGAAATTATGTTGAAAAAGGAAATCTGTTTGTTAATCATTTAAAAAACGTATTTAATCCAAATAAATCTCACGATATTGCGGTCGAGTTACCACCTGTTGCTGCTAAAGCAGCTGTTCCCCTAAGATTTGAGATAAGAGAAATCGAAAAGGCTGTTTGTGAATTAAACACAAAAAAGCCCCTGGTTTTAATAAGATCAGCAATAAAATGCTTTTGGAGCTACCCAGCACAGCAAAGAAAATTATTTTTTTATTTTTGTAATGCTATTTTACGCCTTGAATACTATCCTCAAAAGTGGTAGGTTTCCTCAGTCACCATGATACCTAAACCATGAAAGGATCACACAAAAGTTGAATCATAAAGGCCTATAAGCTTTCTTTCTAATATATCAAAGCTGTTTGAGAAACTGTTAGCGTCAAAATTAACCCAAATTTTAAATGAAAATAGATGTATTCCTAACCACCAATTCGGCTTTAGAAGAGAACACAGCACAATTGAACAAACCCATCGTATAGTAAACGCAATAAGAAAAACCTTTGAAGAAAGAAAATATTGTTCCGCTCTCTTTATCGATGTTTCTCAAGCTTTTGATAAAGTCTGGCATGAGGGCTTTTTACATAAATTGAAGCTAAACTTAGCAGTAAATACACACAAGCTGTTAGAAAGTTACTTAGTCGGTCGAAAGTTTATTATTAATGAAGGTGATTATTTAAGCTCTCCTCAGCTAATTGACCCTGGAGTCCCTCAGGGAAGCATCCTGGGCCCACTTTTATACTTAATATACACCTCGGATATGCCAACAAACAACTACCCCAAACTTCAACATTTGCTGATGATACAGCTTTTCTCAGCGTGCACGAAAACAGTCAAGAAGCATCTCGATACCTACAGGATCATATATTTCAACTCGAACTATGGTTAAAGCAATGGAGGATAAAGGTCAATGAGCAAAGATGCGTACATATAACATTCACCTTGCGTCGGGAATCATGCCCCTCCTATTAAAATCAATAATCAAAGAATACCTCAAAATTCGCATGTAAAATACCTCGGTATTCATCTAGATCGCCGTTTAACGTGGAAAATCCATATAGAGGAAAAATTAACTCAAATGAAACTAAAAGCCATACAAATTCATTGGCTTATTGGAAGAAACTCTGTCCTTAGTCTCGACTGCAAACTTATACTTTACAACTCTATCTGAAAGCCAATCTGGTGCTATGGTATTCAGTTATCGGGCACTGCCTCGCCCTCTAATATTGAACAAATTCAAAGGCGCCAAAATAAACTTCATCGAATAATCACAGTTGCCCCTTGGTATGTTAAAAACTCAAATATTCGCAAGGATCTCGAAAAAATAAGAGGACTTTGGAAAGAAAAGTTTTACAAGTTAAAATTTAAGATTTATGACAAAAAAGTCCTGGTATATTGCTCATATCTCGGTCACTTGTAGACCGATCTGGCTGAATTTGAATAGCAAATTTTAACAGAGTATATGTGACGTAAATATATAATAACCTTGTCCCCGTCATATCTGCGGCTTCGGAAAATCCATTTCAACATACACACGGGCAGACGGACAGCGTTAAAGCGACTTTGACCCACAATATACATATTTTATTTTTTTTTTTCATATTAGACTTAAGTTCATCCAATTTAATCTTTATTAAAGTATTTTAATGAAGGAAGAAATTTTACAACATAAAATTAATTAAAATTTTGGATCATTTTTATGATTGAACTCGGGATAAATTTACGAGTTCCGAGAATAACTAAATTCCCATCATCAGAAATTTTCAACAAAAAATATTTCCTTTTACAAAGAGTTTGTTTTTTTTACCACAAACTATTTTCTTGTTGTTTGAAATAAAATCCTAAAATAATTTATTGTTTAATTTCAATTAATTTATAAATTTTTTCTCTCTTTACAGTTTACATGAATATCTAAAATTTTATCTACAAAATATTGCAGTCATAAAAGGTATTTAAATTTTATTTTAATTTTAATAAAAATCCAACAAATATTTCCTTATTAAAGTTAAAAAGGCGCCATTCGTTTATTTTTAAGTGAAAAAAATAATAAATATGTTAATTGAATACAAAATTAATTTCAAATTTGAACACAAATTTAATTCAAAACTACTATTAGATAATAAAAAAATACTCGTTGCTGAAAGAAACAACAATATTTTTGGTTTTTTCTTTTCTTTTAAACTAAAATATTAATATTTATAGTTTATTTAAAAAAAAAATAAACAAATACTCTGAAGTTAAAGAAAAATAATGCAAATTAAGTCAAAACCAAAGAAATTTATTTCGTATTAACGAACGAATTCAAGTCAATATTCAAGTTTATATAATTTTTTTGGTAATTTTTTTTCTGTTTGAGTTTGAAATATTTTATATTTTATTGATTTATATTTTAAACAAAAACTAGTTGATTTTTATTGATAGTTGGGGTTTTTTTCGGTTAATAAGTTTATAGCATTTTCATGTTCAATATTTTCAAGAAAAAAAGAGGCTAAAGTGGCCAATGAGTGTTGCCAGAATTGTGTTTTTAAATGCTTATAAAAAATCCGATTTTTTCCAAGACGCCAAAAGAGCCTTTGCCTAGAACAATCTCTTTTAAATTCTTTTTATTAAAATAGCTTATTTTAGTACATAAATAAATTTATGCAGTTATCAATATTTTTTGCAAAATTTTTTTTTGGAAATTATGCACAGTAAAAATTTTCCCAATTGTTTTCCAATTAAACCAATAATCAAAAATAAAATCATTTCTTATTGAAAATTTAATCGAGTGAATGAAACGTTTACCTTTATCAACAAACTTACAGCTGAAAGTGTTATTTATATAAAAAATTTTAATTGCTACTATAAATCTGTTTACTGGTGCTTACTTAATTAATTTTTTTAATTGATATCGCAATTTTTTAATTGAAATCAATTTTTGGTTTTTCTGTGTGCACATCCAATATAAAATTGTTCCGAGTTTTTAGTTTTCTAAAGATTATTGGAAAGATTGAAAACACTAAATAACAAGTTTACAAATAATTTTCGTGGAAATAGAAAATTTAATTTAAATGATTTTGTTATTCGTGCTTAATTCCCAATTTTTATTATTTGATAAAACACTGAAATTTATTGTTGATGGGATATGGTATTCCTATGCCCATTTCACTGGTTGCTTAGGCCAGACAGATCATCAGGAAACTTGGAAACGCTGCTCAATTGTATTCCTTTCCATGGTTGCATTTGCCAAACACTGACTGACACAAAGAAATGTAAAATTATGTTGGGAAAAAAACTTGACTTTAAGGTGTGACTCACAATTAACATCGTGTGCATTTTGGTGGTTTAAATTAATTTAAAAATAAGAAGCACTTAATAAAAGCTTAAAAAAGATATGTCTCTTAGAATAAATAATTTGCCTCTGAAAAACGAAATTGTCTACACTACTATTTTATGGATGAAAAAAAACTACATAAAGGAATTTTCCCTACATCCGGCAACACTGGGTGTAACTGACTGGTAGTTTTTCCAGCTGTTCGATTTTAATATTCACCATTAAACTGGTCTAGGTGTTAGATGTAACCATGTAAAATGATTGTATTTTATGGGTGTTGAAAGGTGTGATTTAGTGCCGAAATTTCTATTTTGTAAAATACTTTGGAATGGGAAATATGAATTTAGTTTTATAGGCTGATTATGCATATATTTATATTATTTTTAAGCTTAGAGTTGTTGTAGTTGAAATCCGTTTTTTGAAGACCCCTGGATAATTGGCGGAACAGATTACTATATACATATTTGTGTCACAATTAGTCACACGATTTTTGGCTATTTAAATTAATTTTAATCTTTTTAAAAAAAATACTAAATATTTTCTGCACAACGAAATGTCGTGCAAGAAATTTATCTGTCAAAACAATTACGATTAAATAGCCCATTAACTTGCTTTTTGTACGTTTTTTTTCTTCAAAATTTTTCAACAATTTTTAAAATTCCATTTTATATTTTTTTTTGTGAAAGTTTGATTAAATCATCATTTATGACCCCCTTAAAAGAAATCAATTAATATTTAGAATTAATTTTAGCCTCAAGCTTTCTAAGTTTAAACAGAAAAACTTTATTTAATAAAAAAATAAAATAAAAGGAGAAGCTACAAAATTATAATTGATTTTTAAAATTTTAACTAATTAACAAAAAAAAAAAAACGGCAGAACATCTAAGTTTTTAAAATACATCATAATTTTTTAATGAGCATAGAACAAGAAAATAATGCTTTAATCGGCTAAGCCAAATCTCGAATACCCTCTACCAAACATTAGAATAACGATATTGAAACTTGGCTTTACACAGAAGTTATAGCTATCGGGTTTACTAGTAAACATTTTCACTACACAGACAAAACTAACAATTGTCTCCAATCACAAAATTCATAGAATCAAGCAAACAATTTGTTGATTTGGCACCTGTTACCAAAATGATTATATTGATTACTTAACATTGGAAATAATTTAAAATTGTGTATATGAGCAACTTCAAAAATTTACGACACCTAGACATTTTTTTTTTAATTTTTTTTTTGTCTGACATCAATGTTGATTTGCGTGTGTATAAACCGATATTTGAGCATGTGAAATCCGTTCGCGTTAATCATTTTTATTACACGGCGCAAATTTTACTGCGGTTTAAAGTTAAAAATTAAAAAAAAATATATAAAAATTACAGTTTTTGTTAAAATTGAAAAAGGATAACGCGTGTGGATAATACCCCTTAAGGGCTTTCTTAGCACACTAAAATATTTGTAAAAGCTTGAATACTTTTTAAAATACACTGGAAAAAAAATATAAAAAAATTTTTTTTGATCGTGTATGCATATAAAAATTTATTAAAAATTGTTAAACATTTTACAAAATTACGGCTAGTATAAGACATAATTTGCAATATTTTGGGAAAACACTTTTAAAATGTATAATCTGAAACCAAATCAAATATTTCATACAAGGATGCTTTTTGAGGTTAGAAACATTTTGTTTCCTCCATGAAATTTTAAATCCTTAAAATTTTTTGGTGCGTTTTCAATTTTAGTATCAAGCTCAGTAAAGTCTTCTATTCGATGTACGTTTGAGCGGAATTGATACAGCGCTTCAGTTGTCACAAAGCGAAATGTGTTTGGAAAAAACTGCCGCTGCACGCGCCAGGGTTGAAAAAAATTATTTTTTTTTCACTTTATCAGTTTAGTCCGTCGCGAAGAATCTATTTAGATACCTAAACATGTTCCCATGACATGTTTTGATATAAAAAAAGTTTAAAAATTAATTGTTTTTTTGCAAAAATTTTCAAAAGTTCATAAAATTTTTGCGTTTAAAAATTTTCAAGTGCGTTTTCGCCTCGGAGGTGCCCTTTACGAAGTTACTCACATCACGCAATACACTAG
Source organism: Pollenia labialis (assembly GCA_949318255.1). Taxonomy (NCBI): domain Eukaryota; kingdom Metazoa; phylum Arthropoda; class Insecta; order Diptera; family Polleniidae; genus Pollenia; species Pollenia labialis. The sequence continues at coordinate 44,462,646 of OX439143.1, read as the reverse complement.
CCAACTTAAAAGGCAATTCAGATTGTGAGACGCAAAAAAGATACATTTTTAAAAAATTTACGCTAATTTCTTTGAAGTTTGTGATGTCCGTGATACGTTATTGGTGCGCTGACACCAACTTGATACACCTCAAACTTTATAAAATTACGCAGTTTTTTTTAATTCTGCGCTTAAAACTCATTTTTATTGAATGGCGCAAAAACTCTATGTAAAATCTTCAAAATTTTCAATATTCGAAAAATTTTGGTTTCACTTTAAAACACCATGCAACTTTTCACCCAGCGGCGATATCAACATTTTTTTTTAGTGGATATATCCTCCAATTCTAGTGACTATAGTTTGTATGGGTTTGGATCTGAAAGCTTAAAACTATTACAAAGAAAACGGAATGAATGAAAAAACTCTTGCAAGTTTCAAGTCGTTTTTTTAATTTTTCGAATTTAAGATGACCACCAATTCTTAAGGTGAGGACTTTTCAACGTAAAACTTTGCACGTCATATCCTTCAAGTATAGTCATCCAAACCCTGTACAACGTTTTTTTCAATTCATAAAACTTAACGAAATAAGAGCCATAGTATGTCGGTTTCAGCCGGTGCTCAAAAAATTTTAAGTAGCCCATATTTTTTTTCAATAAATGATATTTTTAATTTTTATTAAAAAATTGATCAAAAAAACTTTGGCGTTTTAAACAATGTGTTCATTTTTTAATTGATTTAATTAATTAAAGCTCAGGTTTTGACAATTCGCAACAACAATTAACCAAGTTTAAGTTATTGTATTTGCAACGAAAAAATCAGTTAAGATTTTTTCTCGTTACTATTTTTTGCGTATTAATGTGTTGTTTCGGAGTGGAGATAAGATGGGATCTTTAGCAGATTTTATATTTTAGATATTATGTTTTGGGGTTCCTTAGAGAAAAGTCTGTCACAGAGGTTCACTCGTGAAGAAAGCTATCGCTGTGGTTCGTAAGAGGAACAAATAGGGATGAGGTCTTTCACAGAGGTGCACGTATACGGAAAGCAATCTGTCTGTTCTACAGTTGGGAATGCCAAGGAGCAAATCCTTTGTTCTGAACTTCCCAAGCAACTCACAACTTCCGTTTTACACCAAGTTACCCCTGGTAAAGTGGTTCAGGCATCCTTCTGACTACAACTTAATTGAGAAGGCGCACTAAAAATTTATAAAGACTACTTTTGAATGCTTTGCTTAAAATATTTTGTTACTATGACAAACTCGTAATACAAATTTATATCAAACTGTTATCAACAATTTCATTCAATATAATAAATTCATTTTAAACAGATGTTTGTTAAGTTTTTGCAATTTTAATTAAGAAAATTATTTTTTATATTAAGAAATTTCAATTAAAATGTTAATTATATTGGCGAATATGGTATTCAATATGACAATTCATTTGTCGTAGCTTGTTGCGGTGTGTAATCTTAAAAAAACAAAACAAAAAAAGATAAATGGAAGTCAAAATCGTGTCCCAGTGGTTTTACTGGCTAGCGAGCATCCGAAATTGCTGAAATAACTCTCAAAGTTAACACAAACCATGCCATTCAGACTGATTTATCTGGCCCGCTTTAGTAGTAGGGACATTCGTTTAGACCTGCAACTTAGGAAAACACTACTAGAAAATCTTAACGGGTTCAAATCGCATGATTTTGTTGGCCAGTTTAATCACCTCGTGATATTACAATCCCCTTAAATCTCTCTTATGATGTGTGGCTCATCCCGCTGTCCTAAGAATATTTAACCCTTTGGTTTTAAATCCTCAGCGGAAAAAAGGTACAGCCGATACAAGTTTTATGCCAGAAGCAAAATTTGCTGGGCCTTGATTCCGGCAGTCGTGATCGAGTACTTTCTCGATTCGAAAGCAATTTAATATCTAGTTATTTCAGTCAATACTGAACGAATCAGAATTTTTTTCAGTGTTATAAAGCATTAATTTGAGTTTCACAATACTGAAAAAATTATTTGGATTTGTTCAGTATCGACTGAAATAAAACTGCTTCCTTCTTTCTAAAAAGTCCGATCAAAGATTCTTTTCTTTACCCAAGGGGACCAGTTGCCCCTGGGACTTTGGCCCCGGAACGGGTTGTTGGTGAGTCGATTATGGGAATCACGTTCTGAGTTTGGTCAATTCTCAAGATCGCGGCTAAGGAATCTATAAAAGTCAGCTTTAAATGCTAATTTTGCATCACGTGTGAGGAAGTTTGACCTGCTGGCAATTCTTCCTAGGTACTGTTGCTAGTTAACAGATACTGCTTGCCTTTCAGCAGTGAAGTTTGGTAGATTGCTTCTATTCGTAGGCAAGGAACAAGTGCACGGTTTTGCTGGGTCACCCGCAAAGTAAACGCATTTTTCTATATGATCATTTTAACTTTTTTAATGAAAAAGTTTTAAACTTCGTTAAATTAGTCATCCGCCAAGAAGCCGCAATCATGTAATGGTTGCCTGCGAACATGTTATGGGTTTAAATAAAAGTGAAACGTTTGCCTCTGAAAATTCTATTGTTTTAAATAAGCAAAGTACGACTCCGACTCCTTTGATTTGCGGTGTATATGAGACTGGTCCTTATTTGACTTTAAACTCATTTTTAATGAAGTACATTTTAAATGGTTAAATATAGCAAAAAAAAAAGATTCCATAAAAATTTAAAATCGGCATTAAATTTTAACACGTGCCGCTTTGAGCTTTAATATACACAGTAAAAAATTTTATCATTTTGCGAAGCACTAATGGTACATTTAAAAACATAAGCGCACAATTATGCTCTACGCAATAAGACATACAGAAATGCAGTAAAGTAAGTGAAAGACCTCTCAACAACTTTTATAAAAAAATAGCATTTCAAGTGCTACGGCATTCCCTTACCACGAAGCAGTTTTGTAAGGGAGAATACTAAAAAATAACTGTATCAAAACATTCAGTGTTTAAGGCCGATCATTACATACAACAATTTTGATGTGCGCTGAATAATGCGCTTTATGTATCAAAAATGTATTGCTTCAAAGTGGGAACTCGCCATATAAAATTCATGTCTTCCGTCAGCGCCATGGTAAGCGAAACGTTTATGTTTCTCTCTTACAAACCTGCTTCGTCGGAAGCTCCATTTTTTATTGGGATAGTTATTTACATATGAGTGGGTGAGATGCAAAACTGGTTCGTAACACTTCATTCGAATTTTGGGAAAATGCAAAAAACATATAGCGCCCAATTAAATGGACCAAATTAGTTGAACTATTTTGATTCTGAAGTGTTATACCATTCTTGATTAATAACTTAATAGTTGAAAATTTTAAACCAACTAAAAAAAATAGAAAAAAATAGATTTAATTTAAAACTAAAGAGTTTTTAATCCAAATTTTTAATATTTCAATTCGGCTCAAGTTCATCAACTTTAATTTTCATTAAATTATTTGTATGAAGAAAGGAATTTTACAACATGAAAATTAATTAACATTGTTGTTTATAATCTTTCATTCTTGACCGGGGCCGGGGCTCGAACCCTGGCCGGCAGGTTACCATGACATGTTTCGATCGCAACCACTCGATCTCCTCAGATGGATTTGGCCGTCTTAAACTCGTAGCCATCGACGACTGCTGACGTCAATAGTCAAACAATAATCCTTAAACCAAATTGTATTTTAACCTTTGGTAGATCGAAATTTGCTTTTTTGAATGATTATCCATTTTAATTGATTTTACATGTTTTTCCTTACTTCTGTTTTTTCCGTATTTTGTCAAGAATTTTTCTTGTTGACCTTTTGCAGCACAACTTGAAGGACAAATGTACACATAGAGCTCGTGCCTTAGCTTTAACAAAAATTAGTGTTGTGGTAATTTTTTTTGAACTATTTCTGGTTTTTAATCCAAATTTTCAATATTTTTAATTTGGCTTAAGTTCATCAAATTAAATTTTTTATTAATTTTATTAATTATTATAAATTAATTAATATTATGCAAACAGTGCTAACAACTGTAACAATAGTTCTGTAGGGGAGGGATAAAATACACCAATTCACATCTTTTTCAAAAATACGTTTTTTATACTGTTGGAATCAGAATTTTTCCTCTATGGATGTGTAAATTCCCATAAGTCGTAACTAATGTAGTTTTCGAGATAGAAAAGTGGAAAACAACACCGAGTCCAACTGGCTTAGACGTAAATTGCATCAAATTTATTTAGTGTGGTTTACCACTGAATTTGTAGAAAATTTTTATTTAAACATGCAGATGCGCCTTCAGTTTTTACTGGAATAATTTTCATAACACATTTCGAAGAGAAATTGATGTAGGCCTTGTATTATTTTTGGGAAATAGCAAACCTTTTGTTGGTGGACTTGGTACTGTTTGTCTCAAGGTATTGAACAGTACCAATTCCATCATGGCAGGTAAAGAACACCAAGTCCAATTTCATAAGTAAAGGTATGTTACCTTATATGACGTAATTTTATTAAGGATATCATCGACATAAAAAAACATAGAAGGGTCATATAAAATATTCGAACAAAGGCAAATTTTTAATACAGAAATAGAAGTATTTGTGATTTTCAACATGTTTTTTCGGTCTGCTCTAAAGTTTTTAAAGTGTGCCTTGGTGTTGTTTATCTCCTGTCGAGTCAAAAAATATGAATTTCTAAACAAATAAATTGAAATCTTTTTCTTCAGTGTACTCGCCATAGTTTTTTCCGTCCCACAGTTAATCAATATTATTATTGTCCAAGACCAAAATATAATATTGCACGTCTTTATTTTCTCCCCGATTTTCCCCAAAGTGAGCAGATAAAAGTATTCTCTAATAATTTTTCGGGTTGGCCCCCACATTGATGGGAATTATATCTTAAACAATTTTATGTAATTTTATTTCTATTATTATTAACTTAACTTCAAAATTTTTGAAGCAAAATCTTATACAATTTTTTTTATTTTGATAAATATTAAAAAAGTTTTTATGCCGAAGAATATTGAAGTCGGGTTCGCGGGTTTTTGTGGGTACTACGACTCCGAATCCGTTACAAAAACCTGAACTCCGACTCCACAGCCCTGAAAAAAAGTGTTCTCAAATTGCTACCTTTTTTGCGGTTGCACTATGGGACGTTGATAAACGCATTGTTTTCCAGCAGTTATAAGAGCACAACACATTTGTTTCGCCGTCCTGTTGAAACCACATGTCGTTGGTGTCCATATCAACCAATTTAAGCTAAAAGAAGTTGATAATAATCGACCTACTAGACAGACGTTCTTAGATCTCAAGTTAAAAATTTTATCATTTCCATTTGTTGTTGAATGCTTAAATCGTCCAGTTGATTTGGCGAAACAGACTAAATGAATGACAGGTAAATTGACAACAATAGCAACGGCCAAAGCTCGGAAGGCACTACTGGAAGACCCTTTAGATTAATTTGAAACCAATATAATTTTATTTTGAAATCTTTTTTGGATAAAGTTTTTTCTAGTCGACAATTCTAGAATAAATATTTTTTTATAAAAAATACAAATACAAATTATATTCTAAATTAATTTTCCGAGCAATAGTAAAACTAGACCATCAGCCCATTTTAGTGAAGCAGACCAGAATCTCTGGCAGGAATCGAATCCACAACTTTCTCACTGATAGACTAGCCTACCACAGCACTCTCTTTCTAGGACCTTTATATGAATATTTCCTGTTGTTCCATATGGAATGACCAACCAAATATATGCATCTTAATGCATTATTTGTGGTGTAGGGTATGAAAAGAGTTAGAAATTGTTTTCTCTGCCTTAAATATTAAATTATAAAATTAATAAATTCAATGAATTAAATTTATTTTTGTGTTCAGAAAAAGTTCTCATGATTTGGTTGTTTTTCATTTCAATATTTATCGGCAATTATTTATTAAACTTTGTTGCAGTAAAACATTAAAAAGCTAAACAAAAGAAAAAAAATGTTAAATAAATTAACATGAAATCAAAGATTCAAGAAAAACCATGTCCAACATGTTTTAAAAAATTTTTTTTTTATTAATAAATGATTAAAAAAACACATCTAAACCTGATAAATATATATTTTTTTTTTATATGTATATTTATGAATAAAATATTTTCGTGTGTAAGTTTTTTTTAAGGTATTTTGAATTGCCGCATAACCTAAATTTTTGTAACAAGCAACAAAAAGAAAAAACCACCTTACAGACCATTTGCCTCCGTTGGTGGTTGTTACTCGAAAGATAAAATTCATGTAATTAAAAAAACAAAAAATAAATAAATCTCGAAAATGACCAAAATCGTTTATTTAACATAAAAAAAAACTCTTGCAACTGCAGCTCAAAGGTAATTATACCCAAAAAGAAAAAAAAATCTAAATATTTTGTTAAAACCTAAATGTATCTAAATTTAAAATGTTTCTATCAGTTTGTTTAATCAGTCACGGGGAGTTTAGTAATTTACTTAAAAGCTAATTTTCTAATACAAACTCGTGAAACATTTAGGCCACATTAATAATTTTTAATTTTTAATCTAGAAACGGTTTTTGAATTAACAAGAACAACAAAATTCTAATAGAAAAATAGGCGTCTTTACAAATTTTTCTTTAAAGCAAGTGTTTTAAAAAAAAACTCACGCTGTCAATTAAAAGCTTTTCATTTTCTAGTTTCATATTTAGAAAACGCCTTTCGGTTTTCTTTTGTTGTGTTTTTCTGTGAGAATAAAAATTAAACGTACATTTGAAATTCTTTGTAAAAGTTTCTTAATCTTTACTAATGACTAATGTTTAACAAAGAACAGGCCTGTACATAATTTAAATAAATTCCACTTAAAATTGATAGTATCATTTATAAATGACAGTTGTAATCTAAAAGCTTTTTATTAATTAAGTTTTTAGTCTAAAGAAAAAATATTTCATTGCTTATTTTAATATACATATAATTTTTTTTCTAAATGTTTAAATTGAAAGAATTTACTAAATTAAGCTACATATATTAATTAAGCTTTACTAAACAATAGGGAGAAAAACTAAAGCTTTGTTCATCAAGCTTAAATGAAGCAAAACTTTATTTATTAAGCTTTAAAAAAAGAAATTAAAACAAAATGCTTATCTGATTAACAGTTATTTAGAAGAACTAGTCTTTGTTCATATCGAGAAAAACTAAAGCTTTATTAATCTTGCTTAAATGAAACAAAACTTTATATATTAACAGTCAATTTCACCAGTCTCAATTATAGTTAACTATCAGTTACACCGGTAAAAAACATATTGTTAACTGGAAGTTACAGTAAGTTTTCACTGAACTTTATAAAATTGGCCGTAAGCTTTAATAAAGAAATTGAAACAAAATGCTTATCTGATTAACAGTTCTTTAAAAGTGATATTTTTGGTAATATTGAACAATCTTGAATATTAAATATTGCGATAGTAAAAATTAAGCTTCTCAGAACAAATTAACTAAAGCTTTATTAATTGAGCTTCAATAAACAAATTAAACCGAACTAAATTTAATGTAGTAAAAAGCTCTCTGACGAGAGCCCAACAGCCATTCAGATATCGGCGACAGCAATGCTTGCTGCTCACTCTGCAAAGAAACAACGATCACCTGTAAGAGCTGTCAAAGCTGTTTACCGCAAATGCATATATCAAAGTACGTGTGTTTAATCGTAGCAGTTTTAAAGGTATCATTCTATGTACATACATAAATATTGAACTCTGTAAAACTTTGAATAATAATTTCACATTGAGGTTTAATGCTTAAAAGCTTTTTTGGAAAGCTTGAAATAATACGTAAAAGTTTTAATTTTTAAAATCTAAAAGAAGCTTTGCAACTATAAGCCAGCAAAAAAAGTGACGGTTGTTGCCAAAGATTTCAATCACCTATGCATCAAGTGTAAAGCATTTCCATTCGTAAAAGTTTTCGATTAAAGCTTAGTTTAGTGTTAGTTAAATATAGAAAGCTGTAAAATTATCTTTACTTTTATAAAATTAATTTGTTTAAGCTTTCTCATGAGCTTTTAAATACCTGAACTATTGTCTAATCTTGAAAGCTCAACAATTTGTTTTTAACTTTTTATTGAAAAATTTATTCTTTATCCCAAGGCGAATTCATGTAAACGGTGGTGGTAACAACACCAAAAACACAACATTGTATTTTATTTGTTGCTTTCGTTGGTCGATATGTGAAAAATATAAGTATCTTTTGACATTCCTCTCTCTCTAATTTAGAAAAAAAAAGTTGCACAGCTGTGCTTTCAACGCCACCTAAAAAGATGAATTCCCCTTGCTTAAAAAGAATTTTCTGGAACAATTTAGGAAAAAGGTTTTCAGCTTTGTCAGAAAAAAATTACAACAATAAAAGCTTTTTCAAGTTCCTAAACCTTAAAGTTTTGTTCAAAGCGTTAAAATTTTTTTTAAGGATTAAAAACCTCTTTCGAAACTGCATCTGTGAATATCCTTTGATATTTGAAGTTTTCTTTATTATTATTAAGCATTTTAAAACCATTGTGCATTATTATAAAATTTTTCATTTTGGAAAATTATTGCACCATTGAGCCATATTGAACACTTGCCTTCCAAAAATTGTTATGTTAATTTTTAGCAATAAAAATTCTTTTAACCTTATCTGATTTGATCTTATTCAACAATCGTTTCAATAAAGACCATAAATTTTATTTTTTTTAACAGCTTAAAAACATTTGGCTGCCTTTAAGACATTCAATTGAAATTATGGCTTCAAAAACTTGAAAAAAAAATTTACAAGTCATAATGCAAAATTATTTAAGCAGCTGCTAAATGCAACTAGTTTTCTTGAAGCTACTACCTGAAACCTTATCCACTATTAAAAGCTGAATGAAAATTGAATAATCAACTGTAACAGTAGCGCTCGAAGTTAAACTCAAAAGTAGCACAAATGGAAATTTTCAAGTAGTTGGTTAAAACAATTAAAATGCAATTTTTTTCAGGAAATATTAAAAATTTTTAAGTAAAAAGTTCAAAGCCACTACAATTTATAGTATAGACTTCGAAGAGTTTAGAGTAGTATAACCAATACTTGAGTCTATAGGTGTTTCTGTAGGCCAATCTGTTGTCGAGTCTTACCGGCTCAAGCACCTCCTGTCACGTACGTCCCTGCAACCAACGGAACTGTCTGATACGACAATACTTTACAAGGCCAGTTAGACTTAAAAAGTCTCTATTTCTATATTCAAAGTAATTTTTCTTCGCCTTTCTTCATTTCTAAGTTTACCATGAAATCTTTTTATACAGTTAGATACTCTGTCCCAATTTCTCCCTATTATCAAGTATGGCGGCTGTTATACAATGATTTTTAAAATATGTCTTTTTTAAATTTTTTTCAAAGCTACATGATGACTTTCGAAAAATGTATTTTTTTTTATTTTTCTGTAAAAAAAAACGATTCAAAGTAAAAGATAATAGCAAAATTTTAAATGAAAGTAAAAGAAAATTAGAAAAAATACACAAAGAACAGAAATCATGACTTTTTCTATCCCTCATTCTTCTTAACCGGTTTTGCCTACAAATGAAAAAAACATATCTTAAAAGTCATCGTATAAATGCCGCCTTTAACTTTATATACTGCCGGCTTAAGAAAAAGGCAGTAAAGTGTAAAAATTAAAATCAGAAAAAACCAAAATTTTGTATTTTGTTGTTAATTTAGAATATTTGACAAACTTTAAAAATTGATTTTTGTAAAATTAATGAGTAGACAATTATGAAATTAAACAAGGCACTAAGGAAATTTTACTGCATCTTTCCTAAGTACGGCTGCATAGCCTATTATATGGTCGAGCCTATTAAATTTATAGTAGAATCAAAGGTAGAGTAATTTTCTCAAAAATAACGCCTAAAGATAAGTCTATTGTCAAGTCTTTAATGAAGTGATGTAAACAGTCAAGGCTATAGTCGTGTCTATCCGCGGATCTTTAGTAGAATCAAATGCAGAATCAAAGGTTGAGAATTCTACTCAAAAATACCCCTTTAGAATAAACTATTATGAAGTCTTTAGTGTTTTCGCTTCCATGGTTGAATGTGTAATCGAGTCCATGGTCTAATCTGTAGTTGTAGTCTTAAATCAAGTCTATAGTCGAGATTATCTTCGAATCGATAGTAGAATCAATTGTAGAGTAGTCTACTCAAGAATCCCGCCTATAGAATAGATTCCTATCAAGTATTTACTATAGTAAAATCCTATCTATAGTTGGGTCTTTAGTCCAGTAGACAAGTGGTATCGAATTTAGAGTAGTCTACTCAAAAAAATATGCCTTTTGATTAGATTATTGTCAAGGCTTTAGTGCAGTCAATTCTATGGCCGAATCTATAATCGATTCCATAGTCAAATATTTAGTTGAGGCTATAGTATAGCCTATAGTCAAGTCTATCTTCGTGCCAAAAGTAGAATCCATAATAATCATGGCTTTACAATAGTCTATTGTCAAGTCTTTAGTGTAGTCAAATCGAATCAGGTAATTAGTCTACAGTCCATCATCAAGCCGAGTATATAGTCGAATATATAGTAGAATCAATTGTAGACTATTCTAATCCAAAAATACGCCATAAGATTAGACAATTGTCAAGTCTTTAGTGCAGTCAATTCTATGGTCGAATTTTTATTAAAGTCCATAATCGAATCTATAGTAAAGTCCATAGTTAAGTCTTTAGTCAAGAAGTCAACTGAGGAATCACGCTTATAGACAAGTCTAATGCCATTTCTTTAAAATACACATTGTCATTGAAGAGTCCTTCCTCAAAACTGTACTAACTAGCTTATTAAAGAGTCTTTAGCAAAGTACTGTCAAATCTGTTTTTGAGTTAACAGATGAGTCCATTTGACAATTCTATAGGTAGATCAAAAGACAAATAAATATGCAATTTATTATTATAATCAAGTTAGAAGTCAAGTTTGTAAATTAGTCGAAAAACGAGTCCATGGTCTAGTCTATAGATGAGTCTTTAATCTAGTTTAGAGTAAGATCATTAATTCCGATCGAAAGTTATTTCGTTTAATGTGCAGCAAGATACGAAATCACTTCTACTTTCGTTTGGAATGGACTTGTGTGACAGGCCTTTATCTCAAAATTTACGATATTAGATAAGTCTCTAACAGAGCCTTTGGTGCAGACCAGTCTTGTGCCTAAAGATCATTCTATCGTATAAAACCTAAAATCTATCCCGAAGTGTTGTATTTGCTAAGTCCGAAGTGTATGCTTTTGCCAAATCTATAGACGACTCTTAGGTCAAGCCTTAAGTCAAGTCTATACACTCAAATGAAAAATCAATCCATGCGAACTAAAATCAATCCGAAGCGGTATTAAAAGTAGTGAGGATGCATGTATTTGCTTGAATCAAGTACAGAAAGATTATCCTCGGAATTATTCCGGGAAGTGGTCCCATTTAGTATTGTTTTGAGTACGTTTTAGTGTTATACGTACTTAAATTTTTGAGTACCACTAATAAGTAAGTAATAAAAAACTTAATTTATCCCGAGTGTTTTTCTTTCTGTGTAGTCGCCTTATCGTTTTCAGTAGTCAAGTTTAAAGTCTATACTTTTTTCGATCTATATTCTAGTCTAAGTTAGTCAATCTCAGGGTCAGACGGTTTCTTAGCTAACTTTTCGAAAATATTTTTCTCAATTTATTATCATCATTCCCCTTAATCGCAATCCCACTTTTTTTGTTGATTACAATTTCAAGGTAATTTATACAACTCTCTTAATAGATTTGCATTTGTGGCATTTTCTGTTTTTCTGCCTGTCCGTCCCCCTTACAATTGTGGGTGGTCCCTGCCTTATTGTCCAACTGAAAACAAATAAAAAATTTTCATAAATAACGTTATGGAAATGTGGTTTGATTGTGATAAAAAAAATAATAACAAACGACCTTGTCTTGTTGCTGCACTTAATAGTATAATTGTTGAAAATAATTAATGTTTATAAAATATTTATTATTATTAATGATTTACACCCACCATAAAACACATTTGAATTTATACAACTGCGAAAAGAAGAGAATTAAATTAATGAAATTATTACAATGACAACTACAAGTGGCTGGGTGTAAATTGAATTGTATTGAATTTTGTTTTTTGCTCAAATATTTACTAGACATGTGAATAAAAAATAAAAATAACTAACAATTGGCAAATATTTGTGTTTAAATTTATAAACAGAAGGTAAATAATTAAAATAAAATGTTGTTTTAACTGACCACAAATAGATTCCGGTGTTTAGAATATACGGAAATATTTGTGAGCGATCCATAAGGAGGCTGCAGTTGCGAGTGAATACTTAAGCTCAAGGTCCACACCACGCGTTCAGTTAGTTGATGCGTTTATGCATCCGTCAAACAAAAATATAATCAGTGTAAAATTGTTTCGACAAGTTACAGAGCACACAAGCTTCGAGTGCATATACGCAGTGAACGCCTGAAGCAGGATTCCTTTCTACTTTGGCGTGTGCCGCATGCGTCTTGAAAAAGGTCAATACGTATTAAACATATAAAACGCGTGGTGTTTAAGGTTATTGTACTTTGGTCAAACTTTTAAGAAAGAATAAAGGGAACAATTCAATGTTTGCTCAGTTTTGTAACTCCAATAGAGAGTAAAATTTTTTTAATGGTTTTTTTAAATACTTTTATATAAAAAAATTTTACAGGTCTCTAAATTTTTAAATTTTTCCACAATTTTTCAGCGGAAATTAACTTTTTTTCGCAAACAATAAAAAACTACATAAAGTTGCTGGAAATAAAGTTTTAAACAACACAAATAAATAAATATTTGTTTAATTTCATTTGTTTTCTTACGCACAATTTTGCCATTTTAATTTTTCATAATTTGCTTATTCGAAAACAAGTCCGAAAAATAAAAATATTTTAAATTAAAAATGAATTAAAATACACATTTTTGCTGGCAGGTTTTTTATGCCAATTCTGTTAATTTTTTCTAGAAATAATCAAATGAAACCAAATAAAAGTTACTACAAAATGGTGTTTTTTAAGGCTGATAGAAATTGGAATTGTAAAAATAACACACAAAAATTAAATTTTTATTAAAAGAATAAAATTATTTTAACAAATAGAATGTGGGAATTATTTCTTTTTCATAAAATATTTTTAAGTATATTAACCATTTTTTCCAATTTTCTTCTATGAGTAAAATTTTAATTTATAAAGCTTTTTACAAAAGTCTTATTCCCTTAATATTTCAATTCCTGTTTGCTTAAGCCAACCTTTGGTTAACATTGAAGCCAGAATATCTTATAGAGCAATTCCTAAGAATTAGTACTTATCGAGCCCTTATAGCAACAAACATAACAATTAACAGGCGGTTTTTGTTTTAAATATTTTTGCTTCAAGTCAAGGGTTTCGTTTGAAATTGTGTTTGCTCTTATTTCGTAACGGTACTTCCCAGAGATATGAGATTTTTAGAGATGATGCAAATGATAAAAAATGATCGATTTTCATCAAAAAAAAAAATCTAAAATATTGCTCGTTACATCATTTTTGCTCAATATATCAATGTTAACCAAAGGTTGGCTTGAGCAAAAAGTATATGAAATATTAAGAGAATTAGACTATAGTAAAAAGCTTTATAAATTAAAATTTAACTCATAGAAGCACATTTCAAAGATCAAAACAAATGGCTTTAACACTCTAAAATGATTCTGGGCATATTGTCGTCCAATTTTGTCGAATTTTTTCAAGCCATGTCTAGCCGTATTTCACGAGAAATTTTGGCTTCCCAGGCGTAAATTATTGCTGGCTTATCATCATAAACCTTAGTCTGTGTTCATACGGCTCATGTTTTAATGACACAATTGCTACTTTAAAGGCGAGAGGGACGAGGGGAAAAGAAACGAGTACACAGATGCATGTACTGTGAGCACGCTTTGCTTTTACTTTCGTTGTTTAATTTTGTTTTTGTTTTCCATATCAAAAAAGCACACATGCATACGCACGACTATACAAAATAAAAATTTGATGTCAACATGACATGAATCATTTGAACGCCAATTCATGTTCAAAGAAGAAAATATAAGAATCATGACAATAAAACATAACCCGTATAAACGCAGACTTACTTACGTGGCCCCAGAGGAAATAATCATGATTTGTCAAATCGCACGACCTTTCTTCAGATTTTGGCTTTTAATTAGCCAATGAAATTTAAAACAAAATCTTACCCCGATCAATTTATTCCATAATTTCAAGCAAACAAATCATTAAAAATGGTGCGGTAGCGATCTCTATTAAATGCAACACGGACTCCTTCCTGCTTTATTTATGAGGAAATATGGTTAGATAATTTCAGCATCGTATAAGCCGCATCAAACAATGAATTTTTCTTGATGTTATGGAGTCTGTAGGGTCTGATCTAATTTTAAATGTGGCAATTTTGTTTACAAACAAACCCGTTAAGCCAAAAAAGAGCCCAATCGCTGAACACACGAAGTCGTCTATAAGATTCGCGAATCGATGACGGATTTGCAAAGTAAATTTGAATGATTGTTCAAGGCTGAATCAATATAGAGTAAACTGATCATAATTGTCAAAAATTAAGCGCAGTATGACAGTTTGTTTAACAACTAACTCTTTCGTAAATACAATCATTCCATAAAAAAACACCCTTTACTAATATTGTTATTTAGTAAAAATATTATGTCATATAAGACGTTCAAAAATTTATTTAAATAAAGCACTCATTATTGAATTTTTCTATAAATAGTCTAAAGTAATTATGTAAAGTTGAATGTTTTTTATAACATAAAACTAAAAAAGTTTTAATCAATATAAATAAATTTTAAACTTAAAGATCAACCAAAAATTAGATAGTCAATTAGCCGAAGTTTATATGGAATTAAAGTCTTATTTAAAGTCCAGTATTACCTCAAAAGGGTATCACAAGCTTTCCGTCCAAGGAACCTAACCTAAAGCCTGGTACTCTGTTCAACATTTCACGTGAAATGCTGTCAAGATGCATATGAAAAAAACTTGTGCGGAATATCTATGAAATAATGTTGATGGAGTTGTACTCTGTTTATTTTGTGAAAAAGTTCCGAAATGTTTCTGGCAACATTTTTTTTACAACTGCGAAATAATGTAAGCTGCCTTTATTTCACATGGAATTTTAAGCAAAAGCAAAAAAGTGTTAACTTAATATTAAAAAAGAAATATAAAAATTAAAATAATACAATCGGTAACAGTTTTTTTATCCATATTTACTTTTTTTTATTAAATTTTTTATTAAAAAAAAATAATTTTAGTAAAATACATGTGGCGTTTGTTTACATACACGAAACAATGTAGCATACTTTGAAGGAATAAAAACGTCAAATTGTACAAACTCGTAAGATTGGTAACATTGATAAATGCCAAAATTTTCGTGTGGAATAATCAATGTTGCTCAACATTTTTCACAAATTTGAACAGAGTACTAGGCTTAATATATCTGAAAAAGTTTCTGTTTTATAGTATAATCTCTAAATGGCTATGTAGCCACTGCTGCCAGATTTAAAAATGTATCGTTATTTATACGATTTGTTAAATGACAAATTTTGTACTTCTTTACAAAACTCTTTAGTATTGTTTTATTTTTTTATAAACTTCTTGGATACTTTTGAAATTTGGTTGGCGGAAATTCTTATGTTTTAGTAGTTTATAATTATAAATTCGCTTAATTTTGGCGCAACAGATATTTCTTTTTTTCGTTTATTTAGCCTGTTGGTTCCGTTTTAAATATTTATGATATCTTTTTTTAAAGACCTAAAACAGAATTTCTAATGTGTCAGCGTTTGATGTTTCTCGAATTTAGTTTATGTAGCACCCATTTTTATGAATTCTTATAGTTTTTAAAAAATTTTCTTTGTGATACTCCAATGAGTAAACGCATATGGATCAGCTGTTCTGTTTTCCTTATAATTAAATAAGTACTCATACGAAAACACGTGTGTGAAGATAAATATGAAAAGTTAAATTCGTTTTTAAAAAATATCGCATGCGAGAAAAAATATTTAAAAAAAATATCGCATGCGTATTATAAAGAAAATACGACTATTTACGCGAAATTTTGCAATTTTTATTAAAAATAAATCATTTTTATTTAATATTTAACAATAATAAGATATTTTATTAGTCTCTTAATATTAAAATGTATGATTTTTGAAAAAATACGACAGAGTGAAATTCTCATGAAAGTGCTGTGTGAGGGATATGGCCACTATGTCCAAACCCTTCGACCTCAGGGAATCAAACATAATGGAAAAATAAGCTTATGGATAGGGCTACAATAACCTATAAGCACTTTTTCCGAATTGTATTTGTGAAAATTTTTATACATTTTTGAAAATTTGTCTTAGAGTGAAATTCTCATGAAAGTGCTGTGTGAGGGATATGGCCACTGTGTCCAAACCCTTCGACCTCAGGGAATCAAACATAATGGAAAAATAAGCTTATGGATAGGGCTACAATAACCTATAAGCACTTTTTCCGAATTGTATTTGTGAAAATTTTTATACATTTTTGAAAATTTGTCTTAGAGTGAAATTCTCATGAAAGTGCTGTGTGAGGGATATGGCCACTGTGTCCAAACCCTTCGACCTCAGGGAATCAAACATAATGGAAAAATAAGCTTATGGATAGGGCTACAATAACCTATAAGCACTTTTTCCGAATTGTATTTGTGAAAATTTTTATACATTTTTGAAAATTTGTCTTAGAGTGAAATTCTCATGAAAGTGCTGTGTGAGGGATATGGCCACTGTGTCCAAACCCTTCGACCTCAGGGAATCAAGCATAATGGAAAATGAAGCTTATGGATAGGGCTACAATAACCTATAAGCACTTTTTCCAAATTGTATTTGTGAAAATTTTTATACATTTTTGAAAATTTGACTTATGTAAAGTGAAATTCTCATGAAATTCTCTAAGTCGTATTTTTTCAAAAATCATACATTTTAATATTAAAAGACTAATAAAATATCTTATTATTGTTAAATATTAAATAAAAATGATTTATTTTTAATAAAAATTGCAAAATTTCGCGTAAATAGTCGTATTTTCTTTATAATACGCATGCTATATTTTTTTAAAATATTTTTAATCGCATGCGATATTTTTTAAAAACGAATTTAACTTTTCATATATATCTTCACACACGTTACGAAAACGTGTCGTTGCGTTTCGGATGAACCTGATAAAATTAAAATTTTTTCTTTCCTGCAGACAAGCATAAAGCTTCGCGGGATAAGCTAGGAAATTATAAAAAAAAAAAAAAAAAAATAGAGTTTAAATTGCTGGTAAATGCCACAGTATGTATCAGCTGTTAGAGAACTTTTTGTTTATTGATAGAGCAGAGCAAACTTTCCATCGACGCATACACCGCTTTCTTCTTATGTTGTTACAGAAAACGCACAAATAACAAAAGCTTAACTTTATCAGAAGTCAGTTTTCTTTATAAAACATTTCAACACCACATGACACGCTAACGTATTTTTTATAAGTGCCAAGAAATGAAATCGACCGCAACATTAACGTTCACCTAATTCAGACTAAAGCATTAAGTTTAAGACATTTTCGTTAGGATTCAAATAATTCCAATTATATTTAGTTGAAAAAAGCTTTTAATTGTTTAACAGCATTTGAAAAACTAATCTGTTTTTTTTAATTTTACAAATCCACTAAAACAAAAAACCACTAAACCATGTTTAATGATAGAAAATCAAGTGTTTAAATCAATTGCTTTTTTGTTTTTCTATACAACTCTTCCTTTGCTTTGATGTATTTGTTTAAGAGTCAGCGATGACGTTTAAACGGCCATATTAAATTAAATAATTTAAAAAATTTAACTGCTGTTTTAATCCGTTCTGTTTTATTTAATTCTATACAACCAGCTAATCTCCAATACAGTTGGCTCAAAAAGTCTGGTTTAATTCTTTATGATTGCTGTCAGCATTTTGATTTTTTAGATTTTTTTGTATTCTAATTCTTTTATGCCATTTTTCAGGTTTTCAATTGTCTGTAGACAACCAGAATAATTTGCACGTCATTTTGTTTAATAAATTATAAAATAAAAACTTTAAACAAGTCTTTTTCGAAGAAAAAACAAATAATATACTGGCTTTATGAAAATATTAGGGACATTCACAGGATGCTGAGTAATACAATGACTACTCGCATTAAAAGCTGTTATCGAGAGTAGTATTCAGGGTTTAAAAAACTGCAGTCAAAACCGAAAGCTGTGGAACAAAAAACGAAAATTTTTGTATAACTTTTCGCTTTTTGAGTTGGTTTGCCAGCGACTGTTTACATTTAAAGAAACAGAAGTAAAAGCCACAGTTTTTTTGGCCAATAACAAATTAAGAAGTGGAAGAACAAGCAGTTTTTCTACATTAATAGTTTTTTAAACGCATAAGAGAGCAAGGATCCTAGATATCCTAAATGTCATCTAGAATTTGACGTTAGATTAAAAATTGTTTTGTATTCGGTTCTTCGTGGCGTAATGTAATATGTAATTTTGTGGCATGGCAGAAAAGTGAGTAAAATACAAGCTAGACATACTTAGTTTTAGAAGGACATTTGAGGGAAGGATCCGAAATGGCAAAAGTGGCGCCCCGATTAAAAAGTCACCAAAGTCAAAAATTAAGTCACCGTCAAGCCATGAAGAGCGATATGCGATATGATGAGATCGGCCTTTAAATGGCAGCGCTACACATAAAAAACAAAAGAGCTATATTTGGGGACGTGGCAAAAAAATGTTTTTCCTGTTTTAGAAATTCACAACTTTTTTTTTTTTTTTGTATGAAGGTCAAACCGGCCCTATGAACAGACAGCCAGCCGGACGGCCGGACATCGTTAGATCGACTCATAAAGTGATTCTAAGTCGATCGGTATACTTAAAAGTGGGTATAGAAGCAATATTTTAAGGTATTTCAAACATCAGCACAAACGCATAAGACCCTCTCCAGTATTGTGGTGTGGGTATAAAAAGTAGTTACATTTGGAGTCATCAAATATTTGTTAAGTGTGACTATTGCTTAACGAATATACATATTGTGCAATTCAGTACCCACGTTCTGTAACTTTAGTGAGAACTTCTCGCATCGAAAATATGTGAAACAAAATATTCCATCGTTTCTCGAAAAGAGAGAAAAAAGTGGGCCTGTAACTCATGTCGAAAGAGATTACGTCGTTACGTTATGAATGTCATAATATTCCACTAGAAGCCGATGTGACATTGCAAGCGTTGAGAACGCCAGTCACACATATCGCTGACGGCGACCAAAATTTACTAAAATTTGGCAACACCAAATAATGGAAAGTGCGACTTTAATGTTTGATAACGAGAGTTAAAAAATTATTATTCTTCCTATTTTGCATTTTTAATTGTTTTTTAGTGTTTAAATTTTTTCTTGCCCCATTTTTATTCGTGAGTTTATTTGACAGTTTAAAGCGGGAACTTTCTCACAGAAATTTTACAATCACACTTTTTCTGTGAAAAAAAAGTTACAGACACTGTTTAGTGAGAAAAGCAGCTGTTTGTTTCAATTTATGTGACCTTCTCCGACAAAAAGGGGCGGGTTTGGACTTAACAGTGGGTTCTTGTACCTAAAAGGGTGTAGAATAAGATGAAATGCGTTTTTCTCAAAACTTTATTTACACACACTAGGTCCCTTTTCCCGGAGAATGTTCCAACTGGCATTTTTGTTTCATTTCACACATTTCAATCGAAAAGTTTCTCGACGCGTGAGTTACTGAACATGGGCACAGGATTTCCATTTTCTATGCAAAAGAAAACATTGCAAAAAAACTGAAAATGTTCAAAAGCATGTCTTGTGCGCACATTTTCCTTTTATAAATGCATACAAATTCACCCGCTACTTATGACAATTAAGATTTTTATTTTTGTAAACCTTTTAAATCAAATTATATTTACATTTTAACAATTTAAAATCAAATGAAATATAAATTAAAACAATTCCAATTCAAATGTAAAACAAATTAAATAAAAAATATATAAGAAACTGTTACTACCCTCATTTTCTATAAATCATATTTACAATTTTATTAAACATTCAAATAATAGAATAAATTTGTTTCTCAATTATTTCCAACATAATTTTTTTTATTTAAATTCAAGTATAATTAATTTTTTTTTTTATTAAATCAATATTTTTTGAAATTTTTTATTTTCTTGTAATAAATCATAGAAGGTAGAACAATTCTCCTATTATTTTTTTTGATAATCTTTAAAAAACGCTGTATAATGTCTTTAAAACATCTTTAAATTCTTAAAAAAACCGCTTTTGATCAATGAAATTTTTTAATGATCTTTTTTTGTAATTTGTTTTTTAGTATTTTGAAATGTGTCTAAAGTGTTAAACTAATTGCTAACAAACTTCACTTTATTAATTGGAAAAAAATATAAAGAATCATGTTATTTTGTAGAATTAAATTATAATCAAAATAGATTAATGATTGTTGGATTAAAATTCTTAGGCAAGTCTATTAAAAAAATTTGTTGCCTTTATAAAACCTTTGCAAGGTTCTCCAACTTGTGTTGTAGCAGGGATGGCAAAGAGAGTTTTTAAATTAAACAATTTTGCTTTAATTTGTTTTTTTGCTTCATTGAGATAAAACAGATTTATATAAATCATTTTGTAGAAAAACCTTCGGAACTTCTTCAGTCACTTGATGACAATGCAGCAAACTGGACGTATCTTCTACTTTATACCAGGGATGGCAAACAGGTTTATGCAACTAAACAAACTTTCTTTACTGCCTGTTCAACGAGTTCCAACGTTAACGTTCGCATAGAAAATTTCTATGAAAAACACCCTGTTTTTTAAATATTTTCCATATGAAATTCTATACGAAGGTTAACGTTCGAAATCGTTAACTGCCTGTTCAACGAATTCCACAGTTTTGATCTCAATTTTAACATTTGTATTTAAAAAGCTTTATGACATTAATGAAATTTGCACTTCAGGACTTTTATCTCAAATACTTTGTTCTACAGAATCTTTGACTGGAAAACTCTACAAAAAACAAGATTTCTCAATTATTTCCGAAACATGAAGCATATAAAAAGATACTGTTAAGCTTTATCAACTATTTATATCGTTACACCTCGTACATGACGTGCAGTATTAAAAACACTCAATGAATTCTGCATAACGTGTCGCCCTGTTATACACCCCAGCCCTTTTTCGTACTTCGCAACGTACCGTTTTAGTTGTAACAAACAAAACAAGTCATAAATGGTTAAAATCTGTCACCAACTTTTGATTTTATTCACAAAAGTCTTAAAATTTTAATTAATTTAAGAATTTCATAAAACGCAATATTTGTATGGGAGCAGCCCTAAGAAGAGGAGATAAGGGCCAAGTTTGTCTCGAGAAAATGTTAAGGACAACAAATTAATTGAGGTCAGTCATACAATCATCCCACTAGGACTCCTGGGCATTTATGGGACTTTTCTTCATTATATTTCTAGTCTGCGTTAAACATTTTGTATGGAAGCCCCTTAAGGAATGGTGATAGCGGGTAGGTATGTTCGAAATAAATGATTGATTTGAATAATAAAGTGGGGTCGGCCATACATTTGACCCATCTAGGGGCATCGTAGGTGGTGCAGGGGCTAAACTTAAGAATTTCAACCAAACAAATATGGCCGTTTAATGAAATTCTTAAATTTGGTCCCTGCAGCGCCTCGATGGATCAAATGTATGGCCGACCCCATTTTTTCATCTCAATCATTTATTTCCAAAAAAAAAATTATGTTTCTAAAACGACTGCTCATATTAGAAACAAGTTTTACTTTTCTTAAAGGAAATTTATTTCGGAATTTCGGCTTTTTTTTAGTAATTGAAATAAACTAAACCGTTTTTGAGTTACGCGAATATATGCTGTGGAACCTCCTCCATTTTCAAAATAACGGTATGTCTTGAAACCACGAGCTGACCTAAAAAACGGTTAGCACCATTGGAGTGCCCGGCTTGCCTAAAAAAAGTGTCACTGTAACCTTTGAAGTAAAAAATCATGTAAAAAGTCAATTATAATCTAACGCTCAATTCCACCAAGTTCAGTTGTAATTAACTATCACTTAGTTAATTATAACATGAATTGGCCATAACCTAGTTTTTCAATTCGGGTGGCTTATGATGTTGTTACAGTAAGACGTCGATTAAGAAAGAGCTAAACTATTTTTGGAAAATTCGGGTTTTTTCATCCATTTACGGATTATAGCGACCTTTTTTTATTCGATTACTACTCGTACAATCGGTGTGACGAAAAATAAAATTCCGAAAAATATAAAACATAATTTAACGGTTTTTATTGTCATGAACAAGTTTTTTTCAAGTATTTTCAAAAACGAAATTGTTATCTAAGATCAATTTGTTTTCATTTACAAAATTTGTTTCAAATGATTAATATTGCTTTTTTATGTTTAAACAATAAGTTATGCAAAATAAAATTTATAACCTTTTTTGTGATATTATTGTGTAATATTGATTAGTAAAGTTTAGCCTTATTGGCATAATTTAAATTAAACTATCGCGTTTTATTTGAAATTATGAAAATTTTATTAGAAATGATAATAATTTATGACGAATGTTTGCTTAAATAATAAAAACTATTTAAAGATTTTATGTAACGGGTAAATAAGAAGGTCAAACTTAAACAATACAGATGAAAAGGTAATTTGAATTCCATTTCAAGAAAACAAAATAAATTTTGTACAATAAAATAATTAAGAAGACCGACTGACTATGGTCAATCCCGATTATATGATATTTATACCAGAGTATTTTGTGAAAAATTTTCGAGTGTGTACCCTTTCTGGGACACATTTTGATATTTTGTTATGAGTTTTTTAATATAAGAGCTCTTTGTGCTGAATATTATATTATAATATTATATTCATAATTAAGTTTACCTCGTCTTAAAGCGATTTTATGGAAAGGGTTTATATGGTTCCTGTGGTCAATTCTGGACCAACCAGTACAACATTTTGCCATGACTTAGAAGCTATCGCAAAATTTATTGTCGCCAATGGCACTACTAACATTTATACGGAAGTAAAGGCATTAAAAGCTATTTTCAGGAGTTGTAATAGTATGGGATCTACGGTTATAAATAGACAGATTCCAGAAAAAGTTGGTAAGATTCTTGCAATAAAATATGCTTGGACCAAACTATGGACCCATTCTGGTTATTTTCAATAGGGTTGGCACTTATGACAGATGGGGAAAAGATTTACATGAGCCCCTGTCATACGGCCTTATCACATGGTTAATCGTAACCACTGGGTGATAAACAATGCTTTTACCAACCTCCTCGAGTGTAAGAGCAGTCAGCAAATCCAGGTAGAATTTGATTGCTACCTGCAGCTTGGTAAGAAGCTGCAGATATCTTACCTCTGCTGCTTTTCGAATTATACTAGCAGCATCTGTTGAGTAGCAACAGCACCTAGGTATAATCCTCCCTCAGGCCGATCACATGCACCCAGTCCTTGAGTGAAGATTTTCAAAATCTTCCTTCCTACGACTTTATGTAGTCAACCACAACAAACGTGGTGGTTTTTTCTGAAATTATCTTTTCTACGGTAAAGTGTAACTCCCCACAAAGACCATCTTCCTAAATTACAGAAAAAGTTTTCCACAATCTTGCACATCTCTTTAAATCTGTCAATTTTAAATGTTTAGCGAACCCCAACTGTTGACTGCACCCGATTTCCCCGGAGGATGTGTTTCATTAAAGTACCTAAAAAAATTGCGACCTTTACATTGCGCACAAGATTTCAATGGACAGCCAACCAACCAGCCGGTCGGACGGACATCGTTAGATCTATTCTAAAAGTGATTCTTCTCAGTCGATCGATGTTACACACATCACCACAAAAGCATAATTACCTCTCTACTTTTGTGTTTTTTGTAAAATTATTTTTAATTTTATTTAAAATTCTTATGACCCATCAATGAAAACAAATTAACTAAAAATTTAACTTTTAAACGGATCTTGCAATTATCATATTATTTTAATAAACTTCACATTTTTAACAAAAACATGTATCATTAATATTTCGTTGAAAATCGTTTTAGCAAAAAGTTGTTTCTAAAATAAACATTCATAGTTTTTTTTATTAATTAAAATTGCATTAAACAATTTATTAAGTTCCTTTTTATAATTAATGATATTTTAGAATATTTCAACAAGTCAACGAATAATATTTAATAGTTTTCGTAGGTGTTCTTTAATCCGATTATCACAAAAAAAAAATAATAAGAAAAATCTTAAAATAATATTTACTTAAACATTTATAATACAGGGTGGCTCAAAAAAAACTTTTTTTTAAAGTCTATTTAATGTTTTTCTTTGTTAAACCTTTTTATAGCCACACGACAATAGTGGGGGTAGGGTATTATGCGTTTGTGCTGATGATTGTAAGACACTAATAAATTGGATCTAGAACCACCTTTAAGTATACAGAATCTCTTCCTTAGTCGATCTAACGATGTCCATCCGTCCATCCGGCTGAACAGTATGTAAATCGTGTGCACACAGTATAGGGAGGTTACCGCGTATTTCGATTCGAAAGAAATCATTTACGGATTCAAACAATTTCTACTGTGTACTACGATTTTCGTAATATTTGTTTCGAATAAACGGACGTTTTTAATAATTTATAGAAAACAAAAAATCCCTTTCTTAACAGCCACTCTCTATTACGAACAAAAAGTGCTCATCAAATTTCCCATTTCCCTGTCATCGTTTCGAACGATTGCGAAAATCGTAATACACAGTACATATCGTTCGAACTCCCAGGTCGCAATTTTAGAGATAATTTGATAAAATTTGGAGCATTAGGTATAATTAGTTACAAGGGCCATGACTATTGAAAATGATTAGAATCGCTTCATAATTTCACATGGTCCCTATATACAAACTATTTTTCGGAGAAGTTATTGTGTGAATAAACTATCTTATTATGTTGGTATTTAGATTAAATTTGGTCCAAACTAATTTCATTTCAAAGGTTTTCTTGGGATTTAAAAATTAATTAACAAGGTTTCTTTCAAATGTGCTAAATTCCCATTTCATACTATTGAGAAACTGAAATTTATTGTTGAAGGCTTAGGCCAGATCGTTCATTTCAATTTAAATCATCTAAAAAACTTTTATTGGAATCGGTCCACATCTGACCATATGTCCCATACAAATACAATCTTTCGAAAAAAAGCTTTTAATGTCATTGATTCCTTTTAAATTTTGGTATTGACATTGAAATTGGCAGCAATAACTTCTGCGATAGCTTCTATGTTAAGAAAAATGTTGTACTGGCAATTTCAAAATTACCTATAGGTCCCATATGAACCACCTTCCAAAAATCACTTAAAGGCAAACAAATGTCCTACAGAAAAAGATATCCAAACAATAATTGGCACAAAGAACCATGATGATTTACCACTTGATTTTAAGCCCATACTCTACAATAAATTGGAAAATAAGACAAGGAGATTTAAAGACGATTCCAAGCATTTTGTAATAGAAGACAAGCTGAACAACCTCTTTTGGATTCTAGGTAAGGTTACGTTAGGTTGAAAGGCTGGTACGAAGTCAACTTAATACCATCTCTTAAAGACCAAAATGGTCCATTGTGAAGCCTTAGTTGCTAATGATAGAATTCTAATGAGAAAAAATAGGAGAAATAAAGAGTGAAAATACAAAAATACTAAACAGAAAACTGCCCTATATGTATTTAGTCCCCTGCTGTGCAGCCAGGTCATTACCATTACGAATCCCTTCACATTCTTGAGCCCACTGCCTGAGATATCTTCAAATTCGAACAAGAATCTACTACCTAACCATCTGAGACTGTTGTTCTGTAGCCTGGGACAGTGACACAGAATGTAATCAACCGTTTGCACCTAATTTGGGTCTTCACACAACCTACATATATCCGACAAGTCAGATCCTATCCTCACCGCCATCCTACCTATCATGCAGTGGCCCGTTATAATACCCGGCATGGTCCTGACGCAGACCCTACGAATCGGACTTTCTTACCAGCGGTCTAGAGCCCTTCTATACTCGCTTACTAGCTTGGAGTTCACATAACCGCCCATCAAGGCCCTAAGTGCCGCTCGGGTGTCCACATATATAGTGGCCTCCGAGTCCCTGGCAATGTTGCTCCTTACCAATTCCACAGTCCTCAAGATCCTCTCTGAAATACACATCTGTCTGAAATACACTGCAGTTGTCAGGAAGTCTATCAGGGGTGTTCTGGAAATCGAAAACGCAAGAATTTAAAATATCGTTTTTTAATAAGATTTCTGTAATAAAAGAATTTTATGACAAATATTTCTCTATTAAACAGAATTTTATAACAAAAATTATAAAGCAAATAGAATCTGGGAATTTATTTCTCATGTTGAGTAGCATTTATTATACAAAAATTCATATTATTCGAATGTGTATTCTTTATAGTTTATTAGTTTTATTCCTTCAATATTTTCCAGGAATAAGACTTTTAAAGTATAAAAGCTTCTGAGGATTGTAATTTGACTTAGAATACACATTCGAATAATATGAAAATTTGTATAAAAATTAGGTAAAAAGTGTTTTTAAAGCAACTTCCAAATTCTTGCGTTTTCGATTTTAAAAACACCCCTGCATATGACTTTTTGATGTCCACATCCTCAATATAGACCCCCACAACCGCGCTTTTAATCTTCGAGCCATCAGTGAAAATAGCAAATCCCCTATACAATCTGCCCTGACCGAACCAGCTCTCCCTAGAAGGCAATATTATCTCTGTCAAACGCCGAAAATCGACCCTACTTCCCACATAATCCGTTAAGCCAGGCGAACCCAGGCAATAACCACCAGCAATAATTCCACCTAAGATCCGCGAGTGTCCCTTCTTAAAACTTCCTAACAGTCCCTGCTCCCTCAGTCTAAGAATGCTTCTGGCTGCCTTTCCATTACATACTGCCTAATAGGCAGAAGATGTAGAGTGACATATGTATAGGGTCGCCTGAGGAGTACTTATCATGGCCACTGTCATGCCGATCGAAGCGGACTTTGAGCCGCTTATATCTTTAACATATCTCAAATAATTCCTGGGAATCGAGGGAAGTGCTGGAAATTTGGGATTCCATACAAAGATGATTCGCAAAAATCTTATTTACCTTCATTAATCTCTTATAAATGTTACTATTGAGTTCAAACTTCGCTTAGATAACATTTATAATGGCTTTTATGTGAACATTTTTTAATCGTATGTCAAGTATCTGCATTAAATTCTATACACCGTGAAAATAAAATATGCTTGGAGGCAAAAACTAGTTTGGATTATAATAACACTATTTGGATTATGGCAATACTATGTTTGTTGGTGACTCTATTATGGTTAATATTAGGCATATAATAGTTATTGTTGACGATATTTCGTTTAAGCCTATTATTATGGTTAATTTTAATCACAATATGGTGCTCTGTTACTTAGTATTTTTCTACTATTTTATTTTTCTGTAATTATAAACCTCCTTTCGAAAATCGCTTTGCAACCAACAGATTTCACACAAATGTTGATATCTGAATTAAATTAAGCATATCGAGGCATAACCGCAAAACCACTTAAGCGACAAAAACAAAATTTTACAGTGGAAGGTTTTTTTTTTATTTTATTTCATAGAAATTTTGTATGAAGGTTGTCGCTTACGATAAAATTGTTTTTGCTATAAAACCGTAACGGTGCCTTTATATTTATTAAAAAAAAATCGAAATTTAAAATGATGTCGCATAAGCTTTTTTTCGGTAACGCCTTGATTTATAACTAATTACATATACCCTTTTCCAACTAACATTATTTTGGAAGAAGTAGCTTTTACAGCAGGACGGACCACTTACTAAATTTTGTTACTTCTCAATTTGATTGGATTCCTGAATAACCGCTCCAAAGTTTTTCTCACATATTCATAAAGAACAGTTTTGATTTATAAAAGGCTTTTAAACAAATTTTAATAGATAGCTGTTGTTTTTTTCATATAAAAAAATCTCTGCATTATTTTCCAATTCAAAATTTTACTGTTGCCATATCATTAACAAATTTTTAACTTACTGTAGGCTGTTTTCATAATCCCCCATAATTTGAGTTTTCAATTTTTATCTTGTAAAAATTAACTAAACAGACTTTGGTAACAGACACAATTAGTCTTAGTTATGCATAATCTTTTAGATGCTGTTGGTGATTATGCATATTAAAATGTTTAATATGAAAAATGTTACAAAAGAAAAACCGAAAAAAAACAACTGACAGACATCAAAATAGATTTCAAATAACCTAAATATGAAATAACAAGACAATCACCCATGAAACCAACGAACAAACAACATTCAAATGTAGGTTTAGTTTATAGAATAAAACTAGAAGGGAAGGCTTGCATTAACCATTAAACATTTAAAGGAGTTACCAGAATTTTAGCTTTAATAGCTCACAAATTTCTTGGCATTTGATGTTTAAAAGTTATTTCTGGGATATGGCCTCTGCGAATACGCCTTATGAACGGCATCTTATTGGTTTAATTTTGCATCAATTTTTCGAGCATACCCGGTTTTATTTTATCACTAGTACTTCAAATGCCGGCTTTTTAATGATCAATCGTTGCTGCTTTATCAGCTTAGCCCAGAGATTTAAAGTATCGCCACAGACATAAGTCCAAAGGTGTTAAATCACAAAAGAATTTCAATTCACACGTCCATTTCTTGAGATAATTCGGCCACTTAACGTTTGACTCAAGAAATGGTTTTACGCGCTGTATGGCATGTTGTGGCGTCCTGTTGGAACCACTTCACCTTAAAATTATTTGCAATGAGATGAGAGATAGAAAAAGGACAAATCATTTGCTTGTAGCGCTTTCCATTAACGGTAATGTTGGTACCAACTTCGGATCTTAAGACAAGTGGACCGAGGACGCCTATGGGATGTAAACCGCTCGAAACAGTGATTTTTTCGAGAGGTAATGGAGTCTCATAAGGATTCTATACTCTCCAAAACGACAATTGTTTGTTTAAATACCCGTTAAGCCAGATATGAGATAAAGATAATTTGACGATAAAAAAAATCTGGGGCCTGATTCTGGCAGTCGTGATCGAGTACTTTGATCGAGTACTTTGAAAGCAATTTAATATCTAATTATTTCAGTCAACACTGAACGAATCGGAATTATTTTTGTCAGTGTTGTAAAGCATTAATTTGAGTTTCACAATACTAAAAAAGAATTTCAATGTGTTCTGTATCGACTGAAAGAATTAGAAATAAAATTACCTTCAAATCGAGAAAGTACTCGATCACGACTGCCTTAATGAGGCCCCTGTTTTAACTTACAGTTGATTCTCACCCTATTCACCGACTACACGAAACAATTGATGGTCCGCTGGCTTTTATAATTGCACCTATTGGATCTTATAAGAATGTAGGCCAACAGTTTTCCTCAACTACATATGTCCAAGTAGTAGACGGGCTGAGAACGGCGACGGATCGATTAATTGGAGTCCTCTGGCACACTAACGTCTACAGCAGCAATGGCTTCTTCTGTACGCACGGTACGGGATCCATGTGCATAAATATTACCCAAAAGAGTAAATATGATCCTGAATTGCTCTATAGTATTGTGTATTAGCTGCTAAGATGGACGATTATGCTTTTTCGTAAACTTGACGAAAAGCGCTATAAGTTTGACAGTGAGCGAGTTTTGGAAATAAATTTCCACGATTTGTAAACCTTGTTGTGGTGTAAGTCTTTGTCATTGTGATTTGCCATTTTAAACTAAAAAATCAAACACACTTCACTTGTATGACATCCAGACTAACAGTTATCCCTATCGAAAATTCTAAACGTCCAAAAAAATACCCTATACACACATGTATTACACCAAAACCTTTTTGAAATTTTAAATTTCAAACTAACTTAAACCTTCCCTTCCATTTGTTTTCTATGGTTTTTTTCTATTCGAAAAAAATTTGTTTTAATGACATGGTTGAAGGCGAGAAGAAGATGAATGAAAATTAATTTTTTTTTTTTGAACACAATTTGCATATAAACAGCAACACTAATATTAAATTGTTAACATAGTTTTAAGGGGTTATGACATAGATACTTATGTGAATTACTTTAAAGTTGGAGTTTGGATGAAAAAGCGAGTAGAAGAGTAAGAAATAAACTTCAAAAATTATTAATGGATGCACAAATGAATGTTTGTTTCTATCAAAACTTTTTTTTTTTTTTTTTTTTTTTTTTTAATTTCCTAACCAAATGCACAAACGTGGTTTTATATTGTTTTTGTTAAGAGTTATTAGGGGTTTTACGGATTTTAATTAGCGATTTTAAAGCCGTAATAACCCAATTATTTAGATAATAAAGAAAATTAATGGAAAATAATCTGTCAAAGATCTTGTAACTGAAACTGACTAAATGTCATTTATAAAATAAAATGGAAAAAGTGGCGTTTAAAATGCAAGGCGGTCAAGGTCAAGGGTATATAAGATTCGTCAAAGACGAATGTGACTTTTCAATATGGTTTTCCTATTTCCTGAAGAGAAAAAATCGTTAAAGTTTGCTGGTAAATATTTTAAATTTTTGACATTCAGATTTGGTTTTTGATTGCAAAAAAATGCATTTTTCCATTTTTTCAATCAAATAAAATCTTAACTGAAAACCGTTATTTTGAAAAATATTCTGCAACTTAAATTTTAAATGATAAACAGGGTGCAAGAAATGAGAGGGGCTTTTGACTAATCCATTCTTCCGCTATCTTTACGTTTTCTTGACAATGGAAGAGGAAAAATACCTGGGTTGCGATACCTTTTTTCTAGAAGGTCTTGTCGAGCACAACAATACTTTGCCCTTGAAATTTGCGAAACACCTCCCTGATCTCGAGTTACGGGTAAAAAGCCGGGTTTTCGTACCCTTTGCAGTTATATGTCAATAACTTTGTTGAATATCAACCGATTTTCAATTTCCAGAAAACTAAATTCTTTAAGCAATTTTCTCTATTTTTTAACTTTGGAGATGTTTTAGCACAATTTTTTTTATTTAAGAACCGTATTATTTATGCATTTATAATGAAAGTATGTTTATTTATTATCAAAATGCTACTTGTTTTAAAATGTCCGTTAAAAATTTACCAAGTTATTAAACTTTCAACAAAAATTATCTGAGAATTATTTGTTTTTATAAGTTTCTTTAATAAAAAAAAAATCAAATTAACCTCATTAATAATTTTGTTTTATAAAAAGTTACATAAAAATAAAAGAATTCTCCGATTATATTTAGTCCAAATTTTAATTACTTGGTCAAAGTTACAGGCATATTAGTGAAAAAGATACGAAAAACCGGGGTTTTTACCCGTAACTCGAGATTTTGGAGGTTTTTCGCAAATTTCAAGGATTTCAGTCCTGTTGTACTCGACAAAACCTACTGTTAACAATGATCGCATCCCAGGTATTTTTTTTTCATTCTTTTTTATAACCCTGTGTAATTAGTTTGTTTATATACATATTTGGGATGCATCATATTCGCCACATAATGACATTAGTATTTCATTGTTCAACAAATGACATCAATGACAGTCAAATTCAAGGTTCATTGACAAATTCAAGGTTCAAAAAAGTTCCACTGTACAGAAGTTGGCAGTTGAGGCATATATGTAAGGACTTACCACGCATGCATTTGATGATGATGTCATAAGAAAATCTTGAAGATTGTCTTGCTTAATCTATACCGAAAAAGGTTGAGTTGACAACATTGCTTGGACCAATTATCATATCATTACACCATAAACAACAAAACCCAAAAAAACCCATGAAAACCTCCGCTGGGTTGGGTTTTTTTTTAAGCCCGGGGTTTTGCCAGCCCTGCTCCAAGGTCGTGCGATTTGACACCTCTCCATTAATTTCTGTACTGGTTTTTCCGGACAAACTAACAACAATTGACACCTTGGAAGCCAACATTATTAAAGTTATTCTTGACATATGCTTGAAAAAGTTACATAAAACTTGGACGTCCAGAATGCTCTTTCTCTCTTTCTTTCTTTTTTTTTATTAAAATTTGATTTTTGTGATATTTTTTACAATTTCTAGTTCTACCGGGATAGAAAAAACATCCTTATTGCAACCTTATAGCTAATTTTGCTGCAACCTGTAGATAATTTTGAATAAAATAATTCCCAATATGTTCCTCTTTTCCGACCTTTAATTTCATAATTCACAGATTTCTTAATTATAATCAAACAACATTTAATTATCTTAATCAAATTTTTAATAACTTAATTATTACTCATTTTAACAAAATCTCTTTAAATGGGCTTTAAACAAACTTATTTATGAATCTTTGTAAAGAAACAAATAACGTGAAATTAAAACTCTCATGCTGCACGGTTTATTGTTCCATTATTAAGGTGTTTAATTTTTTTTTTTTTTATAAAATTATTTATAAAAATCAAGACACAACAATTCCAATAAGTAGGTTTTGAGGTCTTAAATATTTCTTGACTTTTGCTTTATTTCGATATTATTATTTGACGCTGATTTTTTGTATTTAAAAAAAGATACTGAACTTTTTTTTCTTCTCTCTTCTTATTTTATTAATTTGTTTGTACAATAAACATTTTATCAATGTTTTAGGTCTGACGGCCAAGTTGAATACAGAAAGTTGTCAGTTTTTATGGACAACTTTCGTACTTGAATGGGGGGACACTTGTGCTTTTTTTTGTATTAAATTTTTTTTTTTTTTTTTTTGGTGTAGGTGCTGCAAGACAAATGATGATGACTGTAAAAAATGTCAAACCTTACGAAAGATAGTTAAAGGGAATGAGAACAAGAAAGATGTAAAAGACTTTTAGCTCAAAAATTCTTAAAGATCATAAACCTTAATCATGTTTTCTGTACATTAAGAAAACGAATGGGAGTGTCATTTATTGGCTAAAGAATGAAAATAAGCAAAAAAAAATAAATAAAAAACAATTTTCTACAATTTGTAATATGTTTTATTTTCGTTGGTTAGTAAAGAGAAAAAAGGAAATAATTTTATATTAAGAGTTTAAGGCGTTGGTGGATCAAAGATAAAAACGTGTCGAAGAATTTATTTTATAATTTTTTTTTTATAAAAATAAACGTGACAGAAATTATGTTAATGAGTTTTGACTGGAAGAAATCTGTTTATTTTCGATTTCTTAAGTTTAACAAAAAATTAAAAAAAAAAAATCTAGATTTTATGAACTTTTCTTTGGAAAACTCTCTTTGATCTTGTTTTCAAGTTAATGTTTAAGCAAATTAATGAAAATTGTGCCTAATACCAATTTATTATTGTTTGCTTAGTTTTAAAGAAAATTTTAAAAACGAAATTTTTTATTTGGTCAAATAGTAATTTTTTTTTTGTATAAAAAAGTACTTTTTGTAAAAAAATTATTTTTTAATATATTAGTTTTAAAGAAATTTTTATAAACGGAATATTTTATTTGCTTGCGAAGTACTTTTTATATAAAAGTACTTTTGGTAAAGTACACTCTATTTTTTATAATAAAAAACCCGTTTTTATTTTATGTTACATTAAAAAGTAGTTTCCGGCCAATTAGGTGCTTTTCTGCACAAAGGTACCAAAATATTTTTTTTTTAGAATAAATATTAGAAAGAAGCCTTTAGAATAAAAAATGTGTTGCATGTGTTGCAAGTTCTTTTTGTTAAAATATTACTCTTGATGAAAAAAGGTAATTATTTTCAAGAAAAAATAATACTTTTTGTGAAAAAGGGATCATTTTCCACACAAAGGTACTTAACTTTATACTTATACATACGTATATAGAAATGTTTTGATATTAAATTTTTTGTAAAAAATACACTACTTGTATTAACTGTAGTATGCAACAACATGCTTATTTATGTTTTTTAGTGAATGTGTTTTTAATTCGTTCATGACAGTTACTTTAGCATTATGTGCAGAAAATTTAAACCTAAAAGTTTTTAATGGCTCTTTTTTGTTCTTTATCTTTATGACAATCTCTTGAAAGTTATTTATTGGCAATATGATAGTTTTTTTTTTGTCCATATTATAATATTTATTGGGTTTAGAAAACAAATTTTAAACTTATGCAAAAATAACATCTTAAAAAATTAAAAAAACAATCTTAATTCTTAAAAATATGATAATTATGTGTAACGAAATTAAAAATCAATCAGCTAACACGGACAGGCCAATTTTGAATAACAAACATTTCACTTAATATCTTCATTTTGATAAAAGATTGTGTGTGGTTTTTTTGAGATTTTTTCTACATCAATTTCTTTTGTTTATTGTTTTTCAACTCGAGTTTTGAAATGATTTAATTTTTATTGTTAGAAATTCAAAGTGTGTTTAACTATTGAAAGAATTGTTCAAATTAAAATGCTTCAGATTACAAATTAATTGGTCATAATTTTTAATAAAAGAAAGATACAAATAAAATATTAAATAACAATATCAAAAATAACCTTAACCTGTAATATCGAAATAAAAATAATAAAAAATGTGTAGGGCAAGGCCGAATCTTCATCGTCATCCACCGAGAGTTAGAATTGTTTAGGGGTATTGATGGTGGGATTTTTAGTTTTATGATCCTAATTTGAGGCAAATTTAATACCAATCGGAAAGAAATATCAATTTTTAGGGGAGGGGGGGGGGGGGGGGTTTCCACATTTACGTCCATAACTCTTTGTTTACTAAAACCATAAGGCTGGATTGCAATCCTTTAACGCTTAGGGGAACAATTTTCGTTTTCTGTTGAGTCGTTAGGAAGAGAGTGTGTTTTCAACAGACGGGCAGACATCCGGACATGTCCTAATCGATTTGAAATAACATAAGGATCCAGAATCTTATACGTTATGGGATCTTAGATAAATACTTAGTTTCCTATGAAATGGCAAACTAAGTATACCCTCATT
Source organism: Pollenia labialis (assembly GCA_949318255.1). Taxonomy (NCBI): domain Eukaryota; kingdom Metazoa; phylum Arthropoda; class Insecta; order Diptera; family Polleniidae; genus Pollenia; species Pollenia labialis. Next base: position 44,427,680 of record OX439143.1, on the reverse strand, counting down.
CATGAAGGATATTGTAAATATCTATGTAACAGGTCCGCCATCTAACGTTTTTTTTTTCAACTAGTGCTTATTTCGTGAATGGTAACACTTAGCTCATGTCTGATTTGACAGATAATTAGTTTTATTCTTCCGCTGAACGAATTTGGTTGTGTATACGCTTGAACAATGCTGGGAAATATTGCGACATTACTTTGAAAATCATGGTAATGTTGCAGAATGTGTGCGAAAATTGCGTAAGGATTTTGGAAGAAGAGAAGCACCGTCAGCTCCGTATGTTCGTTATCTTGTGAAAAAAGTGAAAGAAACTGGCATCCTCATCGATAAACCAAAGCTTGAAAAACCAAAAACAGTGCGTAAACCCGAGAATATTGCTGATGTGGCAGAAAGTGTGCGTGAAGCGCCATCAACATCAATTCACCGTCGTTCTCAACAATTGAAAATTTTGGAGACATCATTGGTATGACGCCATACAAACTCCAATTGGTTCAGCAATTGAAGCCAACCGACCATCCAATGCGTTTTCGCTTCGCTAAGTGGGCCTGCGATCGACTTACAGAAGATGCAGATTTTGCCAAAAAAAAATCATCTTTTCAGATGGAGCTCATTTTGATCTTGGCAGGTATGTAAACAAGCAAAATTGTCGCATTTGGGGCTCAGAAAACCCGCACGCATACATTGAAAAGCCGTTGCACGCAAAACGAGTTTGGCATAATTGGGCCATTTTTCTTTGAAAATGAGCAAAGTGTGGCCGTTACAGTCAATCGTTATCGGGCCAAGTTGAACGAATTTTTGTTAACAAAAATTGAAGAGGAGGATTTTGGCAACATTTGTTTTCAACAGGACGGCGCTAGTGCCACACAGCCGAAGTTACAATCGATGTTTTGCGCCCTGTTTTTGAAGATCGCATTATCAGCCGCAGAGATGATGTCGTTTGGCCACCTCGGAGCTGCGATTTGACACCGTTGGACTATTATTTGTGGGGTGCCGTCAAAGATAAGTGTTACGCCGACAAGCCAGAGACAATTGACGCTTTAAAGGACAATATTCGTGAAGCCATTGGTGAAATACAGCTGCACACACGATAATGTGCTTAAAAATTGGACCGATCGTGTAGGCTACTGCATGGCCAGCCGAGGCATCCATTTGAATGAAATTATTTTCCATTATTAACCGAAAGGATTGTACTTTCAAATAAAAAAAGAAATTTGAGAAAATATTTAGTAGTTTTGTTTTATAGCATTTTCAAAAAAAAAAGTTATTTGGCGGACCCTTTACTTGCAAACACACATGTATAAACGACGGTTGTTCCAGTGATGTTAACCCTGCGGTAATTACCCTTTTTTACGGTAATTTTGGACAGCATAAGGTAGCAAGGCAATTTTATTTAAAATACGGTAATTTAAAGAAATTGGATTTAGGTTTTATAATTTTAGCTTTTGAAGTGTGATTTTCAATTTAAAACTAGATAAATGTTATAACAAGAAATTTAGAAAAGTAACTCTGATAAATGCCAAAATAAAAAAAAATTAAATTACTCTTGTATTTTATTAATTTTATTTTAAACTTTTTGTTTGTTTGAAAATCAAACATTTTTAAACTATACAATAACTCAAATGTGATAAATATAACTATAATTTTCGGATTATTTTAAGTACGAATCAGGTATTAAATTTGGCTACAGATAAGTGTTTGGCACTGAATAGTCCGTAATTGAATCAAGCATTTTGTACTTGATTTAAGAAAATCCGAGCTTACCGTACTAGTGACACCGCTCTGCCTTGGTTTAAGTGCGGATGGATTTATTTTTCTTGTCACTGTAACAATTCAAAAATGTTTATTTTTTTTAATGTATTTAATTAAACAAAACTTATTTTTTCAATGTTCATCACATACATGCTAAGCGTATTAAATAAAAATATTTTCAGTTGAGAGTTGAGTATTTGACAAGATTTTGTTTGTCGAGCTTAAATCCCAATTTGTATTCTTGATAAAAACCTGAAATTTATTGTTGATGGGATAAGCTATTCCTATGCGCATTTCACTGGTTGCTTAAACGAAATTTTGACAAATTAATTAATTTAACTTAAATTTTTATTAAGGATATTTTAAAAAAAATGGAACACTAATTTTTTTATTAAATAAACATTTTCTTCAAAATAAAACTACATGCAAACTTAAGTCCTTCACCGTATACATATATAAATATAATATATGGGTGACAAAAGGATTGTTTTTATTATTATTTTATTTTTAATAAACAAAAATTCATTCAGTAGTGGCATGAAGAAGTTTTCAAACTACACCTTTTGTTTACTCCATTCCGTATTGGCATTGAGTAGAGTTAAAACTAACGCTATTAGTTCATCCATGGGGTAGTGTACTTTTGAAACTACCTTTTTAGTGTACTCCATACTGTAGTGACATGGAGGACTTTTAAAGATAACCCACTTTAGTAATATATGGAATAATTTAGAGGCTACTTCGGTGCGCTATATGGTCCCCTCTTAGGACATCGTAAAGTTAAATGGACCACTTTTTACCCATATATTTGGAGTAGTTTTGGAGTACTCCTACTCCTTTATGGACTACTCTTTACATGCATGTATAGACTAGTCTAGTTATCTGCAGGGCCATAGAGAACAACCCAGTAATGTTAACTTTTTTCTATTTTTTACTATTTTTTCATTACCGTACGGCCCTCTAAAAATTACCGTTTTTGAGAAGAAATTATCGTAAGCAAAGTTTTTAATAAAAACATTAATGTGCTGTTTCCAAATGACAGGCGATTGATTGTATAGAAACATTTTTTTGAGAAGCAATCATTCCTTCACCTGTCATTTTGATATAGCACATAACAAAGATTTTAAATGTGTTTGAAGAAAAATTTTAATAAACTTTTGTTTTTAAACCAATTTTGACATAGTGTAAACTAGCCTTAAATGTACTAAATTCCCATTTCATACTATTGACAAACTGAAATTTATTGTTAATGGGATAAGCTATTCCTATGCGCATTTCACTGGTTGCTTAGGCCAGATCATCCAAAGATTTTTGAAAAACTAAAGATATTACAAAAATAAAACTTTAAAGCGAATAAGAATTATAAGCCCAAGTTTAACTTGTAACTATATCAAAGCTTAAACAAAAACAACAAAAATAAACAGTAAGTTTATCTTTTCTTACAGTCGCGACTACAATTGGTTGATTTTTCGTCAACTCTTAATGTAGTTGTAAGTGCCTTTTTACAAATTTCACAAACTTTGCTCTTTCACTTTTAAATAAATAATTAATAATGGACACCATCAGGGCTACCAATGTGTAATACTGTAAACTATAGAAAAGTATACAGTAGTCCATTTAAGACACAATGGACCACGTAGTCCAATATTATTTGTAGAGGTTGTTCTCCCAAAATGTCTCTGTTTTCATTTTGAACTTGCAAACACCCATGTATAAACGTATTAGGACAGGGTTGCCGTTAGACATTTTGAAAAATAAAATCGCGCAAAAACGTCGTTTAAGAAATTAAAGTCGGAACCCGTTCTAAATGACTTTTAACGAAGATCTGTGTCTCTACACACGTACAAAAATGGGTGAATAGGTCATTTTGCCGTTCTCTTAAAATGTGTACGTATTTATTATAGTCGAATTTTGGCCACCGTGCGATCCTAGTAAATATAATAATAACGTTAATGCGAGGGTGGGTCAAAATGCTTTGACTTTTTGAATTTCCCGCCAGTTAACTGAAAGGGGAAAGTTAACTTCAGTCAAATTTTTAATAAGCAGAGTCATTTAGTTTGTGTTTAAAAGCCATTAATAGCAGACAACATTTTTAATTTAGAGAGAAAATGGTAAAAAGTGTGCCCCGGTAGGCTAGCTGGTAGCGAGCTAGTCTATCAGCTCCGGGGTTGCGGGTTCGATTCCCGCCAGAGACTCTGGTTTCATTCCTGCAGACAAGCATAAAGCTTCGCGGGATTAGCTTAGGAAAATTAAAAAAAAAAAAAAAAAAAAAAAAACATTTCATGACAAAACCCAAAAATAAGGCCCCTTGATCCTTCATATTTTCCAAATTTTTGACGTCCTACACGTAACCACTAGTTTTATTAATAAAAAATTTGCTTTTGCAAAACGTTTGGCTAGATCCAACATCATTTAACAATTTCTTAATTACTTTAAACAATTCTTACAAATAAAGTTAAGTAAATCGATAAAAATTGTTAGTAATAAAACGAAAGTTTAATCAATTTACTGGTCACCTTTTATTTTGGATTTTATTTCTTCAAATATTTGTTTAGTCTGAACATACCTTAATTCTTGTCTCCGAACCTAAAAATATAGTTTGGCGGAAAGAGTTTGACTTTAAAGATGACCAGCCAAATCATTTTTTTTTTTTTTTGAGAGGAATGGAAAAATTTGAGAAACGTTGAACAAAGTGTATTTAAGCTCTATACAGAAGGAGATTACGTTAAAAAAAATTATTTTGTACACAAAAAGTCGATGACTTTGTGATTTGCCCTCGTCTTATTCAATAATTTTTAATGTAAAATTTTTGTTTCTGTCATATTGATTTTTTGTTGTGAGTGTAAAAAATTTATTTTAACTTAATCGTGTTTTACAAAAGAGTTTTAATTTTTAATCAAAATAAAAGATTTGAATGGTATTGATTGAGACAAAGAAATTTTGATTTAGTAATAGTGATTTATTTGTTTTTATTAAAAGAAAAAATTTGTTTTTAAATGAACGTTAGATTAGCATAAAATTAAATTGTTTAGCGAGTGGCACATCGGGCAAATGACCTCGATGGCTGTGTCTCAACACATTTACATCCAGTTGTCGAAATTTGGTATGAACATTTCGCATAAATGTGACAACAGTTCGTGGATGCCGGGTTAAATTTCCCCCTGTACTTGTGAACTTGTTGACATAGCCCTTTAAATTTTTTTTTTAGAATTCATATCGCACCTATTCAACAATACTGTATTAACTCAAAAATTTTAGTTTTTCACATTTTGGAAATAATCGACAGGTATTATTCATATCTACCCACTGTGAAAATATCGAGCTTTTTTGTCTACCTTTTGGTAAAGAAACGGTTGGTTTAAAAATACTTTTTCATATGCCTTTCATATTAAATTAAAAATTGTTTTGCTTCTATTGAAAATTTGAAAATTTTGAGTTAATACAGTATTGTTGAACAAGTGCGATATGTAGGTTTTCCAAACTCCAAATGCGCCATCTTTTGGCGATTTACAAAATAGAATCCACATGCTTAATAATCCAAATGTATGGCTATGGGAAACAGTGTTGCAAAATTGAAATTTTGAAATGGTACTTAATTTCAACTAAAAGAGTATTTTTCCCACCAAATGGTACTTTTTGTAAAAAAAATAAAACAATTATCTATGAAAATAAAATTAACAAAAAAATATTTTATTGGAATTCATTTATCTAAAGCTACGGTCAAAAACAAAACTGGCAACATGCTTTATTTTTGTTGGCGAAAACAATAAAGCAAGTTGTTTTTGTTTTAATTTTTCCATGTTTTTTCTTAACCTACTTACAACTTAAATTAGTATGTGCGTTCGTTTACTTTTCCAGTAAAACCCCAGTAAAATCCAGTAGGTGATTAATATGAAAATTTTACAAATGTATGTGTACGCGAACGCATATCAGTAAAATCCAGTACAAATTTGTACAAATTTTGGGGTATACGAACGCAACTACCCAGGAAAAACTTTTTGAATTTTGGTAATAGGTGGTAGTTATACCATATGTTACCTGGTAAGTAGTTGTCATTACAATTGTCATTATTTTGAAAACTTCAATAAGTACTTACTAGTAATGACCTCAGCAACTACTTATTACTTCTATAATTTTCACTACTGAATATTTGCTTACTAATAATCAGCTCAATAACTACTTATAAGATGTGTTGTTTTCAGTACTGAATATCTTCTTACTGGTAACGAGTTCAATAACTACTTATTAGGTCTCTTAACTAGTGATTGTTTGGCTTTTAGTAAGTATATTGTAAGTACTTACAATTCAACTTACTCGTAGTTAAATAATAACTAGATACTTTTTGACTTCTAGTAAGTGTATTGTAAGTACTGAATTCTGTGGACACCTCGAATAAAAATAAGTAGTTATTCAGCCGAAAAATAAGTAGTGGTTATTTTCTCCAAAATTACTTGCTAACTTACCAGGTAAGTAAAGTTTTTGCTGGGTAATGTTGGAAGAATTCCAACCAATTGTAGTATTGTTGTTTTGGATTAAGCTTTGATATTGTTACAAGTAAAACTGTTGCTTTTAAATCTTCTTCGCTTTACAGTTTTATTTTTTTTATATATTTAGTTTTTCTAAAATCTTTATTATGAAGATTCCTGCTGATCTTACCTAAGCAACCAGTGAAATGCGCATAGGAATAGCGTATCCCTTCAACAATAAATTTCAGTGTTTTTATCGAGAATAAAAGTTGGGAATTAAGCACGAAAAACTAAATCTTGATAATTTAAAATTGTTTTAAAACTTTTTTATAATATGGAAATTAAAAAAAAACTCAAAATGTCAAAATATGCAAAAATATGCATTTAAAACAGGGATGTCAGCGTCATACACAATTGTGTAAATTAATTCACACACATTCTTCACACGCATTCTTACGCTCTTTCATTTAGTCAACCGACGAGTGCACATGCGGCGGATGCTTACGCATTTTTTAATTTTTTTAAGAATGTTTGTCTCTTTTTTCACTAATACTAATATAAAGCAATACAACCACAATTGACACCACTGATTTAAAATCTAAATATGCAAAAATATGTACTTATTTTCACCAAAATATGCAACAATATGCATAAACAAATCGTTGCCATTTCAACACAAATTTAATGATTCGGAAAGATATTCGGAAAACATGCATTTGCATGGCAATCGCATCACTAGTTATAACATTGCTCTCGAATCGAAAAAGTATTCGATCACAACTGCAAGAATTAGCCGCCAGAACAAGTATTTTACGTCAAATTTAATCAAAGTGATCGAAATCGGGCGTTGATTTTTATAGACAAAATAAATCTGCGGTTGCTTCCGGATGCCATTTTTCCATATTTTTTTTTTAACATGTAAATATTTTGATAAACAATCGGGTTTGCTGTGCACAAATTTACTATATATAACCTTCTCCGAGAAAAGGGACCTAGTGTGTCAAAAAAAGGGTTTGGACTTAAGAGTGGATTTTGGTACCTAAAAGGGTTTAGAATAACTTTAAATGCATTTTTCTCAAAACTTCATTTTCACACGCTACAAATAAAAACATTTATTTAATAGTTTCTGTAAAAAGTTAAGCAGCTACCAATATTTGAATGAGTTTCGTAATTGTTCAAGTGATTTTTGAAAGGAGATCTCCAAGGACACCGTTACAAAATGTTCGGTTGATTATTTGGTTATATAAAAAGTAAATAACAACTGTGATTTTTTAGTTGAAAAAAAATTATTAATTACAGCATATTTCGAACCGACAATACCATTGATTAAAGATTGATGTTTGACTCTTGGCTGAAAGGTACCGCAGTGGTGCAGCCGGTAGAACTGCAAACAAAGAAATCTGATGATGAGAATGTGGTTATTTTCGAAACGTAAATTCAACCCGAGTTTGATCCCCAGCTCAGCCAAGAATAAAAATTATAAATAAATTTTAATTAATTTCATGTTATGGAATAGACATCGACTTCGTGCCAACAGCAAAAAGTACAAAATCTGTAAAATTGCGATCTGTACTTTGTAAACAAGATTTGCATGGACAACCAGTCACTCGTGTTCGTAAGTTAAGTTCCTTAGGCAGACATCAAGAAGGCAGCTCACTTGGGTTCTGTGATACCCAGCACTAATGCCCATCCTACAGAGCAGGTACTCAATAGGCGTTTCTGTAGAATTCAACCAATTCGTCTTCATAATTAAGAGAAGAATCAGCCTTAGTTCTATCTTAGATATTTGATTCAAATAGGGAAAGGCAAAAGGTTTTCCCAGGTATCTCTTTCTAGTGTCCTGACACTGAAAATGAAACACATTTTACTGTTCCTCCTTGTCATGGTAACTTCTAAAGTATCCATTAAATTCCAGACCAATTCTCCTCTCATGAATCCCCAACGCCCAGTGCCTAGTTCTCACTGAGACCACCTTTCTAGTCTGGTCCTTATTCCATCTTAATAGCGAGCTGGTGCTCCGTTCCTCATAGCCTGGCGACAGTGCCCTGGATACGAAGTACGTGGATTTGCGACTCCCCAACTGTGCAAGACTAAAAGAATAGTGCTTGTTGAGTGACTTATAGTGAGCCATTGGAAAGCCAAGAAATAGGTCAATGAATGTAACATCCAGACGACCACCTCGTTACTCCGGCAGTTAGCATTCCGTAATATCCACATTAGCGTTACTCTTAAGTGCTTCGCAATCTCATTTCAAGATATCTGATTTTCTGCAGTCAACCTAGATGTCGACACCCGCTAGGGCTGCAATGACAGCTTTGCTATCAGTAAATAAACATATGTATGCATATCCATAGATATGTCATAACACCTTAAGCAGTAAGCTGCCCGCCCTATAGCTGAGATTTTTGCCTGCAGAAGACTACAGTTATCTGGCAGACGAAAGGGAACCTTTATACCCTGTTCCTCTATAAAAAAAGCCCCGCCAAGTCTTCTTCTTTTCCTCTTTAAGGTGCATTAGTTAGTAAACTGAAAGGTTATCTGAGGACCTTCAACTTAAGCTACACCTGCCGTGATGAAGGGTACAAATATAGAGTAACATTAACCTTCCTTATGTGGACAGCCCCTTTTGATTGACACTTTTCCCTGTAGCGTCCTAAAGAAAAGCATTAAGTTTTTTTTTTGCGACGACATCGGCCTTTTACGAACAGATTTGATTGGTCTCTTCGGTTTCCGGTAATCAGAGATTCCACTGTATATAAAGAAAACCAAACGATTTTAAACATTTAACAGAAAAATTTATTTAACTTTTAAATTTAATCAATTTGATGACATTTGTACATTTGTACATCAATATTATCATGTTTCTGTTAAGCCATCTTTAAAAATGTTAATACAGTGCATTGTAGCAAGTATTCACTCACACGTTTCTTTCAGCCTCAAAATTCAATCTTTGTGACATTTTCTGTTTGTTTCGACTGATATGAAAGATATTCGTTTGTGTATGTGTGCTTGTGTAATGAATCAAAAACACATGTTGTTTGTTGGCTTCTTGCTCGTAAATGTATTTCATTTTATTTTTCATTCATTCAATTAATAGATTTGATCATGAACTCTAAATGAAAGTGAAAGGTATTTTTTTTATTTTTTGTTACTCATGTTGATTTTTTAACGATTGTTTGTCTTGAGCAAAATGTTTTTCTGTTCGAATGATGTTGTTGACCAAATAAGAAGTTGCTATTTGTAGTCGTTGCTAAATTTAGTATGTTCATATGAAAGAAAAAAATTGTATTGTATTTATTTTTGATTATTTATATATTTGTTAATTACTGTCACTGAACTGTTAACGAACGTAATAAATGTTCAACTGTTGGGTTTGTTTTTTTGCTACAAATGGTTAATAAGCTACAAAATTAAACTGAAATTGTATGAATGAGTTTATTTTTGTGGTTAAGTGGGTGTGTTCGTTATGTTGGCTTATTTGTATCAATACAATATTTTAATGGAATGAGAAATACGATACTAGATTATTAGTTATGCTAAATTATTAAAGATTTTTTCGAGTGTGGGCTGTTTGACTGACAAAGTTATAATACTAATTAGAATAACCTTAAAAAACAAATAATTCTTTTAACAAAAAAGGAACTTATGTAACAAAAAGTACATTTTGTAATAAGCGTAAATCGCTTATACTTACAATTGAGCAATCGATTTGCTTCTTTCAAAATATCAAATAAATCGTATAAATAATTCGTAACGAAAAGCATTCTCTTAACTAAAGAGAGTCTGAGACCTCAACCAATAGCCAGACCGGTGCCGTCTCAACGGGTGCTACTGACTCCTTGGTGCCACATATCCACGGATACTCTAGGGAGTATCCCAGACACATGAAGTCCAAAAACTTTAAGAGCCCTAGCATTCGATCACTTACCGCAATCTTGGTATGCATTACCAATTTTTCCTAGTGGATGCACCAAAAAACGGCCTGACTCCTCAATGTGTTTTAACTACGCCCCCTATGATGCGCAGCACAATCCCCGGGAGGTTCAGGAAATTACTGTAAGAAATTTCAGTAAAATGGGCTAACAAGTTTAGGAGTTTATAGGGAACAAACAAACAAGCGGGTTTTCATACCTGCTAATGTCTTTTTTTGGGACGCATTTAAAAAACGTATTTTTTAGCTACTATCCTTAAAAATTAAAACAAGTTTTAAATGCGCACCAAAATGGCCATTGGCGGATAGTGGGTTAATAAACCTTTTATAAAACTGAAATATATTCATTAATAAGGCGATAACTTTTTTATATAAATAGCAAATTTATCATTAAAATACCTTTTGAACAAAAAGAGACCTGAAAAATAGGACCTTATATATCTATATAATGGCCGTTTTCTCATTACACGATTATCTTTTTCCCCAACGAAAAAGAACACATTAATGAAATTTGGTTTTCTCAATTTCTCATTTGCTTCTATTATGTCGCAAAGCTAACCAGCACATCTGCCAATAATTTATTTTCCTTTTATTTGCCCTACAGATAAATTAAATCAGCTGACTCCCAACTTTTACATGTATTTTGAGAGGTGCTGCCAACTCAAAACAATGTTTTTTGTCGGTATATAGAGAAACCCAAAATTGTTAACAGACAGTTTATGGGTCTAAAAATTTATGTCGACATTAAGTAACAGACAGTTTGTCGGTAGATTGAGAAAATGTCCATATGAGTTCGTACTCTTTTTTTATAGAAAATAAAATTACAAAATAAAAACGTTCTATTTTTATGATTAATAAAAATTAATCTTAATAAAAATTACGTTTTTGAAATAAAAAGTTCCTTTTTGAAATAGAAAGTACCTTTTTAAATAAAAAGTACCTTTTTTAAAACAAACTAAATTTTTAAATAAAAAGTAAATTTTGAAATAAAAACTAAATTTTTAAATAAAAACTAAATGTTTATATAAAAAGTACCTTTTTAAATAAAAAGTACCGTTTTAAATAAAAAGTACCTTTTTAAATAAAGTAAACTTTTTAAATAAAAAGTAAATTAATTAGAATTGTGGTTATTTTGTTGAACTATTTATGGTTTTCAATCCAAATTTTTAATATTTTAATCAGGCTTAAGTTCGTCAAATTTAATTTTCATTAAATTATTTTTATGAAGAAAGGAATTTTACAACATGAAAATTAATTAAAATTGTTATTGATAATCATTCATTCTTGACTGACCTGAGATTCGAACCCAGGCGGCTGGTTACCATGACATGTTTCGATCACAACCACTTGATCTCCTCAGATGGATTTGCCGTCAAAAAAAAAAATCAAATTTCGATTTACCAAAAGGTTAAAATACAATTTGGTTTAAGGATTGATGTTTGACTATTGACGTCAGCAGTCGTCGATGGCTGCGAGTGTAAGACGGCAAATCCATCTGAGGAGATCAAGTGGTTGTGATCGAAACATGTCATGGTAACCAGCCGCCTGGGTTCGAATCTCAGGTCAGTCAAGAATGAATGATTATCAATAACAATTTTAATTAATTTTCATGTTGTAAAATTCCTTTCTTCATAAAAATAATTTAATGAAAATTAAATTTGATGATCTCAAGCCTAATTAAAGAATATCAAAAATTAAAAAACTAAATTTTTAAATAAAAAGTAAATTTATAAATAAAAAGTACCTTTTTAAATAAAAAGTACCATTTGGAATAAAAAATTCTTTTTATGATAACCAAATTATATTTTTAACCAAAAATAACAAAAAAAATTTTAACACAATTTTTTTCTTAAAAAAAATTTTTCTCTTATAAAAAAGTGACTTTTACAACAAAAAGTACCTTTAAAGAGTTTATTTAAATTTTTTTTAGCGCTTTTATTTATAATTTTTTTCTTTCTTTTAGGTATTTATTTCATCAATTCTTTTAAATTCTATGCTCCAACAATTTAACTAAAACTCTGTCTGGTAAGTTTCCAACATTTTCTCCCTGCGCCATGTTAAGCCACTGTGCAATTTGAAATTAGATAAATCTCAAATAAAATTGTTACTTTAATTTCTTTTTAATTTTGAGCATAATTATTGTCATATTTAGACATCTGGCTTATCAACTCTACAATAATATTATTTTTGCTATCTGATGAAATGTGAATTAAAAAAAATTACCTTCATCTTTTGTTTGAATTTGTAATTTCTTATTTCTTTTTTTTTTTTTTTAGTTGAGCTTCAACTACTAAAAAAAAGTAGAAGAAAAAAAATGAGATGGAAAAGAAAAAGAAAGTGTTTTTAAGATGACAATGTTTGTTTATTCATACAAGATCTGTCTGTCTGTCTGTCTAAGAGATCTTGTAAATGCTACAAGTATGAAAAACTTAAACTTAATTTTCATTTCAACACAGATACAAAAAAGAAAAAGTAAATTGTGAAAAAAATCTGAAATAGTTTTAAGAGGTTTTCATAAGAAAATTTGTTTTGCAAAAACAGTGAAATAGATAAAAAAAAAAATAAACAACTTAATTACCCCAACTCTCCATGTCTGTCATTTCAAAGTCATATTAATACACACTCATACAGTTGAAATCGGTCGTTGTATTTGAAATAACTCAGTGTATGGAATGAGTACCTGCAGAGTATTTCTCAATTTGATATTATTTTGATAAGATAATAAGATTAAATAAATTTTTTCTTGTTAAAGATTATACAGATTTCTTTTTAATTTTATATCTATTTTTTCGGTTTTTGGTTTAAATTTCTCTATTTAATGGGTAGAGGTATTTTTTGCAGAAAGCTAAAAAATTGTTGATGAAAAAATATAAGTAGCCTGGTAGTGAGCTAGTCTGTCGGTCTGAGGGTTGTGAGTTCGAATTCGCACAAAGTCAGTGGTCTGTTTACGTCACAATTGCTCGGTAAATAAAGTTATTAATTATATGTATTTGTCACGCACTTATACAGTAGACTCTTACAAACTAAAACCACTTTTTCTGGTAATTCTAATTTTTGATATATTCAAATTTCTAGAAGTTTTTTTTCTCTTAAAATGATAAAAACATTATTTAATTGGTTTGGTTTTTTTTGTTTTTTTTTTAAATTTAAATGATACCAGTATCCGTATTCTGTATTTTGATAAACCCAATTCTCTATCACTAAAAATTTGTAAAGTTGATTTAGCGATTTTTGGCTACGAATGCAATACTGTATCGTGCATAAAAAAATATTTCGCCGTAATTTTAGCTTTTAAAGTCATCGCTAAAATTTTTAAATTTTGTATTTTATTGGGCATTTTAGCGATCGAGATTGAGCTTTAGCTAAGCGATCCATGCATTTATCCAGAAGTCATAGGTTGATTTGCTATATCTTTTCCACATCGGTCGTCAGCGTATCATTCCCATTTCACTTTTAAAATATATAAAAATTTTAAAACATATAAAAATAAAGCCAAAATGCACGAACTCTTTGAAATTGTAGCAACGTAACAAAGTGAAATATTTACATTCCAAATCCAGAAATTAAATTTTTATTAGACTTAATTTTTGAAAAAGTCTGGACCAATGTTTTCATGAGCTAAGGAAAAATATCAATTTCTGATATTGTTTGGGTATATGGAAACCTTGAGACTCTCATTTAAGACAATCATGATTTTCGCTTAGGTCCCAGCTATTAATGAATCAATCTAGACGAAATGAAATAGTAAATTTTTCTAGACAATTTCTTTAGTTAATAGCAACTTGTACAGACAGACAAATAGCCAGTATTAAATTAACTATTCGACTCACATAGAACCTCATTTTATACTAAAAGAAAACCCACTCCACCCCGTTTTTCCACCCAACATTTTTATAAGTAGACAGTATTTTTTTTTTTTTTTTTTGTTTAAATTTTTATTTCCGTATCATGTCTACTTTTGTTTCTGTCTGTATTTCCATATTTCCATTCCTTGTCATACTCACTTTACTACCTGTGATACCTGTGATTATACAACATTAACACATTTACAACATGTTTGCATTTTCAAACATCTGTATGGAAAATGTTTGCTGATTCCATCTACTTCTTATAAGTACAGGTATCGGTATCAAATGGAATTTAATATCCATATAGATGATGATGATGATAATGTCGTATACAACATCCAACTAAATGGAAAAACTAACAAACGAACACATCTTTCCATAATCCATATATTGGCAGTTATAAAGTCATTTCAATTTGATGACAAATATTGTGGTGCATATATTTATGTATTTCTTGATTTGTTCCATCTGCTTTATCCAAATGCAGGTTGCAACAACGTATCTGGTAAGTCGTTTGTATGTAAATCAATAGGAAAACGAGTAGTTGAAAGAATTACACTGAGAGGGAAAAATTAAATAAAGACCCTAGACGGACGCTAACACCAATGGCTGTAGGTGATCAACTGAGTCTGCACGCAAAGAAAAAACATGGTTGTGGTAAACATATTCTAAGAGCAACATATTATGATAAGATTCATGATTGTAGTCACCATATTACGATTGTTATTAAATCATATTATGACCAAATATGTTCGTAATATTACATCATAATATTTTTCCCTCAATCATATTGTTATCCTGTTAATCATAAAACGTTAAGAAGTTATAATATTACTGTCATGGCAATCATAATAAGTTTAGAAGTAATCATATTACTGTCATGGTAATCATAATAAGATAAGAAGTAATCATATTGTTGTCATGGTAGCCATAATAAGTTAAGAAGTAATCATATTACTGTCATGGCAATCATAATAAGTTAAGAAGTAATCATATTATTGTCATGGCAATCATAATTAGTTTAGAAGTAATCATATTATTGTCATGGCAATCATAATAAGTTTAGAAGTTATCATATTATTGTCATGACAATCATAATAAGTTTAGAAGTAATCATATTATTGTCATGGCAATCATAATAAGTTTAGAAATAATCATATTATGATGCAAATTGATATGAACTGTTATACATAAATTTTTTACATCATAATATGATACAACTTTAAACATAATATTTTTATTGGAAAAAAATACTTATGATAAAATAAAAAACATAATATAGTTACTGTAATCTTTTTGTCGTAGGTCGCAATTATTTATAAATTATTTTATGGAGTTTTCATTATTTTTCTCTTAAAATAACACAAAACTTACCAGTAATGGTGAATATTTTGCACCAATATTTCACAAATTTTTCCACCACTTTAAGATTATTAAAATTTTTTAGCAAAGATATTTTATTTTGTGACACTACAACCCTTTTTTAATGTTTTTTCTTTATTTTTTTTTTAATTTCTTGTTTATTTTAATGGTTATTTTGTTATTTTTTTTTAATATTTTTTTTAATTTCTTGTTTATTTTGATGGTTATTTTTTTATTATTTAGCCACTCACTAACAAATAATTCGATATGTTTATGTAAAACACGACACAACTGATACAAAATTATTTTACAAATGGCGATACCAAAATATTATTAGAGCAACGATATTTTGATTGCATCTTAAACTTATTATCATAAATGTATATAAAGTTATCATGTTATGGCTATTAAATATCATGTTATGGCTGTGAGTAATATAATATGTTTTGAAAGTTATCATAATTTAGTTGTTAGAAAAATAATTGTTTTTCGGTCAACAATACTCAAATTTATAATTGCGATAAACATTAATATGTTTACAGTAACTATAATATTGCTGATATTTAATAAAAATAACAATTATTTGTGTACAACAACAATATATTGTTACAATAAACACAGTGTGGTTGCCGTAACCATGCCCAACCATATTTTTTCTCTGCGTGTGAGGAAGAAAGTCTCTTAAGGCCCTGCTATGATGTGCATAAACTGTACGAATACATGTAAATCGTATCGCACCTATTCAACAATACTGTATTAACTCAAAAATTTTAGTTTTTCACTTTTTGGAAATAATCGACAGGTATTATTCATATCTACCCACTGTGAACATATCGAGCTATTTTGTCTACCTTCTGGTAAAGAAACGGTTGGTTTAAAAATACTTTTTCATATGCCTTTCATATTAAATTAAAAATTGTTTTGCTTCTATTGAAAATTTGAACATTTTGAGTTTATACAGTATTGTTGAACAAGTGCGATATGTGTTAAGCCCTTTTGAACTTAAGGAAACTTTTTGTTAATTTATATGAAATTGTCATTTTCTTTAGCAATGTGTGGAAGTCATACATTTTAGAGTTTTTTATACGTTTGAGAGAATTTTCGTTAATTTTGTAATTGATAGTAGCTTCAACTACTATTAGAAGAAACTAAAGTCAAGAGATTGATTATAGACCAGTAAACCCTTTGATATAGAAAGCAGATGAATGGTTAAGGTATCGAGTAAAGTTTGTTTGCGTTAGTTTTTGATTATTCTCATGAGGTGTTTTCGCAGGTTGATGCTCTTGCGCGAGGGGTGTTCTTTGGGGATCTCGTGTACCCGCACGAAAAAAGATTTCCACGTCGCAGGCTAATTTGTCACTCTTGTGGTATGTTTTGTGAGATAGTCAAAATGGGTATTGCGTTCGTATGATGGTAAGGTGAAGACTTAGAAGTCTGTCCCCCACGATAGTAAAGACCTGAAATTTAAAGTGAATAAAAGTCCATTTGGTATCACTCAGTGGTTAGTTTATCTCTCAGTAAATTAAGGCTATATGACAGGAGCTCATATAAATCATTTTCACATTTGACGTTGTGCTTGAGTATCACTTACCTCTTGCACCCTCAAGGGATGTCGGTCCAGTCAGTACCTGTATTTAAGGCTTAGAACTAGCAGTTGCTAAATTAGACCGCAGCTGACTAGAATCTAGTTGTGTATTTCGGAAAACAGTAGTAGAAGCAAAGGGAGAAATCCTAAAAATGGAGGGTTAAGTGCTGGTTTTTGCCAGAAACTAAGAGTAGAGTTCTTCTCAATGACAAATTGTTGCAATTCAGCTGCATTTACTATTAGGAATTACGTGCATCATAATCTCAAGTGGACACGTGTGTGCACATATATTTTTTTTTGTTAGGACCAGCACTCAGGAAAATAGGTTATGGGAAGGGGGAAAGCTTGTGGACATTCCACTTGAATTTATTCATGTTGAAAGTGAGAGGGAAGACTTAAGCAGAAAACTTCTCGACATACGAACAGTCCGGCCAAAAAACGAATTTTCCCTGCGCTGCACGACTTATAATTATTTCATCATATTAAAAATCGGATTAGGCGAGAAAGCAAATACACCTGTGTATATCTGAATACAAAACAGACTTAGGAAGTTGAGACAACCTTTTTTCTCACAGTGTACCTACGACTTAAGATTACAAAAACAATTAAATGATTAAAAAATCTGCTTAATCCAAAGATAAACAAATTAAAACTTTTGTAAATTAATACCAGTCTATTTTATTTTAGTTTTTAAATGATTTTTCTCTCTTCTTTTATTGCACGGCACGCCTCAGTGATTTTTGTAAAAGCAACAACTACAAAAAATAATGCAAAAACTGAAGAGAAAAAAACAATATTGATTTACAATGAATCGAAATTTAAAATTTTTTTATAAAATATGGAAACAAGTGCGATTTTATTTTTTGGCTAATTTTACCTTTTTAAACTATTACGGTTGCATTTTGCAGCATTTTGTTGAACTCATGTGTATTTTTCCCCAATGCCGTCAATGGCAGTCATTCATATAAATCATGATTTAAAAAATGTACAGCTTTTTTTCAAGCGATTTTTTCGTTATTTGCAAGTGTCACTAAATTCAAGTTATTTTTGCCTCCTGTTAAGTCGGTTTAAAATCATTCCAAATCAATTGCTATTTTTGTGGCACACACTCTTTTAGTCGTTTTTATCGAAATAAAATTAATAGATTTTGTCTTAATTGTTTCTCTAGTAGTTGGTTTTTTGTCATTGTCATTTAATTATATATTTGTTGCAAGTTGCAACTTATTATGGCGATTAAGTATTTAAGTGTATTTATTTGTTACCATTTTCTCAACAATTTGTTTTAGATTTTTTTTTTATTTTTTTTTTTTGACAATGTCTTTATATTACAGGTTTAAATGCTTGTTGTAACTTAATTTTGTTGTGCTTTTTATAAATATTTTTTTATTTGTTTTTTAAATTTTTTAATTGTGTTTTTAAGCAGCTGGAAAATTTATAACTATAATTAGTTAAATAAAGTGGTTGTACTTGATTTTTCTATTTTTATTTTTTTTTTAATTAAATAATTTGTTTTGTTCAATTTCTTATTTGAAGTCTAAATGATTGTTAAAAGTTTTTGTTAAGTTAAGCGTGAAATGAAAATTCCAAAAGTTTAATAAAAAAAATTTCTCGGCTCAAGGTTAAGGTTATAAACAAAATGACCCTTTTAGTTTAAGATGATAATTATGATCATTTAAATGTTGAAATCTTGAAAAACTTGACAGAAAAGAAGCCTCAAAAAGTAAAAAATGCTAAAATTCACATTGAAAAGTTTTAACAAAAAAGAAAAAAAAAAACATTTTAAATGATAAAGGAACCCTTTGCAAAGTAAACCAAATTAGCTTGTAATTCCTAAACCAGCCGTTTCCACTTGTATTACAAAGTTCTCAAATTTGTTTTGATATTTGGGTCATTCTTAAAAAACATGACCAATTGGTGTCCCCAGACTTTACTATTTTATATTTTGTTTCTCTAAAAAGAAAATAGAAAAATTTCTGCATTTTTATAAATTATTATCGATTCTACGTAACTATGTTATAAAACAAAAATAATTAGTTATCTGAAAAAAACTTAAAAAATATTTTTAATGTCAAATGTTTAGCAAAAACCTGTGTCCCGAGCCAATTTCTTAAAATTTAATAGTTATTTTCAGTTAAAATAAAATTGAAAAAAAATAATATTTACAATTTTTGTTATTCAGTTTGTATATATTAATACCATATATAGAAAAGAATGATGAAAAATTATTTTTTTGTATAATTTTTTTGAAGAAAAATCTTGTCCCCAGGTTTTGGTCCCCTCTGTTACGTCCACTCATTTTATTGAAAAATTTTTGTTAAACGTTATAACGCGTATATTTCTCTTATGCTTTTCCATCATAACTTAGCTTAAATCAACAAAATGTGTTTTTAACTGTTCAGTCTTGTTTAGTGCGTGGTTGAGTAAGTAACGTAATTGTAGGCCGGGTGCGTACCCTTATTCAGTGTCTACTCTGTTACTGTTGAAAAACAGTAAGTAAAGTGATTTTTTATTTATTTTATAATTTTTTTATAAATATTTTGTGTACACTAATTAAGTGGACAAATAAATTCTTCAAAATTCTAATAAAAAGCTAAAATATGGTATTTTTGAGCTAATTTGTCCCCTCTGTTACCGGTCCACTCTGTGACTTATTATATGTAAAAACTCCAAAAATTTAAAAAAATACTGCTGGTTATGGATTCCTATTGTTGATAAGATCCGTAACCACATGAGGCCAATTATAAACATATTTGGCCAACTTAATTTTTTAAAATTAAAAAATTCAGAATGGTCATGTTTTTTAAGAACGACCCATTTACGTGTGCTAATTGCAAATATTAATTGAGCTCTTTACAAAGATGCTTTGGAGAGGAAAGTACTTTTATTTGAATGGCTTGAATGGTATTATGCGTTTGTGCCGATATTTGTAACACCTTAAAATATTGGTCCTAGACCCACCATTAAGTATTAGCGGTCGACTCAGAATCAACTTCAGAGCCGATCGAACGATGTCCGTCCGGCTGGATGGCTATCAATTTTGGAATTTTAGAAATTATTTTACTACATAACATTTAAAAAGCGCAAAAAATTAAAGTTGTTCGGTTTTTGGTCCGATTTATGGCCTTTTTTGCAATGCCAGAACTTCCGACGGTAGATTCCCCCATTCCTGACGGATATTCTCTTTGAGTAATTTAACAGTCTGCGGCTTACTGGCATAGCCTCATGCCCTTAAGAAACCCGCAAAAAGAAGGCTTAAACGGTTAAATTGGACTTTCTTGCCCGCCAGTTCAAACCACCGCAACGAGGGACTAGACGAATCAGAAATTCAGCTTTCTGAATTTTGGCTGTATTTAGTGCAATATGCGCCATTGTTCCATCTTGTTGGACATGTTATACAGTTCCAATTTGTTAAGTTGAGGTAGGATAACGCCTTTGATCATGGATCTCTAGCACTTGCCGTTCGCATGTAGGGGCCAAATTTAAGAATTTCAACCATACAAATGTGGTGGTTTAATGAAATGTTTAAATTTAAGATGGGTCAAATGTAAGACTAACCCCACTTTATTTTTCATCTTCATTATTTATTTCTTACATACCTACTCCATTCTTAAAGGGGGTTCCCATACAAAAAGTTCAATACAGGGATCTAATCACCGCATACGATATCGAGCAAAATTTATCGAAATCTTTTATTTTGGTATCCTGACACACGATATCGAATTAAATATATCGAAATTTGAGATGATAGCATTCGATATCGAGTAACCAAAGACATTACATCTCTCGAATTTTCATTCGATACATCAGACACTGATCGTGTTCAGAAAAATACGATTATTCACAGAAAAAATAAAAATTGATTTCAATTAAAACATTTGTAATATTCATTAAAAAATTAGTTGAATTTGCACCAATAAACAAATTAATATTATCAATTAAACGTTAAATTCAATTGATTAAACGCTTAATTTGCTTGATTAAACGTTTAATTTACTTGATTAAATTTTTAATTAAAACTGATTTTACTTTTGATTAATGCTTTAATTAAAAAAAATATTAGCGAAAATTTTTTCTGTGTTTACTCGATACGATAGTTAACTCGATATGTAATGTGATTAGACCCCAGACTAGAAATATATTGAAGAAATAGTGCCATAACTGCCAAAACGTCGACCCAAGGGGAATAAAATGTATGAAAGACCACAATTAGTTTTTTCAATACATACTTGCCCTGTATCTCCAGTTCTTAGGGGGGCTCTCATGCAAATGTGGCATTTTATGAAATTCTTAAGTTTAAGTAAAATTGTCCTTTTTTTGCGATTAAACATTTTAACCATTTATGGCTTGTTTAGTTTGGAACTTTGCTTTCCACACTTGTAGAAAAAGCTGCATTTTCAATTTTGTAAAAGTTTTTAAAAAAACAAAAATTTCAAATTTTTGCTAAAAAAAAATTATGTTTCAAAAACAACTTAAAGGTAATTTTATTGCGGAATTTCTAGTTTGTTCCAAAACCTAAACCGTTTTTCAGTTACGCAAATATATAAAGTGCAACCTACTTCATTTTCGAAATAACGGTAGGTATATCTCGAAAACAAGAGCTACCCTTAAAACGGGCAGCACTGAATTCAGCACTTGTCAGTTTTTTTTTTTAACTAGCACAGTGTTATTATTATTATTATTATCATTATTATTATTATTATTATTATTATTATTATTATTATTATTATTATTATTATTATTATTATTATTATTATTATTATTATTATTATTATTATTATTATTATTATTATTATTATAATAATTTATTTATTGTTTAGTTACCCGCCACTACCATACAACCATCTTAATAGTGAATTTGGCACAAAGTTTTCTTTTAAATTTGCCAACAAATTAAACAACTTGAAAAATTGAAAAGGCGCGCTCCTCATAACATTCAAATATTTTCAAATCATTAAAATGTTTATTAACATAAAAGTGCATATAATTGTTATACTTTTAAAATATTTCTATGTTTCCATCATTTCAAACTAACGTTTCTTTTTCTCTGTCTGCAGTTTATCATTTTTGGAAATCTTTTTAAAATTATATGAACAAACAAACATTCAATATTTATGTCTTGAAAAGAGCAAAAAAAAAAATATTAAAAAAAAAAACGAAAAACACAGCTGTCTGCACATTTGGGTTATTTAGCAAATTAACCAAGTGTTAAAATAAATAAAAAAAAAAAAAAATATAGAAGATATAATAATATTATCTTTCTTTAAACATACACACGATAATAGTGAAATAATTGTCGGTCTGTCTGCAGTGGTTTCACAAAAAAAAAAAAATAGAAACGCATTTCAATTAGTTTTTTTAATGTAATTAAATAAAAAAATATCTCTGTTGTTTTTTACTTATTTTTCAAAACTATAAAGATTTTGTGAGGATGGTGTGGTGTTACTTAATCTTCTGAAAAATAGCGGCTTAAGCACGTACTAAACACCTTAAAATAACACAGTACAACATTTTTCAGTTAATTGATTGCCAACTCAATTCTGTGAAATGTATGTGAAATTAGACCCAAAAAGAAGAATTTCTGCATCATTCGTTTTGTCTTCTTACCTGTGATTTGAAGTTAGTATCGATTTGAAGTTAGTACTATCGTATAGGGGAATTTATCACGTTTTAGGCCCTGTTGTTTGGCATAGCTCGACAACCACTAGCCCAATTTAGTTGAAATAAATTTAAAAAAATTAAGAATTACAATTCCCTTAATCTGTTCATATATTGTTTTTCTATACAAGTAACACTTTCGAAGTTAAAAATGAATGTATGAAGGGAAAAAATTATTTTTTGCCTAAAAATTTAATTTTTTTTTTTTTAAAATACATAAAAAATCCAAAATGGAAAAAAGTTTCAAGTCTAGTTATTTTTTCGCAAAGTCACATAACCTATGAGCAAAATGAGACAAAGATCATAAAAATCGATGCACGCGTTTCGCTTTTATTCGCAATTGAGTAAATGTATGAATTTCAAAAATCAGTTATAGCCACCACCCTTAAAATAAAAATAAAAATATAAATTAAAAATTATCATGCAATATCCATCCTTGTAGAAGTTGACGCTTGTGGTTCTGATGATCTTGTTTTCTTCGTAGGTTGTTCATATTCATGGTCTGAGTCTGTATCGTCATCCGAGATACACATACTTGTTGTTGCGCTGACATTTTGCTGTGTGAGTTTTCTTCTCTTCAAAAATGATGTCAGCCATTCGGAGTCGTGTTGTGATAGTCCCAGCTTGGCCACAATGTAATCCATTTCGATTTGTGGTAGCGGTTGTGGTGCACTATTTTCAATATCGGGTATCCAATCAGCATCATCCAAATCGGTCGGATTGGTGAAAACGGTTTCGGCTAGCAGGGACACAGTATCCGCACTCGGAGGTTTAGGTGCATCGGTATCAGCAGGGCGTTGCACTGGAAGTGTGGCAGTAAATGCAGCAGTGTATACTTTTGTTTTCAATTGTTGTCTGTTTAATCCAGGACGAAAATTTATGCATGCATAGCACCTGGATTTATCATGTCCAGTTGTGTCTTCCACCCAAATTACTGGCTTCATAAAAGATAACTTTCTACTTTTTCCGTGAATCCATTTTAGAAGGGTAGTATAACAACTGTTGCACACTGTGTTCGGCGTAAAATTTGCACCACTTAAATCTGCTTCATCGAAATAATTACAATACGCGGTTTTGAATTGCTCAGTAAACAAATTTTTTCGATCTTTTTTCTGTACTTTTCGGACGATATGACCACAAACGTAACAATATTCATCCAAATATGGGCACTTGTTGTTTTCCATATTGATATATTTTATGTTTTGTTGTTATTCACTTTTAAAAATCTGGAGAAAAATCACTTTTACTGTTGCGTTCGTCGGCACTGGCTGAATGCCAAAAATCGATCAATGCACACCTATAAATACTACGTATTTTTGAATATTTTACTGCCAGGTACTTATAAATGGGCGCATATTTTAAGGGCGGCTGGCTATATACCTGATTCAGCACTTGTACGTTTCAAACTGTGCAAAAGTTTCCAAATAATGACCACCCTTAAATGTGGGTGCAATTTCTGTAAAAAAATCATATAGGTAGCCACCGGAAAAACCCAAATAATAAAAAGGTCCACTTTCCGTTTAATTGTCCACGTACATTTATTACCGCAATCATAAAAATCAAATAACCTTTTGTTTATTCCTTTTTTTTTAATTCTCAGAATCATGAAAAAGGTGTCAATGTTTTCTCCAAATAATGTTGTGCATATCTCGAGCAAATTTTTGAAATTCATACATTTACTCAATTGCGAATAAAAGCGAAACGCGTCCATCGATTTTTATGATCTTTGTCTCATTTTGCTCATAGGTTATGTGACTTTGCGAAAAAATAACTAGACTTGAAACTTTTTTCCATTTTGGATTTTTTATGTATTTTTAAAAAAAAAATTAAATTTTTAGGCAAAAAATAATTTTTTCCCTTCATACATTCATTTTTAACTTCGAAAGTGTTACTTGTATAGGAAAACAATATATGAACAGATTAAGGGAATTGTAATTCTTAATTTTTTTAAATTTATTTCAACTAAATTGGGCTAGTGGTTGTCGAGCTATGTCAAACAACAGGGCCTAAAACGTGATAAATTCCCCTATACGATAGTACTAACTTCAAATCGATACTAACTTCAAATCGCAGGTAAGAAGACAAAACGAATGATGCAGAAATTCTTCTTTTTGGGTCTAATTTCACATACAGTTCACAGAATTGAGTTGGCAAATCATGTGTTGTACTGTGTAATGAATTTAATTTAATGAAATATTGGTTTTTTTTCAAATAAAACAATTTTAAAAGTTATTTTTGGGAATACGAAATTTATTATTATTAAGATTTCTGTATGACGTGCTAAATTCCCAATTAATTATTAATTTTTGATAAAAACACTGAAATTTATTGTTGAGGGAAAGCTGGCTGCTATGCGCATTTCACTGGTTTCTTAGGCCAGATCGTCAGGAAACGTTTTCCAAAGATTTTAGAAAATATAAAAATATTATACTACAAATAAAACCATAAATCGAATAAGAATTATAAACACTTTAAGGCCCGTTTTCACAACTTACCGTTAGCTAAAAGTAGTCTTTAACCGGCCTTATTTACTTTAACCTAAAGTGAGCGATAAAGTAAATTAAGGCCCATCTATGATGGTAGGTAAAAGCAAAGATGTAATAATGGAAAACTTTTTATACAGCATATAAAATCCTACCTTTAGCTATCGGTAAGTTGTGAAAACGGACCTTATTCTTACTTCTAACGATATCAAAGCTTAAACAGAACACCAACAATAAAAATGGAGTTTATCTTTTTTCCCCTACAAATTTTATTTCGACATATAAGTTACATGAATTATAATTAAAAATAAATTTAATAAAGCATGGCACTTTTTTCTCGTATTCACTAAAGAAATATTTTTATCAAACCAACAAGAGAAACGAGTACAACAAGACCCTGGATGATACTAATGGCTAAGAATATAACTAGAAAATAAGCTGCGTATTAAACTTTCACACTGGGTGACAAACAATGCGTGTGCCAACCGCACCTGGGTGTGGGAACAACCAGCGCATACAGGTAGCAATTTTGATTATAAAGGGTCGATGTTGATTTTAAATAAAACACAAATTATGTAGGAAATTATTGTCATTCTTTTTATGATCATATTGGATGGAACAAAATATATGCCAAATGGCCGCCACGATCTCGGCGGCACAAATTTATCCGATGGTCCAAATTTTCGATGACGCTGTGGCATAATTGAGGTTCAATAGCGTTAATGTGCCGAATTATCTCATCCTTTAGCTCTTGAATTGTTGCTGGCTTATCGACGTACTCCTTTTCTTTGAAATAACTCCAAAGAAAGAAGTCCAACGGTGTTTAATAACATTATCTTAGCGGCCAATGGACATCGCCACCATCGCGCAAAACAGCTATTGTTTCATTAACTGTGTGGCAAGTGGCAACGTCCTGTTGAAACCACATATCGTCCACATCATCTCACGATAGCGAACACCATTCACAGCAACGGCCTGACTGGCCTGCTTGTGGACAAATTAGGGCCCGATGATGCCGCTAGCCTATAAACCGCACCAAACCGTCACTCTTTGTTTTTTTCCATTGTTTATTTATTGAATCTTCATATATTAAATATGAAGTAACAATAATTATTCAAATCTTATCCTAATACTTTATTTATGTCCAGCCAGTGCCAGACAAAAATGTTCTTTATCACGGGTTCTGTTCACATATATAGGTGCTTATCGCTCTTCTAGTTGGATAAGTGCTGCAGTGTCTCTTCTTCTTAAGCGAGTGTGGCCACCATGATTTAAAATAGTTCGAGCTCTTTGTGTGTGGATTATATTTCGAACAAATGTACCTCATTTTTTATCCACTGTTGCCAGTTCTTGCCACCATTCTGACCATTGACGACGATTGGAATGGTCAAGAGGCTTTAGTTGTTGAGTCAATTGCACCTTGTAAGCGTGTAAATGCAAGTCTTTATGCATAATCTTCATCCACGACTGGCGTGAGAGGTGCCATTGTTCGGCACGACGATGAGGTAGACGTCTCTTCAGTCACACTATCGCGAACAGCAGCAATATTTTCTGCAGTACGAGCTGTACGCGCAAGCACTGGCGTTTTCACATCTCCTACAGAACCGGTTTGCTCAAATTTTCGCACGATTTTTCGATTGTACGCACATTTGGAAGATTAAATTGACCGAAAAAATCACGAAGTGCACGATATGCATTTTGATTTGAACGCCCTTTTTCATAATAAGCCTGAATAACTTTAACGCGTTGCTCGATTGTGTATCTTCCCATGGGTCAAATTGAAATAGTTTGAAATTGAGAAATGTCAAATGAAATGCAGTAAAAAAAAACTTGACGTTTAGTTGTGGTTCATACTCAACTTCGGCCCTAAAAATTTAACCACCCTGTACAATCCGGCAGAATAATACACTAGCCCCTTGTTTAGGAGCTAGAGCTATCTAACCTCCCTCGAAGTAGGCATTTAATGATTTTTCTTACCGCAACTTTGGACCCAAACCGCAATTACTACGTGACCTGCGAAGGGTTCTCAACCGTTGCCGTGTACGGGGAGCTACTAAATTCCGTGGTGCCAGATTTAATTAGTAAAAAAAATTTCTGTGTAGAAAACAATTATCATTTCAATACTATGGTGAAGGGTATATAAGATTCGGCCAACTATAGTACTTTTACTTCTATTCTATTAAAATTGAATTAAGATCCCAACTCCAAGCAGCTCTTCTTGTTGCATTCTATTATAAGCTTGCTACAGGTCTCTTTACTCTCCCAACAAACGTTATTGCATCGCATCACATTACGTCCATTTTATGCTTGCGTTTGTATGTGTTTTACACATAGAAAAATATAATCAAGCTTGTAAGTCTGCTTTTACACGTTTCATCTTTTGATGCTCAACTCTTGTGTTTTTAGGTGAGAGAAGAAAGAAGAAAGGGGGTTAGTACGGAGATGCCTGTACTCGGTCAGTACGCTTTGTGTTTTTATTCGTTGGTATATGCACAACGATGGCTGCATGTAATTTTTTTCTTTTCGTTTTCTCTTTGATTCGCTATTAATAAAATTGTTGTTGTTTTGTACCGAAAAAAGTTGAAACCGATTGCTGCGTGTGAATATATTGGCATCTTTAAAAGGGAATTGAATGGAAGTTGAGCATCAAAAGATGAAACGTGTAAATTCAGACTAATTAAATAAATTTATTGTTAATGTTTTTTTTGTTTTATCAGTCATAGCATTTTTGTGTGGTTTTTCAACAACAGATAAATCCAATCAATTATCAGTAATTTAACAAAATTCGGTAGAGTTACAACATTTTGCTTATTTTTGTTGGTCTCGAATTTATTTATTTTTTTTTTCTACATCAAAAAATATTTAATTAACCAGTTAGATTTCGTGTCATTTTAAAAGGTATTATGAAATAATTTGTAAAAAACTGAATATTTTTTGATAACAATTTGTATTACAAAAAAATAAAAAATGTCAAATAAAGTTTTTAGGAGACTTATGTGTGGTTTTGAAATTACAGGCTATTTATTGTGTAGCAGAATTTATATGAAAAGCACTCATAAAACTGAGTAGTTTTCCGTATGATGGATGGCATTACCATTTTGCAATACAATTGCAAATTGTTAAGGATTATACCCCACTTTATTTTTAATAAAACAGTTTTTTATTCATAAAATAACTTGTTATTAATAAATAGATTTAATAAATAAAGTCTTCCAACTTGTTCAATATTACAATCTACCTAAAATTTCCAATTTATATCAAGGTCTTTTAACAATCACTTTACCACACTTTTTATAACCCTCAAACAGAAACTGATACGGTTTCTAAATTAATTTTGTTAAATATTTTGTTTTTTTTTCAATTAAATAATAAAATCAAAACAAGAAACCGTACTCCAGTTTAATTACTATCATAATCGGGTGCAACAAATACTTAGCGCTGCTATTGGTGCAGGTAGCACTATTAAAGCGGCAGCAATGATTATGATGGCGATGAAAACTTTTAAATAAACTTACAAAAGTAATTTGAAACAATAATTTATAAAGTTTTAATTACAATAAAAAATTAAATAGAAAAATAATAATAACTGAATTAGAAACGCTTAAGTTTTTGCTTACAAAACACACCAAAAAATAAATAAAAAAAAAAAGACTGAGAACGGAAATGCAACATGCACTCGTAGTGCAGACGGTCGGACAGACAGTCTTGTGATTAGTTAACCGTGCTCATTTAATTTAATTTATTACTTCGGTTTAGAAGCCAGCTAGCCAGCATTTAGAGCTTTAATGACCCACATTGTTAAGCAATTAATAAATAAAAAAGTGTATTAAAACCATTTGACACACTTTACAGCGGGTAAACATTACAACGGTTATGTATGGGTAATGCTAATGGTCATGTGTTTTTGTTGTTTTTTTAAATGGTTTGTTACAGTTTATAAAATTAGTTAATTAAAGTTTTTTTTTCTTCTATAGTAATAAAATTTATATGAAAATAAAGCTTACGAGATATTTTTGAATTAAGTTTCCCACATAGAAAAAATTTTACAATTAAATATTAATCACATTTATCACAAATTATGCCAAATTTTCGTTATCGCTAATAATTTTATATTTAAGATAAATTTTGCTTAAATTTTCTTGTATTAAATCTTTTTTAAATTATAACCCTGCTACAATTTGAATGATTGTTTTTTTCAAAGTCATCTGTAAGTCTTTTTTGGGCACTTTTGGGGATTAAAAATCGGCACAAAAACAATTCGCGCTAATGGTTTAAAAGTGTTTGATTTACAATTCAATAACAAATACTATTGAAAAGGAATCGATTTTGTCTCTAAACTTATTTAAAAAAAAAAAAAGTCTCTATTGCGATGCGAATGCTTTTTCGATACGAAAGCTAAATGTGATAAGAGGCCAATTTGGTAATCTATATCGCTTTCGCAAATCCTGGCAATCAAAATTGAAGACATCATTTGATAGTAAAATTGCATTTCTGTCTAAAATATGAAACTCAAGTTTTGCAATTTTTCTATTTTCATCTTGTCTTTGCACTTCTGATTTTAATATTTTATATAGAAATACAAAGACACCTACAGCCAACTTCAAGTTAAAAACGTGTGAGAATTAGAAATACATGAAACTAAGTACCCCTCCTAAGTCTTCCAACCCCTATCCCCAATAAACTGGACGATAACTAACCAGTTTTTGTTTGAAAATTTAAATAAAGAAAAAATTATGCTTTGCGAAAAGAAAAAAAGATGCTGAAGGCAAATATACAAATGCATTAAGGAGTACAAATCATTCGATTTGCTACAATTGTTCTTTCGCACCGCAATGGAGAGTAGCTCCCATGTCCTAGGTCAGCTCTATTTAAATTCAGGAGCCAAATTATGACATTCGATATCGATAGATTTCTAATGCCGTAATTTGTCCCCCGTTCTAGTTCAGTTCTAGCTTAGTTCAACTGTATTTTAGTAAAGTTCTATAGCACTCTACTGCATTCGATATCGAGCAAAATTCAACGAAATTTTTTATTTTGGTATCATGACACTCGAAATCGAATGAAATGTATCGTAATTTGAGATGATAGCATTCGATATAGAGTGGAAAAAAAAGTACTAACTCCGACTCCAAATGCTGAAATTTTTTAAGTGCGACTCCGACTCATACTCCGACTCCGACTTCTACTATAATCTTGATGCTAAATGTATATGAGACTCAGTGATGTTAACTTTTATTTTTTCATTACCGTACGGCCTTCTAAAAATTAGAGTTTTTGAGAAGCAATTACCGTACGCAAACATTAATGTGCTGTTTCCAAATGACAGGCGATTGATTATGTAGCAAAATTTATATATATGAAAAGCACTCAGTCCATCGCCTGTCATTTGGAAATTTTTTTTTTAATTTTTTATGCCGAAAAACTTTGGAGTCGGAGTCGCGACTTTTTGTGGGTACTACGACTCCGACTCCGGCACAAAAACATCACCTCCGACTCTTCAACTCCGACTCCGACTGAACAGCCCTGTCGAGTAACCAAAGAAATTAAATCTCTCCTGTTTTCATTCGACGCGTCAGTGTCTTTCGTATGCAGAAAAATACGATTGTTTATTCGATACGATAGTTTACTTGATATCGAATGCGGTGATTAGACCACTGGAACAGAACTGAAACAGAATAGATAATTTTAATTTAATAATTTCGTTCTGTTTTAACAAAATAGCCAATATTTTTAATTGAATAATTTATCAGGGAAAAATCACGGCATTTGATATCCATCGAAATTGCCATTAAAATTATATTGAAGTTTTGATCGATATCGACACAGTGGGAGATTTTGGAAATAATTCTGAATCTTCTTAACGGTTAGCCCAATTGGATTGGAGGTTGCAATTAAAGAGTTGTATTCGCGCTTAACTTTTCGATTTCGGGTCTATAGACTTATCAGGAGAGGCGCCATAGGTTCCTAAATTATGGCACCTATGGTATAGTAATCGATCCACAATTTGTTATTTTAGTCGATATTAAAATTCAGTGAAACGTACTAGTCGTTTTCTACACACAGAAAAAAAATAGAAATGGATTTTAATTAAAAAATTTGTGGCTTTCATTAAATTTGCACCAGGGAACAAGTTAATAGCATCAAATAAATATCTTTTGATATAAACGACATTTTCTGCAGTTATGTTGTTTATATAAATAAGTTAACTTTAAATTCACTTGATTAAATTATTAATTAAAACAGATTATATTTTTAATAAATGTCTTAATTGAAAAATAAAATCGCGAGAATTTATTCTGTTTAGTTTAAGAAATATCCGACTTTTAAATTTAAATTTAAAATGTTTGAATTTTTTTTTTTGAACGTTTTTAAAATTGGACTGAAATTTAGAATTCTGGATCGTTTTAAATTTTTCTAATAATTTATCTAATGACCTACTTAAGGAACCTACGGCGTTTCTGCTAATGGGTCTATAGACTCCAAATCCAAAATTTAAGCTCGACTTCAACACTTTAAATTTTATTCTGATCGAACTAACCGTTTAGAAAATCCAGAAATTTTCAAATTTTTTCCAAAATCTCCCACTGTGTACTGTAATTTGCCCCCCAGGACTGCTCTCGATTTTGTTTTTTCTTTTCTTACAAAATTGTTTGATTTAAAAAGGAATTCCCCTAAGATTCAAGAATTTTCAAAAAAAAGATTTCTTTTAAAAAAGTACTTTTTTTTCAAAACTGTCTGTCTCTGATTCAAATTTTTGCAATACCCCTGTATCATAATGAATGAGCTTCTCTTTTAGTGTAAACTTTTCTATTATATTATAAAGATTATTGTAACACAATAATTAATTAATTATATTTTTACTATTCTGTCTCATTTTAGATCTAAATAGACATCATAGCACCACAAACCGCACAGTGGTTTTCCTGTCCGTGTGTGACTTTTGTGGCTTTTGCATTATGTCAGCATTGGAACTGGCAGCAATCTGTTTCATTGTCAACACATAAAAACCGGAAAAAATGCTTTATTAGCATTTTATCCACAAGAAAAAACAACAGTCTTGTTGAAGTTTTGTTTTTCGTTTTATGAAAAAAAAAAATATCAATTTATTAACACGAGTTCTTTGAATTGAATAAAGAAACAAGTGTTATTTCTATTTCCACTCTTACGCCTGCAGACGTCTACACGTTTTTTTTTTAACAACAAAATTATAAAAGAATAATTCAACATGCCATATTTTCCAAATATCAGTAAAAGTAGTAATAAAATGAGCAGTAATACCTCATTGGATAATACATCGGATCAGGATTATAGTGAATTTTTAAATGAGTATTTACTGCAGACACATTCGCCGCATAATGAGCCGGAAATACAATATGAAGGTAAGTGAAGAATAAATGAAGAGAAAAATTACCTATTGTGATTTTTTTAAGCATAATAATAATAGTATAAATTTATAAAAAAAAATTTCAATTGGAATTTAATTTCGAAATTTTCGAACATCTAAGCTTTTAAAAATATATGTATGTTTAAAATTTTAATTATTTAATTGCAAATATTTTCTTATTACTTGTACATTTGGTATAGTTTTGGAATTTTTTAAAATTCTAAATTAATTTCCAAAGTTTTTTGTACCAAAAAATTTTAATATTTTTAAAGTAAATAGCATAACATTTTTATTTTGAGCATTTTTGAACGATTTCAAATGTTAAAATATAAGTTCGAATTTTTCGAACATCATACAAATTAATATTTTAATAGTTTTTAATAGTTATTAATATTATTGATACTTGGTCTTTAAATAAGCGATTTATAGAACTAAAGCTACGGTCACACTTGTCAAATATTTGACGAAAAAAACGGAACCAACAAGCAAACTGAATAATTATTTCCTTAATTTCCAATATTTATTATGGTTATAATTCCTCATCTTACAGAAAACAGTTTTTTGCTATGTCAAGCAGTATAATAAGCTTTATTTTGTGATATTAAGAGTTTGTTAAATCTCACTAACTATTAACAAAAGTAGTGGTTACGCTTATTTGGTCAAATATTTAATAAGTGTGACCGTAGCTTTAGGCATTTTCAAAAATCTATGTTAATTTCGAATGTTTTCGAATTTTAATTAAAGTTTTAAGAAGATTTATAATTTTTAAATAATTAACACAAATATTTGAACGTTTTGAAATTATATGTACGTAAAATTTCGAACATATTGTAATGTTAAGTTTTTATATATTAACAAATAGAATCTGGGAATTTATTTCTCATGTTGAGTAACATTTTATTATACAAATTTTCATATTATTCGAATGTGTATTTTAAGTCAAATTACAATTCTCAAAAGCTTTTATACTTTAAAAGTCTTATTCCTTCAATATTTTCCAAGAATAATTTGTAAGCACTATCAGAATTTTTGTTTGTATATTTCTGTTAGTACTTATAAAAGCTTTTGAGGATTGAAATTTGACTTAGAATACACATTCGAATAATATGAAAATTTGATTTTATATATTATAAAGTTTTTATTCCAAAGTTAGTTATTTTTTGTTTTATATTAAAATTTTTGTGAAGTTTAAATATTTTCGAAAATTCGAAACTAACTTCAAAAATTTAAAAAAGAACTTTATAGAACTTTACATAAAAAATTAATATTTTTTTAACAACAAACGTATATGAAAGTTCGAAAAAGCTTAATTTGATACATTTAATAATTTTTTTTATTTCCACTTAATATAATTTTATTTTAAAAAATATTTAAAATAATTTTTGCATTTACAAAAAATCGAAATTTAATTTAAATTTTAAAAAACGTTAATATTTTTCGATTAAAAATAATAGAATTAAATATTTTATCAAACCTATTTTTTATTATTTCGAAATTAAAATCGAATATTTCAAAAATCTCTAATTTCTTTTTTAATATAACAATTTTAAGAGTTTTATCAGATTTTATTATAATTGCAATATTCCAAACAAATTTTCTTTTCAGTTTTTGAAAATTTCAAACTTTCTAAGAAGTTGCAAAATGTTCAAACCCTTATAGTTTAATTTCAAAAGATTTTCGAAATTTAGTGAAAATTGTGTAACCATAAAAAATTTTTAAACTTGTTGAAATTTAAAAACTTTAATAAATTTTACCAAACAAAATTATTACTTATTCTAACATTCGCAAAAACTCAAAATGAAGTCCGAATTGTTGTTTAACCTGCAAAAGTTCTTTTACATTAAATTTTTTTTCGAATTTTATTAGGATTTTACCATTTGAACTAACTTGATAATTTTAAAAAATCATAAAATTTCATAACCAATTTTTGATTGTAATGAAAATGCAAAAAATATTTAATTCAATAAAATTAAAAATTCAGTTTAAAATTGGGTGAATTAATAAATAATTTATTTAAATATTAAAATTTGGATATTTAAAGGAACATTATTTAAAATTTTACATTGTATTACAATTTTTTTATAAATTAATATAAAAAAAATTCGAACATAACTTCGAATTTTCGAACATACTAAAATTGAGTAAATCGTTTAAAAAATGTTAAAACTTGCATAAAATTTTTACGTTTTGAAAGCATTTTAAAATGCTCAAAAATTTTAAATTATTCGAACATTATTAAAAATTGTCTAAACTTAAAAGTTTTGGAGTATTTTTTATTTTCAATTTATTATTACATATTTTGTTTAATTTTGAATATGTTTTTTTATAAAAAAATTTTTTACTTTCGTTTTTCAATTTTGTTCCTCATTTTTGTTGCCTTTTTTGCAGAGGGCGAACTGGAAGCTGAATGGTTAATTGCTGCTGGTTTTCCACAATTGACAAAACCATTTGAACAGGTAAAATTTTAAATGATTCGTTAACTCTTAAATCATATTAAGTTGTTTCTATAGATGATTTTTTTTAATTGTAAATTTGCGGTTTAAGGAAATCCATTTTGTATTGTACTCGTATATAAAAACTTTTGTTATTGTTATACAGACTTGTCAGAAATCTTTTAATAACATTTGGTTTTGTAATATTTTTAATTACATTGACAATTTCACATTTCTCTTTAACAAGAGTTTATTTATTTCGTACTTATATTTTATGTTAAAATAAAACTCTATCATTCATATAAGATGTGCATTAAGTTCTTTCTTTGTTTATAAACGGAAAGTTTACGGATTTTGAAAAAGTGTCTTTAATAGTGGGGGATCTAATACAATTCTTTCTAGTTTGTGTTGACTTAAAGAAGAGAAAAGACTTAATTCTACGCGAAATTCGAAATATATAAAACGAAATGAAACCAAATATATCACAGCAGGAATTAATGGAGGTAAATTAAACTTTTGTTATTAGAAATTTATTTCGAATTTATTTAACCTTCGTTTTCAAATAAATTTCGATACTGAGACTAATAGAACTTGTGGTCAAATTTTTTTTTACCTTTTGAAATCTGTGTTCAAATTAAAAAATATTTCCCTTTTGAATTAAATTGTTTAAAATTCGAAAAAAAAATTTAAAATTAAGGACTAGCATTTTTGTAAGATATTCGATTCGACTTTTTCGAACATCTTTTAATATTCCTTAAGAATAAAAAGTTTTCTTGAGCTCGAGAAAGGTCGAATGAATAAAATTTAATTTAATTTCTTAAAAAGTTAAATATATTTTCAAACTAATTTCTTTAGAAATTTTGCTAGATATTTTTCGAACATCTTCGAAAGTTTTTATAATTGAAAATATTGAGATTTATTATAAATTGTTAATTTGGAACTGAAGTTGTGGATATTTTGCTCGAATTTTTTCGACTTTCTTTAAAAATTCTTTAAACTTCATTTGTTTTTTAGTTTGTAGTAATTTTTTCGATTCCTTATGCGTTTTAGAAGATGTCTATAAAATTAAGTTCGAATTCTTTCGGTTATCTTTAAAATTGTATAAACTTGATTTTTTTTTGAGTATGTAGTTAACTGTTTAAAATTTTTAAAGTTTTAAAATGTTTTTAATTTTCGAACTTAAATTCGAAACTGTTGCTTTAATTCCTTCGATTATCTTTAAAACTTCTTGATTAAATTTGCAGTAAATTCTTTAATATTGTAAATAATATTTAATAAAAATCTAATTAAAACTTAAAGAAGAATGAATATAAGAAGCAACCTAAAAAACACTTGATAATTTCATTTCAAAGGAAATTGACACTTTAAGTGATCCAATTACATCAAATACATTTTTTTTCTTTTTGCTATAAATTGTTGTTTATTTTGCTAATTTTATCGCCTTAAACTTGTTTAAACATTATAAAACATTTATGTATTGATCCGTCCAATACACTAGAAAAAACAAATAATTACAACAACATTGGAAATTTGACGAATTAGACAATTCATGTTAAACGATCTCCTACAAGTTCAAAACAATTTCAAACGAAGAAAAAAAAAATAGCCAAAGGAAAACAATACAAATCAACTTTAAAAAAAAATCGTGCAATGCGATTGTCAATATTTGGCGACAGTTGTAAATTGGCATTTGATTGGCAATGAAAGTTTAATGACATTAAACGGCAAATTATCACAATTAAAAAAAGCAGAAATAAAGAAAACTTTAAATCATGTTTAACTTCAACATTAAACTAACCAAGAAAATTAAAAATATTAACACAGTAAACTTTATTTTCTCAATGGTGGGAGTTTAGTTTTAAAAAATGTCTTCAAATTTCTAATGCCTTCCTTTTTTTTTTTGGTTCTTTCACAACAGGGTTTGGAATTGAG
This sequence comes from Pollenia labialis, assembly GCA_949318255.1. NCBI lineage: Eukaryota > Metazoa > Arthropoda > Insecta > Diptera > Polleniidae > Pollenia > Pollenia labialis. Next base: position 44,390,862 of record OX439143.1, on the reverse strand, counting down.
AACTTCGGAATTGGAACCCATATTAGCCTCTTTGTCAAAACCTCATGCTGATGCCATTAAACAGCGAGTACGCACTCTCAACCAAACTGTGAGAGGCCGTACTAAAAATCGCCAAAAGCGTAAACCCGATATAAGAGATGTTTTTCGAGATTTTGATGTAAGTTTTGAAACGTTTTTTTAAATGTTAACTTTCCTTTTTATAAATTCTTTGCTTAAATTTTAGGAATCAAGTACTGGTACCAGATCACGTAGTGCGACCCCTGATTCTTTAGATTCGATACCTGGAGATGAGGTTTGGGGCACTACATCCATGTTAGTATATGCTAATGTTTAAACTGCTGCTACACTAAGAAAAATTCATTTTGTACAAGAAAAAAAAACTGGGGCAAATTACGGTATTGGATATCGATCGTAATAACAATAAAATTTAAATGGAAATTGTGATCGATATTGAATGCCGTAACTTGTCCCCTGGCTTTTTACACAAAATGCCATGTAAAGGGTTGCATTTTTCTACAAAAGTCAAATTGAAATTTCGAATTTATTTACTGTATTTTTATGAATTTACATACGTATTTTCGAAAAAACATTTCTATATTTTTTAAGATTTTTCTTTAATTCATGTCCCTTTTTTCTTTCCTCAGACCCAGCTTTGTTAGTATTTTCGATCATGGCAATACAACGGACAATGGCAACGGTCACTCACCATTGTTTTCGAGTAAAAATCTTAAGCAGAAATTGAGACGTACACCAAGTGCTCCCCTTAAAGGTTCTACAGATATTTTTCGTGGTTCTCATGTACGCTGTGATATACCGTTGTATTCGGCTGATGGTATAGAACTATTGGGATTTTCGCGCATTGGTACCATACACATACCAAGGAATAGGAATAGATCGGGCTCGGACCCTTCATGTTCTGTTGGGTATGTATTTTAATTGAAATTTAAAATAAAAGGAAAATAACTTAAAATTCTTTTAAATTTAGACGTGCCCGTGGAGAATTAATGACCCAAGATTCACAAAGTGATAATAACACCTCTTCGGGTGATTCAAGTGATGAGTGTCTATCCAATCATCAGAGATTATCAAATTCTTCGTCGCCAGAAACATCGCCACATAAAATTTTAATCAGTAAAATACATTTGGATACACCACCACAGAGTGTACAGAATTCACCATCCTCCCGAGATGGAATAAGTTTTGAGAGTATGTGCCGTGAGACCTCTAGTCAAGATGGAGTGGTTAGTAGTGATAGTTCACCATTTTTCGCAAAATCTTTTGAAATTGTTTCTCTTTTTCTAGGATACTGTCGATAGCAGTGATTTATCTTTGGAATTTTACTCCGATATTGATACAATTAATGAAACCGAATTGAAGCGCTTGCAACCTTTATTCTGGTTGGAATTAGCTTCCATATTCGATCGCAATCACGTCCAATTGGATAAGCGGAAACCCGTAAAACGTCGTCGCAAAGAAGAGGGCAATCTATTTGGTGTTTCTTTAAATGCTCTAATCAGACGAGATCAACACATTACGGGTACCGATTCCACATTGGTGCCTTTGTTTTTGGAAGGCCTTTTAGAGGAATTAACAAAAAGGGGCGCCCGTGAGGAAGGTATTTTACGTGTCGCTGGACATAAACAAAAGGTAAGTGCCTAATTAAAAACTCCTTTCTTAAACACATTCTAACGATGTTTTAATCCGCTTTTAGACTGAACTACTTTATCAGGAACTTGAATCGAGTTTCTATCAAAAGCCAAAAAAATTCCAACAACTTTTAAGCTCGGCCAGTGTTCACGAACTGAGCGCTCTACTTAAACGTTGGCTACGCGAACTACCCCAACCCCTGCTCACCAACGAACTCATACAATTATTCTATCAGTGTCATGCTCTCCCGCCCACAGATCAAGCCAAAGCTTTGGCCATCATTTGCCAAATGTTGCCACATGAAAATCGCAATACACTTCGTACTCTTCTGCGTTTTCTCAGCAATGTCATCGAACAAAAAGATTTAAATAAAATGAATTTACATAATGTCGCAACGATAATTGCCCCATCATTCTTTCCCCCTCGTTTTGTGCACCCAATCGATAAGAACAGTATAGAGGATCAAGTCAAAATGGCGGCACAATGTTGCCGCCTCACGAATGTCTTAATAACGCGTGGTGAAACACTTTTTCAAGTGCCAAATAATTTGATAGAAGAGTCAAAATCGTCGAATAAAACAAGACAGGTAAAAAAATACCGACTTTTAAAAAATGTAAGAAAATCTTTAAGGAAAAAATTTTTTAGAACTAAATAAACGATTAAGAAATGTTGTTTTTGTTTTAGTATACAAATTTGTTTAATATTTGTAAATAAGAAAAATTCGCTAAAATTTTTTAAAAGCTTTTTTAAATTTGTAAAGATTATTGGGGGCTTTTAAATATTTCAAATGTATAAAAGTCAAAGGTTTTAAAAAGGATCTGTAACGAGCTTTTTTACAATATGTCCTTATAAAAATACGTATATTTATTAATAAAGCTCGCTGAAGGTTCTAACTTGCTTAAAAAGTCGATTAAAGTGAAAAACCACTTTAATTGTAGATGCTTTCAAAAGAGTTCAATAGATTTATTGAAAGTAAATCAAAAAATCCTAATAGATACATTGAAGTATACAAATAAATTAAAAAAGTTGTATTAATGTTGCAAATGGCTTTGTGGTAAGTTTTTGTAAAAGCTATACGGGCATGTTCTAGAAATCGAAATAAAGTGAAATTGAACGAGATTTTAAGTTCAATTATTTACAAAATGGCCGTAATTGGTATTAAAAAAATAAAATTAATAAAATGGAATATTTTTATCAACTTTCAAAAAATTGTTTTTTTTAAAAATTGCTCGATTTCAAATCCACTTCATTTCAATTTCTAGAACATGCCTGATAAACGTATGTGGTGTCTTTGTCTTTGAACTAATAGAGCTTTTTTGTAACATTTGACAAAAATTTAAAAAAAGTAGCACAAAGCCATTTTATGGTATGTAGTTTTAAAAGCATTCCTAACAAAAAGTTTAGTACTTTTAAAATTTAAAAAAAAAACTACACATCAAAAATATTTTTAGAAAAGCTCTTTACATAAAATTTCTCATTTTTTTAAAAGTTTTTTTCTTTAACAACTTTGCAAAAAAAAATTTTAAGTTTCTTACAAAAGCTTTTGAAAACGTTGAACACATTTTTACATACCCTTATTTAAAAGTTTAAAAAGCATTGCAATGAAAAAATTAGTAATTTAAAAATTTAACTCAAGAAAGAGCTTTTTAAACTGTTTACATAAGATTTTATTGAATTTCTTTAAAGGCCCATTTTTAAAACATACAGCTTTTACAATATTGGAAATAAAAAAGTTTTCTATATTTGTAAAAGTGGTTAAAAAACTTGTACAGCTTTTTTAAAGTTTTCTTTAGAAACATTTTTTAAACGATTATACAAGCTTCTTACAAAGCTTTCTTGGAAGCTTATTATAAAAGCTTTTATTAAAGCTTTATTATTTTATAAATTTTTTTAAGCCTTATTTAAAAGCTTAACAAAAAGTCTTTATTTTAAAAAAGACTGAAAAAAATTTAATTATAAATAATCTCTACGGATTTTTTAGAAAACTTTTCTAATTTTTTTTTGTAAATTAAGAAATTTACATGTTATATTTAAAAGATAGAGTGTCGTTTAGCCAAAACAAATCAAACGTACATTTTAAAATCTTTTTAAAAAGCTTGTTTTTAGATCAAAAAGAGCTTTTTATAAAAGCTTTCTTTTATACACATTGTTTTCAGAGCTTTATACAAAAGCGTGTTAAAGGGTATATTAAGGGCTCAAAAAAGCTTTAAGAGAACTTGAATATAAATAATCTCTTTATACGGATAAAAAAAACCTTTTTAATTTGTTGATGAAAAAATTAAAGGGTGCTCATATTAACCACACTTTTAACGAATTCGAACAATTTGTACTGTGTATTACGATTTCCGTACAGGTTGTTTCGAATGAATGGACGATTTTTATACTTTAACGAAAACAAAAAATACTTTTTAAAACAGCAACTCTCTATTTCGAACAATAACTTATTCTCAAATTTTCCATTTGGTTAAATAAAAATGAAAGTCTGCATTATTTCAATGAAATACGAAAATCGTAATACGAAGTACAAATTGTACGAACATGTAAATTATAACTTGTAAATCGAAAAACGCGGTAACATTCCCCCGGCAATTATGAAAATCTATCGATTTCAAACGATCTTTTCTTAAGTGTGATGCACTTTGAGCGATTTTAAAATTTGTTTCTGAATTGAAGTAGTAATTTTTTTGTTTAAAACACAGTATAATATTTATTTATTTAAGAATTTTTTTAGACCATATAGACTGGAAATGAGAATAAACTATTAGAAATCAATTTTTTTAAAGATACTGACAAGGGAATTTTTTGTTTTAAATCGCTTCGTTTTTAAAATTGGTTTCCACCAATACCCTGGGGTCTAATTCTGGCAGGCGTGATCGAAAAATTTTTTAATTTCGAAAGCAAATTTATTTCAAATTGTTTCAGTCGAATCGAAATTACTTTTTCAAATAAATGCTTTACAACACTGAAAAAATAACCTCAATTCGTTCAGTATAGAATCCAAGAATCTATCTTGGAAATAAAATTGCTTCCGAATCAAAAACTATTTGATCACGATTGCCTGAATTAGCCCCCTGATAAGTAGATAATTAAGCTCCAAAAAGTTAGAAAAATATTGTTTGAAAAGAACACAATTTTTAATGAAAATTTCAAAAAACGTTTTCTGTCATTCTCTTTGTTTAATTTTTCAGGGCAAACGTGGTCTACATCGACGTGTTAAGGCTACCACGTCCCTTTTGCATGTTAGCAACTCTTCCAATAATAACAACAACAACAATAACATTAATATTAGCAGCAATAATATAAACAACAACAACAATACCAGTACCATTTCTATAGGTGAAAATGGCAACATGGTAACACGTCAACAGTCAATTAATCCAAGTCATGTACATCGTTTAATTATTTGATCGCAAACACAACAAAAAAAAAAAACCAATTCAAACCCATAAATGCTAAAAAAAAATTAAACAAATTGGGCCAAAGTCGTCTTTTAACAAAAACAATAAAAATAACAAAAAAAAGGTGTCTAATCTAAAAATAAAAATATTTTTTTGTTTCTTATAAAAATGGACTAGTTCTTTTTAGCCAAATCTTAAGTTTGACAAAACTATTGAGATGAAAAATCAAACAAAAATATATTCAAAACATTGTGTGCATAGTTTTTTTTTAAACAAAAGCTCAAAATAGCAGTAAATCATAAATAAATATTATAATTTTCTTTTAACATAAATATCAAGGCGAATTCAACTACAGGTTGTGTCGGAACTACAACAATCCAACAGCAACAGAAACAACATAAGGTTTTTTTCATTGCATTGTTAGTGTTTACGGCTCGAAATGTCAACCATTCTTAACAAAACACTAACAAATCAAAACAAATAAGCTCCAACTGTCAAAATCAGATGCCGTTCGACACCACCTGTCGTAAATTCGCCTTGATAAATATTTTGCTACTGTCAGTTAAAGAAATAAAATTAAAATTAAAATTAAATTTAAACTTAAAACTTTCAATTAAATTTTAGTATTAATGCATATGATATGTATTTTTATGTACATTATATAGTTTATGATTATTATTTACTTGTATCTGTATCTTTATGTATGTAAATTTAATTATATTGATTAATTAGTTTGTAGCAAATAAAACAAAATCATTATGTCATTTATTAGAACAAAAATTATAAGCAAATACCCAATAAAATTATTATAAAAAGAAATTAATTTTCAAAAAAAAATCGATTTTATAAAATTTTTTGGTTTTAAACTCTTTAGCTTTATTTTTTTTTTTAGCTTTAAGAAAGTTTTGCTTTGAAAACTCATACTTCAATTAAAAAGAGAGGGAGATTAAAGAAAACAAAGTTGCGATTGATTTTTTTTAAACAGATTTAAATTTATACAAAATAAAATCAGAATTTTTTGTTTTTCGACCAGCTGACGTTTGCAGTGATGCCAGTTGATACTTTTACGTGATTACAGTGATGAATTTGAAAATCAGGCCCGTGTATTGACTTCGTGTTGCGAGTTTATTTCAGAAAAAGTTTTACTTTACAAAATACTTTACAACTATTTATGGGTATAAAACCCTTAAACGTTTTTTATAGCTTTTAACATAAACCTTAAGAGCTTTTATTTTTTAAAATCGTTCAAATATTTTATTATGGGAAATGCTCATTACAGTCTTACTGAAATCACTTTTAAAAGGTTTCTCTAATAAAGACTTTTCTTTAAAGTGAAAATCTCCATAGATATTAATTTCACTCGATTTGGCCAAAAGGATTTTATTAAGGCTACAGTTCAAAATTATCATTTAAAGCTTTCGATTTTAAAGATGTATAAATTATTTCCTACATTTGAAGAACATATAAAGCTTTAAACAGTTGTTTAAGGCTTGCTACTTTTAATATTAAAACTTTGAAATATTTGATAGTTCTTGCCAAAAGCTTTATTCAATAAAATGTAATAAATATTGTTTGCTTTAGAAAAGCAATTGAATTTAAACAAATTTTTAAAACTTTTCGTCAGAAATAAGCTTCTATGAAAAAATCCGAAATTTTTTGAAAACCACTTAAAGTACCTTTGAATTCTTTTTTATAAAAAGGCTAAAGAACATTTGTATAAAAATATCTCATGTAAGTTTTGTTATAAAAAGCTTTCGTGGAAAATTTTTAACATTTACTATAAACTATTTTTGAATTCTAGTTAGAATTATAAATTTTCATTATAAACATGTTGTTACAACTTGTTAAAAATATTTTTACAAAATATTTCATAATGAAACGCCTTTTTCTTAAGAGACAGTTTGGAAAAAGGTACCCTTAAAGTAGGGGTGCCAACTCTTCTGTTTATGCTCTTTAATGTCAAACATTTAAAAGGAATTGGTAGCGCAAACGTAAAAGTGGATCTACGTCGACTTGCATATTATTCTTAATATTTCATAAGCCGTTGGCAACTTGGTAACACTCCTGTTTATAAATCTCCCCTCTATTTTTAATGATAATTCTGGCTTTAAATTATTTATAAAAAAAAAACAACAATGTTGCCGTATTACATTTTAATCATAATTCTTCCAAAATACGATCAAAAATGTATTAAAAAATTTTAAGTTTAAAATTTTAGAAATAACTTTATTTTCCTAAAAAAAAGGTGTAACTAATTTTCGTAATACCATTTTGTAATAAGTCTTAAATCAATTTTTCTAATATCTGGTAAAAATTTCTTTTCGAAACTTCCGTATAAAAATAAAAAAAAATCTACTTGAATTGATTTTTTCGTGTATCGAAAAGGGTGTTTAATAAATTTGTATTATAGTGTAGTTTTTTTTTAAATACTTAAATAGAAAAAAAACTTATGTGTTGTTTGCTGGTGACAAGCAATTGGTTGTATAGTAAAATTTTTGTACACAATTAATTGCTTGTCACCTGGAAACAGCACATTACTGCCTGTTTTTCAAACTCAAATAAACATTTTCGTTTAGAAATTTACATTAAAAACCAAAACAAATTTGAGTTGTTTTTATTGTTGTTTCAATATAAATTCCCAAGCGAAAATTTTTATTTGATTTTGAAAAACAGGCAGTTAGACTTTAATAATTTTACAGTTTTCTTAATTTTAAGTTAGAAATTAATTTTTATCATTTAATTATTATTTCTTTTTAATTGATTGATTAAAATCAAGTGTGTACATCTAGTGCGAGTCTTGAGTGTATGCATCAGGAATATTAAACCAATAAAATGATTATATAGAATAAAATTATTATTATTTTTAAAATTATAAAAGCAAAAATTTTTTCTTTTTAATAAATTGCGAAAAGGAGGTTTGTAAGAAATGAAAAATTCCGAACTTTTGTTGTTGACTCTAGAAAAATAATTTCTTATGAAAAGTTGGTTCACAATTGTAGTCCGTGCATCGAACAATCAACTGCTTTATTATTCAACTTGTAGGGGTCGAATAATGCTTATGCATTAAAGGTCCAATTAGACGTAACATGACCACTGTTGCCAATTTGACGGGTTTACCGCGATTCTAGCGGTTTTTACGTGTCCACCGGGGTAAAATTTCCGTTTTGGCGGATAGCGGGATATCTAGCGGTTTTTAATATCATTAGAAAATACAATTTTTATCTCAAAATAAGAGATTTATTTTCAATTAAAGTAATAAAGTGATAAGAAAAAATTGATTTTTTTGTGGAAATTTAATTTGTTTCCGCAATAAAAAATTTACCAACGTTTTAAGCAGATTTTATAAATATTCTTATTAGGAAATTAAATTGAAATGTATTAACATAACCGAATTATTTCGAGCGAAATATTTGTCCTGCCCAAAAAAAAATAGACGTGATGTGATAGAAAAAAAACTGAGAATGGACTTGATGTTATTTAAAACAATTTTTACGGCAGACCAGTGTTATCAACTTTTATCGAGCAAAATATAATCGATAGTCAAAGCTAAAGTTAAAAGGGTGTTGTCTTCAGCAAATCAATGTTTATATTAAAGCACTTAAGCAACCAAAAATTAAAAGTATTTTTTATTATCCCCCTGATAAAACTTCTATACGGGTGTTGCCAAATTTAAACAATTTTATATTTATCTAATAGGGCAGTTATTATAACGAAAAATATTTAAAGGTGATTTTGTACCTTACTAACTTTAACTTACTGAACTTTAAAGGCATGTTGTAATATCGAGTCTAAATATACATTGTAAAATATTGGTAAATAATATTGCCAATAACGGTTCATCAATATCCGAGATATACATAGGTGCCTATTATGAACTTAATTCGATTTTCGACAGCAGTCGAATTAGCTGATCGAACGAATTTTCATTTGGTATTATGGCGCGCATTCGATAAAAATTTACCATTGTGATTTTGTAAATTCACAGTAGTACATTTTCGAACAGCTGTCACTTAAAATAAAAAAAAAATTTTGTTTACAAATCTAAAAAATAAAATTAAACGTGATTTTTGCGGAATTATGGTTGTTTTCAAACAATTTAGCTTCAGTGGGCTTCATCCCACTTTTTTTTGTCAAAAAAGAATTTTTTTCCATAGGGAATATGAGCGTTTCCAATTGCTGTTTACGACGTTGGACTTGCATAAAATGAACAAAACTGATAAAGAGGTATTTGGAATAGGACGATTCCGCTATAGATGATTTCCGGGATGCTTTTTTCAATTCCGCTTTTAGTTGTCTTTTTTGTTATTAGTGCAAAGAAGAAAGTCTAAATATAATAAATAATTTATTTTTGTTTGATCTTATACCATAACTTCTTGTTTGGCGACTTTGAAAATATTACCACCCGAAGAATTGGTATAACAGGGTGAAAAATGGCTAAATCTATCCACTAAATGGCAACACTGGTTGTGAACAACCCCTAATAATTCAATGTGCTATTTTGAATTTAAATCAGCTGATTTAAAACAAATTTAAAAAATAAATATTTACCAAAATAAAAATATTTTTTAATTCTAATCCAAGAATTAATAAATTAAATTAGATCTTACCTGACTATTTTCTATTTTTCAAACAAAAATTAGAAATCAATTTTACTTTGTTTGCTTAACAAACAGTAGAGTCCTAAGCCGATTTAATTTGCTAACCGCAAGTTAAATTCGGCTGTTAGCCGGATTAATTTTACCATCAACGGCGACGGCTTACGAAAACTGATGCGGCTCGGCTCAACCGTTCAGCGCAGGTATCTTTGGATTAATTACGACAGCACAATAAACATAGCAAGCAAAATTCTATTTATTTAAGACACTTTTTGTTTACAAAGCAACAACAATATTTTTAAGCCATTGTAAAAGGTTAGAACATTATGACAATATAACATGATAGCACACCTTGTGAATACCCCAAATATTTATTTATCTTCGTGTTCCAAAAAATGTATGTAAGTATACATATGCTGTTGTTTATTAAGAATTATTGACTGCTAGATTTTGTGGTCTTCTGAAGGTCATACCATTTTTGTGTTTCTCGGTGTGCTTTCGGCAATTGAAGATCACACAAAAACGGGACACTTAAATATCAAACGTGTGATTTTAGTAGGCACATTGTGATTTGAAATCACGTGATTTGAGTAAAAGTGATTTGCAGAACAGTTACTTTTTTAACAGAAATAAAGAGCTTACGTTCTGAAACTTTAAAAACGTAAGAAGAAAGCAAAAACAAACTTGAATTATATTTTTTAAGAGTGTAATAATTGTAAGGTGAAAATAAACGATAACTTAAATTGATATCGATATGAGGTCGCATGTGCAACTTTTTTTCACGTAACCTTTTCGTGTGATTTATTATACATTTCGTTGTTTTGATATACCTTGACCAATAATAACATATGCTGAAGACGATTGATGATATACATATATTTAATATGGGTGTCTTTATTAAATATGAATGTATTTATACATACATACACCACAATTGTGGAGAGGGTATTATGCATTTGTGCTGATGTGTGGACCACCTTAAAATATTGGTCCTAGAGTCGAATTAACGATGTCCGTCCGGCTGGCTGTCTGTCCATGTAACCTTGTGCGCAAAGTACAGGTCGCAATTTTGGAGATAATTTGATAAAAGATCAAGCCTATTGAAAATGGGCCAAATCGTAGCACCACGAGGGAAGATAGGCGGAAATTTCTGTTTCTCAGAAACTATCCAACCGATTGTAATGAAATTTAAATCATAGATATAAAAATATTTATATGGACGCATAAGCTATGCAGTTTTTCAAAAATAGTACAACAAGGAGACGTAGGGGGCTATTTCTGTCTCTCATTAACTTTTAAATCCATTTAAATAATGCTTATAAACATAGATAAACCCATACCTAAAGAGCATGATGTGTTTTTAAATACTGTGGTGTAGGGCATCATATGGCGGGCTTGACCGACTATACATTCTATTACTTTTTTTTTTTACAGAAATATCGGTTAAAATGACAACAGAGCAACATATATACATATATTCTCAATATCAATTTGGATTTCTTAATATCAATTTGTATTTTCTCAACATCAATTTGTTTTTCTTAATTTTAATTTGTATTTTCTCAATATTAATTTGGATTGTCTCAATTTCAACTTAAAAAGGTGTAATAGAATAATTAGTTTATTTTGTGATATTAAGACCATTTTAAATAGGGTAGCCAGATTTTAAATTCGGAAAAACAGTACATTGAACACAAAAAAACAGTACAATCAAGAAAAAAACAGTACATTTTTTTTTGTTGCGAAAACACAACTATTTACTTAAATTATTATATATTTAAAACTTTTGATCTAATATGCAACAATTATGTATATAACGAAAAACACTTAAAATGTGTAACGTCAAAGGAATAATTTCCGTTTTATTGCATTTTAAACGTATGCGAAATTATTCAATTTGCGTTTGAAAAAAACACTAAAACGAAGCATTTGGCCTAAATGTTTTTTTTTTAATTTGAAGACAGGAAAACCATAACATTCCTGTAAGCCATATAAGAAAGGAGAAAAGCCTAACTTAACTTAAAACAATTAACTCGTTGATTTTGTAAGTAGGACTTTCTTTAAGCATATTGGTATTTAGAGCAATTTTCACCACACAAATAGTTGCACAAATCATATAGAATTTGAGAAAATATATGTGTCCTAAGTTAATTTTCCAATTTCAAACAATTTTACCAAGTTCAGCTATAATCTATAAAATCCAAAAAACATAGTTTGGTGTATTTTTATTCAACAAAATCTGAAAATATTAAAATTGTAAAAAACAAGTTTCAATAAAATTTATACGCTGAAGATTTTCAATAAAATGTTTGTAAAAATTAACGTAGCTTTTCTTTATTTCAAAAAAAGTTTAGGTAGAGAAAAGTGGTTCTAAAAGGAATTAGGTATTTTTATAAATATTGAGCCTGGAGAATTTTTTAAATTTGTAGTTTTCTTTGTCTTTCTCAGATGTTTAAAGGCAAATACTATTGGAAGAGGTATCCATAAAATCATACGTCTTTAAAATAATAATTAAGATTTCTACTGCGTATTTATAAGAAAACAATGACCACAGCGTAAAAGGTCTTATTATTTTACAGCTTTTTTGTTTGGAACACAACATTTTTTTTAAAGCTATGTACTGTTACATATTAAGATATTTTCAAAATATGACTATAACAGGGTTTTTCTTGATATCTTGGTTTTTTGGAGACTGAACAAAAAAAAAACAGTACAAAAAACAGTACAATGTGTAAAAAACAGTACATTTGCGTACTGTTTTGGACATTATGCATAAAACAGTACAATTGCAAAAAATCAGTACATGTACTGTTAAAAACAGTACGTATGGCAACCCTAATTTTAAATCTCACTAACTATTGACAAAAGTAGGGGTTACGCTTATTTGGTCGAATATTTTATAAGTGTGACCGTAGCTTTAGACTGGTTGCACCCGCGATAATTTGGTGTTGCATCCGCGATTATTAAAAAAAATAATAATTAATTGTTTATTTTTATTTTGTTTAGGGTTTTTATTTAATGTTCTTTGTTTCTTTAATACATTTACAAATATTAAGGCATAACATATTAAATGTATTAGAATTAACGGATTTATGTCTTTTTTGTTTGTGATCTGGAAAGGTTAAGCAAAACTTGTTGCACCCGCGATGGCAATTTGAACCTTCCTCTTGGCTTTTAAAATATCATATGAAAATTTATGTTAATTAGTATAAAATAAACATATTAAAATGTAGTCTTTTAAAGACTAATTTAATTAAAAATGTTTTTTATTTAATTAGGTTAAACTAAAACAGGTGTCTAAATGTTGCGCCCGCGATAATGGAATGTCCCTATACGTACACAAAAAAATTTACAAATGCATAGATACATTTTCTACAAGTGTTTTACATTTGTTTGCACCGTCGAAAGCAAATTTGTTTTCGTTGAAAAATTCGATGCATAACGAAATTTTCTACAGTGCTGCCAACTCATAATACCAAATTAACATTCAATAGACGATGTTCGATAGCCAGCGAAAATCGTTTATCGTACGTAACTCATAATAGGGGCCATAGACAAAGAACTCCTCTTGAAATAAAGCATTTGACATTGAGTTACACATTTTTTGTAAAGTCTGTCCGACTGGCAAGTGTAATATGATTTTGCATCCTATTTGTGTAATAACGTGGAATTTACAACATATTTTGCTGATATTTTTTTGTGTCGAATAGAATTCTGTTAGTTATTCGTGTGAGTGAATCGTACGATTGTGCCGGATAGTGGATCCAAGCCTATACATACATATAAAACATTTTTGTCTAACATTATACAGTCCGATTTTAGAAGAGTAATTTGACAAAAACTAGAAAAATAAAAATTCATCCAAAAAGGGGTATGGGGGAAATCAAAAATATAAAACTCTAAAATATTGCTTTGTCATACAATGGTAAAGGTGTTCACCTGTTTGTGTTTTTGGTTTTTTTTAATCTTGTTTTTTTAAACAAAAAATTTCTTACAATTTCTACTACATACATAAAAACATAATTTGTTGTGTTAGGCAATGACTTAATTAGTTTAAGCGCCATCTGCCATGTGGTAGCAAACCTGCCTGCATAGCAAAGACACAACCCTTTTCTTAATACATTTGAAATACAGATGTCATCATCGAATATTTTAATAAACTAGTATTGCCAGAAGTTGGAAAAAAATCTCTGTTCAAAATTTGAGAATTCCAATATGCATTTACATATTTTCGTAAGGCGACATTTGGGATTAATTTTTAATTTATTTTATTTTCAAAAATAAAATTTTGTGGTAAATTTTTGAAATACGTACGTATTTTTTTATTTTTTCTGTGTTATTCAAATACAAAGGGGGGCGATTACGAGTCAAGTAACCCAACTTTTAAATCGATGTCTTCCGATTTGGATGAAATTTGCACCAATGTTGGTCCTATTGGATAGTAGCTAAGACACAAATTTTCAACCAGATCGTTCAAAAAGTCTCTGAGTTAGAGGGGGTCAAATTTGACATTTTGGCCATACAGGTGTTCTTTCTCATCCATGTAACTTATTGGTGTTAGCAAAATCTGTCCCAAGTAGCTTCGATAGCTATTTGATCAATCTTTTGAAAAATTTTTTTTTGTTTTTTTTTAAATTTTTAAATTTTTTTTTTTAAATTTAAAACTTTACATATTTTTTTTTTCTTTTTTTTTATCCGGAATGTTTTTTTTTTTTTGCTCAAAAGAAAGGTTATGTCTTTTCCTTTAAGGTAGTTTTGGTCGCTTTTTGGGATTCTGAGATGCGAGTGGCTTATGTATGAAAAAATATCATTTCGAGGATTTTTGAATTTTTAGCATATGCAGTGTTCCTTCTCATCCATGTAACTTATTGCCTATTGGTGTTAGCAAAATTTTTTTCTTTTAATTTTTTTTAATTTTAATGATTTTGTTATTCGTGCTTAATTCCCAATTTTTATTTTTAATAAAAACACTGAAATTTATTGTTAATGGTATTAGCTATTCCCATGCGCATTTTACTGGTTGCTTAGGCCAGATTACATTAAATTACAGAGTTTTTATCAAAAATAAAAATTGGGAATTAATTACGAATAACAAAATTATTTAAATTCAATTTTGTATTCCCACGAAAATTATTTGATAATTTTTTTTTTAAACTTAAAACTCGTTTTATTTTTTTTATACGGAATGCTTTATTTTTTTTTATTTTTTTTTTTTGCTGAAAAGAAAGCTTATGTCTTTTCCTTTAAGGTAGTTTTGGTCGCTATATGGGACACCGGGCGTGCCCCGGGCGACCCAGTTATCATTATCCTTCTTTTTTAATAACAATTCAATTTAAAATATCTTAATTTGCTTAGGTGTTTATGTATCACGAGCAATTAATTTTATATTTTTTTAAAAACACGTGTGTGTGAAGGTTTTTTTTACATCCATATCATCGCCCTTGATCAAGAAGAGGGAATCAAATCAAAAAAATTTTTTTTTATTCATATGTTTACCACCGTTGTAAAAATATCGTATCAAATCAAAAAAATTTTTTTTTATTCATATGTTTACCACCGTTGTAAAAATATCGTGCTATTGGTCTACTTTTTGCTAATAAAACGATTGGATTAAAAATTCTTTATCATATGACTTCAATGTGGAATTAAAAATTGTGGGTCCATAAATTGAGGTATCATTTTAATTTTAATAAAAAAAATTTTTTTTTGAGATATTAAAAATATTTTTATATCAGTTTATTGCCAAAAGTTTCCGAATAAAAAGACAAATTATGTTTGTCAAGTGACTCAAATTCTTATTCACGTTCAATAATTCTGTTCAATAATCTGTTGTCAATGGTTCACTTAAAAAATTATGTAGTTAAATTCAAACGAAAATTCATTTGAAACAAATTAAAATTCATTTAAAAAACGGATCATTTCATTTTTGGACACATCTACTTTAGTGTCTTATAAATAGCTTACCATATAATTAACCTTGATGCAAGTATAAAAAAAAGAAATATATATTTTATATAAAGAGTAACATTTTAGCGAACTTACTTCAATTTGACTATTTATTTTCTAATTTTAATCTAATTACTGTGTTAATTAGTAAAATCCAAATAATACGATCCAATCAGATGTGATCATATTCATTATTTCTCGTTCATTAAAACCATGAATCATCAAAAAAAATAAGTACTATTTGTTTTTCAATTAAATCTCCTTTCTAAATCTTAAATACCATTAGAATCTCACATAATGTTTCTAAAGTTTTAGAACCTTATTTTAGACTTATTAATCATGTGGAGCCATAAAACCATCTAGACACTCATCATAAAAAAACCAAAAGAACAAAATACAAAGTTGATACCAAAATTAATGCAAAGAAATTATTATTAATCCCTTTTCGTTTCAATTCTTATCGCACAATACGACTGAGTACTAATGCATACATTTCGTATTTTCCATAAGTATAATGGGACGACCGACCTTTTTGGACACATTTAATTCATTTCAATAATCCCACATAATCTTTCCAAAAGCGAGTGAATGGAATCACGCCAAGAATTAGAAAAAAGGGAAGAAACGAACGAAATTTGATGACAAATTGCCACACATTAACAGATCGATTACATATTGAATAAAAAAATTAATTAATATGAAACAACGTGTTAGAAGTTTCTTTCTACCTTCTTTAAGAAAATTGTATTATTAAAATGTAATTGGAAATAGTCTCGACTTAGAAAATATTATAAAAAGTGTCAAACGAATATAATTTATGGATTTTTTGTAAGATAGTGGTTGTCTTAAGATAAGGCCACATTAAGTTTATTTCGTTGTAAAATACATAAAGTTATAAAAATTACAGCCCCAAAATTATTGGAATTTTTAAGCAAAAATACTGTTTAAAATTCTGGAATTCATTGAATATAAAAACTTACAATTAGCATCTAAAGAAAGTAATTACGAAATTACCACTTCAATAATGTAACTTTGTGTAAATACAATTAATAAATTACGGTAACTACGTCCGCGTCAATTAAGTTTATGTATGTTGAATATTCATAGAAACAGCCACAACAAAATAAATTTGAGAAAATTAGTACAAATTCTTATTTAAATAGACATTAAATGCCAAGAATTTAAATTAAAATAAACTACTGAACAACTAAAATAGAATTAACAAACCAAATAAACTTAATTAGTTACTAAAAAATCACTAAAACATGACCATTTAATATTCCCCCTCATCTAATAAAAAAACAACACAAATAACATATGCACTAACATGCATAAATCTATTTTAATGGGACTGAAAAAAACTACATTAACTAGTAAAAGTCGAAGTTTGAAAATACCCTACATGACTGATAAAAAAAGAAACAAAAAATTTATAGCAGCAAATTTTCAATAGAAAATTTATAAACGCAAAACATTTTCCATAAAAAATTTTTTTGGTACAAAATTTTTCAAAAGAAATCTTCTAAAAGCGTCCAATTATCTTTAGAACATTTGTATAGGTGGCAAGTTTTCTATAAAAAAATGTCTCTAGGCAACAGAGTTTCCATAAAAAGTTGGTATAACCGACAAAGTTTTAATAAAATATTTCTATAGACGACAAATTTTTTACAGAAAATTTTTAAATGCGACAAATTTTCTATTCAATTTTGAAATGGGACATATTTTTTATAGAAAATTTTTATAAAAAATTTCTTAGGTGACAATCTTTTACACAAAATTTCTGTACTTTTTTATAGAAAATTATTAAATGCGACAAATTTTCTATAAAAAATTTTAACAGGCGATAAATTTTCTATAGAAAATTTTAACAGGCGATAAATTTTCTATAGAAAATTTTTATAGTTGACAAATGTTCTATAAAAAATTTGTTTAGGCGACACGTTTTCTAAAGAAAATTTGTTTAGGCCACACATTTTCTAAAGAAAATTTCTTTAAACGACAAATTTTCATAAGAAAATTTCTAAAGGCGACCAATTTTCCATAGCAAATTTCTACTGGCGAAACATTTTATATAGACCATTTCTAACGGAAAACTTTTGTATTGAACATTTCTATAGCCAAAACATTTAGTATAGAAAATGTCTACATGCAGCTAATTTTCCATAAAAATTTCTATAGGCAAAAAATGTCCTAAAGAAAATTTCTAAAGGCGACAAATTTTCTAAAGAAAAAATTTATAGGCGACAAATTTTCTAAAGAAAATTTCTATTAGCGAAAAATTTTGAATAGAAAATTTCTATAGCCGACAAATTTTCTGTAGAAAATTTCTATTTTTCTTAGGCGACAACTTTTTTATCGAAAATTTCTCATTGGCGTCAAATTATCTTCAGAA
Organism: Pollenia labialis; assembly: GCA_949318255.1. Taxonomy (NCBI): domain Eukaryota; kingdom Metazoa; phylum Arthropoda; class Insecta; order Diptera; family Polleniidae; genus Pollenia; species Pollenia labialis. The sequence goes on along the minus strand of OX439143.1, from coordinate 44,372,884 downwards.
ACTTCCTATAGGCGACAAACTTTCTGCAGGAAATCTTTATAGTCGACAAACTTTCTTAAGAAAATCTTTATAGCCGAACAATTTTCTAAAGAAAATTTTTATAGCCTACAAATTTTGCAATGAAAATTTCTATAGGCGATCAATTTTTTATTGGCGAAAAGTTTTTTATAAATAATTTGTAAAGGAAAACTTTTGCATTGAAAATTGCTATAGGAAAAAAATTGACAATTTGTAAGGGAAAACTTTTTTAAAGAAAATTTCTATGGGCGACAAATTATCTACAGAAAATTCCTATAGGCGACAAACTTTCTAAGGAAAATCTTTATAGCAGAGAAATTTTCTAAAAAAAAATTTTTATAGTCGACAAATTTTCTAAAATAAATATTTATAGCCGACAAATTTTAAAGGGAACATTTTTATAGGCGACAAATTTTCTATTTGCGAAAATTTTATATAGACAATTTGTAAGGGAAAACTTTTGAATTAAAAATGTCTATAGGCAGCTAATTTTCCATAAAAATTTCTATAGGGGACACATTTTCAAAAGAAAATTTCTATATGCGACAAATTTCCTATAGGGGACAAATTTTCATAAGAAAATTTCTATAGGCGACAAATTTTTTATAGAAAATTCCTACAGCCGACAAATTTTCTGTAGAAAATTTATATTTTTCTATGGGCAACAAATTCTTTATAGAACATTTTTATAGGAGACAAATTCTTTATAGAAAATTTCTGTAGCAAACACAGTTTCTATAGAAAATTGTTACAGGCGAAAAATTACCTACAGAAAATTTTTACAGGCAAAAAATTTCCTATAGAAAATTTGTATGGGCGACAAATTTCTTATAGAATATTTCTATAGGTGAACAAATTCTATAGAAATAAGCGACAAATTTTCATTAGAAAATTTCTATGGGTGACAAATTTTTAAGAAAAAAACTACTTTAGACGTCGAAGTTGATTTAGAAAATTTTCTTTGGGTGACAAATTTTTGTTATAGTTTTTCACATGGTCCAATTAGTAGGTCTGCTTGAAACGCCTGCTAATTTTTTGCAGAGTTGTATTTTTTACTTGCAATTGTTTTCGTAGCATTTGCTTTTGATATTTCTACCATTTTTTACACAAACAATTGCTTTTGGTCTTGACATCTTTATCATTTTTTACACAAACAAAATGCGTGTGGTTTTATCTATTGTTGGATTGTCGTAGTTGCGCGCAGACCTACTAATTGGGCCATGGTTTTTCAATTTTAGAAAAAAAATATGTATTTTCCACAAATAATATCGTCCCCGCAATATAACAATAGCGTATAATTTTTTTGGGGTTTTGAGAAAATCGTGTTTAATGTTTTTGTCAAATCGGATGTCTATTTAAACCTCAATAATGCGGTAAATGAAAATTCTTCATATTGGATTTTTCGACGAATACATAATACCGGTTCTTGTCTATAAATTTACTAATTTTTTTTATTCTACGCATCCTTTAAGACCATCCATATGTCATTCAAAGTGCAAGTCCTCCATATAGGCTATTTTATTTTTTAAGGAATTCTTATGATGAATCTGATACACTATTTTATTTTGTATGGTATACGCTGTTTTATTCAATAATTTTACGTTATTTTTATTAAAATATTTGATCTCAAAAATATCAATTTGTAACATTATAAAACAGTGATTAATTCATAGTTTTGTTAATTCAGTGGCATATATTCATTACTTTTCAATTTGGGTTATTAAAAACAAAAAATTATGACAAATAGAGGTATACATTGCGTAAATCAAAAATAATTAGAAGTTCATTCGTCTTCTTTCTCTTCCTCTGCTTCATCTGGCTCATCTAAACAATTTCGTTATAAAAAAATGATTGCGAGCCACGACGAATTACATTCTTCTTGCACAAATTTTGGATATCATGCAGCTTTCGATGGTCGGAATGAAAATATTTCTCAAACAATAGTGTATATTATTATAAGCTTTTTTATGAGTTAAAGTTTTCATAAATTGAATTTTTTTTCTACAGACTAAAATGGAGTATAATGCGTATACACTATTATTCTTTTAACAATTTTGGAGTGGCAATTTCAAGTAAAATAGCGCATATGAGTTTACACACTTATTGAAGGAAAATTTTGAACAATAAATTACACTGGTTTACAGCCAAAAAATACCAAGAACGCCACATGCCTAGATAAGTTAATTGGGACCTCCTGAACACGAAAAACGCTGTAATTTTTTTTTCTAAGTACCGTTTTTTAGATAACGGTACTTTTGTGTTTTTCGGTGTATGGTCCCACTCAAACCCTTGTGGAGCCCAGCCGAGAAGTCCGATCGAGATAAATTGTACATCGTTGCAAAGGTAATTGAATACCTTTTTTGTCGATATGTCGGAAATTTCTATCTGATAAGAACTGGCTGAGTTATGTTACCTCAAAATTCAAAATTTGCCTATTTTTTACGTTTTTTTGAAAATTTTTCATTTTTATTTCGTTTTTTTTCTACGTTATAGTAAAGATCTGGAATGTTTTATTTTTTTACCTAATAGTTTATTTAATTACCAACATTTTAAGTGTAATTTGAAAAAAATCGGATAAAAAATAAAGTTTTTATTAAGGATTTTGTGGAACGGCAATATTTTCATATTCATTGCTCACACACTATATTCGGCGTAAATTCAAAAAATTTAAATTAAAATGACGAGCGACTTAAACTTTTGCGTTTATTTTCGGATGGATCTTCGCGAATGAGAAACCAACAATAGTCCGCCATTATTTGTTCATCCCACCAGCCTTTGTAACGTCTCTCGATTTCTTCCATTTCCTGGTGCAATCTTTCGCCTTGTTCATCACTTTCGGAGCCCAAGTTCGTGGGGAAAAGATCCAAATGACTGAATAAAAAGTTAAAAAGAATAAAATTTCAAATGATAGCGGCCTTTTTGATATACATGTTTTCACTCAACACTTACCAATGGCATTGAATTTTTGCAGTAGTGTATCGATCTTCTCTGCGTAATCAGGGCTTCTGTAGTTTCCCAAAAAGTTGTGAACGATGTGCTGGAATGCTTCCCATGCCTCCAAATGAGCTGGACCTAAACACTCATTAAATGATTGGTCACCGTACAGAGCCCGAATTTGAGGTCCATCAAATATACCAGCTTCAATTTTGCTCGCTGTGGCTCTCGGAAATTTTTGTTTAAGGTAATTCATGGCAAGACTGTCTTTTGGCAACTTTTTTACAATATTTGTAAATAACCCAAGCTTTATATGTAATGGAGGAAGTATTATCTTCTCCAGAGGAATGAGTGGGTCATTTTTGATATTGTACTCTCCGTGATTCTGACGGTCACGGCTGTCCCATAGACATAGAAAACAGGGAAACTTCGTATTGCCCCCTTGCAATCCAGATAGTATGGCAACTAATTTAAAATCAGAGCAAACTTTCCATTGATGTTGGTCATAATGTATGAGATCGAGAAGTTCTTTCATTGCTTCATATGTTTCCTTTATGTATTTTCCATATCCGATTGGAATTGATGGTTTCGTATTCCCTTTATAAAGCAAGACTGCCTTCAAACTATCCTTGCCTCCATCCATAAAAAGACGCCATTCCTCTGGGTCATAATTTTGTTGGAGAGCATTGAAAAGACCACATATGTTGGCACAAAAACAAAAGTTTGCCGTTTTTGCGAAGAAAAGTGCAAGTTGTTTGCTGCGATCACGGTAATATGTAACACGTGTCTCAGGAGCACAATATCCCCACTCTTGTAATCGTGATGCAAGTAGTTCAGATTTCGATTTCGGCAAATACAAATCTCGGCACAAATTATTGAGCTCGGCCTGAGTAAGTAAATGGGGTTTCTTATTTGATTGCATTTCTGCTTCACTGCACTCATCTGATGAATCATTTTTTATTGTTCTTTTTCGTATTTCTGTGGGGCCCGCTACAATCAGCTGCGGTTTGGGGCACGATACTGAGTGCGGCACTGGTAGCGTCACCGAGCTAACAACTGGATAAACTGGTTCAATTCTACGTCCGATAGCCTTTTCCGTTAAACAGAAATAACAATCAGTTGTATGGTTGATCTGGTTTCTCCATTGCATTGGCTTTCCAAATGTGAAGAAACACTCTTGACCCATAGCAATTTTATTTAAAACTGTTCGGCAGTTGTTACTTGCACTATTCGGTGTCCACGGTTTGTCGAGAGACGCAGGTCGAAAACCGAAATACTTCTTATACGCTTCAGATAAATTTTTCGTATTCATTTTTCGCATCAAATGTTGTGATTTCTTTTTCACAAGAACAAACATAACAAAATTCGTTGGGATCGATTGTGATGATAGTGATAGTGATAAACACGGTGAAAGATTTCACCAAGAAATGGAAGAAATCGAGAGACGTTACAAAGGCTGGTGGGACGAACAAATGATGGCGGACTATTGTTGGTTCCTCATTCGCGAAGATGCATCCGAAAAAAAACGCAACAGTTCAAGTCGCTCGTCATTTTAATTTAAATTTTTTGAATTTACGCCGAATATAGTGTGTGAGCAATGAAGATGAAAATATTGTCGTTCCACAAAATCCTTAATAAAAACTTTATTTTTTATCCGATTTTTTTCAAATTACACTTAAAATGTTGGTAATTAAATAAACTATTAGGTAAAAAAATAAAACATTCCAGTTCTTTACTATAACGTAGAAAAAAACGAAATAAAAATGAAAAATTTTCAAAAAAACGTAAAAAATAGGCAAATTTTGAATTTTGAGGTACCATAACTCAGGCAGTTCTTATCAGATAGAAATTTCCGACATATCGACAAAAAAGGTATTTAATTACCTTTGCAACGATGTACCATTTATCTCGATCGGACTTCTCGGCTGGGCTCCACAAGGGTTTGAGTGGGACCATACACCGAAAAACACAAAAGTACCGTTATCTAAAAAACGGTACTTAGAAAAAAAAAATTACAGCGTTTTTCGTGTTCAGGAGGTCCCAATTAACTTATCTAGGCATGTGGCGTTCTTGGTATTTTTCCAAATTTAAAATTTGTAAAGCAGTGTTATACACTATTTTTTCCAACGACATTTTGACCCACTTATTGGAAGTAGAATTTTACGAAATTTTAACCAGACATAAAATCAATGATGGAGATTATAAAAATGCAATAAAAATAAAAGCGTATGAGCACATACGCTATTGTTATATTAAGGGGACGATATGATGTCAACTGAACTTTTTAAAAGGTTTAGCGTTCTCCAGTTTAACGGAATTTAGGTGTGTCGTCCTTTTTATATAGAAATCTCATGTCATCAAAAAGTTTTCTTAATAAATCTTTTTATATATTTGTATTCATCCAAAGCAAGCCCGCATCATGCATATAAAAGAAACCATCGCCGCTGTAGATGTGAGTATGACAGAGGATTCAAATTCATCGATCCGACGCTGTTCTCAGCGGTGTCTGCCTAACTACTACTAGAAAATTTTGAGGATGCTTTGTCTGCATCCATATAAGATCCAACTGGTGCAAGGATTAAAGCCAGCGGACCACTTAGTGCGTCGTGTTTTCGGTAAACCGGCTGAGCATTAACTAGAAGTTGAACCTGATTTTATCATCAAATCATCTTCAACGACAAGGTTTTATTTCTGGCTTAACGAGCAGAATTGTGATTTTTGGAGAGAGAAAAATCCTCACAAGACTCTTGAGACTCCATTACATCTCGAAAAAATCTCTGTTTGGCGCAGTTTATATACCGAAGGCGGCATCGACTAAGCCCATTCGTTTTTAAATTTGAAACCGTTGCCAACATTATGTGACATTGTCCTTTTTAATTGCCCAATAATATATTGAATTTTATAGACCAAATATAGAGTGCACTTTCAACATAATTTTTTTCGTCAAATTTCAATTTCATTTGATTTATGCACAGCGACCATACAAAAAATAATTTATGTATTTTTATTTCTTATCTTTCTTATAATTTGCTTAATGCGATCAAAAAAATTCACAAAGATGATCTTTTGCCAGAAGAAGAAAAAGAAAAAAACTTCCAAGCAAATTGTATAGAAGAGTCTTACGAAGTAAAACATCATAGACACTTTGAAATTTATAAACAACAACAATGCCATTAAAATATATCCAACCACAACCACCTACATCCGATTTCACATTCAACAATACAACAACATTTTGAGCATCAGAGGCCATTATAACTGGCTGCAGAGGAGGAAGTAACTGGAGCATGCGATCATTTGTAACAAACCGTTGAGAAAAAAAAAACAAAATGTGTTTGTTGTCAAAAGCCCAATGGGCACTAATTTGTTTGTTTCTCCAAGTTCGAGATCTCACACCATCGCCAACCAACTCCGCCACCACCGCAAAACACCATGACACGTCGTTTTCCATTGTGTCGTGGCGATGATGCCATGGCATGCTCTGCCATAAATTTTGCCTTGGTATTGCGAGTTTTGGAAATGTTAATGGAAACAAAAGAGAGCATCCGCGTGGTGTCATAGTCTTTTTTTGAAAACGTAAATAAATAATTTTTGAAAAATTCATTCATTCTTTGGCGACCATTCTTCATTATTTTCCTTTTGTGTTATAAAATTTAATTTTTCAATAAATCTTTTGATGTTTGGATGTATTGGAGGTTTCATTGGTTTAATAAAAATAGACAGTTTTCTTTGAACTATAATTAATTATGGTAATTGTTTGTATTAATTTTCGTTTTGAAGAAACAAAAAATCAATGTAAATTGATAGGTAAAGTGGATAGTTTTAAGTGGTTTTTTAAATCACTATCTGGTTCTGAGTTCTACAGCTTCTTGATAAAGGGAAGTTTTCACCCTTTCTGATGTGGTATGAGGAGTTCAATAATAAAACAATATAATATCACTTCTTAAGCTTCATTAATTCCTTATTCAATTAAAGCATGCGCATAGTTTTTAAACTTTTTAGAAAACATAGTTTAAATCGCAAGTCGCACAGGCGGGCTCACCTCAGTGTTTAGAAAGGAAAACATTGGTCACTACGGGTCACAGGTTGAGAGGGACTCATGCACTAAGATTCGGTCTAAATTATAATGACTAATTCACTTCCTAGAAATATGAGGATAATGCATTTTGGAAGACCAGAATCGCACTGTCTGAATGTTTTATCTGAGGATTGCTTTTCAGCAGGGTCCCAAATGTTTGGAGGGTGTAGTGACGTCTATAGAGTAATAAAGATCTAATACTGTTCACTGGCTCAGCGTATTACAAAGGGACCACTGCGAAAATTCAAGGAAGCCTTCATCGTATCGGCAAATATTAAGTTTAAAGTTTATTTGTACGAAAACTTTTCTTCTTTACTGTAATTATGCATATAAACCTTCAACTTTTAGGCAACATTATTTATCCTTTTTCACGGTTTCCCTTTAATCATGTATGTATATACAATGAACGTTGTACATGCAACTGCCTTTGTGTTTACAACTAAACTGCATGTGTATGCGTACATGTACACAAGTATACTTGTTGCACTTAATATTCACAACAAAAACACTAGCAACACACACACAAAAACGCAGATAAATGTTTCATACCCGTTTTGCTTCCTAAATGAGCAGACATGTTGAGCATTTTCCTCCGATTTTGGTTTTTTGGATTTTTATTTTCTACACCAACTCATCGTTACTCATGTTCTGATGCTGGTGTTGAGGATGATTATGCAACGACAACAACAGTAATAACAACTGTAATAAGAACACCATCAAAAAAAGGTGTTAATTGTTTTCTCACGTAATAAGTCTTTTGTTTTATTGCAACCACTTGGTTGACTTTCATCAGAAACACTTCAGGGGGACGTCGCACAGTCAGATAAACAGACAATTGCATAGATAGATGGACAGACAGACATATGTAAAGTCATATAAATAAACCAGTTCACTTTTATGAAAAAAGAACATTTGACGCCACCAAATGGTTTGAAAAGGTATCAAATAAAAAAGATACACGACGAGGAAATTTTTCTTTGATTTTGGTTTATTTTATTATTTGATAAAAATGATTTTTTCACTGAGTTTTTTTTAAACTTTTTTGTTATCTTATCTCGACTTAAGATGTTTTGTCAAAATGCCACAGATTTATTTTATTAAATTTACTAATTTTTACATGAAAAGCATTTTTAACAAAAAAAAGTCTGGGCTGTTTTGTGCAAGAAGTAGAATTTTGTTCTCTCAAACCCGCTCTCGTTTACACAAGTACGGGAACGCAACAGTGAACAAACAGGCCTATTATGAACTTCATATTTCAAATAAGTTTATTAAAACAAAAGAAAAAAAATATTTCTACCTCTAATTCACTGTTTGGTAAAGAAGTGACATCTTCAAAATAAAAGTTTCATACGTCACGTACGTCCACACACGCATAATGTACGCTAAAGTTAAGGTTTTTAAAACGTGGGTTTAAAAAGTACCCAAAGCAGTATGTGTGTAAAACAGAATCTTTTGCTGCATTTATACCATAGTTGGGGGTTGTGCACTAAATATTCATTTAAATCAGCAGTGCACAATCACTAAATAAAACTGTAAAACAATTAGTTTGCACTCTTTTTTACCAGCTTTAGAGATGATTGTTATATTTTTTAACTACCACTAAAAAAATTTAGTGGTATTGCAAATTTTTTCACTATCACTAAACGTTAATTGAATGCAAAAATCTGCACTCAATTCAAATATGTAGTGCAAAACTTGGACTAGCAATTAAAAAAGCTGCATTCAAATATTGTCTCAATAAATTTTAAAAAATTTAACTTTGTATGTAAATGGTTTTTGATTTTTTTTTTTTGAGGATATGCATAAGCCAAGAACATTAAACAAAATGAGATTTTGTCAATAGCGGTATAATTATTGGCTTTAATTATGAAAAAAAACAAGTTTTTGATTTTAAATTAAGTGCAACATTTTTAGTTGCCTTCAAATGAGTGAAGAATAAAAAAGTTTCAATAAACTAATGATACCTGTTTTTAAATCAAAGTATTTTTTTTTGAGTGCAACATTTTTTTACATCACTATCAATTTATCACTCAACAACAACAAAATGATTGCAATCTTTTTGCACTATCACTAACTGTGAGTTGAAACTGCAAAATGCGTGCTTTACCCCCATCTATGGTTCATACATTAATATATTTTTTAATGGTGTGACGCCTTCTTTAGATGTAAGACAGTTAAACATGGGTTTTACCTTTTATGAGGTCACATAATTCTAACCTAAAGATTTCTTGACATATTCGAATGACTTCAACCACATAATATTTGAAGTACATGGCCGCCGTATTTCCTAGACATTTGTATATAAAACACATTAAATTCGAAGCCCAATGTATATTAAAAGTTTTCTGAGTTTGTCTGATAATTTTTCCCTGTTTTCACAAATTCTCTGACTTTCTTAATGATATTAACAATTGGGGAAGAAACAATTACAGCCACTTACACTGAAAGTGGATGTTAAGGAAAATGTACGTTTGTTACCAAATTCGGGTCCACGAAAATTGCCGGTTTGTCGATATAGGAAAATAAGTTTTTTTTTAAAAACGTTTGGATCGAATTAAATGATATGGGCACAGAGCACACAGAGGCGTTACGAGCAGGGTTGCCGTTGACAATTTCGAAAAAGTGTCATAAAAAGGGTATTTAAGAAAATAAAGGGTCAAAAAAGGGTTATTTTAAAGTAAAATAGGGTCAAGTTTATTAGTATGTATTAAATAAACACATTAGACTTAAATAAAAGTAATTATACATCCTTCAATTATAAATCAATCTTAAAACTAAGAAACAATTCACTGGTACATTCCTTTGATAATACGCAAGAATTTGGAAGTTGTTTTTAATGCACTTTAAATTTAATTTTTATAATTTTTGTTATAAAATACTGTTTAATAGAGAAATAATTGTATAATATTTGTCATAAAATTATTGAACTACAGAAATCTTATTTAAAATTCTTGCGTTTTACGTTTTCGATTTTCAGAACACCCCTGAATGCTTATAATTTTTTTAGAAATACTTATTCTTCATTTTGTAATTTGTTCTTCACTTGGAGTCCATTCTTTCAGCTCCGATTCGAGCAAATTGAGAGATGAAAGCATGGACTCACAAGTTTCTATATTTTAAGTTTGTTTGTAAATAGTGTCTGTGGACACTATGACGCTGGGCGTTATGACATGCTACCAATTTGTATATGTATTTTCACAAAACTCGTGACAATTTTCGTAAGGAATATGGAAAGTTGTAAAAAGGTTCAAAAAGTGTCATCAATTTTGTTAAAATGATACAAAGGGATTAATTAAAAAAAGGGTCAAAAAAAGTGTCATTGGCATAAAAAAGGGTCAAAAGTGATACTTTAGTGTCACAACGGCAACGCTGGTTACGAGACAAAAAATATTTGTTTGCTGTCTTTTTTCTTCGAAAGGTGCGCATTTTGCATTTTTGCTTTGATCACGCATTGATTATAGCGGCCTGTTTTAACACTTCACTATACACTATCAAAAACGCTTTCTTTCTTTTTTTCTACTATTGGGGTTTTTCCGGAATTTTTCACTTCCCGAAAAAGGTGGGGGAAAAAGTTTATATTTTTCCTGCATTACGGCAATTCTCGCTTTAAAGAAAAGTAAGCAAGAAATACTAGGAATATTAACGACCTCGAAAACATAATAAAAGCGCATGGTATAATAAAGAAATACATTTAAGGTGCAATTACTTTTATTAAATACTGTATCGGCGTGTGGTGGGTAAAAATGGTAAATATTTCCAATGAGACAAAATTATCTCAATGACAAATTATAAATTAAAGAGTTTCAGATCCTACATTAAGATAAAACTAACATACTCGATTTATAATTTTCTTTTTTTTTAGGAAATTTATAATGTAAAGGAAACCCTCTACATCATTCTGGTCACCTTAATGTGGCACTAACGACTTTTTTGTGACATAAAAGAAGACGACACATTATTCAGGCAATTAAATTATGTAAGCAACACAATTCAAACACACACGTTGTCAATTGCATACGAAAATGTTATTGAGAGTCAACTATGTATCTGACTCTTTTGGATTGCGGGTTCGAGAGTCAAAGGAATTGTTGACCATTATTGTGCTCGTGATGTTAAAATCGACAAACACAGGTGTATTTGCATGACTTTTTTCTGGGGGAAACTGAGCAAGAACACCAATAAAAACAATAGCATTAACAATAACATCCTGTACTTTTGACCAAGTTTATATGTGGGATGTGAGACTAACAAGTACACTTTTTTATTTATTTTCTTTTTTGGCTTTCTTTTTATTTTATTGTTTCAGGTTGTAAAATAAAATTTACTAAAATAATAAAAACAAAGTGACTCTGTGAGGCATCAATTGATTTATTTGTGTTTCTTTGTTATTGGTCGTTTTGGTTATTTTGAGGGTTTATGTTTAGCTTAAAAAAACCCAGGGAGAAAAACTTAATTTTATTGTTTATTTTACCTTTAACAATGAAAAACCATTATATATTCTTAAAATACCTAAAGTGCAGCTTAAGGCAAATGATTTACGGAATAAAAAACTTGTAAAAAATTTATAAAAAATTGAATTGAATTGTGCAGAACGAATGATTTTAAATAAATAAAGATTAACAAAAAAAAAAATGGCAACAATAAATTCAAAATATGTTTGCGATATTCGTCGTTTGTTTCTTTTTTAAACAAAATTTTAATCACAATTACACGTAAAATAGATTGGAAATTGCACACTGGATTTAATGATTTAAAAAAAGTCAATAAAAAAATCTGCCGTAAGACAAAAATACAACTTAACTGAAATTTAACTGCAAATAGACTAGAACCAAAGACTATAGATTTATAAAGATATTGCACGACCATACAAAGTTCATACATTTTTCTGTCTATATTAATTTTTCTGGTGGATTTAGCCGCTAAATCCACTTGTGAGAGTAAATTACAGTATTTATTATTACTCTCAGAGAACTTTTCTCACTTATCAGCGCATATGTATGTGCACACGCGTGTGTGTGTTTGTATGTGTATACCCTGCAAATAATAGGACCAGTCCAAACACGCGTGTAAAGAGTAGTCCACAAAGGACCAGGACTAGTCCAAAAGTAACCCAAACGTATGGAAAAAACCTGGTCTATTTAACATTACGATTTCCTAGGAGAGGATCATATAACCCACCTTTGGACCACTAAGGAGTAGTTTTAAAACTACTCCATGGTATATAACCCACCTTTGGACCACTAAGGAGTAGTTTTAAAACTACTCCATGGTATACTCAAGAGGATTAGTTTTGAAGTCGTTTAAAAACGAAAGCACGTCGTTAAAAAACGAAGACATGTCGTCTCACTACAAACACTTTTTAACAATGACATGGTCCATGCTTGCATTACATCGGACCAGTCCATGGAGTAGTCCATTTTATCAAAATGGGTCAGGTGGTCCAATTTTATTTGCTGGGAACAAACTAAAAGAAAACTCGTTTTCTCGTTGAAAACACATTTAAATAATAAAAGATGTTTTTTTTGCATCCCATTTATGTGCAAATAACCTACGTTAAACCAAATGTGACAGATTTTAATTGTAGGGCAATAATATGTGTTTTATTGTTGTACAGATGAAATTATATCGATTCGCACCGAAGTTCAAATGCTGTTATTGTCTAAATTTAAACAATTGTAGGCATATAAAAAATAATTTTTCTGAAAGAATAAACTGTTTTGTTCATAAAAGATATTTTATGTTTTCTAAACCGACATGGCCACACATTAACATGCCTCATCAAACTCACAATTTTGTAATTGTGTTAGTAATAAAAAACCCATGGTTCAATGTGAATTTGATGATAATCAAAATACTTTTAATTTTTATAAAAATATGCCACCAGTTTGATGTGTATGAACGTAATTTCTTTCAATTTTATTTATTTTTATTATCAAAGTTATTTTCGGGAATACAAAATTTATTATTAATACGATTTCCGTATGACGTGCTAAATTCCCAGTTTTTCATATTTGATAAATACACTGAAAGGGAAAACTAGCTTCTATGCGCATTTCACTGGTTGCTTAGGCCAGCTCATCAGGAAACCTTTTCCAAAGATTTTAGAAAGGCCAAAAATATTATACAAATAAAACCCTATTTATTTTTGTTTAAAACATTTTTTCTTATTAAAATTGTATTATTTGAAAAAGTTTTAATTCGTTTCCGCCGAAAAATCCAATTTTATTTATTATTACAACAAATTATTCAACAGATTCAGGCTTTGGAAGTTTGTGTGCTCCTTCCGTCTTACTTTTTGAAGTTTGTAAAATTCTTTTAAAGGTCTGCTAAAATGTTTTTACAAGATAAAGAAATGAAAATAAAAAATTTATTGTTGAGCAATGCGTAAATTGTATCAAAATTTTAATTTATTATTTTTGGTTTGCGTACGTATCTACATATGTGCTAAACACAGTAAGGAGATGATAAATTTACTAGTCCTTATATTATTTCGGAAGCATTACATGCAGTCTACAACTGACATAAAATGCTTAACTTTAACACTAATATGATGTTAGTGTTAAGTATAGACTCATCATGTTAGAAGTTTTCTCATGTTATAACACGGTTGTTAATGCAAAAGTTTTAACAACGCTTTTATAACTTCAAGTTATAACAGCAAGTCATGTCAGTTGTAGACGGGCAGTTACAAATAAGAAATATTTAAAAACATATCTACGAATCATCGATAACATATTGAAAAAGCTAAACATTTTAACCATTAAACTTGTATGAGCCACCATATATGAGCAAATATTATAAGGAATAGAAATGTTTCTTTCCTGCAGACAAGCGAAGAGCTTCGCGGGATAGGACAAAAAAATATGTGGATTTCGCTACATACAATAAAATCAAACCCTTATTAATAATTAGAATTGTGGTTATTTTTTTGAACTATTTATGGTTTTTAATCCACATTTTTAATATTTTTAATCAGGCTTAAGTTCATCAAATTTAATTTTCATTAAATTATTTTTATGAAGAAAGGAATTTTACAACATGAAAATTAATTAAAATTGTTATTGATAATCATTCATTCTTGACTGTCCTGAGATTCGAACCCAGGCGGCTGGTTACCATGACATGTTTCGATCGCAACCACTCGATCTCCTCAGATGGATTTGCCGTCTTACACTCGCAGCCATCGACGACTGCTGACGTCAATAGTCAAATATCAATCCTTAAACCAAATTGTATTTTTAACCTTTGGTAGATCGAAATTTGCTTTTTGAATGATTATCCATTTTTTTTTAATCGATATTACATGTTTTTCCTAACTTCTGTTTTTTCGTACTTATGTCAAGAATTCTTCTTGAAGTCCAAAGTACATTTTTTTTGTTTTTTTCATTTTGTCCTTCTTTTTCCTGTTGACCTTTTTCAGCACAACTTGAAGGACAAATGTACACATAGAGCTCGTGCCTTAGCTTTAACAATAATTAGAATTGTGGTTATTTTTTTGAAATATTTATGGTTTTTAATCCAAATTTTTAATAAGGCTTAAGTTCATCAAATTTAATTTTCATTAAATTATTTTTATGAAGAAAGGAATTTTACAACATGAAAATTAATTAAAATTGTTATTGATAATCATTCATTCTTGACTGTCCTGAGATTCGAACCCAGGCGGCTGGTTACCATGACATGTTTCGATCGCAACCACTCGATCTCCTCAGATGGATTTGCCGTCTTACACTCGCAGCCATCGACGACTGCTGACGTCAATAGTCAAATATCAATCCTTAAACCAAATTGTATTTTTAACCTTTGGTAGATCGAAATTTGCTTTTTGAATGATTATCCATTTTTTTTTAATCGATATTACATGTTTTTCCTAACTTCTGTTTTTTCGTACTTATGTCAAGAATTCTTCTTGAAGTCCAAAGTACATTTTTTTTGTTTTTTTCATTTTGTCCTTCTTTTTCCTGTTGACCTTTTTCAGCACAACTTGAAGGACAAATGTACACATAGAGCTCGTGCCTTAGCTTTAACAATAATTAGAATTGTGGTTATTTTTTTGAAATATTTATGGTTTTTAATCCAAATTTTTAATAAGGCTTAAGTTCATCAAATTTAATTTTCATTAAATTATTTTTATGAAGAAAGGAATTTTACAACAACCTTATTATTAAAATTGTTCGCATATTATAATTTTATTTTTATTTATTTATTTAAAAAGTGTTATATTTTACAGCAACTTAAACAACTTAAATAATATTCAACAAATTTAGACAAATAATTATGTATATTGATGAAATTGCCTCGTACACGGATTGTCAAAACATGCGCTCTATTTATCAAATATAATTTTGAACACATATTAATTTTTTTGGTAATACTCGTAAAAGTATACGATTCAAGTTTATAAATCTGAAAAATCGCCAATAAAGCTTTCAGATTATAAAAGGTATTATTAGACTGGAAATAATATGGAATTTTATTAGAAATATTATCATACATTTCTCTTTTAGTCGTATTAAAGTGCTTTTCGGATAGATTGATCCACATTATGCAAATTCTGAATCGAATAACACAAAAGCCTTTAAGTGTGATTTCTAATCTCAGGAAATCAAAAGCCTAAAACCTATTTTAATGTCCCTTTCCGTCAATCAGAGAGTACTCACACCCCTGAAATAGAAATCGCAGATATATACAATGAACATGAAGAATATTTTAATGAAGATGCCGATTGCTTAACATCCAACAATGTGCCAATAGAATTAACATCGAGTCGATATTTTGTTGGTTACATATCAAAACGAATATCATGCGTTAAATGTCGTATGGGTCTAAAAAGCCCGCGCAAATTTTGTCATATCCTTCAGAAATATTTGTTCATGCAAAAAATTGTCAAAAAGAATCCGACTTTGGAGGTTTGTGTGCTCCCTCTGACTTATTATTTGAAGTTTGTAAAATTGATACAAAGGTCTTTGAAAAAATATTTTTACAAAATAAAGAAATGAAAAGCATAACAAAATTTATTGTTGAGCAATGCGTGAATTGTACCAAAAATTTTATTTATTCTTTTTGGTTTGAGGAGAATGACGTTATAAACACAGGATGGAGATGCTCAATTTACTACAACTACAAATTATCAAATATTGAAAAAGTTAAAAATTTAAACCATTTAACTTGTAAAGAGCTCATAAGTAAAATTAATAAATACTCATAGTAAATTCATTTGATATATAAATAAATACACACATGGTAAGTGCATAATTATTTAATCTATAAAATGGAATTATAATTCGGTCCAAATCGATGTAGTTTAAGTTTTACAAAAATAAAACAAATACTGTTGCCCTACAATTACACAATCGGTCGCATATGCTCTTACGTAGGTTATTTGCACATATGTAAATTGTTTGAAAACAAAACGAAATCAATTAAAAAAAATACCAAAAACCGGTTTCAACCAAAAAAAAGCACACACACACACACTTTGGCTGGCAAAAACAGCAAACATGTGTATGTATTAATGCATGTGGTTTCTTGCTCTCTTTAGTTCTCTGAATGTGAGCACGAAGTTTTTGCTTTCTTGTAACTTCCCCCCCTCATCCATAACAAGAACATTTCTTAAAATTTCAAATGTACTAAGTGCAACATCTTTATAAATCTATAGTCTTTGCTAGAACTGATCTGGAAGTTATCTTGAATTGAAATAGAACTTTAATAAAGCAGAACTAGAACTGAACTAGAACTAAACTAGAACCGAACTTAAACTGAACTAGAACTGAACTAGAACCGAACTAGAACTTTTTTTTTTTTTTTCAAAATTCATTTATTTATTGATCATATAATAGGTATAATTTTACAACGTTTTTAATTCTAACCCCGCTAAGCCATTGGCTTGTCAGCAGGAAAAAAAATAAAACTAGTTGAATAAAATATATATTAGATAATTATGTACATAAGTATGTAGTTTTATAAAGAATTCACAAATTATGAACTTTTCTATGTATTCATTGCGAACTTATAAAGAAGTTTTTGATGAGTTTTTTCCTTTGGTGTTTATTTTTAGTATTTAATATATTTGTTGGAAGTTTATTGAGTATTGAAGGTAGAGTGACTCTAAGGGTATTCCTTCCATATTCGTTATGGAATCTCTCAACCTTATATCGTTTTTGTGCCCGACGTCTTGTGTTATATGCATGATCTATTTCATGCAGATAGTCTTTGTTGTTGAAGAATTCATTTGCCAGAGTAGCATAATATAAACTTTTAACATTTAGAACTTTCAGATCTTTTGCAATGTTTCCAGTGATCAAATGACGTGTTGTTGTGATATTTGTGTTAATTAGTTGGTTGTTATTGATGCTGCTGCTAATTGTGCTGTAAGTGTTGTTCCTATCTTGTGTTCTTGTGTTGTTTGTGTTTACTAATAGATTGTTGTTGTTAATGCTAGTATTTGTTGTGTTGTTGTTGGTATTAACGTTGTTTGAGTGACGTATTCTGGTGATGTATGTATTTGCTTGTTGATTGTTGTTTGTTATGCTGCGGGTGTTTGTGTAGGTTCGATGATTGTTCCAAAGTAGTTTTAAAATTCGGTTTTGTGTTTTTTGTAGGTTTTTACAATGTGTAGCATTTCCCCATGCAGCAATTCCATGCCTTATATAAGACTCAGCAAGAGCAAAATAAACTTGTCGAAGTACACTGTATGTTGCACAGTTGCTTAGATGATACAAAAAGTATGCTGATTTCCTTAGCTTTTTCTTAACGTTTTCAACTTGAGACTTCCATTTAAAGTTACTATCGACATAAACGCCTAAGTATTTATACGATGGCACAAGTTCGATAGTTGTGTTACATTTTTCGTTGTGACTATTAGGTTTTAAGACTTGATCATGCAGGCACTCCGTGTTATGGAACTTAATGTATATGGGCGAGTCTGTTAGATGCCTTGGCTTTATATGCATAATCTTTGTCTTAGATGCGTTGATAATTAACCCATTGTCGTGACACCATTTTGTTGCAATATCTAGTTGACGTTGCATAACTTGAGTGGCGGTGTTGATATTTTTATTAGCAACAATAATTGCAGTGTCGTCTGCGTAAGCGAATGCAGTACTTTCCTTAAGTGTACTGAGCATATCGTTGGCATATATGATATAAAGTATTGGGCCCAGTTTTGATCCTTGTGGGACTCCGTATTGGGATGTCATTTTATCGCTCATACTATCTCTGATTTTGACTTGAAAAGTTCTCAGTTCAAGGTAACTTTTGAACCATTTTAGTGTGGTGCCTCTGATGCCATTTCTTTCTAAGATTTGTATTAGGTTTTTGTGGGAAAGTGTGTCAAAAGCTTTGCTAAAATCTATATATAACACTAGGCAATGTAGGTTCTTGCTCAAGCAGTCATTTATATGGTTTGCAAAATTTCCAAGCAGTTTGTTAATGCTTTTTTCTTTTTGAAAACCATACTGGTTATTATTTATGATTTTGTATTTGATTAAGAAATCACTTAACCTCCTTGCAACTATTTCTTCCAATATTTTTTCAACCGACGAAAGCAAGGCTATTGGTCTATAATTGTTATAATCATTTGTAGTACCACTTTTGTACACTGGTCTAATGATAGATGTTTTCAGGATATCTGGCACAATTGCACTTTCTAAACTGCTGTTTATAAGTTTTGTAATAATTGGTGTAATTATTTTAGCATTATATTTTAAATCCTTTGGTCTAATGTTGTCAATACCAGGACCTTTTTTAGCATTTAAGGTTTTTAAAATGTTGTATATTTCTTCTTCAGAAGTTTGAGACAGATATATGGAGTTTTGTTGCGAGGTTTGTGTAATGTTTAGTGTTTTAATATCACAGTTGTGTGTTAATTTATTTACATTATTATTAAAGTTTTGTGCAAACGAATTTGTGATTATATACATATTTTCGGTTTTAAAATTTTTTATTAACGTTTGATCTATATTTTTGGATTTTTTCCCAACTATTTCGTTTACTGGACTAGAACTGAAGCAGAACTGAACTAGAACTGAACTAGAACTCAGCTGGAACTGAACTAGAACTGGAACTGAACTAGAACTGAACTAGAACTGGAACTGAACTAGAACTGAGCTGGAACTGAACTAGAACTGAACTAGAGCTGAACAAGAACTGAACTAGAACTAAACTAGAATTGAACTAGAACTGAACTAGAGCTGAACTAGAAATGAGCTGGAACTGAACCATAACTCAACTTTTTTTTTTTTTTTTTTTTTTTTCAAAATTCATTTATTGATCATATAATATAATTTTACAACGTTTTTAATTCTAACCCCGCTAAGCCATTTTGGAGCTTCTCGACCGCGTGCAGGAGAGGGCGAAGGATCTCATTGGTGCCAGTAGGGTATCCAATCTATTGACGCCCTTTAGCACCGTCGCAATGTGGGTTGTATTTGCCTGTTTTATCGTTACAACAATGGGATGTGTTCTGACAAAATTAGGGAACTGGTTCCCGAAACTCGTACGTTTGCTCGTAGTACACGTTTTTCTTCAAGAGCCCATCCTTATGTGGTCGATTGGCAGGTGAATCGTACAACGCATTACAGAGAGAATTCGTTTTTTCCCGGTCTGTTCGTATGTGAAATAACCTTCCTGCAGAACTCTTCCATCTCACTTAAAACATGACTAAGTTCAAGTCGAATGTTCACATACACTACTCCCTCTATCCTTCTTCCCACAACCTATTTTACTAGCTCCAACATAATGCAATACATTAGTAGCGGTCATCCCCTGAGTGCTGGTCCTAACAGAAAAAAAAAGTTATCTTTAAATATATCGATGTCCGTCCAACCGTCCGGCTTGCTGTCCATGTAAACCTTGTGTCAGTCCATAATTCACATAACCCCCACACAAACTTATTTCCGGCAAAGGGTCCTTGTGCCCATAAACCATCTTATAATGTCAGTATTTAGATTTAATTTGGTCCAAACTTATTTCATTGCAATTCATCAATAATATTTCCAAAATTTATTGGAATTGGTCCATGTTTGACTAGGACCTAAAAACAAGGTCAAGTAGAACATAGACTTAAGCCTGAAGAACTTAGATTCTGACTCAAATATCAAATGGAATAACTTCCATGTTGTTTATTCTCACACTTCTTCAACAACTTACCAATTGCTTTACAGTTATTAGCAACAAGGATCTTTCTGTAGCCGTCAGCGTATTGAGGTTCGAAATAATGTGCACGCGAGTAGGCAAAATCTGAGGCAACCGTTTAAACTTCTACAAGGCAAAGTTCTAAGCAGTTAACAATATCTTGGGGTCTTTACAGATAATTTAACAAAAGTTACACCTTTTCCCATATTAGATTCATTTGGATAGAGCCGCACCTTGCCCATCTATTCCTCTCCTGAGTGAATTTTATGACGATTAAATACTATCCGAATTTTTTTATTTGAGGTAAAGTGTATGACAATAAGTGTGAAACCATTCAACAGCTTATGGACAATATTTGAAAAACTTTCTGAGAAATATCTAAGAAAAGTTATGGGAAATGCTCTGGAGTTCTCTTCCAGTAAGACAGTAAGAAGTAAGCAATAGGCATTATTTGAAAGTTATATAAGCAATTCAAAAACAGGTCTATTGTGTTATATTAGTTGTTTTTTTATTAAAGTCACATTCATAAATTAAAGATTATACAACTGATATGATACTAAGTGAATTGCCCAATAATATTCAAGACAATAACATACAATTTTCAATCTATAAACAAAGTTTTTAATAAATGCCAACCTTAAATAAAATCAGAAAATAATAAAAAAAAAACACATAAATGATAACGTAACGTTAAAGAGTGGAGCATACCCTGCATATCAAATCTCCCTCTTCGAAAAATATGTATTAAAAGAACTTTTAGACAGTTATCAAAAAATGTGATCTAAATTCCTTTACTGATCTTAAGGATTACAAAACTAATAAGTGATATTCTAAACATAATCTCCACCTGAACCACAGTACTCAACTTGCCGCGTGTCATTGTGTGTCCAGCTATTGTTTAATTCTTTAAAATATCTTTCCTCTCAATAGTGTACACATCGTGCTACGTCATGTGTATTTTTATTGAAGTATTTTTTATAAATTTAAGTATTTTTTATGTTGAAAAATGCATTTAAAGTTTTCTTGTTTTTCCAATCTTTAACGTACATTTTTTTTGAGACTTTTTAATGGCCAGAAAATGACATCTGTAAGTTATTTCATATATTATGATTATAAAGAATTTCTTCATCAAAAATGTTTATGAAAGCGCAGACATTAGACAGAATGTCGCAACATCAAAAAAGCATTTCATGTGACGTCGATGTTGAAGAATTGTCGGTCGGTTGGTTATCCCCATCATCGTCATCATCTTCTTCGTCGGCATTGACAATGTTGTCGTAAGAAGCTTGAACATATGAAATCTGTTGTGTTGTGTTTAAGTTGTTATTTTTCCATTGTCATAAATATATACTATGAGATGCTTTCATCTGAGGTAATCAGCTTTTGCTGACAGGAGTGTGCAATGTTTTTAAAATGAGAATAGTAATTAAATGGTCTATATCGTTCACTTAATACTTTAACTCATTCTTATTCATTTCTATTATAAAGATAATTTGAAATTTATTTGCGATTTGTTAAAAAAGGCAGTTATTTGCTTATTTGACGAGTTCCAAGTAATCTACAAGGAAGTAAATTTTTACTTAAGTACAGGATTTTTCAAGTTTAGACCTTTATTATGGCTAATACTAGCAAAGAAAAAGGCAAATTCAATGAAAATTAAACAGCTCAAGGGTTTGTTTAGGTTTAGGAAATTGCCATCGAAAATACCGTTAGACTATGCTGTTAACAACCGAATTCTTAACAAATTTTATTCAAAAGATAACTTAAAAAGCCACGGCTTCCCTTACTACGAGCGAGGTATATAATGGAGTTAATTAAAATTATTTAGTTAAATAGTACATCAAGTTTTCAAAGTAGAATGATGCCGAAAATCATATCGGGCGATTCTGCTGATGCTTCTGTTAACAAAGGAGAATACAAAATAAGTGAAACATGTGTTACAGGGGTAAGTGTTTTGAATTATTCTTAAATAAATGCATATCTTTTCTCTGAAGATTCTTCTCACTGTTATATCAAACTCAAACCAACTTGATTATACATGAAATTCACGTTGTTTCAACTTGAAATAACTTTCATTCAACGTGATTCGGATTTTTATTTCAATATAAATGACATTTTAATCTAACTTTACTGCAACGTTAAATTAACATGAACTATAGTTATTTGAAAAGAAAAAAATGTTGTCCGCAAGTTTTTGTAAAATGATGTTAAATTAACATGAAGTAACTATAAAGCAAAATCACCACCGAAAACGGTAAAATCATCCTTGCTTTCGACGGTTTTACATTGATTTTTTTTTTAGTGTATCCCTTCTGACGTTTCGAACCTCTCGTGCCGTATATTTCCCATTTCATCAGTTCAATGCTCATAAATGAATGCATTCCGTTTTATCTGTGTGTGTGTTTGTGTTCGAATGTGTGTAGTTCTTTGTTGTTTAAGCCGCATTCAAAGTTTATTGTCAATATAATCTTTTAACAATTGCTTGGCGGTCGGTGCCGGTACTTGTACTGCTGCCTTAATTTTAGCTTTTACCGAAAAATGTTTCTTTTCTTTTTCCTCATTCTGTAAGAAACATACCACAACAATCGCTGAATGACAAAAGAATTGAGCAGCATTTTCTAAACAAGATTTTCGATTTTTTTTTATTTATTATGATGAACAATTTAATTGGGTTTATATGTTCCAAACAATACAATTTCAAATGTCAGCTGAAATATTTTTTTTTTTTGAAATGAAAAAGAATAAACAACAAAAATTCAACTTATGACTCGAGAATTGTAATAAATTCTTTATATGTAACCTTCTCCGAGAAAAGGGACCTAGTTTGAAGTTTTGAGAAAAACTCATTTCATCTTATTCTACACCCTTTTAGGTACCAGAATCCACTCTTGAGTCCAAAACCGTTTTTTGACACACTAGGTCCCTTTTCTCGGAGAAGGTCACATATTACGAAAATATGAATTCCATTAAAAAAAAAACATAACTAAAATAGAGAAATAAATTTGATTTTTTCTTTTTTTTCGAATACTCGTAATTTACAAAGAAAATTCTGTAAATTAAAAACCATGAAGTATGAACAAATTTTATTGTACAAAGTGAATACCTTGATTTCTAAGAAATTGATTGGGAAAATAAAAAGAAAATTTCATTGTTCATATTTGTGTGCATTCATAGTTAATCTCATAATTGAGGGTCTTGTACGGTATAACGAAAATTCGTTATGCTCTCATGACATACTCGAAGTTTCAACTGAAACAGCAGCGTCTCTAACACATGCAAGCAGATTTTCTGTTTAGTTTTTTTCTTTGCAACTTGTTTCCTTAAAGGAATTTACGTCCGTTAAAGAATAAAAAAAAAGTAAACAGCAGGAAGAAAATTGTATGTTGTATCTTTTATTCATAGTGTAGCACCCTCAGGTGAGCACACTTGCTCTAAATACTTTACGATTCTTCTTTTTGTTTTTCTTGTAAGACTTTTCTACTTGTTTTCTTGTTGCTGATCTTAAGTACAAGAGGAATTATGGGAGTAAATGGCAATATTTAAGGGGCGTCCATAGCAAATTGACAAATCCGCACTATAATTTGGCTGTAGAATGCTGTAGTTCAATTTGAAGCTATTGATAATAGAAGCGTTTATAAAAATATATAGATGAAAAGTGTATTCCGTTGGTGCAAGCTCACGCAAAAGAAACGTTACGATTTATTTTACGAACAACTTTTTTATTTCTAACTCAGCTTCTTAAATAAGAGCGGCATGCGTTTTTTTATGTCAAAAATTCTCACTTTCATGCGGTTTATAAGAAATCAACCTTTAAAATGCAAAGTCAACACCACCTTTTGCATTGTGTTTATTTGATGTCAAATTTTTATCATTTTTATTGAGTACAGAAAATTATACAGGCCATGTGGCCGCCGCTATAATTCATAGACATATGGGCCCGATTTATGGCGTTTTCCATCAGTTTTCAAAAACTTTCGGCATTCGTTACGCATATTCTCTTTGAGGACTGTAACCCTGCTCGGTTACTCTTCATTGAATCGATTCAAATTATGCCCTTCAAATTACTGGGGTTTGTTTTAACAACGTTAGCTGATGCCGTAAGCTTGTAGTGCGTGGACGTACGCAGGATCCTCATTTTTTTAAAGTTAAAATTAAGAGGTGTGTACTCGTTGCAACGACGAATAGTAACCTCAGTGTAAGTTGTTGTGTCTATTATCTTGAAATTTAAAATATTCCTTTGTCAACAACTACGTCATGTATGCTCACAATATGTTCCATAAAGTTCAAAACCACAAAAAACGACGACAGTATCGGAAAAATCTTCATTAATCTCTCGGGGCCCCTATTTAAAAGGCAAATTCGAGACACCTACCTTGCAGGCCTTAATTAAGGAAAAAAATCACAATAAAATACCTAATCGAAAAGAATCCGTCGAAAATGTTGTCAAAGGACCAAAACAGCGTAGAATTTGTCATCTCTGTCCCTATAGCAAAAATAGAATGACGAGAAGTACATGTTATTTATGCCAGAAAAGAATCTGTTGTGACCATAAAATTGAACTTTGTGTCTCATGCGTAAAATATGGCTAATAACTAAATATGTTTTTCTTTGACAGATTATTTTTTAAGGGAAAAAAGTAATTTATTTTTTACCTTTTTAGTTTTTGTTGTTTTAAAAAGTTAATTTATTTGAAAAAAGGAGTTTAAATTCGTATCGAATTTTAGAGAGAAAAATAATTTTTATTTTTTATATTTTTTTTTTTTTATTTTTTAATAAAACGCTTAACTAAACCTGATTTTTGTTTATTTTTTACTTTAAAAATCGTTGCACTAAAATTTATTTTTTAAAAAGTTCGTCGATTCGACGAACTTGAATGAAGAGTAACCTTTCATGGTTAGGAATATGATGACCTAGACTCGTGACTATGCCAACAAGCCTCAGATTCTTCTAGGGACAACAAACAAATAAGTTTAGAACGGTTAAATCGTTCCATCCTGTTGGAACCACATATTTTTCATTCCCAATTCGTCCAGTTCAGGTAGAAGAAAGTCGTTGAAAATTGCTCTGTAGCCTCGACAGAGCCCGCTGCGTTTTTGACCTCCAGTGTAACTATACAAAAGCTTTAAGCGGGATTAATAATGGCTCTTCTTGTACTAAACGCGGATTTTTGGATGGTATAACTTTGCTTATTCACGTATTCTGAGAGATGATATTGGGACCCGTCGGTAATAACGATTTTCGATGAAAACTTATCTTCCTCGTTAGGATGGCTTGAGCGTAGGTTACAGGCACTGCATTTCCTTTTAACGTCTATTTTGTTTATGTTTACTTCACAAATTTCAAAGCATAAATGAACTTGTAGTTAGTTTGGATATTTGTAAGAAATACTATCTTTCAAAAGAGATCTAGATCATTTCATATAACTGGTCTTACAATTTCAGGCCCCAGGGTCACCTCTTTTTTGCTGTATGGAGCTTGACTTATTGGCAAGTCCGTGAAAAGACGGTGAAATGGTTCTGAAACTGAATTTATGTTGTGTATCCGGCCATGTGGGCAACGAAAGGGCTGACTGCTTGGCAAACAGAGGCTCTCGCCGTCCATTTAAAGCCTTGAGCCTTTCTTCGGCATCCCTGCTAGTCACATTAAAGGGACGCTACAAACATGGTTCAAACGTGCATTCCTTCAAACGTGGACGTCCATTTCTAGGTTAAGTCAGTCCAAGAGATTTGGATGCTATCCCGTGACAGGGGAACTTAGGCTACTTATTGGCCTATATGCGGGGCACTGTGGTCTTAGATATCATCACTTTACAATGGGTAATGTTTGTATCAAGATATGCAGATTTTGTGAGATTGAGGGCTTCTAGGCAAAATGGTTTGGGGGCAAATGATGAGTCTGACTGATTTGTATGATCTTTCATCGGCCAGGTTAATAGGCTTCATACGAAGCCTGAACCTGCCTGCCATGGTGTGATTTGCAGCCTGCATTTCTAAAAATTATTTAAAGTTTGAGTTATTAAAATAATTGAATTGATTCGCCGCGTTTGATAAGTTTTAATTCGGATTTTTTTGAATTCTAGTTCAGTTCCTCTTGAGCTACCAAACCACCCAGCCATCCTTCGGCTCCCCATCAACATTCTCAACAACTCTTTTTCACCATTGTACAAACCACAAAAATAAGTATTAAGAAATAAAATACTATGTAGGCAAACTAAATTAAAGATAATTGTCGTTGGTTGCTATTTGAAGTCCCCGGAAAACAGGGATACCCTACTGCCCAAAATCTAAAACTGAACAGGAACCCCCTCCTGCCCACCATCTCCAACCCAATCAGGATTCTCCTCATGCCCATATTCTCAAAAAGCACTCCCCTCTTTTATGCTTTGTTAAATATTGTATTTTCGAGCCCTAATGGTGTACGGTGCCATTAGCAAAAGAAAAAACTTTCATTCTTTTCTCATTTCTCCATTTAATTGATGGCGATATCTCTTTTTAATTGTGTTTTAAATAAGCCACAAATTAAACAATATATATGTATCTATATACTGCAAGTTTTAGACTCCTTTGGGACACCTAACATGACTCGTCCATTTGAAACCGGTTTGAAACGCATCGGAGATCAATTGAGTTGAAACAGGCTTTCGGGTTTTTCAGATGATATTCTTCTTAATATAGAGATGTATACACGCAGTTTATATATACAGAATTATAGGGGTTTTCGATTTAGCGGGGTTTCGATTTAACGGGGTTAAAATTAAATAAATTTGAATTAACGGGGTTTTTCAATTTCTTAACTAATACGATAAAAAAAACATAAAAAAATGGTTAAAAAGAAAAAAAAAATATATAAAAATTGTTCATGTAACAAACTGATCCTAAGAAATAAAAGAAACACGCAAAAAAAATAGCGGTAAACAAAAAATCATTCTTTCCATGTTTCTGTTGTTTTTATTACGAATTATAAGTGGTAGTTAGCAAACAATTACGATTTATAAGAAGCAAAGAAGATTTTATTTGAAAAAAAATTTACGAATTAGCGAGGGGACCAAAATGTATGGAAATTTTACGAATTAATGAGATTTTTTCAAGGGACCGACACTTTATAACGAATTATCGGGAATAACGATTTATCGGGGTACGAATTATCGGGATTTGACTGTAGCTGATTTGCAACGTTACTGTTACTCCCGGATAACTGAGCCTTTATTCTTGGACTTTGAGTGCACCATATTTTGCAATTTTTGTTATTCACGTGGTTGTTTTCTAAGCAAATTTCTATATATTGCGACTTTACTTAAAAACATTTAGCACGCAGCTGTAGCGGTGATGGATCAATACGGGCTACACAGAAAGAAACACACTCGGGATAAATTAAGTTTTTTATACTTACTTTAGCTACGAGTTCTACCCAAAAATGCAAGTATGAATAACACTAAAACGTACTTAAAACACTTATAAATGGGATAACATTTGAAAATCAATCCCGGAATTTCTTAAAATAAGTTCAAAATTCTTAAACCAAGTAAAAAAAAAATATTTAACTTTTCCTCACTCTGAGAGTAAAATTACAAATTGAGCGTTTTAAACCCATTTAACTTATCAAAGTTTGTTGCGGATCTGAAGGAGATGTGAAAACACCACTGCATGCTCCGACAGCTCGTACTGAAAGAAATATTGCTGCTGTTCGCGATAGTGTGGTTGAAGAGCCGTCCACCTCAACTCGTCGTCGTGCCCAAAAATTGCAGCTTTTATTCTCGTCGTTGATGAACATTATGCATAAGGACTTGCATTAACACACTTACAAGGTGCAATTGACTCAAGAACTAAAGCCTCTTGACCATTCCAAACGTCGTCCATGGTTAGAATGGTGGCGAAAAATGGTAACAGCGGATGATCGATTTTCGAAGAAAATCAGCTTCGATGATCAGGCACATTTTCACCTCACTGGATTCGTCAATAAGCAGAATTGCCGCATTTGGTCGAATTATAATTCAATTGTGATTGTCGAAAAACCAATGCACCCCCAAAGAGTTACTGTTTGGTGCGGTTTATGGACTGGCGGCATCATCAGGCACTATTTTTTCCAAAATGAGGCCGGTCCGGCATTTACTGTGAATGGTGTTCGCTCTTTTTATGAACATTATCGGGAATGATGCTGGTGTTTTATAATTGATATTCTGTAGGGTGTAAAACGGGTAAGTTAATCAATCATAATAATATCCTGGTTCTAATTTCACTTTTGGTTTATTTCTAGTACGAATTCGGGATTGAATCAACTTTATAATTTTTAAATCAAGCGAATTTTTGAGATTGATTCAACATTAGTTTTACTTAAATTTATCTAATTTTTGGATTTGAATTCGAGATTGAATATGGATAAGTTAAGTATTTCCCGATTAAAAATCCGTACTTGAATTAATCTTTCTGTACTTGATTAAAGAAAATCCATACTCACCGTACTTTCAATACCGCTTCGGATTAATTTGGGTACGGATTGATTGATTTTTCTTTCGAGTGTAGATAATAGTCCTGGATGACTATGAAAAAAGAGGGCCATATGCTAAGCAAAAAAATTAAACTAGAAAAACATTTAAGTTCATAAAGACTTTCCAGAAAACAGTCAAAATTGCTTCCAATCTGCGTAGCTTGAAAAATTTTTAACTTTATTATTCGATTGGCATTCCTCCAAAGATTTAATATGGACCAGAATTTAAGCCGCTACAAACCCAAATATTTAGTACTCGAAATAAAAAGTTTTAATTTCTTTAGCCACTGCAGATGCTTCGTTAACCATTTAATCCACAAAATGTTTACACATTTAAAATTAAATAAAAGTAGGAGTATGTACCAACTGTTTAACTCATAAATATAAGATCTATCTGTTCATGCATGAAATGTCTTCCAAATTTTTTTAATGCATTTTTTGCTTTCCTTAAATGTTTGCCTCATTTACACAATTTATTTATTTTCGTTACTTCCATGATCTCAAACACGCACTTGGTGTACTTCTGAACAAGAACGACATCATCTTTAACTTGAAATCGTTGCCACATGTTCAACAACGAGACAATTAACACTTATCCAACCCTTTAACACATTCTTCATCCTCGTTTTCTGCGGGCTTGATTGGGGGTTTTTTAATGTAATTTATTTTATGTATGCGCTTGACTGACGTTACACTCAAAATTGGAATAAGTGTGGATTTTTATTATGCGGAAATTCATTTTAAGTCTTAAGCCCTTGATTGTCTGTAAGTGAACCAAGGCTTTCATCATGTTTTCATTTGAAGAAGAAGAATTTTTTGTAGAGGTTTTAAAAAGAACAGTGTATAGCGTTGTGCTTACGATTTTATTAAGGAAACAATTTAATTAATGAAATGAGTTAAACGTGTTTTAGAAGAGGCTTTATGGTAATTTTAGTGGGGTTGTAAACAACTCTAGGAATCCGGTTTTTTTTTTTAAATTCCCAGGTTTCCGATTTTGGGAAACCGGGATTTTAAAGTTACAAAAAATATGCCTTGAATTAAAAAGAAATGTGTATGGTATTATTGCACCTTATTATACCCTACACAGTGTTAACAAACTCTTTTTTGAGAGTGTACCTTTTTTAGAATGGGCAATCATGGATCCGCCAAGAGAAAATTTTGCAATGAGGCTAAGATTGATGTAAGAATTGTTTGTACAAAATATTATCTACACTCAAAATAAAAATTAATTCATCCGTACTCACATCAATCCGAAGCGGTATTACTACATAGTACGGTGAGTACGGATTTGCTTGAATCAACTACAGAAAAGTTGATTCAAGTACGGATTTTCTATCACAAAATACTTAAATTATCCATATTCAATCCCGACTTCGTACTTGAAATAATTCGAAAATGAGATTGATTTAAGTTAAACTAAGATTGAACCAATCTCAAAATGCACTTGATTCTCGTATTATAAAGTTGATTTTATCGTGCTTAAAAAGAAAAAAGTTATAATGATTGATTTACTTACTCGTATTACACCTTACAGAATGATAAGACAGCAACATAATGCCCGATATGGTTTTTACTTTAACCAAAAATAAAAACTAAATGAGAAGCAAGAGTTCAAATTTACTTTTTACCCTTCGTGGTACACATGAGTCTGGTCAGACCTTTTTTCAATGTGTATAGAAAATCAAAACTTGCGTAAGCCGGAGGGTTAAAAACAAAGAGAAGTTTTATCTTTTAGTTTTTATTTTACCGCCTGGGTTCGAATCTCAGGTCAGTCAAGAATGAATGATTATCAATAACAATTTTAATTAATTTTCATGTTGTAAAATTCCTTTCTTCATAAAAATAATTTAATGAAAATTAAATTTGATGAACTTAAGCCTGATTAAAGATATTGAAAATTTGGATTAAAAACCATAAATAGTTCAACAAAATTACCACAATACTAATTATTTTTTTTACTTGATTTAAGATTTTTATACTTATTTCAAGAAATTCCGGGATTGAATTTCGAAAGTGATCCCATTTAGGATTGTTTATAATACGTTTTAGTGTTATTTGTAATTGCATTTTTGAGTATCACTCGTACTTCATAAAAAACTTGATTTATCCCGAGTGTTTTTCTCTCTGTGTAGGTATATACAAAGATTAGGGTGACACGTCACAATTTTTTTTTTCGAATTTCAATTACCAATAGCACTACAACGTTGCATTTTATTCTCAGATACATGAAAAAAAATTTGGACAATTTGGGGATGAATTTCAAAATTTGACAACTCTGATTGAAAATGATGCCTGTCCATACCCTAGAGGGAAGCGAACTGACACTGAAGTAGTCCCGTGATAGGTATTTGGTGGTAGGGACCGGTTCCAGTTCTAACACTTTATATGAATAAGACCTATCACTTTTACATGGGGTTGTCATTGGAGGGGGTCAATTTACGCTATTTGACCAATCACAGGTCTATTCTCAATGAACGTGCTTAGTGTCAGTTACTAAAATGTAGTATTATTTAAATACAATGTAGTATTATTTCAATAAAACTAGTCCAAGAATTAAATTTAAAAGCCAAATTTTAGAAATTACCAAAAAATGTGTCACATCACCGCTAAAGACTGTTCTGTAATTCATTACTTTTTCTACCTTTTTGTTCTTTATAAACCAGTTAAGGGATTGGTTCTTTTTTCACTGGTCATGAGTCCTTTCTTTTTGTACTTGTTCTATTTTCACAAATCCCAGGACCAGTCGGTTGTACCAATTGACACAAATTTCCCGCAGGGTAATTTTCGGTACACTGAAAAGTAGCGCACAAGTTTACTCTATTGCATGACCCTTTTAAATTCTACCTGTTGATTAAAAACAAAATTGCAGTTTGAAAATTGAGCTTAAAACAAAGTATCTACTTTTTTTCTTCTTCTTTCTTTTGTTTTATAATCAAAAACACCCACAAAGTGGCAGGGTAAAATATTTAACAAAAAAATTTGTGCAAATATGTATTTTGTGTTTATAAAATTAAATATTACATACATACTTTGTTCTAAACCTCAATGTAAAGTTGCAACTAAAAGTGGCAATTCAACAAGGTTTCTATTAATTTTCTTAGTTTTGTTTTACATATGTGTGCAAAAGTGCTAACTAACACACACACACATTTTTTTCGCATGTGTAAGTGTTTAAACATGAGTAATTTTATACCAAAAACCCACCATCAATATCAAGTCAGCAACATCCTACTTGAAGTTCTTGCAACAATATAATCAATTAAGTCTTAATTTTCATGTCTTATTTTTCTTCAGTTGCCACACGACACATGTATTTACGATCATACATTCATGAATAGAAATTTAGTTGAGACAGGCATGCAATGCAACCATGTTTATTTGTATTAATATGGGTGAGCAAAAGGAGTGCCAATTCTACTGACTGCAATTGCAGCAACAGGAAGAAAATAGCAAAAACAACAACAAGGATAACAATACATGGAAACTACAAATTATCACATTGTGCAGAAAGAAAAGTTTGAATTGTGCCTTTGACAGTTAAAACCGATATAAATTTGTACTTGTGTGTGCAACATTGCAACACTTACGTTTATTACGTATAAAGCTTTAGCCACTGTTGGTTGCACGTATTCAGTTACTTACAGACGCATAAACAGGCACTCTTCGATAATTGCCGATTTAAAGCAAAAAGAAAAAGGTTAAACAAAAAACTTCTATGAAAATGAATGACAAAACCTCAAACTTGTAGCAGAAGTTATACTCGTGCACAAAAGACAAGAGAATTATCCAACTACTTGAACTTAAACCAGTATCAAGTTGGTAAGAGAAATACAACAACAAAAAAAGTTTGATATTTCAAAAGAAGCAGCATCAGCTTTGGAATAATCCAAAGTTGCTGAAATGGAATACTGAATTACTAACTTAAGGGCTGATTTTTCAACACTTGTGGAAGAGTTCGGCATGATCATTCCTAGGTGCTGATGCAACTCAACAGATTCTGCTGGCATATTTCTAAAAGCAGTGGATTTTGGATAGCTGCAACTCCTAAATAAGAAATTAGTGTTTAATCTTGCCGGATTATGCACTTCAATTACTACCTGTGTGTGCTAGCTGCTCTCACACACAGGGGAGGTTTATATACCATGTCGACGGCCTAAACGCCCGGTATTTATTCCACACCTTACTCCCTTGATCTGTCAATTTTAAGCTCTGGAGTATACTAGGAATCGATTGTACCTGATTTCCCGGAGAATGCAACATCAAAAGGTGGAATAAATATCCTTTGAATGTTTTTGTGCATACACCTTGTGGGGTACGTGATAGAGACAGGAGGCAAATAACCCTCATGCAGAGTAAATACTTATTATGGAAAATTATAGTACCTGAAGGAAGTGAGGGGAGGTGGAAGTCATTCATTTGAAAAAAAAATAATACTGGCATCGAAATAAAATTTCGTGTTAGAAAAAAAATAGCTTCAAAATTTGGAGGAATCATTTTTACTAGAATAAAATATTTTAAAAATGGTTTCTTTGTGGTTATTCGAACTGTTTTTGGTTTTTTATCCAAATGTTTTAGTTTTACTTTAAATCAATCTCAAGTTCATCATATTTCATTAAATAATTTTAATGAAGGAAAGAATTTTACGATATGAAAAGAATTAAAATTTATTGATCAATTTTATTCTTGACTGAACGAGGGTTTGAACTCGGGTCGAAATAACATGTTTCGAGCATAACCACATTCACATTATCAGAGTTCTTTTCAGTTTTTCCCTATTTGCCTTCCTTCATTAAAATAATTTAATAAACATTAAATTTGATGAGCTTGAGTATGATTTAAAATAAAATATAATTTGGATTTAATTTGGAAAAAAAATTAAAAACTACACACAGAAAACAAATTGGTTGGGAAACGGTTGCAGTAATAAAATATTGATCAAGTAACACAATTTATTATTGCAACTATTAAAAATGTATAGTTCTAACTGATTTTTAATTATCTTGATTATTAAAACGTTATTATAACTGAAATATGATTCCTTCAATTCTTTTATTAGTTATGATAACTAATTTAATTTAGTTCTAAAAATTAGTACAAATGGTTTGAATCACAACCGAATTTAATAGAGGGCAATACTGAATATTGGTCTTTGCAATTAATAATTTGCTTTCGTCAATAAATTTTGTAATATAAATGTTAATTCATTTATTGCAGCCAATTATCGATTGCTAGTATAGTTTCAATTCGAGTACAACAAATGAAAATATAATTATTTGGTATTCACAACCAAAAAAAAGCTATATGTCCCAATTGTTTACTAAATTTTCTGTCAAAACATTATATAAAAAAATAATTTTAAATTTATATTAAAATAAATAATTTTGCGTTCAAAAACTCAAAAAAGTGCAAAAACTTAATAAATAGGGGTAAGTTATTTACGTATTTTTATAATTATGGTATACACGTACATATGTATGTATGTATGTATTATATTTCTTATAAATACATACATATGTGTATGTATCCAGCTAGCATTTTCAATCGAAAGAATCTACTGTGAATCTCATGAAGAGCATTAATCGTCCACGAGCGCAATTTTTAATCGTAAAAGATTCCTCTCGCGGGAGAAACTGTTACACAAGCTGACTCCTCTGCGAGATACTTCTACAACACATCGAAATACGCTTATATCACAGTGCAAAAAAATTCGGGTCATTGCCGCCAGCCTCAACACTTGCAACGCGAAATAAAACTAGAATACCGGTAGAGCAAATCTGCCAAAGGGTTTTGAAAAGTCAGCTTGGGTTCGTGGAATATTCGTGGAGCTTTTTAACCTTCTAAAGTGCCGTTTTAGTATACTTTTGTTGGGAAGTTAAAAAAAGGACAAAAATTACACCTCAAATTAGTGTTAGAGGGCTAATATATCCTAAGAAAAGAATCGCTATACGAGTTTACTGAAGACATTAACCCTCTAAAGTGCCGTTTAAGTATACATTTGTTGGGAAGTTAAAAAAAGGACAAAAACTACCCCTTTAAATTAGTGTTAGAAAGTTAATATATTCTAAGTAGAGAATCACCATACAATTTTACTGAAGACATCTGAAATAGCAATTTAGCTCAGAAGTATATTTAGTGTATTTTTTTCCAAAAACTTTAGGGGCCCACATTTCGGGAACCCAAGCTGACTTTTCAAAACCCTATGGCAGATTTGCTCTACCAATATTCTAGTTTCATTTCGCGTTGCAAGTATTGAGGGTGTTTTTTTTGTTGCACAGTGTATTGATCGTAGACGAATTCGTTTGAGATTTCTGTAAAAATTTTCTAATGGGACTTTCAGAAAGCACATCAAGAATCTTATGAGACTCTTGTAGGAATTCACTTACAACTTGTGGAATGTTTACACATATAACTGAGCCAACTAAACAAGAGCATCAAACTTCTTTTTTATACAATTTATAGGAAACAAACCTTTAGATCAGGAATTCAACAACAATCCTGTTGGAAAATCTTATTTGACAGATCCTTACGTCGGCTGGTTTAAATAAAATTGTATGAACTAGTGAATTTTCATGTTTTAAAATCGCTCTTATTTAGGTAGCTCAATAATTGTTATATGACTCATAAGGAGAGCCGCAAAAGGTTCATTCCAAGATTAAAAGGCAAGCGTGTCAGAAAATGTATACAAAACTAATAAATAAAAAATTTAGATGTGTTATTATTGCTACTCATCAGAAGATTCTTTGAGGAGTTAGACAATCGACTAACAAACATTCGATGCTATCTGGGCAATATCTTAGACATACATACATATGTACAATACATATACATGTACATATTGTTAATATTTTCCTCCGCGTGTACATTGGTCAAACAAATATGTTATAAATACATTAAATGAAAATCGCTCAGTTTTTTAGTGAATTTCATATTAATTTACAGCTCAATCACTGTTCGATTTTTAAAATCCACATGTTAATTATTCTGTTTTACTTCAGACACCAGATTGCGTTGAATTGAAGCCAAAGATTGTTTTTGTTGGTACTTTAGGGGATAAGCTGTACACCTTTGGAAATCCGTTGGATGATGTGAAAAGCTGCATGTATGTGTTTGTATAAAATTAAATAAGTTGTAAACTGTACATAAAAATATTAATAAATAAATATACTAACAAAACATTGAGTTTATTGGAATTATTTTGATTTCCTTTCTAATAAATCGTGAAAATGGTTTATGTAACCGGTTAAAAAAAAATATTGATAAAGACAATCAAATCTTTTGTTATGAACACCAAATTTGTGTTTATTCAGTTGCATCTATCATTTATTCGGCTATAAGCACAATTTTGTTTCTAATAATCATACTTACAACTAACAATATCTGTTGTTATAACTGATAGTGTACTAAAATTCAAATGTTGCTATCAAAAATATTATGCTTAGCAACGAAATTTTCAGTAATTGTAACCGAATTGTGTGATAGTGCATGCAACCGACAAAATTCGATTGGCGCCAAATTCGGTTGTGATCACGAATCTGTTTTCTCTGTGTACGTAAACTTATACTTTTATACGACAGATTTATTTGGTACAGAAAATTTTCCAAGTGGGTTCATAATATTTACTACTGATATTGGTTTTTCGTACTTAAAAAAATGTTGTGATTCCCATAAGATTTGTATACACACCACAATAGTGGATAGGGTATTATGTGTTTGTGGGCAACTTTTAGTATACCAATCGACTCAAAACCACTCTCTGAGCCCATATAAAGATGACCGTCCTTCCGGCTGGCCTGCTGGTTGTGTGCTTATATTAACCTTGTGCGCAAATTACAGTTCGTATTTTCGAAGGTAATTTAACGAAATTTGCACATACGTTTTTATTATCATAAGTATGCCTTTTAAAAATGCTGACAATCGGTTCATTATTTATGGCACATAGCCCCATTAGAGTATGTGTCATTATAAGCCATCTGCATATTTTGGTATTGAGTAATGGACCAAAAATATTTTATTGAACCTAAATCATCTACCTGAACTATAGCTCTCAGTGGTTATATTTTATGAGCCGATGTTGAATGTGAACTACACCTAAACGTCATGTTTTTTTTCTGCATTTCATTTGACATTTCTCAATTTGAATCATGGAAAGATACACAACCGAGCAACGCGTTAAAGTTATTCAGGCTTATTACAAAAATGGGCGTTCGAATCAAAATGCATATCGTGCACTACGTGATTTTTTCAATCGGAAAAATCGTGCAAAAATTTGAGCAAACCGGGTCTGTAGGATATTCGAAAACACCAGTGCATGCTCGTACTGCAAGAAATATTGCTGCTGTTTGCAATAGTGCAGTCCACCTCAACTCGTCGTCGTGCCACACAATTGCACCTCTCACGCTCGTCGTTGATGAACATTGTGCATAAAGATTTGCATTTATACTCTTACAGGGTGCAATTGACGCAAGAACTAAAGCCTCTTGATCATTCCAAGTGTCGTTAATGGTCAGAATGGTGGCAAGAAATGGCAACAGTGGATGATCAATTTTCGAAAAAAATCATCTTCAGTGATGAGGCACATCTTCTCCTCAGTCTATTCCTTGATTGAGTGTCATTGTCGAAAAACCAATGCACCCACAAAGAGTGATTGATTGGTGCGGTTTATGGGCTGGCGGCATCAACGGACCGTATTTTTTCCAAAACGAGGCCGCTCAGGCAGTTACTGTGAGTGGTGTTCGCTATCGTGAGATGATAACGAACTTTTTATGGCCCGAATTGGATGTGGAGGAAATGTGATTTCAACAGGACGGTGCCACTTGCCACACAGCTAACGAAACAATGGCTCGTTTGCGCGACAAATTCAATGGCCGTGTTATCTCACGTGGTGGCGATCTCAATTGGCCGCCAAGATCATGTGATTGACACCGTTGGACTTCTTTCTTTGGGGTTATTTGAGAGGAAAGGTGCAACAATTACAGAGCTAAAGGATGAGATAATTCCGCACATTAACTTCATAGAACCACAATTATACCTCAGCGTCATCAAAAATGTGGACCACCGGATGGAGGTGTGCCGCCGAGGTCGTGGCGGCTATTTGGCCGATATTTTGTCCCATACATTATTGAACCATAACAATATTATCATAATAAGAAGAAACGACAATAATTAACTAAATAATTTGTGTTTTCTTCAAAATCAACATCGGCCCTTAAAATTTAACCACCCTTTAAAAATAACACTCCAAAAACTACAGCAACTCACACTAAAAGTGGGACATCTCATAAAAAATACTAAGATGACATTACTTATGCTAGTTATTTTATGTATGTCTGAATTAATTTGGAATAATTTATTTTTGTATTGAATGGAGTATCTTAACTTAAACGATGGCATTTATTATGATTTCTAAACATCGCAACATAAGAATTTATTTATGCATCCCACTTAATGCTATATAAACCCCTCCATATAATCGCTTTAAGACGAGACAATTTCAAATAGAGATAAAATTTACTTTCATATAAATATCATCATATTTACACTAAGAATTTTTCTTCCACAAAAAAAAAAAAATCAATGGTTGTTTTTTATTTTAGATTTTGACTCAAAAGGTTTTGAAAATATTTTCATGATTATGATTTACCTTCAAAATATTTAAAACTAATAGGCACGAGTGATTCCTATGAGCTGATCAATAATGACATTGAATTTATTGATTTTTAAATGCTATAAAATTAATTTACGTTTATTCTTATGTAACTAATTGATCTCAACTTACAATTTTATTGTAATGATTTTTTTCTGATCTGTTATTCAGTTTTAAAGAGTTTTTACTTGAAATTTTTTTAGCCATTTTTTCCGTAAATTTAGCCATTTTTGGTCACCAAGTTTTGGTAACACTGCCATGGGCTCAAAAAAGGGTACACCCAGGAAAATTTGTTTGTTAATACATGGTGTAGTATATCAAATGTTCGGGCTTGACCGACTATACTTTCTTACTTCTGTACTGTAACCAGTGTTCGAAAATAAACAGAACATTATTTAGCGTACGGGCCACACACCCAGAAACGATATCTTCTTTTTTTTAGCGTTTGTCTATTAATCTACAACCTTTAATACCGTTCATAGTTATTTTCAAGAATGTAACGAACTTTACATAATGTTCTGTTCTTCGTTATAAATCAGAACAATTGTAGTGGTTCTGTAGACATACATATATTTTAATGTAATGAGCAAACGAAAAATTTTAGCAACGACCACAGCACAAATAGTTTTTATGTTTATTGTGTACATGTTTTGTTTGTGTTAAATTTCTTTGCTGTTTTTCTTTGCCAGTCAAAAGTGCCCTGAGCCCTTAGCACTGAAACGAACGAACATTCATTTGCTCAGCCGAACATAACAAACTTTGTGTTATTTTATAAGATACAGATCGCAATTAAATGTTTTCGAAGGTCACCGGAGGCTGAAAAGAACCGACACTTTGAGCCTAGCAGGCTTTTTTGACTCTTGAATGCCATTTATTAGCGGTAACATTGTTAATGTTATTAGCCAAATAAAAATTACGATTTAGCATTAAATACATATTGTATTTTTCGGCAAGAAAGATTCAATAAAAAAAATCTTTTTGTTGAGTTGGATAAGTACGGTATTATTTTTGTGTTCGAAGATCAAAAACAGAGAAACGTTCTTTTTTAAATAAAATAAATTAAATAAAAGAGAGCCATATTCCTAATGTAAAAATGATATGTAAATGATCAAACTTTATAAGTAACCTTTTCGTATAAAAATCTGCAAAACAAATATTCCAAAGGAAAACTAAAATTCCATCTTAACTAATTACAATTTGCATTAAAGTTTTAATTCTGCTTAAAGTCAATAGAAATTAAATGCTGCAACTCAGTATTTTACTCATACCTGCATGATGAGATACGAGAACATTGTTGCACTTCAAACAATTATTTCAACGAATTTAAACACAGAATGTAAGAGCAGAAAACTATTTTCGGTTTTTTTTTTGGTTCGTTTTCAAGACGAAAGTTACAAAAAAGATTATTGTTCAGAAAAGCGCATCAAATTTAATTAGACAGGTAACCGTAGTAATCGTACATCAACATTTAGAATAATAATGAACAAGACAGACAGCCAGACAGACAGACAGACAGAAAACAACCAACATAAATGAACGAACTCAAGAGTGAGGTAAAAAAACTAAAATAAAATTTTAAAAATAAGAAAAGTAAAATAATATAAAAGCAAGTGATTATTTGTGTTAAAGCAATCACATTAAGATAGTAAAATGTCATTAAGATAGTTTATTTAATTATATTTTTTTTTGCTTTGAACTTTAAAGGTTTTAAGGGTCTTAAGTGCGCACATGAGTTTTGAACTTTATTGAATAGAAAACAAAAAATAATAAACAGGAAAATTCAATTTTGTAAAATTCGTTTAACATTTTTAATGCTTTCTTTTGTTTGATAAAAAGAAATTATTGTATTTGTAAGGGCTTTCTTACAGGTAGTAAAAAGATAAATTTTGTCTTTAATTCTTATTTATAAGATTATTATTAAAGACATTTTATGTTTAGCTGATCTACGAGATTGAGACAAAAAAATAATTTTTTTTTAATTTAGTATTGAAAATTTTTGACAGACAATTTTTTTATTTTTCAACT
This sequence comes from Pollenia labialis, assembly GCA_949318255.1. Classification (NCBI taxonomy): domain Eukaryota; kingdom Metazoa; phylum Arthropoda; class Insecta; order Diptera; family Polleniidae; genus Pollenia; species Pollenia labialis. Next base: position 44,332,568 of record OX439143.1, on the reverse strand, counting down.
AAGCAAATTGTTAATGTGACAATTTAATTAAGAAAATTGTTGAAAATTTTAGAATAGTTTAAAATTTTTTTATTAATTACATACATACTAAATCTTGCACCAGTAAACAAATTAATAGGATTAATTAAATATTTGTTGATATTAACAACAGTAGCTGCAGCAATGTTGTTGATAGAAGTAAACGTTTATTTCCTGTGATTAAATAAACCTGAATTTATTTTTGAGGATTAATTGAAAAAAAAACTGGCGATAATTTTTTCTGTGTTGTATGGCATGTTTCGACGGCTTCTTGGATTCATTTCTTCTACAAAGGATTTGCAATGGCATGAGGAATAAAAAAAGAACGAATTATTTGAATGTAGCAATGTCGTTCACGGTAATGTTGGCACCATTTTCGGATTTAAAGAAAAATTAGCCGATGAGGGTTCGGCATGTTAAACGCACCAAACAAAAGATAATTCTGCTTGCTTACAAACCCGTTAAGCCACAAACGAGCTGAAATTGATTCTTTGATAAAAATCTGGGTTACCCTCCAGTTGATTCTCAGCCTTTTCAACCGAACACACGACACAATTGATGGTTTGCTGGCTTTAATTATTGCCGTAGTTGGATCTAAAGGCACAAATACACTGAGCAAAGTACTCATCAAGCATTGTGGTAGTATTAGTGAAAATGTGTTTGTATGTGTGACACCAACACGTTGAATTCGCCGGCTGGACAAGCATTTGACAAGTGTATTTGGCCCTTTATATTTTTGAGTGCCAAGATCTTTCTTAAAAATTTCTCAGTAGTGGACGGGCAGAAACCGAGTTTCTGAGAACGGCGTCGGATGGTTAAAATCGAGTCCTCTGTCATATTTAGGAAAAGCACCCTTTCAATGTCCTCTTAAATTCCGAACATCAAGCATAAAAGTCAGCTTTGTATTTAGTTTTAAATTTTGTAGAGAATTCAATTAGATTTTAATAGAAGAGGTTTAAATAAATAATCTGAGTTTTTTAAAGTTTAGTGAGTTTTTCTTCAGTTTATTAGTGCGTGATTTTATTTATTTAAATTTCTATCCTTTTCATTTTACTAAATAAGAAAATAAAATTCAGTTATCCTTTATTTCTTCATTCCAAAATGCAATTTTAAAATTCCATAGCTGTAAAGACATTAATTAATTTCTTACAAAATCAACGAATGTCAATTGTCCAGATTTTAATCTTTTGGAATTGTCCAGAGAGAGAGAGAGCGACTTCAAATAACAAAGTTCAAAATTGAAATAAAGACAATTATGCACCATCATTTTAAGAACAGACAATTGCTGCTGCTGTTGATGGCCGATACAGCAGAAAAACATAGAGAACTAATGGACCAAATAAATGGCTCGAAAATAAAAAAGACAAGAACATCTACACAAAAAACAAACTATGTAACTTATAGAGAGATAGACAGACATATAGACAGCTGGAGAACAAAAAACAAAAAAAAAAGTTATCTATAAATGTGTCTGTTGCTTACATTATTGCAGCAACATTTAAAACTGGCAACGTCGAACAACAAAAACAACATAATACCAACAAAAAATCTGCTTTAAACATGTAAAACATGGAGAAAAACACAAAATACTCTTTAAGAATTAAAATTGCAACAAAAAGTTTTTAAGGGGGCAAGAGAAAAAGTACACAACAATTATACAAAACAACAACTACAATAAAAAAAATTGTAACATAAACTGGCAAAACTTGAACTCAATATAAGATCCAGAACACCAATGGCCTCTTTCGGATGAGTAACTTTTTTGTGGCCAATGTCAATGTCAATTTTTTTTGCTTAAAACTTCTTACTACTTAAGCTACTACGACAACAACAAGAACAGCAACACAATAACAATTGCAACGAAAGACAACATCAGCAATAACAACAATAAAAATAAAAAAGATATTGCTCATGTTGCAAACAATTGAACAGACGAACAAACACAATGCGATGTCTGCTGATGTTGTAAAATGTTGCAACATTTATTTTCATTCATTCATTTATTCATTATCCAATACTACTGTCTATAATAAAAAACGATTTGTTGTTACCAGTGTTACCAGATAAGGGGATTTGCTGTAAATTTGGAGATTATAATGTTTTTTGGGAAGAGACTTCGTGATGATGGATTGCAGGATTTGTTCATAACTTTGTAAGGGGTTTCTTTCCTGGATTATCACCGGTATCCAACCCCAATGCATGAGGGAAATTGTCAGTCAAATCTTAACTTTAAGCTTTTGCCCAACTTAAATTGACAGTTCTTTGTTTCAGTGTTTGAAAAATTCAGCCATGGAGAGGAAGACAATTGTGAAGCGCGTCCAGATTGTTGAAGTCTTTAGCGAAAATGGCCGTTCAAATCAAAATGCATTTCGTGAACTTCTTTGCTCAGCGCAATCGACCAAATGTGTCCACAATCAGTAGAATCGGACAAATAAAGGCTCAGTTAGCCGGGAGTAAGAGTATCCTTACCGTAAAAAAGTAAGACCAATCTATTTCTTACAGATTGAGAAGTAACATCTTATTGCTAACTATAATCGTTCTAATTGCTTTGCATACAACAAATGAAGCAGTTGATTTGCAACGTTACTGTTACTCCCGTCTAACTGAGCCTTAAGAATCCACTACTGATTGTTGTAAAGCCGATGCATCCACTTAGAGTGACTGTTTATTGCGGTTTATGGGCTGGAAGCGGCATTGGGCAGTACTTCTTCGAAAATGCGGTCGGCCAAGCAGTAACCGTGATTGTAGTTCGCTATCGCGAGATGATACCGCACTTATTGTGGCCAGCAATTGAGGACATGCGCCTGGACGATATGTGGTTCCTTCAGGATGATGCCACTTGCCACACAGCCAACGAAACAATGGCTCTTATCTCACGTCGTGGCATTGGTAATTGGCAGCCACGATCATGTGATTTGACAAGAAAAAGTGTACGTAAATAAGCAAACAATAATTCAAAAGCTAAATGATGGGATAATTCGGCACATTAATGCCATTAAACCTCAATATTGACCAGAGTCATTGAAAATATGGGCCATCAGATAGAGGTATGGTACCGAATCCGAGGCGAGTATTTGCCCGATATTTTGTTTCACACATAATGTCGTAGATCCTTCTATCATAAAAAAAAAATATAAGAAATGAATAATGGGAAAACGTTTCTATGATTTCAGTTTGATTATCATGTTATCTTAGAGTACTCGGTATAAATTTAACAGTTATACACGATTTGTAATCGCATTTTCTTTGACGAAATCCAATTTTTTAATTTTCTTCATTTCTTCAGGAATGTGTTGGTTGGTAGGTTTGTTAGTTGGTTACCGTAGTAGCACGCACAGAACAAGGCGTGCTGCAAGTAGAGTCGACAGTGACTCCGTTTTGACACCAATCAAAGTTGACCCAAGATAGTTCAGCAAGTTGCTGAGTTTCACCCGCGATATTTCCGAGTAACCTTGTAGGAGGTAATTCTCAAATAACCCATGTCATGTTGAATTAAACGGTGGGCAATCACATAGAAGATGAAATACTGTCTCCTCAGTTCCGAGTTCCCTGCAGCTGCGGCAGCATTCATAAAAGGGAGGCCAAATCTTCCAATGACCAGTAAGTACGTTTATCGGTCTCGACACGGCTCTCCGACTGAAGTTGAGAAGTCGCTCAGAGCGACATGTGTCATATGTGGGTCACGTTACTTTGGTAGCCCTGAAGCCATCTAGTTTCTTTCATTTATCGTCAGCCATATCTAGATAGTGTCTGAAGATTTCGCTTCTGTAGTTCCCAGGCACTGGCACACCCTGTAAAATATAAAGAGCGGCTCCAGTCTTGGCCAGCCCATCCGCCTGTGTATAACCGTAATGGTACCTATGCGCAGGGACCCAAATTAAGGTAATGTCGGACATGCTGCCCAGACTGCATAATTCCGCCTTACACCGTTTGACGACAATGGACGTTGTTTTATGCCACTAAATCAGAGCAGCTTGGCTATCGAAGAAAATGCAAATTTCGCCGCTGATGTTCCTACTGAACAAAGTTCTACACGCCTTTCTTATCACCAGTATTTCAGCCTGAAATACGCTGGCCCAATTCGGCATGAGACATGATATAACGATGCTAGTACTCAACATGCTCACTAACCATCAAATGATGTATTCCTGAACATCCAGATCAGTAAGTGCCTGTTCAATCGCCCTGATCGTGACGCTGTTAAAGGCGCCCTCAATGTCCAGGAAGGCAGCCATGGTGTATTGTATATATTCCAGTGATCGCTCTATGACCTTTTTACTTCGTGTAGCGCCGTCTCTGTAGATCGACCCTTAAGGTAGGCATGTGGACTGCATGAGAGTCGAGATGCTCTTTCTAGTCGATGCCTTATACGTGAATCAGAAGTCTTTCAAGCAGAAAAGAGAATAAACTGATTAAACGGAAGTTCCCGGCAGTGTCATGGCTACTCCTGCCGATATTGGGTATGAACACCACTTTCACTCTGCTCCAATTAGCCGGTATGTAATTGAGGGATAGGCAGAGTCCTTAAATTATCCTTAACCAGGGAGTGACATAATTCCTTGCGCTCTGCAGCATCTTAGGAAAAATGCCATCAGGTCCCGGGGATTTGTACGGGGCAAACAAAAATGTGGGTACCGCTTTTACCTTTTGTTTCTGTTTTGTTGAATTGCTTGAGCCTTCATAAAAACTTGTGATGAAAATAATTAAAATGATTTCGAATTCTAGAGCAATTTTTGACAAAAAAAAAAGCAATGTCAGAATTTGTTCTCCGTTTTAGGGTACCCAATTGTTGGATTTTGTAGATTTTCTGGAGATCATGCAATATTCTGTTTTCGTCTCGACAATTTTTTTTTATAAAATTAGAGATTATCAAATATGGCAATCAATATTATGCAAAAAAAACATACTTTACGTAGGAAACCGTAAATCGTTTCTATTGTTTGGAATAGGTTTTAAGCATAAGAGTCCAAAAACAGTCGTATAGATTGCGTTTTGATCCCAAATAAAGTTTATTAAAAACAACTTCCAAATTCTTGCGTTTTGCGTTTGCGATTTCCAGCACACCCCTGATAAATTTGGCTACATAATCAATCGCCTGTCATTTGGAAACAGCACATTAATGTTTGCGTACGGTAATTGCTTCTCAAAAACTCTAATTTTTAGAAGGCCGTACGGTAATGAAAAAATAAAAGTTAACATCACTGAGTCTCATATACATTTAGCATCAAGATTATAGTAGGAGTCGGAGTAGGAGTCGGAGTCGCACTTAAAAAATTTCAGCATTTGGAGTCGGAGTTAGTACTTTTTTCGGACGACTCCACAGCCCTGCTTTCAACATTGATAAACTGACATTATATACCCTTTGAATATCACAAAAAACAAGGTGGGCAAGCGAAACGATTTTTGGTATCGGTATCAATGACGATTTTCAATTTTAAACGGGTTTTTAGTGGTATCGGTTGTGTAATGTACATAATGAATAGTTGGTAACCCTTCTTTATAATCTGTCATTTCTCAATTCTTTATATACTTATCCTTCTTAATTTTATGTATCACCTAGTAAATCTTTAACTAGCGTGCATTCAATCATCTACTTTCTTTATATCCCAAATGAATTAATAAATCTTTTATAATTAGTTATATTTTAAATAGTAACTAAAGAGCGTTTTATTTTAATAATACACAACAGGTTGCCAACCTTGCAAAAACTTAAAGGTCGAAAACTTTGGGAAAAAATTTTGGAAATTTTTTAAAAAAATTCTCGGAAATTTTAAAAATATTTTTCTTTCTGAGAAGTCCAATATATTTTTCTTCCTCATTAGGAACCTTTCACTTGATTTAAAACTTCTTTGAAACAAGTTTTTCTCAATAAAAAATAAATTCGGAGTTATTATGCAAACTTATAGCCGTATTCATAATGAAAACTTGGCAAGAAGTTAGCACAAAGTTTATTCATAAAACACTACCAAACTCCGGGTAACGATTTGCTAAGCTCATGTTCACGGCCAACTTGTGAAAAACAGCCGTTTAATGTCAAAAAATGTTGTTGGTTTTTTAAATTAACTGTCTGTTTTTGAATTTGATTTCTCTTTTTAATTAATTTAATTTTAAAAACTTCTTAAAATGTTTATATTAAGAGGGAAAAAACATAAAAAATTTAATGACAAGCGATGATTAATGCAAAACCTTTTGAATTTGTGAGCAATATAATGTGGCATCATTACAATTCAGAGTTTATTTATTAAAAGTTAGCAGATCGGCATTCTAGTAAGCAAGTCGTTGTACGTACTGTAGAAACTGTGGCTTTTTGCTATGAATACGGCAGTTAAAGTCTAAAGCTGGGATCACACGATTGCCGCAAATGCACCAATATGACACAATTATTATTGTGCTTTATTGACGCACAATAATGAAATTGCCCCAACCAAATTTTTTGAAATCACACGATTGCCCTGTTTTATACAAATTTAATTGCCGCTAGTTGGTACAAAGCGAAATGGTTACAACAATTGCCGCAGAACAGTCACACGATTGTTCTTACTTATGTATATTAACTGCGAAAACAGCTGTTGTGGTAGCTTTTTTATTTGTTTGAAAGTTCTTGTTGGATTGTTCATTGAAAAAAATTAAATGATAAATGATACAAATCATATACTTAAACAAATTATTGTTGAATAGTTTTATTTAATTTTTTAAGATATTTCAAAAATTAACAGTCTGTTCAACAATTTCGTATGTTAAGGTTCGAATAGAAATATCTTTAATAAAAATATTCGCACAGAACAGCTCAATATGCTTGTGAACATACCTACTTAAAAAAATTAATTAAAAAAATTTAAATGCAAAATAAATAAATACATACATATTTATTTTCATTACCTAATAAAAGAAACACAAAAAAGTAAATCTAATAAAAAAGGCAAATATTGGCGCGTATTGCGTTGTTTGATTGCCGCACAAGAACACAATAAATATTGGTGCATTTTAGTCATTTTTATTGACGCGCGGTTGCATAGCAAACAGTCACACGATTGCCGCACCAGGGTTGCATTTGATTGGTAAAAGTAAGCACAATATTGTCCTCGATTGGTACAAGAGCCATTTGGTTGTGCAGTCACACGATTGGGGTATTAAAAAGTGTGAAAATTGGTGCATTGCGGCAATCGTGTGATCCCAGCTTAATGCTATGCTCACACTTGGGTTTACTTGAGTTTATGCTTACAACGCGTTAAAACACCTCGAACGTGATTAAGCTCTAATCACATCAAAATCGAGAAACATTGAAATGATTTGTTAAGCACTTTAATTTAACATGATTAAAACTTATTCATTTCATTAATCAGAACATACCACAAACTGAGAATGATGTAGAAACTAACCTCTCACGTATACAACACAACGTCCACGATTTCTTCTTAACGTTTTTATTTCGTCCTTAAATAATCCATAAATTTTGACAATTTAATCTTTAATTTATTTAAAATAATCTTCTGATATCTTTCTTGAAGTATTTTTTATTCATTTTTAAAACGTTAAAGAAATATAAATTGGTTTGTTGCGTTTTATTTATATTCAATTGTCATCTTAATCATCTCAAATATAATGTGAACGGCTTTGATTAACTTAATCAACATTTTGCTTAAACGCGTTTAAAACCCCAAGTGTGAACATAGACAAGCTTTTTTAAGTATGAAAATTATATTACCAATAAACTCAAAATATTATGTAGTTAAATTCAAACGAAAATTCATTTTAAACAACTTAAAAATCAATTAAAAAACGGATCATTTGAATTTCATTTAAAAGAAATGATTTTTACATTAATTTTTAAATTTTTTATTTATTAAACAGCATATTCTTTAAAATTTAAAATTAATATTGGTTGTTTGTTTTTAAAATAACAAACACAAATGTAAAAAATAAAATTATTCGTAAAATAACTATATTTCTATTCAATTTTAACAGTACGGAAAACGAATTTAACCCACAATCAGTTACTGCAATAATTTTATGACCGATCTAGCAATTTGTCAATTGATACTTTCCAGCCGAATGGTGTCGAATTCGAGATTTGTTTGTTTCGTATGAAATTTATGAAAATGAGAAGTATTGACATAAAAAATCGCTTGCCGTCCTTATTAAGGTAGCTCAATTAGTAAGTGCCCTAAAGTTTTCCGGCAACACTGGTTGGTTGAATACAATTGCTGTCCGTAGTAAAAAAATAGTTGTGGTTGGTTTTTTTATTAGTGTTGGTTATGGCAACAATTGTATTAGCAAATAAATGGTTTCTATACATATGCTCTCTAATGTATGTGTGATTAGTTTTGTAAATGTAATTCATATGAAATGGCCAGAGGTGTGGCATAAAAGGGTCCAATAAACATTAACAGCCAAAGTCAATAGTAATAAGATGTCACCTCTAAAAATAAATTGATTAAGTTGTCTTACTCTCATATTTATAATAAATTGTTATAGTCTTAGAAAGTTTATAAGCCGGTTTTTGGATGGTTATTCTGTTTATTAAACCTTTGATAAATTTAAAAATAGTTTATGAATACGGGTGTTATCCTACTAATATTATAAATGTATAGTTTGTATGTTTGAATATTTGGTAAAACATTCGGTAGACAGACAGTATATGGCCCAGTTACGAGGGTAATCGGGGAAAAATTGGTACTTTTTCTGCTTTTGATAAAATTTGGTATGCAGATAACATATGGTCAGCATTAAATAGAGGGTACTTTTTAAGGGATAAACTTGGTACTTTTTAAGGGTAAAACGGGATAAAGGTGGTACTTTTGCACATTTCGATACATGTTTTGTACATGCAGATTGCAGCCTACATTAACAGTGTATTCTCTTGGAGCCTAAAATTAGAAAACTCTAGTTCTCTCGGTACTTTTTTACCGTTGGTACTTTTTCTCTTTTCGAAAAATTTGGTATAGATGGTCCAAATGGTCCAAATAAAAACATAGAGTAATTTTTATGATGTAAAAACGGAATAAATTGGAACTCTTGGTACTTTTTATATTCTTGATACATTTGGTATACAGATTGCATATGGCCTAGTGTCTGCTACACACATATATAGACAACCATGCTTTTCATATGGACAGTTAAATGTCTGTTTTCTTTACTCTTAATTTGAGAATTCTCTTTTTATTTGATCCAAATCAGCTGTTGAAAATAATTTACTTTTTTAGTTAATGTTGATTTAAACCATTAAGCCGATTTAATAAATTTATCATTGCAAAATATATTTTTCGACCATTTGCTTTGAAATTATATTTACGTCTCTGTTTACAAAGAAAAAAAAACTTGTGTAGGAATTTTATTGTAACTAAAATAAAAATTGAGGGTAGATAAAGTGGTACTCAAAGAAGAAAAAAAACTTAACACTGAAATTCACCTTCATGGCAAAACAAAATTAAACCAACTAAACTGAACTGAACAAACCTTAAACGAAGCCATCAGGCAGCCCACAAATAAATACAAGTTGAAGTAAGTGTACGCGAAATAAAGTCAGGGAGAATAAAAAAAAAAAAACAACACAATCTTTTTCATATTGTTTGAGAAGATTCAATAAAGGAAATTGAAATTCGATTTGGAATTGTGCTATTAAATTGAACACAAGATTGCACTCAACGACTGAACACACAACAGCACCAGCAGGCAAGCAAAAACGATAAACTACAACCAACAATTGCAACAACAACAACGAAATATACACAAACAATCTTAGTACCTCAGCAATAACAACTGCAAATAAAAACTTATAAACACCACAAGGAATTGATGCATGGTTGCATTTAGCCCGGGTTTGCCCATTTAACCAACAACAGAAGCCTCCAAATACTCTGCAGCATCAACCAGCATCTGTATCAACCAACCAACTAACCAACCAGCCAGGCAGACAGTCATCAGTGGCATCCAACACATTCAACGGTAACAACTGCAACATTTTCAAAGCAAACTCTTGTTGAGGTATAAGAAGTTTTCCTTACTATTTCATTTCCCTTGTTGTTTCATTTTATTTCGATTTTTTTTGTCTTTTGTCGTGGGTTTTACGATCCCCTTTCTTTTTCTTTTATTTTGTGGCATGTTGAAGCAATAATAATACTCGTAACAATGATTGTGTTATTTTACACAGTTTGTGGCAAAAAAAAAAAGAAATATTGCCTAGAAGAAAATCCAACGTTCACAAATTTACCATTCAGTTACAGTTTTTGTTAAAAAGTTATAATTTTAGAAAAAAGTTTTTTTTATCAGAGTCTGTCTCAGTTTAAAAAAACAATTTGAATGTTTTTAGAGAAAGAACAATACCCTCCACAACTGGTTGTGAAGAGGCTTTTGAAAGTTTGTGATTCCATTTGAGACTTTTTTATATTCATCTAAAACCCCATAAATATTCTAAACCCTTAAGTCTGGGTTCACACTATGAGAGTTTTCTTTCAGATAGTCTGAGTTTTTTGGTGAGAGGGAAAGAGGACATGCTTTTATTCTCTCTCCTCACATTGATAACCTCAAACTTTCTGAAAGAAAGCTTTCATACACAGAAAAAATTATTGCCGAATTATTTTCAAACAAACGCTTGTTAAAAATTTATTTAATTTCTACAAATTATTTTACTGATTCAATTAATATTTTTGTTTGATTTTTATTTAACCAATAAAAATGTTGACAACTATTTAAAAATATAATATACGCGTTATTGGTTTCAACTTTTCATAATTTCGTATGAAATATTTAAATCTCTTTAATGTTGTCGTTGTTTTGCATGTTTTTATTTGATCGTAAGCAACACTTCTTTATGTGATATATAAGAAGTTCTTATTAAGAACAACAACAAAAATCATACAGTCTATTTTAAGACACTTTAAAAAAGTACAACAATAAGAAAGATGATAAAATAGCGTATCGAAGTTTGTACGAAAAAAACAAAAACAATTGCAGGTAAAAAAACGTTTCACTCTTTTTAAACAACAACAACAACATTATGAGAAACAATATAAATTTTTGGTTGGTTTCAAAGTTGGTAAAAAAGAATATAAACATAATCCCGTATTCAATTTTTTAAAACTGTTTAGTTAAATACATCAAATACAAAAATAGAATGATGACGAAAAACAAATCGTGTCGGTCTGCTGCCGCTTTTGGTTATATTTCTTCTTCTTTAGCCAAGGAAAGGATACAGAAAAACTGAGTGATGAAGAAAAACATTGTGTGTATAAACAAGACTTCCCCTGCAAATAATAGGACCAGTCCAAACACGCGTGTAAAGTGTAGCCCACAAGGGACTAGGACTAGTCCAAGGGCAGGACCATATAACCCAGCTTTGGACTACAAAGGAGTAGTTTTAAGACTACTCCATTGTATGCACAAGAGGATTAGTTTTAACTTCGTTTATACAACGAAAATATGTCGTTCAAAAACGAAGACATGTGGTCTCATTACAAACACTTTTTAACAATGACATGGTCCATGCTTGCATTACATCGGACCAGTCCATTTGATCAAAATGGATCAGGTGGTCCAATAATATTTGCAGGGTCGTTCGAAAATTATTCCAACAAAAAAACGTGTCTCAAAGCCAGCCGCCGCTTAGTAAAATTATTTGATTGAGTTTATATGAATTTCAGTAAACTTTTTGTTTGATTCAGTTAAATTATTTGTTTGAAAAAATCAGTGTTTTTTCAATAAACAAAGTGCAAATAAATTGTTTGAATATGCAAATTTGTTTATAGGACCGATTTCAGACAAAAAAAGTTTTGATTCTACAAATTTTTTGATTGAATTGGAAAAATAATTTTTTCTGTGTAGTGTGAGCCCAGTATATGAAAATCGAATAATGTCAATCTGTCTGTCTGTTGTAATCACACTCTCTTAGAAACGATTCGAAAGACGGGAGTAGTTTGGGATTGAACTTCAGCACAATCGGTTTAGGAGGAAAAGAGTTATAAAACCAAATATGGATAAACCACCCTTAAAAAAAGACAACTTTCACAAAAATACTCGCTTTGAGAAAAGCTCTCTTTTTCACTTCGAGAAAAATGTCAAGTTAAGGAAATGGTGTAAACCTTTACAATTTTATTTCTTTTCTTTCTCCTCCATCTTTTTCAATGTTTGGTGGTGACAATATGGTAAAAGTTTACTCATTCATTTATCGGTCTAATGATTTTCACTGATGCATTTTCCTGCACGACTACGACGACAATGTTTGTAAACAAACTTCAACAGCAAACATGTGTGCTAAAGAATCTATAGGAAAATTAAATGAAGACACAAAAAAGAAAATTTTAAAGAAAAATAGTGGTAGAAGGAAAATAATCTTAAATATTTCGAAGATTCCTACACCTACAAGTTGGCCTTTTGGGAGTCTTTCAAGTCACTGCTTTTTATACAAAGATTGAAGTTTTTACCTGAACAGAATTCGATAGAGAAATGTGTTGTGGAAAATAACAACTAATAAAAAAAAAAACAAACAAACAAACAAAAATAAAATCCACGAAAAATTTTCATCCTGAATTTTTATATTCATTATTGAGGTACTTAAATAGAAGTTATAATAAGTCAGAGTACTTTCAAATGTTCACATTAGAGTTGCAACAAATGTCGTGTAAAATTTTCAAGGTCTTCAAAAGATTAAAATTTAAAAGAATGCAGAAGGAGTAGACCATAAAATTGGTCTCTTTTCTCAGAATGTATCCAACTCTTAAAAAGTGCCACTTCTTATTAAAAAAGTATTTTTTTTTTGTAAAATCTCATTTGTTTTGCAGAAATGCCTCTATTTACCAAAAATCCTCTTCAATAGTTAGTTGGAACGCCCTAATTTAAGTGAGCTTTGCAGTTACCTGATTTCATTGCAAAAAGAAAAAGGGGGAAAAATCAAAGATATAAAGTTGTCTTAAGGGATTTCTGCTGGCACTTTTCATTGCCGTTTTTTTTATTGTTGTTGGTGTTGCCATTGTCGTCGTCATTGTAATGTTTGAGATGTAATCATACGTAAGTAGTTGGTTACAGTTTCTTAACTCTTCTCGACACTCACACATACACACACACAGACACACACACACACTGCCTATCAAAAACCCATAAACATTGTGTAAATGTTGAACAATTTTATTGCTTATTGAAGGAAGTTTGATTTGGACCACAATGTCCCAACCAATTCAGCCAACAAAGCAACGACTAGATGCACTGAATGAACGAATGAATGAAAGAACGTATTTGGCAATAACTTTTTCTAGTTATTTGCCGTATTAAAAGTGATTTTCAGTCCAATTTTAGTATTAGTTTTATTCTGAATTACTAAGTGATTAATCTTGTGTGATGTGGTCTATTGACTTCGAAAAGATTTAGAGAAGTAGATTATTTTTCCCTCTTTTTGCATTAGAAAATAAAGGAATTTACAGAAAGATTTTAGGTTTAAAGAAAACATAAGAATTGCAATAATAAATATTGAAACATTGAGTTTAGAACTTTTACACAAACGCAGAGAAAACACATTTTAGTCAGCTACAACAAAACTTATTTTAATGAAAAATGTATAAACATGTAATGGTTACTTTAACCATATTATTGGTACTGGCGACCATATAATGCTTAAATTTCTTTTCTGAGCTACAGCGCTTAGCATCGATAAAATCAAATGGTTGCCGTATGGGTAGTAGCGGTAGCCCCGTCGTGCCTGGTTGAAGATAATGTACAAACTCTGCCTAAATCTTAAATACGTGACGGCTAATTGAAAGAGAGTTAGGGTAGTGTTCATACCTAATATCGCCAGGAGTAGTCATGAGACTGCAGGGGACTCTATAAAGACTCCCAGATTCACATATAAGGCATTGACTTGAGGGTACATCACCCTCTCATGCAGTCAACACGCCTACTTTAAGGGTCGCTTTACAGAAACGGCGCTACACGAGATAGTAAGGGTTTAGGAGCTGGAGCTATCTAACCTCTGCTGCTTTTGGAAAAATTATAGTATCATCTTTTTAGTAGCAACAGCACCTAGGAAACTCAGGAATATGCCAAACTTTTCTACATGTAGTAAAAAAACTAGACCTTTAGTGGGATTTTCAGGATATATATTCCCGCAACTTTGGGTGGTAAACCACAACGGCCACCTGATTCCCGAAAATATTTCCTTAAAGAAGCATTCAAACGGAGGCCTCAACCAATAATCAGAACGGTACCGTGCCACCGGGGGCTACTGACTGCCGTGGTACTAGACAAGATCGCAAGAGATTGTGAAGATCTCTTGCGAATTGCCAATTTTCGTTTTGTGCCGAATGCCAAGTATGTATGTAACACCAAAAGTTTAAATATCCTTAATATGATCCCTATAAACACCCGGGGGTATCGCTGTGGCTCAATGGATATTTGGTTTTGGCTGGTTGGCCGGGTTTCATTCATGATTTCTGGCACTTCGTGTTACCAAAATGGATCCAGTTTTCTTCGCTAGCAAATATACGATGCAAAAATTATTTTTTTTTCTGGCGTTTAAGCAGCATAATGTAAACAGGATGGCGATAAAATGTAACCCACTTGGAAGTTGTGGTGTTGGTCGGCAAGGAAACACAAATATGTCATGGGATGAGATGAGATTATTTTATTGTGAACAAAAGATTAAGAAATATATTGTATAAGCCCTATGCTGGTATTTAGCTAGTCTATCAGCGTCGGGGTTGCGGGTTCGATTCCCGCCAGAGACTCTGGTTTCGTTCCTGCAGACAAGCGTAGAGCTTCGCAGAATTACCTTAAGGAATAAATTAAAAAAAAATACATGAATTTAGCATCATATCCGACATAGAAAATAGCATTTTAACATATCCTTTCTTTCACTCTTGTGGTATTCTTACTGTTGGATGAACCCTTTCGTTTTACAAAATTTTAAAATTGTTGCTTAAGTAGTTTTTTAAAACTGGAGAAAAAGTATTTTTTTTTTAGTTTCATCACCTTTAAACTTTTTTTTTGACTTAACTGGGTGATTTTTGTCTTCCGAACCAAAGTCACCACTTCTATTCTGCATAAACCATCTCTCACACAATAAAATCTATGAAATATAGTCAGGGTTAGCTTCGGTGAGTAATTAATGCTTTTCAGTCGCACTTTTTCACATTCAAATGCGTGTGTTAATTTGCATTTCAAATAGAGACTCAAATTAAAAAGACCCTGTAGATTTAAGAATCTTTATATTTTCCAAGAAATCTTTATGTCTAAAATATCGAAATTTAAATTAAAACCTATTAAATACATTGTAAGTCATTTGTTGTTAAGCATTCTATTTTTTCTTAACATAAATAAAAATTGTTTTTTTTTTATCAACGTTTTAAAAGATTTTTCCTCGTTTTATAAAAAATATAAAATAATTTTATTAAAACGTTCATTGATGCTCAATTTCCAAAACTAAATTAGTTTTGTTGGCGCATGTTCAACCAGTTCCATCATTAATACAACTCAATTTTAAATAATTTGCACAACAACAAGAGACCAACCAATTTTCAATTTATTTTCTTAGCGGTTTCTTCTTTCACTGCTTCTCGATCAGTGTCCAGTGATGCTGGTGGCCTGCTTGCCGGGCTACCGGTTATTGCCTGGTTGCCAGCACAAGAAGTATCTCTTACAAAATATTTATTTGTATATTAATTACGTTATTAACATGATAAACTGCCAATTTTCTGGAGAAGACATTCATTATTTATTTGTGCATGCACAATTTTTTTAATGTATGTGTTGTCTTCCGAGTTAAACGTTTCCAGAGTTATGGAAGAAATAAAAATTTTCATAATAAAACCATAAAATGCAGAGACTGCTTTGCGAATAAAAGATGCTGTGCATTGTAATGCGAGGATAAAAATACATTTTGTCACAGAGGCGTAGTATCATTTAATAAACTATAATTATGAAATATTTATAGTGATTTATAACTGGTTAAACTCTATTAATTTGTCAATGAATATTTAATATAAATGGTAATAATTTAATAGTATTAAAAGATCAAAATAAAACAACAGTGCCACACAGGACGATCATTTATTATTATTATTATTATTTTCAATGGAAAGAAATTGGTAAAATCAATTGAGTTGAAAAAAGCCGGATAATGGAACAGGTTTAATGAAGCACATTTAAAGTTTTGTTTAAAAGGGCTTTTTACCCTTCTTCTCTAGTTTCAAGTTGTAAGTTTTTATCATCGACTCCTCTTTTTTGTGGCAGTAATTTTATCTACAACTCAATGTTGTTTTATACAGAACATCACCTTAATTTAACATCAAATTAAGTTCAGAAAACAAGTGTATTGAGAAAAGTTATCGGTTTAATCTTTTTTTTTTTTTTTTGCTTTTTTAATTAAACTCATTTTGATGTTAAAAACTTGACAATTAAAGCAATTATTTTTTGCATATTTTTTAAATTTATGATTTTAATTTCTTCGCTTTTGCCAATAATGGCGACAAAAACAGAACAAACAAATTACTTGCAATACAATTTTGTGAACACGACAACGACTTTCTTTGCGTAAGACATCCAAGCGACAGACGGAAGGACGGACGTAGATAAATGTGTGTATTACAGCTTAAGGGCATTTTTCGGGACAATCTTACACTTATTTAAACACTCATATACTTACACATATGATAACAATCGAGCACTGATTGCATGGATGATGTTGTACTGTTTGTCGATCGGTCGGATGGACAGACGGACGGTTCTTTCATGACTTTTAAACAACAACACTATCCAGCCGGAAAACTAACCAACGAAACATTTATAATAAACCAATTTTACACCGTTGTTATGACAACTTGTGTTTTTGTCGTCGTTTATGTTGTATGAGAAATTGATTGGCCAAAAAAAAAGGAGAGAATTTATCCTTTTAAAGTAAAGCAAGTAAACATTTTAAATACGTATACCCGTTAATGCATTAGGTAGGGGCAAAGGTTGATTCTAGTCAGCCGTAAATTTTAACACGGTAGTACAAATCTACAAGGTGTCTTCTAAGTGATATAGAGCTTTTTTTAAATAAATATTTTCTTTGGTTATTTTGATGCCCTTCATCACATGTGGAAAATTATATAAAAGTTTGTCATTCTGGATGTAATTTCTACAATATTGATAAAAGACTCTATAAAGTAAAAGGTGGGCCATTTAAAATTTGAACCATCGATTACTTTAACTTTGAAAGGTAAAATAACATTCATTTTTATTTTCAGGTTTATGTTTGACATATGCAAAATGGGACGCTATTCGCTCGAGCAAAATTGTTAGGCAGGAGATGTAGAATTTTACAGAAAAAACGTGTTTTCAGACGAAGCTCATTTTCATCTCGCAACGAGTCATGTGTGATGTGGATTTTGTGAATGAGCAAGGAACCGCTGCTACCGTCAATGGTGGGCGTAATTGTGCCAATGCTCAACAATTTTTGCTTCCAACAATGCAAAATAATGACATATACGACATTTGGTTTTAACAAGCCTGAGCCACATGTCACGCAACCAACGTAATAATGACATTTTACGCACTGTTTTTGAAAATCGAATAATCAGGCGAAATTGTGATGCCAATTGGCCGCCTCGGAGCTGTGATTTGAGCCCTCTCGATTGTCTGTGGAGAGCCATCAAGAAAAAATGTTACGCAAATCATCCAGACACTTGCAGCGTTGAAACATGCAATCGAAGTTGCTATTGCAGAGATTCGAGCTGAAACAATCGAAAATGTGCTGAAAAATTGGGTTGATGGGATGAGGTACTGCCGAGCCAGTCGTGGTTGTCACATGAATGATATTGTTTTCCATTATTTATTAACAAAGTTAAACCTTTCTAATAAAACCAGATGTTTAAAAAAATAGTTAGAACTTTATTTTTATAGCCGAATCAACTTTAAAATTTTAAATGTGGAGTAGCAAAGTTTATTTAACGATAGCCATGTGTTCGTTAAACCGAAGACCCCAAAAACGATGGGTACTAGGTTGCTATAACTATATAAGGCATACATGACAGAGATATGAGCAAAAACCCACGACTGCCTCTAATGTTACCCATAAATCCCTTGTCTTGCTGTATATACAGAGAAAGGCAAGAGCCAAAGTTTGGGAATTTGGTACGAGCATTTTGGTTCTCAATACACAACATCCAACAAAATGTGGGCGGGACTGGAGAAGGGGCATGGCACAAAATGGATTTATTACGGTATAAGAAATATTGTCTAGATTTGGTGTACATATCAATACACAACCTCTTTAAAAAAGGGACAGGATTTGAGGAGTTTCCAAATGTGGTATTCATAACTTCGATGTCAATGCATGTCATCTGGGAAAAAGTGTACTTATCGCACAATGAAAGTTATATAAGATCCGGCATACACAGAAAAAAATTTCGTAAATTTTTTTTAATTAAACCATTAATCAAAACTAAACTCAGTTTCAATTAAAAATTTTATCAAGTCAATTAAACGTTTACTTATATTAACAACATAACAGTAGTTTTGACTTAACTGCCTTTTGTTTAAGTGCTCTTTTGAGTTAACTGCAAAAAATGAATAATTTTTGGCATTATTCTTTAAAATCCCATACAAATTTCTTGTTTAAGTGTACTTTCTATACCTGCCAATTTGAGATAAATGCCCAAAATTTTTGGGATTTTAAAATTATTTTCATACAAAATCCTTGTTTACATGCCTTTAGTAAATCTATTACATAAAAAACATCAAAGTTATCTGAAAAAATATGGTGATCACTTTTTCATATACATACATAAATATCCAATTTTATAAGATTTTAATAAAATATCAATTAATTAATAAAAACATTTTTTATTCTTCTTTTAAACACTTTACTTTAGCTGCACTTTTATACAGGTAACCACAATTGTGTACCTGCACAATTAAATACATTTAAGATAACAGCACCTTGATATATGTAATGTAATTTGATATAGCTAAGTCAAAATTACTGTAGTATCAAATAATATTTAATTGATACTATTAATTTTTAATTTAATAAAAAATTTAATTAATTTTTTAATTAATATCACAAATTTTTTAATGGAAATTAATTTTTATTTTTTTTCTATGTATGTTATTTTTGAGGTCTAGGGAAATTTATGGATCAATTTTCACGAAGTTCGGCAGAATAGTTTTTAGGCTAATGAAATTATGATTAATCAATAAATAAAATAGAGTTATTTGTTACGTTTTATGACCCACTAAATGTTTTCCGAGAGTGAGCTATGGTAAATTCTGGACTGATTTTGACAAAATTCGATAATGTGATCCTAGTTTTATAAAGCTGTGACAGACATTTGCTACATTATGGTTCAAGGCGTACTGAAGGGCTTTATATGGGACTGGTACTAAATAATGGCCAGATCTCCGAGAAATTCAGCCGTTTGATTTTTAGTCTTATGGAACTATTACAGACTTAATTTTACCGCGATAGTATTATTTATTACGATGTAAATTGTACTCAGATGTTTTCCAAGAGAGATCTTTAAGTGATAAATTGTGGATCGATTTTCACAAAATGTGAAATCAAATTGTGCAAAATCAAGTGATAATGAATTGCATTCCGCCACCATTAATTTGAGTTCTTGTTTCAAAAAACCACTAAACTAATGAAAACCCGTAGAAAAATTTAATAAATACTCCTTAAAGGCATTTTTCCCCTATCCAATTCTTTTGGTTTGCCTCATGGTGTAAAAATACATAAAGTTGTGGGTTTGTTTCATTTTGCGATATACCTTAATATTTTTTCCTTTTTAGTTGTTCTTGTTTGTGTTTTTGCAGTAATATTTGTCTTAATAAAATCCACAGATTCCAAACAGAGATTCGCATAAAATATGTCGGTTGTTGAGGTTTTCATGTGAACATTATGAATCTGTTCAGTTCGGTACAATAAACACAGAAGAGCTCTGTTACCTCAATATAAACTCATACTCAACAAACCATATTTTCACTTACACGCATATTAATGGACAAGTTATTTATAGTTGATCATGGTTGGAACAAATAGCAGCGATACGAAAAGTTTTATATGGGTTAACGATGTAGCGCAGAATATCAAGTGACATGCTGCAAATAAATTGTGAATAGTGTTGTCGATTAAGTGCTTTAGAGCAACGTTTAAGACTTTTAACCAGTGTTCGAAAGTAAACATTAAATATCGTTCCTTAGTGTTCGGTTCGGTAGATTTGTGGAAAACACAAACGCTAATAGTGTTTGTGTAGAAAACCATAAAATAACAAAAAATACCGTCTCCCTGTTAGTCATCTTTTGAACACAAAAATTATAGTGTTTTTATCAAACTTAACAAAAGATGAGAATATTTAATTCCGCTCGGGTTTTTTTTAATCCACAAACTTCATTGTGTTCGGTTCGCCTTATTAATTTCGTCCCTTTTGGCTGGTAAAAAAAACCAAACATTTTTTACAAAAAAAAAAAACAATATAGAACATTAAAATATAATGCTTATCTACAGTATCACTACAATTGTTCTGTTTTTTTTCAACGAAGATCAAAACATTATATAATGTTCGCTTCTTTCTTGAAAATAGTTATGAACGGTATTAAGGGTTGTGTTCGTCTACACAATCACTAAAAAAAATAGATACCGTTCTTGGGTGTGTGTGCCGAACGCTTAATAAAATACTGTTTATTTTCGAACACCGCTTTAAACGATGAAATATGTATTTAGAAGTTTAGGCTAGTAAAAGTCTCAAATGTATTTAATGGGAATCTACACTCAAAATATTATGCAGGTTAATTCAAAGGAAAATTCATTTTAAACCACTTAAAATTCATTAAAAAAAACGGATCATTTGCATTTCATTTAAAATAAATGATTTTTACATTAATTTTTAAGGTTTTTATTTATTAAACAGCATATTCTTTAAAATTTAATAATTTTTACTTTTAAAAAAAAATATTTTAACCGACAAAAATCGAACTACAAAATAAATGTGCAAAAACATTACTTTTTGGTAGTTTGTTTTTTGAATAACAAACATAAATGTTAGAAAAAAAAATTATTCGTAAAATAGCTATATTTTTTCCAATTTTAACTGTACGGAAAACGAATTTTATAACCCACAACCAGTTACTGTAATAATTTTATGAGTATTGAATTTTAATTATTATTTTTATCAACATCTGTACAGATAACAAAAACTTGTAAATCTGGGCGAATTCGGAAGCCCGAGTACTATAGAATAGATTTTAATGAAACATAGTCTAGGTTATAGACAAGACAATGGACTGTTCAATGGACAGTCCACCGCAATCAACAAATTTTATATTTTTAAAAGTTGAAAAATTTTACGAAAGTTATTATAATATTTTATAGTATTTGCTTTAAAAATGTTAACCAACGCCTTCACAATTTTTTTTTATTAACATATTCTTTTGTGTGTTACATATTACTTTTGCCGCTTTGCTTTAAAGTCAGCCAATTGAAAAATACCAAAGTGAATAGTTTATCTTCCTTGGGTAGCTATCCAAAAATGCAACTGACTCTGCAGAAGTCGTTGATTTCCATACTCATTATATTCACAGAAAAAACTTTTCAATATTTTTCACTAATTAAATCATAAATAAAATCAGTTTTTATTTAAAATTTAATCAAGTGAATTAAACGTTTAATAAAGTGAATTAAACGTTTAATCAAGTGGATTAAACGGTTAATCAAGTAAATTAAACGTTTAATTGATACTATTAATTTGTTAACTGGTGCAAATTTAATTAAGTTTTTAATTAATATCACAAATTTTTTAATTGAAACCTATTTTTATTTTTTTCTGTGTTCGCTTGAGTCCCTACCGACCAGTTTCCAGTTAAATATTGAGATCACCGCCCTGATTTGTCTCCTCTTAAAAAGCGGTAGCGAATATGACCTCTGTTTATCGTAGCTATAATACAAAGTCCTTTCTAAGAAGCAGGTGGATTCGCGAGTCTACCTCAACTGTGCAATTCTAAGAATTAGTCCAAAATAAGTGATTTACAGTGAGCCAATAGAAATCATACTAAAAGATCTACAAATCTGCAATCCAGAAGACCACCATTCCTGACAAGTTCACCAGCTATTTGCTTTACCAGTACCCACGTTCTGTAACTTTGGTTAGAAAACTTCTCGCATCGAAAAGATGTGAAACAAAATGTTCCATAGTTTCTTGAAAGTGAGAAAAAAGTTTGTCTATAACTCATGTCGAAAACTATCAAAAGAGATTACGTCTTATCGTTCTCGAAGCAGATGTGAAATTGCAGACGTTGAGAGTGCCAGTCACACATATTGTTGACGGCGATACAAATTTTCTAAAATTGAAACATTTTCAACGACAGCGGCGAAAATACAACCGTCGGCTATAACAAATAATGTAACGTACGTATTTACTGCCTATTTCACGATGTCACTCGAACGCTTTCGTTCGCACAAATTACATGTAAAACAAACTCTTAAAGTATGTTTTTGTTTTACATGTAAATTGTGCGAACGAAAGCGTTCGAGTGACATCGTGAATAGGCTGATAATATATGTTGCTTACAAAATTGCCTTGAAATTCGTATTATTTTTCCAAAATTTTAAAAGCAAACTACTCAACCAAGAACAAAATACTTATCTCCTCCGTGCTAATATTCATTGCGTTCTGCATTTTGAATATATTTTTTGTGTCACAATTTTTTCTTACCCCATTTTTATTCCTGAGCTTATTTGACAGTTCAAAGCAGGAACTTTCTCACACAAATTTTACAGATACATTTTTTCTGTAACTTGGCGAGAAATTTCCTTACGTGACAGCCAAAAATGTTCCAGACACAGTTAAGTGAGATAAAATAGTTAATTGTTTCAATTTATGGTATTTTTGTTTAATTTCTCACGTTTAAATCGAAAAGATTTTCAACGCGGGAGATACAGAACATGGGCAGAGGGTAACCTTATGCCCTGATATCTAGATTATCACTATCTTCGAATTTCATTTAAAGATAACCGGTATTTTGCAGTTAACCTAGATGTCGTTAAGATATATACAATAAAACCTTGGCCAGTTCACTGCCTGCCTTATTGCAAAGATTTGCGCAGCAGGACACTACAATCATCCGGCAGCTTAGATCCTAGATAAAGAAAACCTCTACAACTTTTCTTTGCGCCTCCAGTATTAATCCTTAGAGTTAGTTCTGGGATCAATTTACAACTTATTTCCGCACCAGGTACAAAAAAGTGATTCCAAATTTGAGCATAGGGCCATGTTATTTTAGTAATCCCTTGAAGTTCAGCATGTGCCAATGACAAGCCGACAGAATACGAGTCTGGTATCGGGATTGCCGATTGGAGCCTCCAGACAGGCTTTTGGTTTTGCAAAAACGTCGTGAGTATTAGTTTTTATGGCGCCAATTGCTTGCAATGACGTCCCAAGGATCCTTGTCATATTCGGTATTTGTAGGAACTCGAGAGACCTACCGACAATATCCCTTTAAAAGCAGCAACCGTGCATATCTACGTACCACTATCCGGAACCCATGACGCGTCCGGTAGCATTAAGGAATGCTTCATGCAGGCGGATAATAAACCACAATCCCATAAATCTACCTTGTTTGGATTATTATTTTCCGCGATTAGGTGGACAATATTTCAAAATGAGTCTAAACAAAATAAGCCCAAAATTACTATTAAGTAGAGCCTTATAGAAAACACGTAGAAAAATAATATAATAATTGAGACTGTGGAAAGCGCAAGACTTTTTAAGGGCATAGAAATTATTTGGACAAGTCTGCAGATTATAAAAGATTGATCGAAATTTTAAATCCAGAGTCGAGATCTCGACTTAACAACTCATAATACCTTCTTTATTGAGGTAGGGATAATAAATATTATTTATAGTACAAGTTGCTTGTAGTTACTTGTGTTTTTCTCGCCACAACGAACACAAGCCACACTTAATGATGACGACGACACCGACATAACCAACAACACTACCAGTAGTAACACTAACGACGATAGTAAAATTTACTTGAATTTCATTCAGCTGCATGTGACATTGATGACAACAACGTAAACTTGATGCACGTACATTCATACAATAACTGCTGCTGCAACACTCACACATCCACACCACACATACAAAAACAACTTGAAAGGTAAACGATGACGTTACTGACGATGTCGAGGACAATGTTAATGGCATATATGGATGCTTTGAAAAAAAAACCAAAGGTAGAAAAAACAGTCATGAAATATCGACCACCAGTAAAATCATCTTACACACCTCCCGTTCATTAAAAGGCATGCACAAATGGCATTCCACTTAAAAAAAAACTATAAAGACGAAAATTTCGCAAATAAAAAACTACTGCACTGATTGTTAACCGCAAAAAAAAAATCAAAAATGAACTTACCACATACTCTTCTATAGTTACCGAGAGTTGTAAACTGATTGCTAGTCTGGGTGTTTTTTCTTCTGAATTTTTCTTTGTTTTTTTTTTTTTTTTTCTTAACAAAACTACCATAAACCACAAGATGTCTGAATTATGCTCTAGTAAATAAATTAGTATTTAAGCAACATTTATTTAAATTGTATTAAATTTCCTTAGCTTAACTTTTAAACAGTTACGAATTAAAGACGAGCACAAGCGGCAAGTGCCAAAACAGAAGCATTGAATTACAAGCCCAAATTGATTTTAAAGCGTAATAAGGAACATGTAAACATTATGTTGGGGTTTTCAAATTACTTTTTTTTTTTAATTAAGTCACAGAAGGGACTTAGCTCCCACCATAATCAAGAAAATCGGCCTTATTATGTAAGGCGTTGTCGTTAACGCTTTAGTCGTTTTTTGCAATAGATTAAAAGCCTGTGTGTTACTTTAATCTAAGAAGTGCGCGCGAAAAAAATAGTGCACGTCATTATCGTTATAAAATTCAAACCATCAGGATAATTAATCAATTTTTTTTTTTGATAAAATTTTTTACTTTTTCTGGAATATCTTCCATTAGGGCTTTCACTGTAGCTTCCGTAAATTTTTTTTTTAAGGAAGTTACCCACTTTTTCTTAACTGCGCTTTCACTTTTTTAAGATCCTCTAATGTCCTTGAAATGTTTTTTTTACTAAAGCCCAATACCTTTCAATTGGCCGAAGTTCCGGACAGTTTGGTGGATAGCCTCCTTTAGCACAAATCTGATACCATCGGTTCGATACCACTCAATCGTCGATTTACTGCAGTGGCAAGTAGCGAGATCGGGCCAGAAACATGATGGGATATCATGTCTTTTGATAAAAGGAAGAAGTCGTCTCTGCAGACACTGTTTTATGTAAACATCACCATTTATTTTATTGGACCAGAAGGCACAAAGGAACTGTTTCTTTAACCACGCGTGCAAATGGCTTGCCAAATAAACAATTTTTTTTGGGAATTTAGATTTCTTTTGCACACGAAATTCTTCTGCAACATTTTCTCTACTATCTCAATATAGAATTCTTGCCCGGGAAGTTGCTTAAAATCAGACAGCTCATAAGTTTCTTCGTCGTTTATAATGCAGCATTGAAAATTGTTCAAAAAAGCCTTTGCACGCTGTTTTGCCACCAAATTCTTTTGCGAATTTCTGTCTGGAACTTTTTGCACTTTATATATTCTCAGACCAGCCTCTTTTTTAACTTTTCTTACTGAAGTCTCGGAGCACTTGGCCTTTTGGGCCACTTTTTTCCAGAGGGATAGGGATATTTAAACAAAATCCTTTTAATTTTCTCAGCCATCTTGCGATCCGAAAATCCACCTTTTCTGCCGATAGTCAGGGACAGTTTATATTTTTTTTTTTATTAATTAGAATTGTGGTTATTTTGTTGAACTATTTATGGTTTTTAATCCAAATTTTTAATATTTTTAATCAGGCTTAAGTTCATCAAATTTAATTTTCATTAAATTATTTTTATGAAGAAAGGAATTTTACAACATGAAAATTAATTAAAATTGTTATTGATAATCATTCATTCTTGGCTGACCTGAGATTCGAACCCAGGCGGCTGGTTACCATGACATGTTTCGATCGCAACCACTCGATCTCCTCAGATGGATTTGCCGTCTTACACTCGCAGCCATCGACGACTGCTGACGTCAATAGTCAAACATCAATCCTTAAACCAAATTGTATTTTAACCCTTTGGTAGATCGAAATTTGCTTTTTTGAATGATTATCCATTTTTAATTGATTTTACATATTTTTTTTTATTATCCTAGACTCCGTATTTCTGGATACATTTGCAAGCCTAGCAATAGTTTTGTACCGGAAACTTGGATTTTCGTTAAAAATTTTAGCAATACGATTACGTCGTCTTGTTGATTCGACATTTTTGGAGAAAATAAATTTTGATGCTGACATGAACTTTAGCACTTGTTTTTCTAAAGTATTAGAAATTATTAAAAAAATAACTGTATTGATTTTCAACAAATGGTATTAAAAATAGATACTTAAAGTAATGCCCTATTTATTTCGCGCGCACTCTTTATTATTCAAAATGACGCCGGCGTTAACGACAGCGCCTTACACAATAGGACCGAATAGCAGATGAATTGATGCCAGAGCGAAGAAAACAGCACACATTTTTTTTTGTCGTTAAGATCTACCATGGACTAGGCACTAGGCCAGATATCCATGTAAGTCATTTCTACAGTTATAGTCTAAATTAGTACTATGGCTACGGATAAGACTGTAAAATTTGCCCATAGACTTGACTATAGTCTTGACTATTAGTTATAGCTATCAACTAGGCTTTATCTTATTTATTATCAAATTCAAAGACAAAATAAACAAACGAAAATGTATTAATAAACTTACCATTATTTACGATTAGTCCTTAGCCATTTTAAAAAAGAATGTGCCTAAAAATTAAAAAAAAAACATTATTAAACTACATTTTAATTTAATTTAAAGCTTAATGTTAAGGTTGATTAAAAAAAAATCTAGGCTTGCGTCGTTCTTGAATGAATAACTTCAACTGAATGATTCTCTTATGTGAAAGAATAAAATATTTCGGTATTTCTTTCCATTTCTTTCATCTTTCGGTTTCAACTTCTTTCATATTTCTCTTTGCTTTCCTCTTCTGTTTTATGTCTATCATGTTTGTTATGCATTTTCTCTCTTATTTATCTTTTATTAAAATTAGGTTTTTTAGTTATCTTTTTTGACGGTGGCATGTCATAATGTCCAGTGACACAGTGTCCATGGACACTGTGACGCTCCAAAAAGTGTCACATTGGAAAATGTCATAATGTCCGTGGGCTTTAAGACACTTTACAAATGGACATTATATAATTTTTAAATATGTCATAAGGTCCATAGTTACTAAATAAGTTAAGAGTATGACTCGTACTTAAAGTAATCATAAACAACTTGATTTATCCCTAGTGTTTTTGTTTCTGTGTAGTTTTCTAAAAAAAATAATTTAAAAGTTTTCAAACAAAATATGTAAGTCAAAAAATCGATTTTTGCTAGGAAAAACGAATGACCAAAGATTTGCTTTAGCGCTTCTAGTTTTCGAGAAAAATGAGTGTGGCTCAAATATAGTAATGCCTCTGATTCATCGTCGTTGAACCTTTTTGGCTGACCTGGGCGGTTCTTGACTTTCTTGTCAAAGTCATCACTTCAAAACGTGCAAGACTATCTTTAATGAAAAAGCCTTGGTGAGCAATAGATGGGCTGCAGCTGCATAAATTAAATAAATTATAACATTTTAATTTAAAAAAACTACTTTGATAATAAATTAACAATTTTTGAAGCAAAAATAGTTGTTGTTCATAACACTATTTCGTTAAATGAATAATTGATAATAAATGACAGATGTTTATCCACCAAAAAGGCATACAAGTAATTAGAGATAGAAAATGTGTAAACAGAAGATACACCATCTGTTGTGGCAACCTCATTTTTAATTTAAACATCCAATAGTTGCAGATAGTCTTCAAAGCTTTAACTGCTTACCCACGTACAGAAAATAGAACAATAAGTAAATTCTTGAAAAAATTGCAATTAAAACAGGAATTTTCGTTTTGTTATTTAATGTTGCAATTTAGTTCAGTTAAGGCTGTCAAAAGATCAGTTAAGTTTTTTCCTTTACACTCTTAAAATGTTAAGCCAAAAAAGCGAAACTTCTTTTGAATAGACAGACAACTGCAACGGATGGCCAATTACGAATTGAAATAAAAATAGCGCAAAAACGTCTTAAAACCCAACTTTAAGAAAAGGCAACAGCAAATAAACTTTTTTGCTTATTGTACGAGCATCCGTATATCTTTCTAGCAATTTCCTGTTTATTTTTTGCCTTGGCTGACCACTTTTCAACCATTCATACTTGCAACTCTCCTTTAAGCAAGAATTGAATGGTTGGCAGTCTGTGTGTGAATGTGTTTGTAAATTGTTTGGACGAGTAAGAAAAAAAGAAAATCAAAAGCATTATTGGCCATCGTCATTAGCTTTAGAAACATCATGATCTGTAATGTATGTACTCATCGAATGTAGTTGTGCAAAAGAATCAGTTCTTTAAGCTAAAGCTTTAAGGGATAGAATTTATGTATGTATATAATACATAATTAGGGGATTCCCAAGATAGTCATATATAAAGTCATATGCCTTAAAAAATTTACACGAACTCGTAATTGCGTGTGGTATTCCTATTTTGAGTCAGCTGGTAAAAAACATTTATAAATAATTGATGGCAGAATACCAAGAACAAGCGAAAATAATTGGTAGGATTGGTGTGCACGCATTTACGTTTTGGACTTAAAAAAATTTTTAATTTAAATAATTCAGTTTGTTAATAAATAAAGTTATTAAAATCTTACTTCCAATTTTTATTGAAACAAACATACAAAATGATATTGTTAAAAAACAGCTGTTTACGGCGACTAAGCCGAGTAATTTTTTAGACGGCGGATAGTGCAATAACTACTGTGTAGTTCTAAAAGACCAATAAACACAGCATAAATATTTTTATAATTTTAGAACTTTTTTGCTTGAAACACAACAATTACTTTTTGACTTGATACAATGTATTCACAATAGCTTAGATATACCAGTGAGGTCAAGTGTAGCTTATTTATAGGGCTATATTTACTAAATTGGTCATAGGACTATCTTGATCTGCATAATTTTTTTTATAAACCTCCCCAACCAAAAATCTGAAAGCAGACTGAATCTCATTACATCTTTAAAATATTTTGTATACTGTGTCATCGTTTATGTCATACTACCAATAACCAGTGCAGAAAACACAGCCCTTGAATTTCTCGCGCAAAAGAGCCATTGTTTCGTTGGTTGAGTGGCACCATACTGTTGGAACCACATATCGTACAGGGCCATTTTCTCAATTTCAGGCCATAAGAAGTCCGTTATCATCTCGCGATATCCAACACCATTCACGGTCTGGCCTTAATTCTTCGGCCAATCATTTTCAACGAAGTATGAAGATGACGCCGCCAGCCACAGAAAAAACTGGGCGAGCATGTACATGTGCTTTCCCATTTCCTATAGACCCGGTTTGCTGTAATTTGCGCACAATTCTCCCGATTGTGGAAACATTTGGTCCATTATGCTGACCAAAAACAATCACGAAGTGCACGAAATGAATTTTAATTTGATCGCCCTTTTTCGTAAGACGCTTCAACAAGCTTAACGCGTTGCTCAATTGTGTACCCCTCCATGGTTGACTTTGTCAAACACTGAAACAAAGAAATGTCAAATTAAGTTGCGCAATTAAGTTGACGTTAAGGTGCGACTCACAATTAACATCGTGGATTATGGTTTTACCACCCGTTATTATATATTTATCAATTTAAAAATAAAAAATGTACACTTAAAATAAATACAAAGTGGCATTGTGGATAAAGAAGATTTTTCTCTCTCGATCGTAATTCACAGCCTAATTATGATCCAAATTCCATAATTCATCATACACAATTTTCAATTCAATTTTTATTACCCTGTGGATTACTTTAAAATCAATTTGCGGTTTATGGGCTGGCGGCATCATCGGGCCGTATTTTTTTCAAAATGAGGCCGGTCACTCTGAATGGTGTTCGCTATCTTGAGATGATAACAAACTTTTTATGGATGTGGACAAAATGTGGTTTCAACAGGACTGTTCACGGGGAGAACAAAAATTCCTGCCTATGAGGAACCACGTTTCTCGGGCAGGACAATAGCAGTGACCGACAGGGTTAAGTACTTGGGCGTTACCCTTGATCGGAAACTGAAATGGAAACACCACATAGAGGACAGAACCAACAGGGCGAGCCGGTGTTGGGCGCTATGTAGGAGGATCATTGGCCCGAAAAGGGGCCTGCGACCGAATATGATACACTGGCTTTACAAGAGCGTAATAAGACCGATCTTATCTTACGCCTCTGTAATCTGGTGGACTTCTTTGGATAAAGGGTGCAACATAAGACCACTTCAGGGGGTCCAGCGTACGTGTTGCTTGGGTATAAGTGGGGCAATGTGCACCACGTCAACCAGGGCTCTGGAGACACTGCTGGATATACCACCAATCGAAACGCAGGTGAGATACGAGGCGGCACTTGCGGCCGAACGCCTCCTATCTCTTGGCGAACTATATATAGGTGACTTCAGAGCAGGTCATCAGTGTATACTGGGAACGTTGCCCGGATACACACACTCATCAGACATCCATGACCGCATACCGGAGACGGAAACTGTCGGAAACTGCGGTATTATGATCCCTGAAAGGGGAGAATGGTCGGGCGGAACTCTGGTGCAGATGCCCGTGGGGATCTGTTGCTACACGGACGGATCTAAGTTGAGGAATAGAACGGGTATAGGGGTCTTTGTTGAGAACCCGGAGACCGAGATATTCTACCGTCTTCCTGATCACAACACAAGCTTCCAAGCGGAAGTCCGTGCTATTACGGAGTGTGTGGAATGGATTGGATGGATATGGGGCGAGTGGACGGAGGAGGACTAAGGGCCTCCTAAATGGGAGCAAGTCCGAGGTCAGTATGATGGTACGTATCCTGACTGGTCATGCAGGACTACGGGCACAACTGTATCGAATTGGACGGGCGGATTCCGATGAGTGTAGAGCGTGCGGCGAGGAAAGCGAGACGTTGGAGCACTTTCTCTGCCACTGTAAGGCATTTGCCGAATTAAGGTCCAGACACCTCGGGAGCGATATCTTATCGGACCTGGAGTCCCTGAGGAACGTCAACTGGAGAACTTTGAGGAGTTACGGCCGAGAAACCAGGTTTCTGAATACCGGACATTGACAATTGACAATTGGATCTCCATGTTCTTAAGGAGCGCACAACAGGCCCAGCAGAGGCCTAGGTGTATATCGTATGAGATATGAGGAGGCATTTCGATGCTTCAACCTCCTTTCGACCTAACCTAACCTAACCTAAACCTAACAGGACGGTGCCACTAGCCACACAGCTAACGAAACAATTCGTCTTTTGCGCGATAAATTCAATGGCCGTGTTATCTCACCGTGTGGCGATGCCATTGGCCGCCAAGATCATGTGATTTTACACCGTTGAACTTCTTTCTTTGTGGTTATTTAAAAGAACACCTTTTCTTTTCGTCGATAAGCTAGCAACAATTCAACAGCTAAAGGATGAGATAATTCGGCACATTTACGGCATATAACCTCAATTATGCCTCAGCGTCATCGAAAATTTGGACCAAAGGATGGAGGTGTGCCGCCGAGCCATTTGGCCGATATTTTGTTTTACACAGAATTGAACCATACCAATATTATCATAATAAAAAGAAATGACAATAATTTCCTAAATAATTTGTGTTTTATTTAAAATCAACTGGGTTGCACTATTACAACAACCGGCGGCTCATGTCAGGATGTGAAATCCATGTTGGACAAGGCGAGACGGGCTTTTGCTAGGCTAAGTCCTTTATGGCGATCCACTCAGCTACCTACCGACACCAAACTAATAATCTTTAATTCCAACGTGAAGTCTATATTGCTGTATGTTAATGAAACTTGGAATGCTGCACCCAAACACATCAATATCATCCAAGTATCTCTAAACAGAAGTCTCCGTAGAATCCTTCGTATATTCTGGCAAGAATATACTTATGGAATGTAACCCACCAAATACACATCCAGTTGGAGATACGTAGACATAAGTGGCGCTAGATTGGCCATACACTCAAAAAGCAACCCGACGACATTAGCAGAATGGCCATCGACTGGAATCCCCGGAGTCAACGGCGTTTAGGTAGGCCTGCTCATACTTGGAGGAGACAGCTGGATGCCGAAATAAAAATATCAGGACGCAGCTGGAGCGAAATAAAACGTATTGCAAATGAAAGAAATGATTGGAAAAACTTTGTTGTGGCCCTATGCTCCTTGTAGGAACTACAGGATATAATATATAATTTAAATCTTATAAAAAATTCAAAACGTACCACATGTAGAACAGAAAAGTAAAAAGAGAAATCTAATTTCCCGTATTTTCCCTGTAAGATACTTTTGAAGTGTCAACATTTTAAAAATTATAGTGGGAGCCCATTATTAAATTAAATACGTAGGTATGTATGTGTTAATGAATTTTACAAAAATGTTTGGTAAGAAAAGTACCAAAAATCGGTACTATTTTCACCGTTTGCATTTCAAAAAAGTACCAAGTTTATATTTGTATTATTTTTAAATAACTTAAGAATGTGATATCATTTTGCTTAAAAAGATAGATGGGGAGACAGAACGTCACAAAATAAAATATATTTACCCATAAAATGGGCCCAGCTTCAAAAAGGTACAAGACCGCTTATTTTTTATTGTGATACATTTTCTATATCTTTTTTAGTTTATGAGTTGAGTTTTTACCCTTTATCCGAAAATTCGTATTTCCAAAAATCATGTCTTAGTGGATCAATTTGGCGAGAGACCAACCTCTGGTTTTAATTTCAATGAGTCATGGGGCTCTAAAGAGGTATAAGCATTTTTAAAATGAATTCACTCTTTTGCATTCACACTAATTTAACGTTTATCCATGTGTGCTAGCAGCATTCTTGAGAAATCAACTTAAATTTGTTGAATGTAATTTAGTTCATGTGTAGACAGTGTAAAATTGTTGCAACATCAGTGTTTGTCTTGTAGTGGACCGTTTCTATTGTAGAATTCATTGTTAAGTTGCATTGAATTGTTTTGAAATGAAATGCACATATACAAAGCCAAACACACTTTACAAAACATGCCGACTGTAACATTCGTCCCTGTTTGTTCACATCCTACTACAGAGCACATACATATGTAGTATGTCAGCAAAGAAATATATTAGGGTGTTCAGATTTTCTTGATTCAGCTTGAAATTTTAATGTGGTCTAAAATGGTATATGACTCGAATAATGACGGGTATATAATTAACTTGTTTCAAGTACTAAACATTTTTATTTGCAAAAGATGTGAATGCCCCTTATAAACAACCGAATGCCTACAGTTTGCACATCAATTTGTATTGCATCTCATTTTTCAGTGTTTATTTTTTTGTAATTGTTGTAAAATTTGAACTGGTTTTAATGTTGTTTTTTTCTTTTTTTGCTGTTGCATGTGTCAGTTAGTGGTCACTTTTTGTACTAATATGTGTGTTTTAAGCTTTTTTTGTAATTAAAACTTTTCTTATTTTCGATTTTATTTATTATTTATGCACAGAAAAGTCAAAAGCCCATTTCATGTACAAAAATAGATGATTACTACAATGTTGTCTGTATACGAATCTAACTAATACTCGATACAAGTTGGACAAATACGGATGAAAGGTATGGTTGGACTGACAAATATTTGTATGCACTCAGCTTAGAAATTTGTGAAGGATGGTACCCCAAGTTAAATGAATTAAAAAATACTAACTTCTCAGATAACTTTGTGAAGATTAAGAAATGAGATAGTGTCTAGTTACCGTACATCACTTAAACCAATAACGATTATTTAAGTAGAGTTAAAAATTATTTGGCACTACTGTCGACATGCTGCTTGTTTAATCGATTTGAGACAATATAAAGTTAAATGCAAACGAAATTGTTTTTAAAATTTGAAAGCATTCACGTAATACTTAAGAATAGTTTTCGAAAATAAACAGAACATTATTTAGCGTTCGACTCACACACCTAAGAACGATATCTGTGCTTTTAGTGATTGTGGAGACGAACACAGCCCTAAATACCGTTCGTAACTATTTTCAAGAAAGAGCCGAACATTACATAGTGTTCTGCTCTTCGTTGAAACCCCGAGCAATTGCAGTGATACTGTAGACAAACATTATATTTTAATGTTCTGCAGTGTGTCTTTTTACAATGATAAAGAAATAAGCAAACAAAAAAATTTTACCAACGACCGCACCACGAACAGCTTGTGTGTGTATTGTGTATATTTTTTTTTTTTTGTAAAATTATTTTGCTAGCTTTTTGTTTTGTTTTTTCGTATGTGTATTTTGTTTTTGACAGAAATGTTTGGATTTTTTTTACCAGCCAAAAGGGACGAACATTAATACGAATAATTAATAGCCGAAAATACCGAACAGAATTAAATGTTCTCAGCTTTTGGATAAGTTGGATAAGAAGAGTATTATTTATGTGTTCGAAAGATGACAAACAGAGAAACGTTTTTTAATGATTTTCTACGAAACACTATTAAAGTTTGTGTTTTCCAGAAATCTACAGAACCGAACACTAAGGAGCGTTATTTAGTGATTATTTTCGAACACTGCTTAAGAGTAATTTACTTACTCAATTGTTTGTTTACATTTAAGAATAATATGTTTGTACTTTACTACAAAGTAAAAAATCTATTAAATTTTTAAAAAAATTTCGATTTCGCGGTCATCAGTCATTTATTTATCGATCTGTCTAAATTCAATAGCAAACAATTTCGTACCATATGTGATTTAACTAAGTAAAAACCAAGTCCGCATCGTATCTGGGGTCTACGGAAACCCCATTTTAACGGACACACGGGCATGCGTTCATCGCTAAATCATCTTCGCTACTCATAAAGACTAAGAGTATATTACTATATTTAATCTAAGATAAATATTGTAGCAATTACAAATGGAATGACAAACTTTAATATTCCCCTTTCCAACTGTGGTGAAGGGTATAAAAATAAAACTGGCAAATATTATCTTGAAAATGGAAAAACATGCATTTATTTTTTATTGAATCTACGAAAACTGTAGACGAATTTGTAATGACTCGGAGCATTTAGTGGAAAAGGAACACTCAACTTTTATTAAAAGTTTGATGATACAGATAACGTTAATATTTGGTTTTCCAATTAGGAATTGACAACTTTTTTTTTTTTAAATAAAACGCAAACCATTTGAGATATTTCCAAAAATTTATGATCGACTTGAAATACAATCAATACATTTATGAATGGAACTCGACTTCGTTCATATGGCCACCGCAGGCTCGTCGGTAGCGGTCGATTCGTTAGACTCAATTTTCTATGACTCGGTCTATTTCACGTTCAATGTTAGCTCTGAGTTCTTCGAACGTCGTCGGCTTGTTGGCATAGACCAATGCTTTGACGCAGCTCCAAAGAAAATGTCTAGAGGCGTTAAATCGGACGAACGAGGCGGCCAATTGACTGGTGTTTTTCTTGCGATTACTTGCTCACCTAATTTGCTCTTCAATAAATCGATTGTAGAATGTACTGTGTGGTTTGCGGTATCATCCTGTTGAAACCACTGTTGTCCAAGTCCATGTTTTCCAATTCGAACCAAAAATAATCGGTAATCATGACGCGATATTGTCGTTATTGCCGACAAAAAAAGGCCCAATGATGCCACCGGCTTTCAAACCGCACTAAACAGTTATTTTTTGTGGATAAAGTGGTGATTCATGAAGCAAATGTGGATTTTCGGTACTGAAGATGATTGTGCGATTAAGTTCATTATCTTGGCGCATCTTCTCCAAAGACCAATCGGAAAACGTAAGTCGCGTCAAATGGTCCATCGGCTTAAATTCTCGAGTCAGCCTGATTTTGTATGGGTGTAAAACTAGGCGATGGCCATTTCTTAGAACGTCGCAGAATCGACTGATTTGGATCGTTTGCTACGGACGCCTAAACGGCGTCTCACGGCAGCATCGCATAATGAATATGTAGACTCAAATGTTTGCACTAATCTTGTTATTGCTTGTCTACTAGGGCGAGAATAGCGACCGGAAATTGGAGTTAATGCTCTTAAAGTTGCGGTCACCGGCTCCGCATTTCGGTAGTACACTTTTATAATTTGCATACGTTGTTCGTTTGTGTACTTTACCATGATGAAAGTGTTGAGTTTACTAAAAAAAAGCGAAAGTAACAGTTCACAAATTAAATTCAAAGTTGTCAAGTACCTATTCGAAAACCCTTTATTTAGTAGTGATTATAGAGATCTCTTTTCAAAATTTTTAAAACCTTTTATATCTGTTAATGGTCTCACCGTCCCCATATTTAATATTTACTTACAAAATGAATTGCGTAGGTTAAAACTGATATTATTTCGATCTCATGTTGTGCCATTCATTCACATTTACAAAATTTTTCTGTTGATTTATGACAAATATTCATTTACTCTTCGACTTGGACTCCTTTCATAGTTATGATTTTGTTTCATTATATCTTTTTCTAATCATAGCATAGATGTTATTTCTCGTGTTCCTCTCTTGTTCAAATTTTCCTCAGTTTTTCGCAATATTTTTCATTTAATTTTTTTTTTGTTTTTTGTTTTTCATTGATTTCTACCTCATTTTATGTGGCTCTTGTGGTATTTGGATAAAAAAAAAACACACACCAAAGTCATTCCATTAGTACAGGAGTTCACGTTTTGTACATCGAAGCCAGAGATACTCAGTGTGGTGGACACAGCAAAATGTTTTAGCCACATTGGTAACGATTTTATGATTTGAGATTTATTTGGCATAAATCTTAAATGCAACTTCTAATACTTTAATTGCGTGACTTGTATTAAAAATATTATTTGTTGTTGTTGTTGCTTGTGTTTGCTTAGATCCATTATGGCCATAATCGTCGATTTATAATTTGGGTTTTTCCTATAATTTTTATTTATTTTTTTTTTTGCCTGTTGACTTATTGACCACAAGAGTTTAATTTACTAATACCGTTAGGCTTTGATTTATTGAATTATATTTGCGTTATTTTTCGGCGCTTCAAATACATACGAAGAATGTGCAATAAAGGTAACAAAATTTTCCAATGTACATATTTGTTTGGGAATTTTAGTTTAAAATACTTACACAGAAAAAATTCTCGCTAACTTTTTTTTTCAATTAAACCATTAATCAAAAATAAAATCAGTTTCATTAAAAATTTAATGAACCATTACAATTAATTTAATCAAACATTTACTTATATCAACAACAATACTGCAGAAAATATTGTTAATATAAAAAAATTTTTATTAATACTATTATTTGTTAACTGGTTCAATTTTAAATAATTTGTTAAATAATATCTGGGTGTTTCCATAGAGAATAACCTCTTATAGTTCAAAAATGAAATTATTATTTTGAATTTATTTTTCCGATAATATAATACAAAATAAATGTATCTGTCATTTTCCGAAAGATTAACTTTAATTTTCTTTATAGGTACTAACAAAAATATGCTTCTCTGAACTTAATATACCGTGCGCGGTTTTTCCCGTGAATTACCCTGTCACTTTTTAAACCCTTTGGAAACACTCTTCTAACGGTGGTTAACGAACAAAACAAATGCAAGCTGAAACTTTTCTTCATACTTAAGGCTAGTATACACTATTATACTTTGTATTAATACATGTCAAAAACTCAAGTATTATGTAAAAGTCTGATAGTATGAATACATGTGTGATGAAAATGACAATTATTATAGAAAAATTTTGACATCCCATACGACTTCATCGTTTTTTGAAAAATTGCAAAACAATAATACTTTTCATTGGATCAGGGTTGCATTTTATTTTATGTGTGAGTGTTTATACTTTTTGTGATGGTGTGATTACATACTGTCATGTTAAATTAGATTTTTTGACAGTCGCAACAAAACTCTTTAGATTTCTATCTCACAAAGTATTATGGAATACGTAAGGTTTGTGAGATAGTGTAATCTAGCCTTTAGCGGCAATTTTAGAGGCAACAAGTTAAAATTTAATGTTTTTTGAGTAGTTCAAAACAACCTCACCGACTGTAACGATTTAATTTTATAGTAGCGGAAAACAAGAAGGCCGGGTATGTTCTGTAAATCGAAATGAAGTGGATTTAAAACCGAACAAATCTTAAAAACGAGATTGTAAAGAAAGTTCCCCAGCAAAAACTTACGTTGCAAAGTAATGAGTTAAAAAGCTAATATAACGACTTTTCACTAGTTAAGGCTAGTTTACACGGTAATACATTGTATTACGACATTATGTAGAATGAGAAAAATCATACCATGTAAAAGCAAAATGTATTGAGTAAGAGAGAATACGAACACAAAATCTGACAAGCGGTCGGTAAATGATTTTTTTCTAAACCATTTTACAACCGTCTGATTTTTTGTTATTATTTTTGATTTTACTTGTACCATCCGTGTAAACATGAAAAATACATACAACAGATTTTTATTTTTTTCTTTTAAACACGGAGAGAATTTCATAATAGTTTGATTCTACAAAGTCGTAATACATTGTATTACCGTGTAAACTGGCCTTTATTCATTGGCATTTTAACTCATTATTTTAACACGGTGATGTCATTGGAGACAAGTACTTACCACCCTCGCTTACAAATAGGGAGTTAAATAAGTCATTACCACATTCGCTTACAAATAGGGAGTTAAGTAAGTTCATTGGATGAATTCTTTCAATAAAGAAAAAAAAATTTTTTTTTCTATTTTTTCTTATTTTACTTTATTTTATTTTTTTTTCTATTTTTTCTTATTTTATTTTACTTATTTTCTTTTACTTATTTTATTTTTTATATTTTTTTTCTGTCTCTGGTGGGATTCGATCGCGCAACCTCGGTGCTGATAGACTAGCTCACTACCAGCTTGTCTACTGGAGCAGTGTAGTTTTTTGATAAAAAAAACTATGTTTTTTACTCAATTAAGAGCGTAAACATGAGATTTAATTAATTAATCAACTCATACACAAGTACTTAGGTATCAGATTATATGTCAGCCATTACTAAACTACTTCTATGTAATGCAGATGGTATGAAGTAGTCATTAAAAAGTAAGTTGTTCAGTAATGGCAAGCCATTACCAAGTTTTTGCTGGGTCATAACGAAATTCCTTTTAATATACTTCATACTTTGAGTACCAATTACATTAACAAGAACAGCTCTTAAAAACAGGAAAAACTACAGTAATTTGGTAAATAATTGAAATTTAAATCTTGTTCGATTTTAATTCCACTTAATTTCGATTTGTAGAACATGCCCGGGTAAGTAAGATGAACAATTTTGAAAGGCCAAAAAGCATCAAAAGCCTATTTTGGTTTTTTAAACATTTAAGATGAACGGCCGTTACCTTTTTTTGGCGTTTTTATAAAGTAACGACCGTTACTTTTTTAATGGTCAAAAAAAGTATTGAAATTACATTTTTTATGAATTCTTTCGGTTGCTACCGTTGCTTGAACTTTCGTAAGCCAAAATCGTGGCATATTTCGTAAGCCAAAATCGTGGCATATTTGGGTAGGTTGGAATTTTCTTTAAGAAATCTCCGAAAATCGGTAACGACCGTTACTTTGGAAACACCCATCAAAAATTTTTTAATTTAAATCAATTTTCATTTTTTCTGTGTACGTAGGACTAATGAACTAATCAATCGAATTGTGTTACTGTGCTTACTTTTCGACATTTGTGATCAGTTTACTACGACAAATCAAAATAAATAGACTTTTTTAAATTTACTTTTAAAACCTTTCAGTGATGTTAAATCGCATAATTGTGTGCAATGAGGCTCATTTTTGGCGCAACGGGTTTGTTGATATACCAAATTGCCGCATATAGAGTGTGGCCAATTCAAAGCAGACACTACAGATTTCGACGTATGCCTAAGAGAACTCAAACGAATAACCTCTGTTCGATTATTCGAATAATTTTTGGGCGATTAACTGTTCGAAAAATTTAAAATTCCTTATATTCGATTTACAAATTATTCGAATAATTTATATAGATTTATCGATTAATCGAAAATTTTTTTTTCAATGTTTAGTTTTTTTTCTTTTATGTAAAAATAAAACAGTCGGTACGTTTGAAATATCCTTTTATTGTTTCTTATCTCAGGGACATTTTCTTCGAGAAACAATTTTTAAAATATAGTACAAAGAATGAAACCATCGAGTTTGGGAATTAATTATTTTTAAGAATGTTTGATACAGACTTTCACCACATTCATTCAGATGAGTTTTTTGAGACGAATGAACAATGAACCCAACCTTCTAAAAACATCAAAGAGAGATTCAAGTGGTAAAATGGAAGGATAGATTGGATATGCTTTATAACGTTTTACTCTCAATCCCTCCAACATCAACAATAAGTGAAGGAATCTTAAAACGTAGAACGCAAGTAAGGTTAGAAAAGCATGCACTGCGTGGAGGCGAAAACGCGTGATATGTACCTCTAGCTTCATAGACTAAATGAAAGAGCGAAAAAAATGCGTGTGAACAGGGCTGCCAGATACATTTGTGAAAAATCGTCAATTTCCTGAGAAAAAATGAAAAATCGTCTTTCCCGTTTTGAAAAATCGTCAAAAAAAAACTCGGACAACTTAAAATTTAGTTTTTTTTGACAATTTTTGTTCGATTTTTACTTTGCCGATTTAAAAAAAACAAAACCATAAAACAACATAATAACGTCATGCCCAGCTAGCATTTTCAATTGTGTTGTCTAATCAACCAATCGTCTAACAAGCATCCTGTAAGCTGGGTGTGTATTTATTTAATTTACAAACGAGATCCAAATAAAAATATATAAAATTCGTTTTATATAAGTTAATCATTCCGTTTGCAACTTTTTCAATACTAACCATGCACCATATTAAGTCTTTTTTGAAATGGGTTTTCCAAAGACCCCATGTGATGGTAACTAGGTTCTTATATATTCATTTGTAGTCTGGAATAGTTTGCTGTTAAAACTTAATTATTAGCAAATGACCACGATTGCTATGAATTTGTACCCATAAATTTCTAATGTCTACCTATAAACCATAAATTTTTGATGTCTTATAATCTTTGAACTTTGTTACAGAATTTGGCACAAAAGCGTAAATTTGTGCTAGGGCGATCAAATCTGGCCCACATTTTTTTTATAAAGAGTCAAGTCGGTCCATTATTTTACATGGCCTCCAAACTCGAATTTAAGGTTTAAGTACGAGTTTTAATACAATTGTGAAGGATGTATAAGATTCGACACAGCCGTATATTGCACAAGGTAAACAAATTAATAAAATCAATTGCACGTTTAATTCACTTAACTAAACGTTTAATTCACTTGATTAATCGTTTAATTCACTTGATTAAATTTTGAATTTTAACTGATTTTATTTTTGATTAATGCTTTTAGTGCTGCAAAATTTTTTCTGCGTAGCTTTAAATGGGCATTTTAAAAATTACGTTCATATCTTATGTATCTTAAACTTTCAGTATTATGTATATCCCTATTTGTAACGATTTAGTACGTGTAATATGTATATATTTTCGGTAGTGCTATAGTGATAGTTAGCAAAATCCTATTCTGTAGCTAAAGTATAATATTTAAAACAATATTTTTCAAAGAACACTGACAAAATCACATCCTTAAATTCAATAAAACAAAAAAAGAAAACAAATTACCTAAATTGTTTTTCATCACCACCAGAAGCTCTTATCAGGAAATCCATTTAAAAGCAATAATAGCTATAAAAAAATCTTTAAATAAATTAAGAAATTGTAATCACATTCAGACCTGTATTTGCTTTACGGCATCAAAATAAAAAACACATTTAACAACTGCTTAAGAGACTTTGCTAATAAAAGAATTTAAAGCTATTAAATTGAAATCTTTTCTTTGTTTGCAACAAGAAAAACAAAAAAAATTCCTTTTCGAAGAATACAATAAAACTTCAGATATACGGATGTGTGTATGGTTTCGGTTAATATGTATGTGAAAGAGTGTGTGTGTATTTGTTTGTTATCACAAGGTAATCAACGGCTTTAATGGCCAAATGTAATTGCCACCTAAGTAGAGAAGTTGTTAAGACTGACAGACACAGTCTGGTAGCCAGAAGAGGAAGAACCACAAACATTTCGTTAAAATTGAATATTATAAAGGAAAACTGCCTGTAATTTCTTTTATTTACTTAAACACTGACAAAATCACGCTCAAGTAGATGTATATTTTGGGGCAAACTGAGAAGTCATCTCGTTTTATAATTCTACTACTGGGTAGTGCACACGTTGAGTTATAAATTTTAATGGAATAACATTTTCCATTCTGATTTTATAAAAAGTTTTAGTTTTTTAAAGATTAGATTTTGTCATTAGTTGCCTCGTTGGTACACTCAAAAGAAATATCAATCCATCCGTACTCATTTCAATCCAAAGCGGTATAAATATTACGGTGAGTACGGATTTTCTTTAATGAGGTACAGAAAGATTGATTCAAGTACGGATTTTCAATCGCGAAATATTTAACTTATCCATATTAAATCCCGAACTCGTACTTGAAATAATCCGAAAATGCGATTGATTTAAGTAAAACTAAGATTGTATCAATATCAAAATGCGCTTAATTTAAGAATTATAAAGTTGATTTAATCCCGAATTCGCACTAAAAATAAACCGAAAGTAAAATAAGAAGGAGAATTTTATTATGATTGATTCACTTAGCCGTTTTACACCTTACAGAATTTCAATTATAAAACACCAGCATCATTCCCGATACTGTTCATATTTAACTGAAAATGTAAACTATATGAGAAGCAAGAGTTCTCAATTTTACTTTTTAAACCTGAAAATAATTTGCTTTCATCTTGTTCTGCTGTTTTTGTTGTTTCTA
The DNA here is from genome assembly GCA_949318255.1 of Pollenia labialis. Lineage (NCBI taxonomy): Eukaryota > Metazoa > Arthropoda > Insecta > Diptera > Polleniidae > Pollenia > Pollenia labialis. The sequence continues at coordinate 44,289,550 of OX439143.1, read as the reverse complement.
CACTCATCAAGCAAATTGTTTTTTAACTACTTGTATGGTGTTGTTGTGCGTGTCTGCAACAAACTTTGGTAAGTTAAATGAGATGAGATTAAAACGTTCAATTTGTAATTTAACTCTCAGAGTGGCACTGCGAAGGAAAAGTTTAAACTTTTTTTACTTGGTTTATGAATTTTGTACTTGTTTTAAGGAATTCCGGGATTGATTTTCAAAAGTAATTCCATTTCGCACTGTTTTAGGTACGTTTTAGTGTTATTCGTACTTGAATTGTTGAGTACGACTTGTACTTAAAGTATAAAAAACTTTATTTATCCCGAGTATTTTTTTTATGTCTAGAGAGCTAGTCTATCTGTGAGAGGTTGTGGGTTCGATTACCGCCAGAACCTCTGTTCTGTTTCACTAAAAATTGAAGCTTTACTTTAGTATTTTTTCAGTAAATTAAGTTAGAATAAATTAAGTAATTGCATTTGTACCATCCCCCTTAAGGTTTGTAGGGATCATCTTAAGGATTTTTCGCCTTCTGGTGTTACATCCTCCGGGGAAATCAGGTGCCAAATTGATAGATCGCAATAGATTCTTCACACAGAAAGGTTGTGTTATTGCTTGTTGCTTGCATTCAATGTTGGCATCTTGTAATGCCCTTATAGTTTTTTAAAAAATTACAAAATTCTGCCACAGATCCCCTTTGGGGAACCGTTGATTCAAAAGTTGTTCTTTTCGTTTTAACAAATTTTTGAAGAATTATCTACCAATTAATGATTACAATACACACAGAAAAAAATAATATTAACATGGAAAAATGTTAATTGAGAATCATAGTAAATTTCTGCAAAAGTATGCCCTTTGTTTAAATGTATCATTGTTTCATATCAATTATAAATGAAAAATATTAAAATAATCTTAAATCACGTTTATTTAATATTATTCACTGTTAAAATAAATAAAAAAAAAATATTAAAATATAAATAAATATGGATTCAATATTGAATCCATAAAAACCTGTTTTATATTAAAATCAAAAGTTTATCTTGTTAAATTAACATGCATGCATAGTTAAGTATGTTAATTTTTTTATTTTCATTTTTAAAATATGTTATAAAAATAAGACAATTCCCGTTTTCTTTTAATTAAAATTATTTAGTTAAATAGTACATCAAGTTTTCAAAGTAGAATGATGACGAAAACCATATCGGGCGATTCTGCTGATTGATCTGTTAACAAAGGAGACTACAAAATAAGTGAAACACGTGTTACAGGGGTAAGTGTTTTGAATTATTCTTAAATAAATGCATATGTTGTCTCTGAAGTTTCTTCACACTGTTATAACACACTCAAACCAACTTGATTCTACATGAAATTCACGTTGTTTCAACTTGAAATAACTTTCATTCAACGTGATTCGGATTGTTATTTCAAAATAAATGACATTTTGCTTTAACTTTACTGCAATGTTAAATTAACATGAATTATAGTTATTTTAAAAGAAAAAAAAATGTTGTTCGCAAATTATTGTAAAATCAGGTTGAATTAACATGAAACAAGTATGAAGCAAAATCACCACCGAAAAATTTTAAATCTACCTTGTTTTCGACGTTTTTACCTTGATTTTTTTCCGTTTTCATTTACACTACTAAATTATGTTTGTGTTTGCCGACCTCCGATTTAAATCAATAATGAAAACATTTTTGGAGGGCGTGTCCTTAAACATAATGTTGCAAATGATCCTTTTAAAATCTAGAATTATTTTACTGCATGAATTTCGTAAACTTTTAAGGCGAATTGTTTAAAAAGGGTGTCCAAAATTTAGGCATCATTTTAATTTTAATAAAAAAAAAGTGTTTTGAGATATTTAAGATATTTTAATATTAGCTTATTACAAATTGGTTCCCCTTAAAAATTAAAGTGACCCCATCCCCTACTGGCTCGGCAGGCTCCCATCTTTAACCACAACTCTTAATTTCGTTTTTCAATAAACTGTTGCCAATGGTTGTTATCTTCTCAATAATTTTGTTTTTAAGCTGTTAAACTGTTGTGGGATAATTGCTATGTACTATAAAATAAGACCCGCAAAAAATAGTCATAAGGTGTCAAATCGCACGATATTGGTGGCCAATTCACTCCTCCTTTCAAAAGATCCAGTGTTTCTCTTGCTGTGTGGCAACTGCCACCAACCTGTTCAAGCCACATATTTTCTAATTTTTTAAATTTGGTCAGCCATTATTTCAAAATGGTAGTCTACGATAAAACTGTTTTTAAACAATTTTTTTTTATCAATATTATGGTTACTTCACCTTTATTATTCCTACTGGACACCATATTATGGTTAAGTTAGGCATCCATCAAAAAGCCGTAAACATATTATGGTTGTCTCTGAATATATTATGGTTAATAATAACAATAATATGTTAACGACTTTACCAAGAACAACATCTTATAAAGTGTATATTTATTACGCATATGTTTTAAAGAACCTGACTACCTCCGTGGGACATTTGGGATAATTCTTCATTCGTTTATCTTCCTGAAACTAATGTAGGTTTTCATTTTATATCTAGTCAATACTTTACACACAAATCTTTCATTTCTAGTAAAATAAAACTTTACAACCCACTTTCCTATCTATTAATATCTACAAATAAAGACTTTTTATAAAGTATTTTTTTTTTCTTCTTTTCCGTAACTTTATTTCATCCATAAATTGTGGCCTGGCCCATAAAGAAATAATGAAAAAAGAAAAAAAAACTCATACAAGAAAACAAAAACCTGGGCCAAAATGAAGGTGTATACTGATTGTTGTAATTAAGATAATTGCAGTAAGATATTTTTATGTTGCTGTTGTTGTTGTTGTTTCTGTTATTACTAACTATTGTTATTCTTTGCTGTTGCAGCATAACAAATTGAAAAACTAGCATGTCCAATATTTGAAATAACGTTGTTGCAACATGGACAATTTAGCCTCAAGCACAATAATGCAAGAGAACAAAAATTATTAAAATGGAATAACAATATAAAATTAGAAATACAGCAGCTGTCATCAGTAGGCCAACAGAGGCCATAATGGCCAACAATACATTCAGGTTAGGTCAAGTTAAAACTTTTGTTTTAGCAAATTGAAACATAAAAGAAATGCCAAAAAAAAGACATTTGAAAAATGAACAAATTAAAATATTAATTTGGGACAAAAACTAAAATTACACAAGGGAACAAATTTAAACTTTTTTTGTGCGGTCTGGATTTTGATTGCAAATTTTTACTAATTTGAGGTCGCTGATTTCAAATCGTATCTTCTTTTTTTCTTTATCAGCTCTAATTTACATGTACACCGTTATGCCCAAAATTAAGGCACTTTCGCTACGTATATTGGAATAACTTGAAAACGGTTGACCATATTCAGTTAACAAAAAAAAAATCCGAAACTCGACAACAGTATTATCTTTAAGCCGCGCTTACATTGTTTTTTAGTTTGCCCTGTAGTTTTGGAGATATGGTTGAATTTTTGAAGAAAAAAAATGAGATTTTCTGAAGATAGAATGTGGTGATTCTTGAAACATGTTAAAATCAACCAGTGTTCAAATCCCAGCTCAACCAAGAAAAATTAACAATAAATTTTAATAAAAATTCCAAGTTGTAAAAAATTCCTTCCTCAGTGAAAATAATTTAATGAAAATTAAATTTGATGAACTCAAGCCTAATTAAAGAATATCAAGAAAAGAAAAAAAAACATTTTTTTGTTCTTAAAAAATTCATAAAAGTGCGGCAAAATTCACAATTTTGGTCTTAAAACATTTAACTTAATATAATTTCGAATGAAATGAGGTTTATTTCATTGTAATCGGTGCACAACTTTTGATTTTATTCACATTTACTGAGGAAACTGAATATCGATTTCCATACAAAAATAACATTTTAAATATACTTCAGCTACCTCAAATTAGTAAAAGTTTGCAATCGAATTCCAGACCGCAGAATGTCTGTTCCGCAGTGTTATCTATCAATTTAAACAAATAAAATATTTAAGCAATTGAAATTTTCTCTAAGCTAATCTATATTTCAATATTATTCTTTTATTTATAAATAAATTTTGTGGATAGCAGCAACATCGCTTGGAGAATTAAATATTTTGTTTGCAAATTTTAAATTAATTAGGACTTTAATTCTGAAACAAAAATAGTTTTTGCATTATTAAATTTGCCATCTCTTCAAATATTCGTGTTTCTATTTTATAGAGAATTTAACACTTATATAAAATAAATGGTTGGAACTACTTATTTTAGGGACTTCTTACGTTCCACAGTGGGATAAAACCCGAATGTAGCTTGACAAAATTATGTATGGTTTTAGAGCTGCTGAATTCGAAAAAAAAAAATTTTAAGAAAATACAATAGAGTTTCGCTGTTTTGAACTTAGGTAGTATTCATTTTTCAGATAATATGAGCAATTTTGCATTCGCTTTTGATGCTTTAGTGATTTTTGTATTTGGATTTTTTTTTTAAATTTCTATATCATTTAAAAAATATTAAAATAGTTGCGATTTTTGTATTCGAATTTTGTTTTTTTAAATAAGTAATCAATTTAATATATTGTTTTTACTGTTGTCTAACCAACAGAAACATTTAAAGTATAAGACATTTATGATTTACAGGACAGTGCATTTTAAGCGAATAGGGAATAAAATAAATTTAAACTTGTATTTAATAAATTGAATTAAATTTTTGCTTGTGTTGTGGTTGACTTAAAAGTTATTTTTACTACAGTTATACAGAAAATCTTCTCATTTAATAAAAAAGTTATTACCAATTTATTGAAACTTACAATAAAACAAAAAAATGATATTCTCGATTAACTCGATGAAGATAACTATGGAACATATTTTGCTTTCGAACAGAGAAATTTTGTTCAAAATGTTTGGTAATTTAAAGTTTTAAGGTTTAGAGTAATTTCGAATTTTCGAACATAATTTCGAATTTTCGAACATAAATTCGAATTTTCGAACATAATTTCGAATTTTCAAAATTTGTTTAAAACTTTAAATCAAAGAATACTTATTATTATACAACTATCGAATTTAAATCTTCTTTAACTATCTTTTGTTAATTTTAAGTTAAAATCAAAGAAATGTATTAGATTATACGTTTTTATTATAAAAAAAATAAAAATTGATTACAATTTAAGAATAAATTCAAAAATTAATAAAATTTGCACCAGTGAACAATCTTTATATATTTGTACACAGAAAAAATTCTCCAAAATTGTTCACCAATTAAAGAATAAATCAAAAATAAAATCAGTTGTAATGAAAAGTCAGATCAAGTGAATCAAACATTTTATTGATACAATTAACTTGTTTACTGGTGCAAATTTAATTAATTTTTAAATTAATATCACAAATTTTTTAAATGAAATCAATTTTAAATTTTTTTTGTGTAATCATCTTAACCAAGTTTAATGGAATCGTTCCATATTTGGCAGTATCTCCCATATAAATACTATTCCCGAAAATAGCTTAAAATGCCATTACTTCCCAATAAATCTTGGCATTGAATCTCTTATAGAGATGAAGATATCTAAATAATATTCCGCACAAAGAAATTTCAAATAAATCATCACTTCATAACATAATTTTGTTTTGGCGGGTTCATGATTGCTAAAGAGTTCCTAATTGGGTACACTTTCAAAAATTTTTTTTAATACTGTTATGTTCGCTATCATTAAATCGGGCTTGGCCGACAGTTCTTTCTTACTTGCTTTAATTTCTTACTTGCTTTAAATCATCTATTATACAATTCCAATCAAAATTCAAATCAAACTTATTTAAAAAATCTGAAACAAAATAAACCAATAAATCTAAAAATCAAATCAAAAAACCATAAATTTAGATTTAAATTGCATTAAACGAATGTTTTTAGAGTTAACATTTCAAACAACATTTCTACGCACACAATTTCGGCTTTGAATTTAAAATATGGTAAAAACGTCCCAGCGCACACTGGCACACTTTATTCAAACATTTAATTCACACATAAATTATGTTTTTTTCTATTTCTTTAGTGTTTTTATGTAGGCTTGAGTGTTTTTTTTTTTTGGTGTTGTTTTATGTTTTTCTCGCTGCTTTTATTAGATATTTAACTTCTATTAGTTAAAAATTAACAAACCACAAATTTAAAACAAATTAATGGGGATTAAAACGTGCAGGGTTTTTATTTAGTTAATATAAGTGGTACGAGGGTAAGTTTTTCATTAGGATTTTTTTTGTATTTGTTTGAAAAAATTACACGAGAATTGTGTTCAAAAGGGTAGCCGAAAATTTTGTAGACAAATTAAGTTCTGCAAATAGATTTGATAATTTTAGACTTCATTTTAAGTTCTTTTTATAGCCACAAGACAATATTGGAGAGGGTATTATTCGTTTGTGTTTAATCAATTTCTGACTCGATCTTACATTGTCCATCCGTCTGTTGGACTGGCTGACTAGTTGTTTGTCCAGGTAAACCTCATACGCAAAGTACAGGTCGCAATTTTGAAGATAATTTGAAGAAATTAGCAATTGTGTCAATCGGTTCTTATTTTCACATACCCACAACACAAAATTTCACTTCACTTAAAAAACAAATCAATCCATCCGTACATAAATCAAGCGGAACCGGTGTCAATAGTACGGATTTCTTTAAGTCAAGTACAGACTGCTTGATAAAAGTACGGATTATTCAAGTGTCCCGTACTTAAAATAACCCGAAAACAGGATTGACTTTATTAAAAGTGAGATAAAATTAATCCCAAACTGTTCAAGAATTTCTAAGAAGGTTTAATGTCGATTGTACCAATGTACCAATTTTTGTCGTATTTCATGTGCCGATAGTGTGAACGGTCAACATTTTTTAATATGCTACAATCTGTGCCGAAATTGTGCTGATTGTGGACAATCAAAATTAACCTTGATGCGCCGAAAATATGAACACTCTTTCGTTCAATGTGGAGCAACCAAATTGCTTAATATGTACCCATTTTTATCGTCCTCTTGCGCGCCGATCACAGTCGCCAATCAGCGTCGATACGAGGGATTGCAAAACGAAATTTTTAAATTGCACCAACTGGCTACTAAAATTTTCCTTTTTTGAGCTTTATTGTAAGAAAATTATATTTATTTTATCTATTATTTATGTATTACAACGTTAAATAGTACATTTGTTCTGTTAAATAAAAGAAAACAATTCGCTTTAACCAAAACATTGCAGTTGTATCGATGTTGCCATCCCTGGTTTTTAAAGATCTGTTTACAAAACAACAATTAAAAAAAAGAACAAGTGCATTAAGTTTAAATAAAATTGAATGTATTTTGTATTATATATTAATATATTACTTTAAATTGTTAGGAAACAAAATGGGATATTCAGACGGAGAATTTTGCGAATTTCTTAAGTAAAAGTATGTCTGACAACAAGCAAATAAACAAACACATATAATTTAATTTGCCCAAATAGCACGATAGCGTGACCGCATTGTACCGATTATTGTCGCAATTGAGTTTTGGCCGAAAGACGCTCTATAATATTTGTGAATGCTATATTACTTGTCACATTGTTACCTGTTAAAGGTAAAGGATTAAGTCGATTTTAATGCCCATTTTTACAGATTTCCTGCTCAAGTCAAAAAGCAGAACACTTTTGGATTTTTTTTTTCTTAAATTTAACTCTTTGGTAAATTAAATGTCCCATTTCTGTCTAGAGGGGACTAGATTAAATATAAATAAAAATACAAATAAAAGAAGAAACAAAAAAATGTAAACTATTTTATACCCCCCGCATTGTTATGGACTGAATAAATTAACAAGTTTGAACAATCTTTTTTTTCGAATAAGAATAAAAGAAAAAACTCATATTGATTTGATGTTTTTAACATTTATTTAGTGGATTTAACATGACTACTACTTTTTAAATTGGTGATGTAATTTAATGTTGATCTTAAACACAAGACCGACTGTTGTCCAGTCAATATTTGTAACTAATCGTTAGTCACGTTCGGAGAGTGCTGCAACAAATTGTTTACACTTTTATATTTTTGATTCTCGAAAAGTATTGATTTTTTAGTACCTGGGCCCTGTTTCTCAAAACTACAAGTTACAAATCTTCAAGTAAAATACATTTGAAGCAAAAACATACATACATTGTAAAATCGATGCTTGTAGATTTGTAACTTGCATTTTTAAGAAACAGGGCCCTGGTCAATACTTCTCACTGAAAAAATTTCGAACAAAAATTATTTTAGATTTTCAAAATTCTTAAAATTATAATTTATCAAACTCGATCGATTTAAATAAAATTTGGTGAGAACTTGTGATGTTACGAATATCAATTTTTATACATCACTTTTGCATTTTTTAGACGTATTAACAAAATATTCGCTTGCATTTGGCTAAAACGAATGTCATGAAATAGGAATATATTTGGCGATGCAAGTATTCGTAATATTCAATTTAGAAATATGTAGAAGTGATCACAGATAAAAGTTCTCGATTTGATCATTGTTTAGAAAACTTCAGTCATATTTTGTTACTTTCTTTCAAATATTGGTGTGAACAAAATGAACAAATTGTATGAAAAGTGTGTAATCACAGATTAAGGTTAATTTTTCGAAAAATGAAACAACACTGTGCAACAAAAAAATAAAACACTTGCAACGCGAAATGAAAGTAGACTACTAGTAGAGCAAATCAGCCAAAGGGTTTTAAAAAGTAAGCTCGGGCTCCGAAATATGGGCCCCTGAAGTTTTTGAAAAGGCGTTTGGTATATCTCAAACAAATATACTAAATTTTACTAGGGGTCTTCTAAGACCAAAAGTTCGTAAAATAAACGTAAAACGGATTTTCGAAATTTCGGTCATTGAAATTTTTGAATTTCTTTAAAAGGCGTTCGGTACAAGTCAAAAAAATATACTAAATGTGCTTCTGAGCTAAAAAATAATTTCAAATGTCTTCAATAGAATCGTATGGCGATTCTTCTCTTATAATCTATTAACCCTCTTACACACATTTTTGTGCTTTTTTATAACTTTCCGACAAAAGTAAAGCGGCACTTATCGGCATCAAATTTTACAAGGGGTCTTTTAAGACCAAAAGTTCGTTAAATGTATGTAAAACGGATTTTTGAAATTTCGGTATTTGAAATTTTTGAATTTCTTGAAAAAGCATTCGGTACAAGTCAAAAAAAATATACTTTATGTACTTCTGACCTCTGGAATTGTATGTCGATTCTTTTTAACCCCCTAACACTTATTTTAAGGGTTAATTTTGGCCCTTTTTTAACTTTTGAGGGTTAAAATGTTATTCGAATATTTACTGCATCAAATTCCACTACACTGATAGAAAAATGCATCTTCATATTGATGATGCCCTAACATAAGAATTGTGACATCAATGCTACTACAAATGGCATCAATGATGCAAAAAGTAACATCAATCCATCTATTTTAGGACTATAGTGACATCAATTCGATGCCACATTTTGTATATTATTAACATTATTTTCATGATTACAGTGTTTTATATGAAGCAAAAATTCCTATATTCTATTTTTTAAAATATTTAGTTAAATACATCAAATTTTTAAAGAAGAATGATTACGAATACCATATGGGGCATGGTGCTGTAGTCTTATTATTGAGAGTTCTGCTGTAAACAAAGGTCGTTATTCAACAAAAGTAAAACGAACATATGTAACCGGTAAGTAAATAATATTATTCTCTCACTTTGACTTAAGTCAATTCCAATGACTTTGACTTAATGACAAACTGTCATTAAATTGATGCTAATGTGTCCTTTCTCCGATGTTACTTCGTCATCGCATTGTAGACATGTTCGTAATTTCTGTGATGCCGATTTGTCATCCCATTGATGACATAATTTCCTTTTGACCCAGATGACACTTTGGCCAAGTGACGTTAAGGTTGACATTACAATGATGAAAAGTGTCATGGGGTCAAAAACGAAGACACTTGTCATGGTACTGATGTCAAAATACATCAGCGTTATGATGCGTTTTCTATCAGTGTAGTGGTATTCTAAGACCAAAAGTTCGCGCAATGTATGTAAAACGGATTTACGAAATTCCGGGGATTGAAATTGTTTAATTTTTTGAAACCCCTAATGAAATTTGATGCAAAAATATTCGTAGAACATTTTAGCCCTCTAAAGTTCCGTTTTAGTATACTTTTGTAGCGAAGTTAAAAAAAAAGGACAAAAATTACTTCTTAAAATGAGTGTAAGTGGGTTTATATATTCTAAAAAAAGAACCGCCATACGATACTACTGAAGATATCTGAAATTATTTTTTAGCTCAGAAGTACATTTAATATATATATTTTATTTTGGCTTATACCAAACGCCTTTTCAACCAATTCAAAAAATTTAGGGGCTCATATTTCGGGAGTCCGAGCTAACTTTTCAAAACCCTTCGGCAGATTTGCTCTACTAGTACTCTACTTTCATTTCGTGTTGCAAGTGTTGTAATAAGCATGTTATTTTCGATTTTAAATTTTTTGAAAAATTGATCTTAAAAATCGATTTTTGTTGTGAAAAGTGTGTAAGCACAGATTGAGCTTTTTTTCGAAAAACTCAAAATTGACGAAGTTATAAGCGATTAAAATCCTTTTTTAATACAATATTACTTAACTTCATATCTTATTTGAGCTTTTGATTCTTTTAACAATTAATATAAACAATATTATAAAATTATAAACGAATCTTTATTCAGGAAAATCCTAAATTAAATTATATTTATTAAATCCTGCATAGCAACTTTTAATTCCCCAACCCCCCCTACCACAAAACAAAAACATTTATCAAGAACAAATAATCTTATTTATTTTCTATAAACACTAATTAATTCCCTTTCAATTTTATACCAGCAAAAAAACCTCCCCTTCGAAATAGAAAATTTACTTTGGCCACCAGCCGCCAGAAAGTATTAAATGCAACCAACAAGTATCGCTCGAATTGGAAGCCACACAAAATGTCTAATAACAATTGAAAGTTAAATTATCGCAAAAACAAAACGAGAAAATCAATTAGTATTTATTGCAAAAGAAACTTTTATTTGAATCCGTTATTCTAGTCCATTGTTCTGTTCTCTTAGTTAATTGAGTTAAGGCTCTTAGTATTAATACGACTCGTTTTAATTAAACTAAAACATTAATTCACATCAATACAAATCATAAATTGGTAAATTATGTAAAATAATCAGTTCAAAGGAAAAACCATTTAGGATAAGTTTTCAATAAGACGAAAGATTAAAATAAGGTGCCCTATAGTCGGTAATATATGGAAAGATTTTGACGCTTAGTTATTCGTTATTGAAAATTTTTTTTCACAACTATTTATGAATAAAAGGCAAAAGGAAATCTCGCATTCCAATCAAGATGGTTATTTTTTAAATCCATACAGAAAACCAATTATTCTAATCGACATAAAGATGTCTTAATAAATTTAGCATAAATTTTAAAGGATTTTAGATTGCTCTTGCTAGAGTCAGTAGACCCCGGTGGCACGCACGGTATCGGACTGACTATTGTTTGAAGCATCCGTTAGTAGGCTGATTGTGGATTTCGGTTGTGATTTACTTCCCAAAGTCGCGGGAAGAGATATCACGAAAATGCCACTAAAGAACAGATATTTAACACTTGTGGAAGGATAAACCCAATGATCTGTTGCCACTCAATAGAAGCTTCTAGAATTTGTTTAAAAGCAGGGGGAGTTAGAAAGCTCCAGGTCCTAAGCAAGGGGCGATTGTATAATCTTGCCGGATCATGCATTCTAATTGCTACCTGGCTATATTGGTTGCTCTTACACTCGTGGTGCGTTTGGTAAATGCATTGTTTGTTCCCCAGTGGTTAAGATCCACCTTGGAGAAAGTTCAAGGACAAGTATTTAGGTAAATCTTTTCCACGGATCTGTAGATGATCTCTGTCAAAAGTTATAATCTTCTTCTTTCATTTCGATTTTCTAGTTTCCTTGAAAAGAACATTTTATGACCGACTTTAATTCATAGCCACATGGCTGACCCGAGTTCATAAGCCTGATAAGAGAGATAAAATTAGAAAGAGTGTTGTTTACACTCAAGGAAACCGACAAGTTTATACAAACGATCAAATGTCGTCTAGCAAAAGTCAGCCCAGCTTATTTTTCATTGGTCATAATCGGTGGCAAGCAAAGCCTGTTCTCCTCGTGGTACATCTATATTTCGACTTTCTTATAAAACATTTTCCTATCGTGTTCCTTAGCTCAATAAGGAGAAAAAGGTCGTACTCTGAGTGGGATTCTATATTTTTAACTAATGATCTTTGATTTTATACCCTTTTTGAAGTTAGTAGATGCATCAAACTTAAGTTTAGCGATATCTGAGTCAATATTATATTAGGAATTGAATAATTGGTTGGTTGGTTAGTCGACCATAACGCCGAGAACAGAACTCCTGGATCAAGTGTGACACCAAAGCAATACCGAGGTGACTAGAGCCAGCCCGTTTCGTTGAGAAACTGCACCAAGTTGCCGAGTAGAAGTAGAAGGTTATTTATAAATAATCCATGTTGTGTTTAATTAAACACTGGACAATCACATGTGAGATGAAATGCTGTCTCCTTAGTTCCAGGTTTTCTGCAGATGCGGCAGCATTCATCGAAAGGAATACAGAGTCACAAGTCGCTCAGAGCGACTCATGTCTTATGTTGACCACGTTTCCTTGGTAGCCATATTCAGTTAGTATCTAAAGAATTCGCTTCTAATGGTTACCAGTAGTGCGATTCACTATGCTTTTTAAACCAAAATTGTTTCTTTTAAGAATGTTAACTACAAAATTAACCATTTTGCTATTCACTTACACTTTTAACGACATCTTCTGGTGTTATTTATTTATCCTAAAGCAAACCATTTGACTCAAATAAAATTAAAACATTAAACAAATTATCAAAGTTTTTCTTGGGATTCAAAAATTAATTAACAAGGTTTCTTTCAAATGTGCTAAATTCCCATTTCATACTATTGAGAAACTGAAATTTATTGTTAAAGGGCTTAGGCCAGATCGTCAGGAAACTTCATCCAAAGATTTAGAAAAGCTAGAGATATTGTACAAATAAAACTGTTAAGCAAATAAGAATTATAAACCTCAGTTTTACTTGTAGCAATAACAAAGCTTAAACAAAAACAACAACAATAACCAGAAAGTTTTTATCTTTTCTTACAGTCCCGACTACAATTGGTTGATTTTTTGTCAACTTTAAATGTAGTTGTATGTGGGTTAAGATAACAAGAAACAAATTAATTTAATTAAAATTAAATTAATAAAAAAATAAAATAATAAAAAATAGTAATGTTTTACGCACTTTGCACAATATTAACAATCATCAATCAATAAATTAAAAGGGTTTATATGTGTTTTTTTATTCTTCTTTGTAATTTTATCCTATTTTGATGTTTGTATTGGCAGAGTAGACACGATATATCAATTTGAATAGAGAGAAATATAAAACTGTTTACCGTGGTTATAAATAAGTTAGTGAATCACATAGTGGTTAGTGCAAACATCAAAATGTGTGGTTGAAGTTAACACTTCTTAAAGTGTTAAAAGTAAGTGAATTGCACTACAGGTGTTGCGAAATATGAAAATTGGCCCCAGTCTTAGCCAGCCCGTCTGCCTATTCATTTCCGTAATGGTGCCTATGCGCTGAGACCCAAACTAAGGTGATGTCAGATAGACTGCTGAGTCTGGATAGTTTTTCCTTACACTGGTTGTTTTATGCGACCTTATGACATAATAGCCGCCTGGCTATCGACAAAAATGCCAATTCAGCCACTAATTTTCCTAATATGCAGTGTTAAACATGCCTCTCTTACCGCCAGTATTTCAGCATGAAATACGCTTGCCTCATCCGGAAGACGGAAAGAGAGATTTATTTGCAACTCTTCTGAGAAAACCCCAGAGCAAACACCGAAAGTCATTTTTGACCCATCGCCTTGACGGAAATATGACCTTGAATTTCCTGCCTAGGTCCGTTAGGGGTATTATATGCCCCGTTGGTCATTTCAGAAATGTGGGTTCCTTTTTATAGGATCCTTGTATGACCGTACTTACTCGCCGTCCAACATCTCGATGTCGAGAGCCTCAAATCAAATAATAATTAATTTCACAAAAGGCTTATAAAATAAAAATTTAAGATATGTTTAAAACTATGATGGGTACCTTTAAAGGTGTCTCACAGAAAATATATCTAATATTCTAACGTTCTGCTATCTTCTAATTTCCTTAGCCAAGATAAGACCCTTTTTAGCTGTGATTTTAAATAAAATGCAATACCGTATGATGATAAATGGAGAAAACTCTGTCAACTTTAACAAATTTCAGATTAGGGGCTCTCCCTTTTGTTTTTCCACTACAATGCCGTATGATTTGCCTGTAAACAAATCATTTCTTTACCAAAACTTACCAACTACCTTCTATAGCATTTCCCCCAAAAAATGGCAAAATGAAAATTTCCTTTAACATCTACTTAACAATCACATGAATCCATTCATTCTTCTCTTCACTAACTTACTCACTTTTTTGTTTGCTCTTAGTTTTAAATGTGCGTAAACGAATAAATTTATGCAATTGAATTTCAGTCCATTCATTTATGAATTCAAGCAAAAATTTATAGTGAAAAATACACGTTCGAACCAGCATTTCTATAATTTCACCCCAAATCTGCATGTCTGTAGTAAATGTAAAACTATACACGAGCTTTAAGCGAATGTGCACATGCTAAACACAGTATATTTGACTGCTATAGCTTCATGTTAAATGCATAAATATATGCTCACTTACCTAAATACGTAGGTACTACAACTACGAGTTCCCTCACTTAAAACTATAAAGTATAATTATTCTACAAATAACTAGTGGCTGACTGGTTGGCGGCTGCCAGGTTGGTGTTGCAGTCAGCAGCACCGACTGCTCCACCATTCACTGCTAAATTATTTTAATAGTATCAGCTTCATTAATAGTATTTCTTTCGAAATGTTTATATATACATTCCCACGATACATGTGTGTGTTTGTGTGTTAAACAGGGTGGCCAAAAAATAAGGTTTAAATGGTCTTATTTTAACATGATTTTCTTCAATAATACTCGAAAAGTAATTCAAGCAATAGTTTCGCAAATCGTATGCGAAGTTAAGAATAGGTGGCACTTGCGCGACATTAATTTTTTATTATTCATTAAAGAAGTGTAATAAGTTGGGTTTAAAAGAAAAGAAACAATAAACTATTCAGACTTCTCAGTTTTTTTTTGTGCCACCTTGTACACACATACTCATGTATTTGCTAATATTTATCATACATTCGAAAATATTGGTGTATTTTTGAACATTTTATCGTGCGTAAGTTGAGCTGAGTCTATTCTCATTTAAATAAAATAAAAACAACATATTTAAATTTATTTAGTTAATATTAAAAGCATCATACACAACTAAATGGCGGGATGTGTGAGAAGTTTTTGGTATCACTTAACTACATTTGCCAACAGCAATTGATTTTGAATAATCAAAGAAGTCACAAAAATGTTTAATATAATAATGTCTATAATATAAATAAGTAAAAAAATCCCTTAATATAGATTGAATATTTCCCTTGCTTAACAATCACCCCTATCGTGAATAATAATTCCTTGGGAGTTTTTCCCTCTTCCCGTTTTTACAATTGAATTAACGTAGGTGAAATCGAAAAAGCGACAAAAACTCCCAAGGAATTTTTATTCACGACAAGGGTGATTAGTTAAAAACATCGTACGAGTACAAAATTTGAATATTATATTCTCCTGACCACAGATTTCAAACTCGTAGAAACCCTTAAGTTCCATTGTTTCGGGAAGAAAAAGTCTATTATTTGGTCACCTATGAACCAATTCTTATAACTACTAGCATTTCATTTCTGTTTAAGTGAAAATATAAAGTTAACAAGTTAAAGTAAAGTCAAGTAAAGGAGTATGGGTAATGGCTGAAAAATCTGACTGAATTTCAATAAAAACATATTCATCGCACAGCTTAAACGAATGAAGTTAAAAACTTAAAATTTGTACCAAAGATCCCCAAATCGATTCACTAGGACGGGATTTTTGGCAATTCGAATTTTTAGGGGGTAAAAAAGAATAAAAATTGGAGAATATGGTAACCTAATATCTCCAAAACTAAAAGAGATATAAAAAAAAATAATACCAATCGTTGTTCTTTAGAAAAATTAGCGGACAGGTGTCTAGTACTTTTTAGAAACTCGGCGCTATTAGGGAGTAAACGGGTAAAACCTGAATTTTAGTACTTTTTTGACGCCCCATCTATCTTTTGAACCAATAAACATAGAAACAAAGTTAACACCACAATCTAAACTTATCAAAAAAAATTCAAATACGATTTTGGTACTTTTTTGAAATTCGAACATTTAAGCTTTGAAAATCATAACTATTTTTTGTACTTTTTTAACAAAACATTTTTCTTTCTTCATTTACATAATATGTACGTACTAAATTTCGGGCTGCTACTAAATACTAAAATTTTTGATACTTTAATGGGGGGAAAAAAGTACCCAAAAAAGAAAATACGGAACATTTTATATTTTTCTTTAGCTTTTTGGTTCTACAGCTGGTATTTTTCAATAAACTTTGGCATAAAAATATGTCCAAAGGAGAAGCTAACGAAGTAGCGGGTTAAATTCTAGTGTGATATAAATATATAACAAGTTTATATCCTGGCTGGGGTCTGTAGATACTTAATTTCAACATACAGATGAACAGACAAACTGAAGGGCGGACAGTTTGACATAGTTTAATTATCTTCGCTGCTTACAAGGATTCAATATATGTGGCCTTCTCCGAGAAAAGGGACCTAATGTGCTAAAATGAAGTTTTTAGAAAAACTCATCTTATCTTATTCTATACCCTTTTAGGTGCCAGAATCCACTCTTTAGTCCAAACCCGTTTATGACACACTAGGACAATTTTCTCGGAGAAGGTCACATATATTTCTATATGTTTATATGGTTTTAAATAAATATTATAGAAATTACAAACGGAATGAAAAACTTTAATAAAAACGAACTTTAAGGGTCCTACCTAGAAATACGCGAATACCCACAAAACTAAGAAATACAAAATTTGGCGTGGTTCGATTTTGACCATATATTTTCTGAATAAAGTCCTTGTAGTTTGTGTCATACATAGAACTGTGAAACTCATTAAATGTAATTGCATGAAAACATATAAGCTTTATCCCATTGATAAATTTTGTGTGAAAAAAAACATTTTTCTCGAAATCTCCGTAAAAATAAAATCGTTGCCATATTCAAGTGTATGGGGGGATATTTCTGAAATTTTTTTATTTTTATTCTCTAAGGTGTTTTGAACAAGCCCCTGGTGTGCAAATTTAAAATTGCAAATTTGAAAAACCCCTCAAAAGTTTTGTCACCTGAGGACATGTTAACATCATCACCAAAACATAACTTTTTCCATATCCCCATATTTGACCCTTTTTAATAAAAAAATTATGTCACAGAAATGAATTTCAAAAATCTTTAATATGGGCATTTCCATTTTGACGTGTCGTGATATTTGAACCACAAAATGTAAAAAAATTAAATGACGAAGTCAAATTTATAAAAAGGGTTTTTATATATACAAAGTAATGAAGTAGCACTATATTCAGAAAAAAAAATACAGTAATCGACGCTAAGGATTTGCAGATATAAGCAAAAATATGCGCTGGCGTGACGTTAAAAAAACGGAAGTGGGATTTGACTTGCATTACAAAACTGAATAAGACTGCGAATTGAGCAAGATGATTTGTATAAAACCTTTTTTAGTAAACTTCTGACTAATACAGATTTATTTTTCAAGCTATAAAGTTTATAAATCTTTGCTCGTTTTAAGGTAAATATGGGAATTTTCAGCTAAAAGTCTACTTTTTTTAATGTAACGCCAGATTGCAAATCAGGTTGCATTTTCGGACCATGTTGTTCAATCGTTATCCCTTTTGTAACTTAATGTAGAGCTTGTTGCGCTTTACACCAAAATATAAAAAAGAAAACGATACATATAAAATTTTTTGAGCAACAATTTTAAATACAAAAAGTAGACTTTTCGCTGGAAATGCCCATATGTGTGCTCGAATTTTTCGGTCAAGTAATAATTGGCGCATTATTTGTCTTCGTTAGTTAGTTCTTAACCAATTTTGAATTTTTTACCTCTTTGAAAATATAATTGTAACTTGATTTCGATTAATTTATCATCTAGAATAAAACTTTTACGAAATTTAAATTTTTTTTGGATAATTGAATTAAATTATCCAGTAAAATCTATCAACTTAAATTAAAAAAAAAAAAAATCAAATCTCAGACCACCCACTTTCATAAATAAACACAAACACGATTTCGTTTGTGTTCAATTTTATTGGATTAAAATCTGAATTTGATTTAGTGCTAATGATGATGTTTACCTCAAGTGTTAGTCGAATTGAATTATGTACATATGAATATAAACATATAACGAATAAATGAGTGAGCGAATGAAAGACTAGATTTTTTTTAAGTAACCGCCAGAATTATTAAAAATTAATTGTTTTCGCAACGTCTTGAATGCTCAAGCAAATCTATAAAAATTTATTTTTTTTTCATTTTAATTCGAATTAAGAAAATAAATTGAACGATTTTAATGGTTATATATGGATAATTTGCTTAAAAGGTTTACAAATGGATTAAATTAGAAGAATTTTAAAATAGCGGAATTCAGTTTTAGGCTGGCAAAAGAGCAAATGCAAAATATCTAAGCTCTTTTTTGTTTAAGCAATAACAAAATATGGGCATTTCCATTTTGACGTGTCGTGATTTTTGTAGCACAAAATGTAAAAAAATTAAATGACGAAGTCAAATTTGTAAAAAGGGTTTTTATATATAGAAAGTAATGAAGTAGCACTATATTCAGAAAAAAAATTACAGTAATCGACGCTAAGGATTTACAGATATACATAAGCAAAAATCTGCCCTGGCGTGACGTTAAAAAAACGGAAGTGGGTTTTGATTGCATTACAAAACTGAAAAATACTGCGAATTGAGCAAGAAGTTTAGTGCAAAACCTTTTTTAGTAAACTTAGAACTTATATAGATTTATTTTTCAAGCTATCAAATTTAAAAATCTTTGCTCGTTTTAAGGTAAATATGGGAATTTTCAGCTAAAAGTCTACTTTTTTAATGTAACGCCAGATTGCAAATAAGGTTGTATTTTCGGACCATGTTGTTCAATCGTTATCCCTTTTGTTACTTAATGTAGTAAACGATACATATAAAATTTTTTGAGAAACAATTTAAAATACTTCTGGCGTTACGTGACAAAAAGTAGACTTTTCGCTGGAAATGCCCATATACAAAGTTTACGCTTAGCTTTCATTAAAGTACTACGATATTTTGCATTTGGCAAGCCTAATTCTGAACTCCTCTTATATTAAAATAAAACATTATCATGGAACACATGTGTTGGTGTTTTCTTTTCTACAAAAAAATGTGCCTTTTTTTAAAAAAAATGCAATTTGGTGTTTGTTTCTTAAAAATTTTGCTCCCGAAAAGCATGAGTTTTTTAGAATAACACAAGCCACCCTCCCTTTTCGGGAGCAACATTTTTAAGAAAAAGACACCAAATTGAATTTTTTTAAAAAAAAGGCACATTTTTTTGTAGGAAAGAAAACACCATAATGAATTCTGAACACTGAAATTTCAAAAATAATTTTTAATTCTCTTCAATGTCTTAAGGTGTTTCCTTTTCAGAAAAATATGTTCCATCCTAGAATTATGTGCAAAATTGTTTACTTTTCTAAATATGTTGCACTAATAAATAACAAATTTATTCCATATCCATACCCCTTGTTGTATTTCAGGGTAAGTAAATACCCGTTTTTGCAGCTGCACTAAGTACTTTTTTATGCAAGCAAGCATTTGTCGTATTTAGTGAATTTTTGTGTTTGCGAACCGTTGGGTTTAGATTATGAAGGTGTAATTAAACAAAATTAATATAAAAGTTCTTGTTTTATTTTTATTAAAAGAGCTTTATATTTTTTTAACCAATTTTTAACTTATTGAATTAAGTGTGGTTAACGCTTATTGGCATTTATGCAAAATATAATGTTGAAAACACATTAGCCGTATTAAATATGCAATTGCATGTCTTTCTTTACGCGAATAATTAACGTAGCAAAATAAGAGAAGATTTTCATGAATTTTTGCATCGAATTGTTGTATGTATTTTTATTTTTAGCATATATTGGTAAAAACAGAATCTTTGTCGCATATTTTTTTTGGAAATTGTGCACTTATAAAATTATTACAGTAACTGATTGTGGGTTATTAAATTCGTTTTCCGTTCTGTTCAAATTGAATAAGAATATAGTTATTTTACGAATAATTTTATTTTTCAACATTTGTGTTTGTTATTCAAAAAACAAACTACCAAAAAATAATGTTTTTCCGTATTTATTTTGTTATGTAGTTTGATTTTTTTTCGGTTAAAATCAATTTTTTAAAAGTAAAAACTATTCAATTTTACGGAATATGCTGTTTAATAAATAAAAAAATTAAAAATGAATGTAAAAATCATTTGTTTAAAATGAAATGTAAATTATCCGTTTTTTAAATGAATTTTAATTTGTTTCAAATGAATTTTCGTTTGAATTTAACTACATAATTTTTTGAGTGTGCATATTTTGAAATTTGTTCCACATTAACGGTGACTGCTTGGGTGACCTCATTTTCGAAGAAGTGCGGCCCGATGACGTCGCCAGCCCATAAATTTGCGCACAATTGTGAACAAATTTAATTTGAACGCCCATTATCGTAAAAGGCTTCATCAATCTTAACGCGGTGCTCAATTGTGTACTTCTCCAAGGTTGAATTTTTTTGAAACACTGAAACAAAGAAATGCCAAATTAAGAGGGCCAAAAAAACTTGACGTTGAGGTGTGACTCACAATTAACATCGTGCATTAGTGTTGGACCACCACTAATAAGTTAGAATAAATACTACAGCTTAAATGGCGAACAAAAATTTTAAATTATTTTGAAGAAAAACAAAGTTTTACTCTTCAGTAATAGTGCATAACAAACTAAATATTAAGGGTTTAACATTTTTTATAATAAAAATCAATTCAATTTTCTTAACACTTCAACTCATATTTCAATAATTTGAACTTTAATCACCCCATAAGCATTACAATGGATTTAAAAATTTTGCAAAACTAAAAAAAGTTCCCCTCGTTTTTGTTCACAAAACTACACTTAAATCGTACAAAATAAATATTGAAAACGTTTTGTGGGAAAACAAGATCAAGAATAGAAAACGCATGTAACCCCAATAAATTCACTTTTTTATGGTCAATCAACAATTATTTACATAATAATTTCTAAAAAAAAATTCAGATTAATATCAATTTCCTTATGCCAGAGCCTATGAATACTTTTTCGATTAAGTATAAACTGCATATGTATGTGTATAAGTGTGTGAGTCAAAACTTATACAAAAGCAAGTGCTATTCACATGTATGTATATTATAAAATGTTAACTAAAAAGCTTACCAAGGTATTCATGTACTACTAGGAGTAGTGGTTGTGGTCATGTTATTCTACTCCAGAAAAAAATAATCTCAAAAACAAAATCATAAATTTCTTTTTCAAGCATAGACATTCACTATACAAACTTCCATAAACACATACCTACAGAACTACAACTATATAACCAAATATTTCCTACATTCATATAACTACATATCTTTTATGAGAACCCATGATGGGGTTTTGTAAAATAAAACCTTTCCATAACACAAACTAACTGGGGACTATGCGACGACCGACTGAACGAATGAGTACAATATAATATTTACCTAAGATTTCTTTTTTTTTATAATTTCTATATTATTCTTTTAGTTTTTGCAAAGAATAGAAAATACAAAACAAAAAATGAGGAATAAATACTTTAGTACTTATCAAATTGTAACGATCTTCTTCTTGTGTGTCAAAATTTAGGTCAACGACTCGTTTACAGTACGAAAATGGTGAATGCTCTTGTTCTTCTGTACACACACTTATTTCCAGCATTTTACTTAATTTTTTTTATTGCAGAAATTTTATGAAAATAAGCAATTTACGCTCGTAGAAAAGTGTTCAATAAAACTTCACCATTATCTTAAAATAAAAGAGAACCGGAATTAGAACTTAATTAAAACCAGTGATCGAAAATAAACACTAAATATCGCTCCTTAGTGTTCGGTTCAGTAGATTTGTCTAAAACACATGCGCTTATAGTGTTTGTGTAAGAAGTCATTAAAAAAAATAACGTTTCCCTGTTAGTCAACTTTCGAACACAAAAATAATACTGTTTTTATCAAACTCAACAAAAGATGAGATCATTTCTTTCTGTTCGTTGTTTTTTAAAAAACCACAAACCTCATTGTGTTCGGTTCAGCTCATTAACCTTCGTCCCTTTTGGCTGGTAAAAAGAAAACAAACATTTTTTACAAAAACAAAATACACACGAAAAAAACAAAAAAGCCAGCAAAATAATTTAACACAAACAAAACATATACGCAGTACACACACAAGCTGTTCGTGCTGCAGGCGTTGCTGAAATTTTCTGATTGTTCATTTCTTTATCAATTTAAAATATAATGTTTGTCTACAGTATCACTACAATTGTTCTGTTTTTTAACAAAGAACAGAACACTTTATAATGTTCGGCTCTTTCTTTAAAATAGTTAAGATCACTTTTAAGGGTTGTTTTCGTCTATACAATCACTGAAAAAATAGATATCGTTCCTGGTGTGTGAGCCGAACGCTTAATAATGTGCTGCTTATTTTCGAACACTGATTTAAACTTAGCTTTGAACTTTAACTGAAACCTGGAATCTTAACTAAAGCTGAATTTATTTTTGAATTTTATTTTTCAAACCAACAATCCATTATGTTGACACAACTTGCATAGTGCATATCACCGTTATTTGTTTTGAGCATTGCATACGCAGCGGTAGCAATTAGACATTTAATTGGAAATTTTCGTCAAATAGGTTTTGCAAAAACCCTTTCTGCTGCCTGAAGATCACGTACCGTGAACACTGCTCAATATATTAAACGTGTACGGAGAGCGTACAGCATAGTCCCTCAACATTAACAAGGAGACGTTCGACACAACTTGGTCTATCACGGAGGTCGCTGCAGAGAATTTTGGGTACAATAGACTTTTAAGAGAATTGCGAGTACATGAGCACAAACTGCAGGTGCCTCACGTTCACCGGTTTCAACAGCTCGTGACAGTTTTATTTAGGGATATTTAAAAGAAAGAGTGCATGCTAACAAACCATGAACCACTCCCCAATTAAAAACCAAAAATCGAAATGAATTCATGGCCATTAAACTCGAAATTTTACGAAAAGTTATAGAAAAAGAGCACTTATATGCAATGCAGAAAATGGACAATACTTACGAGAGTTAATTTTTTAAATGTAATTAAAAACTCCCACACAAACATACTGTATAAAATAAGTAATTGTAATGCTGAAATAAAAAGATATAAACCATTTAAAACATGAAGCTAATTCTGCGCCACCCTGAAGAACTGTGATCACTTTCAGACTCGGCAAGTTAGTTGCGCAAGTTACTTGCCGAGTACAACAAAGTCTGTACAATTTGTTTTCCTTACCCCGACATAACCGCTTACGTCTACAAGCCAAGAGTTGCGCAATAGACTTGCGCATGTAACTTGCCGAGTGTGAAAAGGGTCGTAAGCTAGAAAATGAACTGGACCTAAACTAGAACTGGAATCTGAGGTTAAATAAAACTCGATATAAAGTAGAATTGGGCTGAATTACAATTAAACTAGAACTGAACTAGAATAGAAATGAACTTGTACTGAACTAGAACTGAACAAAAACTGAACTAGACATAATTTAGAACTACCCTTGAAGTGTACTCGGTGGACCTGTGAGTCCACCTTTTTGATATCCAGGACACTATGGCATAGATATGATAAAAGAAGAACTAGCTCTCTACTTAGGTTCAATAGGGACCAGATTAGGACAGTGATATCGGTTGTAACTGGGCACTGGCCGGTGGGGACTCATGCAGGAAGAATTGGTCTGCAATTCAACGAATATGTAGAAGTTGTCAAAACGAGGTGGAGGAGGAGACTGTGCTTCAGTTTCTCTGCCGATGCCCTGGATTGCGGGGTAAATACCTCGGGGAACCGGTGTTTGCCTGCTTTGATGATCTATCTGGCATAGAACTTAAATCGCTTCTTCTCTTCATTATGAAAACGAATTGGCTGGACTTTGCAGTGACGCCATCTGAATAACTGCTTTAAAGGATGGGCATTGGCGCTGGGTATTACAAAGGGACCAATAGAGGACGCAAGTGAGCTGTCTCTAGATGGCTGCCCATGGATCCTAACCTAACCTTGAAATGTACTGTAGCTGCACTAGAACTGAACTAGAGCTAAACCAAGCTCACACTAGACTATAATTGAGCTAGAACTAAAGCGAAACTGAACATTGGCTCTAATAACGGTCAAACAACAAAGAATCCTTGTTGTGTCGTTTCGGAACGACACAATTCATTTGAACGATTCCTTAAAAGGAACCATGCGGACTTTTTCAATAGTCCCTTATTTATCGTTTCTCCTTCCGCAATTGTATTCCGTTGGATTGTCTTCGATGCCTCGTTCACTTATTTCTGTGCAAAGAAAAAATGTTCGTCCATTTTTTTTAATTATTCCATTAATATAAAATAAAATCAGTATTTAAATGATTTTGTTATTCGTGCTTAATTCCCAATTTTTATCCTTGATAAAAACCCTGTAATTTTTTGTTGATGGTATAAGCTATTCCTATGCGCATTTCACTGGTGTCCATTTCTTGCCACCATTATGACCATTGACGACGTTTGGAATGGCTTAAGTTCATGAGTCAATTGCACCTTGTAAGCGTGTAAATGCAAGTATTTATGCATAATGTTCATCAACGACGAGCGTGAGAGGTGCAATGGTTGGTCACATCGAGGAGTTGTGGTGGACGGCTATTCAGCCACACTATCGCGCACCTTGTAAGCGTGTAAATGCAAGTATTTATGCATAATGTTCATCAACGACGAGCGTGAGAGGTGCAATGGTTGGTCACATCGAGGAATTGTGGTGGACGGCTATTCAGCCACACTATCGCGATCAGCAGCTCGTACGAGCATGCACTGGTGTTTTCACATCTCCTACAAACCCGGTTTGCTCAAATTTTTGCAAGATTTTTCACTTTGTTCGCACATTTGGACGATTAAATTGACCGAAAAAATCACGAAGTGCACCATATGCATTTTGATTTGAACGCCCATTTTCATAATAAGCCTGAATAACTTTAACGCGTTGCTCGATTGTTCATGGTTCAAATTGAGTTAATGATGAAACAGAACTGGGGCTGAACGATGTTTTTCATACAGATTGACATAAAATTAAGCCACAGAATGCGGTCGAGAAATAGAATCAATTTTATTTTGAGGACGTTTTTTCTAATGCTCTCACATATAGACTCTTATTCTCTTAACAATGCTACCATACTTTCATTAAATTTCATACATTTTATAAACAAAGAAAAATAAGAACAAAAGAAAACAAAAGAAATGAGAGAGAATTTGAAGTAACGGCCGACGTTTTAATTATGGGCTTAAGAATATTTGCTTGAAGTTGAAGACTCAATTCTGTTTCATCATTTAGTCTGAAATTAGGAAATGTCATTTTAAATAATTTGACAAAAACGAAAAATAAAAAACTTGACGTTTAGGTGTGGTTTAAGTTCAACATCGGCCCTTAAAATTATAATGAAGCTTGTAGCATTTTGTTTGTATCTGGCGTCCTTTAGAAATATCTAAATCTAAAGAAATATGTATATCAATTATTTTTAATTATAAAATTTTTTTGTTTTAAAAACTTTTACTAAATTTTTTTTTATATGAATTTCTATAAATTTCTATAAAATAAGTATATGTTTAAATAGTAGTTCTTCTTGCTGATATCATATTCTCTGAATTATCTTTTTACCTATCCAATAACTTTGATACCATCTGTAATTTTGACTACATTTCGAAATGTTCTTTTTTTACGTCACCCAATTTTTTTACATTAAACCAATTAAACCAACATCAGTCCATTTTTCTTGGCTGTAAAATTCATAAATATGTACAAACATAAATATACGAGAATATGTCGGTGTGCATGTGGTATGTAAGTTTCTTACTGTACACATTCATAAGTACTGGCAATTCTTCAGTATTTCATGTGGAAAATTTCCAATAAACCCAGTCAAATAAAGTCCTCTTCGAAACAACAGCGATGTGAAAAAAACTCAACGCTATAATAAAAAAATCCTTCACTTGAAAATGCAGTTGTGCAGCTAAAGTACTTGACACCTGGACATGAACACAAGGATCATAAAACTGCACCATGGTCTTATGGATTTGCCACAAACTCTATTGCGACCGAAGGTAGAGCAAACCATAGAAGTGATGGAAAGAAAGTTAAAAAAGAAAAAGGGTTTTGTTTTCTAAATCAGTTAGAAAATGTTTTATTTTATTTGTTCACGAGGTTTGTTTTGAAAAAATAAAATAAGAATAAATAAATATAAATGCTTTTTAAAAAGAGAGTGAGTTGAAAAAACAAACATTAGAAAGATGAGATAAAAAAAGTGATGACAACAACAAGAAAAATCAACAACAACTACTTCATCATAATAAGGTTCTTTACGATGATGATGATGACGGCGATTTGGTTGCTGTTGTTGTTGTTTTTGCTGGTTTATTTTTCCTGTAACCGGAGGGCAATTGAAAGTCATGCATTTTTAACAAAAGGTTCAAATAGTCGTCGGTTGGATGAATGGATTCGTTGGTTGCTGTTGGTTGATTCATTTGGTACGTTTTTTCGGTTTATTTGTCCGTTTGCGTGTCTGTCCGCATGCCAGAATCAAATTAATGTGTTTAACAATGAAATGTGAATTACAAAAAAGGGTGATAATCACCCGAACGGACGAAGACTGTGAAAACAAAAACAAAACGTTGAAAAGTACAAATTCACACAGAGCCATACACATTCAGGCAAACAGGACAACAAGCCATGTGATGCAATTTGATGTGATGCAATGTAAGTAGGGACAAATTGTTGTACTTTATGGATATTTGTAAGTGGGTGATCTTAAAAGAATTTTAAAAATGTAAGGGTTATGTTTGCTTTTTTTTAAGGATCTGTGTCCGAAAGAATGAAATAGTTTCAGTGTAAGAGATTAGGAAAAACTTACTTAGGCCCAGGCCCAGGCCCACGATGTCGACAAGAACATTGCTTGTATTGAAAACAACAACAAATTTTAGTTCTTTATTATTGTTCGCAATATAAATATTCGAAAGAAATGCTCTTGTCGACATCGTGGGTCTGGCTGGCAGTTAATTAAATCTGTCAGACAAGTTTTATATTATAACTTTAAAATTGTATTAGGTTTGGATTAATTAAAGTGCACAATCACTTTTGCG
Source organism: Pollenia labialis (assembly GCA_949318255.1). Taxonomy (NCBI): domain Eukaryota; kingdom Metazoa; phylum Arthropoda; class Insecta; order Diptera; family Polleniidae; genus Pollenia; species Pollenia labialis. The sequence goes on along the minus strand of OX439143.1, from coordinate 44,261,959 downwards.
TTTAAGAAGTCGTTAACGATTTTATAATAACCCTTTTGTTATTTAAGTAAAAATTATTAGTAAAAACTTCTTAATTTTTTTCGTAATTTTTTATCAAAGTCATTATTGAGGTCCGAATAATAGTATGTACATTTCTTTCGAAAAAAAAACGAAATATTTTTTTCGCTATAAAACATTTGCACACGTAGAAATCAACCAATGAATCATACAAAACCCATTAGCAGATTACGCGCCAAAGCAATTGCTAATCTTTTGTATCTTAGAACGTCATTTGCCAATTTCGAAAACCCTGGGGGCGATTTAAAGTATTCGTTAGCCATCGAAATTACCATTTAATTGTAAACGTTTTTCATGTAATTTTGATCGATATAAAATGCCGTAATTTGCCCCTTCAACCCTGTTTCACCAAACTACAAGTTACAAACAAGTAAAATATATTTGAAACAAAAATTGTAAAATTGTTGCTTTTTTTAATGTATTTTATTTGTAGATTTGTAATTTGTAGTTTGTAGTTTTTAGTTTTTTTGAACTAAAGACCTCGTTACTCAGACGTTAATGTTGCGGGCACGTAAACGTTGCGTATTATAATGTGCTTAACAGAAACAGAGAATTTGATGTGTTTGTGAGTTTGGTATAAAACAGTTACGTTCAGTTTATGCCCAGCGGAAAAAGAAAGGATCCCAAATGCCTTCTAGAAGGTCTCTGTATTCCATCTATTGCTTATCCAATTTTGGGCTGCCAAAATTTACGATTTATTGTCATTTTGACGATTTTTTGTTCCGGAATTAGCAAAGTGCTGATTAGCTGATTCTTTTTCCTAAAAAGTGACGATTTTTCAGTCTCCAAATTCTGAATAAAACACTACACGTTCGTTTTTTAATCTTGGAATGTTTCACAGCCATGCATTAACAAGAGCGGAATGCGGAACGTTTTCTTTCGCTTAGCTTTTACGCTGATATGCCATTCCAAAGCAAGGGCGTTAACGTAGTGTTACGAACAGTATTGATAGCTTTTTTGTTTAATAAAACCCACAAATTATAAAATAAAATAGAGACAAAAACGATAGATTGACCAAAAATATCTAAATTTCCATCATTAATTAATAATAGCGGTAACCTTCACTATTAAACGATCTTTTAAAATAGGTTCTTCCAATTGCAAAGCATTGAGGGCGCTCTATTAAAAAACTAGAAAACGCTTGTCGCTTTTGTTTAGGTACAGCTGTAACATGCAAGTCTTAAGAAAACTTTAAATGATTATTTACAGAGTACAAAAACCACATTGTGACACTTTGTTTATCTTTCGGCTCTCTTACGACTCTCTGTAATCATCATATTTTCAACAAACATTTCACGGTTAGTAAAATAATATCTACATGAAACACTCGTTAGATAATCTTTACCGGCGTCTTAAGCGATTGAAGAAGCGCCTTTCGCTGCACACAGAAAAAAATCAAGTTAAAAACGTAGAAAACAAGGTTGATTTAAAATTTTTCGGTGGTGATGTTGCTTCATACGTTTTTCATGTTTATTCAACCTGATTTTACAATAACTTGCGAACAACATTTTTTTCTTTTAAAATAACTAAAATTCATGTTAATTTAACATTGCAGTAAAGTTAAAGGAAAATGTCATTTATTTTGCAATAACAATCCGAATCACGTTGAATGAAAGTTATTTCAAGTTGAAACAACGTGAATTTCATGTAGAATCAAGTTGGTTTGAGTGTGTTATAACAGTGTGAAGAAACTTCAGAGACAACATATGCATTTATTTAAGAATAATTCAAAACACTTACCCCTGTAACACATGTTTCACTTTTTTTTATTCTCCTTTGTTAACAGAAGCATCAGAAGAATCGCCCGATATGGGTTTCGTCATCATTCTACTTTGAATACTTGATTTACTATTTAAATAAATATTTTTAATTAAAAGAATACGGGCATTGTGTTCTTTTTATAACATATTTTAAGAATGAAAATAAAAAAATTAACATACTTAACTATGCATGCATGTTAATTTAACAAGATAAACTTTTGATTTTAATATAAAACAGGTTTTTATGGATTCAATATTGAACCCATATTTATTTATATTTTAATATTTTTTTTTTATTTATTTTAATAGTGAATAATATTAAATAAACGTGATTTAAGATTATTTTAATATTTTTCATTTAAAATTGATATGATACATTTAAATAAAGGGCATACTTTTGCAGAAATTTACCTAATACGCAACTGATGCAAACAAACGCAGCCGTCAACTTTTAACTAGTGAGAGCGCTCTGTATCGGGCAAAGCAGGTGGTGGTCGCACTAGGCAAGTTGCTGACTATAAGACGGTTGAGGTAAAACTTCGCAATCAAAAGTTTTTACCTCTGCTAGCAAAATATGGCCGGGCGATGTGATAATGAAATATAAAGGCTTAGTGATCGGTTGAACATCCCAGGTATTTTTCGGCCAATGGTCTCTTTCGAAAAATAAAGTATCCCACTTAAACAGAACATTACTTTGGAGCCATGTATATATGGCTTTGGCGTTAATTAAGCTAGTATTTCTGGTTTCACATACACATTTCATAACAATAACAAGTGATTTTTGCACCCTCTTATTCTTAAGGCGCTAAGTATCATTTATGACAATTCTTAAAACATTTGATTGAATCCTCCTGCTTGCAAGCGTTTTTATCCTCTTTAGTGGCTTTTTCAAATACTTTGCAAGTTCTACTGAAGTAAGATAACAATCTTAATGAAGTAGTAAAATTCAAGGGCAAGAAAATAAACTCTATACTCGACAGAACTTTCATAACAAACTATGATTTCGATTTATGTGATACGTGTCGTGCAATCTAACCTAACGGTAGATCTTCATCAGTTGGTGTGTTAATATTAAGCACTTACCAAATGTCCCTGTGTGAGTGAAGGATCATTCACCCCTTGTTTAGGAGCCGGAGCTATCTAACCCTCTCTGCTATTCATTTAAGCCAGCAGCATCTAGGGTAGCCAGATTTTAAATTCGGAAAAACAGTACATTGAACACAAAAAAACAGTACAATCAAGAAAAAAACAGTACATTTTTTTTTTGGCGAAAACAAAACTATTTATTTAAATTATTATATATTTAAAACTTTTGATTGAATATGCAACAATTATGTAACGAAAAACACTTGAAATGTGTAACGTCATAGGAATGATTTCCGTATTATAGCATTTTATACGTATACGAAATTACTCCATCTGCGTTAAAAAAAACACTACAACGAAGCATTAGGCCAAAATATTTTTATTTTTTAATTTGAAGACAGGAAAATCATAACATTCCTGTAAGCCATATAAGAAAGGAGCAAAGCCTAACATAGCTTAAAACAAATAACTCGTTGATTGTGTAAGTAGGACTTTCTTTAAGCATATTGGTATTTAAAGCAATTTTCATCACACACATAGTTGCACATATCATATAGAATTTGAGAAAATGTATGTGTCCTAAGTTAATTTTCCAATTTCAAACACCTGAAAGGAGTATTTTTATAAATTTTCAGCCCGGAGAATTTGTTAACTTTGTACGTTTTCAATTTCACCTGATTTCGATTTCCAGAACTTGCCCGAATATTAAAAAAAATTCTAGGAATTAAAAATAATTGTGTTGGAATAAGTATTTATTTAGTATTTAAAAAATATAATATTTTTAACAATATTTTGATTTTGTTTTTGTCTTTCTCAGGTGTTTAAAGGAAAATACTATTGAAAGGGGTAGCCATAAAATCATATGTCTTAAAAATTATAAGTCACCCATTATAATTAAGATTTCTACTGCGTATTTATGAGAAAACATTGACCACAGCGTTAAAAGTCTGATTATTTTAGAACTTTTTTGTTTGGAACACAACATTTTTTTTAGCAATGTACTGTTAAATATTAGTATATTTTTAAAATATGACTTTAACAGGGTTTTTCTAAATATCTTGGTTGTTTCTAGACTGAACAAAAAAAACAGTACAAAAACAGTACAAACTGTAAAAAACAGTACATTTGCGTACTGTTTTAGACATTATGCATAAAACAGTACAATTGCAAAAAATCAGTACATGTACTGTTAAAAACAGTACGTATGGCAACCCTAGCAGCATCTGATAAAAATCAATAGCATCAGAGAGTTTATTTTCATGACCGCGTCTTTAGGTTTAAATCACAGCCACCACGAGCTCCCCGAAAGTAACGTTTCCGTGGAAAGCCAGGAAGCATTTCTCGCAAGAGGCACACTAACGGGAACCCCACCATATTCAGCCCAGTGAGCATAACTAACTCCCCTGGCACCATTAGTTAAGTACTGATGTATAACTTCGAACTCACTCAAGTCCATAGGATCCCAAGGAATTCTGTCTTTTGGAAGTTTTTTGCAACCCAGGTAGTATTCACCTGATTTGCAAATTTTTGAAATTCCGAAGAATGCCAATACCAACATTCATATGCAAAGGATAAGCAAATAATCAATTGTCACCTTTCGGATCAAGGAAGGACCCCAACCAAATTTTCCGCGAAGGAGGATACCTCTAAATTTTACAAATATGGTGACTCCTTCTATTATTAATTATTACATTCAATAACTCCTTTAGCCGCCCTCGTTTTAAACAGCAAGCGAACGAACCCTAGAAGTTCACTTTTCTCTGTTTGTAAGCAACTATTTACAATGAATTTAACTGACAAAATATGTACGTCAACTGGCTGGAATACCATGACATATTGGTGTTAGTGTTGGATGGCTGACTCTGTTTGGTTTGGGTGTTGTGATGATAATTACGATGACGTTTTACAAAAAAAAAAAATAATAATAATGTAAGAAATAGATGACAATGATAAAGCACATCATGTATTAAACAACAAATATATTAAATACACAATACAACGAATTCTTTTACACACACTCACAGTAGAAGTGCAAAGAAAGTATTGGAAAAAAACACATCAGCTCAAAAATGAGCAATGACAGTGCAGAGAATATATCGATAACGATAAGTGAATGAAATATTGTACAACAAACAGAAAGGACGAGAAAACTACAAATGACAGACGGACATTAAGTAGGAGAAATTGTAAATATGTTGAAAGATATGAAGATATAAAAGTATTACCGAAGAAATAAACATACGAAGACATGAACGAACAGATATTGTAATACAAAGTTAAGCAAAGGTCATTTATAGAGAATATTCCTTTTATTTAAAAAAAATCTTACATAACTACAGCTGCGTTTAAGAAAATAGCGGTACGCCGAAAAAAAGACTAATTTTAATTTGATGGGAACTTAGGTTTCCATAAGGAAGCCATTTTGAAAATTCTTTCTTCTTTATATCGATCCTATAAACAGCATAGAGCCTTTACAGACTTTTTCTATTCATATTTCTCCATCGTATTATTTTTACTTTGTTCCAGCTTGTATTTTTTTCCTCATCTCGCTATCAGCCTCTGCTGCGGCTTCCCTGAGGATTCCCCGCGATATGATTTCTGGCAATATGATACATTGGTTTCCGAAGTGTACATATGTCCAATATAGTTCCATTTTATTCTAGTTCCCTAGAACGATTTCCTAATACACTGAACCAAATATCATCGGTATTATTAACCAAAAAATTATGTAAACCCTTAACAAAAAATATTGCTAAATCAACTCAATTTTACCTCAATATAATAATCAAAATTTATTCAACTACACAAATTTTCTTGAAATCATCAGAATAGTTTTCGTTAAATAATTTTTTAATTGAAATCTGTGTATTTGCGAAACACTTTGTTAAAAGAATAGGTAAAATTCTGTTATATACACAAAACATTTGTCAAAATAGCAGTAAACCCGTAGTAACACAATGTTTTGGGAACAACACATAAAAATATTTGAATTAGCATCCTTAAAGGAATTTAATTTGAATACCTAATTCGTTTATTTGACAAAATTTTGTTAATCTAATTCCTCAAGGGTGTTATTTTGAATAAAAATTTGTTAAAATTTCGTTAAAGTTAGAAACATTTTTTTTTTTGTAAGATTCAGAAATAAATATTAGTTTATATGAAGTATTTTCTTAAAAGTGTAAACATTTTTTTAAAGATTTCGAGCCCAAACCACGAAAATAACGTAAGCGACATAATTCTCAATTTTTTAATATATTAGTTTATTGGCAACACTTGCATCATCTCCTAAAATGTCATGGGAACATGAGGTACCGTTACGATTTTATGGCAAAAACAATTTTATTGTAAGCGACAAATTTCATACAAAATTTTATCGATTTTATTTCAACTTAATGGATGTATTGCTGAAGCAATTTTGTTAAAATTAACTTATTTGTTTTAGTAAAATCGAATAGAATTTTTCAAATAACTGACGGAATCTAAAATGGAATAAAGGTATCCAGAATTGAAGAAATTATGTTCGTTCTGAGTCAAAATTAAATGAAAAATTTTAATGAAAATGCAAATGACTCTTAAGATTCTAAACATATGCGTATGAAAATGTCCTTTATTTATCTAAAACTGTTATAAATAATAAAATGCAAAATAAAATGTTCACGGAGAACAAAGGGCGTTAACCAGTTCTCTCGATCTATATCTATCTCTGGTAAGTAGTTTAATCTCGTTCCATGTAAGACGAGCCGCTTCATGCTCTTTTCTGATGGACCGGATTCAGGAATTATGTGGTCGACCAGGCTGACGTTGAACTTGAGGATTTCAGTCGATCGCAGCTCTTACAATATCAGTTGATGGACGTGCCTGATTTTAAAGGGTTTAATTGGATATCCAATTCGGTCAGCAAATCCGTAATATCATATCATAATTAGAAAATTTAACAATTTTTGTAATCAATTTAACAAAACAGGTTAACGTTAAATCGAAGAAATTTCTTCATTACGAAATTTTTCTGTATTTACGAAAAACGTCTGTAGACTTGAATAAAAAATTTGTAAGTTGTAGAATAATCTATTACAAAAACTTGCAAAGCGTTAATGTCTCGGGGGCCGGAGCTCCATGTTTCACAATCATAAAACAATGTAGATTTTACGTTGGTGTTGAAACTTTTTTAACACGGCATGATCAAGAAGAAGCTTTTGATATCTTTGTGAACTGACCTAAAGAGTGTGTGGCTTAGGCTAAGGGCGTCTTGCACCAATTCGGCTTACAATAGCTCCAAGGTAGCAGCAGGTCTTAATATATCATTATTTATCGGGAATGGATAAGAGTTTGCTTAATTATTATGTATTAGCTTTGTCTTTGTGATGTTGATTTTCAGCTCAGCTTGAAGTGATAAGTTCCTTTAGTTGTGCTCCTTAAGGCCATGTCAATTAAAACTTTTTCTTCGCGTTGCGTTAGAGATTCGCTTTGACATCCAAGATAAAATATTCATCTTTTTGCACGATTTTTATTTATTTTTAACAAACAATGCGTGGGTCTTGTCAAAGTGTTTATTGTGACATACAGCTTTCGCGTAATAACGTATATGTTTGTTTGTCAAAGCTAGGAACGTCACGCAAAGCGTTGAAGTCTTATCTGACATGGCCTTTATGCTGCCATTTCAGTATGGCTGTTAGAGAGTAGGCATATGTCATTGACATATTCAAGTTACTCCAACCTTTCGTGCAGCCCTCATACGATTCCTCGGTTACCCATCATAACTAAATGCACCACGCTACCAAGTGCTATATTAAAAAGCAGTGGGGACATTTGACACTTCTAACGAACACTTGTATCAACCTCAAACTCGCGGCTAAACTACGCTATCAGGTAAAATTTGGTAGCTTGCCTCTATGACTTTTCATCAATTCGATGAGTTTAGTTGGGACCCCTTAACACTTAACAATCATCTGTAAAGATGTTAAATACCTTCTCGAAATCAATAACAAATAATGTACAGAGGAGACCTCCATGTCACCGTCTGATAGTTTTTAATGTGACCTTTGTAAGACTTTTTGCTTATTAAGTAGGGTGATTACTCGCCAGTTGTTGCGATTTGTTAAGTCGCCCTTTTTATATATTTTGACAATAATGGATTACTTGTGATCTACGGAAATTCTCTCTGATATCCAAATTTTTTTACAAGAGGTAGAATCAGTTTTGCGGTAATGCTTGGGTTCGCCTTTTGAAGCCTTTCTTTATAAGCCTACGCAATTATGATCTTAATAAAAACTTAACTAGAACTTAACTAGAACTATACTGGAAACTAAACTTAAACCTGAACTAGATACTTAGCTAAAACCTGTTCCAATATTCTGTTCCAATAATTAGTATTGTGGTTACTATAGTAGCTAAAGCTTAATATCGATCACTAAAAAACTAACCCCTAATGCAAAAATATCTTAAGTTCACATTAGTTAACCAACACATAGAAACGCATTCACTTTTGCTGGCCTAATGTCTTGGTTAACTTTTTTTACATAAGGGCTAAAAATTTGTAACTTTAACTTTAACTAGATCTTTAGCAAGCACTAAAACTTGAACTATACTTAAGATAAATCCAAACCTGAATTATTAAACGTGATATGGAACCTAAGCTATCATTGTCAAGGGAAAGTATTCCCAATGTTGCTTTTGTTTTCATAAGAAGAAAAGTATGTAAATCCCTTGTTACGAATAAGATTTCCTGTGTATTTATTTTAAGAGATTAAAAATTAAAAAAAAAGATGAAAAATAATGCCAAAATAAAAAACTTAAAATCTACAACACCAACAAAACAACAGCCTCAACGAAGGAATTGTAAAACAAAGAAAAAAATATCTCCTAATGGTGCATTTAAAACCGCAAAAGGCATCAATCTAAATGACAAAACCCAAAAGAAAGAAGATAAAACATTTGCCCTGTGGCAAAACAAAAAGTGAGGTGGCCTAAACAAAAGATCCTGTGTATATGAAAACAATAACTGACCAGGCCTACTAAACGCCTGAGTAACATTTAATCTCTTTTGTAGAAAAGGTCACACAATAAGCGCCACATATTTGCTTCTGAAAACTATGGAGAATATCCAGGTGTGCAGTTTGCGGAAGATGCATGAAATAAGCGAAGGTTCTTGCAGTTGCCGCGGTTAGTGGTTTCCAAATTTTATTTAGATTTTCGTTTATACATACAATTTTAATCAAAATTCGGATCAAAAATATTTTATAGCAAATTAATCAACATTGATTGCGCACCGTGAAAACTGAACACAGTATGGCGATCATGATTACTGGACCATGCATCAGGCTCGAAAAATTTTGAATTATTGTAATTTTCAGTACATTGGTGGATAATAAAACTACAAAATAAAAACACTCGGGATAAATTAAGTTAGGTACGAGTCGTACTCAAAAATTCAAGTTCGAATAACAATCAATTCAAGAATTTCTTAAAATAAGTATTAATTTCTTAAATCAAGTAAAAAAAAGATTGAACTTTTCGTTGGTAATACCACTCTGAGAGCAAAATTACAAAGTGAGCGTTTTAATTTCATAAAATTTATTGGTTATTTCACTCATACTGCATACTGTTAGCGTCAAAATAAAGTGCACAACTGGGGTTCCTATATAAAAAGTGTTATTTTGGTAAAAAAGAATTTAAATTTTTAGAAGTTTTTTATCATTTACAAAACTTTGCACAATGTTATTACAATATAAAATTAAAAATTTGAAACACTTCAAAAACAGTACAATACAAAAACAAATTTACTCCGTTTTTAACGCGTCAAAAAAAGTGTACAGTTTTAAAATACTTAGAAAAGTGAAGTGGCTAATACTTTGTTTGATTTCTTTTTGCTTTTAGGACGGCTTCTAGTTTCTTTGGCATCGATTCCACCCATTTTTAAGTTAGTGCAGTAGACAATGTTGGCTACTCTTCCTGCAGAATTTTCTTCAGAGAGTGCTTGCTGCTTATGTTTTTTTAATTTGCCTGTCCAAATGTTCCCAGATGTTTAGTTGAGTTGATATCGAGCGACTATTGGACTGTTGCATTTGTTTTAGGACGAATTACAAAAGCCAACCCTATAACGCTTTACCATAGATACTTTATTTTTTCTGTTGAATTTCTTATTTCTACCTTTTATCACGTTTTTTTTTTGTTTTCTGCAGGGCTGTGGAGTCCTCCGAAAAAAGTACTAACTCCGACTCCGACTCCAAATGCTGAAATTTTTTAAGTGCGACTCCGACTTCTACTCCGACTCCTACTATAATCTTGATGCTATATGTAAATAAGACTCAGTGATGTTGACTTTTATTTTTTCATTACCGTACGGCCTTCTAAAAATTAGAGTTTTTGAGAAGCAATTACCGTACGCAAACATTAATGTTCTGTTTCCAAATGACAGGCGATTGATTATGTAGCAAAATCTATCAGGGGTGTGCTGGAAATCGCAAACGCAAGAATTTGGAAGTTGTTTTTCATAAACTTTAAACCTAACTCTTATTTTTTTTTGGTTTAAAATCCTGTTTAATAGGAAAATATATGTTAAATATTTGTCATAAAAATTTTTTTATTACAAAAATCTTATTTAAAAACGACTTTTAAAATTCTTGCGTTTTACGTTTGCGATTTCCAGCACACCCCTGTATATGAAAAGCACGCAGTCCATCGCCTGTCATTTGGAAACAGCACATAAGAGCAGTATTCATAAACCATTTATTTAAATTTCAAATGTGTTTTAAGAAGATAATTTTTATTTTAGAAATTTTTTTAAATTTTGTATGCCGAAAAACTTTGGAGTCGGAGTCGCTAGTTTTTGTGGGTACTACGACTCCGAGTCCAGCACAAAAACATCAACTCCGACTCTTCAACTCCGACTCCTACTCCACAGCCCTGGTTTTTTGTCCAACTTGCTTTAAAGCTTAAAGTCTGATCAAATTTGTCAAAGTAGAAATTTAACTTTTTATAACTAACATAACACTTTTTATATTGGAAAAGAAGCTGAACACTTTATTTTGACGCTCACAGTACGTTTGTGTTTTTCAAAGTTTGTTGTAGAAATTACAACAACACCACACAAGTTGGAAAACACGATTTGCTTGTTGTGTGTAGAAGCAACCCAAACAACAGAACAAGTAGAAAAACACATAAAATTTTCAGTTTTAAAAAGTAACATTGAACTCTTGCTTCTCATTTAGTTAAGTAATATTTTTATTTTATGAACATTTAGTTTTTAAAGTAAAAAAACATATCGGGAATGATGCTGGTGTTTTATAATTGAAATTCTGTAAGGTGTAAAACGGGTACGTAAATTAATCATTCAGGGGTGTGCTGGAAATCGCAAACGTAAAACGCAAGAATTTAAAACGTTGGTTTTTAATAAGATTTCTGTAATAAAAGAATCTTATGACAAATATTAAACAAATATTTTCCTCTTAAACAGGATTTTAAACCAAAAATTATAAGAATTAGGTTTAAAGTTTTTTAAAAACAACTTCCAAATTCTTGCGTTTTGCGTTTGCGATTTCCAGCACACCCCTGATTATAAAATTCTCCTTCTAATTTCACTTTTGCTTTATTTCAAGTACGAATTGGGGATTGAATCAACTTTTTATTCTTATGTCAAGCGCAAGATTGAATCAATGTCAGAATGCGCTTGACAGTTTTACTTAAATTAATCTCATTTTCGAAAATTTCAAGTACGAATTTGGGATTTAATATGGATAAGTTAAGAATTTCACGATTGAAAATCCGTACTTGAATTAATCTTTCTGTACTTTCTGTACACAACGTTAACTTCGGTATTTATTAAAAGTTTCAGTCTGTAAAACGAAACACTTCCGAACATGTCGAGTGCCGATGTTCTTTGCTGTTTTTAACTTTTCGTTTTTTGCTTTTGCCTTCACTACGACTGTTTTCATTTATTGAACCAGAAGTAAAGGCAACAGTTTATTTTTGTCCAATGAAAAATCAGAAAATGGAAGAAAAAGCAAGTTTTTGATTTTGACTGCAGCTTTTTAAACCCTGCTATTAATACCGCTTAGGATTGAGTACGGATGAATTGATTTTTCTTTTGAGTGTAAAAACTACATTAAAGTCAAGTCAATATTCGATAAAGCACCAGGCGTGAAAAATACAGTTTTATTGTACTTTTATCCCTACTTTCTGGGATAGAAAATAACTTAGTACCTCTAAGACGTAAAAATCCTATAAGTTTCTATAGAAACAAACCATGTTTACAAGATACTTCATCTGTTGTATATATGTACTGCATTTTTAACTTTTACGCCCAATATATTATTAGAAATCATTTCTTATCCGTGGTAAGTACTATCAACATTAAACATCTAGGGGCAAGTTACGGCATTCGATATTTCTATCGGTATAGACTGTGGTAATTTACGCCCTATCCTTAATAATATGGAATGTTAAAATACTATTCGACATTGTCTATGTTTCAAGAAACAAGCTTATAATTCTCCGTAAGCATTAATAACTTTCAAATTCATTCATGCTAAGTGTAAGAAAAATTTTAAATTGTATTTATAACCCTCCACTGATTTCACTCAATAACGCTACTGTTTAAATACCTGCAAATACTTTAGACAGCAAAAGTTACCAAGTTCATTTATTCCTACAAATGTTTGTCGTCATGTAAACTTAAGTGTTGTACACTAACCCATACATACATATGTGAGTTTATTTTCAGTGACTCTTTTACTGATGGCTGGTCATCTCTAATCCCCTACTTAAATGGGGTATTACATACATACGTACACATAAATACTCCAACATCTAAACTATAGATAGATTCTATAGGATTTAAAAAAAGGAACTTCATAAATAGTTACCTGAGATCGTGGTCACTAAACAAGACCACGGGACTTAATATAAACACACGAATACATGCAAACTAGTAGAAATTATAGATACCTAGATATTTTAAAAATGTATGAGTACCTACATATGTGCATCTATATTGCTGTTAACCACAACATGTAATTCACATGCCACTGCTGCAACCAATATAAGTTGTCATGAGAAGACAACTTATAAACGTTGGAGTTAAAAGATATGAATGAATACTTATTTACTCACATGGTCGTTTTAGAGGATACAGTGTTCTCTGAAGCAATGAAAAATTAAGTGACCGTTGTTGATGTTTTGGTGAAGACGTCGAAACTGCAGTCGGATATTTAAAAACCAAGGTACATGTATTCAACTATGCCAAATTTTGAATACCCTTAACCAAGGATTAAAATTTGAAGGGGTCTTAGGAAGTAGACCTTTAACGGGATTTGTTATAAATATACGACTTTCGAAATATTATTATTCTTTAGCGTTTAAGGCATATTAAAGTTTTTTTTCGGGGGTGTACCTATGGCCATGATTCGCTTGATACGTGGCGCATTAGCAAGTCTTTGATCTAACTTTTTTGTTTAAACATTTTTTTTTAAATTACCTTAAACCAACTTCGAAAATAAATAATGGAAGGACTCAGTATCAAACAAAGAACTTAAGTTTTTTTTTATTATTATTGAATCTTTTTTTTGAAAATTATCCAAAGCTTTATCCTAATTGCTATTTTTTAATTATTACCAATGTATCCTTTAATTAACTAGATTCAAATTTTAAAAAAAAGCTTGCTAGGCTCAGGGTGTCGGTTCTTTTTAGCCTCTGGGGACCTTTGAACTGTATCAGATCCCGAGCGAGGTAGTTGCGATGGACCATTAGTTTATCTATTTATTTGATTGAATACTTTTTAATTTCCCCCATGAAGGTAAGATGTTGAGATCTCTGTGTATAATAAAAAATAAGGAACTATAGTGGTTAAAATGTACTTTAAAAGACAGCATTCGATTATTCAGTCACAAAAGCCATTTCAAAAACTTTTTGGTGTTCTAAATACATCCACTGCTCCATTAATTTACCATTTGGTTTAGATTTTTTTTAGTTCGAAATGTTGTTAACATTTCTCGGAAACAAACGGATATTTAGTAAAAATTTTGAAACTTCCACCGGCGACGTTCTCAGGAGTTGGAGCTTTTTGCAATTAATTTTAAGTTTGTAAGACTTTTTCCATAAAAGATTTAGATGCGAAACGATTTACATGGTTACCTGCCGGGTAGACTCCATGGAGGTCTTAACTACAGGGTAACAAGCACTGAGCTTACCAATCTCCCCTGAGTATGAGCGCTACAAGCACTCTTAGGTGGCAATTAAAGAGTTTGGCTCGGCAGAATTATAAACTCGCTGATCTATCTAAACTCTGCGGGTTTTTGGTATGCTTGAAACTTCTGTTTTATAGCAACCTCATCAGCTTTAAAAGCTGACTTTTTAAGATATACTATTCCGCGACTTTTGAGGCCAAACAACAACCACCACGGGATCTCCGAAGAGTCCTCAACCAAGAGTCAGCTGGCAACGATTTTCTAGGGGCTTTTTACTCACGTGGTACCGAATAGGATCACGGTTCAGCCGCGATCTCAAGAGATCTGCAAATTTCAACTCTGCCAAGTCCCGGGTACTTTCTCTACCTTTTCCCCACATGATGGAAGGTGAAATATCCTTTAAACGGTTTCCTACATTCCCTCGGGGGTAAATTAAGTTGAACTGATTTACTATACAATTCATTCTGTCGTTAATACACTCATGATATTATGTAGTTAAATTCAAACAAAAATTCATTTCATACAACTTAAAATTCATTAAAAATACGGATCATTTACATTTCATTTAAAACAAATGATTTTTACATTCATTTTTAAATTTTTTTTTTATTAAACAGCATATTCCGTAAAATTGAATAGTTTTAAAAAATATATTTTAACTGACAAAAATCAAACTACATAACAAAATAAATACGAAAAAACGTTATTTTTTGGTAGTTTGTTTTTTGGATAACAAACATAAATGTTGAAAAATAAAATTATTCGTAAAATAACTATATTTTTAAACAAATTCAGGAAGAAAAATTTTGTCCATAAAACAAATATAAACAATAATTATGCTCCTAGTCCAGTTATGTAGAACGAACTTATGCAAAATTCTATGACAAGATTTACATCTGCCACTGATTTTAGGCACATTTTTGCATTTTGTTTCAAAAATACAGAAAACCAAGGCTTTTTGTTATTTAGAGCAAACCTAAATGAGTGGGTTAACATTTTAGAACCACTCATGAACTCTTTATGTATAATTTACGTGATCTTAAAATAATTTTATGAGGTGTTACACACGGAATGACAAACCCAATATACCCCTCATTCACCACATTTGGTGGTTAAGGCTAAAATGAAATTCATGATGAAAGAAAGAAAACATAATAGAATCATTTCTATCATTGATTTAAGATTATAAATCAGAGCATAACAGTACATGATGACGACAAGTTTTGCTGGTATAGCTATAAAAGTATGCGATTTGTGTAAATGTTCAAAAATTGATTGTTGCCTGAAAGTATTTTTCCGTATCATGTAATTTGTGTCCAACTGATTCATTTGCCTCCTGTATTTTACCCAAAAAAACAGAAAACTTATTTTAGGACTAAATGAATGTTAGCTAGCATTCCACTGTGGTTTGTATGTAGCCCTTTGGCTCATAGAGCATTTTACTCTTAAAGATTCATAACCAGTGATGCCAGCTAATTTATAAAAAAAGCAAATTATAAAAAAGCTATTTCATTTGTTAAACAGAATCAGAGAAAATAGTTAGCCAATCCTTTAGTTATCGTTCTTAGCACCCTAATTATCTACACACTACGTAATTGCCATAGTAATTGTTAATAGCGAAATTTTATAAGCACCTGAATCTGCATACAAATTGCCTACCTAGAGGAAAACTGAAATAATTCCTAATAATACCGGACATATTTGAAATATCGCTTTTCCTTCATATACATTATCAGGGGTGTGCTGGAAATCGCAAACGTAAAACGCAAGAATATAAACCATAACGATGGACAGATTCATTATACTGCAAATTTTAAATAACTGCTTGTTTTTGGAAGTTGAATAAAAATATTTGTTTGGGAATTTATTTTGAAAACAAAAACTAATTGAGTTGAGTTTTAAGTTGTTTTTTCAATGTAATTTTCAAACGAAAAACACTTTTGGGGCATGGGATCGGTCTCATTCGATGCTCAGATGATGTCCACATCAAAAAAAAAAAAAGTGAAAATTGATTTTTTTTACCCTTAGGTCCCTTTCTCTATGCGCCGTCACTTCTCACTGTTAATAAAACTATTTAAGGAAAGACCAAAATCAACCCATATCCAACATATTTAAGATCTTCGAATCCACCACATGATTTCCAAACATGTGTTGCCAATAACCAGACTAAAACCTAATGTGCCTAAAACGACCTGGAAAACCTAGAAATTTATTAAAAAAAAAATGTGAAAATTATTTAAGATTATGGTTTCTCTAAGTGGATTTGTTTGCTTTCTTAAAACTATTGGTTCTGATTTTTTCAGTTTTGGGAAGTTTTCTTGCTCTTCTAAATTCTAAATTTTCCCTAAAGTTTTTTTCTTGGAAAACGAATCCCATGTTCGAGATTTTACCCTAATTTAAAAACTTATTTATTTATTAAATGTAAGAAAGACAATAGCAAAGACCAGAGTGTCTGGGAGAAATTGGACCCGCAAACCTCGCACTAAAACAGTACCTCACTGCCGACTAGCCTACCAGAGCAATTATTTAAAAACATGGTTGATGCAATACTAATGATGCAAGTCAATTACAGGGCTGTCAGATATGGCGATTTCTCGCCAAACGTGGCGATTTTGAAACGTGTTTGGCGGTGGGATTTTCCATTTGGCGACTGGCGACTTTAATGGCGATTTTTGATGTAACTGGCGATTTACTTGGCTATTTTTACCATTTTTATATATGTATATTTTATTTCAGTGATTTTTTTTAACAGTTTGTCATTTTTTCGTTATCATTACTAATCTAGGAACTATTTTTTCACATGATTTTTGTTTTCTTATAATTTTAGGTGAATTTTATATTGAGTAACTATTAATTTTTCTAATAGTATGTATGCAGGTCAAAATACTAGTAATGAAATCGACGAGGCTGATGGTACGATCTTATAGACTTGTGTACCTTATTTTAGTTTTTTTTAACTGAATATGTGATATCCATTTTATGTTATTTAAAAAAAAAATAACAGAAACTAAACAAAATTTACTTTCGCCGACTTTTTTGTATTTTTTTCAGTTTTTGGCGATTTTTGACTAAAATATACAAGCAAAGTATGCAAAATTTAAAAAAAAAAAAAAATTTGATTTGAAAAAAATGTTACAAAAACTAAACAAAATTGACGTTATATAAATTATATAAATTAGACTACTTTAATACAGTTATTTAATCACGAAAAAAATAGAATGTGGGAATTATTTCTTTTTTGTAAATTCTTTTATTATTATAAAATAAAATTTGACATTAAAAAATTTATTAAACTCAAGAAGAATTTAAATTTGTATGCCCACACCACTATAGTGGAGATGGCCTTTAAGCTCATGTTTGAAACACTTAAAAAGATCACCTTCATTAAATTATTTTTATGAAGAAGGGAATTTTACAACATGAAATTAATTAAAATTTATTAATAATTTTTCATTTGTGACTGCGGGGCAGTTGTAAAATACCTTTCCAGGGTATTATATGGCCGGGCTTGACCGACAATACTTTCTTACTTGTTTTTTATTCATTTAACAGTACACTCAGAGAAAATGCATCTTCATATTTATGAAGCCCTATCATCAGAGTTGATTCATCAATGTTATTATAAATGGCATCAATGAGGCAATAAGTGACTTCAATCCAATGACGAACGTAATTTTCATATTTTGGCATACTTGATGCTTCATCTATGCTTTTACTACAGTGGCATCAAGTCGATGCCACATTTTGTGTATTATTAACATTAATTTCATGTTTAAAAAGTAAAATAAGAAACAACTACATATTCCCATATTCTATTTGTTTAAATTATTTAGTTAAATACATCAAATTTTCAAAGTATGTATACGATTACGAAAGCTATATCGGATATGCTGCTGGTGTCTTATAATTTCGAGTTCTTCTGTAAACAAAGGGCGGCGAACATCAAAAATGAAACAAACATGTGTAACAGGTAAGTTAATAATAATATTATCTCACTCAAGTCAATCCCAAGCCTAAAAAGTCTTTTCTCCAATGTTGATGGCATTGTATGCCAGTTCTGTGTTGCCGTTGTGTTAACCCATTGATGACATAATTTTACCTGATGGCAATTTGGCCAAGTAATGTTAAGGCTGACAACACAATGATAAAAAACTGTCGTGGGGTCAAAAACGAAGACACTTGTCATAGTTCTGATTTAAAAATAAATCAGCGTTATTACGCCTTTACTATCAGTGTGGTAAGTTTTTGTTGCCAGCAAGATGCAAAAAGTCAGATTTTGGAGGCATTTTACTTTATTTCGGATAGAATTATGTCAGATTTTTGTGTAAATGAATCGAACGATTGTGTAGGAGAGCGAATGCCGGTCTTTAGTGATATTTATTAAAAATGCGGGACATAATTTTGAGGTGGATATTATACAAATGTTTCTGGCAACACAACACTCGAACACATATCATGAAACGACATTTAGAATTTAACGATTTTAAAGCAACAGCAACAACAACACTATGGTAAAACTCGTGCTCATAATCAATGAACATCGGTTTTGTTTTTATGAACCCAGTTTGTGCTCTAAATGCTAAAATGTGTTGTGGTTTATTTTGGTTTTATTCGATTCATGTTTTATTAAGATGCAATAATGACGTTGTTATTTGTTGTCAAACACACACAATTTGTAGAGAGTGGTGAGTTTAAAACATGTATTCATCAAACATTGTTAGCAACATGTTTAGGCAACATTAATCCTTTTTTACAATCAGTGATGTTTACAACTCTTGTAAACATAAGTGAAGAAGACTGATACGAATAGAGTGTAAGAATGAGTGTTTGTGCGTATGTGTTTTTTTTTTTTTTTTTTTTTGTTTATTTTAACTTTACAACATCTGCATTTGATTGATTGTTGTTGGTTTGAATTTGTGTTATCAAATTTTTTTTATATAATATTTTCTTCTTTTTTGTGCTTTTTATAAGCACACATTCGTTTATTTGAGTTCTATAGTCCTTCATACACTTCCTGTTAAACAAATTTATATTCTTTTCTAAAGATGTATAAATTGTTTTGTCATTTTAATAGTTAAAGGATATTAGTATGAAAGAAATTTTTATAGTTGTGTTTAAACGTTTGGTTTAAACTTTTCTTCTTAAAATTATGACCTTTAATTAATCTATTGCGGTTAAATTTTCCCAACAATGTTAAAAAATTTTAGTTTTTGGTTGATAAGTTGTGATAAATTAACAGAGTATTTATAAGAGGATTTTAAAGATTAAATTCTTGGTCAACATCAAGATGAGTAAAAATATATTAGAGAGGGTTATTTCTTTGGTTGGTGTGAATTAATTTTTAAAGTTTAAATATAAAAAGCAAAATAAGTTAAGTATTAATCTAGAATATTTGTAAAAAAAATAGCTATAGAATAAATGAAAATTTTACAAAATTGTTTATAAATCTTCAATGTAGCTGAGAATTAAGGGGGCATTGAACTTTATTACATAATTGTTTTTATACCCTCCACCACAATTAGTTGTGAAGAGGGTTTGCTAAGTTTGTCGTTCCGTGTGAACATTTTTTATTATTCATCTCAGACCCCATAAAATATACCTATATATAGCTCCTTGAGTAATCTAAGTCGATTAAGGCATGTCCGTCTGTTGAAAACAAGCTCACTTTCGAAAAACTCAAAAGAAATAAAGAAACTTGGTGTCAAATTGTTTGTAGTTATCCTAAGCAGTTTGGGATTGAAATCCGGCAAAATCGGTTCAGTGGATCAGAGCTATGAATCAAAATGAGGAACCAACACCTCTAAAAATTTATTATTTTGTTACAAAAACTAACATTAATGGTGGAACAATGCACGGAATGATATAAGATTTGGAAAAATTCGTTTTATCGGACCAGAAATGACGCTGTGAAATTTCGTGAAAATCGGTCCATATGTTACCCTAGGCCCCATATAAACCCTACTCCCGAAAAAAACAGTTTTGTACGCCCGTAACGCACTATTTGTCAGTTGCCACATTCACAGTCCTTTATCGCACTGGATATTTTCCATTAGGGCATTTAAATGAAAGTTAATAAATCATAAAGTATATTCTAACCTAGCCTTTACACATGCAAGTACAATTTCGAAAAACTCAATACACTGACACTTTTTTACTAACACCATCACATTTTTCGTACTTGCAGACGACTTGCAAGAAAATTCTGAGGACAGTTATATTTTGACACTTGCAGCAAGTTAATGTCAAAAACGTAAACAGTGTTACCAAATTTACTTGATTGCGGAAATAATAATTATAGATTTAACTTTTTTAAAGTATATTTAAACATATTTCTTGATTTGTTTGCATATATACATAAAGAAGACAATTAATTTAATTTTTAAACATTAATCTAATTTGAAAAAATAATAATAATTATTAATGCCAAATGTTTATTTAGAAATGAAGCTCTGTTTCGCACTTGGTAACTCTGATATATAAGGAACTTTCACTTGACTGTGTAAACATTTATGCAACTGGTATGACATTCGACTATTACGTCGCCATTTTCGATGTTAATACGTATAGCCTACTTGCAAGTAATTACTTGCATGTGTAAAGGCAGGGTTACTTTAAATTAATATCAACTGGTTATGGGTTTTTTCTTATGGAGAAAATCCGACGATAATGATTTTACAAGTTATCCATATTTTAGAAATTGTTTCTTAAAACATATTGGAGTGAAGATGTGTTGTTATAAGATCCAGTAATAAAAATCTCTACAATAGTATTACGGTCACAAATATGTTTCTAATGCGATGATTTTAAATTCTTGTTCAAGTAAACCTTATAATTAAAAGAATAGAACATCGATATTATTTTCATTCAAATGCTATATTTTTTGATGAATTTTATCAGGCAGGGACAAAAAAGCGAAACATGAAACCTTTTTTATTTTTAATATCCATTTAGCTACGTTGGCATGTCACAAATAAGTAAATTTTGAAATCGGCCCTTCAGGGGGAAATTCAGGGTACCTTTTTTATCAATTCCGTTTTGACAGTAAAATTTAAAAATTTTACTTTTTTAATGTCTAAAGCCTAGTACTCTGTTCAAATTTGTAAAAAATTTTGAGCAACATTAATTATTTCACACGAAAATTTTGACATGTATCAATGTTACCTATCATGCGAGTTTGTACAACTTAACGTTTTTATTCCCGCAAAGTATGCGACATTGTTTTGCGTATGTAAACAAGCCACACATGTATTTTACTAAAAAAATATTGTTTTTAATAAAAAAGAAAGAAAATATCGATAAAAAACTGTTACCGGTTTTGTTATTTTAATTTTTCATTTCTTATTTAATAATCGGTTCATACTTTTTTGCTTTTGCTAAAAATTCCACGTGAAATAAGTGCAGCTTACATTATTTCGCAGTTGTAAAAAAAATGTTGCCAGAAACATTTCGGAACTTTTTCACAAAATGAACACAGTACAACTCTATCAACATTATTTCATAGATATTCCGCACAAGTTTTTTTCATATGCGTTTTGACAGCATTTCACGTGAAATGTTGAACAGAGTACCAGGCTTAAAGATTAAAAAAAGTATAACTTCGAAAGGGAACACAATCGTTCTTCAGGTACTTTTTAGCCACGAATTTGTTAAAAACTACTATGTACTTTTTGTTAACAGGTTTTTTTAAGTTAATTTTGCACAAATTTTAGACATAAATTCATCAAATTGATAAAGTAAATTTGAGGGACAAAGTTACGAACTTGAAAGCTATATTCCTTAACACAAAGGCGGCAAACTTAAAAAGTGATTTTTAAACACTTTTTTTTTACAAAAAAAAAGTTTTGCTCAAATTTGAAACTTAGCAAAACATGCTCAAAATTTGATCTTGTGGTATTTAGGTTAACATAGGGTATTAAAGTAACTTGAAACCTTTGTTCTTATTCAAAAAGTCATTAAACAAACAAAGTTCGTTTGAGCGCAATAAGCGAATTATGCGATATGATAGATAAAAAGAGAATTGTTTATCGGTTGTAGAAAACATATGTAACGAATATTAAACATTTCAAAAGAATTCTTTATGAGCTTAAACCTCCATTGATAATTTACAGTTTTTTGAAGTACATTTCGAAATAAAGGCTAAACATAGTTTAATTACATTTCTCAATACAAAGTGTTTTATACACGAAAAAGTTTTTTTAAATAAAAAATTCAAAGGCTTTATATTTAAAAATGTTTACGATTATTAAATTAAAAAAATCTTTTATTAAGGAAAATTTTCATAGAAAATTCGTTCTGTAAACCTTTATTAAATTTAAAATTTTTTTTATGAATACAGGCATTAAAATGTTTACTGGGAGGGACAAAAACTAACATATTTTTTAAAGTCATTTTACGAAAACTTAAATACGGTGTTTCAAGTTTAACACATAATTTTTAAATTTTTTATAAGAATAACGTTACAGATCTGAGCTAAAAAGGGTTAAATGGACAATTTTTTAAAGCAATTAATAATTCCAGAGAACGAATAAGGGTGTATAAGAATAAAGGACTAAAAATTGTCAAAAGGGAATTTTTTTTACCACATTAAATTTGAAATTTGAAAAATGTTAAAACAGACTTTAATACTTTGGAGCAAATGTAGTCAATCAATAATGCACTTTCATATACATATCGCTCATTTGCTGCAAGACCGGCATAAGTCAAAAAAATCCATTTCGAGATAAACGCGTTTAAAGTTTTTGATTTGCTCTAATCACTTAGAAAAAATAACGATACATTCTCTTCAAATGGGGAAAGTATAAAGGATATAAAGATGAATTTTTTACACAATATAAAGAAAAACATAGCGAACAATTCTGCATCACTAACTCCAAAATTGTATTTTTTCATTTATGCCGGTCTTGCAGCAAATGAGCGATATGTACATATATATGTAAATATCGCATATTGTCTTTAATGGTGGCAAAACTCAATAAATACAATTCGAGATAAACGCGTTTAAAGTTCATGATTTGCTCTAACCACTTGGAAAAAATAACGATATAATCTCTTGAAGCCGGGGGATGCATAAAAGATATAAAGATGAATTTTAAAAAAAAAACAAACAGTTTTGCATCATTTACTCCAACTTTTTATTTTTTTGAGTTATCTCACTATTGAAGTAAGTCCGTATTCATGATTAAAACATGAGCCGTAAATTGTAAAAAATTGTAAAAAATTTAATGACATAATTGCTACTTTATAGGCAAGAGGGACGAAGGGAAAAGAAACGAGTACACAGATGCATGTACTGTCAGTACGCTTTGCTTTTTCATTCGTTGTTTAATTTTGTTTTTGTTTTCAATATCAAAAAAGCACACATGCATATGCACGACTAGGTATACAAAATAAAAAACATGTCGTCAACATGACATGAATCATTTGAACGGTAATCCATGTTCAAAGAAGAAAAAGGAAGAATCATGTCAATAAAACATGAGCCGTATAAACGCAGCCTAACATAATTTCGAAGTCATCACACAATGGTCATTGTGGATTTGAAATGGCGTCAATATTACGTCAGAACTACTTGCCACATCCGCTTTTCACATTCTATAGCATGTAGGTACATATGTACATACATATTTAAAAATTGTCTTAATAACTTTAAGGTTGCAAAAGAGAACACTTTCGAAAAAGATTGAAAAAGAGTTATAAATAAAACTTTTATATAAATAGATCTCTAGTTACAAAACAAAAAAACAAGCAATTTAAATTAAACTTATAAAAAATTTAAATTTTTACCAATAAATACATACCTTAAAACAGCTCTAAGCAAGTAATACAAAATCCAAATGGCAACTCGTTTTAATACTTCTTTATGTCAAGCAATTTGATTAAGCTTTATTTTGCACTTTTTTATTGTTATGCACTTGTTACACTTGAACTTTTGTTGCTTTAACGACACAATAAAATCTTTATGTAACACCAACAACAAAGATGAATAGAAACGAACGAACACGTAGAAGAAGAATACAAATTTTATAGCATACATACATACATACCTACTAGTTCGCAGCCGCTTTTTTTATTATTTTTTTGCTTCAATTAATTCTACTTAACGAAATTTTAAGGAAAACACTTTTTAGGTAGGTATAAATACCTACGAATTTGTAACTTTAATAATATGCAATATTAATTTAACACACGTTTTTTTTAATTTTAACAAATTAATTTTTAATTATTTAACACTTTAATTAAATTACATAGTTATTTTACACAGAAACGACGCGACCCGTTCAAATTGCAAGAAAAAACTAATTGAAGCAGACTAATCAATCAAAAAAACGAATGATTGGTGTTAAGAAGGAATGAAAAAAGTTTAACATACTACGTTCAAATGTATGTACCTATGTGTTTGGTAAGGGAAATTAAGAGCGTTGAGTGATAGTGATTTTTAGAGAGTTAAAATAGTGCGTAAAAATTTTAACAATAACAACAATGACAAAATGCAAATAGGTATGTAACCAAGGCGAATTTATGTAAATAAATCGCCTTGTAGGTATGTAACAATGAAATTCAAACAGTGGGAAGATGAGAAAATAAAATTTAATAAAGATGCTGATACAGGGTGGCCTTATAGAAATGGGGGCTTGACCGGTCTATGCCTTCAATATTTTAACTATTATTATATTTTTTTTTGTATTAAATTGTTATAACGAGAACTTAAGAAATTTAATATACAAAAACAGGAACTGAGTCAAATGGACATGCAAAGTCATAATTTTATAAACAATTTAATATAAAATGACGAAGATAATTTAAGATTAAATAAAGACTAAAAACCTTTGTCAGCTAATAAAATTGAAATGCAAAATCTGAGGGAATGTTAATTAGCGGCAATTAAACCGTCTTAAATGTAAAGTTTTGTGTGGAATATGCACCGCAATGATAAAAAAAAATATGGAAATTTTCGCCAAATTGGAAAATTGTTAATCCATTAAAGTTTATAAAAAAAATTACCCAATATTGACTATTTTTGCTTAATGACGTAGGCGGGGCACCTTGAATACAAAGATCATAAAGTTTTTTGTGTAACTGGGAATAGTTAAAGTAAGAGTAGGAAGGTATTCAAAATTGGTACAAATATCTTCGCAAACAATGCCCAAATCCATGGGTGCCAGAAGATTTTGATAATAAATCGGCAAATTGAAAATAGCCATTTTAATTAAATACCTACAATAAGTTTTATTTTTAATACCAAACAGAACAATTCGGCATACATTAATGCTTATAATTAGGGATGAGATTTGCATGCACTAAAAATCGAAAATATGTGCATAAAATAGGTGTGCACTAAAAACTCCAAAATATGCATTAAAAAAAATAAAAAAAAAATGCACTATAAACTTGAAAATTTCTTGAAAAGCGTTTGGCTTTTTAATTTTATTTAAAAAAAAAAAATTTAAAAATTCTATTGTTGTTTTTATTCCATTGTTATTCATAGGTATAATATTTTTTAAGACCTATGATCTGAAATCCCATATTTTTTGCAACACGTTTTTGATTTTTTTTTGATTTGTCGGGCTATTTTTCCTTCCACATTGTTTCTCTTATGAAATTAATATATCGAATTGGCTTCTAATTTCCTCTGCAACTCGATGTAACCCATGTGCCTAGCAAGTAACATGTAACAGTTTTGGATAAATTGTTTTTTACCACTTGGCAGCCTTAACCATGCAAGGTGTTGTAGCTAAAGAATATTTTGTTAAAATCTTGTATTTCAAGCAGAGCTCCAAAAAATTGATTTATTGATTAAAAAAATCATTATTTTTGAAAATTGTTTTTATACAATTTTGAAATTTGTTGACGAACTTTTTTCTAGAATATGGAAATTTAAACAATATGTCACTCAAAAATGTTAAAATACGCAAAAATATGCATTTAAAACCAAAATATGCAAACATATGCATTTTCACCAAAATATGCAAAAACAAATCGATGCCATATTAACGCAAATTTAATGATTCGGAAAGATAATTGGTCGACATCAATCTAAGACTATCGACAAAAAACATGCATTTGCATGGAAATCGCATCCCTACTTATTAACATATAAAATAACATAAAAATAAATAAAAAATAAACGTTTTTCAAGTAAGTTGTAGTAAATTGAAAAAAATTTATATGTATATTTTGTACTTCAGTGCAAATTGTTTAGGGTGAGTATTTTCAAAATTTTTAGCTATTAAAGATAAATATTTGATTTGATATCAGTTTCGAATTATTAATTTTTAAAAATCTTTAGAAAAAATTCCTTGAAAACATTAATTTTTTCAGGGAATGTCGGTATTCTGTTTTATTTTGGTTGACTGGGCTAAAAATTATTTTCGAAAGAATGTGGGAGGAAAATAATTTTTTGAAAAAGCACCAGTAGAATTCTCACGTTTTAACTCTTAATTTTTTTTTGGCCAAAGTTTGAAAATTTACTTCACTTCATTTCATAAGATTGGCTATCGGATGTACCTGCATCATTCTCCATTGCGTATAATTTTATAAAAATAATTTTTTGATTTAAATTATTTTTATTAATGATAAATAACTCTAACTCTTTTTTAAGTGTCTATCCATTTTTAAACTCAAATATATAGTTTTTTATATTTTGCTAATAGAAAAATAAATTTTAATTGAATGGTTTTGGGTTTAAAAATGATTTCTTCTTTTAGATTTGGCCAATTTTTCTTTTGTTTGGATTTAGTTCTTTCCTTCTTCATAGCTGAATATTTTCCTAATAAAATGTTCTTCTTAATTTTCACAGAGGAAGGAATTTTTTTTTACAACTTGGAATTTTTATTAAAATTTATTGATAATTTTTCCTGGCTGAGTTGGGATTTGAACCCAGGTTGATTTTTACATGTTTCAAGAACCACCACATTCCACCCTCAGAAGTTCTAAGGACTGCACCACTGCGGTGCCCGCCAGCCAACAGTCAAATATAAATCTTTTAAACAGTAGTACTGGTGGTTCGAAATTTGCTGTTATTATTATTTAAATTTCAAATTACAAGTCGCCTCCTTTCCTCCGTTTTTTTGTATTCTTTTTGTCAAGACTTTGTCTTGAAAACCTGAATACATTTGTTTATTATGTTTTTTTGTCCACTTTCGTCGGCATTTTTATTTGTTCAAATTAAAGTACAAATGGTAACATCAAAGCTTGTGCCATAGCTATTTTTTAAGAACAATTTTGATTTTAGTTGAACTGTTAATTTTAAAGTTCTTGTTATCGATGATGAACTCGAGCCTAATTAAAGAATATCAAGAAATTAAAAATTAACAGTCCAACTAAAATAAAATTGTTCTTAAAAGTTAATTTATTTAAACAAATTATTACAAAATATTTTTTTTAAAAAAGCATTTTAGTTCAGAATAAACATTTGCAGAATCGTTTAAAAGCCTATTTCTAAGTTTTATCAAAAAGAGTTCAATTAGAAAACACGTTTTCTTTCTACGGATGTTTGCCTTTATAGGACACTTTCAGTTTTCTAAGTACTTCCTCCAAAACTTGTAATTCTTTTTTAAAAAAATATAATTTTCTTAGAATCGAATAAGCGTTTTCTTTATTAATAGCCTTCCTTTATCATCATCTCATACAGAATTTAATTCGAATCTAAATTTTATGCATCTGCTCTGCATTATATTTTTTCAAGCAAGTGGGATACATTTTTTTTTATTTTTATAAAATAAATATGGGTCTTTAAACAAATTAAAAATTCTTAACACTATTTTGAAAATTGACTTCCTGAATTTTGTTTTTTGATTTTCTTTCTACAAGAAATTTTTCGAAAATTTACTTTCGTACCGAAACTCTTTCTAGAGTTTAATTTCTACAGGAAATTTTTCGAAAATTTATTGTCCGCACAAAATTTCTTGGGAACTAACTTTCTAAAATATTTTTTTTTGAAACTTAACTTTCTTTAGGAAATATTTCGTATAGAAAGATTTTTAAAAACTAATTTCTATAAAAAAATTTTTAAAAAATTTCATTTCTAACTTTTGAAAATTTATTTTTATAAATTTTTTTTTAAATTTTTCAACAAAATATTTCCCAGTTTTCGGACATTCGGTAAAACTTGCGACAAACCGGAAACGTTGGAAAACTGAGTAGCAAAAGAATTTTTATCTTATCAAATTTTCGCATATCTTAAAAAAAAATCCTGCAATGTTTTTTAAAGAGTAATTATTATCACTTATTCACTCTTTTTTACCAAGCCTAAATCATCAAAGCTCTTGCTAACTTATTTCTCTTCTTCATTATTAATTTACGTCAGTCAGTCTCTTCATTAAATTTGTGGCCAATAGACGTGCGCGAGTGACTTGTCTCACTTCGGAGTGGAATAAAAGTGGTAAAAAGTGCAGTGAAAAAAAATTAAAAATGTTTTACGAATAATAAAAGTGTTTTTTAATTAGATTTTAGTAAAGTTTTTGCAAAATGATGGTGAGAACATGTTAATTTTTATAAAAATATAAAGAAAATGTAAACATTTTAACCAATTAAAAGTCATGTTGTTGTTCCTTTTGTTTTGCAATTCGTTTCCCGCTAGTTTTTTCATAATTCGTAGAGGCGGTAGTGCGTTTTTTTGCTGTTGTTGTTTTCTGTGTTCGTTAAAAGCTCTTAATTTGTGTATTTCACGTACAGATGGCGCTGTGGATATAATGATGAACTAATTGATACAGATCTTTGATAATTGTATTACAAACACAAAGCACTGTACTGTATGTAGCCTGTTTCTGTATTTCTCGCATCGTAAAATTTTCCGGATGAATCCGGTGAATCGGGACAGAAACAGTGCAAAATGAAACAAAAAAATGTTTTTCTCACACAAGTGTTTCTGTATCTTTCCGTTGCGAGAATTATCTGTCATTTAAATAATTTTCCAGCAATTATTGGAAGGATGTGAGAAAATATGGTTCTGTAAAAATATTTTGCGAAAAGTCAAAATAAGTCACATTTGAAATTGGTGCCAGAAAAACACAATTAAGATATTTTAAATTTTAAATACATACATATGTTTATATACTATTTTTTATTATAAATAAAACATAGAAAGAATTTAATTGATGAATGCATAATTAAAATGATGGAAATATATAAAACACCATTGTTATATTTTGTTAATTAAATTTGTTTAGCCTTTCCTTGTTTTGGTTTTATTCAGGGCTGCCAGATAAATTTGTGTTAAAATCGTCAATTTCTTGAGAATAATAAAAAGATCGTTTTTTTGTTTTAAAAAATCGGACAGTTTAAAATTAGTTAAAAAAAAATTTTGATCGATTTTTATTAAAACATAATCAAACGAAAACATAGTTAAAGTTCATGGGTTCATATGAAGATGTAAATTGTTTATTGTTTGAACTTAATATTTTTAAATTTATAAGAAGTCACGCAAAGGCGTGACAAAATATCATATTAAAAACAAATATGTATTGACAAAAAAATTAATATTTTTATAAAAACAAAAAGACGTCAAGCTTAATAAAATAAACATACATAATTATTTAAAATAGATACATACATACAAATACCAAGAAATTAATTTTTTTTTATCTAAATCAGCTTTGATAACAGTATTATAAATATTTAGGGTTTTTATTTTTGCGAAAAAACTAAAAATGATAGTGACGACGTTGTGTTATATTTGTATCGTATGAAGTCCAAATAGGATATTGAAATTTAAAAATATCGGTTCACAAAAGGCTGAGTTATGAGTAAAAAACTCGTTTGCCTCTAATTTTTACCCATAAATCTATAATTTACCTATTCTTGTAACTATTAACTTTACATTTGACACTGGTTAAAACAGAATCTGTGTTGTCTGTTTTCGCATTCAAATACAGAAACACTTTTATCTCACAAATCGAGAAACGATGGAATTTTTTGTTTCACACTTCATGTGAGAAATTTTACAATGAGAGACATACAGAAACAAGCTACTGAGTAATACTTAGTGCCGGTTCACACACGTCAAGTTTGACTCCCTTTTCCCTTCTCTCCTAAAAGCTCAAGACTTGATGAGTCAAACTTGACATGTGTGAACCGGCACTTACTGCAAATTTCACCTAGTTCAGTTATAATTAATTATCACAGTTGTAGTAAAGTTAATTATAACTGAAATATTCCATTAATAGGATTTTATTACAATTTTTCGTCAGAAGGACAGTGTGACCATTCCTGCAGCTACATTTAGTATTAAAATTTATGATTCAGCTACAAAATTTTCTTTAAATTATAAATTATAATAAATTCTTGGGATGATTCTCATCTCAAGAAACTAGGTTTGTAAAAAAATAGCATAGGTATTTGCGGTATCTTTCAAATGCCGCAATCAAATATTTTCCATTGAATTAATTATTAAAATATAAAGGTACAAGACAATTTTACAACGAAATATCTGATTATTTTTATTAATTAATTTTTAAACTCCAACTTATATATTTTTTTAAATGGAATTTTGTATAGCAGCGCAAAGCATAGAAAAAAATCGTTTGTATTTTCCTTGTATCAGAGGTATTGCAGGGCGCCTACATAAATGTCAACTCAACTACCTCTGCTATTTACAAGTGATGTTTTACCACTAATTTATCCACTCATTTTAGATTCCTATAAAGAACAAAGGGCTACTTTTCTTTATGTGGTTTCAATAATAGGTTAAGTGAAGGATGGTTCCAAAACGTCCTAGACTGGTGCAGGGGTTGCCAGCATTTTAGCCTCCAATCCGGCTAATATTTTTACCAAATGGTATGGCATTGGCTTAGGCACTTAATTTCGCCACGACTATTAGAGACTAATTGGCACTCAGACACTTAAAAGTTACACGATGCCACAAGTGTACTTCTGAGACCCTCTTCACTAATCCGCTGAATTCTTCGCCATTGCCTAATTAAATCGCAATTTCTTATTATACTGTATGATTGGTTATTTGTGCACTATCCGCAATCTGTGAATGCGTCCCTTAGCATTCCAGTTTTGCTTTTCTGTGGATTTTACACTTTAAAAAAATCTTGATATATTTTCGAATCCATTTTCAATATTCAAATAAGTAAACAAAAAAGCTGACAGGAAAGGATTTTGTAACGCGCGTTGTGTAACTTGCAATTTTTCATGCGCTAAAGTTTTTAAACGCACAACACGTGTCGACGAATTAACGCGTGTTATGTACTTCTACCTTAAAATTTATTCAGTTTTGAATAAAGGCAAGACGAATTCATTATAATGTGGCGTTGTAAATCAGCTGATTTTTTCTAAGTCTGTTAAATAAAGCAAAAACTAAATTAATATAGACAAAAAAAATATTTTGGGGAAATTTAAATAAAGCGAAAAGTTATTAAAAGGATTGCGGCGAATTAATGTTCAATTCGTCTTGTAAATAACTCTACAAGAAATGAATGTGCGAGTATTCACATCCCTACAAGAAATTAATGAGCGAGTAGTCACATTTTTCATTTTGGTGTTAAGAAAATGATAGAAAGAAATGACCGAATGTGACCGTAAACTTGATTTCGGTAATTTCTTTCTATCATTTTCTTAACACCAAAATGAAAAATGTAACTACTCGCTCATTCATTTCTTGTAGGGTATCAAACAGAAAACAGTGAGCGCAAGGCGAATTCAAACAGGTAAACTCATCTCGTCAGCCGTTCATCAGCTGTCTCCATGGCGAATTAAAAAAAAATTGAGAAACGTCAATATATAATTTTGTTTTGATAGGAGGAAGTTGATTGAAAAGTGCTAAAAATATTATTTTAATAATAAAAAATTTCAAAACTGCGAATAATTAAAGTGAATTTAATAATTTCTTTTATAAAAAAGTGATAATTTTAATTTGCAATAAAAAAATTTTGACAGCTATCAATTAAATTGCAAAAACAAAATACATGGGGCTTTTTGTAGTTGCAGAGTTGCACTTACCTGTTATGAATTCGCCTTGAGTGAGCGTCTATATTTAATAAAAAAAATTTTAAATTTAAATCAGATGAGATGAAAAGTATTTTAAATATTTTCCTAAGGAAATTTTGCTACATGTTAAAAATGTTTAGAAAATCTTGTCATGTTTATAAAGTGCTGGTTTTAAAAGATTTTCAAAAATTTATTTTCTTTTGTAAAATTTTCGATATGCAATATCTTTTTGTTAGAAATTCTTCGAAAATTTGTTTTTCTAAAGAATATAAAGCTTTTGAGGATTGAAAATATAGATTTTTTAATAGTCGACTACATATTTGTAGGAAATTTTCATAAAATTTTCTTTCTCTTATTAAACTTGTTAGATAGTGGTAAACTTGTCGGGCAATTTTTTTTTAGTAAATTTTTATAAAACTTTTTTTTTGAAAATTGACTTGCTAAAGTTTTTTTTTTAGCTTTTATTTAACTTACAATGTATGTATGTTTGTTCGGGTAAGTTTTTAATGCTTGCTGAGAATACGAATGCGAGTTTTAAAAAAAATAAAAGTAAAAAATCTGTTTTAAAAAGTACTTTGTACTATGTAATGCGCTAAAAAGTAAAAAAGAATTAAAAGTAAAAAACTTTTTTAAAAAACAAGCTTTTATTTGAATGCTTAAATGTATGTTGATAGTAAAAGTTTTAAAGCAAAAATTATTTTTTTTTCCTCTTAAGCGCATTCAAATAAAAGTTTGTTTTTTAAAAAAGGTTTTTAATTTTATTTATTTTATAAACTATTTAAAGAGCGTTTTTACCTTTAGTAAATATACCGAATATTTACTTTCTATAAGAAATTTTCCGAAAATTAACTTTCGTACCGAAAAATTTTCTGGAATTTAATTTCTACAGGAAATATTTTAAAAATTTACTGTATGCAGGAAATTTTCTGGTTATTTACTTCCCAAAATATTGTTTTTTAAATTTAAGTTTCTGCGGGAAATTTTTGAAAATGTAAAGAAAATATGTAAAAAATTACTTTTTTTAGGAATTTTTTTCCAAATTATATTTTGTACAGAATTATTTTTAAAAATTTAATTTCTATAAAAATTTTTTTTGAAATATTATTTCTAATTTTTGAAAATTAATTTCTACAAAATATTAACTTTTTAAATTTCTTAGGAAAATAGTTGCCATTATTCGGACATTTTGTGAAACTTGCAACAAATCGGAAACTTCCGAAAAATAAGTTTCAAGTAGTAAACAATTTTAGAAATACATAGCAAATTTTCAGTTATCTTAAAAAAATCCTGCAACCTTTTTAAAAGAGTAATCATAATAATAATACTTATTCACTCTTTTCTTACAAGCTCAAATTATCAAAGCTCTTGCTAACTGATTTCTCTTCTTCATTATTAATCTTCGTCAGTCTCTTAATTAAATTCGTGGCCAGCAGACGTGCGCGATTGACTGGTCTCACTTCGGAATCGAATAAAAGTTGTAAAACGTGCCTTGAAAAAAGTTAAAAAATGTTTACCGAATAAAAAAAGTGCTTTTTAATTAGATTTTAATAAAGATTTTGCAAAATGATGGTGAGAACATGTTAATTTTTATAAAAATATAAAGAAATTGTAAACATTTTAACCATTTAAAAGTCATGTTGTTGTTCCTTTTGTTTTGCAATTCGTTTGCCGCTAGTTTTTTCATAATTCGTTAAGGCGGTAGTGCGTTTTTGTTGTTGTTGTTTTGTGTGTTCGTTAAAAGCTTTTAGTTTGTGTATTTCACATACAGATGGCGCTGTGGATATTTTGATAAACTAATTGATGTAGATCTTTGATAATTGTAGTACAAACACAAAAATTAGAATGTTTAGGAGATAAAAAAGGGTCAATTCGGTAACCTTAGAATTCCAAAACTAAAAGAGATAAAAAATATAATACTTATCGTTGTTCTTTAGAAACATAAGCGGATATGTGTCTGGTACTTTTTTAAATGCGCCCCTTTAAGTCAGAAAACGGGTAAAACATGTATTTTGGTACTTTTTTGTCATCACATCTATCTTCTAAGCCAATAAGCAAAGCATTTAAGGTTATATCACATTCGAAACTTATTTAAAAAAATAGGAATTTGGTACTTTTTCGAAAGTCAAAAGTTAAGGGGGTGAAATTTGTAATTTGTTTGGTACTTTTGTTTACAAAACGTTTTTCTCCATTCATTGATATATACGTATTAAATTATGGACTCCCACTACAATATTAAAATTGTTGATACCTAAATTGGGAGAAAAAGAGTACCAAAAGGGGGAAATACGGGAAATTAAATTTATTTCTTTAGCTTTTTCTCCACTGCGGGGTACTCCACCACTTAAACTTCATTGAGCCACAAATTATTTGCAATTATAAACTCTGTTTTAATTTCACAATTAAAGGGTTGTGAACAACCGTTTCATATGAGAGATCAATTCCGCCGTTGTTTAGCTATTTGTTACTATACTGGCACTTTTTCAAATTAGCGTTATTAGCTTACCTAAAAACATGTAATTTAACATCCAATATGCTGAGAAGATAAGGTACTTTTTCTCCATCTATTTATTTTTTTTTATTTAAAAAGTTGAAATTTGAACCAGATTTTGGTCTCTCGCTAAAATATCCACTAAGAAATTTTCCTTTGGATATTTATATTGAAACAACAATAACAAAAAACTAAATATTGTTTTTGTTTTCGGTATAAATATCTAAACGAAAAATTTTCTTTTCTTTATAAAAACATGAAGTTAAATTGGCTCCACGAAAAGCCCCCCAATGAAATAACACCCAAACGAGAAATGAAATATTCCCCAAATTTTTTTCATACATTTTATTTCATATGAAATAACACCCAATTTTTTTGGGCACTTTTACATTTTTTTTTTGGGAATTATTTCATTCCTCATTTGGGGTTTTCAAATTATGAAATAATCTCCAATGAAATAACACCCAACAAATTTTTAAAATTCGGGGCTTGTTTCATAGCGTGTATAATTTGGGTGTTATTTCATTTTTTATTCGGGGGTTATTTAATTTTTAAAGCTGTTGGTTTTTGGGGGTTATCCTTGCTGAAAATGACTCTTTTATGAATTTTGGGCATAATTTCATTTTTGTTGCTGATGGGGTTTATTTCATTGGGGTTTATTTTATTTTCATCATTGGGTGTTATTTCATATGAAATAACTACCAAATATTGTGGGTTGTTTCGTTTTCGCTTTGGGGTTTATTTCATTTATTTTTCGATGTTATTTCATTCACTTTTTTTGGGTGTTATTTCCTATTTTTTGGGATTTATTTCATTGGGGGTTATTTCCTGGGCGTTATTTCATTGGGGGGCTTTTCGTGGAGCCGTTAAATTAGGTGTTGCAAGAAATAATCTTTAAGTTAGGAGGTTAAATGTCTTGAACTAATTTTATAGCACCAGTTAAATTGCATTTTAGGGTTAATTTTCGTTTTTGAACTGTTTTGTCTTCGTGACACTTTAGGGCATATTTTTTCCAGTTTCATAAAAATCGTATACAATATTTCACTATCATTGCTTTAGTAAGTCCAAATATGTCAAAATTTGACTTTTGACTATTGACGATTTAACTAAAACTTTTAAGGTATATTTAAAATTTTTTGGACTAAAATCTTCTGAACAAATTTTACTAAAAATTCATAACAGTTAGAAAATTGGGCTCATTCGACAAAATATGGCCAAAAAATTAGTTTATCCCGAAAAATTTAAAAATTTAAGTCGCAGGTACGAAAAAACTATGGCAGGCATCTACATAGTTTTCCCCTATTATATTCTAAATCAATCCCAATGAGATAATCAAAAAAATCAGAAATTTGTTTAACAAAATTTTTAAAAATTAAAAAATAGAGTTTTCAAATTGCCGTTAAAAAATAATTTTTTTGGTTACACCAGCTAATAGGTTATCGGTATCGTACAAGTATACAAGTAATTACGGGTATATGCTAAGTTAAAATTAGCTCTTATTCAAATATTTCTCAAATTAAGTTAATTTTTTTGACTTTTTTTTAAGTGGCCTGAGGGAAATTTTAGTAACAAAATTTTTGTCTTTTATATCACATGATAACGAAAATTACGTCCACATTCCGATTCTTTTACATTTAATTGCAAAAGCAATTATTTAATAGCTACAATTGTACAACAATTGAAAAAACATTTATTTTTCGCCCTGTAAATGCATCTTCAAACATAAAAACATTTTTTTTAAATCTTTGCTGGAATAATTTAAATCATTAAACCCTTTAAAAACAAACATAAAAAAATCAAATATTTAATTTTACTTCCCATAAAATTAACTTTTCCACAAAATTCAACTTTGTTAATCCATTAGTTGATCAATTATCTATCATACGCCTTTGAAATTTTTTGATTATCTCATATGTTTCAAAAGTTATGAGTTTTGTTATTATCCCAATATTTAACACGACGCTTATCTACAAATACAACAATTCTAGCGGAAAATGAACTCGCCAGTTAATTTTTTTGTAGCACTTTATGTATTTACATATGGGCATTTCCGTCAAAAGGTCCACCGTGACCGAAAATTTAAAAGTTTTTAAAAGCTGATTATTTTACGACATTGGTATAGAGAAATATTTAGATTTTACTAATTTTATAAATTTAGCCATAAATTTGTTCAATTAGATGAACAATCAGACTGCAAAGTTGTGCAAACGTAATTTCTTATTTATGAGAATGTTTTATTGTATGTTTTCTTTAATATTATCTTCCTTAATGGAGGTGCTATTTGATAAAAATTATTCCAAAAAATGTTCTAACATGGTCTGTAATCTAAGGAAGAGTTCGAAGAGAAAAATGTTATTCGGATAACCGGTAAATTTTTATTTTGTTTTAATCATTATTCAGTTTAATTATTATGGAAAAAATTTCACGTTCAAAATGTCACGTATCGACCCAGATTTTGGTTAAAAAAAATACAGAAGTTTTTTGAATCAAACCAAAGGCATTTTAATGTTACATTACTACGTAAAATTCTGAAAGTAGTTTGACTAAAAAATTGTTCCAGGTTTCGCGTATTAATTACGGCTTTTTATACATGGCCACAAAAACTACTTCTATTTTTTTCACGTTCGAACCGCTACTTCTTTTGCCAATATCTTTGACCTAGAATGGCGCCATCCATAAACTCTAGCATAGATAACAATGCCGTCTTAGTGCTATAATTTAAGGGTTATAAGAACAAAAAAATATCTGTTGCTTAAAATGTTATTGCATTTTCGATCCGTACGACTGTCACGTTCAACACTTTGGAATTACCCATATGCTCTACAAAAATTTCTGGGGAAGTCTTAGCAAAGTGTAAAAAAA
This sequence comes from Pollenia labialis, assembly GCA_949318255.1. Classification (NCBI taxonomy): domain Eukaryota; kingdom Metazoa; phylum Arthropoda; class Insecta; order Diptera; family Polleniidae; genus Pollenia; species Pollenia labialis. The sequence continues at coordinate 44,224,595 of OX439143.1, read as the reverse complement.
TTTTACATTACAAGGAAAAGGAAAAGATTGACAAATTTGAAACCCTATTTACGTTGATAAAGTTAATATGTATGTATTTCTTATTGCTTTTTTGCATACTTTTACGAATTTAACGTTTTAAGTGAAAGTGTTTTTTTTTGTATTTCTAGCGCCACAAGTCCCAAAAGTTAAATGTATGTATCTTTACAAATGACTTGTTTTTTGAATAGATACATTTGCCGACAATAAGAAATTCTAAAAATGTTTTTTCTTCTATTTAACATAAATCCTATTTTCCATAATAAATCCTTCTTTTAGCTGTCGAAAAACTTAAAATTTTATACATGCAACATAAACAGCACTTGTACGACTACGAGTATGTATGGCCGAATAATGACAATGAATAAATTTTCGTGCTGCACAGCAAATCACATGCAACATGCTGGTCGGCTAAATGATGCACAATTCCTTATAAAAAAACCAATGAAAAAAATTCACCACTTTAAACAATTTAATTGAAATCGGCAACATGTTTACACAAACACACAGCCACACTTCTATAAACAAAATACGAATTAAACTCACCACTCGTGTTCTGGCAAACGACAACAACAACAACAGTAATGGCGAACACACACACACAAACACAGACGATTATTCAAACATGTGAAAACAAGTTTTATTTAGTTGTTTACAAACAGAGCAAATGAACGGTTGTGCAGCCGAAAAATAACGGTAGAAAACAAATTGAAACAAAATTTAAAAACGAAAAAAGAATTATAAAAATAATAATTGGAATAAATTTGAATTAAAATATTTGTGCATTGAAAAGAAATATAAAACTAATTTCAAAATCGAAATACGCGCGGTTTTAAAAAAAAAAACTTGTGTAAAATTCAAAATCATTTGCTCTTTTCGCGTTTATGTTTTTGTCCTTGCGTTAAAAAATCGTGTTGCCTAAAACTGGCTTTAATAGCGTTTTAATAGTTGTTTTTACTTACGGTGGTGATATTGTTGTTATTATTGTTATATATGCAACACTAATTACCGCATGTCGCGTCCGTGTACAATTTCGTGTTTTTATGTTCATTTTGAATACGCATGAGGATTCCGGTGATTATTGTACGATTTTATTTTTTTCCCCAAAATACTACCGTGATGTGCAGACAGACAGACATACAGACTACTACAAGCAGGGATGGATGGTTGTTTGGTTTAGTTTGAAAGGATGGAGAATGGTAATGTTGATGGCTCGATATTTGCTGCTGTTACAGTTTGTTGCATTGCACGCGTTAGTGCTATAGAGTTCATAGATTTGCATGCTTGGTATATGTTCGTCCGTGCTACTGTTTGTCTATGTGTCTAGCTGTTTGTGGATATGAATGAATGAATGAGTGAACAAGCGAAAGGATAAAGTTGAAACATGATAACAATTTTTGTTACCCTTGTGTTCATTTAAAATACAATAAAATCCCATTTGCCAATACAAAAACATACACACAGATACTTATTTACACACTTTAAAAAAAACCAGGAGATTTAAAACGCTTTTACACATACATTCACACACATACATACATACATATAACACACATAAACACTTACGTAAATAAAATTTAAATAAATGTTATGTTTTACTCTGTTTTCAAAAAAAAAAAAAGAAAAAAAAAATAAATGTCTGAAAAATAAGGATACCAAAATATTTTGCAATACAGCCCAAAACGTAAGCCACAGCAACAACAACAATAACAGCTTCAGCAACATACACACATCAACATCATCATCTTCATAACAAACATATAAACAAAAGCAATAGCAACAGCAACATGAACAATAAATAATAACTGAGGGACAGTAAACAGAGTTTCAAGGAATTAATTCCTTAAACAGTAGAAATTTTAACTTTCAACACAATTTTAAATACATTTTAAATAAGCGACTTTTGAAAATAATAGATTTTAGTTTGGTTAAAAAACAAAATTGAGTAAGAAACCCGCATTCCACATATCAAGAAAATTTTATTATTGACTTGAAAAACGATCAAAACATTTACATAAGTATTGAATTCGACTTGGTTCATAAGTCCACCGCGTGCTCGTTTGCAGTGCTCGATTCGTAGAACAAAATTCCCGATGACTCGATATTTTAATATTGACTCTTAGCTTCTCTATACGATTAAGGGGGCCAACAGGCGGTCTCATTCTCAATATAACACGTTAACCGAATTTAGATTTCAATAAATCGATTGATACACTCGCTAGCCCATACAATTAATTTAATTCCCCGGAGAGTGAAGGGATCATCTCTTGGATATTTCATCTTACATCCTCTCGGACCAATTAAGTGCACGCATATCTGTGATGAGACAATTATCCAAAAATTACAGGGCTCTTGAAGTCCTTTGAAGTTTCACAAGAGTACTTTCTTGCTCTGTTTCCACGAGAGGCAATAGCCCCCGAAAAGCAACGGTCTGTCTGTTGGTCGAGGCCTACGAAAGTTTGGCTCTGGCGGGAATTGCAGGGTTTGGAAAACTACAGTCGAAACCAAAAACTGTCGAACAAAAAACGAATATTTTCTGATTTTTTAATTGTTTTGGCAGCGACTGTTTACATTCAATGAATCCGAAGTAAAAGCAACAGTTCTGTTTTTGCCAAAGACAAAAAAAGAAATGGCTATTTTTCTACTTTGACTGCAGTTTTTAAAGGCTGGGGAAATGCTTCCTGTCTTTCAGGATTATTGTCTTTGCGAGAGTATTGCTTTTCTGATGGAAAGCTGCATGTCATATAAGTTGACTATCGGGCACAATTCGGTGCATTATTTGTGGGCAATAGAAGGGTAATACTTGACAAAGGGATACTTTCGGGGTTCACGTGGTGGATGTGGTTTATACACTAAAACACGGGAAGGAAGACTGCCACATGTAAGGCTGATTTTTCATCCTTGTAGAAAAGTTTGGCCTGTGGAGGTTTTCCTTATACGCTATTGCTATTCAGAATCTGGTTAGATAGCTCCGTCTTCTAGACGAGGAGCGAGCGTATAACTTTTGGATTATGCACTCAAAACTGCTACCCGTACTTTAAGTATCCTTGCGCACACGGTGACATTTAGTAAATGCGTAAACGGTCGCTTAATGGTGAGGATAAATCAAGCGATTAGGACATATGGCGGATGCTCATGTGGATCTGTTTCCACAATTGGTTAAAAAAAACGTTTTAACGTAGTTCTGTAGCAATCTTAATAGACGGCAATGTGGCAGTCATTTAAAAAAAAACGGCCAATGGCACCATCGGCATTAAAACCCCACAACATACAGTCAATTATTTTAATTTAAGCAAAGGAGGATTTACGACTGACCAATAACCATCAAAGCTGCTTAGCCAAACATACGCTTCATCATCACATTGTTCGTTCAGGTTCTTTACCATAACAAAACAGAATTTTTCAAGGTCAAATGAACGGCAACTATTAAAAAGGATCATTCAAAGTGTAAGTTGAATGCAGACAAGTCTTTAATAGAGACTTTTGCCTAAAATTTTTAAGAAAACCGAATGATTCTTTAAATTGCTAAAACTTAAGGAACACTTTAGGATGAGTTTAACGCAATTTGCAGCAGTTGATTTAAATTTTAAATTTAAATCGGCTATAAAAAAGTACTGATTATTTTTCATAGAAATGTTGAACTTTGTCATTTAATAATGGAACACAGTATCATACATATGACTACCACGACTGGCTTGGCTGTACCTAATTCGATCAACCCAATTTTTCATTACATTTTCGATTGTTTTGGCTCGAATCTCTTCAATGGCAATTTTAAATCTCTCCGGAACGATCATTCTTAATGGCCATAGAAAAACAATTTAAAGAGCTTAAATCGCAGCTCCGAGGCGGCTAATTGACATCACTATTTCGTCTGATTATTCGATTTTCAAACTTAAAATATCGATGGTTGTGTTGGCTGTGTGACAAGTGTTGTTGAAACCAAATGTCGTTAATGTACTTCTCTTGAATTTTTGGAAACAGAAATTCCTTCACCATGGCACGGTAACGCTCACCGTTGACGGTAATGGCGGCTCTTTGCTCATTTTAGAAGAAAAATGGCCCACCAGCCCATAATCAACACCAAACAGTGACTTGTTGTGGATGCATTGGCTTTTCAATAGTCATTTGTGTCATTCATCAAAAATCATAGAAAATAATTGAACCTTTGCTCATGGGTACTTGTGAACATGAAGATCTCAAAGGTGCCATTAACTCAAATTTAGCTTAAGTCAACATAAACACTTTTAAGCTTTATAGGAAGCTTAAGTCCTTTAAGGTCCTGTCGGAAAACCGTATTTGTTATCATTACATTTGTTGTATTTGCTATTAAATCAAAAGGATATTTTGTGTTTATGTTGTAGTTGTTGCTCTCTTTTTTCATTATGCACACAAATTTTGCAAATATGTACATATATTTTTTATTATTATTATTGTTGTTGCAATTGTTTTAAAATCCTTAACCGAAAACAGTACAGATTCTTTGCCTTGCAGACAGACAGATTTATTGGAGAGACGAACAAGCAGACGGACGGACTCAAGTATACACGTGCATTTTATGATTTTTTGTTGTCTAGGGTTGTCGCCTTAAACCACCCTTGTTGCAAAACTCTTTAACTCATATACTTCTTTTCTTCCTCTTTTTCCCCTTTTCAGTCGTTTTTTGTTTGAACGCTGGTATTTACAACAAATTTTAATTTTTTTTGGTGTTTTTTACGGTCCACAACAGAAGGATTAAATCTTCTAAAGTGTTGAGCAACGACAAGAAATTCTGGCAAAAAGAAAAAAACAAACGCATGCAAGAAATTAAATGCATTGCTGCACAAATGTAATCAATATGAATGCAGGAATATAAAGCGTTATTAATTAAAACAAATACTCCTGGTGCGATGTAACCTTTTGCGAAAATAATCGAATTGGGGTGAAAGATTTTAACAGGAATTTTACTGTTTTTGTTTTGTTTTTTGCGAAAACTGAAACGAAAATTTGTTGATTGTTGAAAAAAACCAAGTGAAAATAAAAATTGAATTTTAAAGAGAAGTGAAATAAAAAAATAAACGAAAGTTGTTAAAAATAACAATAAAACAGAAATTAATGAAAAAAAGTTTTATAAAACATTGTGAAGACTTAAAAAAAAGTTAAGAAAAAGATTGATCTTTTATTGATTTAAGAAATTATAACACAATATTGTGCGTTATTTGAAAATAAAAAGTTGCTTAAAGGCGTCGTAAGAAATATTTTTTAATCAAATTAATAAAAAGTTTACTTCGAAGTGAAAATGAAATATGTTTAAAAAATTATTGAAAAATTAATAACACAAAGATGACATAACTATAGCAAAACATTACATAAATACAACAAAATATTAAAAAAACTTTAGAAATTCCAAAACAGTTGAAAGATTGTTTTATGAAAAGCTTCTGAATATTCAAATCTCATATTGAACATCAGTTTGCATAAGAAGAACTTACTAAGAAAACTATTTTATACTTAAATTAAAAGCTAATAAAACGATTAATCGAATTTAAAAATCAAAATTGTTTAAAATTAAAATTTCATATTAACAAAAACTTAATTCTAAAAGTTTACATTAAAGTAAAAACGAAATATGTTCGGAAAATATTGAAAAATTTGCGCAAATTTAAAAATAAATTAAAACGAAAATCAACAAGAATAATTTTGATTGTCTAAAGATAACCAAACATTACATAATTATAGCAAAACGTTAAAACAAGTACATCAATTTGAATAAAAAAATCTTAAAGAAATTATTTCATATTTAAAGAAAAAAATTACTGAAAAGTGTAGTCGAATAAAGAATAAAAAGAGAGCTCAAATTCAATGTAAAAATTACATCAACTTAATTAAATTTAATAAAAAAAAATTTAAAACAAAATTAAACTTAACGTGGAACAATATGAAAATTTTTTATTAACATTAAGTTAATTAAAGTTATACATCAAATTAAATCCAACATTACTTTAGAAAGTGACAAATATCAATTAAAAGTATACATAAATTAGAAAAAACGACTTTAGAACGCAATCTTTAATAAAAAAAAAATTCCTGCCAGTTTTGTTGCAAATAACAAATTCAAATAAATTTAAGAAATACCGGATAAAAAACCCTTTTTACGTATAAAAAAAATATATCCTTTGAAAACTAAAACACCTTCTTGCTAATTCTATTACAAACCCACGAAAAAAAACTCAATTGATCGTAAATCATTGTTAAAGACCAGACCTGAAATCCGGTTAATTATAATTCTACCTTTAACACACATTTAAAGGCATAATTTGTTATACTTTAGGGTTCCTTTGGGAAACTTGTCTACTACTTTAAGTTCAAACAAATTGTGGTGCAACACGCAATCATCACCGACATCATCAGCAACATAATCAACCAACAGCAACAACATACGTCATATTTAGCCTCTGGTTATGCAAAAATTGTATTTTATTATTTATTCACTCAACAAATTTTAATACATACATTTATTTTACGGTTGTTTCGTGAATTTCCTGCAATAATTTTACAAAAAAAAAAAAAAAAAATTATAAAAGAAAATCAGCAAAAAAAAAATTCGTAATAAAATTGGAAAAATTTTAATAAACACACAAGTGATTTATTGCCATAACAAGGATACTGTGGTTGGTTTTTGTTTAATTAATGTAAAATATAAAAATAATAATATTAAAAAAAAAACACAATTATAACAATAACAACAGCCACTACAGGCCAATACAAAAGTACCAATTGAAATCGTAAAATCACCGTCATTATGAACTGGCAAAAATGGATGGCATATGTTAATTAAATGCGTAAAGGTAAGTTTTAGTTTCAATTGGTATATTTGTGCAAAACAAACAATAAAAAAAAATAATAATAATTTTACAAATATATTAAAAGGAAAATATTTTTCCTGGAAAAATTATAATTTATTTGCTGCTTGAAAGGATTTCGATGTTAAACATGAAAACATTTCAATATTTTAAAATAAACGCAAACAATTTTTTTTTAATTGGCTTCAATTCAATTAAATATTGATGAAATTTATTTATTATTAGTAAGAGTTAAGCCTATAGTACACGGCATGTAAAAAGCTACACGCGCATGTGGTTCTGACGTAATTTTGTCGTCATCACACACAATCACTTGCTAATGTGGGTTTTGTAGTGTCGTCAAAATTACGTCAGAACCACATGCACATGTGGCTTTTTACATTCCGTGTACAAAAGGCTTTACAAATGCAATTACAAATTATATTCTAACTAAACAAACCGAGCAATAGTAACAGCCCTTTGTAGTGAACCTGCTCTATAAAAATTCTACGAATTTTAGTTATTTTAACGAAAAGTTTGTAAACTCAACTAAAAACTTACACCAATATGCAATTAACAACATTTTGCCAAAGTCGAATTTTTGTATCAGGCCAATTAAGTCAAATAGTTGGTTACGGTTTTTCGAAGTGTTGCCAACATTTTTGTGCTTCTGAAAAAAATGTCATGAAAATATACTAACACCGTCGTTTTTTCAATTTAGCATGTTTCTTATAAATAGTGGTCCAATTAAAACGCACGGTGTGAATTGTAAATAAAACAAAATGTTTACAGATAATAATCTTAAAATTTTTTATTATGATGGAAGGGCCTATGACAATTATGTGTGAAACAAAGTATCGGCAGAATGCTCGCCACGACTTCGGTGGCATACCTCTATCCGCTGGTCCATATTTTCAATGACTCTGAGCCATAATCAGGGGTTCAATGTCTTTAATGTGCCGGACTATCTCATCGTTTAGCTCTTGGTTTGTTCTTGGCTTATTGACGTACACTTTTTCTTTAAAATATCCCCAAGGAAAGAAGTCCAACGGTGTCAAATCACATGATTGTGACGGCCAATTACCATCGCCATGACGTGAGTTAATACGGCCTCTGAATTTCTCGCGCAAAGAGCCATTGTTTTGTTTGCTGTGTGGCAAGTGTCGCCCACATGTGGCCACAAGAAGTCCGTAATCGCAAAATTAATTTTTATTGAAAAATGCATCAAACAGTTTTGCAAAATTAAAATTTTAAAATGGTACTAAACTTCAACTTAAAGAGTACTTTTCCCACCAAATGGTACATTTTGGTTAAAAAAAAAAATCTACTTATGAAAATAAATGGAACAAAAAATATTTTATTGAGAAATTTATAGTTTTTTTTTATTTTCCATCATAGTTGAGAAATACGGAGAAAATGGTTAGTTGGTAAATAACGATTTACCTGGACAAACACCAAGCAAACAGTACACACAATGTACTTATATGCTTTTCTTAATAAATAGATCTATCAATAGAATGATGATCCGTTACCTAGTTTTCGAGATATTGTATTTGAAAGCAGACCAAATGATCTAAAAATTGGCTGTTTCTTAACAATGGAAATCAGTTAACTTTGAAGGGCTTTATCTGTCTAAATATCTGAACTAAAAATCTTATTGTAAAAAGATTCGCATCGAATAAACTATCGAAAGTTTTTGCATACGATAGACACTGACGTATCGAATGAGAACTCGAGAAATGTAATGTCGAGTTACTCGATATCGAATGGTAAGAAAAAGTACAAAGGTACTGAATTTTTCAACACTGGCTTTAAAACTTGCAAATATTCCCTAGAGGGAAGCGAACTGACACCAAAGAATTCCCGTGATAGGTCTTTGGTGATAGAGACAGGTTCTAGTATATGAATAAGACCTATCACTTTTACATGGGGTTGTCATTGGAGGGGGTCAATTGACACCATTTGACCAGTCAGAGATCTATTCTCAATGAACGTGATTAGTGTCAGTTACTAAAATGAAGTATTATTTTAATACAATGTAGTATTATTTTAATAAAACAATTCCTAGAATTAAATTCAAGAACCAAATTTTAAAAAGTATCAAAAAATGTGTCACAGTACCGTTGAAGACTGTACTGTAATTCATTACTTTTTCTACCTTTTTGTTATTTATAAACTATTTAAGGGCTTGGTTCTACTTTCAATAGTCATGAGTCCTTTCTTTTTGTACTTGTTCTATTTTCGCAAGTCCAAGGACCACTCTGTTGGACCAATTGGCACAAATTTCCCGCAGGGTTATGAGTTCTTATGTTCAGGAAAAATACTCGCAAAAGGATTTTGTACAAAATTGCCACACATCATTTGGTATATTTCTAGAAATTTAAAGGTCAGAATTTAGATTTTCTTCAATTACCTAAAAATAACGGTAATTTTGTAAATAACGGAATTATGAAAAGTTGCTGCTGAAGTCCTAAAGAACCATTTTAAGCAATAAAAAAGTTAGTTTTTTTCGCACAAAGTCGATTTTGGCGTATTGCTAAATATGTATATTATAATATAAAAGATGCATTTCCATATTTGTTTAGGATAATATGGTAACCCGCACAAAAACTGAAACTAACTCTGAAGGTTCGTTGCATATTTAGAGAAACTACATATTTCCAACTGTTTCTTCTTCATACAATTTTAATAACAACTTTCCTAACGTTCATATTTTTACTAATTTGTTTTATTCCAAACGCATGTGTTCATAACTACGAAATTATTATTTCATTACTCTCCCTTTTTTGTCGCATTTGCTAAACTGTCAAAATGTTTTCTGTGACATCTTACGGTTTTTCGTATAAATGAACCCCGTGGCGCTTTAAAGATGTAATTTTATTAAAGAAAATGTGTTAAAGCTAAATAAATGTACGTTCAATAAAGACAGACAGACAGACAGATACATGCTGTTAATGAGTTTAAGTGGTCATGTCAACAATTAATGAAGACATTAGATAACATACTAACTCGAACAGCGAGAGCAGGCAACAACAAAAAAGAAAAAACAAAAATGTAATTTTAGCTGTTGGGGCATTTAAATGACAGATTTTTGACACATGGTGAGGTTTTGACATGTAGTACTTTGGGAAGAAAAACAGTTTCTAAAGAAAATTAGTTTTGATAATTTTTAGAATATATTTTCAAGTTAATTAATAATAGTTTGACTTAAAACTATTAATGAGTTCTATTTTATACATATGTACATATGTATGTATAATTATACCTTTAAAATCCTATATGTTCATTAAATTAAAGAGTCATTTATTTAAAAATCATAAAGTGGCAGGTAACAAAATTCCTACACCTGTCTGCCGCTTAAATTTCTAACACTTTTTACTACAATAAAATTCTTTTGACAAAACAACTAATTAGCACAATTAGTCTAACAGACACTCTGCCTAAAAAAACACCTGTTAACCAGAACATTTCACTGCTTCTATAGGAACTTTTCTAGCAGTTTATTAACAATAAAAGTTTTCCAAAGGCATTGAAGGTACAAGGGGGAGCAAAAGTTGTCACTTGAAGTTCTTTGACTATAATTTTTTTTAATAGCTGCATACTTTAGTTTTGTATTTGATTGTGTTTATGTGTACATTTTTCTTTGTCATTTAGTTGAAAAATGATATCGGCCAAGTGACCGCTGCTAGAATTGGGCATATGGCTTTTTCCATTACTTTTGCCAGAACATCCAGCGATAGGTTTCCGCATTCCTGAAGGATATTTTCTTTGAGTCCTTCAATAGTCTAAGGCTTGCTTACATAGACTTGTGACTGCAATTAACACCACAAAAAGTCAAGAACGGTTAAATCGGGCGGGGCAGTGAACATCACCAAAACGAGAGAATTTCGGTTGTAGGTAGTGCATCATGCGTCATTGCTTCTTCCTTCTGGAACCACATGTTCTCCAGACCCGAATCGTCCTTAAGAGGTAGGAGAAAGCCGTTGAACAGAGCTGTGTAGTACTCACCGTTCACATTAATCGTTTGGCTCGAGGCGTTTTCAAGTTTTCAAAAACTTAAAGCGGTTGTAATAATGGGTGTTCGTGTGTTATACTCTGATTTTCGGTGCCTCAAAAACGATAATTCGGCTTGCTCATTCCGCTTTTCGATGCATATTTTCCCAATTATTTTGCGTTCCTGAGGTGTATAACGCCCATTTCTAATTAAATTGACATTTACCGCCATTTGCAAAAAGTAAAGCATCTTTTGCGCCACCTTGTATTTCTTTGTATCTTTGAAAAAAAGTTTTGCGTAATGCATTTTAAATAATAAATCATATACAATTGTAAAGAAAAAGTTACACCACAGGATACATAAACACTTAAAGGATAATGTGAGTATGTGGCGAGTAATTGAATTGCAATAAAATACACATGACAATTCTAGAAAGATGATGCTGTACATATTTTTTCTTTTAGTAAATAAATTTTCATGTCTTTAAAATTAAATAAATTTGAATTTAATAATTTTGTGGCTGGAAAAAAAATAATAAAAAAAATTCTCCAAAGGATATTTGAATTTAATTTAATTATAAGAGAAAAGAAAAGCTAATAAATGTTACTTTAAAAAATAAAAGTCATCTTATCTTGTTCTAATAATGCGAACAACTTTTATTTAAAACATGAACTAAAACAGAACAACAACTGCACAAAAATTAGCTAGAACGGAAACAGAATCGAACTAGAATTAAACTAGAGCTGAACTAGGACTAAACTCATAACAGTAGCTAGACTGGAATTCTAGGGTGGACAACTGCACCCCTTCCAAAAATTAAAAAATGATTTTTTTTTATTAAAACAAAAGAACTTTTTATTAAAACAAAACTTAAAAATATATCAGAAAAATTTTGTGGGATGTTATCTATTGATAACCAAGATGCTTATACCTGATTTGAAAACCAACCTTTGCCTGCTGCCGTTCTCTAAATATATATAGAAAAAATAAAAGAGATATAACACCAACAAGGGATTAATGGGTAAAATAAGAGGCAGTCGTGGTTTTGTTCTCATGTCTCAGTCATCTACGGACCGATCTGGCTGAATTTCAATAGCAAACTTTTGTTTTCTATTTTTTTAAGAAATGTGTTTTATACCTCTTCTGAAGTTATTTTGTTTTTGACAATTGCCATTTGTAAAAGTTTGGATTTTATCTTATGCAAAAGAAAAATTTAAAGGAATATTAAATCGGCTATTGAAATAATCAATACACTTCGTTTTTTGAAACTTAGCTTAAGCTTGTTTAAGCTTTTTCCAAAGGATGCCAGTAGTCCAAAACCAATTTTGGTTGCTCAACATTCATCACTTCCAAAAGCACAGTCACCCACACTGTTGGGGGAGTTATATACACACCATTTGAAATTTTTGCAGCTCTTTAATATTAACCGAATTTTATTCCAATCTAAAACTGAACTGACTAAGGGCTTATAAATCAGTACAAGTTGAATTCTCTTTTTGGCTTCAAATGTGTTCAAACCAGCAAATCTATAATTCAGTAAACATTTAAACCATCTCTAAACCCATAAAATTGGGCATTTAAACTACCAATACAAGCCATATGAATTTGACAACATTTACAGCTGTTAAGCTTAAACTACATATAAATTTAACTTTAGTTCAACTTAACCAACGTTTAAACATTCATTGATTTTTTAGCCATAATAGCGAAACAAGAACTGAAGGAGACCTCAACTAAAACTAAACTTTAAGTGAACTAAAGGGTGGTTAAATTAAGGATCGATGTTGAATGTGAATCACACCAAAACGTAAAGTTTTTTCTGCATTTCATTTGACATTTCTCAATTTCAGACTAACTCTAAATGCATATCGAAGAAAATCATCTTCAGTGATGAGGCACATTTTCACCTCAGTGGATTTGGAAATAAGCAGAATCGCCGCATTTGGGCGAATGATAATCCAAGAGTGATTGTCGAAAAACCAATTCACCAACAAAAAGTGACTGTTTGGTGCGGTTTATGGGCTGGCGGAATCATCGGGCCCTATTTTTTCCAAAATGAGGCTGGTCAGGCAGTTACTGTGAATGGTGTTCCCTATAGTGAGATGATGTGAGATGTTGTGGACGATATGTGGTTTCAACAGGACGGTGCCACTTGCCACACAGCTAGCGAAACAATGGCTCTTTTAGCGATGTCAATTAGCCGCCAAGATCATGTGATTTTACACCGTTGGACTTCATTCTTTGGGGTTATTTGAAAGAAAAGGTGTACGTCGCGAAGTCAGGAACAATTCAAGAGCTAAAAGATGAGATAATTCGGCACATTAGCATAGAACCTCAATTACGCCTCAGCGTTATCGAAATTTGAATTTGAACCATCGGATGGAGGTGTGCTGCCGAGGTCGCGGCTGCCATTTTGCCGATATTTTGTTACATACACAATTGGACCGTACGAATATTATCATAATAAAAAGAAATGACAAAAATTTTACTAGATATTTTGTGTTTTATTCAAAATCAACATCGGCCTTTAGTAGAGAACTAGGATTGAACTAGAATTTATTCGAAATAAAATAATTATTAGCTAGAACATGACCATGATTCTTATATAAAACCTTAACTTTAAACTGAACTAAAACTAACCTTAAACATGAGTTTAGACTATACTCAAGCTGAATTAGAACAGAATTAGGACTCCACTATGATAGAGTTAGTACTGAAAATTGAAGTATACTTATTATTTAAATTTGAATTCCATAATTCAATAAGCATAATTTACAATTTACAAATCCTCTATGACCATCACTTCTTATCTAATCTAACAATTTTCATTAAATAAACCAATTAATTTATAATTTCTTATTGCACAGTAAGATTTCACAAAAGTCTTGTCTTAGAGAACTTATAAGAAATCTAATTTTCATAATAAATTTGTAACTTACAATTTCATTTCTTTGTACGGCATGAATACACTAACAGTAATCATGTTAATTTTCATTAACGTTATGAATAAAATATTAAGTTCCTTGTTGTTTTTTTTTTTTTTTTGCTTTAGTTGAATCACAGATTCAATTCAAGTAAATAACTAATGTAATAGCAACAAAAAACGTTAGACATAAAGGTAGAAATGACTGAAATTTGTCCGGATGTACTGTAAAGTGGGAAAATTTAAAGGGTATTTCGAAATTAACTGTGAAAAAAGTGGCAGTGTGATTCAGTAATGTTTTAGTTAAGTTCCAGTTAAATTTAGGTTCGCTCTACTTTAGTTCTACTTATGTCGCAGATTAGTTCTAGTTCAGTTCCGTTTTAGTTGCGGTCTTGTTTAGTTTTAATTCAGTTCTAGTTCAGCTCAGTTCGGTTCTAGAATAATTCTAGTTCAGTTCTACTTCTGCTCCAGTTCAGTTCTAGACGCAATTCGAGTTCAGTTCTAGCTCAGTTATAGTTCAGTTCTAGTTCTAGTTCAGTTGTAGTTCAGTTCTCGTTCAGTTCTAGTTCAGTTCTAGTTCAGTTCTAGGTCAGTTCTAGTTGAGTTCTAGTTCAGATTAAGTTTATATCTAGTTCAGCTCTAGTTCAGTTCTAGTACGGTTTTAGTTCAGTTCTAGTACAGTACAAGTTCAGTTCTAGTTCAGTTTTAGTTCAGTTCTAGTTCAGTTCTAGTGCAGTTCTAGTTCAGTTCAAGTTCAGTTCAAGTACAGTTCTAGTTCAGTTTTAGTTCAATTCTAGTTCAGTTCTAGTTCAGTTCTAGTTCAGTTTTAATTCAGTTTAGGTCTTTTGAATTAGTTTTATATCGGTTCGAGATTGGTTCAAATTCGATTCTAATTCTGTTGTGGCATAGCTCTTGTTCAATTCAGGATTATATGACATTTTATTATTTCACACAAACTACATATAAATAAACAATAAAGTGCAGTTATATTTCTGTTCTATGCCAGGGCCCTGTTTTTCAAAACTACAAGTTACAAATCTACAAATAAAATAAGCTCAAAAAGCAACAATTTTGCTTTTTTTGTGTTGGTTTCAAATGTATTTTAATTGTAGATTTTTAACTTGTGATTTTGAGAATTAGGGCCCAAATCTAGTTTATTTAAAAATTAGGAATTAAAAATATACACCAATTTGGTTTACCCTGTTTAGTGGTGGGAAATATGTACATACGAAGTAAGAATAAGATGAAAAAATCAAGTTTGTGCAAATGTACAAGTTATAATGTGATTTTAGTCATTGAAACAACATACTAACAAAATAGCCAAACATACTTTGAAGAAAAACGTACAAGGCAAATTTGTAGCAACGTAGGGAAGCACATACATACGTACAAAAATAAACTTATGTTGCACACACAATATTTGTGTTAGACATCTCAAATGGAAAAACAAAAAAAAAAAACACGAAATATAGAGGGAAAACAGTGACAGATAGACGGTCAGAAAGCTAGACAGATAATCAGAGTGACAGCTATTGGAATAGCTAGACGAATGCATGAACGGGTAGACAAACAGTAATTTTAACTATCTAAACTGCAATTGCATAATATCAAAACACTAAATGTCACAATTATAGCAGACTAAAACGAATCATGGATACACTGCGACAGATAATCTGAAATCTTTGCTTTATAATTAAGTTAATTTTCTTCTATAAATATAAATTTTATCAAGTACTTGATATGAAGTTTTGAACGTTTTCAGGCATAAAGTTGAAAATAATTGATAAGTTATTTTGTTTAAAACAGGAAAAACTTATCCACCAGATACTGTAGGACAATCAGGATGGAAACTGTCATCATTTCCGAGAGTAAATCGTTATAAAAAAAAACATGACAGCAACAAACTCTAAAGTCAATAGTATCTAATGTAAGTTTTTATCTCTAGTTTTTTTTCAGTTTAGTATTTTGTACGAACATTGAATTTTATTCTTTGGTATGATGTTTTGGCAGACTACAAACAAACATGAACCAATTTTGTTTGTTTGTTTTTTTTTATTTTTTTGTTGTTGTTGTTATTATATAGATATCTAGTTGGTAATACTCGTTGTTTGTGTTCATCTGCTACAAACTAGTGCGACTGCACGACGGACAGATAGACATACACACTCAAATTCAAAAGTTCAAACAGCTGAGACATACGACGACTTTGCATGTGAAACGTGCAACATCACAGTGCACTGTTGCTGCTTCTTATTTCATGGTGTATGAATAAAGAATGAATGAATGAATTTAGTTTGACAGGTGACAAAATAATGTTGATTGTTAATTTTGTCTCATTCACACACACACACATACATTCTCATTAACACATTGAATCTTCGAAACTGTATAAAAAAAATAATAAACGTATGTGTATGTGTGTGAATTGTATTGAATTCATTATAAAAACAATATATGGAGCATAGAGTTTTGCATACATGACGGAATCAATGACATTTTAGAGACCAAAGAATTATTGATTTAAATTTAATTAAAGAGGATTAAGTTTAAGGCATATGAACTTGCAACAAACTTACGACTTAAACCTCGATGTGTTAGCAACTATTGCCTTAAAAAGAAAAAGATTGGTACTTTTTTCTAAATAAAGAGTGAAATTTTGTGTAGAAAGTATGATGGATTTTAGTGCGTATGTTATGTTTTTTTGGTTTTCGTCATCATTCTACTTTAAAAATGCGATGTATTTAATTTTAACAAATAGAATTTGGGAATTTTTCTTTTTGTCTTTGTTGTAAGTTTTTTTTTTATGTTTTAACCATTAAACAAACACAAAAATAGGATGCAATAACACAAAAGTTGCCAATTTTTGTTTTAAATTTTAAATGGAAGATATCTGAAATTAAAAAAAATCATTAAAGCAGAATTTGTTAACTTTGAAATCAGCCAAAAATTTATGTTTTTTTTTCTTATAGTGTTGTGGTGGTCAGCGTTGCCGTTGTGACACTAAAGTATAACTTTTGATCCTTTTTCATGCCGATGACACTTTGTGTGACCCTTTTTTAATTTTTTTCTTTGTGTCATTTTAACAAAATTTGTGACACTTTTTGAACCGTTTTGAAAATCACTATGTACAAGTTTCCGTATTCCTTACGAAAGTTCTCATGATTTTTGTGAACATACATATAAAAATTGGTAGCATGTCATAACGTCCAGTGTCATAGTGTCCATGGACATTATCTACAAACAAACTTAAAATAAAAACTTGTTAGTCGATGCTTTCCTCTCTCAATTTGCTCGAATCGGAGCTGGAAAAATGGACTCCAAGTGAGAATTAATTACAAAATATAAAATAAGTATTTCTCAAAAGTGATAAACACTATCAAAGGTTTCTGTAAAAGTAACTTCTTTTTTTGATAATATGACTAATATTGAAATGTACCAGTGAATTGTTTATTAGTTTTAACATTGATTTCTGTGGCATTTTGAAAAATCATCTTAAGTCGAGATAAGATAGCAATAAAGTGTTTGAAAAAAACTCGATGAAAAAATAATTTTTAGCAAATAATAAAATAAACCAGAATTAAATTAAAATTTTGTTTATAATACAATATTTTAAAAACGTTAACAAAAATGTTTTTTTAACGAAAATTCGTATGATTAACAAAATTTTTTTCAACTTTTTAAATTTGACTTAAGATGTTTTGCAACAGATTAATAATTCAAGTAAATATAATTACTTTTATTTTAGTTTAATGTATTTAATAAATATATACTAATAAACTTGCCCTTATTTTACTTTAAAATACCCCTTTTTGACCCTTTTTTCTTACCCTTTTTATGACACTTTTACGAAATTTTCAACGGCAACCCTGGTGGTGGTTTCTTTTTACTTACTTTTGCAGTGTTGGGTTTGTTACTTTACATTAGTGTGTCCTCAATCATAATTTAAAAGATGATAGGGTTAAGTATTTTTGAGATTTTTTGTACCATTCTTTGCTAGCTTTTTTATGTAAAAAAAGTGACATATTGTCTTACTTTTTCCGATAAAAATGTGAGTGCTTTTTGTTTTGTACAAAAAAAGTTCTGAATTGCAATACTTTTTTTTGTAAAAAATTGCAAAATTCAGTTATTTTTTCCGTGTTGAAAAAACTGTATAATTAATAATGTCACATTTTTTTAAAATTTTTTCTAAAATCTTTGGAAGAAGTTGCCTGACGATCTGGCCTAAGCAACCAGTGAAATGCGCATAGGAATAGCTTATCCCATCAACAATAAATTTCCGTGTTTTTGTAAAGAATAAAAATTGGGTACTAAGCACGACTAACAGAATCTTTTAAATTAAAATTTTGTATTTCCAAAAATTACTTTGATAACAAATTTTTGGTGTAAAAAAGTACTATTTTAAAATAGTTTCAAAAGTTACATTTGGTGGATTATTTTCTGTCTTGCAAATGTTCTATATTGGGTTCTTTCCATACAGAAAATGTTCTTTTTTTTTGTGTATTGTATTGTGGTACTTTTTCCGTGTATATCATATTGTGGAACTTTGTCTTTGTTGCATTATGTTTTGGTACTTTTTCTTTCTAGAATACATTTTATATTATCGTCTACAAAATATGTCTAATTTTGGTTCTTTTTCAGCCTGAAAAGTTTCATATTGTGGTACTTTTGCGCTTTAGAAAGAGTTTTATGCTATAGCACTTTCTTCGTTAGAAAAAAAGGCTAATAGGGACGTGTTTTGTGCTAAAAAACGTGTAGTTTCTCCTTCTGTAATACATTTGATGTTCTGGCACTTTTCCGTACAAAAATTCGTAAAAATCTGGTATTATGTTTTCCCAGAAAATGTTTCATATTGAGAGTTTTCCTTTCCAAAAATCCCTGTATTGTGGTATATTATTCTATTTCTATCGCTCTAAGGAACTTTTACTTTAAGTTATGCACTACAATGTGGTACTTTTCTGAAGTTGTGACCTGATAAGACCAATAATTTTTTATATGTTTCAATAAACCTAATGAATCACTTCTTAAATTATTTGATTTTTGTAAGCGATATTCGCATCGCCTGATTGTCAAAACACTCAATTGATGCCAATTAACGGAATTTTTTGATTTATTTTTATTATACTTTTTAGTTCCACTAACAGTAAAAATTTCTCCATATTCAAAAACAAAGACACCAATTTTATTATATCCGTTCAAAGCCTTTAAAGCTTTAAAAATGTTTGTTTGTGCTTAAATTAAGTTTATTTTTGTTAATTTATTGTTTATTCTTAAAAGCCTTGCTGTAATATTGCTAATTTATTACCTGTTTGCCTTTCATTGGCCATAATGAACCTACTGTTTAAACTACTGTCTGTCGGTGGGTTTGTTAAATAACTTTTTTCCTCTCTTATTGTGCCAGAAATAAAGTTACCACACACTTTTCAACAGAAAAAAATGCCTCGTATACACAAACAATTTTAATAATAAACAACCGTAAATGATGACCATTAAAATGAAACGAAAATTAAAGGAAAAATGTTAATATCCAGATTTGAATTCTTCTCCAGATTTGAATGTTTGCAAGTTTTGTATTAAGTTTGTTTCGTGTATAGAAAAAACACAAAACAAAAATGCGGAAAAATTTGTTTTGTAAATGATGTGTAGCACATTAATCTGAAAGGTGAGTTAGACGATGGTGTGTGTAACTTTCTGGTAATGGGGATACATTTTGTATGAAAAAGGCACTTTTTACTGGTTTCAGTATTTAGGGTAACAGATTTTGGTACATTTTTTATTGCAGGTCTAAAGTGTTCAATATTCTGTTATCGTTTTCTTTTATAGAGAAAATTTTTGTATGTTTTGAGTCATTGGGAAAAAACTCTTAGATTTTGGTACTTTTTTATTATGAGAAAAGATTCAGTCAGATATGATTATGGAACTTTTACTTTAAAAAAAATAACATCAAATTTTTGTGTACAGAAAAAGTGACATTTTGTAGAATTTTTGCTGTCTAGAACAAGTTTAATTTTTTGGTATTTTTTCTTTTTTAAGTAAAGTTTTAGTTTTTTTGTGGTACTTTTTCCGTTAAAAAAAACAACTTTAATTTGTGGGAATTTTTTATATAGTAAAAGTGCTGGTTTGCTGTAATTTTTTCATTTAGAAAAAAGTACAATTTTAGAAAAATATTTTATTTTTGCTTTTAATTTATTTTGTTTTTATTTATTAAGAGTTTTAAATACAATTGCAAATTATATTCTTAATTATTTAACCGAGCAATAGTAACTTACACCTTCAGCCCGTTGTAGTGAAACAGACCAGTCTCTGTGGCGGACTGCGAACCTGCAACCCTCGCAATGATATAATGGCACACTACTAACTAGCTTACCGGGCTATTGTTTTTTTCTAAATGTGTTTGGTTCTTTTTGTGTTTATAAAAATTAAAAGCTTTATGTACTTTTTTTTCTGAACAAATTTCATATGTGTAAATAGTTCCGCATTATGGTAATTTTTCTGTTTAAAATTTTATTTGAAATTTGAAATTAACTAAGTCCAAACAATTTTTGCATATTGTGGTCCCTTTAAACGTAGAGGAAAAAAAATTTGCAACATGCTTGCAGTTTTTGGAAAGTGATACAAAAAACTACCAGACTCTGGTAGTTCTTGCCGTTTAGATAGAAAATAGTTCAAGTAATGCCATTGTTTGGTTAAAGTAATGCCATCGTTTCATTATTTCAATGAATTTTTACGTTTTCTTACAAAACTTGTGCCATGTGATGGTTCTTTTGTTTTTTTTTACTACCCAGATGCTGGGAATTTTTTGTATACGGATTAAATTATCTAATTACCGAATTATTTTAATTCATTAGATAAAACACTGCCAATAATAAATTCTAGTATGTTTCTTATGGCCATAAAATCAAAGGATGCAGGGCATCTAAAATTCGGTTTTGATTGCAACAGTTCTTCTTACAGCTTTCATGCTATATTTAAATGATTTGATACCATTTTTATTTGTTGCATCTTGTTGAATAATGCCTCTACATTATGTTGAAAGACAAAATGATAAAAGGAAAAGAAAAGAAACAAATCATGCAAAAGATCCAGGGTTTTTGTGACTTATTTGCATGTTTATAATCACCTGAAAAACAAAGACACTCCACTCACTTAACCAAACAGTTGAAAACGTATCACAGCTACAACAACAACAACATCTTCAGAAATAATAACAAACCACTCTGAAATATAAAAACAACATCAAAATTAAAGGAAAAAAATCACTTCAAATAAATCATGTCAATATTCAGAATACAAAAGAATGAAGAAAATGTTATAACAAAAATCCATGCAAATATTTTACTTTTACTTGTTTGCTTGTGTGTGTGCGTGTGTTTGTTTGTGTGCATTTGAATCAAAACCACTTAAATGCCACACACATGCAGCAAACAACTCCCTCTCCCTCAGCAATCTTTTCATTCATTCGTTGAAGGTACTTTTTCATAAGGAAAACCATAAAGAACTATTACTTTTTAACACACACACACGCACACACAAACTTCAACATACTAAAAATATTATACGATACTGGCAGTTGTTGTACATCTGGTCGGTCATAATAATAATAATATGCATAATATGCAAAAATAAAATGCATACTTGCATGTACGTATGTATATTACACACTCTTGCACTTAGTTTTACACACATTTCCATACACTCGCCTTTACAGTTATGTTTACAAATATTGAAAAAAAAAATTATCCGGATTAAATTCAAAAAAACAAAATTCAATAAAAGAAAAGAGGAATGTAACGAAAACATTAGGAGAGGAAGAATGAAAAAAAAAACAATATATAACTTTATCAGACAACTCAGCTGTAGTTGACAAGGGGGTACTGTTCTGTTTAAATGAGAAATTAAGTATGCATTTTTGTACGAAAAGGAAATTTGAACTTATTTAATCTTCTTTACTTCTAATAAATGTATTTTCTAAAGGGAATTTGGAACTTTTTTTTGCACAGCAAAAATGCGAAAATCTTTCTGAAAAGAAAATGTTTCAAGCACTTTGTTTTTACAAAAAAGTACTTTAGCAAGGCACTTTTTCTATAAAGAAAAACGTTTGGTTTTATGAAACTTTATCCACATATACAAATATCCTTTTATTTGGTCCTTTTTTTAGAAAAGCAAAGTTCCATTAAGGGTACGGTAAATATATTTTAAAAATCAAAATACAGTCATCCATTTTATAATTTTCAAATAGTTTTGCCCAATAAGAAAAAAACTTTCCAAATATCTTCCTGATACTATTAGGATTAATTCATTCCATTTAAAGCAGTACACATATCTTTAAAATCTTCAAAAGA
Organism: Pollenia labialis; assembly: GCA_949318255.1. Taxonomy (NCBI): domain Eukaryota; kingdom Metazoa; phylum Arthropoda; class Insecta; order Diptera; family Polleniidae; genus Pollenia; species Pollenia labialis. The sequence goes on along the minus strand of OX439143.1, from coordinate 44,202,500 downwards.
TTTTTTGTCGATTTCGGCATTGACTTTAGCAACAACGAGTGTGTTCTTCAAATTAAGCCCATGTTCTAACCAACGTTATTGTTTAATAAGTACTTTTGAAAATGCAAATTAATTTTTTGTTTTAAGTATTTGTTGCTTCTTTCAAACAAATTAACAACAATATTAACTTGAAGTTGGGAAAATGACAGAAAGAGATTTTTCGAAAATCCAAGAAGAATATAGTCCTTCAATAGAACTTGCCCAGCAATAATTTTACAAAATGTTCGATGAAAACTGTAAATCTCAGTATATTTTTATTTAAATTTTAAGCCTGGAGAGCTTCTAAGAACAAATTGGACATAAGAAAGATAGAAAGATATTTTACACTTTTTCACGTTTATATCCCCAGATTTTCGAAGAAGATTAAAAGTTTATAAGTGTGTCTGCAACGAGAAATTTCAGATAAATTTTTACTAAAAAATAATTTACAGAGAACAGAGGCCTACAATACAGTACAATTATGTATATTGCAGAAAGTATGATCAATGTATTTATATGACACGTTTAAGACTGAAAGAGTCCCACAGCATGACACTTTGTTTTGACAGAAAAGTGCTAGAAAAGCCTCTGATTCTAGACAGAAGAAGTCCCATCTTATTTAAACAGATTTTTTTTAAAGTTTCGGGAGACAAAAAAAGTACCATTATATTAATTTGACCGAAATTTGGACAACACTACTGCAAAAATATGTTGTTAATATCAAAAATATTTAATTGATTCTATTAATTTGTTTACTGGCGCAGATTTAATTCATTTTTTAATTAATATCGAAATTTTTTTTTAATTTACATCAATTTTTATTTTTTCCTTGTATATGATAATTTTTTTTATGGATAGAAAAAGTGCCTCTATATGACACAAAACAGAAATAACTCAGAAAAGCTACTTTTCTAGATAGAAGAAGTAGAAAAAAATAGTTCAATACTTGACACTTTTGCGTGACAAAAAATCCCAATATACCATAAAACCCTTTTCCTGGACAAAGAAATTCCTATTATATGCAACGTTGTCACTTTGTGGTCACTTTTAAAGGTGTTGATCAGGTGTAATTTGAAATTATTTAGAAACTAATAACATAAAGATTTGATTTCAGAAAACAATATTATACCATTTAAAATATTCACCGCTATCGTGAATAATTTTTCCCTCGTAATTTTTCCCATTTTCACATATTTGCGATCATGAAAGACTCCCATGAAAATTAGGTAATTCCAAGAAGAATAATAACGTGAAAAAATTCCCCTTATCGTGAAAAGTTTTTTCACTCGTAATTTGTTTACGTTTCCCTTTAATTTTCTCACTTAATTTTAGCTAGGAAACGGAACATGTATGTAAGTAGTTCCTCCTATAAATCGAATGTTAGGGGCTAGATCCGTTAATAAGGCACAAATCGATATATTGGGAAACACAATGCATAACAACAGGTCGATTGCCTGCGGATTTGTGAAGATTTCGAAAGATGTAGTGGCATAATTTTGGAAAATATATTTTACTACATAAAATTTAAAAGGTGCAAAAAACTAACGTTGTACTCAAACTATCCCTCTAATACTAAATATTTTGCTTTAATATTCTAACTTTTCTTTAAAATATATACGTGTATATTTTTGAACAAAAATTTCATTGATTTTTAATTTTTTTTCAATCTTTGTTCTTATTTTTACATTCACTGGAACTGATAGCGTGAACAATTTTTCACATGAGATTCACGATTGCTTTTTGCCCTTCGAGGGGAATGAAAATTTCAGGGGGAAAAATTCCACTTGTTATTTACGATAGGATACAAAAAATGAACAGTATTTTCAACCAAGACACGGTTTCTTATTGAGAAAAGATTTCGATCGTTTTATTAAGATTTTGATTTGTGCCAGATGGACTCTTAGATCTCGATAGGTATGAGCTTGATAGTTTTTAGAACCTGAAATTATTGGAGAAAGGTATTCAAATTAAAAGATATGTTTCCAATATTTTAAAGAGCAATTAATTTAATTTATTAGTTGGAAAATATTCAGCGCCGTTATCATTTTTAAAACTGATTAAAGAAACAGTTGTCTAAAACCGTAAAGGATATTTTTTATATTTAATTCTAAAAAGTAATTAAAATTTTTTTTCGTTTTCTGAAAAATGAGTTGCTTGCGCATTCGTGTTTAAAGAAGAAACGCGACGGTAAGCGGCAGTTTTGTTCAATAACAAACCTGTTCAGATAGACGATTATGTGCACTATAAAAATCATAAAGACGCTCTTAAGTTGCTCGAATCGATGCCTGATTTTTTTTTAAATTAAACGTTAATTTTATATCAGGCCCTGTTTCTCCAAACTAACTAAGATTTGTAAGTTGTAGTTTTGAGAACACGGTCCAGGTGTAATTTTTTTTAAATCAGGTAATTTGGAATTTTGATGGTGGTAACACTGATTATATGACACTTTTTTAGACTGAACAAGTTCTACTATGTAACTATATGACACATTTGCAGGACAGATAAAGTCTATCTATATGACACAATGGTTTGATAGAGAAGTCCCCGAAAATGAACGTTTTCTAAACAGAGAACAATCAAAATTTGGTACTCTTCTAGAAAAAAAAAAAATCCCATTATATAAAAATTTTTCTAGACCGGCCAAGTCTTATTAACTATATACCACTTTTCAAGACAAAGAAAGTCTAATTATATAACAAATTTTCTAGACAGACAACGTTCTATTATATTGAACTTTTTCTCGACTAAGCAAGTTCCACTGTATGTCATTATGATTAGACAGAAAAGCCCCTTATTCTAGACAGAAAAAGTCCCACCTTATCTAGACAGAAAAGTACAATATTAGACACGTCTGCTAGACCAAAAAAAAAACCCCCATTATATATCCACTTTTCCAGACAAAAAAAGCTTTACTTCATGGTAAAATATGACACTTGTTTCGGCAGAATAGGGGCCCAAATTTTCGATGACCTGAGGCATAATTGAGGTTCTATGCCGTTAATGTCATCCTTTAGCTCTTGAATTGTTGCTGGCTTATCGACGCACACTTTTCTTTCAAATATCCCCAAATAAAGAAGTCCAACGGTGTCAAATCACATGACCTTAACGGCCAATTGACATCACCACCACGTGAGATAGCTGTGTGGCAAGTGACACCGTCCTGTTGAAACAACATATCGTCCACATCCATTTCTTCCAATTCGGGTCATAAAAAGTTCGTTATCATCTCACGATAGCGCACACTATTCACAGTAACTGCCTGACCATCCGCATTTTGGAAAAAAAATGTCTCGATGATGCCGCCAGCCCACAGACCGCATCAAACAGTCACTCTTTGGGGGTGCATTGGTTTTTCGACAATCACTCTTGGATTATCATTCGCCCAAATGCGGCGATTCGGCTTATTGACGAATCCACTGAGGTGAAATTGTGCCTTATCTTTGAAGATGATTTTCTTCGAAAATTGATCATCCACTGTTGCTATTTCTTGCCACCATTCTGACCACTGTCGGCCTTTGGAATGGTCAAGAGGCTTAAGTTCTTGAGTCAATTGCACCTTGGAAGCGTGTAAATGAAAGTCTTTATGCACAATGTTCATCAACGACGAGCGTGAGAGGTGCAATTGTGTGGCACGACGACGAGTTGAGGTGGACTACACTATTGCAAACAACAGCAATATTTCTTGCAGTACGAGCATGCACTGGTGTTTTCGAATATCCTACAGACCCGGTATCCTACAGACGTTTGGAATGGCTTAAGTTCATGAGTCAATTGCACCTTGGAAGCGATTAATAATGAAAGTCTTTATGCACAATGTTCATCAACGACGAGCGTGAGAGGTGTAATTGCTCTTCAGCCACACTATCGCGAACAGCAGCAATATTTCCACTACTCCTAGAGACCCGGCTTGCTCAAATTTTTGCACGATTTTGCCATATTTAGACGATTAAATTGACCGAAAAATCACGGAGTGCACGACATGATTTGATTTGATTCGAACGCCCATTTTCAATAATTTAACGCGTTGCTTGATTGTGTATCTTTCCATGGTTCAAAAAGAGTTAGTCTGAAATTGAGAAATGAAATGCAGAAAACCCTTGACATTTAGGTGTGGTTCACATTCAACATCGACCTTTAAAATCTAACCACGCTTTATATGGCGGTTTTTTTAGTTTAAAAAATTACGTAAAAAGACCCACATATTAAAGTTTTATGCCAAAGAGTATCACAATTTGGCACTTTGTTGTTGAAAAGGCATCAACCCTTGAAGAAGCATCTCGTGACGTTGCACTCTCGTGGGGAATACAAGTGCTGGCAATCCCTTTTGATTGTCTTGTCTATATTTAAACTGAAAGATGTCCTTAAAATCGCTGCAAAAGTGAGCTCACCCCAGGTATTATCTGGTGGCTGTAGATTTAAACCCATTCGCGGGGATGAAGGTCATAAAAAGGTTAAGTTAGGAGTTAATTTTTACCCGCCAACTAGGATGATGTTTAACATGCTATTAAACATAAGCAACTTTGTAGTTAAGGTCAGATAACACCAGATCTTGTATAAAAGGGGTATGTACATCTTTCAGACTATTCATTAATTAAATTGCTATCTGTGTGCCGGTGCCCAAATTCTTACAGAAAATATACCAGAAACTGTAAGTGTTAAACAAGTTTCTCCGCAGAAAATGTACCACAAAATATATTTCAGCAGTAAATGTACCACTATCTGCTAGTCTTTTTTCTGTACTGTAAGAAGTACCATAGTAAAGTACTTTCCAATCCAAGAAATAGTAGTTAGTTGTACCACCGTTTTCCAGCAATAGCGGTGTCATGATACAGCAATTAGTTACATATTTAGGGTACAAATTGTTTTCCACTTTTATTTATCATCATTTTAATAAAATACTTATTCATTCTATTTCTTTTCAGGTATGTATTTTATTTTATTGCTGGTTGTAAGGTATTTTAAAATCTTTAACACATTTTAACTTTTAATCACATTAGCAGTCAATATATTTCGGTTTATTTTTATTGTTATAAAATATTTATTTAATACTTTAATTGCATTTCTTGTGCACAATATTGCTTAAATATTTATGGCAAGCAAAGAAGTTTTTCCAAACCAATAGATACTTTTTATCTGTCGGTTTCTCATGTTCTTTGAGATTTATATTAAACTTTTAATTTGCTTACTTTTAGATTCAATTAAATACTCAAAATGAATTTTAATTAAATTTCTTTTAATTTTCAAATTTTAAACTATAATTTAAGGAATTTTGAAATACAAGAAAATAAAATTTGTTTTCAAAGTGCAAAAGGAAAAATATATTGCTAATGAAAGCAAATAAAAGGGTAATTAAAATTGCAAAAAACAAATGCAAAAGAAATAAATTCAAAGGAAGAAGAAGAACAAATAAATGAAGCCCAAAATTCCTGTATGTTTTCAATTTAGAGAAAAAAAAGTCATTGATATTGAAACTTTTGCTATCAAGAGAAGAAAAACATAAGCTGGGTCCAAATTAACTCATTTGAAATCGAGCAAAATTCCTTTTTCAATTGTATTGTTATTTCGATCGATATTAAATGCCGTAATTTGGACCCTGGTACTTTTTATCTCGAGAAAAAAAGGCTTCATACCGCAAAACTATTTGAATGAGTACTTTTTTCTTTAAGGAAAAATGGGTTAAATATGAAACAATTTAAGTCTAAAAAAACAGTTGCAAAATTTTTGTCCTTTCGGTACTTTTTTTTTGTCAAGTAGACAACAAAGGGCTTTTGGTACTTGTTTCCTTTAACAATACAATACGGAAACTTTATTCTGACTAGAAGAAAATTTGATTTGTGGGGCCAATTTACGGCATTTGGTATCGAGCAACATGCTGCAAATTTATATGAATTCATTTCCTTTTTTCTTTAAATAAAAATGGGTTAGATATGAAACAGTTTTAGCCTGGAAAAAATTTGCAAAATTGTCTTTTTTATACTTTTTCTGTCTTAAAGGTAAAAATTAGTCTTTTGCTACTTGTTTTCTTAAAATAAACAATGTGGAAACTTTATTCACACTAGAAGAAAAATGATGTGTTTGGGTACTGTTTTCACTTTTAAAGAAAATGGGAAACTTTTTGGCACTTTTTTGTTAACTATAAAAAGCTGCAACTTTCAGCACTATTTCTGTCTTAACAAGGCGTCAGTTTTTTCTTTTTTTTTTAAGGAAAAATAAAATTTGAAAGTTTTACATTTTATATTAAAAAACCATATTTTTAGGTACTTTCGTTTCTACTCTGATAGAAAAGGCGTTAAATCGCTCATGTATTTTGACATCAGTACTATGACAAGTGTCTTCGTTTTTGACCCCATGAAACTTTTCATCATTGTGTTGTCAGTCTTAACAGCACTTGGCAAAATTGCCATCTGTTGAACTTTTGTCATCAATGGGATGACACATCGGCACATCAGAGTCAGTTTAATAAAAAATGTTATCAGTGCGATGAACCAGTAACATCGGAGAAACGACTCATTTGGCTCAATTTAATGACAAACTGTCCTTCAATTGAGTCATTAGGATTGACCTAAGACAAAGTGAGAGAATATTATTATTTACTTAACCGTTACACATGTTTGCTTCACTTTTGATGTATTCCGCCCTTTGTTTACATTATAAGATACCAGCAGCATGTCCGATATGGTTTTCGTTATCATTCTACTTGGAAAATTTTATGTATTTAACTAAATTATATAAAAAAAAATATAACATGGGAATTATTGCATCTTATTTTACTTTTTAAATATGAAATTAATGTTAATAATACAAAAAATGTGGTATCGAATTGATGTCACTGTAGTCATAGCAAATATGACGCATAAAATATGAAAAAATTCAAAACAAAAAAAGTAATAACAATAAGGGACCGTCTCTGCTACAACCAAATTACAAAATTTTTCATAGCTTTCCTCAGAAGATGAAACTTGATTAGATTGTGGTACAATTTCTTTTTAGAGTAAAAAAGTAAAGTTTTCCATATTGCGAAAAAAAACTTGCGGTTTCTGTTGCTTTCTTCTGTTTGAAAGAACATTTCCTGACTCCTTTTTCGTTCTAGAGATAATTGGGCTTTTGGTATTTTTTTTTTGGATTAAGCCAAATGAAAAAAAAAATTCCAATACCAGAATTTCTATTTCTGGTATTTTAAAAAAATATCGAGAACAAAACTCGAACTTTTTATTAACTTTTTGCTAAGACTAGGAAAAATTGTGAAGATTCTTGTTTGTAGTTTTTGGCCATTTTCTGGCACTTTCTCTTGTAAAGAAGAAGAAATAGATACATATTTGAATCTCAAGTGTGTTTTATTGTATTCAGTGTAAATTTTGATAGGAGTTTTTTTTTTTCTTAAAATAAAAATTTGGTTTTGATTCTGGTACTTTTACCAGAATCTCCCAGACTTTTGTGTTTTTTTTTTGTCTACAAACAAATTGTTTAGTTAATGGTACGTTTTTTACTTGAAAAAAATTTAAATATATTTTAGTTCCTTGTTCTCTCTGTCTAGTAAAAATTAGGCATATTTTTTAAATTTGGGATTTATTTAATACTAAATATGACCCAGATATTGTAGACTTATTTCATATATTTTTTGGGGACTTATTTCGTGGGGACTTATTTAATGGCGCAGTCAAGTTAAAGTACTTTATTATCTCTATCTTTATTATAAGGCAACTATTTGGTACTTTTTTCTGTCTGGAAAATAAAGTGGCGGTTTTTGGTACTTTTATTGCATTGTGTTTGAAGTGAATCTTAATAATTTTATTTTGTTATTTAAGAACTTTGGACTTGACTCTGGTACGTTTTTCTGGTTAGACAAGAATTGGCCTATATTCTGGACTTGTTTTCTTTTATGTATGTATTGGGTTTAATAAATGTTGGTACGTTTTCTGTTAAAAAAAACTACAATTTTAATAAATACGAAAAATTTAATTCTATAAGGAAAATATTTTTTATTGGATCTAACAAAAATTACTTTATTGGGTAATTTTTTTTGTTTTAATTTTATTTAATTGAATCTTTATAAAATTCTATGATAATTATAATTTAGAATCTGGTACTTTATTAAGCCTTATAAAAACCGAAACAAATCCAAAATATTCTAACCTTCAACGTTATGCAATGCCCAGCGTAGGAGACGGGCAGGTAAAGTTAATATGCAATTAAATAAGCAGAAAGAAATTGAATTAGAAAATGCACAAACTGCTCAAGGCGGTAATCACAAGCACTAGAATAGAACACCCGCGGCAAAAAACGCCTAGACCGACCCAGAATCACATGACGAAATGCTATTATAAGTGGAATACAAAATGTCAAAAAGACATGGCAAGAAATAAAAATTTTTGGTAAAAAATAAAGAAAGATGGAATCGTATTGTTGAGGCTCTAATGCCCCAAATGAAGTAATAAAGGCAAAAACTTGGTAGATTCTAGTACATTTTCTTGCATGATTCCCTTTGTTTTAGGTTTTTTTTCTTTAAATAATAACTTTTGATCAAATTTTGGTATTTATATTTACATCGTCAAATATTATGAATAATTTTGTGTCCAGAAAAAGTTTTAGATGTTGGTACTTTTTTCCTTTTAAAAATATTCAAGATTTTTGGAAGTTTTTTTGATGTTTAGAAAATAAAGAACAAATTCTTCTACCTCTATTCGGGTCTATAGATGCGGCCTTTAAGATTCCGGCACTTTTTTCAGTATATAGAAGAAGCGTAAAAGATTCTGGTACTTTTTTCTGTTTTCATTAAAATTGATTCTAACCCATCAAACACGGAGGTTTGATTTCAAATTAAAAATGATTTGAAATCAAACGTTTTCTTAAACGACAAACGTTTGCTAATGATTTGAAAACCATTGGAAAATCACAGAATTCTCAACAAAAAGGGGAATTATTTTCAAATTGAAAAATGCCTTTGTTTTCAACTTGCTTTCAAACGTAATTTTCAAATGTGGATTATAATACAATGTGGAACATCAATAAAAATATTTGATATTTTTAATTTAAATCCATTATTTATTTAAATAAACTGTGAGATAAACATTTGGCACGATATCTAAAAGATGAAATAACGTTCTTGGCTTCCTTTTATTTTGAGGATTGTAGAACCGAGATCACACAACAAACTTATAATTTCTTCACTTTCCCTTTTTATTTTATTTTAATTCGTATTCTTTATCATTGTGACTACTAACAAATAATTTTTATTTTTCTCAAGAAATAAATCGTTCACTTGTAAAACACATTTAACATCGAAGTTAAAATTTAACTAGTCGCCATTTTTGCTGTTTACATTTATTTTGCGCTTTAGTATTGCCAAGTTAAGTTTTGATTTGAATTTAGCATTTGATACTAATTTGACATCAAATTGATAACACATTTAATGTCAAATTTTTTTTTTCAAATCATTATCATTATCAATTTGAATTTAAATGTTTAAATCAAACAATTGGAAAACGTTTGAAAATTGTGTTTGATGTCAAATGTTAAAATCATCATACCAAAGGTTTGACTTCGTGTTTGTTGGGAATACTTCTTCTAGCTTGAGCTAAGATTAGGTCTACAAACAATTTATAATTCAGATTCGCTTTTCTAACTTATTGCAAACTAATTCATTATGTACTTCATCTGAAACACTCTTTATTGAAAGACAAACTTACATAATAACAAAATTAATTAATAGACTACTTATTTGTTATTTCCACTAGGAAGTTCTAAAAAAGTCTATCATTTCACAAAAGTGAAAAAAACTACATCAAATCACACATAAACTTATTACGGTTTGTTTGCACTCCCAACCCAGTATTATTCAGGGAGAGAAAAAAGACAAAAAACAAAAAAGGGGGCAGTAGAAATGACTCGTGTCTAAAACATTACACGTACTTCAACATTTCCCAACGAATATCGGCAGCATATGTTGACATTTAGTTTATTACAAACAACATTAAGGCAGAAAGGCGAAAAGACAGATAGTCAACTTGACATTAGGCACGCCCCTATAAGTTAATACATTCAACTAAAATAAAATCTGACATATTTTTCGTTAATATCCATGACAGTTTTCAAGAGCTGTCTATCACACTGAGAGAAAAAAACACATATTTTTTTTTTTAGAAAAAATCATTTTTTTCATTAGTTTTGTTTTTTTTTTTTTTAGAAAACTACAAGTATTAATAAAATATGTACTAAACAATTTAATTTAAATACCCTTCAGCAAAGGTGGAATGTGTATATATAAGATTGTCTATTCGTTTGTAATTTTAACAATACTGATCTTAAAGTCATATAAAGTTTGGATTTCTGTGAATAGCAAAATTGATTTAACGATGTCCGCCTCTCTGCGGGTATGTTGAAATTGGTTTTTGAAAGAGCTAGAAGGACCAAATTTGGCTCAGATATTTCTTATAAACAAGTGCCAAATCTGGTCATTATTTTAGCTGACCACCATACAAGTGTCTTCCCGACTTTAGGGGGTTTGGAACCGATGTGGAAATAGATTTTCATGAGCACCTGCTATTTGGATTTACCTCATGGTGGATCGTAACCATTGAGTGACAAACTATGCGATTACCATACGCCACCGTGAGAAGCACCATCACTACCAATTTTATCATTTTGACCATCTCACAATGCCTGGTTTTCAAAGATCGTATTCCGCCGGTGGCTTTAGCCAATAGACAGTCTGGTGCCATGTCACCTGGGGCAACTGACTCCTGTGGTACCAGATAAGTAACTCTGGTCAGCGATCGATCGTAAGAACTCACGAAAACTTCAGGATGCCTATCAATTTTTTATCTCTGCCGGATTCCTGGCATGACTGCATCTGATTTAACCCCGAGAATGCAACAGCAAAAAGTGAGATATCTTTAGCCTCCGGAGGAGAGGAGTGTGGTTTAATAGTATCCATACAAAACAATCTTGGCTGATTAAATTAAGCTCAATTAATCCCCATGATATTAGACTTCTTTGGTTTTAAAAATCAATCAAACCGACAGGTCTAGAAATAGAGATGCCAGTGCCAACGTCGTTAGAGTTTTTATATATGGGTGTTTCCAAAGTAACGTTTGTTACCGATTTTCGGAGATTTTTTTAATAAAATTCCAACCTACCCAAATATGCCACTGGGATTGTTACATTTTGGACATACGAAAGTTTAGGCAACACATCAGCAACCGAAAGAATTCATAAAAAATGTAATATCAATACTTTTTTTCCATTAAAAAAGTAACGGTCGTTACTTTATAAATGTGCTGTTTTCAAATGTCGGAAACAAACATCATGTATTGTAAAATTTTGCGCAGGATATGTCAAGTAAAATATCTAATTAAATTCTTTGAAATGTTTTGTTTAAGGATTGGATTATATTTTCAAACCAAAGAAATTAGTTACCAAAAAAAATTTTTTTTAAAGTAACGGTCGTTGCATTATAAAAAGTGAACAGTTTTTTGTGTTTAAATTCATTTATTATGGGTAACTCAAAGAAAATTAAAGAAATAATCTTTCGGAAAATGACAGATACGTTTATTTTGTATAATATTAGCGGAAAAAAAATTAAAAATAATAATTTAATTTTTGAGCTATAAGGGGTCATTTTCTGTGGAAACACCCATATGAAGTACTAGTGCTTATGAGTACCAGTACTTTATGTAGTACAAGGGCACTACTTGTAAACTGATATTTGTTTAGCGAAACTATAATTCGAGTTTATAATTGTATTTTCCAACAGCTTTTCAAATCATTTATTTATGCCATGTTAAAATTTTAAAACTTGCATGCTAATTTCTCTATTCACAAGAACTGGACAAACCGGTTCTTAAGCACAATTGGACCCAATAGTGTCCAATTGTACTATTTAACTTCTAAAACCTTAATGGTATCATTAAGATGGTATAGAAAAGTAACAAGTTAAAAACTAGTACTAGATATTTTTGTACTAGTTTGGTACTAGTTAGGTACTAGTTCAATCTCCAGCAGGAATTGGCTTCTCAATACTACAATGAAGGGTATTCAATATTCGGCATTAACGAATATAGTAATTTTACTTGTTTTTTTTACGTCACCATTCATTAAAATCATCAAAAGCAACAGCATCTGCAACATAAACGTCATTATTACAGAAAACATCATGCGTGTAGGAACTGCTTCTCGACTACCAGTAGTTCATGTTCCGCCAGCAACATGCTGTGTTTTACAAAAACAAAAAAAAATCAAACGAAAATAAAAAAGGAATTGAAAAACACCAACTACATTTAAAAACCAACAAGGAAACTAAAAATATAAACTTCAATAGTTTACAACTTAAACATTTATTATTTTCAACATTATCCTCATCATCATCACCATCATCAACTGCGCACCACTATCAGCACTTGTGGCAGAGTGGCAGTACCTTTTTTAACATTCAATACTAAAACATTGGCAGACACATTATCTACATCATTATAGACATTTAACACTGAAAACTTTATTAACAAAGAGTTTCTAGATTTGTTCAGAATAAAAAATGTCTAGTTTCTTATTTTGTGCGAAACTAATTTTGGTATTTATTTTTCGTTTGGAAAAATAATTGGGCCTGATTTTTTGTTTATTTTTTATATCCCGAAAAATTTTACCTTGATTTGATTCCTGAAAACTTTTTGAGATATTTTGCAACTATAAAAAACGAAAGCTGAGGCACGATTATGTTATAAGGTTAGGATTCATGCAAAAGTTCTTTGTGTCGAATGTTCTTTAGATATCTTCACCTTTAAGTGGGTTTAGAAAGAGGTTTATATGGTAACTATGGTTACTAGCACAACATTTTGTCATTGTTTATGCGCACACAGACTATTCCGGAAAGAAGCTTGTATGGGGGCTATATGAAACTATGGACCGATTTTCATTTTTTTTAATTATTTTAATTATCTCCAAATTAGCGACAAGGGGTCAAATTACAGCATTCAATATCAATCGAAATTCTTATTGTAGTTGCATTATAATTCGGAAATAAATGTGAACAACCAGCCAGCTGGACGGACAGACATAGAAATATTGATTTAAAAAGTGTTACCAACATCAGCACAAACGCATAATACGCTTTTTATGGTGTGGGTATAAAGAGCAGTGTTCGAAAATAAACACTTAATATCGCTCCCTAGTGTTCGGTCCGGTAGATTTGTGGATAACACAAACGCTTATAATGTTTTTGTAGAAAATTATTAAAAAAAATAACTATTTTTTCTTACTCAACAAAAGATGAGAACAATAATTTCCGTTCGGGTTTTTCTAAATACAACAAACTTCATTGTATTCGGTTCGGTTCATTAATGTTCGTCACTTTTGGATGGTAAATAAACCAAACATTTTTTACAAAAACAAAATACACATACGGAAAAAAGCCAGCAAATAATTTTACACAAATAAAACTTATACACAATACACACACAAGCTGATCGTGCTGCGGTCGTTGCTAATTTTTTTTTTTTTTTTTTGCCTACAGTATCATTACAATTGTTATATCTTTTTTAACGAAGACCAGAACAATATAAATAAATAAATGTTCGGCTCTTTCTTGAAAATAGTTACGTACGGTATTAAGGCTTGTGTTCGTCTACACAAACACTAAAAAAATAGATATCGTTCTTGGGTGTGTAATCCGAACCCTAAATAATGTACTATTTATTTTCGAACACTGATAAAAAGTACTAAAAAAGAACTGAAAAAGTACTAAAAAAAGTAATATTTATCAAGAGGTAACGAAGAAACAGCCGATTTCTTAAGCAAACTACCACTAGTTTCGCAGTTTGCTAATGCAAATGACACTTGGCGAAGCTTAGCAAAAATTTTCTTAAGCACATTATAGTTTTAGAGGGGCAAAACTATGTTTAATTGTGGTACTTTTTTTCGTTCATAGAAAGTTGTGAACCAAAATATTGAACTTATTTTCGGTTAAGGGAAAAATTTTGCCAGATTTGAGGACACCTTTTTTGGTGTTCTTAGAAATAAATAGTAGAACACCTTTTCTGTTGTGGTAAATTCGAGAATCTTAGGTTGTATGCAGAAAAAATATTCTGGTTCTTTTGCCTGTTATAGTGTGCTAAAGGCTGATGACTGGAAGTTTGAACACAAATGTTATGGAAGTGACATTCATAAGATTATAGCCAATACAACCAACATGACACAATAAAACACTTTGTGAATTGCCTAAATGTGTTTGGTGAATAAAACAAAAAATTTAGTATTTATTCGATTTTTTTTTAAGACAAGAATAAAAGAACATTTGATTGTGCCGTTAGCTGAGTCTTCTGTGTATTCAACAATTTTATTTCACTTTACGTATTTCAATTTGTTTCTTGTTTTTGTTCTTGCTGCAATAATTTTGATGATGGCAGCATAATTAGTTTGTAACACATACAAATTTGTGGCATGTTCTTTGTCTTCCTGTTGTTGTTGCTTGCCGCTTTTGCTACTCGTATTTAGTTTTGTCTGGATTTTATGTTGCAACAAAATGAGAAGAAGAGAAGAAAAAAATCAGAAATAAAACGTCGAGTTAAAATAACTTTCAGTTAAAACAAACAATTAGTAGGGTTGTTATAATTGCCATATGTATCACACTTTCTTTGGCACCGCATACAAGCAAGACACAAAGTACTTAGATACTTTATGTTGCATATAACACAAAAATTGTTTGTAGATGCGGTTTCAACAACTAATAAATGTTGTAAAATATGACAAAAAAAAAAAAACATGAAAGTAAATATAAAGGAATATGAATCCGAATTATGTAAAACCTAATATTTTCATTTAATAATTACGAAGATTTATTCTAGTGCCTTTTACTTTTTTTTTGACGATTTGCTTAATGTGATTGCAATCATCTCCCTAATGTTGACTAATGTTTTATTAAAGTGTTCTGGGGATGGTTGTGTGTTCTCTACGTTTCTGTTTTTCTTTCAAAAGTACCGAAATTATTCTGGGAATAAAGTTACGAAGTATTTTTTTTATGTCATAAATCTAGGGAAGGGTTGTTAGTTGATATTTGAGTTACAAGGAAGATTAAACAAAAAAAAAAAAACTTTTTTAAAAATAAAAATATTTTCCTTTAATCAAAAGATAAATCATAATTTTGCTTAAGACGCCTGGAATTTGTACAAAAGCTGTGATGTAAGGAAAGATGACAAATGAATTTGTTTTAATTTGACACTTTTTCCTTTACACACCAGAAGACACAGCACATTTTTCTCTAAACAGCAAAAAAGTAACAGAAAATAAATTTAAAATTTTATATCCCTTGACATAAAAAAGAATGCAATTTCGTTTATTTGAGCAAAAACGAACCAGCAAAACTGTACTTTTTTGTATAAAAAAGTACAATATTTTCATTCTCTGTTAATTTTTTCATCAAATAAGAAAAGTACCAGATTCGGTTACTTAATTTTTAAGAGCGAAATATAATTTTTAATTTTTTTCGTTAGAGGCACAAATTCTGGTACTTTTTTCGCAACTAGAAAATCTATTGCTTTGTATACCTTAAGATAAAATCCAATCTAAATCTAACACAATTTGTTTTTAACAAAGTAAAACAATCCGATATAGTTTTAGTCAAGACAGCAATATTGGTTTGGTTCCTTGGGCAGCCTTCAAGAAGACTAGCGCCCTTTAGTGCCCTCTTTGTGGTACCTATCGCCAATTCCCATCCCACACAGCAGTTACGTAATAGGCGCCGCGAAGAATTAAACTAATTTGTCTTCCTAGTGAAGAGTACTACTTCTTATATTTTTCTGCTCGTCTATAATTGCAGAATATTTATTGCAACATATATTGCAGTAAATGTCAAAACATTAAGGTAACATCCTTAATGTAGACAGCAATTTTTTGTACATATTTATCGACGGTAATTTATGTTGCAATAATTGTTAGTCAATTTTCGTTGACAATTATTGCTAACATAAAACGTCAAATTTGGTTGTCAATTGAAAAAGAAGCAAATTGTATGAGAAAGAAATTAAATTTGTGAAATGGTAGCAAATTATAATTACGTTATTGCCAACTTGTTGAGATATTTATATTTAGTGTAGACCTGGGGTTGGATAGATCATTTAAACAGAGAAACGCTGGTTTACTTAGGTACCTGCCCCTAATGTCCCGATATCAAGGATACTGATACAGAAAGAGAAAGCATATCCCTCGTTCATCATGGCCATGAAGCAATGTCAGGGCTACGGTGGTTTCACGAGTCCACTCCAACTGTATAAGTCTATAAGACTTATAATCTGGTTACCACGGCACTTCCCATGACCTGGCACCCAAAATAGCGTAACGCCATCTCATTTAAAGGCAACCGAAACTCTGCAGTTAATCTCGATGTCATATAGATATTTGCAGACACAATGGCTCACTTACTATCAGGAAACATATAAATGTCGACAAGCGACCTTTCGCAGTTAGCCGCCCGCCTTAAAGCAGAGATTTTCGCTTGCAAGACACTTTAGACATCCCGCAGACGAAAGGAAATCTTTATATCTTCTTTATTCTTCGAAACTTCTGTATAGACCCTTAGGGTCGGTTCTAGGAAAAACATCTGAATAGACAGCCCATTCTAGATAGCAAAAGGGGACTAAAACTTTGCAGTCTTGTTCTTTACAAACATTTTTGCATCTGGCGTGTTTTTTTTATTTTGAGAAAAATGTTTTATTATCAAAAATAATGTTGGCCAAAGTTTATAAAAACAAGCAAATTTTTCTGAATAAAAAAAGTACTATAATCTGTCACAAGTTGGAATCATTTGACCTGATTTTGTTTATGAGGCGCGTTTCATATGAAATAAAGTTGATTAAAAGGTGTCTGAAAATGTCGGGGTTAAACTAGTCAAAAGCATTTATGAAAAAAAAACACTTCTTAGGAGTTGGTTTTAATGCGGAACTGTTTTTTATTTTTTTTTTTTTTTTTTTGTTATAATAATAAAATTTGTTATTTTCTAAAAATAAATTAATCACTTTCAGCTCTAAAACACATCTGTGTTTCTAGTTCAAAGTTAGAAAATTCATTAAGACAAGCCAATTAGTAAATTTTTGGCGGCCACGCACACACACACACACGCTCGCTCAACTCTGGTCCTAATTTAACGTTTAAACATAAAATTGTTTCAGTTAATGAGAGAAACTGAAAAACAAGTTTATTTTAATTGTATTGTAGAGAAAAACTGTAAAAACTTACAATAAAAAAATTATAAAAAATCACCGATTTTTAAAATTGGCATGTAAGACAACATGTTGTACACGGCTCATTATAAAAAAGAACAACATTTCATTTCATTTCATTTCATTTCAACGCAACAACATTTTGTTGAAATTACAAAATAAAAATAAAAAAAAAAAATTTTAACAGAAATCATACAAAAATCCAAATGAAACGTAGCGAATTGTAAATTTATGAGAAAATTGCTTTACAAAAATCGTACAACTGCACATTTTTTTTTTTAAACATATTTTATGAATAAATGGACTTTTGAATAAAAGAACGACACACAATTAAAATGGTTACATTCAGGGATGGATGGTTGGTTGTTGAGGTGGATGTTTAAATATAATTTTTGTGCTGTGTTGATTTAATCCATGGCATAACAACCACACGTTGATAAGGCCTTATGGGTATTAAAACAAACTTATGTGACTACATCCTTTTATTAAAAAAATTAAAACGAAGAAGAACTAACTACCCAACCTCAACCTAAACCAGATTCTAAAGAGTCGCGTTAAAACATGTGACTGCCACATAGGAATTTTTTTTGTGTATCTAAGTATTAAAGAATTTACTAAAAAAATGCACACACAATCAAAAAAATATTTATACGAGTTAAAAAATCAAAAGAAAACCAGGTTGCTAGGTCGCACAGTGGGCTATTTTTTAAAATAAGCATCTTTTGTTCTATTTTAACAAATACTGTCAAAACAAAACCAATTCTCTTCACTTCAAACGATAAGATATCTTACATGTGTGAAGATAAATATAAAAAGTTAAATTAATTTTTTTTAAATATCGCATGCGATAAAAAAAATATATTAAAAAATATCGCATGGGATAAAAATTATTATAAAGAAAATACGACTATTTATTCGAAATTTTAAAGTTTTTATGAAAAATCAATCATTTTTATTTATCATTAAAAACTAGTTTGATATTTTATAAAAATATGACAGACTGAAATTCTTATGAATGAGTTCCATTTGGGATATGTGTCCAAATCCTTCGATCTCACGGAATCAAACCTAATAGAAAATTATGACTATGGACAAGGCTAAAATAATCTATAAGCACTATAGCCAAATTGTATTTGTGAACATTTTTATACTTTTTTGAAAATTTGACTTAGAGTGAAATTCTCAAGAGACATAAAACTTTTTACAAAAACAATTAGGATATAGTGCCTTGGCCATAATTTAAATTTTCTATTTTATTTTTACTGTTAAATAAAAATGATTAATTTTTCATAAAATCTTTAAAATTTCGTGTAAATAGTCGTATTTTCTTTGTATCGCAATCGATATTTTTTTATTATATTTTTTTTATCGCATGCGATGTTTAAAATAAATTTATTTTACCTTTCATATTTATCTTCACACACGTAAGATATCCCGATTTCTTGCAATAATTAGGCGTGTTATTTAAATGCAGAATAAGAGATGGCTAATCTTTCATTCACACATGGTTTGTGTCTTGAATAACTCTTATGGTAAATCAGAGTCTCCGTGTTTGCCATTTTTTCTCACTTATAATGATTTTTTTTTCTTGCGTTAATGCTCGATTTTTGCTACCATTCGCGGGGGCAATTGAACATAACCATTCGAAAAATATCGTTCGAAATGTAAAAAGTTGTCGTTTGCCTTTCTAAATATGTTGCATAAATAAAAAGTAAATATGTTCCATATCTTACCCTCAGTTATATTTCAGGGTGAAATTACACCATTTTTTGTTGCTGCTTTATGAACTTTGTGTGTTTTTCTTAATAACTTTGTTGTTGTGTTTTCGTACAATTGGTAGAGAAATGAACCGAAATGGATATAAAAAAGCGCAACAAATTTAACTGTTTAATTTAAATACAAAAAAAAAAAAAAATTTTCCTCGAGATTTTATTTTAAATTTACCCATTGTGGTTTGGTCGGTTGGTTGCCTTTAGATACACGCTTATTTAGTTGGCTTAAATCTTTTACAGCTGATTCCTTTTAATGGATTGTTGGGTAGTTAACAAACATACTCCTTGTCGTCATCATCAGCAGCATCATCAGCTTTATCATCGTTTGTCCTCGTCCTCATAGTCAAAGATTAAAAATGTGTATATTGACAGTAGGTATCTTTTTAATATGGTTGTTTTTGCTATTGTAAGTAAAATTTTATGTTTATTGCAACAGACAACAGAATTAAAACAAGAAAACATTTCGAGAAAATAACAATTTTTTTTAAAAACAAAAAATATCATGTCATGCTTAATCGCATAATCGAGTGGAACTCATTTGCTTACCATAACTTTGGGATTAAAGGAGGGTTGAGTGATAAGTTTTATATTAATAATGCTACCAGCGGAACTCAAATCTGAATTGTTTACTGTTCTGATTTCCATAAGACAAACAGTTTTAGGACAATTCCAACCAGCTGGTTTTAGCTAGAGCGACAAAGATTGGCATACATATTTCATACATGCTTCCTGGTGAAATAAAAGGCCACTTTTTTAATGTAAAATGGAACCATTTTTTCAAGATAAAAAAAAAACACTTTTTAAGTAGAAATAAGTACCGGAATTGAAAAAATTTAAGAAAAAAAAATTTATCATAATATGTTCATAAGCAATGACAAACTCAGTATACCATCGTTCACCATTAGTGGTGGAGGGTAGTGCTGGGATACTATCGATATTTATCGATAGTTCAGATTTCACTATCGGTACTATTCCTATGGGCAATAAAGCAGGTTGTTTTGGTTTTTTTTTTGTTTTTTCTTAACCTTAATGTAAGAAAAGATAAACTCACTGTTTATTGTTGATGATTTTGTGTAAACTTTGATATTGTTACAAGTAGAACTGTTGCTTATAATTCTTATACGCTTAACAGTTTTATTTTGTTTAATATCTTTGGATTTCCTAAAATCTTTGGATGAAGTTTCCTGACGATCTGGCCTAAGCAGCCAGTGAAATGCGCATAGGATCAATAATAACAATAAACTTCATTGTTTTTATCAATAATACAAATTGGGAATTAAGCACGAAAAACAAAATCTAGTAAATTACAAATTTTGTATTACGAAAAGTTACTGTTCTGTTCATTTTCGAACACTGGTATAAAGAGAGAATCCAAGGACCAAATTATGGCATTCGTTATCGGTCGAAATAACAATCCATTTTAAATGGGAATTTTGATTGATATCGAATGGCGTAATTTAATCCCTGGATTCTTTCCTCATACCTTTGTGTCCCTTTTTTCATCATAGAGAAAAAGTGTAGAAAAATTTGTCTTCTTTTCGCAGAGGTTTGATCTTAAACCTAAACGAACAACCCTCGTTTAGAAATAACTTTTTTTTGCATCCACATTGTTTAACTTTATGTAGGAATAGAATTGATATTGTTGATGATGTCGATTATCTGGGGGACGTTTGTGTTTTTCTGTAATTTGTTTGCAAATTACATAAAATAGAATTTTCTAAATAAAATTAAATTTGTTAGAAGGAACAACAAAACAATGACAAATGAATACAAAATATGCCGGCCTTAAAGATAAATTGAGTGAAAACGTCGAATAAAAATTCTAATTTAAGAATAATTGTTCTATTTTTGATTCGTTTTTGACCGAAATCATTAATGGAAATTTGAATTGTTTCATAAGGATGGGAAATTATTTATGCTTAATAAAAAATTATGGTTAATAGAGAATTTTAAAGTTTTTGAAAGAAAATATTTAGTTGTTGATTTTTAGATGGGCTTGAGTTCATCAAATTTAATTTTCATTAAATTATTTTTACTGAAGGAAGGAATTTTTACAACTAGGAATTTTATTAAAATTTATTGATAATTTTCATGGCTGAGCTGGGGCTCGAACCTGGTTGAAAATACTTAGGATATTTGTACATATTTAATTTCTGGGGTACTTGATAACACTGCAGGGTTTCTTAAACAGAAATTTTATTTCTTTTCTCTTAATTCCATGAATTACAGCAACTCCAGTATTTTTTTTCGATTACTTTGTTAAGTCTTTAATTTGTATAACCTCCATCACTAGTGGAGAATGAGGGTTAATATACCCTTAGTTTGTCATTCCGTGTAAAACATTTTTCAAATTTATCTAGGATCCCATAAGGTATACATATATGTGTAAATATAACCTGAGTCCTTTAGCCTTCCTAAGTCGATTTGACCATGACCTCCTGTTTGTCCGTCTGTTGAAAAAAAACGCACACTATCCGGTAAAATAAAAAGTGGTCCAACCATAATGCACGATGTTAATTGTAATTCACACCTTAACGTCAAGTTTTTTGCCCAACTTAATTTAATATTTCTTTGTTTCGGTATTTGACAAAATCAACCCTTGAGATGTACACAATAGAGCAACGCGTTAAAATTGTTAACGCCTTTTACGAAAATGGGTGTTCAAATCACTTCACATTTCGTGCACTACGTGAGATTTTTGGTCAGCATAATCGACCAAATGTGTGTTCTACAATCGGGAAAATTTTGCGCAAATTGATTCGATTAATTACACTGTGCTTGTTGAAAAAATAGACAAGCCGGGCACATGGCGTTTTAACATAATTCAGGTACGCTGAATGCAATGCTGGTAGCCGGTTTTCGAGATATACCGTTATTTCGAAAATGGAGGAGGTTGCACAACATATGTTCCCGTAACTCAAAAATGCTTTGGCTTATTGATAAAAACTAAAAAATCCGAAATTCCGCAATAAAATTTCATTTAAGAAAAGTAAAACTTTTTTCTGAAAAAATAAATAATTTTATTTTTAAAACTTCAAAATTTTTGGTTTTTTAAAAATTCATAAAAAATTGGAAAATGCAGTTAGGCTTTTAATTTTTTGCAGACATGTATAGAAAACAAACAAAACCAAGATGGCGGCTTAATAAAATTCTTAAATTTTGCCCTGCAGTCCCAAGGATGCCCCCAGATTGGTCAAATGTATGACCAACCCCACCTTATTTGTGAACTTTTGTGAATAAAATCAAAAGTTGCTAACAGATTTTAATCATTTATGGCTTGTTTTGTTTGCAAAAATTTCGAAATTTTGATAAAATAAAACATTTTTTTCCAGAAAAAAAATTATGTTTCTAAAACGACTGCGCATATTAGAAAATGGTTTTACTTTTCTTAAATGAAAATTTAATGCGGAATTTCGGTTTTGTCAATAAGCTTAAGTGTTTTTGAGTTACTCGAACAGATGTTGTGCAACATCCTCTATTTTCGTAATATGGGTATATCTCGAAAACAAGAGCTAAGCTAAAAAAAACGGGTAGCACCACTGGATTCAGCGTTCCCGAATTCGGTTAAAACGCCAAGTGCATAGCTTGTCTAAAAAAGGGTGTCAATTTTGAGCATAGTGTTATTGTAAGTTTTATATACTTAATAAAAAATTAAGTTTGTAAGGGAGACATGTAAAAGTTTCGCTTATCATATCGCCTACGGAAGGCATGAAACGTGGCGAGTTCCAAGTTTGAAGCGCATATTAAAACGACTTTATTTAGCATTGAAAAAAAAAATTTGTTCTATAGGGAAATGTGCGGGTACACACTTGTGTCGTCACTATGGCAAAAGTCCTAAAATTGGAGTACAAACTGCTACCCCATGTAGTATAACCCCTTGCTTTAGCCCCTTCTGACTATTTATATTTTCCAAATTTGAAAAAATGGCTGTATAGTGAAAGCTTTTGATCAGACAAAGTGCTTATGGGACGACAATAGGAAATTAATGGGGACAGTTATCTCGGTAGTAACTGAGCACTGGATGGTAGGGACTCATGCGAGCAGAAAGTGTCTGGAACTCAGTGACTACTGCAGGAATTGTCATGACGAGGAAGAGGAAACAAATTTGTTTCAGTTTCTGTGTCAATGACTTCGTTTAAGGAAAAGAGATACATACTACAGACCTCATCCGATTAGAAGAGCGTTAAACACATATAAATGTGAACAGAAACCGCGAAGAGAAACATTTTCGCCCGGCACTGGCAGCACATAAAATACAATATTAGAATAAGATTTGATTAATTATTATAAGTTCATATTGAATATGGGGAGATTCGGTTAATAAATAATAAAAAAAAATGTCCTGGGCATAAGACTTTTTGGGGGGATATATTTTGGAAAATAAATAAATTGAAATCTGCGGTGACGCCTGTGGAGAAGTTGCTCTGTAGGATGAGCTTTGGCGGTAGGAATCACCAACGAACCCCTGAAGGACCGAAGTGAGAGCTGTATTTTGGAATACCTGCCCGAGGAACCTGACCTAACGATTCAACCTGGAAAAGGATACAAATTTTAAGGGCCTTGGCAAATCTTATTATCTTTAGGCGGGAAACAAATTTAGAAAGGCAGTAAACTTAAGGTATGAATCTTAAAGAACACTATGTTGAGAAAAAAAAGTCACGAAATTATCAAACAATCCTTGTATGTGAGAACCCGCTTACATGTATCTTTTTCCTTTACTTTTGAATCACCGTGTAGTGCAATCTTTAATAGAGAACTAAATGAATTAAATTTCTTGTTTTCTAGATTATTTAAACAAAACGAATGCAAGAATCGTTTTTATTTTTCTCCGGCACATCGAACTTCTTTTTCTTTTTGTCTACCTCTCCAGACATTAATTGCGATAATCATCGCGCTCACATTTCCAAACTTTAAATTACAGATTTTAACTCTCAAAAAATTTAAATGATTGTACTTGAACTAAATCATCTAAAAACGAAAACAATAAAACTTTTCTTTATCTGTGTTCAACTTCATGTAGCTTGTTTGTCAGTTTGTCTAATACAAATTGAACTTTATCTATAAGTTTTTCGGTTTATTTTTTGTAGCTCCGTGTGTTTATGTGGTTTTCCTTGCACCTTTCGTTTGTTTGTGTGTTAGTAAATGTAACAACTTTTCATTTGTTTTTCCAGCTTTTCGCTTATTCCTTTAAATAATTTTAAGAGATAAGTGCAAGTAATGCTCGTACACATATTCATTTGCCACATTTCGTTGAAGCCAACAATATGTTATTGGATTTTTACCCAGTTTTTTGTGCTGCTTTTCATAACAAACAAAGAAAGAAAATTGCATAAGTTTTGCTGCCATTTTTTTAAGAGCAATTTTTTACGAAAAAAGTTTTTTTTTATTTTTGCAAAGATTTGCTTAACATTTTGACAAGATAAAACAACCAGCTTTAGCAGGGTAAAAACAAGTTAAATTGTTAAAAGGAAAAACTAATATTGTGCTGTTTGCAAACGCTAAAGGATTTTGTTTTCAACCTATAAAAATATTAGAAGTTAAAGGAAAAGGTGAAAAGTTTTGAATGGAGAAAAATGTGAATTATGTACTATTAAGTAACTGAACTTGAGTCGGCCGTGCCGAATCATTGATATCATTCAGCAAGATTTTGACATTTTCGGCAGTAGACTTTTTACAGGATCTGTGGCAAATTATCCGGGAAAGAGTAACTATGTAATTATAAGTTGTTCGTTGTGCGACCAATGGATGCAAAAACATTTAGAGCTTTTTGTGAATTTTGACATCGATTTTTTAGTGCATACTTTTTCATATTTTTGCCCTTTGCACCATTTCTTTTAGTTTTAAAGCGTGTATTCCACATATTTTGATATAAATCTCATAACATAATTTTATTCTAGTTGGTCCATGTAGGCGTTCCTTAAGTTAGCAAAAGGTCAAAAGCTAGCACATTTCTTTGCAAGAATAACGATAAACACCAATAATTTTCTCTAGACAACATAACAGTTTTCTTTTTTATGCAGAAAATAGTACAAAGATCAGATCAACAGGCGCTCTACGCACTAGTTTTTCAGAGGCTCTGAATACTAAACTGCACCTAATTCCAATAAAATCGTTCTAATGGCCATATCCGTCAACAGTGCGGTCAGGTTCTCGAAATCGGAATGTTGGAAGGCGAGGACGAACGGTCATGCTAGGATCTTACAAAAGCAACACACATTTCTGGAACGACTAACGGAATTTATGATACTTCGAACATACTTTGAGAATAACTTCAAGGTCATATTGCCATCAAGGGGGGTATGGAGAAGAGGAATCCTGGCGATAAGAGAGGCATGTATAAATCTGCATAGCAGGAATACTATTGGCAGAATTGGCATTTTTATCGATAGCCAGGCGGCTGTTATATCACTAAGATCGCATAAAACAACGTCCATTTTCGTTAACCAGTGTATGGAAGAACTACCTAGACTGGACAGCCTATTTACGGCAATGAACAGGTGGACGGGCCTGCCAAGACTGAAGCTGCTTCTGATATTTCGCAGGGCGTGCAAGTCGCAACACCTCTGGGAATTATAAGAAGCGAAATCTTCAGACACTGTCTAGATATGGCTAATGATAGATAAATAAACTAGATGGCAGCAGGGATATCAAGGTAAGGTTGCCCACACCCGACATATGTCCGTTTTAGCGACTTCTTAAATTCAGGCGCAGGAACATTTCGAGACTGTTATACGTGCTTACTGGTCACTGGATGATCGGTAAGTACGCTTTGAGACTCGGTCTCCCTTTAAATGAATGCTGCTGCAGAGAATCTGAACTTAGAATACAGAATTTAATCTCCTATGAGATTGCCTAGTGTTTAATTCAACATAACATGGAGTCTCTGAAATATTGCGGGTGAAACTCGGCAACTTGGGGGAAATATTTTAACGCAACGGACTGGTTCTAGCCTCAGTACTGCACTTGTGTCACGCTAGCTCCGGAGTTCCTACTCTTGACGAGTTGTGTGTTGTCGAAACGGAGCTTGGGCGTGCTTTCACGGTAACCAACCATGCAGAAAATTCTCCATAAATTTGCCAGTTTTTTCTTTCAACAGAAAAAAGGTACCAACAATTTTAATTTTATTTTTCAAACAAAATAAAAGGTGGCTTCAACTTAAAATTTGTCTACAGGAAGAGCAAACACATCAAACTTAGACAAATATTTTTATTAACAACATTTAAGTATCGGCAACAGAGAAAAGTACTATAAACTTTTACAAGTTTTTCTTAACAAAAGTACCAAAAATGCTTACCTTTTTAAGACAAAAAAAATTAACCAAAGTCTTACAAGTGCTACCAAGATTTTAATAATTTTTTCCCCGTCTAAAAAACGTCAAAAGCTTTCGAATTTTCTTCTACCAAAAAAGAGCAAATTTTCTCTTCTAGAGAAAAGAAATGTACCAGAAACTGCTACCGGAAACTGAAATTTCTTTTTTAAACAAAAAGAGTACCCACACACAGAAAAAAATACCAATGTAAAATTAACATGGAAAAAAGTTGATTGAGAATCATGTTAAATTTCTGCAAAAGTATGCCCTTTATTTAAATGTACCTTTATTTCATATACATTTTAAATGAAAAATATTAAAATAATCTTAAATCACACTTATTAAATATTATTCACTGATAAAAAAATGAAAAAAATATAAATAAATATGGATTCAATACTGAATCCATAAAAACCTGTTTTATATTAAAATCAAAAGTTTATCTTGTTAAATTAACATGCATACATAGTAAAGTATGTTAATTTTTTTATTTTCATTCCTAAAATATGTTATAAAAAGAAGACAATTCCCGTATTCTTTTAATTAAAATTATTTAGTTAAATAGTACATCAAATTTTTTAAAGTAGAATGATGACGAAAACCATAGCGGGCCATTCTGCTGATTGATCTGTTGACAAAGAAGACTACAAAATAAGTGAAACAGGGGAAGTGTTTTGAATTATTCTTAAATAAATGTATATGTTGTCTCTGAAGCTTCTTCACACCAAATAGTTTCTACATGAAATTCACGTTGTTTCAACGTGAAATAACTTTCATTCAACGTGATTATTCGTATTGTTATTTCAATATAAATGACATTTTGCTCTAACTTTACTGCAATGTTAAATTAACATGAATTATAGTTATTTTAAAAGAAAAAAATGTTGTTCGCAAGCAATTATAAAATCAGGTTGAATTAACATGAAACACGTATGAAGCAAAATCACCACCGAAAAATTTTAAATCAACCTTGTTTTCGACGTTTTTAACTTGATTTTTTTCTGTGTGCAAAATTAACAAAAAATTTGCGCATTTATAGTACCATAAACTTGAAAATTTCATTTTAGGCAGAAGAAGAATTTCAAAAACTAACAACTTTTACCAGACAAATAAAGATTTTGGACCACCAATTGGTACTTTTCTCTATAGAGAAAAGGCAAATTACTAAAAATAGCTAATACTAATATAGAAAAAAGACCAAAAGAATCACTAAAATTGTATTTTTTCCTAATTGGAACATTTTGTTCTGTATTGACAATTTAACTAAAACTTGCACATTTTCTCTAGAAAAGCAAAAAACACATATTCTGGCATATTTTTTTTAGCTTCAATAAAAAGAAAAATCAATCTATTTTGAGATACGCGAGTATATGTTGGGCAGCCTCCTCCATTTTCGAAATAACGGTATATCTCGAAAACAAGAGCTAACCTAAAAAAAAAAACGGTTAGCACCACTGGATTCAGCGTGCCCGAATTAAAATATGATTCGTACTCATATAAAACCCTTAATATATGCCGATTGTTTTTCTTAGTGTGTGGTCGAAAAGTACCAGAATCTGGTAAATTTTTTTCTCTTGGGAAAAAGATACCAGAATTTGTTTTTAGACATGTTCCGTTACTGTTGGTTGAAAAATTTGATTGTAGATATGTTTACGATTGAAGAGTTCAAGGACTCTCTGACTTTTTTAAATCACTTTTATAATTTTACTTAAACCTTTCAAAAAAAGCCACCATAAACGGAAGGAAATATTGTTGCCACATATTGTTGATATTGGTAAAAATATAAAATGCTATCAGTAGCACAGTTTTTGTTAGATTTGGTTGTTAGTGCAATATGCAACCCCACTACAAATAGCAAACTACTCGTTTCCATACTTCAAAGCCAAAAACAACAACAGAATTAACGAAAAAAAGTTATGTTAATAATATTATAATGCAAACATGTAGAAAACTCTAAATTAAATTTTGGCTTGTTATGATATTAAAAACTAAAACAACAGTAACAAAAATAACAAATTAACACAGCAACATTTTAACTAGTGGGAAGTTGAAAGTTGCAACATGCAGTAAATACAAATGTACATGTTCATGGTTGCCTAAAAGGCTGATGATAAGCATGATGATGTTGTAGATTTTTTTAGTTTAGCATTTTTTGCTTTTTGATGATGATGATGATGAACATGCAGCAGGAAATATTATTTCTAAAAATTCTAACAAAAAACAACAAAACAACGAAACTGAAAACTACAAGCTAAATTAAAATATTAAAACAAGTGTTGCATTCAAGCAGGCATATAAGAACATAAAAGCTGCCACACAATTTTCCCGAGCAGTAGCGATAGCAACAATAACAGCAACACCAACAATAAACTGATGAAAATACTTATGTTGATGTTGCTAATGCTGTTGCTCATGGGCCTGGTTGTAACATGCCGCTTATATATGGCCCTCAACATGTGTAATTGTGTTATTGTCCTTAAGGAAAACATTTTAATTTTATGCAAACTGACTGTACACACATGCATAAGGCCATATTTACACTTACCAGTTAGAGTACCAAACTGAAGGGGACGCACGAAAAGTCCCTCTAAATTAAGAATTTCAAAATCAGCAAAAGTCAACTAAGTCTAGGTTTTTACGATTCATCTTTTGCAGCTCAATTTATTTTCCGTTCCCTTATAAAGTTCCCAATATGATCGATAACACGAAGCAATGTTTCAGCTTTTTATTAAGATTAATGGCCGTTTTCTCATTACACGATTATCTTTTTTCCCAACGAAAAACTGCACATTAAAGAAATTTGGTTTTCTCAATGTCTCATTTGCTTCTTTTAAGTCGCAAAGCTAACCAGCACTCGTCTGTCAATTATTTATTTTCCTTTTATTTGCCGTACAGAAAAATTCAATCAGCTGACTCTCATCTTTTACATGTATTTTGAGAGGTGTTGCTAACTTAAAACAATGTTTTTGTCGTTTTATTGAGAAACCCAAAATTGTTAACAGGCAGTTTATCGGTCTAATAAATTTATGTTGACATTATGTAACAGACAGTTTGTCGGTACATTGAGAAAATGGCCATAAGATTATCAGAGTAAAATCATAACATTTTTGCAACTTTTCATAGCATCGCAATATTGAAAAAAATGCTCATGAACAGTGTTGCCACGACCAAAAAATTTTAACCAAAATGTAAAAATAAAGTAGCCAAGTGTAATAAAAAGTAAAAATGTATGTGTAAAACACTATTTCTCTTGCACTTCAGTTAAAAATCTTATAGGTATATTAAGTATTTTAAAATATTTAAACAGTTTTTTTGTTGAATTGGCAACTCTCAAACAAAGCTAACACATCTTATTTTGAAAACTGTATGACTGAGAGCTTTCAAACTTTTAATGATATAACAGACTATAAATCTATTTACATTCTAAGGTTTCATATTGCCACATTAAGAAAAAAGTAACCAATTTTGGTGAAAAGTAAAGAAAACGGCAACGCTGCTCTTGAAATCAACTCTACAGTAAACAACAACGCAGAAGTACCATTTTGACGTACATTTTTTTTCTTTGAATTGAAAAATATAATAAATTGTTTGTAAAAAATTAAAAAAGAATAAGCGCCAAAAAATGGAAGAAGCAGAAATAATAAATATACTGGAATACGTATCTGATAATTTTTTTAGGTAGATAAGTTATTAATTCGACTTGTGATGCCAGTGCATGCATCTTTGAATATTGTCAAATGGAAGGTGCGTGGTTTAAAAATGGTTTGAAAAATGCTGAAAATTTAAGCTGCAAGCTCACGTCAAATAATAAAAATAAGTGGAACTATGCTTTTTGGCACAGTTGCAAGGGTAAAAAAAAATTTACGTGAATACCTTTAAAGTGAAAAAAGATAAGAAAAAAATCTTTGTGCATATCGCTACGAATAAAAACCCAAAGCGTGTTGGCAACAGGGTTGTGAACAATTTCTAATAAAAAAGCGCCATGCCCCCAATCAAAAAGTGCTAAAAAGTAATTAATAAAATTCAAATAAAAAACTTAACTAACCAAGTTTTATAACTACACTGGTCGTCAAATATATGAATTACAAAGATTTTACAGCTCCGGTAGGCTAGCTGGTAGTGAGCTAGTCTAGCAGCGCCGGGGTTGCGGGTTCGATTCCCGCCAGAGACTCTGGTTCCTGCAGACAAGCGTAGAGCTTCGCGGGATTAGCTTAGGGAATAAAAAAAAAAAAAAAAAAAAATCCGTTTTCAGCTTTTTCTATCTTGTCTAGTTTTTTTTTATGTGATAGACTAATATTTCTATGATTATTTTCAAAGTTATTTCTTAATTAGTGGCGATCATTTTTTTAATGAAAATTAGTATGTACAGTGTACACATTTCTATCATTTATCAGAAATCCAGGTATTTTATGAATAAAATAAGACATGAAATCATGAAGATCAGTAAACAAAATGTTATCTAGACGTGATTAAATAAATTATTTGGATTCAGCACGCTAAAGTCAATTATCGAGTTCTCACATAATCAAGTTCTCTACCCACAAATTTTGGTTTTAAGCCTGGTACTGTGTTCAACATTTCACGTGAAATGCTGTCAAAACGCATATGAAAAAAACTTGTGCTGAATATCTATGAAATAATGTTGATAGAGTTGTACTCTGTTCATTTTGTGAAAAAGTTAGGAAATGTTTCTGGCAACATTTTTTTACAACTGCGAAATAATGTATGCTGCACTTATTTCACGTGGAATTTTAAGCAAAAGCAAAAAAGTATCAACTGATTATTAAATAAGAAATAAAAAATTAAAATAACACAACCGGTAACAGTTTTTTATCCATATTTATATTCTTTTTTATTAAATTTGTTAATAAAAGAATAATTTTTAGTTAAATACATGTGCGGTTTGTTTACATACGCAAAACAATGTCGCATACTTTGCAGGACTAAAACGTCAAATTGAACAAACTCGCATGAAAGGTAACATTGATACATGTCAAAATTTTCGTGTGAAATAATCAACATTTCAACATTTTTCACAAATTTGAACAGAGTACCAGGCTTTATGTGTCTTGATTTTAATGTATGCAAATAAAAGTACAGAAAAGTTGGGTATCTATAAAAGCGCTAATTTAGGCTCTTTTTGAAAAAAGCGCTAATGCAGAAAAGTGCGCCTTTTCGACAGTTAAAAAGCGCTAAATATAGCTCCAAAGGCGCTAAATTGGCAACTCTGGTTGGCAAGTACAAGCATCTCCATACCCAAACTCCTTTCTTCTCTCTCTTTAAAACTCAAAAGTTATGCACAAAAAAGCGAAGCGTGTAAACATAGACTAATCAATTTGAGAAGCTAAGAAACACATTACACCTCACTTTATTTCTAACAAAGCAAAATAATCTTTCGTTTGAAATATACCAAGAGGGATTAGCGGATATGGAAGAAGGGGTATGTAAGACAATCAGGTCTTCCGGTGTAAATAGGTATGTTCATTGCTTAATGAACTATAATTTTAAAAAATTGAATTTATTAATTAATTTGAAACAAAAAATTACAAATTATTAGGCTAATTAATTCTGAAACTGTATTTTAAATATTCAATTTAATTTAGGGAATGCTGTTCGGCTTTAACGGAAATCGAAACCGCGGTTTTAAAGCCTAACAACCGAAACCAAAAACCGATAAAAAAAACTCGGTTTTTAGTTTTACTTTAAATATATATTTATGCTAAACTAAATTGCAAATTATACAAAGAACAAATGTTTCTTCTTTAATAAAAGTACCTGCATTGAAACAAAGAAAAAATTGTTTACATACTAAAAAATACACATATACGTATGTAGTTTTACTTGGATATTTTCAAAACCGAAGGCCGATCCGAAGCCGACCGGTTTTATCATTTTAGAACCGAAAACGCGGTTTCTCATTTGTACGGTTTTTAGCAAACTCTAGTTTAATTCATTCAATAAAAATTTCGATACAATCCAACAAAAGTTTAATTAATTTAATTGCTTAATTCAATAACTATATTATCTATTTTTTTATTTATGTGAACTTACTAAGATAATTGAATAAAATAAATATTTTTTGTCAATTATTTCTTTGATAGAATTAATCAACATATTGCTTGAAACCGTTTGATATCGAAAATATCGAAGGGGAAAAAGAGTGGTCCAACCAAAACGCACGATGTTAATTGTTAAAAAAAAACAAAAAGTTTTCAAAGAATTATCTTAATAATTTTTTGTGTTGATTGAAAAATCGGTGACAATTATGTGTGAAATTAAATATCGGTCAAATGCCTGTCACGGCATCGGTGGCATGCCTCTATCCGATAGTCCATATTCTCAATGAATCTGAAGCATAATTGAGGTTCTATGTCGTTAATGTCCCGAATTAACTCATCCGTTAGCTCTTGAATTGTTGCTGGCTTATCGACGTTCACCTTTTCTTTCAAATAACCCCAAAGAAAGAAGCGCAATGGTGTCAAATCACAAGATCGCGGCGGCCAATTCACATCGCCACGACCATTAAATTTCAAGGGCAAAAGAGACATTGTTTCGTTGGCTGTGTGGCAAGTGGCACCATCCTGTTGGAACAACATATCGTCCATGTCCATATACTTAATTTCTGGCCACAAGAAGTCCGTTATCATCTCGCGTTAACGCACACCTTTCACGGTTACTGCTTGGCCGACCTCATTTTCGAAGAAGTACGGCTGAACTCTTTATTGCTTGACTCCATTGCTTCCACTGAAAACATTCCAATGAGCAAAGATATAGATTTGATTATTTCAGCACCATGAAATCAAATGTAGGCTGGAAGGCACACAAGATTCATTCAAAATAAAAGTTGTTTCGGAAGCAAATTACAATAAAATCATATAGAAGTGTGTACAGGGAAGCAAAAAAATTTGAAACAGATGTATGGTTAGAAAGGCTGATGTAAAAATCCCTTCTGGCGGTCTCCACAGCTAATTTTTGGAACAATGTTAGTCTATAATATCTACATCAAGGTTCCAAAAAAATTTCTGGGTAGCTCGGGTATACCTTTTTTTTGACCATATAAAGATTTAGAAAATATTTCTAAGCAGGATTTTTGCTGTACTTACGCTTCTAAGCCTTAAATGAAAAATCAAATAAAGAATGATGATATAGATGAAACACCACTTTATCACAGAAAAGTTACTTTGTCCCAAAACGTCCAGCAATTACCCATTCAATGCGCCAACTAATGTGATATAAAAATCAATAAAAAACCAATTACGATTACTTTTTAAAAAGAATCGTAATGATTATCTAATGCTATAAGAAAAGATATTTGATAACTAGTAATCGAAAAATAATCAGAACTTCTGGCGATCAAAAAGAATCAAAAGTAATCAGAAAGTAATCCGATTACTTACAGCGATTATTTTTGATTACAGTGGCCAATTAAGGCATTATTACAACTGGTATAAAATGGAACGTTATTCGCGTACATTCTTACATTACAATTTGTTAGGACGCCTGGGAGGTCATTAGAGTAAAGTGAGAATAATGGTGGCGTAACAATGGACCCTTGAGGTACCCTTCTTGTTACAGGCAGTGCCCTGGATTTTTAGATTCCAGTTTCAACATACTGATATTTGTTACTTAAGTATGTATAACTGAGAAGCGGTCGAAGAGAAATTAAAAAAATGATTGAGTTTGTAACAAAGCATGTTACGGTATCAAACTCTTTGGAATGATCCCAAAGTCTTGCAATCATCAAGTCCTTCGTAACATCAATCAAGGCTATTATGCAGTTGTTTTTCTTTCTGAACCTAGATCGACGCTCTGTTAGCAAGTTATTGTAATCCAAAAAACAAGTTATTTGGCTATGCATTATACGTTCAAATAATGTAGAGATAAATGTATGACCCAGTTTTGGGGTTTTAACGATTTTTTAGTTCGAGGGAAAATAACTTGAGGTTAAAATTTTGTTAAAGAAAAATTTTATTATTGGAAGACGTCAAGGTATATCGCCTGATATAAAATTTCCTGTGGATATTTTAGTAATTGCAATGACAGTAAAACTTCGAAAGTACTTGAGATTACAAAAAAAGTATTTCTTTAGAATACTTTACCGTTTGCATAAACTATTCCTAAAATTTGTGTATTGCTCAGCAACTCATTTTGATTACATTTTTTGTTTGGTAATAAATAACTACAATCAAAAGCTGTTCCAATTTTATGTGGATAAAAGTGTTCGCCAGTACATTTTCGAATAATGATAACCAGGGAGACCGTAAATATGCAATTGCATGTTTTTCCTTGTGCGATCA
Source organism: Pollenia labialis (assembly GCA_949318255.1). Classification (NCBI taxonomy): domain Eukaryota; kingdom Metazoa; phylum Arthropoda; class Insecta; order Diptera; family Polleniidae; genus Pollenia; species Pollenia labialis. The sequence continues at coordinate 44,167,900 of OX439143.1, read as the reverse complement.
ATGAAGGCACAAACAATATATTTATCCGTTTTAGAGCTTTTTGTGAATTTTGGCATCGATTTGTTTGTGCATATTTTTGCATATTTTACTGTGTGCAGCATTTTTGTGCATTATTTAGTTAAACGAGCATTTTTGCAGCATATTTTTAACGTAAACCTTGTGCGCAAAGTACAAGTTCTAATTGTGAAGATAATTTGATTAAATCTGGCCAAGGTCTGTGTAAATGGTGTGAATCGGCCTATAATTTAACATATTCCCCATAAAAACTTCTCTCCAAATAAGACTCTTTGTGTCTGTTAGCCATCTAAATATGATGATATTTAAATTAAATTCGCCCCAAAAATATTTTACTGCAAATTAAATTATTTTCGAATCGTTGCACATTTGCTCCCATCCCTAAAAAGCGTTAACTTCCTTAAAATATGGATGTTAATATCTAGATAATATTCGGCGCAAACATATCTTATATGAATTTTAGCCTAATATGGGCTTAAGCGATAGTATTTTTAAGTTTTTTTTTTCAAATTTTGTTATTAAATGGTTGAATATTTTGTTTTCACATTTGGAATTTTTTAGGGCATATTTTTAACATTTTTCAGAGCATATTTTCCAGTTTTTATTGCATATTTAATGCGCATAAAACGTTTTTTTAGAGCATATTTCTGGTTTCCCTGATGATATCATTTCACTGTTTCAAAAAAAAAAAAAAATTTAATACGAATGAATACGAAATCGTTGAAAGTAATAAAAAATATTTTTTTTGAAATAATTAATTATTTTGTAGTAATCGCAGGTAACCCTGATTATTTTTTGATTACATGTAATCGTAATTGAAATTGTTATCATAACTTTAACCTTAAAAAAGTAATCAAATAAGTATTTATCAACCCAATATTTTCCCTAGCAGATAACTTTATGGTTACTTAATTTTATTTTTAAAAACCCTTATTTGTCCGCTTTGGTGGTGCTTTTAAATTGAATGATTTTTTATTCCGCCGCTAGATTGGCGTTATTTCCCAGTGTGCGTCATAACAATTGCACGTTGAAAAGAATAGACAAACACGATAATTTTTCCGTGTTGTTTTGTTTTAAATTAAATTATCTGTTGTTACCTGCAAAAGAAAAAAAAACAACAATTATTTTACAAAATAAAAATCTTATACGGACTATGTAGAAACCGCACTTGAACCGAAATCGTTAGTAACTGGGGTAACTGAATTAAAATAGGACTGAACTTGCTCCAGAAATTTACCCATTCAAGAAACTTAATCAGAATTTCACCTGGAAACGAAGCAGAAACCGAGTGTATTGACAGTAGAAACTTTTGAATAAAATTCAAAAGATTTTTAGGCCGTCCCTCCTAAATGCACGTTTGATAATTGTTCAGCTTCATGGTCCTTTCACTCTCTTTTGTCGTAAAATTTATAATTTTTTTTTTGTTGTTTTGTTTTATACCAAGTGAAAGACGCATTGTATGTTAATGTGTCAAAATATTGTTTAAAGTGATTGTTTGACATGCAAGAGTAGTAGTGCATTTTTGGAACACAAACACATCAACGTACACTCTCCTTCACTCACTCATAAACAGGCATACGCTTGAGTATTTCCTGAAATGTAAATATGTGTATATATTCCAGTAGTCAGGCATCATGTCATTATCACAGAGAAAAATATACTTTTGTTGACACTATAGTCAACGTATTTTTTCTATTTTTTTTTTGTTATTACAAAAAATTTTTTAAGAGAAGCGCTATAAAAAATTTAAACATCAGCTCGTATAAGATGTTATGACCTCGTTGCTATCATCGAGCTAGTAAAAAAAAACATCAGCAATAGGAGCAACGACTACGAGAACAACAATAAAAAGTGTGCATTAGATTCTAACACTTGTAGCTTGGAAAGAGATTTTAAAAAGGGGAAGGTGGCCTAATAACGACATCTCTAACAATGAATTCGGTAATCGAGGTTTTATCGATGAGATATTTTAAGAAATATACCGATGTGATACTTAATTGTTTCTTAGTTTTAGACAGGATGTTATGGAGCAAGCCGGGAAGGCTATTGTTCATCTGTACTGCTGCAAATGTCCAGTGGTGAAAAGTGAGGATTGACCCAAAGGATACTCCACGGTATCTATACGACCTTAGTTCGTCTAAAACTTCTACTCGCATGGTGGTCAATCTTGGATAGAAGGAGCCACTTTGAAAGACTAACGAAGCAGCGGAAAATGGCCTCGTTCTGCATTGTAGGGGTTCTTCGCACCACTCCTACTGATGAATATTATCCTAAATCATCCAACCTTGGATTTCGTGGATAAAGAGATAGCGATAAATTCGGCCTCAATTTGCCTCAAATTTACGCAACAGTGGAGTAGACAATCTCGAACCGTAGGATTTACCCCACCACCCCAGTTTTGGTTCACGATTGTCGCTGCAGAACACTGATACCAAGCCGGAATACGAGAGAAGAAGCGTGAACTTCTACAGGATGGCTCAAAGTCACGAGAAGGACTGGGCTTCGGGGTACACTAAATGAAGTTTAACCTCAATTTATCGCGAAGACTTCTAGAGCCCTGTACCGTGTTCCAGCCGAAGATACTTGTGGTTAAGGAAGCTGCAGACTGGCTCAGATTTTCGACTGCATTGGCGTCTGCTATGGATGTTTCAGTGGCAGCCGTGCTGCTGTAATGGCCATGGAGAACGAGAACGGCTCCAGACTGCCGCTCATCTCTCAACGAGATGGCTGAGAAGTTTGATATCAGGTTCATATAGGTCCCAGGACACATGGATATACTGGGGAACATTGGGGCAGATGAGCTTGCTAGGCTTGGCTTGCCACTACCTTACTGGTTCCACTTGATCAGGGTCGGTTGCCGCTGCTCTACAAACTTCAGCGATCGCCCATCGATATTGCCAATGACAGATGGGCCGCAAACCTGAATGCAGTACTGCCACGCAATTATAGTCCCGCATGGATCACGGGCCTGTAACTTCTTAAATTTATCTTTTTCAACCAACATGTGGTCAACGTACCATAGATTTCTATATACAGCTAGATTTCTTTTTGTAGCAATTACGGCCATAATAGGGACGTATCACTTTTGGTATCTCCTATCAAGGGACACTGTCTTTTAGGTAGGCATGCAAAGCGTCGGGTAGCCAAACACTAGGATTACTGCCGCAGCTCTGATGAAGAATACGATGAGGAGAACGTCGAAAACTTTCTATGTCGCAGTCCTTCACTGGTAAGAAGACGACTGGCCGAAATGGCATCCGCCAACTTACACAGTGTAAGTGTTTCAGATGGATACTCACTACTATTCCTACCTAACCTAATCAACCCTATCTAGAAATCTGAAACGTACACAGTTGTAATGGTATTTGCCATTTACATAAGAGAAACCTGTTTTGAGGATCATTGAGTAGTTGGTTGCCTCTATGTTATCTATTAAGCATATAGTCAAAATTGTTCTGCATTTTATTTGTTGCCACTTGAGACTTTTCACTCCCCTAATAATCATAAAACTAAACGGCCAAAATTGCGTTTAGAAACGCGGTTATATTATCAATTAAGCCTTTGTCGATCCATTGCCATTAAAAAAAGTTATATATATTAACTCTAAACTTTACTGTCCCTTAGTCATCCCAAATGTGAACAGTTTCAATATCATTTTTTATTTTGTCTGTACATTTGGAATAATTTTTAATCTTAATTCCTCAACTTTGTCTTGTATACTTCCTGCACCTGTATGATGTATGTATAAGTAATTACAAAATTTTTGCAATTCTTCACACATACATTTCTTCATTAATACGTATGCGGACCATTGTTATGTTATTTGCACTTGTTGTGAACTTTAACTTCTGTCACTGCACAGACAGACGACTTTTTGCCTGCAAAAGCCAACCAGCATCCAGCTAAAAAAATAAACAAAACAAAAGAAGAGTAAGAAGCAAGAAAAAAACACAAGAACCGAGCAATTCTGAAGATGTGTTCAGTCAACTCAAGCGAGTCAACTGGGCGTCATGTCATATCACATTTACTAAACAAACAACTAACAACCACTGCTTCTTTCAACTGACTACTACCACTGCTACTGCTGATGGAGCTACTAAGACTTGTGTATACAACTAGCGACATGAACTGCAACAGCAATTGTAAAAAATACAAAATAATAAGAACAACAACCACAAACATCTAGTGCACTAAGCTTTCCTATTACACTAGGAGTAGAGGAGAGAGGCAACTTCAATTGGAAGTTCTTGCAACAACAATGTTTCCTGAAGGTATTTAAAAAAATTAAGCTAATTTTAGATTGGAATTAGAACCAAATTATGCTTTAACTTAGTAAGAACAAAGTTAGGGCTTAGTTAAAGTGATGCTAGACTTGAGTTAGGGTGATAGTAGAGAGGAATAAAATTGTGTTAAATTATAGTTAGATGAAAGTAAGAGTAGAGTTAGAGTAGAGTTAAAGTAGAGTTAGAGTAGAGTTAGAGTAGAGTTAGAGTAGAGTTAGAGTAGAGTTAGAGTAGAGTTAGAGCAGAGTTAGAGCAGAGTTAGAGTAGAGTTAGAGAAGAGTTAGAGAAGAGTTAGAGTAGAGTAAGAGTAGAGTTAGAGTAGAGTTAGAGTAGGGTTAAAGTAGAGTTATAGTTAGAGTAGAGTTAGAGTAGAGTTAGAGAAAAGTTAGAGAAGAGTTAGAGTAGAGTTAGAGAAGAGTTAGAGAAGAGTTAAAGTAGGGTTAAAGTAGAGTTGATAGTTAGAGTGGAGTTAGAGAAAAGTTGGAGAAAAGTTAGAGAAGAGTTAGAGTAGAATTTTAGTACAGTTAGTGAAGAGTTTAAGTAGAGTTAGAGTAGAGTTTTGTAAGAGTTAGAGTAGCGCTAGATTAAGTCAGAGTAGATTTATGTGTGGTTTTCACAATACAAGTGATTTAACGTAAAGTACAATCAATATCAAAAGCTCTCAAAAATTGTACAACAATTTTAAGAGGTAGATCCAAGTCTGGCAAGCTCATCTGCTCTTATGTTTCCCAGTATATCCCTTTTCCCTGGGACCCATGTGATCCTGATATCAAACTGCTTCTGCATCTTATTTAAAGTTACGCTCCAGTAAAGACCTGTTCCTAGGGAGAAGGAATCCAAGGCTATCAGTTTAAATATTAGTGTACACAGCAGTCATTGACATGGCAGACAGACCCAGCCACTCTACAGCCAGAGTAGACGTTAGGGTGGGTCACTGATGTATGAGAAAAAATAAAAGTTCTCGAATCATATTCTAATAGCAATATTTTTTTGTATTACGTTAAAACAAATAAAAATTGAAAAAAAAAGTTCAAAAAAGTGTCATCTTGAGCCTGCGCATGAGCTCCTAAGAATTAAGAATATTTGAAAAAAGTCCATTTTTTAAATTTTAATATTTTATTTACTATCAATTATTATTAATTAAAACTAAAAATATTTTGAATTAAACTTAAAAAAAATAAAAATTTGGTTCTTATACAACATAAAACAATAAAATCCTTTTTGGTCACAAAATCTGGTTTACTGTCAAACCCAGGCATCTCTCGTCTTAATTCAAGTTTCGTCTATATTAAACCATCGCTTGACTTTTTTAGCGCAAAGTGTCATGAATGCTTCTGACACTATTTTCACGAACCTAAAAGTCGTTAAAATACAGTAATATGCTTTTCTGCAATACAATGCTATTGTAACAAAATTAAAAATTTAACAAAATTGAAGGTCAAAGCGCGGGCTCTTACACTAAAAATAAATTATTAACATTTTACAGGGATCTAATTCAGACAAAAATACAACATATTTACGCTATTAGAAGTCGATAAGAGAAAATATATTTTTTTGACCCAGCCTAGTAGACGTATGTGCGGTTTGCAATACATACAAAAAAGAATTTAGTGCTTTTCATATAAATTTTACTACACGTTCAATCACTTGGATTGTTTTTTGTCCAAAAATGTATTTGTATTGTATTAAATAAGCTTTGGTTCTATGTGGTTGACAGACGTTTATTGGTTACAAAGAAAAAATGTTTGCAAAAAATTATTCAATTAAATAATTAATTGGTGTGCATTTATTATTCAATTAATTTTTTGTTTGCTGCAATTAATTTTTTTAATCAAAACCCATAAAATTAAATGTTTGTGTATATGTGGTGTATTTTTTGTTTATGCAATTAATTTTTTAATTGACTAAATTTGTGTCCCATGACTCGAAAATACAAATCCGTTAATTGATATGATCAATTCCTTTGCAGGGGCAAAATTAGTTAAATATTTAATTGTCTGAACGAATTGTTTAATTAAAATCTTTTTTCTATTTTTTCTGTGTATATTTCCATTATATTCAGCTGCTTTTCTTCTTTCAGAAACGGTGTCTTTATATTCCTCTCAACACTCTTGTTGTTTCCTTGAATATCACATTGATACTGACTGCATCTATTATTTGGCAGTCTGACAGTCTTCTTGTAAAAAATTAAAGTAGACGTATACGTCTGTCTGTGTCTTACTAGCAATGTCCGTCTTTTTCTATTATAAAAATATAGTGATGCATTTAAATAAACACTCTTAAAGGAAGCCCCCCCAGCTCTGTGTTAAGCGCAGAACAACAGCAGTCAGGCAATCTATGCACATTTGTGCATAAATGTGCAGCTTTCTATGCACCATTAATATTTTTCTATTATAATTTATTCTATACAAGAGACAGCTATAACAAAATACTTTAGTTAAACTATATAACGCTTTTTGTGTTGCTTTAAGAAACTTTTTAATAATAGAAAACAATACAAGAGTAAAAATTATTCTCTTCATTCTTTAACAACACTATATTTTTACAAGCGCTAAACGAACTTCTTTACCAAACTCTAACTTTTATTGTTGTTAAGTGTCAAGCTTTAAATTGTAGAAAAAATCTTGGTTGATCTTAATAAAATGAAAAAAAAAATGTTTAAGTGTTTGAGAAAAGAAAAAAAAATCTTAACTAAAAAGGCGGCACTTGAAAATTATGTTGAATGAATAAATTAGTGCAACTTTCAACAATGATTTGCTTTGCCTCAAAGAGCAGTAAGAAAAGCTGAAGTTGCTAATGTTAATAATGTTTGCCTGCTACCAACATGTATAAATTTATTAGCTTAAGTTCAACTTATAGTGTTGGAGTATACACCTCCTTTTTTTGCTAAAGTTTTTTTTTCTCTTGTCGAAATAAAATAAAACACAATGTCCCACTAACAGTGGGGTGAAGGAAACTATTCCTTTTTTTAAAATTAACCTTCGAGCATACCCTGAATTTTCAACAAGTTTTCCCGCCTCTCCTCCCGTGCTTCTTTAAGTTTTATTAAATTTGAGTCATATTTTAACTCCATCAAAATCAAATAATCTTACTCCACTCTACTTCAACTTTATTGAAACTAAACTCTAACTTTACTGTACTTCTTCAATACTATTCTTAAACTCCATCCTAATTCTACTTTTACTTTATTAAAATTCTGCTTAAAATATTTAACTTAACTCTGATCTAACTACTCCTATCCAGCTGGAAAAAATTCTAACACTACACTTACTTCAGTCTTACCTTATACTAAGTCTACTTTAAATTTTCTCTAACTCCATTCCAATTCTTCTACTCTAAACCTCCCTTACTCTATCTTAACTTAATTCCAACTCTAATTGAACTCTACTCGAACTCTTTTTTAATTTTAGTGTAACACTACTCTAACTCTATGCCTCTATAACTCTACTTTCTCACACTACTCTAACGTTGTTTTAACTCTTCTCTTGTCTTATTTAATTGAACTACACTCAGCTCTACTTGGACGCTATCAACATGGATGGAGTAGAATAAGGCTTGAGTGAAAGAGAGAGAGAGAGAGAGAAAGACAGAAAGTAGATTAAAACATATTTGGAGTAGAGGTAGAGTAGAGTTATAACAAAAGAAAACTACATCAACCAAAGCGAATTCACTTTACAGGTGGCGTTTAACGCACAGCTCAGCTACTTTTTTTTTAAACTGAGTTTAACGTAGTCTAAAACCAAAATTTTAAGCAAAACTAAGCTGTTCCGTAAAAATTGTGTATACAAACTTGGTAATGTTTTTATCTGTTTTCAGATTAACTAACTAAGATCTCTAAAACCCAGCCTTTGGGCTAAAAAGTCAGAGCAAGTTAAACTCTCGTTTTGGCTTAAAATGTGTTTCAACCAACAAATCTATAAACCCCTAAACATAGTTATAAACCATCCTTAAACCCATAAAAATTGGCGTTTAATTACCAATACACCCCATATGAATTTGATAAGATTTATCGTAGTGCTAGCACATGTTTTTTCAACAACATATAATACATGGGACACTGATTTATAGTTGTTGAGTTTAAACTACATATAAATTCAAGTTTAATTTAACTTAACCTGCGTTTAAACCATCAGTGATTTATTAGCAATTATGGCCAGTTTTCAGGATTGATATTAAAACACATTTATTTTGAAAATCGTTTTAAATACAAAATTCTCATCTTCACTAAAAACTTAAGTGAAACTTAAGTCACCATTGTGGCACACTTAATTTCAACTTAAGTTTTCATTGTAATATTTTAGCAAGGTGGCCTCAATTTCACATCAATACAATAACAACAGGCAAAGCATTAACAGTCAGCTGTTTTTTCAGACCACCTTGTAAATAAATACACTTGTTTTTTTTGTATCTTTGTACTTTTATCTTCATTAAATACGACTTTTCAAATAAAACTCAAAAAACCAATCTGTTTTTAAATACGATTTAAGTTTGTTATGAAAATTAACTTAATATAGATTTAAATACTATCCTGAAAATTGTGCATTAGAGAAAGAAATGTTAAAAGTTGCGATTGTTTTTTGACGCTTGGACCAACTAGAGCAGCAATAAAAATACAATGCTGTTTTTTATTGTTGTACTGTGGTAGTATCGTCTCCGCCGGATAAACGAATTTGCCTTGGTACTATACAATTATAACCTCTTTTTAAAGATCAATTACAAAATTATTCTACCACAATTTTAGCACAATTAGGTCCACTGTCGAATGCTGATAAATTTGCTTTTATTTTATTTCAACAGCTTTTCAAACAATTCTATTTAGTTTTGCTGTTAATTATAATAATAAAAGTTATTAGCATTAATTTTTTTTTTGTTCCGTTTATTGCTGATTTAAAAAACTTAATTTGCAGAAGAGTGAAATTAAAATGTTAAATGTGCCAGTTTAGATCCCCTAACAAATGCATAATTACGGAAAGATTTCTTTGCTTAAGTGCAACTAAAGAACTAAATTAGCTGACTTTAAACTGCATTATTTTACAAGGATTATGTTTAAAAAAATAAATTTAAGAAACAAGAGCAATTTGTTTGTTTAATCTCATGAATTTAATTATAACAGATCTGAAGGGGATGCAAATTATATGCACTTAGATTAAAAAGTTTTACTTTTTAAATTCTACGAAAATGCAATTAAGTTAATTAAGGGGAGAAAGTGAATTAATTAAAAAGTGTTGATTTTTCAAAGGAATAAAATAAACAAATGAAAATCTTCTTTGAAATTCTTCTTAAGCTTGTTGTAAATTTAATAAAGACAATAACACGAAATTGGAACTTCTTCCTAGCTCTCCGGTCGTCCTACACCTTCCTCTAAGCGGGCAGGGCATTTTATGTTCTACATCCGTAATCAATCTGGTTTTAAAACAGTACTCCGCCAAGACAAATTGGAGTTTGATTTGGTTTTCTTCTATATAATCCGGATAAGGTTTAAACTTAGGGGTGTTTTTTTTAGAAACAAAACACACATTTAATGGCATTTAACTAAGGGGACCAGATTTTAAAAATAAAAACATACGACCTAAAGAAAAAAGTGAAAAATTTATTTGACTTCAAGATTTTTTACATATTTTACAGACAAATTTACATCCATATATTTATAGATGTAGACGAAATAAAAAAAAAAATAGCATACACATATGCAAATTTACATTCATCCCTGCAAATAATATTGGACTACCTGATCCATTTTGATCAAATGGACTACTCTCTGGACTGGTCCAATGTAATGTAAGCATGGAGTTTGTAGTGAAACGACAAGTTATCGTTTTCTATCGACATGTTTTTTGTTTTTAAACGACTTCAAAACTAATCCTCTTAAGTAAACCATGAAGTTGTTTTAAGACTACTCCTTTGTAATGCAAAGCTGGGTTATGTGGTCCTGCCCTACGACATCGTAATGACCATGTTTTTTCCATACATTGGGGTTACCTTTGGACTAGTCGTAGTCCCTAATGGTCTACATTTTAGATGCGTGTATGGAATAGTCGCATTGTTTTGCAGGGATTTCACTAACTTATTCAAAATTGTATACAGCAAGTGTATGGGAGTTCAGTAATAGTATGAACAGAACAAGCATGTCACGACATTTTCCATACGATTTGACAGAAAAAACCGGGTCACGACATTTTCCTACGATTTGACAGAAAAAACCGGTGACACCGTGACATACAATTTTTTTTAATTTATTAAAATAAAAACAAATATTCATCATGCTTTTAACAGATTAGGCAAAAAGATGACAAAAAGAGGACACAAATTTTATAGATAACAGCCAGTTAAAATAGATGATTGGCCTCTAAAAAAGTACGTATGGTCACCTTAATTTAACGTAATAGAGTCTTGGAGTTTTATATTGTGCTGTGTGGCAGAGAACGGGTACGGATCCCTAAATTCGAGTCCCCTGTCTCCAGCGGCGATGTCTGCACGCATGGTACGGGCTCGGATGAATTTGAATATTATATAAAAGAGTAAACGTGGTCATGAGTCGAGCCATAGTATTACGTATTAGCTGCTCATATGGATAATTACACGCACCGTAAACGTAATAAAGTGCTATGTAAGCTCGGCGAATGGAGCGCGAACTTTAACGTTGTTTAACGTTTGGTGACTTGCCAAATTAAACTGCAAAAAATCAAACACACTTCATTAGTCATCATCCCGACTTGCGGTTTTTGTTGCAGCAATTCTTGAGTTTATGGGTGAAACAGATGAGAAGTTTGGGAAGGGGTACTCCATTTCATGTACTCTGCAATTCTATTTTGGTTTGTAATGCTCACATTTTGTAAATTGAAGTTGGCTGAGGCGAGATAAAAATACAAAAATTGTAAGACTTTAATTTTATAATCTGCACACAGATGCAATTTTAAAGCAGAATTTCAAAAAATTGCAGCAACAACAATTTTAACTCTGGACGATGACTTAGTATGTCAGCACGTTTTGTAATTATCCTGGTTATAAGTTATAACATACGGCTGCAAAACTCTAAAACTTACCAAAAGTACAAGTTGCACAAAGTTCCATGGAAAGCGCAATGCTGAGAGTATCTTTAAGAGATCGCATGGCAAACGCCTTGTTAAGAGAAAAACAAAAGTGGCTGACTGGGTCAAACGAGTTGCAGAAGGAACATGTCGCTGGGCAGGACACGTACGTCGAATGAATGACAACCGGTAGACAAAACGTTTACTAGAATGGTGACCTATAGAAGGCAAGAGGGACATTGGTAGACTACCGACGAGATGGAGCGGTGTTATTAAAAGAGTAGTAATAATTTGGATGAATGTAGCACAAGACAGAGCAACATGGAAACAAGTAGAGGAGGCTTATGCCTAACAGTGGAGTGAGCGGCTGCTAGCTGATGACGATGATGATGAGACAAAACTTTCAAACGCTTTTTTTCGTTTTAATTTTTAACTGACCTCGAATCAGATTCCTTTTTTTTTTTTTTTTTTTTAATTTTCCTAAGCAAATCCCGCGAAGCATTATGCTTGTCTGCAGGAAAGAAACCAGAGTCTCTGGCGGGAATCGAACCCGCAATCCCGGCTTTGATAGACTAGCTCGCTACCAGCTAGCCTACCGGGCTTTTTTCGGACAATGCTGGATTCAAGCTAATGAACGATGCTCGGTACAAGTTCTATGTAACCGTCCCACTAAATGCAGATTTTTTACTTGGCGCCATAAATATTTGGCTTAAGTCTCTATTCGTATAGTTGGTGTACTTAATTTACGCTTTAAGTTGTCGTAATGTATCCATTTTTGCATCGCTAGTAATGATTAAATGGGGGGGGGGAAAGAACTCATAAACTTCGTTTATTTTTGATGAGCCCTGCTACCTGCAACATTTTTAAATTAATGCCATAATGTATTCCTTTAGGCAACCATCTTTATGTAGTAACACGTTCAATTTATAATTTTCGAACTTTTTTGGCGACCTTTGTCGTCACCACTTCTAAACCGATCAGAAGCATATCAAAAAACAAAATTTTGCAGGAGAAGTTTTTTTATTTTAATTTAAATAAATTTTGTATGAAGGTTGTCGCTTACGATAAAGTTGTGTTTGCTATAAAATCGCAACGACACCTTATGTGACTATGACATTTTAGGAGATGATGCGAGTATTGCCAATAAACTAATTTATTAAAAAAAAAAACGGTAATGCTTCAATATTTAGCTAACTAAAATCTGTGAACAGAGGACACAGAGGCGTCACGAGACAGAGAATATTGCATGTTTTCTGTCTTTTTCTTCGAAAGCTGACCTTTTTGCATTTTTTGTTTTGATTACGCAATTTGTGTTGATTGTAGCGGCCTGTTTTTACACATTGCCACTTCACTTCCAAAACACGCTTTCTTTCTCTTTCTTCGAAAGCTGCACTCACAAATGATTTAGGCATGTTTCATACGTCACTTTTTACGGCTCCACGAAAAGCCCCCAATGAAATAACACCCAAACGAGAAATGAAATATTCCCCAAATTTTTTCCATACATTTTTGGGTGTTATTCCATATGAAATAACACCCAATTTTTTGGGCCCTTTATTTCCTATTTTTTGGGATTTATTTCATTGGGGGTTATTTCCTGGGCGTTATTTCATTGGGGGGCTTTTCGTGGAGCCACTTTTTACATCTCTGTATGCTTTCTGTTGATATGCTTTAGCTGCTTTTTTTCGAACTGAAAAAGTGAACGCAAAAAATACAGAGCATACCGAGATGAAAAAAGGGACGCTTTTGAAAAAATAGAAATAAAACTTTTTTTGGTAGTGAATTCGCAATGTGGAAAAACAGGCCGTCACAATCAACACAAATTACGTGATCTAAACAAAAAAGCAAAAAAGGCAGCTTTCGATGAAAAACACAATATTTTCTGTCTCGTGGCGCCTCTGTGTGCTCTGTGACTTGGTTTTCGTTATTACAATTCTGTCGTGCTTTGTATTGCATATTGTGCCATTCTATTGGATTCGCCTTAATTCCAGCGACATTTTTTTTATCAAAAAAAGAAAAAAGGCCAAGGCTAAAACAGATTATTATTTTCATCAGATAAAATTGTTCTACGTGCATCAAATCAAACTAGTCGCTCCAATAATGAGATGTTTGATTGTTGATTCAACCAAAAATTAACGTAAGCGAACGCAACGTTGCCCCGATAGAGACGTGAACGTGATAAAAATAAATAACATGCAAACGTTCTTGAAGCGTTTCTCACTTCACGGCTTTAATGTTATTTCAAATTGCAAAAGAATTGCGAAGCCATCTTTTCTCATATTCAAGAAACGATAAAACAAAATGCTTCGTGCTCTCTGAAACACCCGATATTTTCCTACATTCTATTTTAGCTACACATAAATATTAATAACATTTTAAAATAATTGCTACAATTAAACCATAATCCAATTTTTTATGACCTACATAAATAAGACGTAGACTTGTTGATTTATTATTCGAATTTTTATTTATTCCTCTTTTCAAACTCTAAATAAAATCAGTCATTCCACAAAATTTTCTTTTTAACTTAAATAAAATTTTTATGGCTTAAATTTCATTATAATCCCAAACATGCCTTTGGGCTTAGCAGAGAATAAAATTTTTGATGTTTCCAAAAGAAAAAACCCTGCCAGCTGTTTCAATCTTCTACCTTATTGTCTTTATACATTATTTGTTCTGATACATATGAAAACATATTTATGAATTCTTTGGTTGTCTTCAATTTAATTTCAAAATTCTTGTTTATTTATTCAATATGACAGTTAACAAACAATAATTCTTTATTCGGCTGTACTGAATCTTTGATACCCTTCAACGAGAGTTAGAATAATAGTTATTTAAAGTGTGGAATCAAATCAATAGAAAATGAAAAAAGGACACCAAATTTTATGATCATGAAAATATCTGTTATGATTTAATGAAATTTAGGAGCCATTAAAATTTGACCTTTAAAAGGCCAAATACACTTATCAAAATACTCATCAAGCATTGTGATAGTATTAGTGAAAATGTGTTTGTATGTGTGACACTGACGATGCTGTATGGCAAATCAAAATCTTAGATATAACGGCGAATATTAATTACGTCCAGCAAACGTACACATTAACATTTGCCTGCATGACAAGCATTTGACATGTGTATTTGGCTCTTTAGTGTTTTGTACGAAATGACCAACTAAGTATACCTTCATGCACCATTAGTTGTAATGGGGGGGACATAAAAAGTCAAGCTAAAAATATTAACAAATATTTTTAAATTTTTTCTTTCTTTTCCAAAAAAAGTCTTCTTCCTCTGGTTTAAAAAAAAGCACAATGTTATGAATAAAAACAAAAACATATTCAATTATTTTTAGTTCTGTTTATCTCATGTATTTATTTCAATATAAAAGCAGTTGAGGATTTAAAATGTGCAAAACTAAAGAACTCAGGACAATAATGGCAACAAAAAAAAAAAAAAGGAAGAACGGGAGGAGAGATGAAGTTTTTAGCCTTTGGCTAGAATATATTAAAAAGAAATAGTAACCTTAGAGACTTAAGCTTTAAGCATCAGTTTATGCCATTGTTTTTTGTTGAGATTTATTCTTTTTTTTTTAACAAGATTATGAGACCATAAATTCTATATAAAACAAAGAATTACAAAATAAGGAACAATATGTAAAACCATAAAAATTATGTTTAAAAATGTCAATATTTACTAAAGAAGACATTTTAAAAATGTTTGGTATTTTTTTTTAAGAAAGAAGTACGTACTTTTTTGTTTTTTTTCTAAGGCAAAACTATTCGCTCTGTATATGTGATTAAAAAATTCCATTGGACTTAAGGAAAGACTATAGAGACGAATATTAAAAAAATTTTAAGGCCCGATGTTGAATGTGAACCACACCTGCATTTTATATGACATTTCTCAATTTCAGAATAACTCAATTTGAACCATGGAAAGATGCACAATCGAGCAACGTGTTAAAGTTATTCAGGCTTATTATGAAAGAAGGCGTTCAAATCAAAATGCATATCGTGTACTTCGTGATTTTTTCGTTTTATTTAATCGTCCAAATGTGCGTACAATCTGAAGAATCGTGACCTACAATTGCACCTCTCACGCTCTTCGTTAATGAACATTATGCATAAAGGCTTGAATACACACGCTTACAATGTGCAATTAAATCAAGAACTAAAGCCTCTTGACCATTCCAATTGTCGTCAATGGTCAGAATGGTGGCAAGAAATGGCAACAGTGGATGATAAATTTTCAAAGAAAATCATCTTCAGTGATGAGGCACAATTTCAGTTACTGTGAATGGTGTTCGCTATCGTGAGATGATAACAAACTTTTTATGGCCCGAATTGGAAGATATGTGGCGCGGCAAATTCAATAGCTGTGTTATCTCACGTGGTGGAGATGTCAATTTTCCGCTAAGATCATGTGATTTAACACCGTTGGACTTCTTTTTTTAAGGTTATTTGAAAGTCAAGGTGTACATGATAAGCCAGCAACAATGCAAGAGCTAAAGGATGAGATTATTCGGCACATTAACGGCATAGAACCTCAATTATGCCTCAGCGTCATCGAAAATTTGGACCATCGGATGGAGATGTGCCGCCGATGTCGCGACGGCCATCTGACCGATATTTTGTTCCATACATAATTGAACCATACCATTATTATCATAAAAAAAAAGAAATAACAATAATTTCCTAAATAATTTGTGTTTTTTTCAAAATCAACATCGGCCCTTAAAATTTAAAAAATTTGTAAACAAAATTTTACTTTTCCATCCCTGAGTTTCTATTTGTGCTCTATAAATACAAAACTCTATTAAAATTAAAAATCTTATCGTTTAGAAATACCTTAAAAATGGTATGAGCAACTTATTTTTACCAGATCTACTCTTGAAATCAAAAAGCTACGTTCAATAAAAATAAATTTTACGTGATTTCGATTTACAGAACATGGCCGATAGTGTTAAAGGGCCTTAATTATTATTTTCATCAAAAAGTCTATGTTTCTTTAATAAAAATTAAAAATGAAATAAAAAATTTAAGCTGTGTTCACTTCAGCTCAGAAAAAACAGTCTCTCTGATAACAGTGTTTGGCAAAATACATGGTTTGCGGTATTTAAAATACAAAATACTTTCTGGTCATGTATTTAAAATACAAAATCATTTCAGGTTATGTATTTAAAATACAAAATACTTCCATTTATTGTACGTATTTCAAATATTTTTTTGTATTTTAAATACAAATTGCTTGAGGAATAAAGCTGGCGGCCAAGACATCTAGGATGTCAGTAAAATAGTGGCAGGCGATAGCAAAAGGGGAACATATTAATAGACCCAAGAGAGCTATCCAGAATTGCGGCTGCCTATGGAACCTAACCTAATTATTTTATGAAAATATTTTAGAATTATAAACAAATTTTCATGGAAAACACATTTTATAAACCTAAAATATTTTTCGTCAATGAAGCCTTAAATCCATAATTTACCGAAATGAAAAAAAAAATCAATAAAAAATGTTCACTTCGATTTTCGATATCAACAAATTGGTTTTATAAGGTTTTCTTCTTTTTGAATTACAAAAAAGTACCAATATTTTAATACTTTTAGTGCTGATTAACAAAAAGGTACCAACAACTCTTTTTCCATTTTCAAAAAACTCTCTTCTGAATTTAATTGGCTTTTACAGAACTTTTTTGAAATTCTCTAAAATAATTGGCATAAAATAACCTTCACCTTTATTAAACTCCACTTTCTCTACTTTGTATATTTTTCTCTCCGTCTTTATTCTGATTGTCTCCGTGTCCTTTTTTCCGACGTACCTTTTTATTTTATCTGTGACATTATAACAAGTTGTAATGTCATAAATTTTAAATGAATTTCTGTCTAGCATTAAAACAACAAACCACAGCGACAACAAGAGCAACAAAAACAACAATAAATAAGACCAAAACATTGTAAAAATCCTTTACAGCAACAACAAATCAGGAACAACTGCCAACAACCGACCAAAAAAAGAAATAAAAACTTGCAACAATGTGGAACAGAGAAAAAGAATTAAAAGGACATTAATAACAAATACAATATAAATACAAATACACATAAATAAAGCAAAAACACACAACAAAGTAAAACAAATAGAAAATTACAACTTATTTATTTATAAAATATAAAACAATGAGAAAGAGTATTTACTAAAATATTTAAGAACCCATTTTGATGGAATGTTGAATAAGACAGGAATTTATCTTCGTCACGAAAAGGAGTTTTTTTTTTATTTTAAATTAGGGACGTTCAAAAATTGATTTAAAGCCATAAACTTACTTTCTTTTTACCTTTGTTTGGGTGAAATAGTTATGACTGATAAATATTTTTGAAGAGATTTTCCTAAACCTGTATATTTTGTTGTTGCTTTCGTTGTTCGACATTTAAAAAAAACAAACAACTTTTCACATGTCTCTCTCTGTGCTTTTAACGCCACCTGACAAGTGAATTCTTCTTGGTTGTCATGATATTTACAGCTGCATGTCTGTTCGAATTTTTCGAACGGTATTAAAACAATGCTGGGAAATTTCTAGGTATTTAAGAAAAAATTCATGTTTTCGTGGGAGTGGAAGAATCCGTGAATTTTAAAACTTTTTTTATGTTTATCTGCTAATAAAATGACCTCAAGATCTATGGAATCCTGTGGTCCTAACAAATACAGAGCTGGTTGGCCAGGCTTTTTATAATATAATAACTTGCGCTTCAATTTGTAACTATTTATTTATTATTTATTGCCTGTAATATTCTGTTTTCGCCATAAATTCTATTTTATAGGAAATTTTGTACAAACTTTGCAATTTTGAAGAACATTTTCCCAAAAATTTGTAATTTAACAAAAAAAAAATTGCTATTTTATAAGAGATTTTCCAAAAAAGCTTATACTTTATAGGAAATTGTTGACAGAAAGCTTTGCACAAAATTTGCTATTTGATAAGAAATTTAAAAAAAGTGTATTTTATAGGATATTTTGCACAAAATTTTTTATTTTATAGAAAAGTTTTAGCAAAATTTGATGTTTGGCTATTTTATAAGAAATTTTTTACCAAAGCTTCTATTGTATAGGAAATTTTTTTCATAACATTTGCTATTTTATAGAATATTTTGCAACAAAATTTGCTATTTTATAGGAAATTTTGCAACAAAATTTGTTCATTTATAGGAAATTTTGCAACTAAATATGCTATTTTATGGGAAATTTTGCAAAAAAATTTGTTATTTAATAGACAAATTTGTTAGTTTATTGGAAAATTTACACAAAAGCTTTGCACAAAATTTGTTACTTAATAGAGAATTTTTTTTTTATTGGAAATTTTGTGCAAAATTTATTATTTTATAGAAAATTTTTCACAAAAGTTTTTATTTTATAAGCAATTTTGTACATAATTTGCTATTTTATATGTAATTTTGCACAAAAGTTTCCATTTTATAGAAAATTAGTTTAATATTATTTGCTATTTTATAGGAAATTTTACACAAGTTTCTATATTAAAGGATTTTTTCTACAATATTTTCTGTTTTAAATTTTACAAAAAACTTTTTTAGTTTGTATTTAATTTTGCACAAAATTTTTTTGATAATAGGAAACTTTGCACAAAATTTTCTTCAACATTTTAACCTATTTTTCATGTATTTTCAAAGCTTTATTTTTTGGTTACACCCCTAGTTTTCTTTTTTACATATCATCTTACTTTTTCAAGAGGGGTCATTTTCAAAAGAAACTTGTTATCAAAATTAAAATGTTTTTTTAGCTTTTTCTTACATTTTCTCATTACTTTTCATATTGTCCCTAAATTTTGTAAAAAGGTTTTTAATGACCTAAAATGATAAAGTCTTCGGCTTAAAATTTTAAATGGAAAAAAACGCAGAGAAATACCAAAAAGAAATTAAAACAAATTTTTATTGCTTTAAAATTGAGAAGACTATTTAAAGTCTGCATTAAAAACAGATTTTTGAACCATAAAAATTTTGTTGTAAAAGTTTTTTTAAAATAAAGTTCTTAATAAAAATAAAATTATAGAAGAACTATAAAGGGAAAATGATATTTTTTAAAATTAAAATAAATTTGTGATCAACTAATTTTATGGTTGAGATTTAAAATAATGTAATTTTAAAGTATTTTTGTTTAGAGAGAGATAATAATTTATTACAATAAAATGTTAAAATTGAATTAAAAATTTTTCTTTTTCTTCTTTCTTTTACAGGTATGTCTGTCTACCTAATAACAACATTATTCCAAGGCAAGTAAGAGTATTATATATCTTTAATACCCTTCACTATAATATTATTAAGGCAGTTTTTAAGAGTTTAAAATTATTTGTTTTTAAATCATGTGTGTTTTCCGAAAATTAATTTTTTTTTGCGCAAATTGTCTAAAAATATTCTGTTCAATCAGTTTAATTTTTTTTAATCTTTCTAACACATTTACGTGGCCCTTAAAGAAATGTGTACCGCAAGTCCCACAATCCAACCCAAACAGCCCCTTCTTCGGATCTCATGTAGATTTTGTTATCGTCCCAAATTTGACAGTATTGTTTATTCATTGCTAAAGATTGTTAAAACGAGTTTTCGATGAAAAGACGGTAAAATTGCATTTTTGTTTTTTGTATGTGTTGTTGAACGGAAGTCTTTCACGACCCTTAATTTTAAATATTCCAGTTGTTTCTTAAGGATAAAATTCCTCATTATTTCTTATTTTGGAATGAATCTTTATGTTAATCTGAAAACAGATTTGTGCAGGCATTAGACGGAAAAGCTTAATTTTGCTTAAAATGTTGGTCTTTAATAAAATAATAAAAAAAATCACATTTCGGCGGGAAAATACGAGTTTCAGACTACGTTTAACAAGTTTTCCTTTAAATGTGCTAAATTCCCATTTCATACTGTTGGGTAACTGAAATTTAATGTTGATGGGATAAGCTATTCCTATGCGCATTTACTGGTTGCTTAGGCCAGATCGTCAGGCAACATCATTCAAAGATTTTAGAATAACTAAAGATATTAAACAAATAAGACTGTTAAGCGAATAAGTATTATAAACCTCAGTTTTACTTGTAACAATATCAAAGCCTTTACACCTTACAGAATTTCAATTATAAAACACCAGCATTATCAGTGATGTCAACTTTACTATTATGGGGCTAGATTTTGCTCTTTTTAATTACTCATGGCCCATAAAAACAAACATGTGGCCAGAAGAAGAATTTAATACTTTTTAAAAATGACTGTTCATATTTTTATTTATATGTATTTACTGAAATGTTACATATCTTTATTTATCTATCTATATATATAAAAATAAGTTGTCCTATGTTTGTAATTTTATAACTCGAGGACCACTCAACCGATTTTCAAACGAGTACATGCGTTGGAGAGGTATACTTTCACTTATGGCTTATAAAAAAAACTTGCAATAGGTGGCGCTGTTATCGTGATATTTAAATTGTTTCCTTTTATTGATGGTAGTCAAGTTATTAACAAAATTCTCCAGTATTTCATTTTTGTTATTTTTATTTAGAAAATCCCGAGAAGCGCCGGGCCCAAACAGCCAATTGCAATATAAATATTTGTATACAATTTTTAAGTAGTAATTTTACTAACCAGTTATAGACAAATTAAATGATTTTAATATAAATGAGCTTGAAGTACAAAAATGAATTATAAATGGATTTAAAACAGAACAATCTTTAATTTTTAAACTAAGCACTTTGTCTGGGATCACACTATGAAAGTTTTCTTTCAGAAAGTCTGAGTTTATCGGTGAGAGAGGAGAAAAGAAAAGCATGTTCTCTTCCCCTCTCACCAATAAACTCAGACTTTCTGAAAGAAAACTTTCATAGTGTGAACCCAGACTTTTTAGCTCTTTTAGACTGCACGGTCGGCACGTTTTGCCATTGAATAGTTGGCATCTCTGAGCATCATTCCCGGTATGACTTTTACTTTAAAAACTTAATATACATTTATAATTGAAAATATAACCGAAATGACAAGCAAGCGTTCTCAATTTTACTTTTCAAACATGCAAATTATGTGTTTTCGTCTTGTTCTGTTGTTTTTTGTCGTTTCTGACCTCAACAAGCCAATCGTGCTGTTGTAGTGTCTGCAAGTTAAACGAAATTAAAAAGCTAAACGAAAAGTTTAATCCTTTTTTACTTGATTTTAGAATTTTGTACTTTTTTAAAGAAATTCCGGGATTGATTTTCGAAAGAAATCCCATTTAGGATTGTTTTAGGTACGTTTTAGTGTTATTCGTACTTGAATTTTTTAAGGTGACTCGTACTCAAAGTTAGTATAAAAAACTTAATTTATCCTGATTGTTTTTCTCTTTGTGCAGCTTTTTGCTCATACCTCATCCAATTGAATATAATTGAATTTAAATCAGTGTTCGAACACAGACAGAACCTTGTTTATCGTACGGCTTGCGCGCACCTAGAAACGAAATCTATTTTTTAGTGTTTGTGTATAATACACAATACACAACTCTTGAACGGTATCATAAATATTTTCAAGAAAGTAAGAAATTATTTAGTGTTCTTCGTTATAAATCAGAACAATTGTAGTGGTTATGTAGACATACATAATATTTTAATGTTCTATAGTGTTTTTTACATTGATAAAAGAATGAGCAAACAAAAAAAAAATTAGCAACGACCACAGCACGAACGCCATGTGTGTGTATTGTGTACATTTTTTGTGCAAAATTTTTTTGCCGGCTTTGTAAAAAAGGACGCTAAACTGAAAAGAACGACCATTCATATGCTGGACCGAACGCAGCAAAGTATGTGGTTTAAAAAAAAACAGAACGCAAATAAATGTTCTCATCTTTCTGTTGAGTTGGATAAGTACAGTATTATTTTTGTGTTCGAAGATCTTAAACAGAGAAACACTATTTTATTTATAATGATTAACTACACAAACACTATTAGCGTTTGTGTTTTCCACAAATCTACCAAACCGAACACAAAAGAACGATATTTAAATGGAAAAATCCTTCGCACAGCTTGTGATATGAATATAATAGTCAAATTTTCAGATTATTTGGGATACTCGAAAACACATTCCAAGCAACACAAGGACAGAAGGACCTCGTTAAATCAACTCCCCTACTCGTAAGGATTAATTTGGGGTCTAAGGCCAATAACGTAGAAATATTAAGCAGAATGACTTCCTTATATGAACTTCTCTCTATCCTTTCCTTTTTCACCTGTGGTGAAGAATATTTACATATTGATCCAGCGCATTTAAAGACGAGCAGAATGCAAGTCAATAATTCTCAGCTTTTTATTTTTTTTTTTTGACAAATAAGTTGTTTTTCTTATACCTTGTACAAAATACCTCAGGTAAAAAGTATTTTACCTGATCCCCCTTTTTGCTTTTAAGAATTTAACACAAACATACATATCGTTGGTCTCATGTGGAAAGGCCCTAACGCACATAATTGAAACTTTACAGGAAAAGATAAAAACATTATAGAAATTGTATATACCTACACATCAAAATGTGAAATTGCTTGTACCATTGCTTATAAACTCGTTAATAGTAATCCATTTAATTCTTGTGACGCAGTGTATTGGAATCACTAAAAAACACACTTCGCATAAGGGACTTTTCTACATGAGACCAACGATATGCATATTTTTCAAACTCAAAACCAACTTTACTTTCAACATTGACAGCTCCCATCTGACACTTTACCGTATGCCAACTGTCAACAGCAATAACTAGAAAGCTAACAAATTATTTGAATGACGTACATTTAAATAAAACAAAAACAACAACTTCAATCTTCAAAAATATGTATAAAAAAAGTATTTCAAGAATATCAAAGAACAATGTTTTCTTAGTATGTAAATGAATGAAATGGTTGGTTTGTTTTTCGAATAATTTAAAAAAAAAATATGAAAATAAAGTGGAATTGTACAGAAATAAAAATTTACCCGAAAACAAACCACACACACACAAAATCTAAAGAGTCAAAAGACAACAACAACGTAAAAAAACATAAATTAAAATAAAAAAAATAATTTAAAATTTTTTAAATGCTTTTCGAGCGTCATTTTCTCTGTTTCATTGCTTTGAAATAAAAAAAATTATTTCATTTTATGACATTTAAAATACCAACACAACAAAATTTATGAAATGTGAACACGTACTCTACTTACAACTTGGGTGGTATAATATCTTTATTAGGCACGTTACAGCAGATATACGGGAATGTACGGGATCTATGGGGATGTCATTCTGATTGGAAATATTTATTTTTTTCTAAAAAAAAATATCCCTAATAATTTTCTTCATATCACGAAGTATATTTTAATAAATTCGCAAAAGCAGAAACTCTACAATATTTTCTTTTTCGGAAGGTGCAGCTTAAGCTAAAGACGGTCCATATCAGCCATTAAAGTTTGAAGATGAGATGAATTGAATACATTTCTATACATATAAAGATTGTTATCACTCTTAAGGCGAACTTAAAAAATTGTAACGAATCATTTAAGAACCATTTGAAAAAATATCGATTAGCAGGATTCGTCTAAAAGCAATGAAATTTTTAAGATGTGATTAATTGAACGCATTTCTCTATAAAGATTGTTGTCACACTCAAGACGAACTTAAAAAATCGTTACAAGCCAGACATTAAAGAACCATATTAAAACATTTTCGAACAGCAGGATTCATATAAAAGCAAGAAAACTTTGAAGATGAGATGTAATGAACAACGCTTCTCTAAAAAGATTGTTGTCACACTCAAGACCAACTTAAAATATCGTTACGAGTCATTTAAGAGCCATTTTAGAAGATTTTCGAGCAGCACGATTCGTCTAAAAGCAAAAAAAAAGATTGAAGATGAGACTAATTAAATACATTTATTTATAAAGATTGTTGTCACACTCAAGACGAACTTTAAAAATCGTTACGGTTAAGAGCATCTCCGAAATATGGTTTAGTCAAAAAAAGGAGTTTGTTTATAAATCTTAGAACAATAGATCCATTACGATTACCCGAAGCATCCATATTATGAAACATCTGCTGCGAAACATTTGAGTTTGTTGATGAAAGGAGGAAAAAGAATGAACAAGTGTAATTTGTTTCATGTAAGTTTGTTATTGAAAGAAAGAGAGAAGGCATAGAAAATTAGTCAATGCTGTAAAACATAATTTTTATTCTATGGTCAATAATGCAGTTGGGGGTTGAGGACTTACATACCAACCAGCCCAACTTACACCAAAACCAAATATCTATTGCACCGGGGCTTTGTTCTGTTTTTGTTGTAACAAAAGGAGTCCTATCTATTATTAGCTGCTTTAATCAGCCGATGACAACTAACTCGTTGGAGGGCCCGATCGCTTAAAAAGAACCAGAATATGCGACCAGATATGATCCTTAATATTATATTATGACAGCGCTCGCTTTTATGTTGCAATCACAGTTTAAAACTATTTAAAAACTGGCGGTTAAGACAATTTGAATGAAAAGTCGTATAGTGTAGATCTTAGCCAGTGCGGCTACCACTTGGTTTGGTGGTCAATTCTTTCAATTAATTATACCAATGCTTTACAATTAACCCTCAAACTTTACAATCTTACCTTTTATTCGAGACCTTAATTCAAACTACAATTTATACACTTCTGTCTAATTTGTAGCCTGAACTATAGTATTGACTATGGACAAATGCATATTCTAAACAACGTATATATTCGAGACTATGGTCTAAATAACGTTCGAGCCTGAAGACTTAACCAAAATCACTGGCATGGTCTAAACTATAGTCCAAGCTTAAGTCAAAACTGCGATTCAAGCTATAGTTAAAACTCTAGCCTAAGCTTTGGCTATAGCTCTATTCTTAACTGTAGTCTAAATTATTGTCTTAACATAATCTACACTTAAATACAGTTAAGAATTAATTCTAAGCTACAGTTGAAAAAAACTGCAGCATGGTCTCAAATATATTGCACACTTATGTCTACACTGAACCCCAGTCTATACTTTTGTCTAAATTATTTTAAACACCATGGTCTAAACTACACATACTTCAGCCAATCTTTGATCCTGGCTTCACCGTAAGTATTTTAGATAGTAAGGCTCATTATGATGACCTACAAATCCCCGCGGATGCGATACGGTTATTAAACGGCAGGTCCAAAACACTGCATGGTGTCGGTTCTGGCATTTACCCCGAGCAGCTTAACCGCAGCATTTTTCTTAGCCTGCCGGATCACTGCAGTGATGCCGCGGTGCACCTTCGTAATGGTGAGATATCTGGCAGGGATACTCATATTATTGCCGATAGTAAAGTGCCATAAGATACCTAACGAGTGTGTTTGTCACATTGCAAATTGTCCGAGAATTCCGGGTCATAACAGGAAACTGAATGGCTGAATCGTTGGCGCATGCGGCAACTACATTGAATCGACATTGGTGTTTCGCTTCCAAGAAGTAAGCAACTTAATGCACACAAATTTCATATCAATGCCAGTCATAGGTGGTTTGAATTACATACCTACATGTAGGGAAACGAGGAAAATCTGGCCCATCATAGATGAAAGGAAGACTCGGCGCGCATTAAGGTAGTCCAGAAACCTAATCGCTATTATAACAGAAACCTAATCGCTATTATAACTGGCCACTGACCCATTGGAAAACACAGCAAAAGTATGGGGCTCCCTTACAATGGCCTATGTAGAAGTTGTGATGACGAAGAGGAGGAGAAGGCGCCGGCACATCTTCTCTGTAATTGCCCGGAATTCTAAATCCTATACTTATCTACACTATAGTCGTCTGACTTTATGCTGTAGCGTAAACTATTGGCGAGACTATTTTCATATTATAATTTGTTTAAATGTGTTTATCTCAATACACAAAATTCCCATTAAAAGTAACCAATTCCTCTTAAATTTATACAAAAAAAAAAAAACACAAATTACCTCTATTCTGTTTTTAATGGGTCATTTAAATATGAATTAAATTTATGTCAGCACACCCCTCGTTTTTACCACAAGCATTTGAAACAAAACAGAAAAAGAACAAATCATGTTTTAAATTAGCCACTAAAATGTTGTTTTATTGTTTCCTTACGACTTGAAAAAAATTCAAGCAACAAAACTCCCCTTTTTTTATCTAAAAACAGCACATACTTGAACATTTTCACACACTGGTACACACAGCCAAACACACTCACTCTTTTTCAATAGAGTTTTTATACCGGGTAACAGAAAGATATTTAGCAAATAATTTGTCAGTTGACATTTCTTGAAAAAAAAAACTAATTTTATGACAAACATTTCTATAACGTTATACCCATTGAAAAAAGACCCGAGAAAGAAATGACAACAACATTAGATTTTGTGACATTTATGGGTGCTTCTGTTGTTTGTTCGCTAGAGAAAAAAAAATTGCACACAAAAATTGCTGTCTCAACACTGCACGATGACATTTGAACATTGAACATGAAAACTCATGTTATGAAAAAGAAAAAGGAAAAAATATTCCAGAGAAAGAGAGCTACTTTACAAACTGACAACTGGAATATAAAACCTTTAAAATGACTATGACACCTTTACGGTGAGAGTCACAAAAACACCAACTGCAGCAATCACATGCACAAAAAAGCTTTACAGAGACTAGAAGAGTGTAAGTGATACATGGCTGTGCGAATGTGTGTTTGACAGCGAGTATGAGGGTTTGTGATACATTATTGTTAAATTGAAAGCGAGTCATATTCAAGTCAGTCACAACCTCCATGGTTCTGTGTAACACATACTGACTTAAGATCAACAAATGCAACACAATGACATCAAAATCAAATTGACTAAAGGAAACAAAATGAATGAGCAATGTGACAGGCAAATTGATATTATTAAAACAGCGGGTGGTGCCCTGCAAATAATAGGACCAGTCCAAACACGCGTGTAAAGAGTAGCCCACAAGGGACTAGGACTAGTCCAAAAGTAACCCAAACTTATGGAAAAAACATGGTCTATTTAACATTACGATGTCCTAGGGCAGGGCCATATAACCCAGCTTTGGACTACAAAGGAGTTGTTTTAAAACTACTCCATTGTATACACAAGAGGGTTAGTTTAAACGAAAACATGTCGTTAAAAAACGAAGACATGTCGTCTCACCACAAACACTTTTTAACAATGACATGGTCCATGCTTGCATTACATCGGACCAGTCCATGGAGTAGTCCACTTTATCAAAATGGATCAGGTGGTCTAATATTATTTGCAGGGTGCTTACACACACATACAGACATATGTATGTATGCCACATCACAAATTTCACTTGTTTTTGTATGAGGTGCACAAACCACCAAAGTCGAAGTACATGAATATTAATATCCATCATAAAATATTTTTACTGCTCCTCCGGTTTTTGATTGCGCTTGGTTGATATAATTTTAATTTGTTTAAATAAGTGATGCCTAAAAACAATAGACAATAAGCAAAAGTGAAGTCGGAACTAAAGCAAAAATACAGTCAGAAATGTAGTCTGGAATATAGTCTGAAATGCAATCAATGCTCTAGTCTAAACAGGGGACATATTACGGCATTCGATATCTATTGAAATGACAATAGAATTTGAATGAAATTTTCTATCAATAGCGACAACCGTAATTTGCGCCCTGATGTGTCTGAAGTCGTCGAGCATTCAGTCTAAAATATATTTTTTTCCAACTGCATTTTGAACTACATATAGTTTAAAAAACAACTAGAATTCGGAAAGTCTGTCTGAACTAGGCCAGACTCTGGTCTGAACTTTAGTCAACATTATTGTCAGAACTACAATCGAGACTTTTGTCTTAACTAAAATGAAGGCTCTAATCTCAATTGTAGCCAAGAATACGGTCAGAATTATAGTCAAGTTGCATTACGAATTATAGTCGGGTCTCTAAATTTAACTACACTCAAAAGACCAATCGATCCATCCGTACTCAAATCAATCCGAAGCGGTATTAATAGTACGGCGAGTATGGATTTTCTTGAATCAAGTACAGAAAGATTGATTCAAGTACGCATTTTCAATCGCGAAATACTTAACTTATCCAATCCCGAATTCGTGCTTGATATTATCCGAAAATGAGATGGATTTAAGTAAAACTAAGATTGAATTAATCTCAAAATGCACTTGATTTAAGAATTACAAAGTTGATTCAATTCCGAATTCGTACTTGAAATAAACCAAAAGTGGAATAAGAAGAAGTATTTTATTATGACTGATTTACTTACCCGTTTTACACCTTACAGAATTTCACCCGATACTGTTTTTACTTTAAAAACTTAATGTACATTTATAACTGAAAATATAAACTAAATGAGAAGCAAAAGTTCTCAATTTTAGTTTTTAAACATGAAAATAATGTGTTTTCGTCTTGTTCTGTTATTTTTGTTGTTTCTACACACAAAATGCAAATCGTTTTTTAACGACTTGTGTGGTGTTGTTGTAGTGTCTGCAAAAAAAACTTTGATAAGCTAAATGACATTAAAACGCTCACTTTGTAATTTTACTCTCAAAATGGCACTTAAGTACGTTTTAGTGTTATTCCTACTTGAATTTTTGTGTACGACTCGTACTTAAAGAACTTAATTTATGCCGTTTGTTTATATTTTCGTGCATAGATTTAGGTCGAGACTCTAATCCGACCTATAATCTGATCCAAAAAGCCTGCAATTTTGTTAGAACAATAACTCATTTTGCTTGAGTTTAAAACTAGCGATAAACTATAGTCGAGAGTAAGGACTAAACTTAAGTGACAATCCAGTTCTTATTACAGTTAAAACAAGGATGACACATATTCAAACTATAAACTGAACTTAAGTGAAGGCTCTGGTTCGAACTGTATTCACAGTTAATGTCTTTGCTGCAGAAGAGAATATAGTCTAAGGTATGATCCAAAATCTAGTGAAGCTTCTAGTCTAAACTACAATGCCAATTTAAGTCATATCAAAGGTGATACTGTCGTCTCTAGTTTAAACCATAGACAACACTCTATCATAACTAAGGTCGAGAATATAGACTGAACTATCATCAAGACTCTAGATATTAAATGTATTCCAACTATAGACTGATTTAAAGTTAAGGCTCTGGTTCGCACTTAAGTCTATGTTGTTGTCTATGCTTAAGTAAGCACTTAAGTCTGAGTTATATTACGGATTCTAGTCTCGGCTATAATCCAAACTCCAGGTTAAGCTATGGTGTTTATTTAAATCACAGAGTTGAGACTTTTATATTTAGTTTAAACAATATACAAGACTTATGTCGAGAATATATATGAAATTGACAAATGAGTCTAAATAATTTTTTGAGCTAAAGGCGTTTCTTAAGCTTGAAATATAGTCGCTTTTTCTGTTTAAACTGTAGTCTAGTCGAGACTATTGTAGCACAGTGGCATATTATTCTTATTGGAGTTCAGTTAAGTTAAATGGCTCCTTCGTTAATTCGATTCAGCAACACTGAACTCTGATTATAAAAAAAAACTTTAATATTATAAAATGTTGTTTTCAGGTGTGCGCACTGCGATATCTTACTTTGCAGCCTCCTCTGTACGTCCCCAATTCCAAATACAAACCTTAAACTACCTACAGATATATGAAAGATTATTCAAATCGGAAAATCTGTTTTGAAACTTTCTTTGTTATCATTCTGTTTTGAAAGTTTTAAGTTTTTAACTTAATAATTTAAACAAATAGAATTCGGCTTCTAATTTTCCTTTTTATACCCTCCACAACAATTAGTTATGAAGTTTGTTATTCCATGGGAACTTTTTTATTATTCATCTCAGACCCCATAAAGTGCATATAATCTGGCTCCTTGAGTAATTCGAAGGTGATTTAGCCATGTTGGTCTGTCTGTCCGTCTGTTGAAAACACGCTCACTTTTGAAAAACTCAAAAGAAGCAGTTTGGAATTAAAATCCAGCAAAATCGGGTTAGTAGGATCATAGCTATGAATCAAAATGTGGAGCCACCACACAAAAAAATTGATAATTTTGTTACAAAAACTAACATTATTTGTTGAACAATGCACGAAATGATATAATGATATTTGCAAAAATTTATTTTTTTCGACTGGAAATCACACTGTGAAATTTCGTGAATATGTAATATTTTCTTCTTGTAGTCTCATTGTTTCTACACAAAACCAGCAAATCTTTTTTTACCTAATTTTCTAGCATAAAACAAAGAAAACAAGATAGCGCATTGCGAACCTCCGTTAACTTTATACAAAAATTTTTAAGATAATTTTTACGTCACTGTAGTAAAGAGATTTAAATGTTAACCAACATTCAGCATACCCCATGCATGCGTTCGTGTGATCATTTACTAACCTTCGCTTACCATGTATGTAGTTTTGGACCAATTAAATATCCTGGACCATCGCTGTGTAAATTTAAGTAGGAATTGATTACAGACTTTTCATAGTTCTCATAGTGGGAAGTTCTCTGAGAACAATACGCTTGCTCTGTAATTTTACTCTCAGAGTGCCACGACCAACGAAAAGTTAAAGTCTCTTTTACTTTATTGAAGAATTTAACACTTATTTTTCGGGGATTAGATTTCGAAAACAATCTTATTTTAGATTGTTTTAAGTACTTTTTGGTATTTTTCGTATTAAAAGTTGAGTGAAAAAAAATTCAATTTTAGTACAAGTGTTTTCCTTTTGTGTAGTTAAGAGTTATGTGCTGTTTTCACAACACAAGTGACTGAACGTTCAATCACTTGTGTTGTAAAAACAGGACATTAATAAAAGTTTTAATTGTGACATTAACGTAAGATTTAGATATAACTGATCTCTTAACTACAAAAGGATGCAAAATCAAGTGAAGAATTAAAAAGTACCTCTGGAGACTTTTGGCAGTAATAAAGTTTTCTAATATTCATAAAAACCATTCTCCCCTAATTGCACTTTTGTTTCAAATTTTTATAAGTTCTTAATAGAACCCTAATAGTTCTTAAAGTTTCTCTTAAAACTATAAAAATGTATTATTTAAACCTCTCCAGAAGCAGCATGACAAACAAATTATCAGCAACATAATTTAAATGTTAATGCACACCAACACCAGAAGTACAATCAACAACAACATGCATTAAACGGCAGCAACAATTTAAAAAACTAAAAAAATCTCAGAAAAAATATTTAATGACACATTGCGTTGGCTGGCAAATTACGCACGTTACAAAAATACCAAAAAAAAAAAAAACAGGCACTAGACATACATACATATATTCATTCACCAAATGACTGAAATGACATGATGCAAGTCTCAACTTCATAGTACTTGCACAAGTCTACTTGTATGTAGTAACTAAATTTATAGTCAAAAGTACTTTTAGTAGGCCTCAGTTTCATGCGTTTTGTGGTCTAAGATTTAAAGTGTTAAAACGAGTTGACAACTGACATGACAGGCTTCATGTGTTACATTTTATTAGTTTATAATTTCAATCTCGTTTCTTTTTTATTTTTTTATTTAAGAAACAAAAAATGCATTTAAACAATAAAAAAGCTAAAGTTGTAAAATAAAGTAAATGATAATGATGATGATCACCATCGTTATTGTGGTGAAGTGTTAAACAGAATATAAAACGCATTAAATTAAGGGTGTTTCTTATCTGAAGTGTAGTGTTTACTAAAGTCGTGGCTGAACTTTAAACTTTAGTCGATTCGGCAATTTCAACTACAGTAATCTCCGCTTAAGTCTGCTTGTTAAATTGCGCCGTTTTTTTCGCAATTAAGCATGAAATCATTTTAGCAAAAACTTGGAAAAATGGGCAATTGACGCATTTCCAAAACTTCAGATTAAGGCGCAATAAATTAAATTATTTGAATTAAAAGTACAACGAAGATCCTTTTCATTTACAATAAATAATATGCTTTAAGAAAACTCACGTTTAAAGCAATGCAAACTCAAGAGATCAGCTGACTATTTTTTTGCTCCGTGTATTTTACTTTAATGTGTCTTGGTAGTTATGGCGTTTTCCTTTCTGAGTAATATTCTGCCTTTTACATTTCTTTATGTTCTTTTCTGAAAAATGTGTTTTGTTTTAAAAGTGCAACGTGTTCTTTTCTGAAGATGTTCCCCGTAAAAAGAAAAAATGCTACATGTTCAACACTCATTTTAATTAAAGGGGCATTCGTGTAGCACTAGATTAACAGCTGGTTTTGTTATTATATCAGCAATAAAAAAATCATTTTTTTAGTTCGTCTCTCGCGTTTTTTTTTTACTTAGAAATTAGCTCCAAATTTTTAACGATAATTGTACTTTATTGTTTGTGCCTAAACTTGTGTTCTTTTGTAAGCGTAAAATAAACAACACTTCTTAAAAATCAGGATAACATCAAAAAATGTTGCCAGATCCCATGTTACACTTATGGTACACATTTTTTTAGAAAAGAAAACGCCATAAGTCAAAAATATTTTTATGCATTGACTTTTACAACTGATTTTAACAAATAAACTGGATAATTTTCGGAACGAATTCGGGCAAGTCTACCTGTTATTAATCTGCAATGCCCACATGGCTTACGGCTTTCTTATTTTATTGTTGCCGCATTTTGGTTTAAATAACGTCTTACCAGATTTATTTTGCTTACATATTTACCCCCAATTTCCCCCCCCTCAAGGTAAAACTGACTATTACTTTAACTTACAGTTAAGAATATGTTTTGAACCCTATAATTGATAGTTAATTAAAACTGAAGTTGGTGTAATTGGGGGTTAAACGGATTATGTTCTTAGATAAATAAAGTGTTGTCTCTTTAAACTTACTCATTTAAACGGAGTGCATTTAATTCAAAATATCGCAAAGCAATTGGGTAATTAAAACACGTTAATGATAAAGTCAAATGACTTAAAATAACAACACTAATGCCCAATTTTCAGGATAACATTTAAACCTATATTAAGTTAATTTTCATATTAACTTAAGTCGTATTTAAATACAGATTGATTTTTTGAGTTATTTATGAAAATTCTTATTTAATTAAGATAAAAGTATGGTAGCACTACTAAATACAAAAAATAGCATAAAAAAGTTAATTTATTTGCAAGGTGGTTTCAAAAAACAGCTGCATGTTATTGCTTTGCCTGTTGTTATTGTATTGTTGTGATATTGAAGCCACCTTGCTAAAATATTACAATGGAAACTTAAGTTGAAATTAAGAGTACCACATCGGTGAATTATGTTTTATTTAAGTATTAAGTGAAGAAGAGAATTTTGTGTTTAAATAAATCCATATTCGTAGGGAAAAAAGGACACATTTTTTAAAATCAATGCAATCTTTTTAGATTTGTGACAATATGCTAATTAAATTGCTGATGGAGAACATTACAAATTGTTGAATTTCTTTGAGTGATCGCTTGCCGCCATTTCAACATTGGTTTTAAGGTAAATTTGCGAAACTCTACTTTACAAGAATGAAAAATGCTTTGAATTTAATTTTTCAGATCAATGTTAATTTGCTAAAGATGGATATCAAAAAGTTTTGGAAAAAAAATCACCTATTTAATGAAAATTTCTTTTTCTCCTTTAGGAAAAATTAGCTATCTTTGATTTATCACTTCTATGATTGATGGTTATTCTTAGCCAATCTATTTATTTTTCCGGCAATACAGCTGGTTTGAATCTCATTTGGTTTGGACTCATTAAGGTGATTTTTACAAAAATTTCTTGAAGCAAGTTCCAGGTTGGAACAACTTAAAATAAATTTAAAGTAAATATGGTTTAATTTGTTTTTGGCATTTTATTATTTTAAAGTTTTAGGGATTTTTGTAGAGACATCTTTTTTAGCGCTGACTCTGAGCAACCCCTAATAACATTGATTTTTATTGTGTTAGCTTTGACAAAACAACAGCATTCAAATTTTAAAAATTTTAGGGCTTTTTTTGTTTGAAATTCAACAAAAATTTAAACTTTTCTAAACTTTCAAATTAATCATTATGAATAAAATATTAGGATAATTGAGATTTTTCATTGAACTGTTTGTTGGTTTTTAATTGAAGTTTTTGATATTTAAAATAGGCTTAAGTCCATTAAATTAAATTTTCATTCAATTTTAAGTGAAAAAAGGAATTTACAGTGTTAATTGTACATCAAGAAATTAATTAATTTTTTTTCTTTGACTTAACAAGCAATTGACAAAGTCTTGACAAAAAGAAAGAAGTAATGAAGACCTATGTAAATAAAATTGAAAATTGATAATCAAATACAGCAAATTTCGATCCACCAATAGCTTTGGTTAACGATTGACTATAGACTGTTGAAAAATTCTGATGATTATCGAACAAATTTTAATTCATTTAATGTTGTAAATTCCTTTCTTCAATAAAAATGGATGGACTTAATTAAGCCTTATTTAAATATCAAAAACTTCAATTTTACGATAATATGACTTGGTAGCGTACCGTTTGAATCTCGCAATTATATGGAGATTTGCATGTTGCCAGTATTTTTTGCGCATAAAAACGGGGAACTGCTTTAAGCTGGGCGTATTTAAGCGGACGTTTCTATAGTCGATTAATGAACCTGAGGTTTAAGCTCTAATCAAGATTTAAATCTGAGCTATAGTGGGGACCAGGGTTACCGTTAGATGTTTTTTAAAAGTGCCATAAAAGGTCGTTATTTAAAAATAAATTCGCTGAAAAAAGTTGCGTTGGCAAATAAAAGTCTCAAACTGTTTTTAATAAATTTTTTTATAAAAATTTAACAATCATAAAACAAATCAATCTAAAAACATTCAATATTATGATGACAATGCCAGACCAAAAACCTGTTCGCTTTTTGGCGATGTTTTGTTAAAAAGGGAAAAAAGTTTTCACGAAATTAAAAAAAGTCCCAAAAAATAGCAGACCGCCGAAAAGGGAATACGGTCTTCGCTTTAGTCTTGACTTTTGTCCAGAGCTCTATCGTATGGCTTATCGTTTAAAAAACACGACATTTGCTGATGCACTTGTGTACAGACACATTTGTTGTATCGTTAGTTCATAGAAAATTGACTTTAAAGAAAAAATTTTTACTAATTTTGCCCCTGCAAAAGAATTGATCATATCAATTAATGGATTTGTATTTTCGAGTCATGGCACATAAATTTAGTCCATTTAAAAAATTAATTGCATAAATTAAAAAAACACAACATATGCACAAACATTGCAATTTATTTGTTTTTATTAAAGAAAATAATTGCTGCAAACAATAAATTAATTGAAAAAATTAATATACATCAATTAATTTTTTAATTGAACAATTTTTGGCAACCATTTTTTCTGTGTTTATTTTCTCATTTTATTTGAAATTTTTTCTAATTGAACGTTTCTTTTATTGAATAATTGTTTCTGAATACGGGGCTTAATGTTGGGGTGTTCTTTATCACATTCTAAAAAGATTTAAAAAAAAAACAACAAACAAATTGAACATTTCCAGACCTGGGAGAAATGCAAATACTTTTGTATGAAAATTACCAATAACAAAATTGCAATAAAAAATAATTAGGCGATAAAACAAAAAAAAAACAACGTTAATGCGAACTTGTATATTGGACATATGAATATTCTAATATTCTAGCCATAGCCAACGTCTCTCTAACTCCTATACTGTCACTCTACTAAAAAGGCATTTTCTAAAATTTTCACAAAACTTCACAACACCTGAAAATCTCTTTAAAGCTTTTTTTGGGTTTTAAACAACAAAAAAATCATAATTTCGTATGCAAATTCATGTTGATTTAATGGTGTGGAAAGGGACATTTATAAATTTTATTAAATTTTTTTTAGTTTAACATATTTTTTTTTTATTAATAATTTAAATATTTCTTGTTTTTTTTTGTCTTAAAAAATGTCGTCCCTTAAATTTAAGTTGTTTATAATTTTTTTGTTTGCCTGTCTAAAGTTTTTCTGCTTTTTAAAGTCAGTCCCACGCTTTCACTTTTGTTACAGGCTAAAGAAAATATGCAAGTATATACAAGTTCATGCATGATTATTTACGCAGGCGGGCGGGAAATTTAACTAAAAAAATTAGATAAATAATTTGCGTTAATAGTTTAAACTATAGTAAAAAAATACAGTCTTAGTTATAATCTTGTGCAATCAAAAGAAAAATTAAAACCATCCGTATTCAAATCAGTGCGAAATGGTATGAATAGTACACGGTTAGCACAGGTTTTTTTGAATCATGTACATAAAGATTGATTCAAGAACGGATTTTCAATCGCAAAATACTTAACTTATCCATTTTATGCCCGAATTCATGCTTAACATAATCCGAAAATAGGATTGATTAAAGTAAAACTAAGATTGAATCAATCTCAAAATGAGCTCGATTCAAATATTATAAAATGGATTCAATCCCGAATTCGTAACTAAATGAGAAGCAAAACTTCCCAATTTTACCAAAGTTTTTCCTGGGATTCAAAAATGAATTAACAAGGTTTCCTTCAAATGTGCCTAATTCCCATTTCATACTATTGAGAAACTGAAATTTATTGTTGAAGGGATAAGCTATTCCTATGCGGAATTCACTGGTTGTTTAGGCCAGATCGTCAGGAAACTTCATCCAAATATTTAAGAAAAGCTAAAGATATTATACAAATAAAACTGTTAAGCGAATAAGAATTATGAACCTCAGTTTTACTTGTAACAATATCAAAGCTTCAACAAAAACAACAACAGTAAACAGTGAGTTTATCTATTCTTACAGTCCCGACTACAATTGGTTGATTTTTTGTTAACTCTAAATGTAGTTTACTTTTTAAGAATGAACATAATGTGTTTTTGCCTTGTTCTATTGTTTTTGTTGTTTCTACACACAATGAGCAAATCTGTTTCAACTACTTGTGTGGTGTTGTTGTAGTGTCTACCACAAACTTTAATATGCTATATGAGATTAAAACGCTCACTTTGTAATTTTACTCACAGAGTGGGACCACCAACGAAAAGTTCTATATTTTCGTTTACTTGATTTAAGAATTTTAAACTTATTTTAAGAAATTGGAATTGATTTTCAACAGTTATCTATTTTAGGATGGTTTTAAGTACGTTTTACTGTCATTCGTGCGACTCGTACTTAAAGTATGTATAAATGCTTTATTTATTCCGGTTTTTTTTTCTGTGGATATTGTCTAAACTGTAGCTAACGCTATATATATTTATTTATTTTTTATTGCTAGTGAAAAAAATACCAATCATCACTAAAGCTGGTAAAGAATTGTAAAAACTAATTTTTTGCAGTTGTATTAAGTAAGAGTGCAATGTTGATTTAAATGAACATTTAGTGCACTACCCCCAACTATGGTTTTTGTTTACCTTCAAAAATAATGTTGTATACTTGTAACTAATAAAAACGTTAAGTTTTTAAAAACCGCGAAATAGATAATATTGATACATGACAAAATTTTCGTGTGAAATAATCAATGTTGCTCAACATTTTTCGCAAGTTCCAAAGAACCAAATTATCTTTTTGAACGTTTACAGTTTGCAAGGTCGAATAGAGGAAACTACATTATACAAATCCGTCACCGCGACCATGCTTCTGAGCGTCAATTTTTTATTCTTACCATTCGTCTCTGGAACCGACGACATAGGGATACTCAACGCACAAGCAACGCAATACATTTTAGGGAATTGTTGTTTAAACATTTTTCGTAATTTTTTGTTTTAATTTTTTGTCTTAAATATTATTAAATACTTATTTTCGGTTATTATGATTTAATAGTGTTCAAAGCCTTTTGATTCTCAAATTTGTAATTCAATTTAACTTAGTTTTAAGTAGAATTAAGTTATTTATTTGCAATGTTCTGTTTAACTTGTCTGATTCTAATACTGTAATTTATAAGATATTGTATCTTGTTGTATTAGAAATTCAAATTAATAAATACAAATACAAATACAAAGTTCGAACAGATTATCAGGCTTTAGACTAAATATTCAAAGTTTCTCGAAATTTTGAAACATTTTAAAACTTTGTACGCAGGTATGTACTTATGGCTCATTTACTTTAATATCGGCATAACTCAAACAATTAAATTTAGATGCTATTGATGCTGAATTATTCGACATGTTTTTCCTTATAATGAGAATGTGTCGTTAGTTTTTCTAAGTGGTTAGAGCCAAATAGAAACTTTAGACGCGTTTATCTCGAAATAGATTTTTTTGAGTTATTCCACTATTGCACTTAATGAGCGATATGTATCCTACTTAAATAAGAAAAGTTGTATGTTTGGTTTTTTAAATGTTTGTTAGTTTGTGACTCAATCATGCAAAAGCCACTTAATGGACTTGGATGAAATTCGGTAGACTGATAGCATATGGCCAAGATTAAAATATAGGGTACTTTTAAAGAGAAAACTCGGTGGAATATTTGGTACTTATGCTATGTAAAACACGTTTAAGCACCTCGAACGTGATTAAGCTTTAATCACATCAACATCGAGATGATGATGACCCATGCATGGAAGTGATTTCTTTATCACTACAAATTGACATGATTACAACTAAATCACTTCATTCATCAACGTACCTCAAACTGAGTGTTATGTAGACTCGGCCGCAATAAACGTACTTCCCACGTGTACAACCGACCATGATTTCTTTCTTATGATTTTATTCTGTCCTTTTAAAAATCCATAAATTTTCATAATTTTATCTTGGATATGTTAAAAATCATCTTCTGATTACTTTAATAAAGTATTTTTTTACATTTTTAATACTTTAAAGAAATATAAATTTGTTTGTTGTGTTTTTTTTTCTTAATCAACTGTCATCTTAATCAACATTTTGCTTAAATGTGCTTAAAAACCCAAGTGTGAACATAGCATTAGATATATATTTTCTCTTTTTGCTGATTACACACGGTCAGGATTAAAATATAGGGTACTTTTTAAGGGATAAAATTGGTACTATTTAAGGAATTAAACGCGATTAAATTAGTATTTTTCTATTTTCGATAAATTTGATATACATATAAATAATAGCCTACATTAAAATTAAGTGTTCACTTTGGGGACCTAAAATGAGGAAAAGCAGGTACTCTTGCTAATCTTTTACCCGTGGTACTTTTTCTCTCTTCGAAAATTAGAGATAGTATACGGCCCATATTAAAACATATGGTACTTTTTATAATGAAATAACGGACAAAATTGGTGCTTTTTTTTTTTTTTTTTTTGTAAAGCAAACAGAAGATTAATACTTTTCTTTCCGAAAAAGTCCTTTTTTAGTAGAGACCTAATCTAAAAGACTAAAATCGTATCTATAGTTTAGACCAGTGTTCGAAAATAAACTCTAATTATCGCTCCATAGTATTCGGTTCGAAAGATCTGTGGAAAACACAAACGCTAATAATGTAGAAATTCATTAAAAAAACAACGTTTCCTTTTTAGTCATCTTTAGAACACAAAAATAATACTGTTTTTATCAAACTCAACAAAAGATGAGAACATTTCATTCCGTTCGGTTTTTTTAAATCCACAAACTTCATTGTGTTCGGTTCAGCTCATTAATGTTACGAAAACACAATACAAACATTTTTTGTTTGTATATTTGTTTGTCAATGTAAAAAAAGAATCTATAAAGTTAAAATATAACGTTTGTCTACAGTATCACTACAATTGTTCTGTTTTTTACACGAAGAACAGAACACTATATAATGTTCGGCTCTTTCTTGAAAATAGTTACGAACGGTATTAAGGGTTGTGTTCGCCTACACAATCACTAAAAAACTAGATATTTTTTTGGGTGTGTGCTCCGAACGCTAAAAAAGTACTGTTTATTTTCGAACATTGGTTTAGACTATACGCTAGCTTAGGCTACTGTCTGGACTACTGCTTAGACAATAGTTTTTGCTGTAATCTCTACCTTTGTTGAGGCAATAGTTTCAACAATTGTTTCGCCATTATTTTTACTGGGAATGTGCCCAATTCGGTTATGGAAATTCTTCTCCGTTCACCCTCGTCTATTACATATTTGTTCCTTTACAAATATGTATATGAATAATTTTAAAGTTGTTGTATTGTGTTGTTAAGTACTTGAGTTTGAAAACACATATACACACATACCAAACTACAAAACATCATACAAAAAATTTGTTGGTGTTTGAAGTTGTTAGACGTGCTCTTAAAAAGTGCTACTATTTGAATAAATTTTTATTTGTCCGTCCGTCCGTCAGTTTGGTTATTTTTTTTCAAAATCGGAATATACTCACACTTGTTAAACTTTTTTTCAGTATATCATTCACATACACATACATAGTGTGCTCGTAAATGAAGTGCAGCATGGAGACTCAAATTTACAACTGCAGCAGTACTTGTATGACAATCATGTGCCCGTTCCTATGTTTGTTAAATATCATGTTATTGCTGCTGAACTGAATAACAGAGATTTTTCTGTTGAGTGTTTGTATAATTTAAATTTTTTCGAAAATATTTTTTTATTTTATTGTTTTTGTTATGTCGCCTTCTGTCATATAAACTAATCATTTATGAGATTTAAATTTGATTTAAATGCATGGTGTTGGTGAAGTTTTTGTAAAAGATATAAGTAACTGGATGACTATGAGTGTAATGGAAACTTCCTGATTTTATTAAAGATTTTAGATGAGAGTCTTTTTTTAACTTTATAGTCGGGACTGGAGAGTAAAAAGAAATGCCAAGTCTAATCTCTTGTCGGGGCTATAGCCGAATATTCTCGTTGATAATTAAGTCTAATTTTAGGTTAAACAAGTTAGAAAGTATAGTCGGTAAATCGTTGCCATTTGGTATCCCACACCAAAGTATTTATAAATTTTTTTTGAGAGTATAGACTTTTTCGGACCCATGGCCAATTATAGACCCGGCAAAACAAAATTATGTTATTAGACTGAGATTGGATAAGGGTGGCGAATGTTATCGAGTAATTTATATTGATATAAGATTTGTTTGTCTTAGAGTGATTTAAGGGAGAGGTTTAATATGAGACAAGCCCAAATTTTACCGTGCCATAATAACTTTTATATGGCTTAAATCGTTAAAAAAATTTTATTTTTGCGATTATTATAATTGTTTTTTAAATAAAGAATATTATTGGGAACTTTATGCAATTAGCTTTGAAAAATTATATCCTGTAAGTGATGTCCATTTCTGCTTCGCACATACATACGTGCTCTTTTTAGCATATTTGCCAATTTCGGATAAAATGGCCATGATTTCATTTCGAATATTGGTTTTAGTTGGAGTATGTTCCTTGGTATGTTAAAGTACACTCTTTCTTTCAAATATCCCCAAAGAAAACTGTGAGGAGTTGTTAAATCTGGTGAACGTGGAGGCCAGTTAAAATCGCTTTTGCGCAAAATAATGCGTTCGCCGAATACGTCTCTTAACAAAGCCATTGAGGCACCTGCAGTATGTGCTGTAGCTCCATCTTCCATGCTTCATAATTACAAAATGCTGAAAAAAAACAAAGAAAGAATAACAACAATGTGCTCGAAATTGACAAATTTTTTTGAGAAAAGCTCGTCCCTTGGCGTTTTAACCTAATTCGGGTACGCTGAATCCAGTGGTGCTAGTCGGTTTTTCAGTTTAGCTCTGGTTTTCGAGAATAATTTTTCGAAAATTATGAAGGTTGCACAACATATGTTCTCGTGACTCAAAAAACGCTTTAGCTTATTGTAAAAACTAAACAAACCGAAATTCCGAAATAAAATCGTTTAAGAAAAGTAAAACTTTTTTCTATAATGCGCAGTCGATTTATTTTATCAAAATTTCGAAATTTTTGTTTTTAAAAATTCATAAAAAATTTAATGATTAAAATCGGCTTACAACTCTTTTCACAAAAGTCGATTTTAATTAATTTAAGAATTTTATAAAACTGAATATTTGTATGGGAGCACTCTTAAGAAGTGGTGATAAGGGGCAAGTATGTCTCGAGAAAAAACTAATTGAGGTCGGGCATACATTTTATCCCACCAGGGGCAACTCCTGGGCATTTATGGGACTTTTTCTTCAATATATTTCTAGTCTGCATTGAACATTTTGTATGGTTGCCCCCTTAAGGAATGGCGATAGCGGGTAGGTATGTTAGAAATAAATGATTGAGATAAAAAATAAAGTAGGGTATGACCAACCTTTGACCCATCTTATAGGAAATTTTATTAAGGAATTTTCGAAATAACGGTTAGCACCACTGGATTCAGCGTACCCGAATTAGGTTAAAATGCCAGGTGCCCAGCTTGTCTGTTTTTTCAACGAGCACAGTGTAATTTAAAAAATTTATAAAGAACTCAAACCATACAGCTCATTTTGCGCCACCCTGCGGAAGTTAAAGTCGTCGACTTTTAAACCCCTACCATAATATTTATAAGGAAGTTATGGCATCAAAAGTACGTACAAAGTTTCATAAAATTTTTTTTCAACATTGTGACCAGTACTTTGCGCACAACGTTTACAACGACAACGACAACCAGCCAGCCAGCCTACAAGTCGGACAGACATCGTTGATCGACTCAGCACAAATGCAAAACATCTCCTCCACTTTATGTGTGCGGATATAACTTAAGTATTATCTATAGTTGAGATTCTAGTTAGATTTTAAGTTAAGATTATGAGCAAATCCATAGTCAAGACTACAGACAAATCCATAAGCGATGCTATAGACAAATTCAAAGTCGGGACTCTAGAAAAATCTATCGTCGAAATTTTTATATAGTGATGACTTTAGACTTATCTGTAGTCGTGACTTCAGACTAATCTATATTTGAGACGTAAGGCTTATATACATTAGTGGCTGATCTTTTTTTAAGAACGATATCTTTCTTTGTTTCTCAACCGCTCACGTGGAACATAACATATGAACCGGAGGTTAGTCCGTCTCCGAATCGATCCACTGTATTTTTCATATTAAAAAAAAAATTATGGCCGAATTTCGACCATTTGGCAAACATTTGTTATTTTTAAAAAGAAATAAAAAACGTTAGCCACGGAATTTTGGGTAAGTAAAGCATGTTTCTAAATTATACGGCGTTACGTCCTACGCTCACACGACGTACGACTCAATTGTGTTCCTTGCATTAAAGAAACATACATTTTTTTGTTGTGTTTTTTTTTTATGTATCAGCTGTCATCATCTCAAGTGTTATGTGAACTGCTTTGATTAACTTAATCAACATTTTGCTTAAACGCGTTTAACAACTCAAGTGTGAACAAAGCATAAGCCATAGTTGAGACTAAAGATTTATCAATAAACAGGATTTAGCCATAGTCAAGGATTTAGTTGAATCTATTAGGGTATTCACAAGGTGTGCTATCATGTTATATTGTCATGGTGTTCTAACATTTTACAATGGTTTACGAATATTGTTGTTGCTTTGTAAACAAAAAGTGTCTTATATTAATAGAACTTTGCTTGCATGTGAATTGTGCTGTCGTAATTAATCCGAAGAGACCTGCGCAGATCGGCGGAGCCGAGCCGCATTAGTTTTGTAAGCCGTCGCCGTAGATGGTAAAATTTATCCGGCTAACCGAATTTAACCTGCGGCTAGCAATTTTTGCAACAAATTACTTGTGTCGTCAAATAAGATCGGCTTATGACTCTGCTGTTTGGTAAACAAACAAAAAAAAATATTTCTAATTTGCGTCTGAAAAATAGAAAATAGTCAGGTAAGATCTAATTTAATTTATTAATTCATCGATTAGAATTAAAAAAAAATATTTTTTTTTTTTAAATAAATTGAAAATAGCACATTGAATTGTGAGGGGATGTTCACAACAGTCGTATTTTTCATGTTATTCTTTTAAGACATATGACTTTATGACACCTTGTGAAACCCCCATATATGTATAGAGGAGACTTTAGTCCAGACCATATTCGACTCTGTAATCTAGTCTAGAGTAGACACTTAGACTTATTATAATGGGGTGATTGACCAACTTAAGCCATAATTCAAATCTGTATTAGAGACTATAGGCTTATTTATATACATTCGAGACTAAAATATATTCCAATAGCGAAACTTTGATCAAATTTTTACAAGATTATTTACTAATCTCTAAACTAGACTGTTTTCCTATCTTAAATCTAATCTGTAGTTGAGTCTTACTGGAAATTGGTGTTTTTTTATAAAGAATCACAAAAAATCCCTTTTCCTAACCCAGTAGCT
Organism: Pollenia labialis; assembly: GCA_949318255.1. NCBI lineage: Eukaryota > Metazoa > Arthropoda > Insecta > Diptera > Polleniidae > Pollenia > Pollenia labialis. The sequence continues at coordinate 44,123,422 of OX439143.1, read as the reverse complement.
CGTTTCTGTATTTCTCGCATCGTAAAATTTCTTACATGAAGTGTGAAACAAAAAATTCCATCGTTTCTCGATTTGTGAGATAAAAGTGTTTCTGTATTTGGATGCGAAAACAGACACAACAAATTCTGTTTATACTGGAATATTTCCAGTAATTAAGTGTCAAATAAAAGAAATAAATATAAAAACAGGGCTGCCAGATTTGACGAGTTATCGTCATCTTGATGATTTTTTGTTCCGATATTAACTTAACAAAGTGACGTTTTGATGATTTTTCTAAAAAAGTGACGAAAGCAAAAACAAAATCAAAAATATTTTATAATTTTGTTGTTACTTTCTATAGAAATTCATCTTGAATTTTTAAATTTCAAACACTTCTATTTTGTGGCGTTGAAAATTAAAAAAAAAAAATAATATGAATGTCTGTAGAAAGCAACAACAAATTTATAAAATATATTTGATTTTATTTTTGCTTTTAATGAAATTGTTGGCGTTGCGTTTTACACTATAAGCCCCTTAGTCTTCGAAATAAGATAATTGTAAATATTTTTACATGTTTGTTTATTAGAAAAAAAGATATCTTTAGAAACAAGGCTGCTTAAATTTTTATATTTATCCCTATTGTGAAAATTGTCCTCGAAATTGTTTGTTTCTTCCCTAAAAAATGTATCGGCAAAAGCAAAATTTCGAGGGAAAGTAATGGACCGACTTGGCTTATTTTGAACATTTAATACTTCTTATATACATATACAAAATATGATTGATATTTGATATTCTTATCTTATATGTACACTTTTGTGCCAAAACCATTATTCCGGCAAGAAAGAAATTTGTTTGTCTCCCAGTAAAAACTTTTTCAAAATGGATAACTTCTTTCACTCGTTATTAAGTAGCTTTCTTCCATAAGAACTTCGATAACTACTTTTTTCTGGATGTATTAAGATAAAAAAATGACTTACTTTTGAATTTGTTCTTTTTGGCACAACCCTTGTAAAATTCATTAGCTTTTCAGTATAATTGTATGTAGTGCTTTTATGTGTTTCTGATTACTTAACATATTATTTTGTAGGCGAAGATTTTACTGGGTCTTTAACCCGTTTATTTATGAACCGATTTTTTTAATTTTAACTACAAGGTATTCTACTAAGTCTATTTCAGGTAAAAAAGAAAAAGATTATAGGAATAGGTAAATTAAAGATTTATATCTCAATTATTAAATAATAATTATTAAATACCCATGAACTTAAACTATGTTTTTGTTTGATTATTTTTTAATAAAAGTCGAAACAAATTTGTTTAAAATTGATTTTAAATTGCACGATTTTTAAAACAAAAAAGACGATATTTTTTATTTTTATCTCAGGAAATTGACGATTTTGACACAAATTTATCTGGCAGCACTGATTAAAACCAAAACAAGAAAAGGCTAACAAAAATTTAAACTAACAATATATTACAATTGTTTTTTGTTTATTTTCATCATATAAATTATGCATTTATCATTTATATTCCTTCTATTTTTTTTAATTATTTAAAAAAAATAGTATATAAACATATTTTAAATTCAAAATATCTACATTTTGTTTTTCTCGCCACCAAATTCAAATGTGACTTATTTTGACAGTTCTTGAAAGAAACTTTTCGCAAAATATTGTTATAGAAACACTTTTTCTCGCATCCTTCCAATAATTGCTGGAAAATTATTAAAATGACAGATAATTCTCGCAACGGAAAGATACAGAAACACTTGTGCGAGAAAAACTATTTTTTGTTTCATTTTGCACTGTTTCTGTCCCGATTCACTGGTTTCATGCGGAACATTTTACGATGCGAAAAATACAGAAACGGGCTACAGATGTGGAAATAATTTCGTCGTAGTAAACAATTTTGAATAAATTTTCCGAAAAATTAATATTTTTTATTACAAATTTCTGCCTAATAAAATATTTATTCTAAAGACCACAACAAAATCTAAGATTGAATTTCAATTTAAGCTGATGTCTGCATCTTTGATTAAACAGTCATGCCAACTGTTACTCTCACACAAATTTATGTCTTGTATTTATTATGGATTTTAACTTATTTTATGAGCCATTAAATTGAAGCATAAAATTTACAATTTGATGGATTTTCTTATCACAAGGACATATTAATAATAAAAAGAAAAAATACAAAGCTAAAAAATTATAAAAACAAACATAAAATATTGTTCCTCTATGAAATGCTTCCATTGAAGACATTATCATAAAAAAAAGATTAATTTTAAAGATATTTTGTTTATTATTTTTAGAATGAAACCCGAAGAGAGACAGTTATGAAACAAACAGCCTCAGGAGGAATTGAAAAGAGTTTCAAAATGTTATTGTTTATTTTAATACATTTTTTACTTTATTCCATGAATATTGTTTGAAATGCAGACGTGGGGATTTTAATTGACAAATTTAGGAATTTGTGGGATTGCGTTTTTGACACAAATTTTAAACAGTATTAGTCTTACTAAAGCTACGGTCATACTTGGCAAATATTTGGCGAAAACGACGTGACCAACAGGCAACCTAATAAATAATTTTCTTTCATTTCAATATTTGTTTTACAAAAGACAGTATAATAAGCTTTATTTTGTGATATTAAGACTATGCTTCATCTTACTTACTATTAACAAAAGCAGTGGTTATGCTTATTTGGTCATATATTTAATAAATGTGACCGTGACCGAATAAAATTTTAACAAGAGTTGTTTTAAATCCTTTACAAAGCAATATTATTTTTGTTTTGAGGAAATTTTTATTTTTTTAAATCCTTCTATACGTGCAGAAATTTTATAAACTTCTAATTTTAGAAAACTTCAAAAACAATTAATGCCGTCCTACTGAAAAGCTGCCGGGACCAGGCAACAGTGTCTGTCGTAAGGATGTGAGCTAAATAAATAAGGAAGATTATAATATTAACAACAAAATTTCAAGCTTCTTTTAGGAGCACAATTGTTTTTAAGAAAGAAGCCTCCCTAATATTGAAAGTTGTTTCAATATTCAATTTAATCGTTCTTCAAAAAAGTAAAACAAGCAGCATATCCTATCGATGACTTTTACCTTGACATAAAACTAATACAAACAATTGCAATGCAAAATATGCAACATGCTCTTAAAATCGTATAGAAAAAGTACTTGAACAACAAACGCATTGTGCAAATATTTGACGCAATAAGCTTCACAACTAGCCGATCAAAAATTTGTTTAATTCTTAATGCTATTTATAAAATCGAAGACGTTCTTAATAACTTTATAAAGTAATTCTTCTGAACAATAAAAAAAACTAAGATTTGGTTATTTTATCAGTGTCTAAGACATGTTACTGAAATATTTGATTAGTTTGACAGTACCTTAAGTACTTTAAGCAAAAAAAAAAGTATGGCATAAATTAAGCACAATCCAATTGAATTCATTAAAGTGTTTTACAAAATAAGAAATCAACACAAAAAATACAAATATTCCCATCAACAGAAAAATAAAAATTAGTTTAGCTGTAAATGAGACTAATTAACATTGTTAAAGAGCGACAAAAGCCAAAAAATATATTTCTTCTTCTACATAAAAAACGCTAAAGCGAAGGCAAAACCCAGAAAAATGCAACCTTAATAAAAAAGAATTTTAATGAAAAAGAAACTGGAAAAGTAAAAGAAAAGTGAAGGCCAAAAACAACCCAGTTAAAAGTTTATTCGGACATGTCCGACTTTGTGGATCTTTTTCCATTTGGCGAGTTAAGAAAAAAACGATTTTAGCTAGTGCGGTTTTAGAGAGGGGTATGATATACTTATTTAGTAAGTTGTGGTAAGTTCCAAAAAATTTTGTTCCTATAAAAAACAACATTTTTGTTAAATTTCCTAGAAAATACAACATTTAGGGAAAAATTTCCAATGATAAATGTGAAAAATTTCCTATAAAATAAAAGATCTCTTGCAAAAAAATTTATAAAAAATAAACCCAAATTTCCTATAAAATAGAAAATTTTGTGCTAAATAGCCAAAATATAAAATTTTGCGTAAAATTTCGTATAAAATAGCATTTTTTGTAAAATTTGGGGGAACAAAATAAAAGCCTATACCCTATGTCTACACTAAAGATAATTATCTCAGCAAGTTGGCAATAACGTCGGCAGAATAACAGACCAATATTTCTTATTGCTCAGCTTATGTTAAAGGCATGGGAAAACGTATTTATGTTTACTCATAGTTTGAAAAAATCAAGAAAGAAGGTGCAGTGTAAAAAATGGCGGTATCTTACAAGAATTATTATTATTAATATAAATTCTTTCTTATTCGACTTTATTATTTAAATTTATATTAATTTGTTTAAGCTTAATACAAATATATTAATTTTATTAATTTTTTTATTTTTGTTAATGTAAAATTATTATTTTTATATAAAAAAGAACTCGAACTTAAACAAATTAATATTAATTTTAACAATAAAGATCGAATAAGGAAAAAAATATAATTTTTGCAATTTTATTTTAGTGTTTATTTAATTTTTTAATTTAATTATTTTACTACAATTATAATTTGCTACAATCTCGAAAAACTTAATTACTTTCCTACACAATTTGCTTCTATTTTTTTTTCTTTTTTGCTTTTTTTTTCAACTGACAACCAAATTGACGTTTTTTGTGAGCAATAATTGTCAACGAAAATGGCCTAACAATTATTGCAACATAAATTGTTAGCAATAAATATGTACAAAAAATTGCTGTCTACATTAAAGATAACATAATTTTGACAATTACTGCAATATATGTCGCAATAATTATCTCTGGTATAGACGGGCAGATAGGCAGAGTTTCCTATAAAATATAAACGTTTGCGCAAAATTTCCTATAAAATAGAATTTTTTGTGTAAAATCTTCTATGAAGTAAAAATTTTTTGCAAAGGTTCCTATAAAATAGAAAATTGTTTGCAAATTATTTATAAAGTAGAAAAAAATTATTTTTTAGAAATTTGTTTATAAAAACAAATTTCCTATAATAAAATAGAAAATAAAAAATTTTTTGTACATTTCCTATAAAATAGCATTTTTTAATAAATTTCGTATTTAAAAAACTTTTAATTTTGTAAAATTTCATAAAAAAATTGAAGCAAATTTTCTATAAAATAGATATTTTTGTTTAAAATTTCCCATAAAATTACAATTTTTTTCAAAATTTCCAATATAAAAAAATGAGGTGCAAAATGACCTATAAAATAGTAAATTTTATTCAAAATTTCCTGTAAAATATAACATTTTGAGTAAAATTTTCTATTAAATACTAAAATTCCTTTAAAGTAAAACATATTTTGCAAAATTTTCTAAAAACTAGAAAATTTTTTTTAACCCTTAACAATCCACAAGTGTCTCGCGGACACATTTTTGAATTCCATTGCTTATAAAAGCTGAAGTATAAATTTTCGAGAAACGCCGTTTTACCTATTCTACCCCGATGGTCTTGAGAATAGAAATGCGCAATCAGAATATTTGTAGCATAAATAGCTTATTATTTATTATCAAAAAACTAAAAAAGTAGCGCATCAACCCACAAGTGTTCAATAGACACATTAATATCTTGTTTATTAAAATATATTGAGCTGGTCAATCATCTGAACCTGATTTAAAACGAAAGAAGTGTTGTCACAGTTGACCCTCAAACATATCTAGAACTCTCAAACAGTGCTGCGAGAAATGCAAACGGAATGTCTGTTCTGAACACTCTGTAAAAAACAAATATTGTAATAAAAAATTGAATTTTAATAACATTGAAGAAATTTAGGCTCTATTAGCTTGACAAAAATTTTTATAAACTTAAAAAAATGCTCTATAACATAGATAATTTTGTACCAAATTTCCTATAATATAAATAATTTTTTGCAAAGCTTCCTATAAAATAGAAAATTTGTACAAAATTTACTATAAAATAGAAAATTCGTTAACAAGTTCCTATAAAATATAAAATTTTGTGCAAAAGTTCCTTTAAAATAGATAATTTTATGTCAAATTTTTCTTTAATATAGATAATTATGGGTCAAACTTCCTGTGAAATAATACATTTTGTGCAAAAATTCCTGTGAAATAATAAATTTTGTGCAAAAGTTTCTGTTTCTATAAAATTTTAAATTTTGTGAAAAATTTCCTATAAAATAGAAACTTTTGTGCCAAATTTCCTATAATATTATAGATCATTTTTGTGTCATACTTTTTGTAAAATATTAAATTTCGTGCAAAAGTTCCTATAAACTAGAAACATTTGTGCAACATTTTCTATAAAATTGATAATTTTGTTCCAAATTTTCTATAACAACATCATCAGTTTGTGCAAAAGTAGATAAAATGGATCATTTGGTGTTAAATTTGCTATAATATAATAATAGATTATTTTGTGCCATATTTCCTATAAAATAATACATTTTTTACAAAATTTCTTTTAAAATAGAAAATTTTGTACATAAGTTCCTATAAAAGAATACATTTTATGCAATAGTTCCTATAAAATAGAAAAACTTTGTGCAACCTTTCCTATAAAATAGATAATTTTGTGCCTAATTTTCTAGAATATGGATTATTTTGTTCCAAATGTGCAAAACTTTCTAAAAAATAGATAATTTCGTGTTTAATTAGCTATAATATAGATTATTTTGTGACAAACTTTCCATAAAATAAAAAATTTGTGCAAAATTTCTTATAAAAAAGAAAATTTTGTGCATAAGTTTTTATAAAAGAATACATTTTATGCAAAAGTTCCTATAAAATAGAAAAAATGTGTGCAACCCTTCCTATAAAATATATATTTTTGTGACTAATTTCCTAATTTCCTAGAATATGGATCCTATAACATAGATCATTATGTGCAAAACTTTCTATAAAATAGATAATTTCGTGTTAAATTTGCTATAATATAGACTATTTTGTGCCAAACTTCCTATAAAATAAAAAATTTTGTGCAAAATTTCTTATAAAAATGAAAATTTTGTGCATAAGTTTCTATAAAAGAATAAATTTTATGCAAAAGTTCCTATAAAATAGAAAAAATGTGTGCAACCCTTCCTATAAAATATATATTTTTGTGACTAATTTCCTAGAATATGGATCCTATAACATAGATCATTATGTGCAAAACTTAGTATAAAATAGATAATTTCGTGTTAAATTTGCTATAATATAGACTATTTTGTGCCAAACTTCCTATAAAATAAAAAATTTTGTGCAAAATTTCTTATAAAAATGAAAATTTTGTGCATAAGTTTCTATAAGAGAATAATTTATATGCAAAAGTTCCTATAAAAAAAATTTAGGCAATCTTTCCTATAAAATAGATAATTTTTCCTAAACTTCCCATAAATAATAAATTTGTACAATATTTCCCATAAATAACAAATTCTCTGTGCCGAGTGTTATTCTGAAAGATTGGTGCGGTTACAAACTTCAGAACAAACTAATAATATCCAATTAAATGATCGTATAGTGAGTGTATTTAAGCCAAAGCAACGGAAAGAAAAAGAAGGGAAAAATTTTGTTACAGAGAAAGTTTAACAGAAATTGCACTAAATGCCATTAAAATTGTTTCATTGTTCTTTCGGGTTTTTTGTTTTTGAACTCATTTTTTTTAAAGCAACTTTTTTCTACGTAACGTTATTTAAGAGTTTTTCGTGTTTTGTGTTTAATACACACTATTTCTCCTTTTTCTTCGAAATTTTTTGTTTATTTGGTTGGTTGCTGACGAAATCATTGTTAATGTCACTTAATCTTTTTATATAGAATTTATTTTTTTTTGTTTTTTTGTTTCATGTCAAATGGCTACAACAGCAGCAGCACGCTTAAATAAATTGATTGATATATTCAATTAAGGACCATTAATATGTGAATGGGGGAGAACAAAGTTTCAAACAAAGACTGTTAAAGAGTATTTTCTTTTTTTTTTGCTGGCCAATACACTACATTAAGGTGGACATGCCATGATTAAAGGGTCATTATTCAACCTCCTGATGAAACGAGGGGATTTTCTGATTTTTCTCTTTATAATTTGCTAAGAAAAAAAAAAACTTAAATTAATTAATGTGTTAATAAGTAAAAGGAAATTAACTCTTTTGTTAAAAATATTGCAACTGTAAAGAAGTTTATTATTTTATTTAATAAATAGGGGACCCGGTGGGTTGGTAGATACTTCTGAGGGTTGCGGGTTCCATTCCCGTCAGATAATAAAAAAATAAACAAGTATGAATTCCACGAAAGTCATTACTTTTTGTTTATTATTTACGACTTAAGTTCTAAGCCAAAATTAACTTTGTAAGATTTATTTAGTCAAAAACGCACAAGAACAGATTGCGGTATCTCCAAATCTCATTTGTCTAATACTTCACTGACCCAAAACTTGTACACAAGCGAATTCTAAATGAGTTTTTAAATAAAAAGGATATGCTCACAAGCAATCTTATTGAAAATTTTTATAACTATTGATAATAGTAAAAAAATATTCGTACAGGGTAGCGCGGAAGTGAAGCTATATTAAACATATTTAATGAATAATTTTTTTCTGATTTTATTTAATGGTAACATTTATTAAAATCCAGATTATAGATCGAAGAAATGTATAATTTATGGCTTAAAGATTGTACCATTTTATTGTTGACCACTGTTTGCTTCGAGCTGAATGCCTTTTCAAAAGTATTTAAGAAATATTTAGGATTTCAGCTCCCACCACCTCCTCTTGTTCATTGGCCCAAATTTATAGGATAGTTCTTGACTTTTTGGATAAATATTCGCTATTCCAAGTTAAATTTAAAAACGCAATATTTTTTAAACACCAAAAATTTTGAAACGAGAGCTTTAGTTGGTTAGTGGTGGAAAGATGGTCGCACACCTAGATGGAAAACAATGCATTTAGCAACGACTCTTTATGCAACTTTAAGGGTATGGAATTCGGCAGACCCTAATACGCTCATCTCTTGAAGCTAAGCCCCGCTGCTAAATGGAAGATCGCAGCTACACTGATAGAAAATGCGTCATTACGCTGATGTATTTTGACAAGTGTGTTCGTTTTGACCTCTGACACTTTTCATCATTGTGATGTCAACCTTTACATTACATGGCCAAATAGTCATCAGTGTCAAAAATTGAAATTCTGTCATCAATGCGATGACACATCGGCATCACAAAAACAACGAACTGGAGTCATTTTATTACCAGTGTCGCCAGTGCGATGACTTAGTAACATCTGATAAAGCACACATTGGGCTCAATTTAATGACAAACTGTCATTTTTCTTGGCCTACGAATGTACATCAACGCAATAAAAAAAATTATGTTCTCCATAAAACACACTTCGCAAGCATTTTAACTTTACTTAGGTGTATCTGTCATTTTATGTCATCTGTAATAACATTGATGTTACAATTCAGATGCTAGGACGTCATCAATTTGGAGGTGCATGAGTGGTTTGAATAGCAACGACACAACTAATCATCCTTTAAATTGGTGTAGAATAAGCCCTTGAAGCCGGCTTTCTATGAAACCACCGCATCCACGGGGTTGCCAAAGGAATCTGAACCAATAACGTGTAGAGGACCAAAGTCATAGGGCCATACTTGTTCCAGTGGTACCAGATAAGAATTTTTGGTCAGACGTAATCAACATTCTTAGACCGTATCTCTGCATACCTCCGAGTGTAGCTGTAGCTAGAGAGAAAAGAAAAAGATTAACATGAGCACCGCCTCATGTTCTTATCTCATGGTGGATCTTACCAACTTGGTTGCATAAAATGCGATTACCAACGACCCCCACTTGTTTAGAAGCTGGAGCTATCTTGCCTCCGCTGCTTTTGGAAATATGCTAGCAACATCTTGTGAGTAGCAACAGCACCTAGAAATGATCCGTCCTCAGCACGGTGAAAAATCCGTCCTTACCGCGACTTAATACACCACAACCACAACGTTTTACCCAAAAGTATCTTTTCAATGGAAGAGCGAAAGACAGAAACCATTTTAATTAATATTCAGTCCGGTGCCAACTCTCCGGGGGCGCCTGACTCCCTTGGTACTATATTTGACCTCTGGTAAGCTGCGATCTGAAAAGATCCGGAGAATCTCTTGAGATCGGCCAATTTTGGATTTTTGCCGAGTCCCACGTATTGACTCCACCTGATTTTCCAGGGGGATATTACACCATTAGATGAAATATCCTTAAGGTGATCCCTATAAACCCCCGTGGTATCTTTAGTTGAACCAGGGTCTATTTAGTTGGAATTCCAAATATGGCTTGTACTTTCTCTTTGGGCTTAAAAAATATTTAAAAATTTCTAGGTATCAAATGCCATTGACATTTACCGCAAATTAGTCGTCGTGGTCTAGTGGTTCTCTCTGAAGTTTTTCCGCATTTGGGTGGATTTGATGCTCAACATCAATAGTTGAAATTTAGCTGAAATTTTGTAGAAACCAATTTTGTAGTAACCAGTTAGTTAAAAATGGGACCGACCCCTTCGCTCACTGTAAGTTTCTGAATAGTTTGTAAAGCTTATTATGTTCAAAATATCCTTTAAGAAGCAAAGTTTGTGCAAAACTACTTAAATATCAATTGAACTAAAATCTTAAATTATTGATATTTTTGTGATTAAAAAATAACAAAGGATTTATGAACTACTCTCAGTGTTTTTAAATTATGGCCACCAAATTTTACAGACCGATTCCTCACATAAATTCACATTATCTTCCGAATGTTTTTTGTATTTCAAATTGTTTAACAGATTTTATAGCGCATTTAACAGATAAGACTTTCTTGCATAAATCACATTTTGCCTCTTAAATGAATTCTTAACGCTTCTTAGCCTCTATGTAGGGCACTTTTACGTTCAGGAGGTACTTTCTTTAACTCCCAATCATACAATTATAACTTTTGATTGTAAACCATCTTGAAAGTTTCTTTGCAAATGACTGCACAAAATTATTACACACTTACATTCTCTGGGTGTAGTATCGAAAGTGGATATTGTTAGTTAAGTATTTAAGTACAAAACGAGAGTATTTAAAACAAAAAAGGCATAAAGGGATAGATATACAAAAAAAAAATGGAAAACTAAAAACATAAAAGAGTGCAGACCAGCCACCATACGTGGTCGCCGTTTATTATTCTTTTAACAATAAATAAAGTTGATTTAATGCAAAAGTATTGAATTGAGTTGAGTTGCGATATCAATCAGATTAAGTTAAAAGGAGAAAATAATTGATTAAATGAATGAAATCAATCGTCCGTGTGAATGAATCAAAGGCAACAATATAGAAAGTTTGAGAGCAAAATGAATGTATGAACGAATGAATAAATTGAAAAGAAGCAAAAATTGTTATAAAACGCTTATGTTGCCATTCTGCTTTTAATGTGAATTTTTTTTTTTTTTTTTTTTGTTTTTCATCGAAATCTACACAATCAATATGGAAAAAACTGAAATACAAATGCCAAACGAAAACAAACTAAGAAAAATTAAAAAAACAAAACATTTTTTTTTAAAAAAAAGGTGTAGAACATAAAATCAACAATGGCCATATAAGAACAACTTGTACGGATAATCACTGAAACCGAAAAATAACAAAATCAAATCAATTGTTAAAAAAACAATAAAAGTTTTTCTAGCTTTTCTCCATTCTGTTTGGGAAGGCAAAGAAAGCAGACTTTAAAAAGGATTTTTCCATTTAAGAATTTTCTTTATTATTTTTAATGTGATTTTTCTTCTTGAAGATATATGAAGCTTATCTTTTAAGCACATGAGACAAACTCCATTAACCCTTTAGGCACTGAAACCAATATCAAAAAATTTGCGGAAATTTTGGACAAAGTTTGGTAGTTAGGAAAGGGAGGTTAGGTTGAAAGACCAATGTGCCTCTGGTAATAAAATAGACTAAGAAAAAGAGATAGAAGGACGAAAGAATAACAGCCCTATTCCTTTATATAGCCAGTCCCCAGCCGCCTGTTATTCAACTATACCCGTGACTATTTCCATCAGATTCCTGTGCCCACAGCCTGAGACCCTCTCAATCTGCTGTTCTGTAACCCAGGACAGTGACACAGAATGTACCCAACTGGCTTTATCTGCTTTGTGTTCCCTGTCAGTTATCATTACCACCGTCATCCTACCTATCATTCAGTACCCGCTGATAAAACCCTATCATGGTTATAAAGCAGACCTTGCTCTTGCCTAGTAGTAAATAAAAATTGGTATTTTTAAGCATCGGCTACAACGTTCACAATACATACTCTATAATTCATTTTATTCCCCCAAGCCCGCACGTAGAGAAAAAACATGTTTAAATATGGTCACCTCCAACTACACAATATTTAAAGAAAATTTTAAACATATTATGATTAATAAATATAACCATAAAATTGTCAGCGACAATAAAGAACCCACAACCATATTATGGTTGCCTCTAAAAATGTTATGGTTAAATATGACAATTATTTGTTTTTAAATTTACAATTGTATTTTCCTCTTCTCCAAGAGCAACATACTATTGTTGAAAACCAACCATGCTATTTAACAAATTTTAGTTATTATTGATCACAGCATGTTTGGTGGCAACAATAATATGGTTGTGGTTCTTTATGGAGGCCTAATTTAACCATAATATAGTTATCGCTGACAATAATATGGTTATAATAAACATAATATGTTTAAAGTTTTCTTTAAAATTAGTTTGGTTGGAGGTGATCATATTTAAAGATGTTTTTCTCTGTGTGCGATTAGCTCAGCTTGGAACCCATTTCCCAATATTCCCAAAATTAAAGCCAAGTGGAGATCTGACTGGCTCAACAGAGTCAAGACCCTCCATCTCCGTGCTCAGTCTGTTAGGAAATTAAAAACAATAAATAAAAAACTATTCGGCCATTTTATTACCGGTGATGTTGCAGTAACCCAGCATACTACTTACTCAACTAAGATTTCCCTTATTGATCTCCTACACTCATCCACTAGCCTGTAATTAAAAAAACAGCCCATCAAGCTGCCTGTCTATCCACTTTTATCTGTGGCAATAAGGAAAAAGGGCTCAAGTCTATTTGTTTAGTTTAATGGGAAAGCAATCTGAAACTTTAAAGGTGATTTTTGAAAATTTACTCCTATGCTAATATTTATATTTATTCCTAAATATTCCTGATGTTAGAGAACGGAAATAAGCTTAAGTTATTCCATGTTATTGCACATTGAAAAAAATTAGCAAAAAGTAATTGTTCTAAAACTATCGGCCATGTTCTAGAAATCGAAATCACGTGAAATTGAAATCGAACAAATTTTGAAAACTTTTCCGTGTTCAAGGTTCGTAAAAATATTTACTTTTAAATACGTCATAGTTTTAGGACCACTTTCCTCTACCTAAAGAACTTTTGAAATCAGGAAAAGCTACGTTCATTTTTACAAAAATTCAATTAAAAATCTTCATCGATTTCACTTTCACGTGGTTTCGATTTCCAGAACATGGCCGTATAAATTAAAATTAATATTTGCCATAAACTTAAGAACATGAAGATATCAAAGATGCCATAAACTCTTAAGTCGACTTTAACCCTTTTTCTTTTTTGTCACAGCTTAAGTGACCTTCGAGTCCCCGGTAATGTAACAATTCTACGGCCCTTAAGATCTCTAGAACTACCACCTTAAATACACTGCAGTCGTTTGGAGGTCAATAAATATTTTAAAATTTAGATCCGTCAGTTAGACCCCTACACTCGTTTACCCGTTCATGATCCATAAGTAAAAATAGCAAATTCCTCATACAATCTGCCCTGACCCGACCAGATCTACCTGGACGATATTCCCACCCGTGGCAAAAGTCGATCCACATAATCTGTGGAGCCAGACGGGCCCAGACAATAACGACCAATGGCAATATCATCCAGATTTGCGAGTCTATAGGAAACCAAGCAAACACCTTTTTAAATATATAGATTTTTCACGAACTTTTGTATTTTTTCAGGAACAATTGTGATTTTTAGTTGAACTGTTAATTTTAATTTTGATATTTTTAGTTAGGCTTGAGTTCATAAAATTTAATTTTCATTAAATTATTTTTACTGAAGGAAGGAATTTTTACAACTTGGAATTTCATTAAAATTTATTGGTGATTTTCTTGGCTGAGCTGGGGCTCGAACCTGGGTTGAATTTACATGTTTCAAGAATCACCACATTCTTTCATCAGAATTCTTTGAGTTCTTACCTCTGCACCACTGCGGTGCCTGCCAGCCAACAGTCAAACATCAATCTTTAACCAGTGATACTGGTGGTTCGAAATTTGCTGTAATTATCATTTTTAATTCATTTACATGTTGCTTCCTTTCTTCTGTTTTTCGTATTCTTTCTGTCAAGACTTTGTCTTGAAAACCTGAATACATTTGTTCATTATGTTTCTTGTACAACTAGAATTACAAATTTAACATTAGAGCTTGTGAAAATTATATTTGATGAACTCAAGCCTAACTAAAAATATCAAATTTTTTCAGGAACTTAAAATTTTTTCTTTTATCGGAAATTTTCAGCAAAAAAAAAAAACAATTTTATAGCAAATTTTCTGTAAATGGAAATTTTATTTTTTTCGGAACTTTTGCAGAAATAATTTTTTAAAGAAAATTTTTTATTTTATTTAAAAAAAATGTATCAATAAATTTTAATTAATTTCATGTTGTAAAGTTCCTTTCTTTATTAAATTAATTTAAGGAAATTAAATTTAATGAACTTAAGCCTAATTAAAATATCAAAATTTTGATTAAAAACCATAAACAGTTCAGCAACTAACCACAATACTAATTAATTATAGAAAATATTATGCAAAAATTACAATTTATATGAAAAACTTTTTAATTTAATAGGAAAGTTTTCAAAAAAATTTTCTATTTTATAGGAAATTATTTTAAAAAAAATTTCAATTATATAGAAATTTCGTACATATTTTGTACTTTATAAGAAATTTTTAACAAGATTTTTTTATAGGATATTTTGAACAAAATTAGCAATTTTTGGAATTTTGCAAATTTTTTTATAGGAAAATTTCAATTTTATAGGAAATTTTTTAAACAAAATTTTCTATTTTATAGGAATTTTTTAACAAAATTCATTTTATAGAATATTTTGAACAAAACTATTAATTTTATAGCAAATTTTTTGTGTATGGAAAATTCCTTTTGTAAGGAACTTTTAAATCATTTTTAATAGAAAATTTTCAATTTATAAAAAATATTTTGCAAAATAATTAGAATTGTGGTTATTTTGTTGAACTATTTATGGGTTTTAATCCAAATCTTTAATATTTTAATCAGGCTAAAGTTCATCAAATTTAATTTTCATTAAAAGTATTTTTATGAAGAAAGGAATTTTACAACATGACAATTAATTAAAATTGTTATTGATAATCATTCATTCTTGACTGACCTGAGATTCGAATCCAGGCGGCTGGTTACCATGACATGTTTCGATCGAAACCACTCTGCAAAATATGTATCAGTTTTTATGAAACACTATACAATATTTTCAATTTTATAGGATAGTTTTTCCAACAAAATTTCTTATTTTATACAAATTTCACACATATTTTGAACTTTATAGGTGATTTTGAACAAAATCTATTTTGTAGGTAATTTGAACAAAATTTGCCATTTTATAGCAAATTTTATGTTTAAGGAAATTTTGTTTACTAAAAACTTTTGCAAAATTTTTTTTCTAGGAAATTTTCCACTTATTGAAAATATTTTGCAAAATGTCCGTTGTTGTGAAACATTTTATACAAAATTTAAATTTTATAGGAAACTTCTTTTAACAAAATTTTAAATTTTATAGGAAATTTTTCAACAAACTTTTCTATTTTATAGGACATTTTAAACAATATTTACTATATAGGTAATTTTTAACAAATTAGCCATTTTATAGCAAATTTTTTGTTTATGGAAAATTGCTTTTGTTAGGAACTTTTGCAAAATTTTTTTATAGGAAATTTTCTATTTATAGAAAATATTTTGCAAAATTTAAATTTTTATGAAACATTTTCAAAAGATTTTGTTATTCGTGCTTAATTCCCAGTTTTTATTATTGATAAAAACACTGGAAATTTATTGTTGATGGGATAAGCTATTCCTATGCGCATTTCACTGGTTGCTTCATCCATACAGATTTTAGAAAAAATAATATAAAAAAAAAATTAATATTTTTTTAATATCTTTAGTTTTTCTACAATCTGTATGGATGAAGTTTCCTGATGATCTGGCCTAAGCAACCAGTGAAATGCGCATAGGAATAGCTTATCCCATCAACAATAAATTTCCAGTGTTTTTATCAATAATAAAAACTGGGAATTAAGCACGAATAACAAAATCTTTTGAAAATTTAAATTTTGTATTGAAATGACTTTTTGATTATGAAACATTTTATACAAAATTTTAAATTTTATAGGAACTTTCTTTTAACAAAATTTTGAATTTTATAGGAAATTTTTCAAATTTTTTTATATTTATTTTTTAATAGAAAATTTATTACAAAAATTATTTTATAAGAAATTTTGAACAAAATTACCAATTTTTTTTAGAACATTTTCATTTGTTAGAAACTTTTGTAGAATTTTTTTATAGGAAATTTTCTATTTATAGAAAAAATTTTGCAAAATTTCAATTTTTATGAAACATTTTATACCAAATGTTCAATTTTATTAGAAATTGTTCCACAAAATTTTTAACAAAATTTATTTTATAGGAAATTTTGAACAAAATTAGGAATTTTTTGCAAATTTTTTTTATAGGAAATTTTCCATTTATAGAAAATATTTTGCAAAATTTTTAATTTTTCAACAAAGTTGTCTATTTTATAGGAAATTTTAAGCAAAACTTGTTTCATAAGAAATTTTAAAGAAAATTAGCAATTTTAAAGCAAAAGTTTTGTGTATGGAAATTTTCTTTTGTTAGGAACTTTTGCAGAAATTGTTTATAGGAAACTTTCTATTTATAGAAAATATTTTGCAAAATTAAAATTTTTACGAAACATTTTACACAAAATTTTAAATTTATTGCAAATTTTTTTAACATAATTTTTAATTTTATAGAAAATTTTTTCTGTATGGAAATTTTCTTGTGTTTCTAGGTTTCTATTTTATAGGACATTTTTTAACAAAATTTTTGATTTTATAGTAACATTGTACAAATTTTTTACCTTAATGGAAATTTTCAAAAAAAATGTTTAACTATAGTGAATAATGCCCAAAACTTGTTTAAAAAGAAACTAGAACTAAACTAGAACTGAATTTGAACTAAACTATAAACTTAACTAAAACTGAACTTGAACTAAATAAAAACAAAACTACCAAACTAGAACTGTATTAGAAAAGAACTAGAAGTGAACTAGTTACAAACTTAACTAAAACTGAACTAGAACTTAACTTAAAATAGCTAGAACTAGAAGTAGTGCTGAATTAGATCTGAACTAGACCTTAACTGGAAATAAGTCAGAACTCAACTCCCATTATCGCCTCAGAGTTTCGTAAGTTATTTGTTCTTTTCAAGGATTAATACCGTTTACATTTTGTGCTTTTATTTGTCTTTTGTGTTTATTTTCAATTCATGCGGATTATAGTTTTAACTTTTCGTACTGCTTCGTTAATGTTTTCGTTGTTGTTCCATTTATTTTAGTATGTGAAAGGATGTTTTTGCTTTTTCTTTTTTAAGGCACTTAAATAAATCCCTCCTTAACAATGAAACTCCACATGAAATAAAAACACTTCATAAAAGCGATTAAAAAGACACATATAAAATTAAAAAGTAACATTAAAGAGAAAAAACGATTTCAATAGAAGTGATTAGGGGAAAGTAAGTAATGAAATTAAAAAAAATGTGTTTTACTAATTTGAAAAAAAAAGTTTTACGTTGCTTTAGAAATCCTTTTGTTCGTATTTAAAGTTTTCTTTTATTATTAATTTTTCATGGAAATCGTTTTGTTTTTTTAATTAAAATTTCTTTAAAAGTAAATTTTATTTATAACTTCTCTAACCATGACTTTAACCTTTAGTGTTTTTTAACTCTTTAGAAAAATAATTATTATTAAACACTTAAACTTGTTCATACGACAAAAGTGCTGTTGTAAAACAAAATGTTTTACAACATTTTATTTTGCCTGACATCTTTCTGCTCGAGCATTATGGCAACAAAGTTTCTTCTGGTATGTTTTTTTTTGTTTTTTTTTTAAATTTATTTAAGATAAATCTTTTAAAATCACATAAACTAAACACTTGTCTGAAAGTCAAAAGATCACTAAAAGGAAAACGAAACACATAAAAATGTTAGACACTTGCACACAGGCACACACACAAATCTACTCACATAAATATTTTAAACAAATTTATTAACTTAACAAACATAAAAATTACAAAAAAATATAAACTCTTTTGAATTACGATACAACGTCTCGGTCATGAGTCTGAAAAAGTAGAAACTGGGAAAGAAAATTGTGAACATAAAATATAGAAAATGACAATTTTTCTTGTTTTAAAACTAAAAAGAGGTTGTAAAAAATTTGTATTTATTAAGTCTCTAGATGCTTTTTTAATAGAGAAAAAAAAATCTTGTAAATGCTAAAAACATAAAAAGATTGAAGAGTATTACAGATATTTTTTTTAAATTTTTGAAATACAAACGAAAGTTTATGTTTGATCTTAAAGAAATTTCAAAATTTTATTAAGAAAAGTGATGATTTACGATAAGTGAAATGAAAAAAATAGCCCAAAATATGTACAAAATAAGCTGTGCCGAATCTGAGATACCCTCCGTCAAAACTTTGGGCACTTTGGGCTCTGTTATAAGATATCAACCAATTTTCATAAACTCAGAGACAGTGTTAGAAAATAAACAGAATATTAATTTTTAGTGTTTGTGTACCATAACACAACTCTTAATACCTTTCGTAATTATTTCAAGAAAGAGCAAAACAGTATAAAGTTATAAAACATTCGTTATAAAACATAACAATTGTACAGACATACATTCTATAGTTCTATAGTGTTTCTTTGCACAGTGAAAAAGAAATGAGCAAACAAAATGTTTAGCAACGACCGCAGCAAGAATAGCTTGAGCGTGTATTGTGTACATGTTTTGATTGTGTACAAATTTTTTGCTGAATTTTTGTTTTTGTAAATGATTTTTGGTTTTCTTTATTAGCCAAAAGGGCGCTACGCACAACAGAAACGAACGAACATTAATGAGCTGAACCGAACACAATGAAGTTGGTGTTTTTTTTTTTAAATTGCAGAACGCAATTAAATGTTCTCATCTTTTTGTTGAGTTGGATAAGTAGAGTATAATTTTTATGTTCGAAGATCACAAACAGAAAAGCGCTTTTAGCGTTTGGGTTTTCCTCAAATCTACCGAACCGAACACTAAAGACAACAATTTCCATTCATATAAAAATTAATCAGCCAATCGAATAAAATATAATTATTTGTTTTCGGTTTTAGGCGTATTAAAGTGTTTCTCGGGAGTGAGTTTTATAGGGGACCTTTTTTTCATTAAGAAGTAAAAATGGTATCGGCAAAAAGGGCGCGTCCGGAATTGATGACCATACGGGACCGATTCATGGTATTTTCTTTTCTCTTTCCAGAACAGATATTCTCTTTGTAGACTTTAAGTTTCTGAGAGTAGTTGACATTGACTCGTGAACCAGCGACCGGAAATACAGGCCACAGAATTTCGGTTGTAGGTTGTGCAGTATGAGCCTTTGTCCCATCCTGTTTGAACGGCATGTTATCCAGTCTTAATTCATTTCCAACGGGGGATGTGCAGCGCCTCTCAGGGGGATATTTGAAGCATATTGAGGAGTCAGACCTCTTGATGCTACATCGACTAGGTAAATAACAGGTGTATGCAACCTGGTATGCACCAAACATTCAAATGACTGGGTTCTTTGGGGCCAAAAGACTTCAAAGTATTCCTAGTAACACCAGAGTACTTTCTTACTGGTGCTGTGGGAGCCAGTAACCTCCGGTAAGTGCCAGGTATAAGATACCTCCGTTAATATGCTTTTTGCGGTCAATGCTTCTTGTCTTTCAGCATAACTGTCTTTGTGGAAGCCTTGCTCTTCTTTGTGGTGGATGCGGCTTTTATGTACACCTAAAATTGCAGAGAGGGTGACGTTCACATACATAGAAGGCTGATTTTTCATTGATTGTGGGGAAGGTCGAAGTGGATCTCTAGGTAATGTTGCTATTCAACAGAAGCTGTTTAGATTAGTTATAGCAGTAGAGATTAGACAGCTCCTAATCCTAAAACACGAATGCGTGTATAAGTTTAGGGGCAGTACACTCGAATTGCGACACGTATGTTAAAATTATCCTAACACACCAAAGGGAATATGAACAACATGTGGTTTAAATCCACCATGAGATTAAGCCATATGGCTGGTGCTTATGTCAATCGAAATCGCCTGGCGGAAGATTCAAAGGTCTTAATAGCACCGTGAGGTAAGGCCGCAATTCGTCCAGTTTAGGTGAGAGAAAGTACAAAAGCAAAAATAATTCTTTTTAAAGTGATTGCTGTGCTGACGGCTTAAGAAGAGAACATACACATATTGAGACTAAGAAAATTATTTACTCTCACTTATTTTTGCTTTTGCTGTGTTCTTTTTCTTAATATTAGGTAAGCAATTACAAAAGCACTACAAATCGTTAAGCAATTTTAATACCTTGTTCAAACGCCACTTGTGACGCTTAGCAGAAGCGTCCTACGATCTTGCGCATGCTACATTTTTCTATTTCTTTTTTTTTACAGATGCGTAAGTTGCCAAAAGGCGTCAACACATGAAGTGGACTTTATTGTTAATTTTTAGCAAAGGAGAGTTTAGAGTCACTTTTGTCATATTTGTCACTTCTGTCAATTCATTACTTGACTATTTTGGGAAGTACATACGTATATTCCGTGTCGGAAGGAAGATGTGCAAAAATTCCATGCTGTGTAAGCCGACACCAATAATGAATAATATTGAGTAAATAATACATGCTTTTACCTATACAATTGCCTTAATTAAGACTCTTTTAGTCCCTTAACTAACGACAAGGACAATCAGTTAATTTTTATTTTTACTAATAAGAAATTATAGACCAAAGAAATACTTACAGCTGATCCTTTTTTTTATTTTGCTTTAGGTAACAAAATACAAACATTCCTTTATTCTTAAGAACAACATGTTTTACCAAAGAGCCAATTATTTTTCTTTGGGTTCAAAATGTGTTCTAAACAGTGGTTGATTTCCTTTTTCCCAGACATTTGGTCAGGTAAAGAAGAGAGCTGGCAGGCATGCCGCACATAAAAAGAGAAATTTTTTATTTAGTACCTCATCAACCTTCAACGGTGAAGGGTGGTGTTATAATTTTGCTAAGAAAAGGTTACGGGATAATAATTTTATTTAACGAAAATTACGAAAACAAAATAGACAAGTTCTCTTGGTGTTTAGAAGAGATTTATGTTAACAAGATAGATTGTGATAAATTTATGAGAAATAAAAAAAGAGTAGTGATATATTGCCGTCATAAAGGTGTGAATTATTAAAGTAAAAAGAGAATTAAAAGAGTTATTTGTTTAAGATAACACGCAATTGTTTTGAAATTATTTACATTCAAATCAAAGATAAAAAATGTTAAAAGCAATAAACAAAAAAAAACGGAAGTTTTTTTTATACCAATTTTAATGAAGAAAGTTAAAAATTAAATAACAAAATTAAATTGAATTTCTGGTAAACATTTGTTTATAGGAAAAAAATTAAAGATCAAATAAATTTAAAATAAACATAATTGTGTAATAAAATTTTTGAAAACAAACTATAATCTAAAATTTTCTAATTCAAAAATATTAAGTGCAACATAAAAAAATTTAAAATAAAAAAATTATTTAAAAAAAAAAATTTCTGACAAAAATTTAAGTGAAATAAACAAGTTTAAAAGAAAACTTTCGTAAAAATATTTTAAGTTAATTAAAAACAAAAATTGCATACAAATAAAAATATTTATGTATTTAAAATGAAAATTTCCCCTAGAAAAGCTAAATTTGTTCTCGATATTTCGCTGGAATTTGTGTAAAAATTTTAATTTTAAGAAATTTTTTTTTTAATTTAAAAATTAATTGTAAAAACATATTGGAGGATACAATTTTTAACAAAATTTTGTTCATAATAATTACTTTAAATTTCCAAAACAAAAGGTAAACTATTTTTATCTTTCAAACTTTTCTTTAACCCAAAAAAAAACCGACAAGCTTGAAATTTTCTTGCAATTACAATCATAACAACGTTTTAAATGTCTAAAAATTAAGACAAAGGACGTAAAAAAATAAATATAATATGTGCACCAAGTTTTATAAAAATCACACAAATAATACAGAAGCTGGTCATATATCCTTTTTTACTAGTTGGCTGAAAATTCAAATACTTAGATTTTTAACATAAAATTACTAAATTTAGAATTAAAATTCATAATTTAGAAAAGTGTTTGCTGCATAAAAAATTTTGATTGTTCTTATTACTTTCATCATACTTTTACAAAATATCTTGGTTAGGCTTTAAAGCCACAAACATATGTGCATATATCAACCCAAAGCCGTTGCTTAGATTTAAGTAACAACATGTTTTTTTTCAAAAAAATTTAAAGTTTCTGTAAATCGCTTAAGATATAAAAACAAATATATATTTAAAATAACTTACATATGTATATACAAAAAAAAAATAAATTTTTTTAAGATTGCAACGCTAATTTTATTCCAATAGCTATAGGAAAAGTAATTAGGCAAAAGGTCGTAGAATGATATATGAAATATGTGTAACAAAATTTATTAACATTGAACTTGAAAGTAAATTGCTTGTCATATATCCTTTTTTATAGTGTTTAAATTAAATTGGCTAAATTAAGGTTTCAAAATTATTTTTTTAATACAAATTATCCTTTCATAAAAGAATATAATTATTTTTAAATTTCCAAAAAATTTCGTTTTAATTTTCTACGCTTAAAATGCCTTTTATTTATAGTAACATTTTTTTACGATCATTGCAGTGTTTGAGGATGTCCCCCCCATATATCCTTTTTTTTGAAAAATTTAAAAAATATTTAATATCACGAACATTTTTCATATTAGCCGATTAAGAAAAGGGTTTGTTTTAATTTAAGAAGCTTTATGTTGCTTTTCGATAAATTCTTATTTAAAAAATAACATTTAAAAAATCGTTAATAAATGTTTTAATATGGTTAAAATCTCACAAAACAGATTATTTGGATGCAAAATAGTTGTAAGAACCTGTATACCGAAAATTAGTGAAAATATCGCTTCGATTAAGGAACGCACCATATATTCTTTTTTCGTAAGCTTTTTAAATTTTTAAAAATTAAGCTTTGATATCATTGCAAATAGTACTGTTTGAGTGTTTGCAATTCTAATTCACTCTGCAGTTTTGTTTGTTAATATTTTTGAAAAATTTTAAAAAATATGTACAGAAACTTGTCTACAAATATTTTTTAAACAAATCATATTTTTGAGAAAGGGATGCAAAATAGTTGCAAGATTTCACATGTCACTATTTTTTTTTGAAATCGATGTTGTAGTAACAAAGCTACTCATATATCTTTTTTTTATGTGATTGAAAAAAAATTGTCTCTTGATTTAAAATATATTCAACAAGCTTCGTCTTTGAGCTAATACAAGCTCATGTACTGAACTTCATTAAAGTTATTCATTGAAAGATTGGTATTTGTGATTTGAATAAATGCAGCACGTACATTAGCTAGCATTAAGTCAATCTAATGATATACATTAAAAGGATTCACATCATTAGATCGACTCCGAAATTTGTTTCAAGACGGACAAATAGTTAAACGTAATATTTATAAAGTGGTCAAGGGTGTAATAATAAGCAGGGGACGGTTTAAGGGATTTTGTAATGTCAGATAGTAAGGCGGCTGTTAGAACGCTTTCCTCTTTTGAGGTCCAGTCGAAGGTGGTCAAGTACTATGTAACATCTCTGAATGATCTAGGGAAACACAACAAGTTTACTCTTTTTTGTTTAACTGGCCATGCAGACAACGAAACAGCGAGCTGCTTGACATATAGATATTCTTGCCTCCTATTCATATGTCATGAGCGCTTTTTCGATTTGCCTGTCGGTAACATAAGGCAGAGGATAGGATCATGGTCCAATTGAGAATTAACTTGCTTATGGACAAATATTTCTGGGACTCGACGAGCTACGAGATTCGACACCTTATCTTGTGGCTAATTGCGTAACCCAGCCAGCAAAATAATCCGAGGTCTTCCAGATATCTGAGAGAAACGACGACCAAAAATTCGAAATCGTATACGATTTCTGCCAGATTTCTGACCCAAAGTGATATGAAGTGGTTGATGCGAATCCTGGCAGACATGCCGTGGAAAATTTTCTCGGTTTTGTACCGGCATTTCTTATAGTAGATATCTGACAGAAATCTAATGTATGTACGCATGGTAAATGCTGACGTGTAAAAGCCGACATTCAAGGCGAATTCATTTTTTAGGTGGCGTTGAAAGCACAGCTGTGCTACTTTTTTCGTAATTAGAGAGAGAAATGTCAAAAGTTACATGTGTGTTTGCAACAAATAGCAACAAATAAAAAACAGTGTTGTGTTTTTGGTGTTGTCACTTATTGTAGTATTGCCACAACCGTATCGATGAATTCGCCTTGCCGACATTCTTATTGTTTTCTGACAGACAGCTGAAAGAAGAATATAATAAAAAAAATTACATGTGCGTACCAGTTTTTAATTTTTTTTTCTTAAACAATAAATTTAAATTAAAATTTTGTCAATATTTTAACAAAAAACAAAAAAAAAGTCTTGATAGATCTGAGGCCAAATTAGGGCATACGATACCGATCGAAAGTACAATACAATTTTATTGGAAATTTCGATCGATACCGAATGCCACAATTCGCCCCCTAGTCAGAGTATTTTGTTGGCTGGGAAAATTTGTATTCTCCATAAACTTCTTTGGAAGCATATGACTACCGCAAAGCATCTCTATCTAAGACGATTTGTAGCAGCTGTTTTCATATCTTCCCATGTAAAATTTCACTGTCCTTGCGTTTGGGGAGGATCGCATTCAGTATTGTTTGTTATTTTGCCTTCTATCAGTTTCGTTAAGCGGTTGTTACTTCAGCGAAATAGATGATTGGTCTGCTGTAGCAGGTCCTTGGATAATGGGGTTGCATCTGTCGTTGCGTAGAGACTACGCCCTCCGTATATTTTGGTGTAGAGGTAGGGAACGTTGCTAAACTTTGATTCCTATTTTTTTTTATTAGGAAGATACTTTTACCTTAAAAAAAGTAG